>CM032763.1:2725816-4087475 GCA_019155195.1 Avicennia marina | reverse complement strand
AGATTGACTCTCAAGTTCAAAGGCCTTAAGAAGCTTGACAGCAAGGCCCACTTGTCAAGCAAGGAAAAAAGTCAACCTCAGTGATTCGACGATGTTGAGTGGAAAAGCAATATGTCACAGCATTATTCCTTAAACAAGCATCGTCATTCAACACTAAACTCCTTTACTGTCTTTTATGATTAGTTAAACCAGCCTCCTTCACTTCTCCAAAGAAGGAGTAAGTGTGTGAAGAAAGTACTAAAAAAGTTAGAAATATAACAATGCAATAAAAAGAAAACACATAATGGTTTTAAGAAAAACTTAGAAATATGACAATGCAATAATAAAAAAAACACTTGATGGTTTCAAGAAAAGATCTTTCGGTTATATTACTTGGAACCAACGTTTTTAAACTCGGACTGGACCTGCCGGTTCAACCGGTTAAACCGGGAACCGGCCATCTGTCCGGTCCAAATGCAATCAAACCGTTTCTTTAATATAATCGGTCAACTATTTCTTCCTTTTTCTCGTCACTCATTAGTCGTCTCTCGATCTCGCTGTTCGATTCTTCTTCTTCTTCACAACATCGCACTATCAGGATTCAAAGGAGTTGGTCCCGGCTGCCTCCGTTCTCTTTACGGATGGATAGATAAAATCCATTCCCTCCCGGAGAAGAAGGTCGTAAGAGATCGTCTTTTAACGAGATTTCGAATACTAAAAAGAGTTTGAAATAGCTTCACCAGAGCACCGCAGAACTGGAGGTCTTTCTTTCGCTCTTTCTTGCATCAATCGTTTTCGGGAATCGCCAGAATCACCAAGCATCATTTGGCCCAGGTAATTTCATTATTTTAGCCCTAACTCTTGCCCATGTAATTTCAATTGCAGATTCTAAATCAGTACTCAATAGCCAATGAATAAGTATAAATTTCTGTGTTTGATAAGAGATAAAAAGGTTGAACTCTGAAATAATGCGTGAATGATGCGCAACACTGATAGAGCAATGAGCAATATTGAATCTACTCCTAAGGTTTTAATATGCTCAGACGAATGTATGAGAATGTTGAAGAACCCTTCCTAAATGCAACAACTATAACAGGTGACAATAGATCTAATTTGGGATCAAATTCGTTTGCAGCTCTCTTGGGAACTCAAGGTCAGGCACTTGGCAGAGAGAACTCGACGAGTTTCACTACTGGACCTGAAACTACAACTAATTCCCCTGCTCCAAATACAAACCCTCTTCCCAATCCTTGGGCCTCAGTCGGTAGTAAGTCTTATCCTATATACACTATTTCTTTTATGTTCTTATGTTATTACTGGCTATTGACTTTTCTGCAATTTTAGTACAAACAATGCTCACTAGGTTCTTTTGTGTTAATTCTTGTGTGTTTTGTGTTGGGGTATGCTTGGTAGAATGTGTTCTCATGTAATGTTCTTGTTTTGGCTGCTAATTTGACCATTAAACTCCAATGGCTATATTGGTTGAAGTCTATAGAGAAGTTGAATTATGGAATTTTTTTATACTCATCAAGCACTACTAGTAGAGTTAATTTTAATTTTAGATGTTTTAATTGATAATTTTAATTTATATATTTTCTTATCGTCAAATAATAACTTAACATACATATTTTATTTTATAGTCTGATAGAAGGTACAAGCTCTCATTCTACACCAAATGAGTCTCAATCTATTGGTGATGGAAAAAGACAATCATGTAAGAGTAATCCTAGACAAAAGAGAGATATAGTATAGAGGTATATCTCTGAAGCAACGAATGCTGAAGGAAGGAAATTTTTTACTTGTGAGTTTTGCTTGTCTATATTTAAAGGTGGAGGTATTAATCGCATGAAGCAACATTTAGTTGGAGAAAAAGGAAATGTTGTGAGTTGTAAGAAAGTTCCATCAAAAGTTCGACATATGGTCAAAGAATCTTTGAAAGAAAATAGTGAAAAGGCAAAAGTTAGGCAGTGAGGTAATATAGAAATTGATAAATTTGCAGTTGGTGCAAATTTGCATGAAGATGAAGATGATGACATTCATGATATTTCACCTCCACCAACTCAACATGTATCACTTCAAGGAAAACATCACAAGGTTGGGTAAGCGACATCATCAAACAAAAGAAAAGCAACACTTGGACTAGAGAGTTTCTTCAAAAGTGGTACTTGTGATCCTTTTCAACCAACTATAAAAGCTTCCTTGCAAAGTAAAGAAAAATGGCATGATACTAATATGTCTATTGCATTGTGGTTTTATGATGCATGTATACCTTTAAATGCTTGCAATTCTCCGTATTTTCAAATTGCCATGAGTAAAGTTGCTTCAATGAGTCATGGATACACTGGACCTAGTTATCATGCTTTGCGAGTCGGTCTTTTAAATGATGCTAAAAAACAAGTTGAGCTTATTGTTGACTCTTTTAGGAGTAAGTGGAAAGAAACGGGATGTACAATAATGGGTGATGGATGGAGAGATTATAGACAAAGGCCATTAGTTAATTTCTTAGTTTATTGTGTCACTGGAATCTTATTTATAAAGTCTGTTGATTTATCTGGAATTGAGGCAAATGCTGAAAATTTGTGCAATTTATTTACAGAAATTGTGGAGATAGTTGGCCCAAGGAATGTGGTTCATATTATCACAGATAATGCAAGCAATTATAAGGCAGCTGGTGAATTACTTCCTGAAAGGTATCACACTATTTGTTAGTCACTTTATGCAGCTCATTGTATTAATTTGATTGTGAAAGACACTTGTGAATTGCCTCATGTTGAAGATTTATCTATTCTTGTTTCTAGAGTGACACGTTTTATTTATAATCACAAATGGCCTCTCAATTGGTTGAGAAAAAGAGAAGAATGGAAAGAAATTATTCAACCTGGAGATACTCGTTTTGCAACTACTTTTATTGCACTAAAAAATTTATATGATCATAAAGAGGACTTACAAGCAATGGTAGTCTTTCCTGATTTCAAGAAATGTTTGAAAATTGATTTTGCAAGACAAGTTAAGCAAATTGTTTTAAGTGAAATATTTTGGAACAATTCAATTATTGTTGTGAGAATTGAAGCTCCACTTCTACGCTTGTTGCGCATTTGTGATTCTGACGAGAAACCGGCATTGGGTTATGCGTATGAAGGCATGTATAGAGCGAGGAAGCGTATTAAAGAATTGTTTAGGAACAAAAGAAGACTCTATCAGCAATACATTGATATTGTTGATGCAAGATGGGATAAAATGTTGAGAAAAAATTTGCATGCTGCTGCATATTTTTTAAACCCAACTTTTCAGTATGAGAAAGAATCTTTTTGTACAAATTTAAAAGTTGTGAGTACATTATTGAACTACATTGATACAAGAGTTGACAGTGGAAAGATTGAAGCAGATAATGAAATATCTTTATATCGAGATATGTTGAAGAGTTTTGCTAGACCAACTGCATTAAGCATTTACAAATCAACTCGCTCTGGTAAGCTTTAAAATATAGAATTATATCTTTTTGCACTGTAAGTGCATTACTTTTAATATTCTTATTTAATTTATTAATAATTTTATTTTGCTAGATGACTGGTGGAAATTGTTTGGAATTGATGTTCCATATTTACAGAAGTTGGCTATTAGAATATTAAGTCAGACAGCTTCTTCTTCTGGATGTGAGCGTAATTGGAGTGTCTTTGAACATGTTCACACTAAGAGGAGAAATAAAGTAGAGCATCAGAGGTTAAGTGATTTGGTTTATATACATTATAACTTGCGTTTGCAAAATAGGTAAATACAAGTTTATTATTCATTATGCTTTATTCTAGTATGCCTAATTAACAAATTTGCTAATTTAGTGTTTCCTTCTTTTTTCTCTTTATATTTGTTTTAAGGTTAAATATGATAAAAGACATTATGACCCTGTGGATTATGAGTGCATAGATAAAACAGAATTTTAGATTGTAGAAGAAAATCTTCCAAGTGAACTCGAGTACGATGATTTAGAAAACATATTTGAAGAAGAATTACCAAAAAATAGAGAAGAGTCTAGCTCACAGCCATCTACAGGTTTAGTTAAAACTATTTGTCTTTCCTTTTTTCTTTGGGTAATTTTTATTTATAGTGATTTAATGTTGATTTTTTTTTTATATTGGGAGAAGAAAAAGATACCTTTATGATTGAAGACATTGATGTTGAAAATTTTGGTCCTCAATCTACACTTGATGATGATGGTGATGGCGTTGAAGAAGATGATTGGAATTAAATTCAAATTTAAGATTGATTGTGTCTATATTTTTGTAATTTGAATGACATTATTGCTTTAATTTTCTAAATTTTAGTAATTTGAATGACATTATTGCTTTAATTTTCTATGAATATTTATCACTATATCATGTGTTTGTCAAGTTAGATTGGATGATTTATTTAATGTAGAATGTACTTGTGTTATTATTTTTTATTTTTGAATCAATTACTTTCTGTATGAAAAATTTATACAAAAATATATTATTGTATATGTTAACAGGTATCCACACACACACAGAGAATGATATATATGTGTTTACATATATATATATATATATAATTATATTTATAATTCGGGTTAACTGGTTTTTAAATAGATTGAACCAGTCATACCAGTCATACCAGTTACCCAGTGAACCGATAAGCTATGCGGTTCGATCACCGGTCCGGGTTTGAAAACATTACTTGGAACTCGGTTGGATTATAAATGATGTCCTACTCCTACTTATATTAGCCACATTTCCTAATGAACAGTGAAGATTAAAATGATCTAATAGTGCAAAATAAACATATAGAATATTCTACATGCTAGAATATTTTAGTACATATTCTAAAAAGTTTCTGTACTATTCTACGCTCTTGCAACAGTGCTCTAGGATCCTTTTATACCTATCTTACATACTTCTGCATACTTTTTAGCCCCTACTATAATATTTTAGATTGTTAACAATGACTATATATATAAATACAAAATGTTAAAAGCAAGACTTTCTTTAACCTTCAAGGCCTGTCACACGGGTAGCTTGGAATTCTTGAAGCGTGAAATGTCGCTCAATAGATAAAAATTACTCTAGAAATAAGCTAATCTTTCCCAAAAGCTCACAATGAGAGAAGGGTTTGGCACCTTGATGTTTGTTCTTCTCCATGTGGTGCCATGGTATGTTCGAAGGGTTAGTTGTTGGCCCATGGAAGGGGTGAGTTGGGTTAGATCGTGATGATGAGACAGTTTAGTCCGTATTTGATGTTATTGGAATAATAAATAAAAATAATAAATTTAAATAGACGCACGGTAATCATATTACGTATTTATGATGCCATCAATATGTTGACGACGCAATTTTTACAGCATCATAAGCGTACCACACGCCTTGTCGCGCTTTGGCTTTGCTCTATAAATATGCCTTCGGTCACTCGGTAATCACACCAAACAAAATTCAACTCTCAAATATCACAATGCGACGCACCGCCGCATCACCAAAGGCGGAATGTTGTCGCTCCGCCGTGTCTCCTCCTATATCGTCAGCGACACCAGATCCATCCTCTCCTCCGCGGAGAGTGGATATTAGTCCGTGTGCCGCTTGCAAGATACTCCGCCGGCGGTGCACAGAGAAATGCGTCTTGGCGCCTTTCTTTCCGCCCACCGAGCCAGTCAAGTTCATCGTCGCACATCGGGTTTTCGGAGCTAGCAACATTATCAAGCTGTTGCAGGTAACAATTGTACTTGTAGTTTCAGTGTGGACACTAGAAATAAATGCCTGCAGTCAGCTAAAACTTTCTGCTGCTTTTGTGGAATTCGATGTGAATTAATTTGTTGAGCTAAAGATGTTTGTGCGTGGGGGCTCTTTGTTTTGGTTGACTTTAAATATTTGTCATCCTCTCCGAGGGGACAAAACATATATTGATAATTTTATGTTAAATCCTTTTGTCATATTCATCAATAATTTGTGAAGTAACCTGCACCGTTGTGAATGAATCGTGGAAATGAGGTGCTATCACTTCAACATTTATCGCATGTTTAGTTATGTGTGTGTACATACATACATACATATATATATAACCAATTCAGGCAATACATAAATGTGAAATGAGGACTTCTGTTGTGGGCTCAAATATGTATTGCCCGAATTGGTTAAACCCAACTAAACTATCACTAACGAGTCATTTGAAGGCAAAAACAGAAACACGCGCACACAGACACACGTGTGTGTATATGTACACAATCATTAATTTGTTATGCGTATCCAAACTTCAATGGAGGTAGATGGGCCCCCAATAAAAAATGACCCAAATTTCCTGTACAAGTTTCTCATTACACAGCATTCGGTAACCAAAATTCCACTCTCCTCGCTTGAGAAAGACAAATACAGAAAAAGAATGTGGGAAATTAGGTATAACAAGAAAAAGATTATTGCTGAAAATTTTTTATTCAAGCTACCCATCATCCATTGATGATTAGTGCTAATCAATAATTCATATTTACTCGAAATACAACAGAAACACTTTTTTTTATTTTGTGCTGCATTATTCCAAAGTATGGAAAATTTCTTCACATAAATTGCACTTCTAAGATATGCTAAACTCAAACCACTTATTGCATCCTAGTACTGGTCAGTCCTCATTCATATATGTGTGTTTGTGTGTGTGTAATCTTGCAGGAACTTCCTGAGGCTCAAAGAGCTGATGCCGTGAGCAGTGTGGTTTACGAAGCAACTGCAAGGCTAAGGGATCCCATCTATGGCTGCACCGGCACAATTTGCCATCTACAGAAGCAAGTCAGTGAGCTCCAAGCTGAACTAGCAAAGGCACAGGCAGAAATCTTGGACATGCAATGCCAGAACGCCAATTTATTTGAACAACTTAACACACAGATGGCAGCCACACAGATTGTTGAAGAAAACCTGCCACAAGCATCACAGCTATTTCATGAGAATTCAGGCTTGTTTAATCTAGACGACGGCAATCTGGGAGTTTATTGGGAACACCTGTAGACATGATATATCAAGGATATTGGAGAATTAACACATATTTTCAACTAATGAACTGTACTTTGGATAAGGTTGTACCGAGAAATAATAATCACATTTTTTTACTTTTTTTCTTTGTAATTTTCAGCACAAACATGTACACACATATATGGGCCACACAATTATATTGATCTACCAATTGTATATGAAGACTATATTTACTAAGACAAAAGGCACATGTAGCTTAATGTGAACTTCCACCTACTTTTCTGAAGGGGAAGAAATTGAGACAAAGAAGAATTACAATTATATCAAAAGAAATTAATTATTTAAGAGCAGAGAATTCTAGTGAAATGCTACTTTTGGTCACCAACTGCTATCATTTTAATTGATATTTTTATCCAAGATAATTTTCTTGCCTAACATTTAGCACTTGACCACGATACTTGGTTGAAGTGACTCTTCATTTAGTTTTTTAGTACTTACCAAGTGATATGTGTGTGAATATAAAAGGGATTTGGAATATATTTATTTGCTTGTGCGTGTGTGTGAATATAAAAGGGATTTGGAATATATTTATTTGCTTGTGCGTGTGCGTGAAAATTACATGACCATCCATACAAAATAAACCTTATAATTATAATCTAAAAAAAAAACAGTGAGCAAAATATTAAATACAATGTACATAAAATAAGGGTCACAAAAAGTATAGTCTCCAGTGGGATACCGTCTATCAAGCGAATCCATTATAAATTATTTATTGTAAATTATAAAAGAATGAAAAGAAGAAGAAAGAAAATTACACTAGTCAAAGTCTGCTGCATCTAAGGAATTATTTTTAATGTGAATCCAACTACAGAACTTCCTGGTGCAAAAAGATCAAAGAAATTTCTTGGTTATTGTATGTGTGCAGACAAACAAATCATGGGTGGAAATAGACATAAAATATTAAATAAACGGTAGCAATAATGCAACATATTTATTAAGTTTGTTAGGGCATATATAATAAAACACGTCCAAAAATGATTTCAATGTATACGCTTATTTTTCTATAGTGCATGTATGTCTCATGGAGATTGTGGATAATGTTGGATTGATTATATGAACGTAGAACATTTAAAATAAATTCAAGACAAATTAACAATTGGAAAATTAAACTTTTTTATAGTTTATGTATGTTTCACACAAATTGCTAAAGATGTGGAACAAATCTCAAATTAATTTTTGAATATAGGCATCATAACAAAATATTATTTTGTTCCAAGTCATAACCCTTATAGATGCTAATTCTGTATCTAGGTAACGCATAATTTCTTCATAAATTTGTATCAAATAAGAGGTCATACATGACTTTGAATTAATATTTCATCCTAATATATATTACACTCAAGCATACAATAATTCTCTTAATATCTGGAGTGCATACTTCATAAGATAAATTTTATTCATATAAGAAGTGTGTATATTGAACAAAATGCAAAATGAAACACTATCTCAAAAAGAGTAATGTAAATAGAACGAGGGACGTTCATCAAACCTTTGACGAAAGACCCAAAAGCTATGAAGGGCATTTTTGTCAAGCTGGGGCCAAGTCTAGAGACCAAAAGCACCTACCATACTTTACTCTAACCTTTGTCTTTCTTATTTTCCGATCTAAGCAGCCAATCTTTGATTTCTTTAGAGGCTGCAATTTGCCCTTTCCCACTGTGCAAAGAAGCTCTCTTTGACATTTAATTGTCCCATTTAATTGAAGACCATAAATATTTTAAGTCAAATCCTTTTCACCAACATTCAGCCCCTTTATACGTCAAATTAAACTTATGTATGGATATCCTAAACCCTAAACTATAAAGCAATAATAGTTTATTTACAATATTTCATGTTATGCTCAGAGACGGACTGAAATCTAAGCAATGAAAATTATTAAGATTTCCTGAAGAAAAATGGAAATATCTCCTTTCTCATATATGATTGGAGTATCAGTATGTGTGCTACATCAAGCACACATGTAATTTACAAACATTCAGAAAGAAACTATAAGCATGAATTTAGCAGTGAATTCATGTTCAAAAAAAGGAATTTGATTGCAAGGAACCTCATCCATAAAAAGAAGGAAATTCCAACAGTGAGCAAAAGAGCGACCGTGTTATCCCTTAAATTAACATTTATCAACACAAGTTTGCTTGCTTCGAAAATTCCAGTCTGCAAACCATGGCTGCATTATTCCTTAAATTAACATCCAAACAAGGACTTAAAGAGGTGAATTTGAGTCAAGTTTGAGTGACAACCCGATAACTACTTGAATTCAAATGGACTCAACTTTATAGAACTCAAACTTAATTTAAGTAGCAAAATTGAACTAAAAAAATTTGTTAGAGTGCAAGCTAGGTTAGACCTAAAAATATTTTTAGCCCAATTGAATTTGATTCATGTGGCTTAATTTATTAACACGCCTAACTGAAATTAAACATTTACTAAAACAGAGAGCGTGATTAAATTATACCTTGAAAATTGCCCTGACATAGCTGGAGTGGATCCCCTGTACAGTCCTTGGCATAATTTTGGAGAAGATAAGGGTTGAACCTTGCACTTGCGTCTGGCACACCAGTTGTATTACTGATGTCAGATGACTTGCAATATGTAGTGACTGCACCTATTTGCCTCATTTTAATTATTTTGTTTTTTGGTTTTACATCATAGATTTTGTTTCTGAAATTTGTAACTAAACACTAAAAAACACGCCCATGTTGAAATGCCCTTACAGCATGCAATAACCAATTACGAAGAATAGGAGCATAAGATGCTTCACTCACTTTCTGAGAACAATACACGCCATGCTCCTTAAACAGGAAGAAAAACATCTGATGATGCAATTGAACCTGCAAAATAACCTCATTGGAAGCACGATACCACAAAAACATTAAGAGGAATTTCATTTGAGTTACCTAAGATCACGTGAAGCCATCAAGCAGGGTTGCCAGATAAATTAAGAACCCAAAAATCTATCGATTTGGAGATTTTGAGCAGTTAAACCTAAAAAATTTTCCTTCAAAAAATAAAAAAAGTTGAAATACTTCCACAGTCCCTAAATCTTGAAACTCCATGATTCACAATAGATTTACCAAAACATTCTATTCTCATAAAATCAACTTTCAAACTGGCTACCTTTATAACACATTTCTGGGCGTTGGCCAAAACTGTGAACGTAACATCAACTTTAGTTAGTAGTTCACAAAACTCTCCAATAGGGTTATCTGATATTTGCGTGTTGCTCTGCCAGTTGGTGCCCTTGAACCACGTCAAAGTGGGAATTGCAGACATGAGATCTGAAAATATATTCATCTATGCTTGTCTGTGACAGAAGAGAGAACAAAGCAACAAGTATTGTTAGAAATAGTGAATAACCAACATCTCCAAGCTAATATGCATCGTTTAATATTTGATTACTTACATGTTCCTTCACGTACAGGTGATATTTTTTGTGAAGCCTAGCATGTAAAACTTCTTTATGAATTGGTAGTGGCAAGATTTAGACTCAGGACTATACTCTTATAACATGTTGAATAACTACATCTAAAAGGTTAAGCTAGTCCAGGGATGCAACATTTAATATTTAATTACTCTAACAAGTACAACAATAAAATGATCATTGATCTAATTTAAATGGTTAAAAAACAAAGGCCTTGTCACAAAAAATAATAATAATGATGGACATGTCAAGATACTCTGACATCATTACCTAAAATGCATATAATCATTTTCAAGAATATCAAAACAATATCTAAAAGACGTAAATATATGTAAAAGAAAAGAATTATTAAAACAGGCTAGAATTTTCATGATGATTATTTGTTTCTCAGGACTTAACCCTGTCAATAGGACACATTAGAAGTAGATAATGCACAGGCAAGCCCTCCAGCCAATGCTAATTTTAGAACACTTCCAGCAGGTAATTCAAAAGAAAAAGAAGTAGATAACTACACTTAACTCCCAAGGAGATAATGGTGTGTGTGTATGCATGCAAACTTCCAAGTAATGTAATTTTATGACTACGACTTTAAAGACAGCTCCAAAAGAGAGAAAACTGTAGTTACATTATCAATTAACGGGACTCATTTTTGGAAATTGGAGGCAAAAGAAATTTACATCAAACTTTGGACTTTATGAAAAAGTTCATCTAATAATCACTAGTAGAAATACTAATTTTGCACTTTGCAAATGACTCTAGAGCCCAGTTACTCTTGCCACCATCATACAAAACATAAAATATAAAAAAAAAAGCCAACCACGAGGATTCTATTGTTGGAATATTAAACTTGATTCATGAATATTTAGAGAGATATTGAATTACGAGTAAATAAATGAATTGTTAAAATGCATGAATTACATTAAGTATGGTTCATGTATTAGTTTATGCTCATATTCATGTATTAGAAAATGGAGAAGCATAGACTTAAATATATGTTCTTGTTTTAGATTATGTTTATATAATATGATACCTATAACTACCCATCTATCGTAATCATATCATTTTAAGTCATTCAGAAGAAAATGTATATTATAAAAAATGGCTTTCTCTTCTACTCTCTATAATACTCTAATATATTTCTATCATGTGTCTTTTTTTTTTTCTCAGTAGTGGTATCAGAGCCTCAAATGATCCTGAGGCCATGAGGTAAAAATCGAAAAGAAAAAAGAGGAGACAAAGGAAGAGAGAAAACAAAAAAGACTAGAAGATTGTTGATGTTACTCCATGTTCTTAGATCCAATTGTAGTTGAGTTTGGCTGTACAATTTTGAGTGTTTAGATTTTCAGATTTTGTTGAAAAGTGAAACCAGTTGAGAGACTTTAGAGTGCTGAAGTCTTCGGCTAGTGAGAAGAAAAACTCATCAAAAAAGTTATGAATTTATGTCTTCAGTTTAATGGAGAAACCCGCTAACAGAGAAGTGAAAACAAGAAAAGGCTTCCCAATTGACAAGAAGCCTATGTGAAAGGTTGAGGAGTTAAGAAGAATTTCCCAAGAAGATAGAAACACTGTGTCTTCTACAATCTAGAATCTGAGCTCATGGAGAATTGATTTTTTTACACCAAGATTACAAATTCTAAGGACAAGAAGCCAAATGTTAATGATGCACCCTAGCAAGAAGACAGCTACTTGGCATAATCAGCATCAAGTTTAAGAGGGTGAATGTTGCAATGTTAAACCTGATTCATGAATAAATTGTAGAGAGTTTGAATTAGAGTAACTACATGAACTGTTACAATGCATGAATTACATTAAGTTTGGTTCATATATTAGTTTGTGGTCATATTCATGTATTAGAGAAGGGAGAAATATGGACTTAAATATATGTTCATGTAATAGACTATATTCATGAAATATGCTACCTATAAATACCCAGCTATTGTAATCGTATTAGTTTAACTCATTTGGATGAAAAGTCTATTATATAGAATGATTTACTCTTCTACTATCTAATACAATTTAATAATTTTATCAAGTGATTTTTTTTTTCAACAGTTATAACCTCATTTTTACAGAGAAACCTTGACTTACTGTGGGACCTCTTGAAGCTGATCGGACGGAAGCAAAAGCATAAAATTTCTGAAGTGTTGTAAGATAGAAGATTCCTCAGAAACAGCATTCAGAAAACTTTTCATGGCAATAGCATTATCTTCATTGGCTGGAAGTCCTGCATTCTCCAGTGTTGCCATGACTTCACTTTTTGAAGAATCCCAAACTTGTTCAAAAAGAGAGTGGTATAAGCATGAAGAATGGTAGGTTCTTTCAGTTCCTTCATGGACAAGAATTGTTTCCAGCCAAAAGACTTCGAGAACAAACAACATCTAGTGCATCTCATGAATTCGTGAGCTTATCTCTGAAGCAGTTTTCTCTTTTCATAGCAATTTCAAGATCTTCTAGAGTAACTTGCCCATGATCTCTGTCCAATTCCTGAAAGAAACCTCTTTCAGGCATATATTGAGATCTACTACAAGGTTGATCCAAAATATATGATAACTGGCAGAAAACCATCCAACAGCTAACTTTTAACTTTAGAGGGTGAAAAGTGCAGCAATTATATAGCATTATACAGTACATAAGCTAATTTTTCTTGTAAGCCCCTGAATTTTACCAAGAATTAACTGTGTATACTAACTTAATTGACCAACAGTAAAATGCTTAAATGGAAGTACATAGGTTACGAAGTTCACTGCCAAAATGGCTAAAGTTAATCTACCCACAGGTAGGTCATGAATAACCAAACTATCATATGTTGGTTCAACAGGTAAGAGTCTTGAATGGGTTGATTTTCTCCTGCTTGATAAGCTCTATTTGTAGAATTACTAGGCAGACAAATGCACTACTAAAGGCAAATAAAAAGAAACTGACTCTATCGTTGCAGTCGACTAGGAGCTAATTCTTCCCTACCCACAAAAAGGGGGCAGCTGCGAGGGTTTGAAGTACTTGCAGTATATAATATATTGGTTGACAATTATTGTTGTCTTGCAGAGAGATGGACTTTCTTGTTGAATTCCTTCCCTTAGGCTAATCAGAACATTTGGAAGTTCCAGCCAAAACAAAAGGACTACTAGATGATAAAAATCATTCTAGTCGAAGTTAAGCAATTCTACTTTCTCTTCTAGTAAAGAAGAATTTCTGCAACAATTCATCCAAATGGCCATTTATGGAAACAAATAATAATTTCTTAAATGACTGTTTAATTATTTTAAATTTGTAATTCTTATGTTATAGAATGCAACAATTGCAGAACCATCAATGCACTGGACACATTAATTTTTCACCCATTAAATAACCTAGGGCTAAGGAGAATAGCAAATGGGGATTAAAACTTCAGAGATAAAGATCAAGTAACCGAAAAATAGGGCCATGGACATTAAAACTGAAATAATCAAAATTAAGAAATTTGGATACACTCCATAGTTCACAGTGCAAGGATGAAAGCTTCCAAAAGATAGGAAAAGGAAAGACAGATTCATATTGCAGACAGAACCATGGAAATCAAACTCATCGGACAAATAATAACAGAGAAGTGCGCTTGGTAACCATGATAACAGGTATTTTAATGGTTTGTACTCTTAACAATACACACAAGAGACATTTAGTGCACACCAGTAAATCAGAATAGAACTAAGAAGGCATAAAAACAAGTTCAACCAACTCTCTATCTACGCAATGTTGGCCAGTATTTTCATTCAAACAAAAGACATTTCAAAATGAAACACATGCTTCTATGTATCAGAAGAAACCCTGGACCGAGAACAAATTCTTCTGGTTACGATGGTCTTCTTTTGAATGCCACCCTATCTGAGATAAAAGCACAATTAATTCTGTCAGAGACACAGTGGACATTGATGATCTCAAATGCTCAACATTGGATAATAGAATAATTAGCAAACAGTCTGCTGACTTTTCTCGTGAATTGCTTCCACTATCTTCCCCATGGACAGCATTAACAATGCCCTTTTTGTCACGTCCTTTACAGTAGGCATTTCATCTATACTTGAGGGCACACCTCCTACTCGTCCACACATCAAATTTCCGAAGGATGAATTCAAATTTGCCTTTTTACCTTCTGAAATACTAATAAGTGCTTTAAAATGGTCAAATTGATTGGCAGGTGGCACCGAAACTTCAAAATTAGTGCTCTTACACTCCTGGTCATGCAAGCATCAAATTTTGGAAAATGACTCAACTGATCAGACAAATCCCACCAAGTAGTCAAACGGTAAACCTTTCCCCTATTTAACTTTCAACACCTCTGGCTTAATTTCAACAGCAAACCTTTGTTTGACTTATGCTTTCGCATTAGAATCACCACAACAAAAGCAATTCTTATTTTTGAAACCCCTTTTCCTCAACCTTAAGAATGGTAGGGAAGGCCTATACAAAGCCATTAATCAAAAAAGACAATGCCACCTCACAACGCAAGCAACTCCCGCCAGATTTCCAATCCTCTTTCCAACCATTATCACATCCATAACTCTCTTTCAACCCTTTCTTTGATATTCAATTTCTCAACCCAGTCAATCCTAATTCACTTCTGCATTTTTATACAATTATATCACCGAACATCAGGATAGGAACTTTCCGTTATTTGCAACATCACCATTGCCAACCACATGTTGCCCACTGTTCTTTTTCGCATTCAACTTAACTACCACCGGCTCAGCATTAGTATCCCGATTTAAGTCCCCATTTTTGAAGACAGCATTGAAGCACTGTACGAAAATTTTGGCAAACTTCTGAAACTTTGATTCTAATGGAGACAGTGCATTCTTATCGACCATGATAGGGTTTGAAAATGGCTCGAATGTGTTGCCACCATCGCTCAGTAACTACCTCAATCACAACTAATACGACAATTCCACAGTTCCAAACACAAGATAATTCAAAATTCGTTACTTTTATCATCCAAAAATATGATATCAGCCCATAATTTCAAAAATCATCAACATAAATCCTAGACCCATCAAACAGGGTTTAGATACCTTTTCAACGTCGCGGGCAGGTGGACTGCTCTTATCATCTACACTATGCAACTATATATATACAGAGAGAGATATATATTCACAAACATTTACACAATTGAAAATGCATCCGCATTGCATATGTGTATCCATCCTCCTGGTTAAAAAATCTCCTCCGCTACTGCACATCTCCGGCCCCAAGTCGCCCCCGTCCCATTCCTGCCGGCTTCTCAGCGTGGCTGGCTAAAAAATTAATTTTAATTCAAAAATTATATTAAAAATAAAATTTAATTATTCTATACTAATTAACTTTATAAAAAAAATGGTTATAATACATTTGTTACACTAGCATCTTTCAAATAATTTTGAAAACCAATATATTTGCTATCTTAGTATGTATGATGTAACAAAATTTAATTTTTTCGTGAAATAATAGTTGTAAAAAGGATTTTTTTTTCAAGCTGAATTCCACCACAAAATAAAAGAATTAAAGTCAACTAGACCACAATTAAATATGGATATTATATATATATATATATATATTCAATTTAAAACAAAATGACAACTTTTTATTTAATATACATTCAATTGAAAAAATGAGTATATTAAATCTATTTATCAAGAAAATAAAAGAAAAGGAAGGATAAATCATTAATTGTTTTAGAGTTTGTTCAAATAGTATATTACAAAAATTAAGAAAAATAGAAAGATAAAAATTAGGATGGAAGCAAGAGAATATAATAATGAATTTGGTTTTGTCTTACTTTACAAATTTTCATTGTAAAGAAAAATATTAATTTTTGTAACAAAATTTATATTTTATCATAATTAAAAAATATATATCATCACAACTAACTCTTTTAAAATTGTTTATTTTAATTTTTTAGAAGGAACAAAATAATAATTTAATGAATTAATTTTCAATTTAATTATAAAATATTATATATAATTAATTACAAGCTTATATTTTATTATAAGTAAAACAATACACACACACAATATATATATATATATATATTTTTAATCAAGAAAAATTATTCTCCCTGCCACACAATATATATATATATATTTTTTTTTTTTGTTTTAATCAAGAAAAATTATTCTCCCTGCCTTCAGCCTCATTGCTATATCTATATGTGTACCATACACTTCCTCTCCCACAGAAAGAATAATGGGATAGTGCTATGAGTTTTCTATTGCTCGGTCGTATATTTGTCATTTTTTTTGGTCAAAATGTTTAGTTCTAAATATATTTCTTATCAAAAAAAATCAAAATTTTTCTTCTTATTTTACACTATTTTTAAATTTGACACTAACTCTTAATTTAAAGAAAAACACATTCAAACAAAGTTTACAACAAAGTTCATTAATTTATGCGGGAAAAAATTTTTAGAAAACAGGGTGTTTTTCTAATTTTACAGTTTGCCAGACAAATTTAAAGCATCGAAAGATGTGGCGGCAGTGAAGAAGACATTATCTAGTTCTTACTCTATAGAAATTTCATCTCATAAAAAAACTCAAAACATATTGATCACCCTTTCAAAGAAAACTCAACACATATTGCATATCTTCACAGTTTGAAGACCAAACGAGTAGGAAATGTACAAAACAGTAGTGCACTGGCTTCGAAACTTGATGCTCATGATTCTTAGATCAGTTTTCAATTAAAAAATTAATTGCAATGGCCACATGTTTCAAAGTGATGAAGGTTTTCAAGGGTTGGAAGAGAGAGAGAGAGAGAGAGAGAGAGAGAGAGAGAGAGAGGGTGTTTGCAAGCTGATGTGTACCTTTCCTATTTCCTTTGATTTTGTCAAGAGGGGCATTCCATTATTATCAAAATTTTGCTTTTTCAACTTTTGTACTTCTTTTATGTCAAATAAAGGTAAGAGTATGAAAGTCCTTTTTTCCTTCTTTGACAACTAAATGTAAGACTTTTCATTTTTGTAGGAAGAAATAGTAGTTTCTCAAACTAAAGGGTGCTTGATGTAATTTGACAAACTTTAAGACAGTCTAGATATAGCTCACCCTTTGTCTATACATTGTAAAATTATTGTATGTTAAATAGTAAAAATAAATTTATTTAATTTTGGGGATAAAAGTATTTAAAATAATAAAATAACGATAATGTAAGGTCGATGATGTGTGGGGATGGTGACGAAAGACAAATTAGAAGAAATCAATTTTCCAAATATTGTATACATTGATGAATTCAAATGTTTTTGACAATATTAATTGGGTACTTCCACTCAAACTTTGTAATGATTTAATGATTTGGAAGGGAATAAATTTCCTTTGACATAAATTCTTTGATATGTGGGCTTCGCTATCCTTAGAAATAGTTACTTTGAAAGTATTGCTACGTTGCATGCTAAATTTAAAACTTAACAATTTTAATGATATCATCAACCATGCCTGTGCTACATAAATGTCAACACACCATGATACTAACAATTCCCACCTTTGACACTATGTGGCATAACAAAAGTGTTCTTTGTTGCTCTTAACAGTTTGTTGACATAAACCAATTTTCTTCAAGACATCAACAAGATAGATAACTCCCCTTGAACATGATAACATCAATTTCTAGTAGATAGTATGAAGACTTGGCAAGAACTAACTCGATACAATTACAAGAAAAGCATCATCATTATCATCATTTTAAATGTTTTCAATTTGCATAATACATCAACATTAGAGCACAGTAGAACTAGAATATAACATATTTATCATACAATACCACAAATCATTTACAACTTGTCTCCCCCTTTCCCTTTAAATATTTCACTTCCCTTTTTGTGTTATAATTTTGCCCAAGGAAAAGTAAAGTGAAAGGGGAGGTTTTCTGTCTTCAATGCTCTGAACAAGTTGTAATAGTCAATTGTCAACTGTTAAGAGTTATTAAGAAGTCTCAAAAAGAAAAATCTAATGAAAAAAAGGAAAAGAGTTCTTGGTAATTTGTAATTTAGTAGAACTTTCTAGATTCTTCAATATTCTCTCTCTCTTCTTTGAGAAAATTTCAAGCACCTTTTTCACACTTAGACACAAGGTTAGTTCCCCTCACAAATTTTCAAACCTTCTTCTATTTAGCCCTTTGGTAAAGATGTTTGCAAGTTGTTTGTCGGCTGTAACATGATTAATAATAATCTCCTTCTTCTCCACTAATTCATGAATAAAATGATATCTAATATCAATGTGTTTGTTTGTGAGTATTAGGTAGGATTTTTGAATAGATTAATTGCACTGTTGTTATCACTCAACACCATTAATTCTTCAAATTTGACTCCATAATTCTTCAGTACTTACCTCTTTGACGATAATTGTGTGCAATAATGTCCTATTGCAATACGTTTAGCCTCTACAGTTGAAAATGAAATAAAGTTTTGCTCTTTATTATACCTTGACACCAAATTGTTGCCAACTGGAACAACTACTAGTAGTACTTTTTCTATCATTTATGCTTCCAATTCAATTCACATCATTGTAACTAATTAATGAAATGTTAGAGTTTTTAGAGTGCTATATTCCTAAGGTAGGATAAGGCAATATTGACAAAATTATAAGTACAATTAAGAAAAAGTGATGACAAATTGATGCTGAAATTCAATTATATTTTCTGATTTTATTTAATATTTCCACGTGGAATATTGACAAAAAATTATAATTGCAACTAAGAAAAGAAATAAAAGTGTTATTATGCTAGACAATGTTACCAAAATCAAGGGTATACATAGGGAATTTTAAACCGACGCCAAGAAAGCCAAAATTGAAGAGATTGGGGCTGACTTTGGCCTAAAATTTTCAGAAAATTCGTGGGAAATTTTCTGCAATAATTTAAGAGGCCAAAAATCCCTTAATTAACTTGGTTACACCCCTATATATATAGCCCTAAAACCTATAGAAGGAAAAAAAAAATTACTCCTCCCCAGACATTCAAGGTGGACAATTACCAAACAAACATAGCCATCGAGTCTTGGGCAAAAACTTGAGCCAGTAAAGGGGGCACCCCTCAATTTGAATCAAATCTAATGGAACTAGATTTCTATGTCTGTTGCATATATGAAACATATGCAACAGGTCCAGTGGAATATTTAGAGGGAGACAATAATTCATTGAGAAGAGGGATGGAACAAGTCGAATCACTTGGTTTTTAAGGGAAGAAGCTTGCAGTCAACAGAGAGAATTTGGATTGACAATATCCAAACTCTAATGCAAGTTCAAAAGATTTAGTGTGTAGCCACTTGCCAAATGTAGTTGTTTTCAGAGTAATTTTATCGTGAAATTGTATATTTGGTTCTACAAATGCATTATATTTTTTAATCTAATTATACTTTTATTAAAATTTTATATTGGTTGATTTTCATCCAATGAATGCATTATTATATTTACATAATTATTCAAATACAATTCAGAATATTTTAATTCAAGATAGCTTCTAAAATTTTAGAATATTTGCGATCAATAAAATCAGCAATTAAAATTTTATTGTTAATTTTGAAAATTTCAAATATATAGCTTTTTTTGGCAATGAATAAATTTGTTGGTAAATGACTATACTTTTTCAGTGTTAAATACAATATAGTAAGGAATAATTTCGTTGCTAAAATTCCTTTCAAATTTAGCAACGAAAAAAAGTTTTTTACTGAAATTATCTATGAGTGAATTGCTTATGATATAAATTCCTTGCTAATTGAAATTACAGCAAGGAATTTTGTTATTTTGTATGGGATTTCAAACCTTGCAGATTGCCAAATTTGTTGTAGGCCGTTGGCGTTGGAGCCCACCAGTCTGGGAAAATATAAAAAAAGATAATAAGGTAGAATACTAATAAAGTAGGGGTAGTTTTGTCTCTCCATATTTAGTACCAAATTAAAGTCACTCTAAGGGCTCCACACATTCTATGTTGTAATAAATAATAAACTTAGTTTGTTTTGCTTTTTCACTAAAACAGATCATATCCTTTAAACATCAAAATTTTTAAAAGTTTCTTTCTTACTCTCGTTTATTTTTTCATTTTAAAAAAAATATATGAAAATATTGCAAACATAACCCAAAAAAAATAAAAAAATAGAAAAAAAAACAAGCACTTGGACTAAATATAATGGCCATGTTTGTTCTGGTTTTTTGTGTATTTTTAAATATATTTTTTTAAAAAATTATATAAAAGTAAGAGAGTTATAAAAAAAAAATATATATATATATATATATAATGCCTGAATTGTATGTATTTTGGGGTAAAAATGAAAACTGACGGGGACAACAAATTTCCTACTAAAAATTTGAATTTCTCTTCCTTGTAGTACAAGTCCATCAAACCATGTGTGGCACCACATTTATCTCTCCAAAGCAGAGGAAAAGAATGTTACAGGAATTGATTGTGAGAGTACACAGGTATTCACTGTCCTTCTGTGTTCACTTTCTAAGTCCAGAAACCATTTCTGGCATCAAACGGGGGAATCGAGAAGAGTATCTGCGTGGCATCAAAATTGATGTGATGGCTCTTCAATATTGACCTGAAAATAGAAATGATAGGAGAAAGAACAGCAGTAGTGAGAAACTAGAACTGAGGCCCCAATCATCAATAACATATCAGGGTAAACGTAGAAAAAAATATTAGCCAAAAGCATCAAATCAATTAAATATTACGAACATATGTAGTTCCTTATAACCAGAAAATAAAAAAACTAAGCCGACAGCTGACAGCATGCGGAGAAAACAAATTAACGCGCATGTATACCGTACACACACACACACACACACGAGTAAAATGCAACTTTCATCTTTCCAAATTTTCAAACATGCTGATAACGTGAATAGAAAATTCGAATATAATTAATTAATTATCTTTTGACTATTATATTTATTTATAATCAAATTAATATATATATATATATATCATATTAATTTTTATTTATATCTTTATTATAATTATTATTTTTATAAATCGTTACATTATCTAATTATTATTATATTATTATATATTTTAAACATATGTTTAAATAAATTATACTATTTATCTAATTAAAACATTCTTTATAAATATATAATTCATGTCAATACCAATCTCAATCCCAGACAGAGCCCTCCGCAAACAATGCAGCGTTTCTTCCCCTAAACTTGATTTGTTTGAGGATTTAAGAAATGGCAATAGATCAAGCTGTATATGACATATTGATCAAGAATGGAGGAGAAAGACATTTTGTACGTAATTACCAGGCCGGGACTCAATCAAGCTACTCGTCAACTTGACTGGATTAATATTCAAATACGTACCAAGTTCATACTTGAGGACATGGTTCAATTTTGAGGTGGTGCATTTGTGGAATTTTTACCCTTGGTTTCTTTTTCGTAATTAAAACTATCCGTGGTAAAAATGGAAATACAATGCATATATACCTTACTACTCTAGCTCTGGATCCGCCGGAACACGAACCAGGGTTTGCATGTGGCCGATCGTACTAAAGGTTTTAGGCAACGCGTTCTCGACATTGATGAGATCCTCGACTTCCTTCTTCTCACAATCATACATGAGAAAGTTTCCTTCGACGCCCACCTGCACGAGGATGCCTCTGTCGCCATAAAGCCCCAGCACCTTCCCCACCACAGGCATCGACTCAACCTTATAGATCGAACTCCACACTCCCTCGTTCAACCTCCACACGTCAAGAGTCTCCGTCTTCTTCTCCGGTACAATCACGCCCAGACTACCCTTGATTTCCCCCATGATCTCGGCTGTCTCGCTCTCCCACGCCTTTGGCATCGTCTCCAAAACCCCCATTTGGGTGTTGAAGTACGCAAACACCGACTGAACGCCACGGTAATCCGAACACGGGGCCACAGCTTCCCAGTAGGGCACTCCTCTTATCACCGCGCCACACTTTGCGTCTTCGACATTGAAGTAGAAGAAGCTGCTCCATTTTACAAATCTCCAGTGTCGAGACCTGGAGGAATACACTTCGGCCGCGATCATACCCACACCTTTGTGACACAAAATGCGGATGATTTTATATTCCTTGGAATAAGAATCAAAGGCTATCCCGGCAGACAGCCCGGGGTAATGTCTCGAATTCGCTCGTAGGTTCGGAAGGGGAACGTGTTTGCAAGCACCGGTGGTGGGGTTCCAGAGGGCGAAAAGCTCGACACTAGGCCGTTGGACCACGCAAACGACACCGTTTGAAGACCCTACTATCTCTATTTGCTTGAAGGTCGAGGCATCCCAACCCGGGTACTCAAGAACGCGGACCGTGGAGTACCTGTTCCGGTTGGCGTTTGGGGGCTCGTAAATGGATATTACGTGGCCAATGGGGTCGTGATCGAGGGTTTCGGATTCGTCGGTGATGGTGACATCGGTTCTATGGGCGTGGATGAGGAGGGAAGTGGGGCATCGATTCAAATGCTCCGATATGAAAAAAGGGAGGAAGATTAGCCTTCGCCATTCCTTGCAAACGCACTGGAAGCGGAGTAAGGCTTTGACGGGGAGGGCGGAGAGAATGTTTATGATGACATGTTGAAGTAAGTCGGGGTCGCTGGAGGTGGAGGCGGTGCTTTTCCGGTGGGCTTGTTTGGCTTTGGCTTTGGCTTTGGCTTTGGCTTGTTTGGCTTTGGCTTTACCCTTCGGCATTGCTGTTGTTGGTCGAAATTTGCTAAGGGCGGTAACTAATAAACTGCAGTTACCACACAGAATGCAGGACGATTTTTTGTGCATTTGAATGTATACAGTTTTTAACAGAATGTTAACTAATCCTTTACTTTCTTGGGGTAGTTATTTGAATCACGGGGTTCGAAGACATGGGTCTCGCGTGCGGCCTGGAGCTCTTCGTATCTGTGCCACGGATGATGTATTTATTGATTTCTATTATTACTTGGTACATTTTTCTTTCCATTGCTTCGTTTGCATTCTTTATCTTTCAAGCCCGTATAAAAAAGAGTCGTGCAGCTGTTCGTTATCTTGGTTTCCTTAACTGATTTAATGACGTCACTTTTATAAAGAAAACTGGATAATCTTCAGTTTACTGGTGTGTTTGGCTTTGTATCTCTACACTTGTTACTAAATTCATGGACGTACGCTGGCTCATTGTGGTGTCGTTGGGTTCCGGGTTAAATCTATTAGGAGAAATAGGCCAGCTCAATTCATAATTCATTTAGGAAAAAAAAGGGTAAAGAATGGAAACAAATTCACTGGGTGATGAATCCAATTTGCTGCGTATTGGACAAATCCATGTCTGCTGCTTTTCCTAAGTGCTGAACCAAAACGTTATAATTTGGTTTCTGCATAGATCTTTCTGAGCTTACCTGATCAGGAGGGTACTCTAGGGGTGCTACAAAATCTAGTTGTTCCAACTTGAACTTGAATTTAAACTTGTATATATATATATATATATGTATATATTTTTTTTCTTTTGAGTTTAATCTCATTACTCCACTGAAATTTGAACTTGATTTGACTTCTATAAAATTGGTTGAGACAAGTTTGAATAGTTATGTTCAAATTGCTCATGGAACTTGACTTGTTAGTAATCTAGGTTTTTTTATCTTAGAAATTTTTTGAAATGATTTAAATACAACCTGTGTGTATCATTTTATCGATAGGTAAACACAAAACAATCAAGATATTTGCTGGCTTAGTTATCAATAATGTGCATTCTATCTTGTAAGAAATTTGATAGGGATTGAGATGGGCTATAAATTATCCGTAGGCACTGGTTAACTAGAACATGTCATTGTTAGTTGTCTGACTTGGATTGTCTTTTTTGTTTTCTTAACTGAAATTAATGGGCGTGGTTTCTTATGCAGGATTCAGTGGGCGTTTCCTCATTTGATAACAGGGGGACAGTAACAGGGCTGTTGAATTTGCATTTTCATCAAGCGAAGGTGAAGAAAGTGACAGGGAAATTATTTTGCAGCCAATAAGTGATGTTGATTTGCCTACATCAAGAGAGCAGTCACTAGCATCCAACGACTCCTTAACAGCGGCTTGCAATGCTTGGCAGAACAAGGAAGAAAAGAAACTAAATTCATTTAGCAAAACTGATTTTGACTTGGGGTATTTCAATCGTTTAGAATAATAAGCCTATGTTTTTCTATGCTACAATATCTGTGTTTATACTCACATGTATACGTAGTTACCATCTCCATCCCCCTTTTCTATGCCCCAATATGTGATGTTCTGATGGCTGTCCCACTTTCTTCTGTTATATGCTTTCCTGTAGGATTGTTGCCAATCAACAGAACAAATGTGATTTAAGTTAAATTCATTCTCGAACCTCTGCAAATAATTTTACATATAGTGACTGGGTTATGTACAGTGACTGGCTCTTCCTGAAACACTCTGCTTGTTGGACAGTTTATCGAATTCTGAACAATGTTGGGCTTATCTCGTTCTCAACATTCCTTCTTTTCCTTGTGGATCAGTGTGCATGGTGAATTGTGAGATTACCTCTCGCACCATTCCACTTGGTGCGGCCCTTTCTGATCTCTGTAGTTTTAGCCCCTTTTGTTGGCTATATTTGTGTGCCATTATTCCATATCTTGAAGCTTTGCTCCATAGTTAGGAAAGAGGCTCCCAGTCAACACCATTTTAAGAAAGGGACCCCTACAATGGGTGGATTGTATTTTGTACCAATCTGTCTGCTTGTTGCAGAAATTTACTAAATTTTTCTTCCATGGAAGTTTCTGGAGCAGCAGAAGCAACTATTGTCTTTGCTGTAATTGAGCTATTGGATGATTTCTTGAGCATCAACAACAATAATAATGGTTTGCCTGGTTGGGTGGGACTTTTGTTAGACGTGAAGCTTACTTCAGTTTAGTTTAGTTTTCTGATATTTGTTCTGGAGTTCATTGTTTAGATTATTGGTCTAATCTCATGTTTTTGTGTTTCTCAGGCAGCTGTGGGGATATGGTTCTCCTATTGGTCATACACAACAAACATATCAACACCCTACAACATGTACATCTTCTAGCAACTAATGTGACCTACCTGCGAACATAGTATGTTATCTTTCTAACAATAATAGATTAAATGTTAATAGATCTCTGTGGTGATGTGAAATTTTTATAGTTAACAATTGCCTTTGCATAGGTTGAAAATATTCTGATGCTGCACAAGTTATAGGTCCATATTTGTTCACGATTTGCGTTTGGCGTCTTGATCTGTCTATGCTGTTCAAGGATCTGATGTCTACTTCTCTTAGAGTTTTAAATTATTCAGTTAAACATGCACATGGTTTGTCCTACATTTTCTACATGGCCTAAAGTTTGTCTCTTGTCAAAATGTAGTTAGAAGGTTTGCTACGCTGTCTTCGGTTGTAAGAATTACAAGGCTTCATGTGTTTTGCGTCAGAATCAATGATTGTTGATACTATTTTCTAAAGACGTGGCTGCTATATTGCTCATGTTACATCTGCATTTCAGGAAAATGGTGGTTCCTTTACCTGTGCTGTTGGGCTTTGTTTGCCTTAGAAAATCTTACCCAGTCTTGACTTCATGCTGTTTTTTTCCATGGCTAATGGGATTAATTTATCTCATGGGCCTGATGGATTGGCTGCGGGGATGGCTACTTTAGCAGTCATTGGAATGTCAATCGTGGTTCTTTCCTATATGTTTTATTATGAAAATCATTGCTTTGATGAGGTCTTAATGTTCCAATTCTCCAAATTGAAATTGTTTTGATAGTTACCCTTCCGTTTTGCCATTTTCAAATGATCAATATTGCATAACATAATTTTTGTCTTATAATTCCTGACTCCTAGTCTGGGCAAACAATATCAGACCTTTCTATATTTGGATCATCAATGGCTGGATCATGTATTGGCTTTCTGTTTCAAAACCGGTTCAAGGCATCTATATTTATGTGTAACAAGGGAGCTTTGGCTTTAGGTGGAGCTCTTGCTGCAATGGCTTCCTGTACAGGAATGTTCTTCCCTTTGTTCATTTCATCTGGAGTATTTGTCTTCGAAAACTTACAGTTATCTTAAAGCTGTATTACTGAATGCCGTTTGCATCACTCTTCAAATGCTACTTCCTTTCTTGTGTGTTTTTTAGGGTGATGGATTATTAGTCGGTGCCTATTTTATGTTTGATTATTCACTCCTGCTGATGATTTTGTTTTCATTCATTGTAGTTAGATTTTCCACCATGTCGTTACTTAATCATGTCAGTTTATCCTTCCCCAAACCTAAAGTACACCGTGTTCTGCCCCTAACAACATGCTTGTGTCTTAGGTATTCTTCTTCAAGGCAACCAAGCGTGTTTGGCGAAGGGGCTACAAATTGCTTCGGATGGCACTTTTGCATCACCACCTTGAGTTTTCTGGAATTAAAGAACCTAGAATTGTTTCCGCTACATATGTTATTACATTTATGTTGACCCTATCGGCAGCTTACGTGGGACTTACTTCAGCATGACTGATTAGTTTGGATACACACACACACACAACAGACATTCTGTATTCATTAAAGACGTCAATTTTTCTCTTCCGTTTTTGTTATATGTTTTCTACGGAGGATGAGTGTTGGAGGTCATTCAGTGGCATGATCAATTTTTTTTTTCTAGAGTAGGTGAAAGTGAAGATTTTATGTATTAGAAGCTATCTAATTTTGATATTATTCAGCGTACTTAGTTGGGACATAGTTGCATAACGAGTTTGCTATTATTTGTTTATCTGTATTGTCAATTTAGGTGTCAATACCTGTTCTCTAAATCTTGGTCTATCAGTGCTGTTTGATGAAAGAAGCTGTAAATTGTATTACAATTACTTTCGTTATGAATTAGTAAAATTGGATTTCTAGAGGTTTATTTGAAAAATTCGTAATATGATTGAGGAGATGTTTTAAATATCCTTTTAGGTTGGATGTATGAGTTCGATACATGCGAGTTTGATGTTGCCCATTTGATATTTTTTATGAGATAATCAACAAATTTCAATTGGCACTGTTCATATAACCTTTTTAAAATCAGATGTTATGAGTTCTTGTCCTCCACATCCACTCATTTTGAAAAGGCTTCTCGGACCATTGAGATCTTACGTGCTCTGGAATTTATAAGGTATGCTCACTTAGACTACACTCGCGGCTTTCCTTCGAATTCTTTCGTCTTTGGGCAGATGGAGCAGTTACGGTCTGATTTCCTAGGAATTCGTCAACAGCTGGATGATTGCTTTTACAAATGTGCTGAACCTGGAGAGCTCGAGTTTTGATGGGCAATCTTTTCTGCGTCTTATTGGGAAGATCGGGCTTCTCAATAGTTCACCAATCTGATGACTCACCAAGCATTGAGGGAATACCCACTGGGCTTCTCCAGTAGCGTAGATCAAATGCTAAGTAAGGATATGGTAGCCCGACAGCCGCCATTGGGTTTCAGGTGTCTACACCATTAAGTGATGGAATCATGTGATCAGAACATTGTGGAAATCGATCATAATGCTGGGTGCAAAAATGTCAGCTTGTTGCTAGTGTATTTTCAGCTTTGGAAATAAAATATCTAACATTTTCTTTGTGAGCTCTTTTGACATTGGTTAATTCCTAGAGGCTGTGTAGTTGAAGAAGAGGTGAAACCAGGTGATGGATTTGTCTGGTAGGAAAACCATAGTCAGAATTACTGGCAAGAAGGTTTAATGGAGTGTTGTTTTCAACATCTTGGGTTGGGCCTTGAGAAATTAATCTGAAAGCTTAAATAAAAGAGAGATTGATTTATTCTTACATTGAGGTAGCTCTCTGTTTAGATTCTTTCGTGATGCAAGTTTGTTCCTATTTATTGTATATTATGAGATAAAAGTATATAATTAACTAAAAGGAAAAATTGTAAATTTTATCCGGTATATGCTGTGGTTTGACACAAATGTCTTTTAATATTGATAACTGACAAAAGTGTCTTGATTTTAATAAAAATTGACAATTTTGAGACTTCAAGCCCTAATTTAGCCAAAAATTGGCACTTGAATTGCACATAACCTTTAGAATTAGGGTTTTTGGGCATGTGTTGACACGTTGGCAGCGACAACTACATCTGGACTAATGATGTATAAAAAATGAAGTCACTTGATGAGGTTGCACTGACATGGCAAGATAATTAGGAAAAATAATACCTAATTAAATTTTATAAAAAATAAAAAATTCAAAAATTTCATATTTTTAAAAATTATAACAATAATGAAAACTAAAATATACAAAAAATATTTTTTCAAATATTTTTTAATATATATTCAAACATACATAAAATATATTCCATAAAAATATAACATATATGCTTTTAACTAGATTATAAAATATATAATAAAACATGCAAATTTAAAATATCAAATATTTGGAAAAACATAAAACTAAAAATTTATATTTTCTAAATGAATAAAAAATGTGTCATACAATATGAAATTATTTTTGGAAACTAAAAATAAAAGTAAAATTATATTTTCTAAATATATTCCCCAAAAGTTTTTTGTTATGAAATATTAAAGTAAAATAGAAGATATCATTCAAACAATTATTGTATTTTATAAATAAATTTTTATAAACTTGTTTATGTGAATTTTTTTTTCAAGATTTGGATATTTTTTATAATTAAAATTTGAATTGGAAAACATAATTCTATACTTTTGATGAATATATTTACAAATATATTAAGTTTTTTATTCTTATAATAGGTAGAATATATAAATTCTTATTATATTTAAGTATATTTTAGTTTTGAATTTCTATTTTGCTTTTGTATTTTATAAAATATATAATTTTAGGGAATATATTTAGAAAATATAATTTTATTTTTATTTTCCGAAAAAAGTTTCATATTGTTGTACTATATATATATATATATTCAAGAAATATAATACATGTTTTTATTCATTTGGAAATATAAATCTTCAATTTTATGTTTTTCCAAAAATTCAAAATTTTAAATTTGCATGTTTTATTATATATTTTATAATCTAGGTAAAAACATATGTGTTATATTTTTAGGGAATATATTTATAATATATATGTTTTATATATGTTTAAATATATTTTTAAAAATATTTTGTGAATTGGTTTCTGTATTTTTTTAGTTTTTTTATTATTTTTATAATTTTTGAAAATATGAAATTTTGATTTTTTATTTTTTATAAAATATAATTAGGTGTTTTTTTGTCTCAATTATCATACCATTTTAGTGCCACACTGTGTCAGGTAGTTTTATTCTTTGCATGTCATTAGTTCAAGTATAGTCGTTACTGTCAACATGTCCATATATGACGGAAAACCTCAATTTTGAAGGTCCCGTGCTATTTGCATGCTAATTTCTGGCCAAATTAGAGCTTAGAGTTTCGAAATTGCCAATTTTTATCAAAATCACAACATTTTTGCCAAGCTATATTATATACGAACAAAAATTTTATTTTTTGCTTAACTGAAAGTATGTAATGATTTCTTCCGCACGCAATCTCTTCTGACTGTACCAATCTGTCTGCTGAATCTAATTCTTCAGTATTTGACTTGAAAAGTTATCGAGGTCACTTCTCCATACGTTGAACTGCACATAAGACTTAGCACCATGCTGAGGGTTAGATTTCGCAACGTTAAGTGAAAGCGAAAGGCTTGAGTTTTACAGGTGGCATGTAAGTAAAAGCTGACCAGGATGAATCTTCACCATATGCAGCCATGCTTGGAACACAAGATGTTCCTCAGAGATGCAAGGTCCCGATGGTTGTCACTGCATCATCCATTAGTTCCTATTCGTGATGGGGCATTTAAAATTTGACTATTGTAATGCATATTACCATATGGCTTTTAGCACAGTGATTTGAATCGTTCATTTGCTCTTTAACTTTTTCTTGTCTTACATTGAGTACATAATAGGAGCTGGGTATCAATAGTAAACTCCAAGCTACAAGTGGAAACCAAACTAGAACACCTAGTCCTGGTGCTCAGTCGGCTCTTCGAGCATTAGCTTGTTCAGGAATGGTTGTGTATGGATTTGTAGATCCAATTCTATGCCTAGAACTGTAAAATACACGTATGGTGAATTTTGAATTGAGAGACTAGTGAAACCTAATGAATTGGTAAGGTTCATATGTTTAGAACAAGATGAGATTGAGAAAAGATTTATAATTAATTCACATAGATTTTCATTTGACACTCGAGAGAGATAATGAAATTATATTTGAAAACTTTAATTAATAATTTGGATGGAATGAGTATTAAAAACTGGTTGGGTAATAGGAACTAGTGAGGAAGAGTTAGATTGATTTCCTAGGTGATTTCTTGACATTGAAGATTTTTTTATTTCTACGGGTGGATAAAAATATCTGCATAGTTATTTCTTGCTTTCCTTTTGTTCTTTTTTCATTGTTAATTTTGTTAGCTTTGTTACAATTGCTTGACTTGAATTTGAAAATAAGTAATAGTAGTTGGTATAATCCGGATTTTGATCCCTGTGGGACAATACTTGTACTCCCTAAGTACTATAACTTGACATCGTGTATTTGTGGCAAATTGCAAACTTTAATCTTACATGATCAAGTTTTCTGGCATAGTTTTCGGGGACCGAGTAAATTAATCAGTGCCATTATTGTGAAATTTGTTGAAATCTAGATCAAGTCTAGTTTAAAAGTTGATCATTTGCTTTTTAGGTTGGATTTTTTAAAGTTTGTTCACCTTAGGTTAGCCAACTTAGATACTAGGTACTCCAATGTTTATGTGTCAGATTGTAGGGTTAAAAGACCTAGAGTTTCAACCAGAGATAAGAAGAACAGCTAAACAGAACTCATTGTAGGCCACAAAAAGAGACTAAGGACAGGAGAAGCTTAAATTTTGAAATGGACGAGGATAATAATAATCCTAACCCAAATTTGAACCCTAATCTTATTGAAGATGCATCCCCTCCAATGCAAAATGCACCTATAGCACTTCGGGATCACTATCAGCTTGTTGTGCATCAAAACTTTTTGGGCATTCAATGCCAACTTGTTCAAGCTTATAACATCTTTAAGTTAAAGCCTTTGTTAAAGCATGATGCAAGAAAATCAATTTAGAGGCCTTTCTCATGAGGATCTAAACCTACATTTAGCCACTTTGAGATAAGGTGAGAGAGAGGCTGCGTTCTTTGTAGTTGGGCAACATCAATTCTTGGGAGGAACTAGCCCAAAAATTCTTAAATAAATTATTTTCTCCCTCAAAGACCTCTCAGCTCTATAGTGAAATCGTATAGTTTTACTAGTTGGATTATTAGCCTTTGCATGAGGCATGGGAATGGTTCAAAGACTTGCTTTGTAGATGTCCTCAACATGACCATCAAGATTGGTTCTAAGTCTAACTGTTCCATATTGGGTTTACCAAGCAAACTAGGACGATAATAGATGCTGCTGTAGGTGATAGTATGTTAAAAATGACGGCAAATGAAGCCTATCACCTATTAGTGGAGATGTCAGCCAATGACCATCATTGGACAAATGAAAGGAACCAACCACATAGGGTTGTTGAGGGCATGTTTGAGGTCGATCAATTAATGACCTTGGGTGCTGAAGTTTCTGCCCTGAGTTACCACATTACTCAACTAATTGCTAAGGACTCTTCTAATAAATTTATTGAAATCATAGCGAGCACTTCAGCTCTGAATTGTGTAGGGGATGTTGAGTGAGCACATTACACAAATAATCATGCTTTTGCTCCATGCAACAATTTTCAAAACCAATACCATCCTAGGTTAGGAAATCGTGAGAACTTTACATACACAAATATGAAAAACGTTCTCAATCCATCACCTAGATATAATTAGCTAGTTCTTGAAAAGAAGCCATTCCTTTAGCAGAAGCATTAGAATAGATGCCCAACTACACGAAGTTTATAAAAGAGGTCATGCCTTAGTGATGCGTGTCATGAGTGAACAAAAATTAAAAAGACGTATAGTGATGAATACAATGTTTTGTCCACAGAATGGGTGTAGTTGTGTTTATTGATCTGATTGTGGGTATATTATTTTGGCCATTCCATGCAAATGAGAATGAAAGTAATAAAGAGAAACTAAGACTTGAGAGCTAGCAAGCAAACCAAGTGCAAATTGAAGAGGAGTTCAGTAATGAAGAAATTTAGTCCCTTGTGATGTGTTGAGATCTAATGAATGATGGAATTGTTGAATTAGCTGCAAAAGATGATAGTAAATTTAATGTGATGATAGTAAATTTCACATGAATGGACAAAGGCTCAGGATCAAGGTTAGATTTAAAAATTCCATTAAAAAAAAATGGCACTCAGGATCATAAATTAGAAAGGCCCAATCAATCGTAAAACAAATGGATCATAAATATATAAACTTGGTGCTCTGTGATCAACAAAGGGAGGTCTTGAGATCGAGATCGACCCCTTGCAATCGTAAATTTAGAAAAAAGCCCTGGTTTGTGATCAACTTTGAGAACCCTCACGATCGAGCATGCCCTTACGGGATCGTAATAATAGTAAGTTAGACTAGGCATTATGGTTGAACAGGCTGAGGGCATGATTGAGTGCAAGTGCAATTAGTTTAAAAACTAGGGCTCATACACTTGATCCAACAACCTCCACACATAATCTCTCTCGTCCCTTTCCCGTCCAATGCCTAAAACTAATTTTTTGGCCTAATTAAACACTCCAAAGCACTTAAAAACAAATTCCTCAACCTCTAAAATGTGATTTTACCAATTCAAATCATCAAAATCCAAAGGTAAGTCCCCAGTTATTTAACATTTATAGTATTTGCACTTACATTTCATGAACGGACATTAGAGATCGTTTTATGATGTTTGGTACCTATTTGATTGCATTGTAGATGATTAGGCCTGGAAGTGATAATGGGTCTCATTTGTAATTCTTGAGGGGTAGTTATACATATGAATGATTATGTGCCCTATAAATGAAGTATCTATTCTTTATGCATGAATTGTGCTATGTTGGTTGAGTTTGATGCATGATGAGTGATGTTGAATAATTTTGGTTAACATGATAGTTAGGGGTCTATTGTGATATGCCATGTGATTAGTTGAATGCCCACTATGCACTTCTTTGTTGGGGAAAACTAGTGCATTTGAACTACATTTTTAGATTGCCATATTGGGATTGTTAGTTGAAAGCCTTGTCATGAACTCTACTTTGGCATATCCACCCATATAGGTAAAGATGTTTTGCTTAGTGCATATTGTAATGTGGGTCGAATAATGATTGCGATTATTGCTTTGAATTAGTTGAATGACAAGTGTGGGGAAGGTCTAAATGTAGTGGCTTGTGGATGACATGATTTTTTTTATTGCTATACATAGTTTTTTACTTCATAAGGTCTATATTTGCAATTGTTTTTGCTATGAGAATTAGTTTGTTGTGGTGTAGATATGCTAACAAGGAGACAACGACATAGACAATCTAACCCTAAGAAGGCACCATCGATATGAATTGATAGGAGGTAGTTCAATTCGGTAAAAGTCTAAGAAAGGTATGAAGGCTATAAATGAAATCATCGGGCACTTCTCCTTTAGCGTGGTATGCTCGTGAATGCAACCCAGCATAACAATACGTGAGTGGTAGATAGGAACTGACACGACATTGACAAAAGTTCTTAGTTAACTCAGGTTTGGTGTATAAAAAGTTTGTATGTGAATTTTATGCAAATGTATTTAATAGGAAGAAAAGGTTAGTTAAAATATGGGATAAAACCATTGACATTTGTCCACTAGCTATAAATGTAATCTTAGAACTTGACACTGAGGGGCAAGAATGCCAATTGGCTCATCTCTATAAGCATATGCCACATGAGTTATTAGTGCAAGACTTAGGTAAAAATCACCTCGAGGCTAGACAGAGAGTATCTGATAGAAGACTTACATTCTTTCAGTGTGAACATTTGTCTGGGCACATGAAGATGTAGCACCTTTTTGCATGTTATAACATTACATCCATAGCTCATACAGATATTTCCTATGAACAAGCTTACATTTTATATGCAATTAAGCGCGAGCTATATTTTGCTCTGAGGGCAACGATACACAAAGGTATTCTACATACTGTTGATTAGCCATTGGTTAGACTCCCTTATGGAGATTTGATTACAGATTTGATTAGTGCTAAGGGGGTTCAGTTAAGTGGAGAGACTTAAAAGCTTGCTAAAACTCTCAGCACAATTGTTATAGATCACATTCAAGGAGAAAGCCGTTCACTTAAGTCACTTTAGAAAAAATTCATCCACGTCATTGAGAGATCCAAGAAGCTGCTAGGAATGAAATTTGAGATCTAATCACACTTGGCATGAGATTTGCAATCTAGAGATTTTAACTGAGTTTTCCTTTTCCAGTTTTTCTTTTCTTTTCTCAATCGATTTGTTTGATTATTATTTATGTTGGGTTTATTTGAGAATGTCTGGCTAATTTTTCTAGTGCTTAAGAATCTTTCGAGCAAATCCATGCTATATTTTAATTATTTCAATTTAGTTTTAATGCAATATTTTTCATCCAATTATTTGTGTTACCTATTTTATATTCCTATTATGTTTAGGTATTTGAACTATTTGTTATGTATAGATTTGTAGACTTGAGATATCTAATTCTATGCGACTGAGGAATACATGCTAGGTGAAGCTTTAAGTTGAAAGACCAGTGAATCTTAATGAATCAGCCAAGTGTGCTTAAATGTATGTGTCTAGAACAGGATAAGACTAAGTAGAGATTCCTAGTTAATTCACATAAATTTTCATTCAACACTTAAGCGAGGTCATGGAATTATAATTGAAAACTTTGATTAATAATTTGAATGGAATGAGTATTAAAATCTATTTAGGTAATTGGATATACTGAGGAGGAGTTAGACTGATTTTATAGGTGATTTCTTGACATTGATTGTTTCTTGATTTTTTGTGTTCTTGGTGAACAAAAATATCTGCATAATTGTTTCCTACTTTACTTTTATTTTGATTTCATTCTTAATTTTACTGGCTTTGTTACAATTACTTGACTTGAATTCAAAAATAAGTAATAGTTGTTGGTATAATCTGGTTTCTGATCCCTGTGGGACTATACGTGTACTTGCTAAGTGCTAAGTTTGATACTATATGCTTGTGGCAAATTATGAACTTTAATTTCAAGAAATCAGTGCCTGCAGTGACCCACACTATGGTCACTCTCTCCCATTGCCACCTATAGTCATGACATTATCTACTTCCTTTTTATTCATAATCACATAGGGAAATCTATTTATAAAAGCTACCCACATTATATGCCGTTTACTCAACTTACCCTACCTTTTGAGGTGCTTAAGAAACTCATGAATAGTGTGGGCCTCAAATAATGATGCCATGCCTTCAAAACTTCTACCAATGAATACAACTCCTTATCATATGTTAGATAGTTAAGTGTTGCTCTATTCAACTTCCCACTAATGTATACCATGGGCCTTTTCTCTTACATTGACATAGATCCAACACCCACATTGAAAGCATTACATTAAATCAGGTAAAGAAAGTTTTGGTGCATAAGTGAGTTTATCTTTCAAAGTATCAAATACTTTTTGGTGTGCTTCTCTCCATTTATTCTTTTTTATTACCACGATAAGTGGTACATTGATGGTGCTCAAATTTCAAATGAACCTCCTATAGAGGCTAGCTAAATCATGAAAACTTCTTACCTTAGATATGGATGTGCGAACTAACCACAGTCTAAAGGCTTTCACTTTATTTTCATCAACATATATACCTTGTGTACTTATAACAAATCCTAGAAAAATACAGTAATCAACACAGAAAATACACTTTTTTGGTTTAGTACAAGTCTCTCTTTGCATAGACTTGCTATAAGCTAAGAAGTCATCAAAGTGCATAACCAAAAAATTTTTCCTAAAAATGCATGTAACACATGATTCATCAATCACATGAAAGTACTAGGTACATTGGTAAGTCCAAAAGGCATAATTAACAATTCATACAATCCAAATTTAGTCTTAAATGTAGTTTTCCATTCATCCCCTTCTTTCATTCTTGTTTGATGATATCAACTTTTAAGATCAACTTGATAAAATATGATTTCACCGTGTAATTTTTCAAGCATAGAATCTAATCTAGGTATAGGATAGTAATACTTTATTATAATAGAGTTAACTAGTCAACAATTCATGCATATACACCAAGATCTATATTTCCTCAGCACTAGCAACATCGGCACTACACATGTACTCATATTTTTTTAGACCTAACCTTTGTTGATCAACTCCTCTACTTGGTGTTGAATTCCTTTGGTTTCCTTCAAGTTGGCGACAACTCTAAAATTTAGAGTTCATTATCCCTTATTTAGATTATATTTTTGCTAGTCTTAAATGTCATTTGTGCATCATTTAGTTAGATTTTATAGTTTATAAATTATTTGGTTTTAATATGATCAAGTGATGCATTTAAGAGATGAATCTTGTTGTGTTTGTAGGATGATGTTGTTGAAGTGCAGCCACACTTGGAAAGGAATAGAAAATGATGTTTTCATGCTATTTTAATGTTGTCTGAGTGCTGTCTTGATGCCTTTGTGATGATGTCTTGATGTGGTCATCATGTAGCTACACTATGACCACATTAGATGTGTGAACAGGTACTTTTTTATTTGGTTAGTAGACATATAAAAGGAATGAAGAAACACATTTCTAGGGATGAACAATAGGCAAGTAGAGACACAATAGGGACAGAAAAAGGCATAAAGAAAAACAGGAGAAAAAGGAAAAGGGTTTGGGAGAATGCAATCAAGGGTAAAAGACTATAAGATTCACTATCAACATCTAAGATTCAACTAGAATAAGCATTTTATTTTCCTATCTCATCGTATTTTGATTGAGGTTTGGAATGTTAAGGTATTTTGTGAAGTTGTGTTTAACTATAAAGTTGTTCGGTTGAATTTACATTTCTTAAGACTTGCATTATTGCAAATGATCTATCCTATTTTAGTTTGATAATTAATTATTTTTGCATTACATTATAATTACTTCTTGTTATTTCTAAGAATCTATCCAATTCTTAGTTAATAAAGATTAGGAGATTAATGAGAGTGAAATCCTACGATCTTGAAGTTAATCACAGCATGAATTTTTAGAGAATAATGGAAGTGAAATTTAGAATTTTATGTGTACCAATTGATAATTTAAAGTTGATTCATTGATATTGATTGATAATGGTGTTTAATTGATGTCCAATTGAATGTCAATATAGTTCGGAAGGGCGTATTGATTGACTTTCGATTATAAATTGTCGTAGTGTCATTAGAGTGATGATTAATAGGAATTGAAATAGTTTGAATATCTTTAATGTAAGGACCTTGATTCATTTGATATTGAAAAACATTATTTTACACATTTGTACTAGGAAAAATCCCTTTTGTTGTATTTGAATTCCTCATCAACATTCATGAATAATTGTTTCTTTAAATTGGTAGACTTAACTAACATTTGATTAGACATATCTATAGATATATTTTGACATCCTTATAGATTCGACACTCTTACTTACTCTCTATTACTTGATCACGATAATTGTATATTTGCAATTTATACCGATTAGTTGGTTCTACAAGATGGCTTATTTGGAATGACTACACCTAAAACAAAATAAATTTGGATCTTGCCACAAAAAGTTATGGCCCTTATACTAAAATCGTGTCAAATTAAATCTACATACACAATTTGTCACTCTCTTTCATGTTTTGATGGCCCTTTGTTTTTTTTTGTTTTTTCATTTTTTCTTGTTTAAAACACATCGAGGGTCTCTTTTGTGAATATTTAAATAATTAACATGCTCCATCCTAAGATTTTACAATCATAAATCTCAACAACATAAAGACAGTCCTTTCAATGCTCATAGAATCTCACAACCACATGTATATAACCATATGAAAATCTAAACCTTATACATGCTTAACTAAATTCTTGCTTCCTATGAATGAAAAATCATAATCATTGTTGGAACTTAACCCTAATTAATCCATAAAGTGGGTTGGAAATAAGACCTTCCTTAATTGAATAGCAAGAACTCTAGATGCCTCCTCCTATTGCAGGAATTTTAGCCATTACGAGTGATCCCTCTTCTTGAGTTCTCTAGTTTTCCTTCCCTCTGTTGCTCAATTCTCTTTCTCTTCTCCTCAAAGTTAACCCCACCGCACTCGCCTCACACAAGGAATGCAGTAACAATAGTAAAGTCTTTCCTTTCCTTTCTTTAAGGCAAGCAACCAGATGGTGAAGAGATGGGGTTCTTTTCCCCTTCCATCAAACCTATTTTATCAATCTTTAATTCTCCCATTATTACTTCCTTAATGCACCATTAATCTCAACCTTTTGCCATTCTTGAAGCTCTGGTGTTTGCCAAGCTAGGAGAGTTGCTGCTCTCCTGGTTTATTTTCTATTGAAAACCAACAACCCCTTCTAGGGGTAGTTTGGGTGTATTTTTCCCTTTTTTTTCTTCTCAACATAGGGGTATTACACATGGAACGTCTCCAACTAATCCAATCTTCGATGAATCCTAGGTAAGTCCCTATCAATTACTTTATATTGACTATGTTGTCTCCAACTCCTAATTCTCCAAACATTTTGAAATGTATAGTGTATTGATAGAAATATGTGCATGTGTGCAAGTGAACTACTCTAACAAACAAGATGAAAATTCACTTATTTCATACCTCTACTTGTATATCACATATAAAAATCTCAAGAAAATAGTCTCATATCTCAATTTCTTGTGTCCACCTCGTGAAATTATAAGATGTCTCCAAAAATTCAAGTATGTACATTCAAAGGCACAAAAGTGTGAAAATATAAAAATATAAGCTATAGGATCGATCTTGGACAAGAAAGATCGATCTAGAGATTAGAATAACATGTTGGGCAATCGATGTCAAATCAAATGGATTGATCTAAAGCCGAACAAGAATGGTGCGATCAATCTCACAACAAGTGCGATCAATCTCAACTGAAGAAAGATGGTGCGACTGATAAGGCAGAAAGGTGATTGATGTGACTAGGTCATGAAAAGATCATTCTTTAATCGCTTAAGCTGCAATTGATTTGGCTGAATGGAAAATCAATCAGGGGGCAATTTCAATAAAAAATTCAAATTTTTTTTCACCAAATTAAACCTAAACTCAATTTCTTTCAACTCCCAACTCCACAAAACTTCAATCAACAGTTTTTGAAATCACTTTCTCAACCTTTTTATATTAACTTTAAATTCTCTTCTTTTTTAACATTTGATCTCTCTCTCTCTCTCTCTCTTATGATTTTTTGCAAATCCCCCAACAAAATTAAGATACTTAAACTAAAAGAATAAAAAAATTTGCCAAAAACATGGAACAAATTTTTATTTTTATTTTTGAAATTTAAAGAGTAGGTTGAAGAAGAATAAGACAGAAATTCTTCCTACTTGGGCTTGACACTCACATCCTCTAACTAGAATAACTAGGATCTGAGCTGCTTGGAAACTAAGCTATAGGGGTGATGCAGTTCTATTGCCATTTGAAGGTCTAATTAGATGTTTTAACACACGATTGATGAGATATGTGCAATGTTAGAACAACAGGTGAAAGAGACCAAAAAAATAAAATGAAACTTGGATATAAGAATCTGTTAACCCGAGAACATAATCCAGTATCAAACAATTGAAAGTAAAGCAAGCTAAATGATTCAAACACTTTCACAAACTTTCTTTCCCATACAAAGGCTAAGTGAAATACAACTCAAATGTTCCACACCTAACACTTAATAGACTATCTCAAACCCAACACTTAATAGACTATCTCAAAATGTCTAGAGCCTAAGTTGATGACAATGAATCACTTAACATACACATTGTTTTACTGTACTTAAAATATGAACAAAACATAGCATAATGAGAACAAGTGTAAGCGACTAATTTTTCAAGCTCTTCTCTCAAGCATTCTTGTGTAATCTCTTGCTTTGGAGTTGCTTCCAACTACTATTTAAAGGTTCTTGAATGCCCTTCATGTGGCCACTATAGATCTTGATTTAAATTCAAAATCACTTTTTCTGTTAGTCTAGTATATTCGAGAGATGTTGTGAACCGACTACTTTTCTTCTCTAGTTAAGACATGAAAACCAAAAGTTTTTAGAACTAGTGCAAACGCAAACCAATCAAAAACTGGTCAAATTGGTCAACTAAAAATTAAAAAAAAACAAAATTTAGCAATTTTTTTAAAATTACAAAATAAACTTTCACTTTCTTTCCAATTTTTCTTGCATTTATAACTCCTCAACATTGATTAGAATATATATAATTTTTTATTTTGACTTTTGTTTAGTAATTGTTATTCATTTGTTTTTCTAATCAAATTCTTGAATTTAATATGTTTTTAAAATTGTTGTGATAATTTTTATTTTAGTTCAATTATTAAATTTTTAACACTACATCCCTTTAGTATTATTAACTTTAATTACATTTATGTTATAAAATTATTTTAATATTAATATATGTGTGTGTGTGTGTGTCATATTATCTAATTTGAAATAATTGATTTTTTTAAAATAGTTCAATCAGTTGAGCCAATGTCTTTATGAGGCCGTTAGTTTTTTGATTTAATCACCAATTCAGTTTTAAAAACATTGAATGTATGTGTGTGTGTACCACATATTTATTAAATTAGTGTGAGTAGCATTATATGGAAGCTGCATGGTAATTAAGCTTGAATTTTACCTTAAACCATCCTCCTTGTTAAGGATTTAATGAGTTTTAAATTTTTAAACATAATTCAAGAATTTTCAATTCTTAGTAATCCAAAAAATAAGTACAAGATTTATTTCAATTCCTAATTCCAAAATCCATTATCAAATGCCACTTAGTGTTATTGCACCACCTATTATTTAAAAAATATATATAATTAGGTATGTGGTGCCATATTTCAAAATTTTGTATAATTAGATACGTGTTGTATTTCTCTTTAGAATTCTGTAAAAGTAAGAAAGAGAGATAAATTTTAAAAAGTATAATAATTGTAATGTGTGTTTTTTAGGTATAAAAAATGAAAACAAACATTGTCATTACTAGGTAATAATATGGAATCCGTTATTTAATTATAAATGACAAGTTCGCATTTACCAAATTGAATATGAAAGAAATAAAAATAGAAATAAAAGTTTAAAACAAATTGAAACATCATACAATTAATCATTTTTAAGAATAGCGTTATTTTTACTTTTTTCAAAGTATTTTAATTTTTATGCCTATTTAATTTAGCATATTAATGTGCTTGATTGTATTCTAAAATCTAGCTATTATTAAACATAGAAATTGAGAAATAGTAAAACTTTACAAGGGAAAAACAAAATAAAATGATGAAATTTAGAACAATAAATTTCCTAATTAAAATAATTAACTCAAAAAATTCAAGGAGGAAAAAATATTAAACTAAAAATATTACATATTTCATTTGGTTCAATTTAGCATATTTTGATATACATGAACTAGGGGATTAACAATGATGAAGGGGGAAAAAAGATCTCAAATTTAGTATAAAGTTACATAATCAAAATTACTAATTTAAGAAAATGCAAATTCTTAGGCAAAGAAATTGAAAGCGCGAAAGATTTAATAATTTCTAATTCAGGAAAATCAAGAATTCACCAATTAGGTCACAAAATTTGACAAAATAAAATTAAAACGGCAAAAGAAAAACTAAAATAGAATCTATATATTTTAATTTATAATAGTAAATTTGCTTCATTTAAATTAATAATTTATCAAATGATGGGATTCAATAAAGGGAAATTAAAAGACGAAAAGGAAGTTAATTTATGTAATTAATCCATCTATGAAAATCACCTAAAGTTTTCCTTTAACTGACAATCTTTTCTTATATGTTATTGTAGGCAATTAAACTTTTTGCATAATCAGATATTGCCACATGGTATTTTATTGTATTAAAATGCTAATAATTGGTTGTTTATATTTTAGGAATTAAAATGAACATAATTCTTAAATTAAAATAATAAATAAATTAACACTTTAATTAAAAATGGCACCACCCACTTGAATTGCAACAAGTGTCGAGACAGGCTAGTCATATCATGCCACGTGTCAAATTCTGTAAGTTTGGAGGGAGAATATTATTGATTCGGCGATTAATTTGTAATCATCCAATTAAAGGAGGTAACACCAAATCCAATATTTTCGACCAATCAGGTGATGCCACATTGTTAAGCATATATGGCAGCAGAGCCTTCTCCACCCTTGTAAATAGGGGTGGCCTCTATAAATCAAGAGACACAACAACCAACCAAAGGAACAATAAGAAGACTTTAAGTGAATAAACATTCAATGAGTTTAAATCCTTTCCATCAGCTTCAAGAAGTGTGAAGGAATTCATTATCAAATTCAAGACGTTTTTCCTATAAATTATCAAATCTTGGAATTTGATTCACATTCAAAGTGCTAAACCAGTGGATTAACATTATTGAAGGCTCCGGTCAACGTCAAGGAGGATCAAAGCTTAAAAGCTCTCCCAATTTCAACCACATTCTTCTATCAACATTCAAATCAAATAAGTTGGAAGAAGAATCAGAAGACCAAGTTAGAGGATAGGACCCACAAAATTTCATTCGATTCAAATTGTAATCGATTTATACAGATTTCTTGTTAATAGAAATTCCGATTGCAAGATTTTTGTCTTACAGTTTCTGGCATGCCCAGTGGAACCTCTCTACATCTCATCTCTTCTTTCAACAAAAAGCAAGTGCAAGAATCTCAAATGGCTCGAGACAAAGTAAAGTCATCCAAAGCTGCTACCTCAAATGTCTTAGGAGCTGCCCCTGAAAGAAGTGTTGTCACAAGAGACCTAATAAGGCAGTTAACTTACTCTGAGCTAATCGCCATCCCCTAGGTTGTCGATAAACCATACCATCCGAGCTAAGGGAGCGAGGACAACAAGAGAAGTTCATTCCCCTCCAGACCTTACCTAGTAGCCTCGTCGGGCTCTAACACTGCTCCAGTAATGATAATAGGTGCCTTGAGTCTAGAAGATCTAGTTGCCACATTGACCAGGTTAATTGAGGGTCTTGCCAAGCATGTACAAGAACAAGACTCCAAGATCTCTAAGTTAATGGAAAAGCCGAAACCAGCTGAGGCTAGTCGAGTCAAAGAAAAGACTCAAGAAGTCCATGATGAGGCTGAAACTTCTAAACGGTAGCTAGACAAAGGGATAAGGCCTACTATTGAGGAGCTGCAATCCTCTGTAAATTACTCCATCCCTCTTGATCAACTAAAAGATTTCATCAAAGAGACTACCAAAAGCAAATTTAAAGGGATCACCAACTCGTCTTTGACATATGCAAAGCCTTACATGGCTCAGATTGATAACTTGAAGATACCAACAAGTTATCAACCCTTTAGGTTCTAACAATTTGATGGAATGGGAAATCCAAAGTAACACTTTGCCATTTCATGGAGACTTGCAATGATACTAGAGCCTACAGTGACCCCTTTGTCAAGCAATTTGTCCGATCCCTAAAAAGAAATGCTTTCGATTGGTACACTGATTTGGAGCCAAGGTCCATGGACAACTAGGAATAGTTAGAGTAAGAATTCCTCAACCATTCCTATAGTACCGAGCGAACAGTTAGTATGATTGAACTCACTAACACTCGCCAATGGAAGGATGAGCTTGTTATCAAATACATTAATCACTAGAGGAATAAGAGCCTGAATTGCAAGGATAGGCTTTCAGAGGCTTCAAGCATCGAAATGTGCATTCAAGAGATGCACTGGGGGTTGAAATACTTCCAACAAGGGAACCAACCAAGGACCTTCGAAGAGTTAGCCACTCGTGCTCACAATGTGGCAGAGCTTGCTATTAAATGGTGTCATTTTTATTCCATCTTGAAGTTCTCGAACTTAGATGCCATCATTTGTAGTTTGAAGTTTCTGAGTGTGCTAGTCCTTTCATGAGTATTCTATAAGATTTCCCAGGCTTCCTTTGCATATTCATAGGTAGAGATTAACTTGAATTGTTCTTAATCTACCCTAGTAAATATGGTATTGATTGGTTTAGAATTGGCTGAGGCAGCATATCGCTCATTAGCCGTCCAAGATCTCACTTCCTTCTTTACTTCTATGCCTTTGGTATTCTCTTCAGTTGGCGGTTTCCACCCAACTTAATGGCATTCCAAGCTTTCTCATCTTGTGATTTGATAAAGACTCGCATCCGTGCCTTCCAGTTTGAATTATTTGTGCCATCAAGTGGTAGGGGGTGTGTTACAAAAGCTCTTTCCTTTGTAGACATGACTGCAGATTACTAAATCACACTAGGAACACACTCGCTTTGAACCAAGCTCACTGGGCTAGTTGACTTTAATGCCACTTGAAAATGTAATGTTAATATTGCGACTGCAATTGCAACACAACCAACTATTTCACATAGTCTTGCAAGCACAGTTATAAAATATAAGTACACACACGCTCACCAATAATAGTGTAAAGGGAACACCAATATTTGGTAACATACTTCAAAGATCTAATCCTACGTCTACGGGTGCCAAGATAGGATTGACCCACTATCATAATCAAAGTATAGTCAATAACAAGGTGAACATACGTCTCAACACTTCACACAAGTCCAATTACCTTCCTATGGTGGTCGTACTATTGGTTACACTAAAACTCTCTTAATTTGTGTTTAACCTATCTACCCATAAGTCTAACACTCACTCACACAACTGGTTTGTGTATCAACTAAGTTGTTCACACACTTCAAATCTCACAAAGATAAGAATGGTGTTTAAGAGGACTAGCACTCTCACAGCTAGAGATTTTGAGACTTCTCTTCATTATTTTCCACATTTAAAATGCTGGGATATTTATACTTGATGGTTAAAAGTCTTTAAGTCAATCTAAAGCCTTGTGGATAAACATTATGTCTTACACAATTGGATATCTTGAGTCTCCCAACAGTGTTGTAATACTAGTTGTCACAGATTAGGATAGTCTATAAATAAGTATAACTTCTTAATGTGTATCCTTTTGTCATCCGGATTAATCATAATTTAGCACATCATGGCTTCTTCTAATCACCAAATTCTTTTATAAGTCTCACTTGTGCTGAAGTCCCTTTAATGATCCACATCCGATTAGTTGATTATCATTTAATGATCCAAATCCAAATAAGCCTTTGATATCAAATAGAAGTTCAAGTTGCTTTGGATACTAATTAATGGATAAGGTTGTGTTACAAATGTGCTAATCACAAAATTGGCTACACTTGCAATACTCTCTAATCAGTGTGAAGAAAGGAAATTTTTTGACACCAACCTTAGGTAATTCCTTAACTCGATAGCTATGATTTAGCATCATGTATTATTAAGTTTTGAATCTTGTATCTGGATGTATCACCTAAATCTCTTGCTCATAAAATGAAGGATTTATTCGAATCTACACATAGGAAAATCCATGATTAATGCGTGTACATGTAAGGATAGCAAGTGAATTATTTTAAATTGTTTAGTTAGGATCTATTGTAACTCTTTTGAAATCTTGTTAGATTCAAGTATTAATCACGAATCAAGATGGATCTACCATGAAAGACAACGAACATGAGAAATTGGATTTTCTATTTCCACATGTAAACACAGACTTTGGGCGATGCTGAAGGTAGAAAAACTCTTAGAGAAACTGAAGGCACTAGCAGATTAAAATCAGGTAGAGAGAAAATTGAACCATAGGCGCGTGGTTTTACTAAAGTCTCGAGAAATCTTGAGATATATATGTGCACACACACACACACACAAAGAGAATAGGCATAGAAATTGCTGATTCAATCCTAAAAAAAAGTTATGAACGAGTTTTGGGAATGAGAATAATTGACAAGAAATTATTGGGAAAGGGTTGAAGAGTTCGAAAGATTTCACGTCAAGGTAAAAAAAATTCATAGGCTTTGATTTCTAGTTCCTTATTCCCAATGAAGTATATAGCTATGTTAGAGAGCTGTATACACTAACAAAGAATGATCAGAGTAGTGACAAACCTTTGTATAATCACATAAAATGATCGTGTATGTGAAGAGAATTATAATACCAATCAAAAATCCGAAAATACTATTATGTCAACGATCATATGGGCTGATCAGTGACCCTAGATGATAGATTGTAAAGTTGGGACTTAGCACTCACGATATTTATCTCCTTATGAGCAACAACCTAGAATTTGTGTAGTGGAAGATACGATCTTGTGTTAAAACCTGCTTAGAACCAGTGATAATTGAATCACTAGCTTACTAAAGTCTTTTAGATGTAAATTAGGGACCAAGAAAATCAAAGGAGACTAAAGAAAATGAGATTATTGTGCTAAAAAAAAACCAAACAAGCCACACCTCACATGTAAATTTAATTCTGTGCAACTTCAACATAGAAATCATAATTTTTTGTAGAAAGCTTCTAATTAAGCACGGTTTATTGTATATTAAACTAGAATCATAGAACTTTTTAAGTATGTATACATCATAGAAAAAATATGCCTAGATCGATAAAGTTTATTTTTTTAATTTGACGATGAGTCTTGACTACAACAGTGCCAGCTAACCATTTTCTTATAAATATTCAACCGACTAGCATTTTTAATCATAGTAAACTACTAATATACATTTGGGACTTATAGGAATTATCCTTTAAATGAATCAAAAATAGGAAAATCTCTTAGGTATGTGAAATTTAGATTAAGTATGACATGATGCACGATAATGTAGGGAAGGATTTCTCACAATTCCAAAGCTTTATAAGAAATGAATTTTTGTCATTGAATTGGAAATAAACAGAAATTTATTTTGATTTAATAAGAATCCAAAACTCGAGACCAGTGAACGACTGGTTCAAACAAGTTAATACTAAATAAGCGAGTTCCTTGTAGATTTTGATAATTGCCTTATTTTTTAAAATTGATTTCTACTATACAAATGAACTTTTATTTCAAAAATCTATTTTTATTTATTAAGCAAGTGAATTTATGAAGGTGGTTTTAATCTATTGTTTTTGTAAGAAATTCAATTGTTCTATCAAATGAGATTTGTTGTGCTTTTAGCTACAAAAATTTAAACTCTTGTTATGAATTAGTGGATGTGAGTAAGTTTCCATATGTGTTTACAATGAAATTTCATTGAAATGCAAATGTTTTATGTATGAGGAGTTTTGGTAAAATTGCTTATGGCTTGATAATAAGCATTAATGTAAAGGAACCCTCCCAACTGAAGACCCTCTCAACTAATATTAAAGATTCAGACTACAAAATCCTCTCAATTAAAGTTAAAGATTGTGTATATGACACTCTTTTGTTAGGGTTAAAGCCAAAGGTCCTAATCAGCAAAAAGAAACACATGATTTTTGGAACGCATGAGCTAGTAAATTAACATGTGAAAGTAAATGATTTTGTTGATTTCTAAAAAGTAGATGTATTTCATATCACTCTAAAATTTGTGCTAGTTATGAAAATTTTCTTTAGATATTTTTACAAGAAAAGAATAGTATGGTTTCATACTCACATCCCATAAAGACAAATAATTTTACTTACTGAACGAATTAGTCACTCACAAGAAGTTTGAAACCTCTTTTGTAGATATTGTTGATGAGGTCAAGGATGTGTGGGGATGATAATGAGATGAAAATTAGAAGAAAGTAGTCTTCTAAATATTATATGCGTTGATGAATTCAAATGCATTTGGGAATGTTACTTGGGTACTTTCACTGCAACATTGTAATGAGTTAATGATTTGAAAAGAATAAAATTTATTTGGCATAGATACTCTGATGAAATGTGCTTTGCTACCCTTGAGATATTTGTTTCTAAGGTACTACCATGTTGCACCCTATGTTTGGGGCATGACAATATCTTTATTCTTCCTCTTTAACATGTTAAAATTAAACACCAATGAAAATTTTTGAATTTATTAAAAATGTGTATAGAACAACTAATAGGAATTTCAACTCATCTTAATAAATACCTATGTTATGAAAATCACATGTGGGTTCAATGATTAATATTTTATGGAAAATATATATGTAATATTTTTTAGTAGACTATTTTTCTTATCAATTTCATTCATAATATATATATTTGAAATATATAAATTCAAATCATATATAATATCTCACTAATTCTCTATTATTTCATAAAATATATTTTTAACAAAACTAAATGATGAAAAAATACGATCATGCATTATTGCTAAATAAAATTTATTCAATATGCATAAATAATAGTAGAATGAAAATTTTCATTTTTTACGTATACATCAAGAGCAATAGAAGACTAAGTAAAAAAGATATGACTAACCTCAAAGTTTAATTAAGTAAAACAAAACATATCACCATGTATGTGACTTGTGGTTGGTAGACAAACAAGTTAAATGTGCCTAAAAATACAAAAAGAAGCCATCGAAATTAAAGATGAATTCTTTCAAAACATAAGATACATAACCTATCAAAAGATTTTATACATAAAATGCAATTAAAACACATAAACTAACCTTTTACGTAGGAAGCACTTTGTCACACTCTAAATCTGAGATCATGACATGACAGTATTTGCAAATCATCTTAATGAATGCCAAAGCTAACAAGTATAAAGCAACTAACCCACCAAATTCTATTATTTCAAGTAAAACAAAAGTCTATTACAATGTAGTGAAATACAAATAAATAACTTATTTTATTACATTGAAAACTTATTTACAAATCAAAGTATTAACTAAGTTGTCTTCTTTCAAGCTCTCTCTCTCCACCATCCTCATGTTTACTCTTCTTCACTAGGGTTCTCTGCAAAAGGAATTTTGAAAATGTGTGAGAGACTAAATACCTAGTAAGAGGTTACTTGTCTTTTTGTTGTAATGCAAACATAGTAAAATATTGACAATGTTAAAACATTTATGTAAAATTTGCAAAGAAGCTAACAATTAAAAATTCACACACGAAGTACTACATATTCACATCACTTGACTTATTCCTTATGATGCTCAGGGACTCAAGTAGTTTATGCACTATTTTTGCTGATCAAAACTGTAATTATTTTCCTCAACTAAAAAGGATCATGTCCCAATCTTTAACTCCAATTGAGTAGAGTCTTATCTCAACTTTTAACTCTAATTGAGTAGGTATTATCCTAATCTTTAACCTCACTTGAGCAAGTCTTATCTTACCCATTGCCTAGTGAGAGAGTGTAACTAGCTTCTTACTCTATTTCTATTGGTTCCCAAACTTGACTTCTCAATAATCTAATGTACACAATTAATATGTTTTGAACAGTTTAAAATACGATTACATAGCACTTGCTCGCATTCAAAAACATTTTCAAAACAAAATATTTTAAACCTAACATAGCAATTTACGCATGTCAAATAGGAATATTTTTTAGGAAAATATTCTAGAAAAAATTTAAAAAACCATAAATTTCAAAAAATATTTTGAAGTAAGTTTCATCAAAAATACAAAATATAATTCGTTCTAGAAAGGCAATTATAAAATAGACTAACCACTTACCTAACACTAATCTTGTTGATCAACTCGCTTATCAAATATTAATCCTTGACTACATATTCAACCAAATATTTTTTTCATTTAATATTCAATTTAATTGTAATCTTATTGCTTTCGTGTGTATGCTATATGTCCTATTTAATATCCCTTTTAAACTCTCAGTTACCTATTGAGTAAGTTTTTCTATCTGAATTCATTTAGTTACCATTTCTCATACTTCGTTTCTACTCAAGTAGTGTGTTTAAACCTATTTTAGTCTCAAATTAAAATATTTGACCCAAAATATGCAAAAATCACATTCTACCCAACCTCGTGCTTAGCTCACGAGGAGTCAACTCACACCTAAGGCAATGATCGCAAGGCATTCTGCTTTGCATCGCAGTTAGGCCTCGTGACTGCGTAAGTTGCTTCGTGCTCACGACTGTTAATCTTATGACTGCAGCAGATCTCACGGGTACCCCTACCTGAGCCACGCCCTTGCTTTGCAATTAGGAGGCACCCTACAACACTTCCACCACCAAGCCTAGCAACCATGAGCGTGACTATGTCGCAATGCCTGAATGCACACAAGGCATTGTTTGGGCAATTTTTTCTTCTCTATGCAATTTCAATCACCAACATTCATTTTTACAAGCATTATAAGGGTCCTGAAGCATGATTCCATGAGTTCTAAACCTGACTATTAATATTTCTAGAATTTTTGAATGATTCAGAATAGATTTTGAAATCCAGGCACTTTATCGATACACAATTCCTATGAATTTCTACGCATACATGGCGAGTTTAGTAACACATACATGAATTATTCCACATGTAGCCTACCCAAAAATCATGATTCTTGTGCCTATAATGTGTATATTAATATTTTCTATGCATGTGCATGATAAAACATTAAATTTGGCAAAGAAATTTACCTCAAACTATCACATTTGGAAGCCGGAAAATTTCTTCCCCTATTCTGAATGGCCACTGACTTTAGGAGGATGGAAGAATTATTTTTTCTCTCCCTTGATAACCTATTTATATTAGGGTTTAACTAAGAGTTTGAGAAAGATCAAATTCTAGAATCCTAGGAGCACCAATTTCCCATATACACATGTTATTATTTTATGTAGATTTTTTTCCACCTTAAAACTCAGATTTTTAGCTCTCCTAAGGTTGGTAAACTCCTTCACGATTGTCTAGAATATTTGGTGGCTATGATGGTGCAAATCCCCTTTTCCATACTCTCTTCAAATTCACCCAATTATTCATGCGAAAATAACAAGTAATTATAAAAATAAATAAGCTTTGAATCAGCCCTTAAACCTTATATTTGGATTTCCATATGCTTATAGTAATTATCTCTTCCTAAGGTTCCTTAATTTTGGAATAGTTTAACTCATACATATTTGCATATATTTCTTCCTAAACATGCTTAATACTACTCTAATTATTTTACATGAAATTTTCAAATTTTCAAGCCAAGATTTGGCCTTAATTCTCCCAAATTTAGCTTCTTGGGTTTATGGTAATAATCCTCCATCCATGTACCAATTTTTGATAATATTTGACTAGCATAATTCATGCTTATTCCTTACCATACGTGTATTAATATCTAAACCAATATTTCACATGAATGTCTTGAAACTTTTCAGACCCAAGTCAGCCCAAAATCTTCCTTATTTACTCTCCTTTTATGCACGGCTCCTTCGTCAATCCATCAAAATTTTGGTAAGGCTTTACTATCATAATGGTGTGCATATTGCCTTCCATATTCAGTTAATATCACTCCAATTTATTTAAACGAAATTCATAAACAATTAAAAATTAATATTGTTTCATTATTAGTAATGTCACCCAAAATACGAAGTATTACACATTTGAGATATTCTAAAATGCAAATGAACTACACCACAGATAATTGTTAGTCTAATAAATTCAAAAATGGAGAATGAGTATTACATGTATTAGTAAAAAAAAACTCAAGGTATCAGAGCGAAAGCAAACTCCTACCAAATTTTAAAGCTAACAAATACTTTTGTTTGCAGAAAAATGTGAAAAAGTTATTTTGTGAGCATAATAAAAACATTTAAAAAACATACGAACATTGAAAAACCACGCTTTGTTGATGGTAGCGAGTCTCCCAAACTGGTGTAAGAGGTGATTTATCTACAATAAGATGAAATAAATTGAAGCTGAGATGAAATTGTTTAGAAGAAAATAATTTAAAGGTGGAGACGCCATGGTTAGAGGCGCAAAGCAAAGGAAGAGGAAAAATGAAGCAGATGCAAGGTTTAAAGATTGTGTCCAAATCTGTGGGAAAAAAATGAAGGAGGGAGGCCTCAGATTTCGAGACTATGAATTGTTTAATTTGGCAATGCTTGTTAAATAAGGATGGAGACTTGTGGTGCATTGAATAGGAGTAGGGGAAGTTGAACGAGGGGAACCTATAGCAATACTGTACAATAGTCTTGGAAATTCTCATGGGCAACTTGCTTACCTAGAAAAATATATCCACACTATCAAAAAGTAGGCGAATTGAGATGGAAAATTTGGGACAACCAAAATCCATCCCAGATTAAGGACAACTTAAGAATGGTATATTTAATTACGTACCAAATCCATTCCAAAAATAATTAATTTTAAAAATAGCAATACTGCGACAAAACCGTCTCAAATTTGACATGAATTTTTAAACCGTCTCAAAACTGTGCCAAACGGGAGCGGTTTTGGAACAATTTAACCCTGAAATTCTAAAATCTGTTCCCAACAAATTGTGAAAGAAACTGTCTCAAAACTGTCCCAATTTTGAGACGGCTCTGGCATGACTCTTCCCAATGGATTGAGTTAGCCGTCCCAAAATATCTGTCCCAAAGCCGTTCCAAAATTAGGGTTAATATAGTTGTGCCAAATAGAGATGGCTTTGGGACAGTTTATTTATTTAGTTGTGAAAAAATGTCCCAAAACCTTCCCAAAATGCAACATATAACCAAACAATCCCTATCATTTCTAAATTCAAATGATGTTAAAATTAATGATTTATTCACACTTTAAGCGTGGGAAAGACATCTCTTCTAGGTGACCTAGTGGATTTATGATACAATACAATGGATTATTGATTTCATTAGCATTTTACTAGAGTTATATCATGTGTATATATCTCTATGTTATTTTTGTAGATTTATACCCTTTTTCCAAGCAATTTTTGTCATTGGGCTGAATGTGAAAGATGGAAAAAATAATATTTGTAAGCAAAAAGCGTTGGTGATGATTCTTTGTACCTGCTTCATAATTTTTAGAAAATATAATTAGTAATTTTCATATTTTGTAATATTGTTGGTATGTAATATGTATTGTTTAGAATTTAACAATAAAGAATTGTACTTCTAATGCTATTGTAAACTAATAGTGAGTGGAAAATCTAAGCCCAATATTTCATCTCTAAATTGAGAATGAAATTTGTTAGGTAACTTTTATATTTCTACTGAATGTGTAACTAGGATTGGCTTGTTATAGAAACTTAAAATCCATTATTTTTATTTTTCAGTAAGATGTTACACAACATTAGATCATGGATATATAATAAAAACTTGCCTGGGCATGGGACTTGACACCACAATTTGAAAATGGGGTTAATGAATTTATTGAATGGGCAATGTAGCAGCATGAGCATATGGACATGACTAAAATTAGATGTCCATGTTCTCATTGTAAGAATGCACAATTTCTCAAATCTAATGCAGTTAAGGTTCACTTATTCAGAAAGGGATTTGTTCAAAAGTATTATAATTGAATCAGTCACGATAAAGCTCAATATCGCGATGCAATGCCAAATGTAGAAGGGAGTACCATACAAACCCCTTCCACATTAGAGGACTTTGGAACAATGCAAAACTTTTAGGAGTATCGTATAGTATATGATGCAATTAGGTGTTTTTGTAGCCCCCCAAATATAGGTTGGTTGGGCCTTCCTCACGCGTAGGCAAGTAGTAAAATTACCTTGAGTTGTCAACCACTTAATTTCATGAAGATACCACATTTAATGCAAATGATGTCGACAAGATGGAGATAGATTTTTTGATGTACTGCATATGGTGGACCAACCACTATATAGTGATTGTGAAAATTTCACGCAGTTGTTAGCAGTTGCCCGAATGGTGAATATTAAAGTGGACCACAACATGTTACAAAATTATTACGATGATATTTGTAAAATGATTGGTGAGATGCTCCCAAGTGCTCATCAAATGTCTCCTAATTTTTACAGTACTAAAAGGTTGATACAAAAGTTGGGTCTTCTAGTAGTGAGAATTTATTATTGCAAATCTGGCTGTATGTTGTACTAGAAAGAAGATGATTAGTTGAACCATTACAAATTCCGTGGAGAGGCAAGGTTTGAAGCGAGAAGGGCACCTTTGTTAGTTGAAAAGCAGATTCCACACAAGCGTTTGATTTGCTTGTCTCTTATTCCAAGGCTACAAAAGTTGTATGTGTCACAAATGACCACTGAGCATATAACTTGGCATGCGGCTCACAAGACGTCGAGTGGTTGCATATGTCATCCTTCAGATGCTCAGGCAAGGAAGCACTTTCACAAGACCCATCCTGATTTTGCAACGGATCCTCGTAACATATGATTGGGTTTATGTGCTGATAGATTTGCTCCACATGAGTCATATGGAAAGACATATTCATATTGGCCTATTATCGTGACACCGTATAACCTGCCACTAGGGACATGCATGAAGTCCATACATGTTTTTAGCAATGGTGATTCTAGGTCCATCCAATCCAAAGAAATTTATAGATGTATATATACAACCACTTATAGATGAATTACTATAATTGTGGATGGTGGGTGCAGTCATATTTGATGCCCATCAGAAAGAATATTTCAAAATGTAGGCTGCTCTCATTTGGACAATTAATGACTTGCCTGCTTATTCCATGTTGTTTGGGTGGAGCACAACCGGAGTGATGAGATGTCCAATTTATCTTGATTTGAATAAAGCTTTTTACCTACGTCATGATAGGAAGGCTAGTTACTTCTACTATCATCACCAATTCTTACCGTCCAATCATCCCTACTAAAGGAATAGGAAGCATTTCAGTAGATGTCAAGTTGATATGCACATTATGCTAGGGAGAGAAACAAGTGACCAGTTATGGGAGTGTGTGAGGAATGCACCACGAGTAGTGGATGATCCACACAGTCGATGCTAAGGATTCGAGACTAATCACAAGTGGATCAAAAGAAGTATCTTCTGGGATTTACCATACTAGCAAACAAACATACTACCGAATAATTTGGATATTATGCATGTAGAGAAGAATGTTTTTGATAACATTATTAATACAATTTTGAATGTCAAAGAGAAATTTAAGGATGATCTTAATGCTCGAAAGGATATAGATATTATATATGATCGTCCTAAGATTTCAGTCTTAGTGGACAATGTGGGTCCAAAGCTAAAGGCTGCGTACACCCTTTATCGAGAGCAAAAAATAAAGTTTTGTCATTAGTTGAGAAGTCTAAAATTCCTAGATGGGTATGCTACCAACATTGGACAATGTGTCAATATGACTGAGTTGAAATTACATGGCCTTAAGTCTTGTGACTATCATGTTTTTATGGAGAGGCTAATACCTATAGCATTTAACGATTTGTTATCCGAGTTTATGTGGAGTGCCTTAGTGGAGGCTAGCTTACTATTTCAACAAATTTGTATGCCAATTCTTCATACAGAGTGGGTAATAGAGATGGAGGATAAGCTAGCGGGTATAATGTGTAATTTAGAAAAGATATTTTCTCTATCATTCTTTGCTTCCATTGAGCACCTAATCATTCATTTACCACGTGAAGTGAAGGTTGGGGGCCCAATCCAATACAGATGGATGTACCGCTTTGAGAGGTATGTTAATACTACACTCTATTTGAATGGTGCTATTTACGGGAAGACGTCTTAACTATCTTCGAATTTTGTATAGGTACCTACACAGTTTGAAGAAAAAGGTAAAGAATAAGGCCCACGTTGAAGTTTTGATTGTAGAGGCATATATAATTAAGGAGATAGACACTTTTACATTGCATTATTTTGACATAGATGTGCCTTCTCAGTGAACTAGGCCACCGAAAAATAACATGGGAGCCACTTCGATAGATAGCCTCCCTTTCTTCATATTCAACCATCCTAGATGTGCATCAAGAGGACATGATGCGAGATATCTCACTATAGAAGAAAAACATGCTACTATAACTTATGTGCTTTTAAATTGTCTAGAGGTAAAACCACTTTACAAGTAAGATGATTGTAACATATTGTTTCTTTTATTGAGATGCCACTTGGGTAGTGGATTACTTATTGGTACGAGTGAACACACTATTTTTAGGATAGGCTTTTTTTTGCAACACTTTAGAGGTGATCATGTTGATGTCAATGCCGTAGTTACAGACTTATTTGTAGAATGGTTCAAAAATTATATGAGTCTTCTTTCCTATCTCCTTTGTCCACTTTGTTACCTTTAAACCAATTTAGTTCCTATCCACTGATAGTGAACAAGTTGACAACCTATCTAACAACATATCAGACCCATTATTACGTAGGTTGGCTTGTGGGCCTTGCAACCACGTTACCCCTTACTCAACCAACTTTGTCAATGGTTTTAAGTTTCACACCACCCGTCATGCGCAGGGGAAGCAAACGCAAAATATTAGGATTTATGTCCATAGTACGTGTTATGACAACTCAGAGTATGATTTTTATGGAGTTTTTGAGAATATAATCTGTCTTGATTATATGCTGATATTGAATATGTATTTAGTGTCGTTTAAGTGTCAGTGGGTGGATCCTATGAGAGGGTAGAATATGCACCCAATGTACAAGCTAGTGGAGGTGAACTATTCCCTAGTTTACAAAAAGAATGAGCCCTTCATCTTGTCCTAATAGTTCAAGTAGGTATATTATACTGATGTTCCTAGCATGAGGAGAGACAAGAATAATTGGTTGGCAGTATGCAGAACGAAAGCCAGATCAACTATTGAGAAGCGATGAGAGGATGTAACATATCAACCAGATGAGGATCTGAGTAGCCCCCACTTGGGTGGTATGTTCGACGTGACTGGATTACATGATCCTACTGGTGTACAATTGCACATGGATGTCAGCGAAGTGGTAGATCTATGAAGGATGAGTCTTCATTAGATGACACTGATGATAGGACAGACTCTAGGAGTGAAGATATGCCTTAAGTATCTTAATATACTCACTATTATTTAGATTTGTACTCTGAGATGAGAAACATGACATCTCATATTTTCATATGTGTTAATAACTAGTATTATTCAATATAGTGATAATGCATTTAGGTTCAAAATAAAACATAGCATAAACACGTCATTGTTAATGAATCATATTGGGTACATGTACAAAATTAGTTATAAGATGTCTTTGTTTCACCAGAAACAAAAACAAAATCCTGAAAATTGGCAACTTCTTCATCTGCATTTGCCACTCTACACTCCTAATCTTGCTCATCATCCTACCTGTCATGCGGCATGGTGTCTCCTTCACCATATGAGTTTGTAGAACTAAGTGGGACACCCTCAGGAAAAGGAGTAGGAGTCCAACTTGATGGACCAGTGAGTGGGCCACCAGAGGTAGATGGTCCCTCTACCGATGGTAAATGTGCAAACATGAATCCGATGAAAACATATAACAGGCCTATAGCATGCGTATGTCGGCACTCTATTCGGTCTATCTGCACACGCATATCATGCAACTCAGTCATAACATTATCTTCCAATTGGTGCATCTGGACTTAAAACTGGTCTGGAGGTAGATGCTCCTCATGGGCAAGGGCTAGGATTTCTGCGTCGTCAACAAGTCATCCCTCAAGTGCAGGTAAATCATCATCGGGAGCAGGGTGTCGAAGAATAAAGTATATAGCAGTAGGCATAACCCGATGCTCTTCCGTTGACGACATTGGCACACCAGTTCCAATACATAACTCTGTGATAAGATGAGGATACCATAGAAACTCACGTTGGTTCTGTGCACAATATTAAAAAAAAATGTCCATTCGATATGCATATATCAAGGCTACATGCTCATGTGTGATGGTGCCATGATGGTTGATTGGTCAGATCCTTGTAGCAATAAAGTACCACCATGTCTTACATAACTCGTCCAACCCACTTATTTTGAAAGAATTGATGAAACGGGTGACGGGAGAAACATTCCAGTGCCCTTTGTCAGGGCATACCATACCAGCAACCCTTTCTAATGTACGTCTATGATTGATAAGATCTTGAAATGTGTCACTATGGGGTTCATCCGGTATATGTAAATGTGCATTGATTGCACCAGGGCTAATATTGATGTATACGCTATGGACATAAACTGCTTCCTGTAGATGCTTTACTAGATTGGCATAGAACTCACTCACTAGTGGCACATTAGCATTAACCTCTGGCTGTTTTGTGAATTGGCTGCATTGGCATCATGCTATCATAGGAGATAGATGGGGTTATTCCTCATTGCATTAGCTAAACCCCTCCAAAGACAATTGACCTATGTTTGGTAACTTCCTCAACATAGTTGAAAGCATCTAGTGATACATATTTCTGGCGGTCATATGATAGGCATGTTCTTTTCGTTTTAAAGACCGTTAAATTGAAAGAATCCTACTTGAAAATTTCAAGTGTTATATTAAGAAGACGGGTTCACAGATGATACAAAATCTTCAAGTAAAATAGCCTATCAAACCGAATATGCAAGCATAGGAAAAAAACTCACAAAACCTTCTTCGCATGTTTCGATAACATTCAATTGAGTAAGACCTTCTTCACATGTCCACTATTATGGTTGAAATTCTACAGTATACGCTTATAAAACAATAAAGTAACATGTTTCATATATAGTCATTTCGTCGAACAGTTCATATGCATAAATTAGTAATACCTTAGGATTTCTAATGCTTGGACATGTTCTTGCCTAAATACAACAAGCATAATGTATAATTGCTTCTAATCTTCACACTCCCACCAAGAAACACCCATTCAATCAGCTACATTTTCAATTTCAATCCAGAATAGATACCATGTAAATCACATGCCAAAATATAACAAAAAAACCAACACATTGTAAAATACAGCGGCCAAATGGAAGTGCAATGATCACGTACAAAAAAATAGCAACAATACTCAAAAGAAATAGTTCAAATTCAAGAAATTTGAATTCACCACAAATGCAACAATAATCTTGCAAATTTAGAGATTTTTCCACAAATCATATCATTCCTAAGATTTATATGTGAAAAAATTATGTACAAAGTACCTTATCAAATGATCTCTGAGCTCTTTTGCAATTTAAGAGGTGAATCACGTCGAGACGAGAAACGATGGAATGTTTTTCCTCTTAATTCTACGCATATTTATGCCTTGCAATCTGCACATCGATGACGCACACGACGTCGTGTGATGTCGCGCTCGTTGTTGTAACAATGGGCACGACGTGCAAATTGAAATTCGCATCGCACCCAACCTCCAAAGACTGTGCACTAATCCTCGTGTACATTTTGGGATGGCTTCAAATTTTTTGTCCCAAAGCCATCCCAATTTTTAAGAATCAAATTTTTAAATCCCCTTCTCGCGCATTCATTCCCCAATCCCAAAATTTTTATTTATGTTGTTCATCGTCGTGTGACTTCCGATTCTTGCCATTCAATCGGATGTTTGTTCAAAATCTTCTAAGTTTTTTCTGTATTTTAGTTATACTCCAAAAAGGTAAGTATTAAAGAATTTAACCATGTTATACAAATCCATGTTTGTTATCTCTCAATGTAAATTTAGGGTTTTTGTAGAAATCTTCCTTTAGGTGAAATTTAGGGTTCTTATTTGGGCTTATTATAGATGTTAGTAAAAGATATGAACCCACTTTTATGGTTTCTATATCTTAGACAATTGGCTTGGCTTGTTAAACGATGAAGGTGAAATTTGACTCCACAAAATTCATGTCAGTACTGTATTTATTTGCTTGATGTTACTTATTGGGTGGATTGAAAACCATTTTTTTAGGGTAGTTTTTGATTAAAAATACTTGCACATCTAGTGTTTGATGAAATGCCAGTTAATCTTATTATGCACAACTATTGGTTGATAACCTAAATTATAGCCTTGTTTAGTGGTGAAATTTGTTAGTATATTAATTTTGAATAAGGACCATTGTAGGTTAGTTTCATTTAATTGATGGATATTTAGACATCAAATTTAACATATTAAATATATATATTCATGCACATTACATGTTTGGTGAAATGCCTTTGAAAGATGTTATTTGAAATGGTTTGCTTGTATATGTAGCATGTCCTAAACCTCATTAAATATTTACTTTCCATTATTATGACTAAAAGGATTATCTTTACTTATATGTATCCTTTATTTGAAAACATTTATCACTCTAATTTGGATTAGCATATAATTTGGTAATAGATATATCCCTTCAATTTGATTTTGTGAGATCATATAGTAATGATAAAACTTTCACTTAGTTTATATATTTCAAAATGACTCAGGGAACCTTTTCTAGGGGTAAAGCAAGATGTGGTGTTAACACCCCAGGTGGAAGGGGAGGGGAACAAAATATGAACACACCACACTTTACACTTATTTCATCTTCTCCCCCGATTGACAAAGATGAGACCCAACCTCTAAGTCTAATACAAGGTGATATACCTTCCACATCAACACACAACTCCAACGAATCATCACAATCATACGGGGAGAGAGAATTTCTTATGGTACCTGCTAAATCTAAAGCGCCTACTACAGGTGGACCGTTCCAACCCCAGGCAGGCAGGCCAAAACATGTGACACCATGTCAGTTTTAGTAAGTATAAATTTGATTTGACGTATATATAATTATTCACATAAACCTACACACATAAAAAGAATAATTAATTCACTACACTTACATTTTAACTTATCATTGCAATGCATGGAAAGAAGTAATAGACTCAATAAAGTCCATCGTATTTGGACATTATAATGGACCATGGATTCGTTACACCAATGTCCTATTAGAATAAAAACAAGAATAGTTTCGCCTTTTCAAGATATGAAATATCCAATGTACAAGAAGGATGTATTTGATACTTATATGAGCTTTTTCCTTAAACACTAATTTAGTTTTCTACTATAACTTGAACCTATTCCACAAATGTTCATAGTTCTTATACTTTTATGTCATTATGTTTGTTCAAAGAATGAATTTAGTTGGGATCCTGCAGATAACATGGCAATACAACGTACTTTCAAGAAAAAAGTCGCTGAGTTAATACAGAAACACTTGCACCTGGCAATAGTTTCTAACAAAAAATGCTGATTGGATCCCATATGAAAAGTGGGATGAGATGTTGGGCAAATAGGCAGAAGATATATATCGAGTAGTATACGAAAAGAACCATGCCAACTAAGTAGCTGACAATGCATCTGCATCCACTATTTATTGTGGTGGCTCAATTTTAATGATCACACATTGTGAAAGTATAGTAAGCAAGAAAGAATATCTATTTCAAATCTTCATCATTTTGTAATATTGTCCATATTCTTTTCATTTCCTTACAATTATATTGGACACTACAGAAAGCACAATTAGGACGATCACCAACTCCCCTTGAAGTTTACTCTAAAGTTTGGAAGAATGCAACTAGCAAATGGGCAAGCCCTCATACACAGTCTCAACAGGTAAGTACAATTACTTAAATATGTCAATGTTACTTTACCATTATGTGTAACAATCCATTGATTTTCTATGTCTATAGAACATGATGTAAAAATCACAAGTAAATCAAAACGTCGCCGAAGGCTTAGAGGGAGAAAAATTAAAGGGCAATAGGACTTCATCTAGCGCAACTAATAGCAACACGATTGTCCTCAATGCGCTTGGTGGCTTTAAAAAATGCCGTTTTTAAGGGATGGATTCAAAGTCTTAATCTTTTAAATAGTTATCTCATGGATCGACTAGTTCTTCTACTTCCTTACCTAATCTTAAGTTACAAGCAATGCTAGCTGCATTAGAACATACTCAATAGCAACTATGAGAGAGAGATGCAAAGATAAATGACTAAGACCAGATTGGTCCAAACAGAGGTGAGATTGAACAAATTAATATGACTTGCTTCTGAAAAACTTGACTCAACTCTCTCAATGATGATGAAGGTGACAAAGAATCTAAGAACCCCGATAACTAGATGTAGATGTTGATTACCTAACATTAACCATTTTGTATGTTTTATGTTAATGTAAAAAGATGGGATTGTATCATACTTGTAATTGTGGATTTATTGTATGTAAATATATCGGCCATTTTGAAATTATTACATTACTATTAGTATATTTTTCTCAGGAAAATCGTATATAAAAATTAGCACAATAATTGTATTGGAATAGTAGGAATTTTAATATAAATTTGACAAAACATTTTCTCCAATTCAATGCGAAAACTGTCTTAAAGCCGTTCCAAAATAGTCCTCCCAAAACTGTGCTAAAGAAGTTCCAAAAAAGCCGTCCCAAATTTGAGACAATTTCGTTTTAACCACCCCAATTTTTAGCAACAGGGTAAATAGAGATGGATAATTAGCCTTTCCAAATTTAATTTTGAGATGGATAATAATCACAAATCTGTCCCAAAAATCCGTCCTAAATTAAACAGATTTTGGTAGTGTAATTGTAGTGATTAGGGAATACTATACTACCTCATGCTCCAAACTCGAGCCATGACACGGCCACATTCGTGAACAACTTTAGTAGATATAAAAGCCAATATATGAAAGCAACTAGTTCAATATTCGTAAATATCAATTACAATTATCTGATGAAAATAATGAAACATCCAAAGTCTACGTACCGAAGATAAACATCCTAACTATTAAGTTAGAAATCGTCTTACTAGATGGCAATAATGGCAATAATGGCAATAATGTCAATAAAGCTATAGCATCATAATCTAAGTCCTTATCCTTATATCTTCCAACCCCACATTTGATCCTGTTTGTTAGTTACATCTGTGAAAACATTAACTCAAAGTAGTAAGCGACTAGTCACCCAATGGGTAGTATCTCGTACTGTTTCTTTCTCAATGAATGAGAGTCAATAAAGATACAATAATAATTTGCATAAAATAGGTTTTTAGGAATTTTGCAATTGAATAATGTACATTTTGTATCAGAAATCGTAATTAGGATTTACATAAACAAGCTTCAAAACCTGAGAGAAACTACATTTAAAAAAAAACATAGAATTTCAACATTTACAATCATTCCAACAACTTCCCATTTACATACTCTGCATGTTACTTCCTAGCCACTCATGGTGATGCATACTTCGTGTATTTATTTCTATTGATCAAAACTTTAGTCTATGACTCCAGTTTGAGAGGCTGCAGCTTGTTGGTCATGTGTACACCTCACCTAAAATAAGATTCCAAAAGGTAATTTATGTGTACTTTTGAATACATTCATCTCAACAAACACATCTAGAATCTCAAAATTCACAACAGGAACAAAATCTTCCTTTGGTGAGTTTTTAGGAATCTACTTCCTATCAAAGCTTGAGTCAACTAAATTTTCCAGCGGGATGATCTATTTTTGTGTCTTCTACCATGCTCAAATTGAAGATTGTGATCACCTCTTCATCTAGTGCTCTTACACGAGCCAACTCCAATTCACTTTTCACAAGAACTTTAAAATCCAAACATTTTAAGATTTCAATGTGGAACATTGACTTTTGATGATTTCTTAAAGCAACAACGACACCTTTTCGTTAAGGATACTCAAATGGAATTCTAGTTGTATTGAATAATCCACGATGAACTTATTTGGTAGAATTGCAATAACATCATCAATGGAGCCAAACGAAGGGAAGGCTTTGATTTCAACAAATTGATATCTCAAATGACTTGGGAAGACAACCAAGTCCAAAAATTGAAACATTTGTAACTTTATTATAAAGGTGCTTTGTTGGCATGAACTCCATCCCCATAAAAAGGTTAACATTTGATGTGAACATAGAAGTGTATAGATGAACACAGTTGAGGGACGGATAAATTAGTAAAATTTGAAGCTATATCCAACTGATCAAGCACCTTAGCCAAGTGAAAGACCCAAGAAACAAATTGGAAAAGTTCAAATTGAAGAACTAACACTCATGCCACAGAGATGCTAAACACATCGGAAACAAAGTGAATGACCCAATTTGAATCACATGAGTCTGATACTCACACACATAGGGAAGAAACAAACATAATGTGTTACTCTATTATCAAATGCCAAAAACTCAAACTTACCCTCCAAAAGCATAAGAAAAGTTTTTATATGTCAAAAACCTTCACTTCTAACGGGCTCTAGTTCTAATGTCTAAGGCCCATGCAGCCTAAAATACATGAAAGTCCAAAAGTAAATAAATTAAAATAAAATAAAAATAACTAATACTGTTCCGCTAATCTGGGATCACACCATCAAGGTGCATTCAGGGATGATGAAAACTCTTCATCTTAGTTGTTAGAAATCATGAGGGTGATGCTTATGCCCAAGTAGAGTGAACAGGATCATTTAATCCAGTTGCAGCAGAAGCTTTTGCAATTGAGTTTATTTCCAAACTCCTAGATCATGCTAGATTTGATAGAGTTCTTTTTGAGAGTGATTCATGAGAGCTGTGTATCTATTTAGTGGACTGCTATAGTTGAAGTTGATACTCAGGTAGTGTCAAGACTATATTGGAAAAAGTGGCCTTGCTGGAAATTACACAAAGTTCCTAGAGACATCAATATTTGACGGCTTGTTGGACAGAATGTTTTAATTGGTGTGGTCTAAATCTCTAATCCCAGTTCCCTTGTATGCTTTTTAAGCTGGAGCCACACCTCATTTCGCTTCCTTCTTAATCATAGATTTCATTTACTGTTGATATTGTTGCGTTTGTACGGAGCATCTTCTTCTCTGCATCTCTTCCTCCTCATCCTCCCTTCTTCTTCTTCTTCTTCTTCTTCTTCCTTTTTTTTTTTCCTTTAATTAATAATATTTTTAAATTCCAGTACCATCCACTTATCATCTTAAAGAAACAAATTTATGTCGCACTATCAAAAAGGGAAATCATACTAACCATCAACTAGCAGAGAGTCCAACAAATGTCATTCTTTGTCAAAGAGTATTTTTGAGAGTAGTAAGATTACGGAAGATTGCAGCGGCAAGGTTTTCCCCATTTGCACCAGAGTAACGAGGAATCCAAAATTCAAAATTAAGATGTCTATCCTACGACCCTGAGAGTTTTTCCTTTATCTGGTTGATGAAGCATGAGGCCTAGACATTCATGGCTTAGTCTATATTCATAACTTCCAGTATACACAAGGTTTCAGAAACTGTTCTGAAAATATAATGAACAAATATTCACGCTGCAGCTGACGAGAGTAAGTACAATGAGCTTTCTAACTACAGCGAGTCAGTCCAACGAGAATCAGATAAGGGTTCGATGAAGTGCAAATGAATAGAATCAGATTTTGCTTCTGGAAAGTAATTCCACAACCATCTTGAATAGATTTAATTGACAAGAAATCCATCCCTAATAACCGAATCTTTCCAGTATACATGACAAGTCAGGTCCAAGAAGAATTCAGGATTTTCCAGTTTCAAGGATCTTGGCTCGTTTTGACGGCGGACTATATGTACTGGTACCCAATTCATTGTCCTCGCAGGCTCTACTTTCAGATGGTATTTTCATTGTTCTTTGGATGTTCATCTGCTGGAATGTTGGCATCAATTGGTATTTCCTTTGAGCTCGAGCATTCATTCTCTGACAACAATTCTTTGCTCTCACGAATAGAGGGTTGCTTTTCTGGAGATGGCTGTTGACAAGGCTCATCTATGCTTGATGATGAAGCTTTTAGTTTGTCTTCTTCCATCCTCCTCTGATGCTCAAACATCTTCTGAAGCTGCTTCCCTTGTTCTTCAATTCGCAACTGCAGATTTCCTTGAATCTGAAGGAACCGAGTTTTCCATGTTAAGTCAAAACTACTCTTAATTTAGAGACATGAGTCGCTAAAATTAGGAACATTGTTCTCTACATACCCAACCAAACAAAAATTTCTGGATCAGAAAGGTAAACCAGACAGCTTATGTAAATAGCATATGTGAACTAACCTCATAGAAATTTACCATATGGACTTAAATTTTTGCATTTATATAAAGAACCAAAGAGGTATGAAATGCCATAGAACTGTGTTGAGGTCGTCCAATGACTTGTGTTACCTATATGTACACTTAAAACTAGTAACATAGAACCTGTTTTTCACTTGTCCCTAGAAATGGATAATCGAGGTTACCATTTATCCACAATTCTCATCCATGCATTGGTGCATCAACAATCGAAAACATACACTAGGGGTATGAAGGAAATCAGTGTCTCCAACTGTGACGTGGAACTCATTCTCAGTCACACTAAATCTATTCTAGCTCGCACGAACCGGCCATTTGGAGTAACATCATGTTGAAACATAATTTCTCCATTTTAGGATGTTACAGAGATTGTCAATCTGACTTTCTACCAAACTAAGACGTACCAATGGATATGGAAGCAGGAAGCATGACAACTGTAATCAACTGCAGATGAATCATCATTAATATGCTATTTTTATTCTAAAGAAATTGTTCAAAACTGGAAACGTTAGCTGCCAAATAGGCATGAGGCTACCATTCAACTTTTTTGTAGAACCTCAAGCAACATTTCCATACCTCAAGTTGTTCATGAAGCTGTTTCTGGACATCCATCTGTAATCTCAGTGCTTCAATGATCCCCATCGTCCTGCCACCAAAATACCTAAATTAGGATGTTTTGATCAATTGCACAGAGACCTATTGCTTCCAAGAGGGAAGATTGTACTCTGACCCTTGATTCAAGTTGATTATACAGAGAACTTAGTTCCTTATCCATTCTCTAGACAACTTCTTCATGGCAGTCAACACAATGGATCTTTTTTCTACTTTTAGTGAACAAACAAGACTTAAGTATACAGAAGATCTTCAGTGAGTAGAAGAGAAAGTGAATATCAAACTGTCAACCCATGGGAAAAACTTAGGAGTGACTTACGTCTTCAAGTCCAAGCATGTCATCTCAGCAACATTTTTGGACTTTTTTTCTGTTGTTCCTGAAGTCAGAATGGATAAAACATAAATCCTAAGCAAGCCTGAAATCTCTGAAAACATGAGCCATAACAGATCAGCAACAGCAAGACATTTTCTCTTTCACTAGAGATGATGACCTTTGATTGGATTCAGTGTTAAGAATCAAGATTAATCAAGCAGTTAAACTGATTTTTCTCATACATATTCAATGTCATAAATGTACAACTAGTCTGCAAGATAAGGTGAGCCAATACTTCAAAAGACAAAAACAACTATAGAAGCTATCTCTACCTTCTGATGACTCAGGCTTGTTCCATGTGGTTCTATATTTCTGAAATTTTACAGGTGCACAATCAGTATAGAAGCTTTATCTTTGTAATATATAGAAATCATATTCACAAGAATAACTTCTTCCAACCTGCAAGTGGCTCTTCACGTGATAGATAGTCAGACCTTCTACATTCATGAGCTTTAATACACCTTTTGGTGTAGCTCCTGCATGGGTAATATCATGGAGTCGCCACAACAGGAAGATCAAAATTTCAAATTTTTTTGAGATTATCCAACAAAGTATTGAAGAACAAAATGCTTACTGTCACTGCCAAGCTTATTCACAGCATCCACAAATATTTCATGAAGTTCCAGTGTCCAACGCATTCGTGCTTTGGTCACGGGTGAAGCACAAGAAGAGCTAATGACAGGACAGCTTTCACCATCTGACACAGGAGGATGCTGCTGCTGATGAATTTGTGGCCGGCACATAGAGATTTCTGGTGGCAATTCCAGCAGCTGAAAACCGTTCACAGTTCCAGCCAATGTTAAAATAGCAATGACGAGAGCAAATTAAATGAAACAAAAGAACATAGACCATCAATTCCAGCCATCCCATGAAAATTATCTTCCCCGGATTACGCCAAATGACATTAGATTTTATACTTTGTTTTCTGCATTTTGTGAATTGAAATAGACTAGGACGTGCCTCGGATGTGAACAAAACGCATATAAATGATTTGCAAACTCTAGCATGCTTATAGTATTTTTATGAAAGAATAGATGGCCTAATTGTTTCAATAAACCAGTGACTTTTTGAAATAAAGTTAGAAATATTAGATAAATTATTCACCTAGAAGATGACTACAAATCGTTGCAAATATGAGGCATAAAATTAAGTCAGTTTCCAAAATTGATGAACCAACCTTGGCATCCAGATCTGGAACATTTACATCAATGAGGAGGTCACCCAAAGTTGAATCCACTGCATCGTCAACTTTGATTAACTGATCTGCCCACTCCTGCCAATCAGTTCTTCTAGTATGGTCTTCTTCAGCAGCTACACCTGGACTGGTTTCTACTTGACTATTTTGGACAGGGGCTTTCGACGGAATATCATGATAATTATCAATTGCATCTGTATTCAAAGAAACATCATTGTTTTCCACAGCATAGCCGTCCAAATTTCTAGCTTGAACATGTGAAGGTGACAGTTGGCTTGATGCAAAAGATACTTCACTGTTTAGTGGCTTAGAAAAGAAAGACAAATTACTTGACAGAGTTATGTCAGTTGACACAGAAGAAAGCTGAAGATTTGTGGTCAAATCAGAAGCGGATGAGAATAAATGCCTCGCTGTTTTGTTGTTTGATGATAGCGTACTAGGGCAAGACGAAATAAGATTGGTGGTCAGTTCCGGTGCTAATGTAACCTGAGGTGAATCTGGCAGTTTAGGAAACTTCCCTCCTGAGGGAGTAGGCAGAATGTCCAAAGATCTGGACAAAGCTCCAGAGGCTTCAACATCATTTCTGTGCATTTCACCAGATCTCTTCTTACACAATGGAGGGGCCATGTTTTATTCTCAAATAGAGGAAAACCAGTGGAATTCCACTATAAAATATTCAGTTGACGGTTCAGCTTTGAGCTCAATGAAATCACAGTCATTCCATTATCCTGTGATAACTACATTCTAAGAACTACAGTGCCCAATGGTTATTCCTTCAAGCATCTGGGAGAGAGTCAAATTAAAATGTCATTAGAACTTAAACAGAGGTTTGATTTAAAGATATACCGTCTTGCTAAAATGAAATAGGATCAATAGCATACCCCCAATAAGATGCAATATGTTGTGCCAGACTCCCTCATCACAGGAAGTGAAGTAATAGATCACAAGCTTAAGATTTTCAATATTCAGATAAAACAAATAAAATGAACTCTAAAACTAAGTTCAATTACAGCTACCAGAGAAAACAGATAGCATTACATGTGGAAATTGGGTTGATCATATATACAGAAATTTGCAGCAGTCATGCTTTTTCGCATTCTAACAATGGATCAAGTTTTTATAAAGAAGCCATATAGAAGCTCTTCTCAGAACTCCTAACCATACCATAACAATCACATGCAGCCACCAACATCAACCCCATGTGTTGTCATAAGATATCAGCAGTGAAATTCCGCAGAGGTTCAATCAAGTATTATTCCATTTGAAAGATTTTTAATCTAAGCAAACCAATAACCAGACTAAATGCATAGAAATAGATTATGTTCTTCCGTGACGTAAAGAATCTAATCTTTCCGTGAAGCAACTAAAAACCCGTTGGAATAAAAGAAAATTAACCCACCCAAAAGTTAGCTAGGCCATGTCTATCTATTAGAATTACCCACCAGCAAATAGTCTATCCGCAATTACGAATATGTGACGTGTATTCAGGAATTCAAACTGGGGCCCCACCCATTACCCTCATTTACCAGGCTTCCACATAAACGCTATCACGCACATAAACAGCAAAAATTTCACCTTTCCCAGGAGAAAGCTACTCATTTACGTTCTTTAAAGAAACATCAAGATAATCCCACCTCAATTCAAGCAATTAACACCACAATGCCCCAGATGACAAACCAAAACGTACCAATAATTGAAAGTGGGTTTGCCAAGAAACTACACGGGAAAGATGAAAAGAAAACAGAAGAAAAAATTTTGGGAACTGGCAAGCAGCCCAACTGGTTTCAAATTAACCACGAAAAGCAAGATTAGGCCACATGTCAGCAGATGGCAGAAAAACTGAAGAAGTCAATGTGAGCATAGCCCAAAAATAATAGCAAGAAATACGAGAAAGATGAGAAGTAAAACCTTCGGATGACAGCAGCGGGAGACTCGCAGGGAATTTGGATGTCTGGCGGCTGAGTAAATGCGCCTCGTGCGTACGAAAATATGAAGGCAAGAATCAAGAAACGGAATGAACTCGTAACGACGATAATTTGAAATACTTATCCAATTTAAAGGGGTTAAATTGTAGAAATTCTCCCCAATGCAGACTTACCAAATCAAGTGGAGACGAACAATGATGCGAATAAATACGTGAGGTCGTGTGCGCTTTCTGGAAATTGATTGATCATTGGGTGGTTGCGTGTGGGTAAAATCTTGCCTGCCTTTGTCCTGTTGTGATCTGAGCCGTGGAACATGAATCAAGGGTCAATGAAGAAGGATTCCATTTCGAATCTTGATTAAAGTGAGTGTAATAATGGATAAACTTCATTGTCTGTCTTGTTTTGGCCGGAAAATTGAGGTGGTGGTGGGTCCCATCTGATAGCATTAATGATGTTATTAACCAATTAACTAATTACATTTTAATATGATACTAATTTCAGTCTCATTTATTATCTATTTTGACTTGAGACAAATTTTTAGATATCGATTGGAAGGGCATAACTTCTACTCATGGTTATGTATCTCGTATTTAAAAATAGATTGCGTTATTATATGTATGTTGTTGGACTATTAAGAAAATTATTTTAGAACGCACAACAAATAAGAAAGAATATGTTGAAAAAAAAAAAACAGGATGGGAAACAGGAAGCGGAAAATGGAACAAAAAAAGAAAAATGAGAAAATATCAAACTAGAAGATTAGGAGCGAAGAAGAAAAACTTAATAATGGTGAAGGGTCCTGGAAACTAAGGCTATACATCTTTACTCTTTATGTATATTTTTTCTTTTTTCTTGATCTAAATTCTAAGCAGACGACTAAAGTGTGTTAGGGCTAATCACTTGCTACCTATACTTAATTAGTCGAAGAATGGTTAATGAGTATGGAGTATCAAATTGTTATGGTTCAGTTAATCAATTTTTGTCTTCTTTGTTGTCACTCCAATTATTGTTGAGTTGAGGGCAGCTTTCTTTATGGCGTAATTTGTCTATTTTCGTAGAAACACAAATATGCCAAGAAAAATAAAAATGGAATATAGAAATAGACAAATAAAAGACTAGAAGTGGGATTCAGTTCAGACCACACCCCTCTTTTGAGGTGGAGACTGGAGAGGCAAATTAAGGCCAATGATCTATTTGAAGTAATGGTCGCCAAAATTAACATCAGATCAAAGGACTTTCCAACCATGCGTCGTCAACAGAAACAGCTCCACTCCACCTCTGCGATTCGCACCTCCTTCGTTGCAGCCGCGCCGGGCGGATGGATCCTCCCACGATCTCCTCCGCGAAGGCGCCCTCCTCCACCGTGTCTGAGTCCTGCGTCTCCTCTCAAACTTCGCTGCCCGCCGCTCCTTGTCTGCTCCTCGAGATCAGCCTGATCTCCGCGCAAGACTTGGCTCCAATGTCCAAATCAATACACACGTATGCAGTCACATGGATCCAGCCCAACCGGAAGCACACCACCCAGGTCGACCAGCAGGGCCACCAGAACCCCAGATGGAACGACAGGTTCGTGTTCCGCCTGGACAACGAGGTGATCCTATCGGAAAACGCCACCGCCACCGTGACGGTGGAAATCTACGCCGTCTCCTGGTTCCGCAACGTCCTCGTGGGGACGGTCCGGGTGCTGGTCAGCGATCTGATCACGCCTTTAGTGCGTAATTACCACGGGAAAAGCACGCGTTTTGTTGCGCTCCAAGTCCGCCGCCCGTCGGGCAGCCCGCAGGGGATCCTTAACATGGGAGTCGCCCTCCTCGACGCCTCCGTGAGAAGGAATCTCCAAGACGCAAAAGAGAGAAAGGTTGGCTGCCTCAGCGACGAGGAGAAGAAAAGCCAACATCACCAGGAATTGATGAACGGGAAAATCCACCTCTCGAGATCGTTGAGCGTCGGCTCCGAGATGAACGACGAGGAATTTCCTACAAAGCCCGGTTCAGTGTACAATGGGTCAATGGTAAACGGGTCCTTCTGCAATGGTAGTTCCGTCGAGAACGGCTCCGAATTATGCTCCGACATAGGGCCGTCGGCCTCCATCGTGGCGGCGGAATTAGCCAAGAAGTCGCGGGAGGGAAACCTCCCGAAGAAAGCAGCACAAGAGGATGGCGAAACCGGGAGCTCGATCCTGGAGGACCTGACAATTGAAGAGGCTAGAGCGAAAGGTTACAGAGTTGCAAGCAAAGAGAGATGGAGAAAGGGGTCGTGGGCCGGTGATGACGGCGACGAATCGGAACTATCAATGATAAGGCGGCATACGCGGAGGAATACGGCCGACGCGGGCCCGTTTTCTTGTTTCGGAAATGCTTATGGGATCGAGTTTACAATAGTTTGCGGGGCGAGCAGCCATAAGAACAGCAGCAGAAGGAAGAAAGCGGCAGGTGCTAGTCTGGCCAACTCTGCCTAAGTCAAGCTTTAGAAACCCTTTTATTCTTTTGATTCAATCATTAGCAGAAACTCTTATAAACTCAAGATTTTGATTTTTAATTTTTTTCTTTTTGGCATATGAAAGATATTGGAAATAATGGGTCGGCGGCATTTTTAATATTCAATCGAATGACCATTTTATCACAAAGTAAGAAACGAGATGTGTAACTGGTGCAGAACAATTGAAGACCATTTGTTTTGAATGCTTTAATGGTGATAGTTTCAAGTAGTGACGATGCTTAAATGTTTTTGTTAATTTTATAATTGACCACATAACCACATGAGCAGTATAGATCATAGTCCTAGGGCTAACTAGTTTCATACGCTTTGGAGTAGCTCTAGAAATTGTTATTTCTGTGCTTAAATACACACACACACACATGTATATGTATACGTTATTGCTCATGCATAGATTAATGCCTCATAATTATAAATATTATATTATTTATGAAAAATTAAAAAAGAGAATAAATTAAAATTAAAATTAAAGGAGAAACTGTGGAAACTATAACAAATTAAAGTTGAAGAGAAACTAACCGAAAATTGTGTGAATGAAGATAGAAAGAAACTATATATATAAAGAACTAAAAGCATTTAATAAATATACCATCGGTAACAAAAAACAAAAAGACCCTTAACTTTAACATGTATATCTATATCTATCTATATATATATATAGTAAGTATAACGATATAACGACCACGGCGACAACAACAAAAGTTAATAACTCATCAAAAATATTAATTAAAAAATTTTATGAGGGCAGCCAACATCTAGGGTTGGTGGGAATTCTACCTAATGAACAAGTCATGGAAACAATTGATCCAATTCATTTGTTCCTTAATGCCCAATAAAATTTATTTATTTTGCCTACCCGAATAATTGCTATCTAGTTGAATAATTTCTTTTTTACCAAATATGACATAGTTGTCACTATGAGCTTTAAATAATCCAAGAAATAATGGGCATTAAAAATTTTAAGCAATTGATCTACTTATACTTAGAGTGCATGTGAGTCGAGTTCAAAGTAAATTTGAGGTACAATTTTCAAACTCAAGTCCGAGTTATATTAATTTGAGTTAAGCTTAGGATCAGGTTCCATGAAAAAAGAAGCTCGTTAACGATCGAGTTCTAATACTTCCAAGTTTAAATTAAATCATGATCGAGCTCAAATTTGAACTTAATAATATTTTTAATTTTTTAAAAAATTATTAAAATTGACTATTAATTTTGAAATAAATTATGGAAGTGAACCATGTTAGATTATTAATTCAACTCGATATTTAAAAGTATAAAATTAATATTAATTTAAAAATATTAACACATTTTTTAACAAAATTAATATATATATATTAATTTATAAAACGAATATATATATATATATGTATATATGAAAGTTTTAATTAATTTATTATATCATCATATAAATAAGTACATGCAAAGATTTTTTTTTCTTTTAATTAAATTATATAAAAGTTAATACTAATATTATAGCATATAAATATTTTACTAAATAAATGTAGTTATTACTATCCAAAGTATACTATTTTAATTTTATTTTAAAATATTGTTTAAGATTAAACTATAAGGGAAATGAGTATAATGTAATAATAAACAATGAATTATAAAAGAAAGTTGCAAACATGCATTGATAGGACTGATTTTTATGTATATATTTTATATAATATTGGTAAAAGAAATCCCATTATTACTATTATATAATTTAAAGACAAAAACATTTAATAAATATAAATTTCATTGTTTTATATTATTTATCTTATATTAATTTAATCATTATAAATACGTTTGCATAAATAAAATACTTGATAAATAAAAAAGGGAACCCATGAGTCGGCTCATGAGCTATCAAATAGAAATTATTGAATTCAAATTGACTCGACCTCGAACTAAACTAAACTTGTTTAAGTAAGAGTTGAGCAAACTATTTGAACTCATGAGCTAATTTGGTTCATTCCCACAAAATTCATTTTTCAGACCAAAAGATCATATATGTTTCATATTGTCGTTCCAAAAATTTTTTGAGGAAGCATAATAGAAAGGTACAGAATTCGTCGCTCAGGTGAAAAGATTGTGTTTCATATTATCATTCTTAGAAAATTTTTTGGGGAAGGAAAATACACTGGTTTGATTAGGGGATATTGAAAAGACATTCAAATATTCTATCTCCACTTCTCTCATTTATTTTATCAAATTAATTATGTGACGATCAACTCCTTTTTCACAGGTTCCATGGATTATTTTGTGTCCTCTAGCGGATGTCACATAACTCCACTAATACACAAAAGTGTGGGAATATATATTTATGCGATTTCCAATCACTCCAAGCCAAAGCAGAAAATCAATTTATGGGTTTTTTTTTTTTTTTTTTTGAAAATGACCTCCAAAATCACCATCATATCGAAAGTACAATACACCGTTTCTTTTTGAATAAAATGACCAATAATACAAGTATATTATAGTATTTCCAGCAAACCCATTACTGCGTCAATATGAAATTAAACGTATAAATCCAAAATTGATAATTCTAAATTTTTATTTATGCTGAGATTAATTAAAATTATTTTATGCATGTTATGATAGATTAATAAGATTATTTATTAGTCTATTTTGCATACCTTTAATATTTAAAACATTTCCTTTGAAAGTTTTATTTTATTTTATTTCGTACTAAATATAATGACTATGTTTAGTCTTAAATTTTAGTATGCGTTTTTAAATGTTTCTATCTCAAAAATTACATAAAAATAAAAAAGAGAAAGAGATAAAATTTAAAAAATATATTAATAAAATGCATATTTTTGAGCTGTAAAATTTGAAAACGAACGTAACCAATATTTTTCTCCCAAATTGATTGAACGAGTTTCCAATCAACGTCAATGGCAAAGTGGAATCATGTATCACAAAGTGATGCCTCATAGAATCTACGAAGGTTGCTACAGTAGAATCTACTTATAATAATAAAATATATGACCAGTGTGTGAATGGTCAAAGAGAGCCTATTTAAGTTGAGATCGCGTTAAAAGAAAAAAACATCAGATTAATTTTATAAAATTAACTATCTCAAATTCATTTTTATAAATTGCAGTGCTTAACATAAAGTGTGCGTAAGTTGGTGTGTTAAAATATATATATATATATATATCACATAAAGCTTCAATCTAAATTGTTTGTAGGGCTTGTTAGTGGGGTCGTGGTGTATCTGCAGACCACAATAGAATATGCCCCAACATAGTCATTTTCAATGCACTTGATGTAACATCACCACTTGACTTGACCCATAATTGCAATAATACATTTAATTCTACCATTAATTTTGCTTGCGATTAAAAACGAATGACCATCAGCTATTAAACAGATGCTCAGTATAATATTATTGATTATCAACAACGTTGTCTAGTACAGTTTCAATATTATTTATGATTAAAATAAAAGGTTATTTCCTTATCCCCCTTAATAGAATTAAACCTAAGTATTAAATATTTTTCTCATCAAAATTCTTTACAGAGACATATGGTTATGTTTGTTTTTACTTTCAAGTGTATATCTTTTGTTGTGTTTTATTTTTTTAAAATGTATGAAAACAAAAGAGATAAAATTTAAAAATATTGTGATTGAAGTGTGGGTTTGAGTATTGTTAAAAATGACAACCAACATAGCCTATATATATAAAAATAATCAATCAATTGTATTATATTTTGATAAATTAAGATAGTTTAAATTGACACAAAATCTTCATATCTTCTTCACTGTAGAAAAGTTAAGTAGAAATCAAAGAAATTCAAAGGCTTTAGGTATTTTATTTATTAGGAGATATTGTATACCATTTCCAATTTGTTATTTTTTAATTTTTCATAAAAATAATAGTAAAAAATGCATCGATTAATGTACCAATTTTATCGTAATATGCAATTATTTTATCATTTCGAGAGAAGATGATAAAATAACAATTAAAAAACTTACTGGCACCACATATGTTTGTTTATATATTTTGTGAAATTTTGAATCTTAAAAAACACACATAAATCAAATATATAATACTTCGAACATAATTACATATATAATTATATATATATATAATATTCAATCATTATTTGTGTTCAAAGTTTAATCTAACCTAAATTTTATACATGCACACTCAAATATCTATACTTAAAATATTTGTAAAGGTTTGGGGTTGAACGATTAACATGCCCACAAATGTTATAAATTGGTTGAGAATACACACAATCATGCATCAAAACAACAAAGTAAGGCACAAAATTGTTAAAATAGTTTAGAGTAATGCCTCCTATATTTCTACAAAACTTTGTCCAAGTAAAAGCTTCCATAAAACTCAAAAAGTAAAGAGACATATCTACACTCATTCTAAAAGGGCACACAATAAGGGAGAGAAAAACCAAGTCTCTACACATCCAAACTCACTCCACTTCCAAAAGCAAGAGGAAACCATGAGAGAGGGAGAAAACGCGAAGGAAGTGCACACCAAAGAGATTGTTGGAATTGGCTACAGCAAGGGGAAAAGAGGTGCAACTACTTCAACTTTGGATACTTAGGTCAATCCTTAGCCGAACTCTAGATTTTTAATTTGAGTTAAAGTAGATAAGTTATGTTTCGAAATGTAGATGCAAAAATAGCGCTTTCTTCCCCATGAATGTTGAGTTTTCATGATTAAATCAAAAGAAGTTTAAAAATGTACGTTTACGATAGTAAGGACTATGATTATTCAATCGTATGCCTTGTTCTTCTAGATAATTAAGCGCAACTTTGATGCAGCGACTTATAAAATTCTATATGAGCACTAAATTAAGCATGTGCATTAACCTAAATTGACAAAGCTTTCCAATCATGAATAGATCACAACAAACCCCATCTAGATCAATATAGTTTATTTTTTATTTGAATTTTAATTTTTTTGAATAAACGTCCCATGATTTTGGACTGTTATTTAAAACTTTATTTTCGAGACCAGAACATTCTATAGAAAGCTCTAAATCAAGCATGATTTATTGTGTATTAAACTAGACTCACAAATCTTTCGAACCATATATATATTAGAAAAAAAAAACTCTATTTAGATTGATATGATTTATTTTTTTAGTTTGAGTTTTAATTCTTGTAAATAAATAACCCATGATTCTGGACTGCTCTGCATGATTTTAATACAGAAACCATAACGTTCTATAGACAGCTCGAAATCAAGAATGGTTCGTTGTGTATTCAACTAGATTCACAGAGCTTTCTAACCATGTATGGATTGCATCAAAAAAAAACTACCAAGATTGTTACAATTTAATTTTTTTAGTTGACTTAAAAATCAGTTTCTACAACACCTTTAGGCTTTCCAGCTTTGGAATTATATTTTATTGGAAATTTAGACAAGAATTACGTAATACTCCAAAATTTTGGGTATTAATGACAATTATTTATTAGCATATATTATAATGGAATAGCAATTAGAGTTTTCCTTATTAATGTTCAGTTTATTTTCCTATAGAAAATAGATAGAACAAGAAAGGCATAACTAGAGTAAGATAGGAATATTTTAAGGTAACCAAAATTTACCAAATAATATAGATACTATTGTAAGGAAATTAGGCCATATTAGAAGCTTAGAAATAAGAAATTAGCTTTAAAATTCAGGTGAAAATCGCCCTAAAAATATAAAATCATGTAAAAGAAATTTTAGGCCCATAAAGGATAGTTTGAAGTCTCTCAAACTCTCCATGATTTAACGTGTCCTGGATTGTTTTTGATACCAATAAATATACCTAAAGACCCTTAGGATTTTAAGAAAACTGAATTTTGGTGATTGAAATGAAGTAGAGTAGAAAATTTTGAACAAACAGTGCCCTAAATGTAAATAGACTTGCATTGTGGCCACAGCTGTGGTCGTAGAGTCTAGAGACATGAGTGTGAGGGGTTGCCTCACATGTAGAGTAGGATAGCAAGAGAAACAGAACACCCTGCCAATGTGTGTTGCGAGCGTGACGTCTCAACATGCCGGCATAACCTCTTGATTATAGTTGCAGCACCTAGTGCAGGAATTCCAAAACGCCTTGTAGTCATCTGTCATGGTTGTGGCCAATAAGCTTGCAGTTGCAGAACTAAGGGTCATGGTCACGATGCTTGAGTGTGGGAAATACAAAATACCTCACGATCAGTGCCTGTAGGTGCAAAACAGGATCTCACAATCCCGAACAAGACTTCCACTACCACGAAACTAGGTGCAAATACTGAACCGCATGTGAATTTTAGTGTAATTAAACTCAAAACTAAAATAGGTTTAAACACACTACCCAATATATAACGAAGCTTGGAAAATAGTGAAGCTTGGAAAATAGTAACTAAATGGATTTGAATGGGAATAATCATTTAAATAGTAACCAAAAACTGAATGGACCACAAAACAAAACAAGTAGGATACACGTGAAGCAGATGAAAGCATGGGGCATCAATTGAATTAAGCATTTAATGGAAATTGAAAGTGATTAAATAGGAAATCAAGTACCAGTACTCAAATATACCATTAGATCGCAAAATTAATGTTAGGTAAATGTTTACTCTTTACCAGACGGGATTGAAGTGGTAGGGTAGCGGCGGCAAAACCGATTGCATGTAACCCTCTTTAGTTAGGATATAAACTAAAGACTTGATCAGTGAAAATAAATACATGAAGTACGTATTATTATGAGTGGGCTCGAGAAGTACGTATAAATACACAAAGTATTATTAATGAAATTAATAATTAAAGCTTGTGTGGGCTTATTTATTAGTGAGACTAATAAATAAGAGGTTCATGGACTATTTAATTAAAAGGAGTCCATGTGGGAGGGCCTATGGAGTCCATAACCTATTGTCTAAGGTATAAGTAAGACAATTGAAGAGTTTAAAAACAACAATTTAGAAAAAAAATTACGTGCCCCCTTCAAGCTAAAAAAAGAGAGAAAAACTTAGCCACCCTCTTACTTCTCCTTTTGGTCAAAGTTTCTCCTAACTTAAAGTGTTTGCATCAAAGCATTAGAAAAGATGTTTTGTGAAGTATAGGAGGAGCTTACATGCATTACAATTATGCAGACAATGTAGAGATTGTGATTCTAGAGGCCACAACTCAATGGATCACAGATGAAAGACTAAAATTGCTTCAGAGATATATCTAATGCATTCACCCTTGTTACTTTATGTATATTGCATGTTTTGCAACAAAAACAAATAGGGTTTGTTCATGTTGCTTTCGCTGCTTCTTGTTAATTATTTCACGTGTTAAAGTTTTAAATTTTATGGCCAAAATCCAATGAAATCCAACAGTACACAACAATCATCTTTGTTATACACATGACATTAATTCTTAGTGGAGTTCACAAATTTGTCTTGGTCACAAAGTTGACATATGTTGAGCAAATTGGCTTTCAGTTTATCAATGTGTACGACACTCCTCAACTTTGGTATTCCATCAATATTAAGGGTACTCTTTCTAATCACTTGATGTTTTTGTTTATCATTCAATTTGACATGCCCTCCAGAAATAATCTTGAAGTTGGAAAGGTTGTCCTTGTTACTTGTCATATACTTGATACAATCACTATCAAATTACCAAGTTTCTTTAGAATAAACTCAATGAAATATTAGATACCAAGTTTTTGATTTCTTACTTCTTGATTCATACTTGTTCGACTAAATAGTTGTTCTTCCAATTGTTGTCAACACAATTCCCAACTTGTTCTCCATACAGTATATGCCTCCATAGAGAAAAACAGATATTCATCTAGTGACCAGCTTTCTTGTATAGAGAAAAATAGATGTCCATTGGGTGATTAGCTTTCTTACAGAAATTATAGAATGGGGTTTACCTTCGACTTCCTCCCTTTGCTCAATTTGCTTTAAGTTATCAATTTGTTGGGAACATTTTATGTAACTGAAGGAATGGTTTTCTTCATAAACTTGATTTTCTTCTTCTTAGAATCAGAAAATGTTGCACATTCAATATGACCAATTCTTGTATGATCTATTATAGGTTTTCCAATAGACAACACAACTTTCAACTTTTCTTTTCCCCAATTCAACTTTTTCAAAGTGGACTCAGTTTCACGACAATGGTCATCAAGTTTTTTACATTTAAGTTTCAATTTTGAACATGCATCATTTAAACAAATATTTAATTTTTTGGGAGATTTTACCTCTTTTTTTAAGCATTATTTTAGTAACTTGTCATGAGCAAGTTAATAAGTGGAATCTTGTCATGAGCAAGTTAATAAGTAGAATAAAGTTTCTCATATGTGTCACTGTTGCTCCCGTATTCCAATAGGTTATCATTAGATGTTATAACATGGGTCATAATATTTTTTTTTTTGTTTTGCACTTATCGAGTTGAAGGCAATGTGACTGCTTATATGATTAGTTTCATCATCCAATTCTTTTAAATCTTTTTCACTCCAGGTAAAATTTATAAACTTTCTTTACTTCTTGAAGGTATTGGCATACTCAACCTAAATACACCACTAATTTTTGCTTTCACGGCACTACACACCTCTTTTCTCAAGCTCACTTTTTTCACAATTCTTAAAATTTTTCTTCTAATCTATGGAAGAGTTTTTTGGAAGAATTACTTGAATTTTTTCTGAACTTGGTTTTCTTCTCTTCAACGACTTCTTCAATTGATTAATTTAATTTTGTAGTTATTGATGATCTGAACAACTACAAAAAGAAATTATAATATCTGTAAAGCAACTTAAAATTTATGCATCATGTATTCATATTATTGAATAATAATAATAATAAATATATTAATATAAAAACTATATATTTTGCTTCATTAATTTGACAAAAAGGGTACGTCATGTGCTAACACTTTTTTAAAAAAATTAATTATAATATAAAATACTTTAAAAAAAAAATGGAACAAATGAGCATTTTCTATACCACTTTGCTTAGATAGCTGAACTCTATGACATTGATCAGATGGAGTGTAAGTTATCTTTCATGTAGTAATGACAAATTCCATGTTAAGAGAAGAAGAAAGAAGAATGATTGGAGATGAAGACCCGCACGAGTGAGAGAAAAATCTTTTGTGCTTGTGTATACATTGGTGCAAGTTTCAAGATATTTGCCTCTAAATGTGATTCATGTTTGATTGAAATTAAGTTACAAGGAATTGATTACTTTTAACCTTTCATTTTTATACAATAATGCATGTGTGTAACAATATACTACGCTGATAACAATAGAGTGCTCTCTACAACAATTATATTTAATTCCTAGGTCTAATGATGAATTAAATTTATAGCCCAGGAGAGGAAAAACCTTACTTTGAACATGGCCTCTCAAAGAGGGGCGACTCAATAAATCTATTTCAATTTCGACACATTGCTACATAACAACATTATTAATTTAAACAACTCCTTATGAGAAAACTATTTGAGTTTTGTTCATACGTGTTTCGCCAGCATCAAGTGGAATTTGTTGGTGTTTTTAAAACATCACCACCACCATCATTATCGTCATTGTTTCTTAAAAAAATATAAATTTTAAATAATCCTTTCGCCTCGCCAATTAGTCTTAGTATCAACCATAGTTATTTGTGGCGCAATAAAGTGCTAGCTTTGCATATCATTTTTATATAATAACACTAGGATTCGTTGAAGTGAGGTTTAGGCTTCATTGCCCCAGGTGCAAGGGGTACGAGGCATGTGCAAAATATGTGCCACACGTGCTTTTGTAGTTCTTTTATTGAGATCTATTTTCGAAGGAAACAAAACATAGAAAATTGCTATTTTGACTTTATCTAATTTTTTCTTTTTTAATTATTGGTCAATTTTTATTTTTTTTTTGTTTATTTCCTTCTTTCCTTTTTCTTGATAAATTTTCTTTTTATTATTATTCACTTTGTCGTGCTTTGATTCTTTTCTTTCTATTTTGGTTCTTTTGCACTAAGTTTCCTTTTCTCTAATGCTAATTGTGATTCTTTAGAGCTTCTTTACTTTTTTTACTAGTACATATTCTAGTTTCTTACAATTTTCTTTTTTTTATTATGATGAATCTACAGTCAAAATATATAGATTGTTATCGCCACATAGATTTTCTTTTTTACTACTACATATTGCTGCTATTTCATTATCTGTTTGATGCTTATCATCATAAATAATTGAGAAAACTGGTAACTAGCATAAAGACATGGCTGGAAATAGCATACTTTGCACTCTCGATGATCATGGACACTGTGGATTTTTCCCTGGCCCGCCATAGTAAAAATGAGTGCCCCATTCATCATTGTAGGAGCTCCGAATGTTGTAACAGTTTGCATTCTCTGCCAAAGTTGTTATGTCTTGCGTGGAGCTGAGGTTGTTGTCTGAGTCGACGATCTCTAAGTTTCTGAAATAGCTTGCTCTTCCAAAACCTTCTTCTGCGAAATGGCCCGAGCCCATTTGCGTCGATGTGTGCTCATTCTTGGACCTAGAGTTTACAATCTCGCCCCCCCACTCAGCCATAGTAGCCCAATCCGCTAAGTGGGTGAAGAGCCCAGTGGGCCAGTAGCCCACTAATGCACCGTCACCGAAGCCCATCCACCAATTTCCCAACTTTGGATCCTATTATGTTGTATATTATACAAAAAAAAAATGTACAATAAGAAGGTTGAAATATTTTGATAATCCTCTAGTTATAATTAATAGATGAATATTAATTAAAAGAAAGTGGAAAATTTTATGCCTTCCATATGAGGATTGTGATGTCATATTGGTCTCCACCGATGGATGAGAGGGGAGAAATTGCAGCTCCAAGGGCTATTCTACTATTTGTCTGCACGAATCCTGAACAGAGGAGATTGTAGCACCCCGTCGCTTGATATGCGTCGCTCTACGTTTCATTGAGAAGCTAATTAATTAGGATAAATGAAAAATAATAGAGAAATATATCAACATGTTTGGAGATCAAAGTTGAAGCACAATACGACATTTATAAGTTATGTGACGACATATTGCAAATTTAAATCTTGAGCCAAAATAAATAATGCGTGGCAAACTCCGACCAAATCAAAATTTGAACTTAAATTTAATTAATTGGCTTGCGTTTATAACAACTTTGACATGTCTTATAAATTAATACTGACAATAAATGAGCGATTAAAAACTAATGAGATTTTTCATCGTGTGTGGACCGGACCACCTACATTCATCATCGCGCAGTTGGTAGGGAAGATCGACGGTCACAGTTTCATGGTTATTAAGATAGAGAGGATGGTGGGTGGACGGATCACTGACCGTCCAATAAGTGAACAGCCTGGGCCTAGTGTCGCCGTACAGCTCCGGACTGACCTGACAAGTGCTGAGCCATCATCAGAGACTCATCTTCGTACAAACGAGGAAGGTCGGAACTTGGTAAGGGAAAGGAAGAGTACCTGCCATCCGGCTTCGATGCTGTTGAGATCTGAGCCGTCGAATGAGCCGGACAGAACCCAAAGCTGGGATAGGCTGAACTCGGTCGCCACCTCTACCGACGGCCCCCACACGCTAATCGTCGCTTTTGAGCCGTACACTTCTTCTGATCCTCGCGTGTATGCTATCGCGTGCTTTACATTTACAAACGCGACTTATTAAACGGGCCAGTTGGCTTACGCGCGATGTTATTGATTGTGAACCATTTCATAAAATTCAAAACTAAAACGTTGACTGTGCAATCATCTGCACCAATTTCTGTCAAAATGACATAAATTCTATGTTTCTACCCTTCCACAGATATGGCTCGATCATATTGATCAATGCATGCATGTAGAGGTGGGCTAGCCGGCTAATGAAGGAACAGGAATTAATTATGAATAAATACCTCGTGGCCATTGCTACTGACAACGTCAGGGGCGTCGTGCCGAGGTCGGCGAGTCAGCGACGTGGGTTTCCGTTTCTTGCCAAAATGGTACAAAGATTTAGCCCTCAGGACGTCATGCACCGTGCTCCGCCTGACGGGCACCGTCCCCTTCGGACAGAGCTGCCCCCCTTGGTGCCAGATTTGCAGTGCCCCTTTGAATCCATCAACACTTATGCTGCTGTTCGTTTTGCTTTGTTTCACGGCTTTTGGCATTTCTGGTGGAACTCTCTGTGATGTTAATTAATATTATATATGCAATTAAATCTGATTGTAAGTAATGGTTAAGGTAGAAATTGTGAAGAACACTAGAATTAACTAGGAAGAGAAAAAAGAAAGTAGTTGGCCGGTAGTAATTGAAAAGACTTGAGGAGAATTACCAGCTGAAAAGTGGCAGTTTCCAGCTTTTAATAGCTCATTAGAATTTCTATGTGCGAGTGAAAGAGAAAGTCTTGTACCTGAATCTTGTGCTTCCTCAAAAGTGGATGATCCAAAGCTGGCTGTTTTCTTTTATGAACACAGTCTATAATATCTCCGTCTGGGCTCTGCAACAAGAATCGAAGCAAAAGATTATTACCTTAAGGTTAGAAAGCAAACCACATGTAAAAGTACAACCGCACGCCCAAATTAAACTCTGAATGTGAACCTCAATGGTGTAGACAGGAGGCTTATTAATCTTGTGCAAATGCCTCTGAATCCTGGCAAGCCTCAAGCTACTAACCTGTCCGTGTTTCGTGTCGTTTAAAGTACTGGGAATGGCCAAAGATTTTTCAGGGAAAAGGACAACAAGGAATGGCAGAAGAAGAGCAAGTACAAGATTTGGACCCGAAGTGGTGCCCATTTCATTCAGTGCCCAGAATAATCTATATCCCGAAAAGAAAACCCGCCCCGAGCAGAAATATATTACCCCATTTGTTTCCCACTCTTAATAAGCCTCTAATCTGGCCAACCGCATTGCCACCTTATTGGAAAATGACCTCCATTCAATTCTTGGCACAGAATCTGTTAATCTTGTCTCTCACACGCACACAATGGGTTATACTCTCCCCCTCTCTCTCTCTCTCTCTCTCTCTCTCTCTCTCTCACACACTCAGCATCATGATTGCCTGCATGCATGGGATATATATCTAACAATGGCCGGAATACTTGTTTCCACACGGAGACACCTTCAGTTGAAGCCCGCTGAATGAGAAACTAAGAAGGAAGAGAATTGAAGAGTAAATTAAGAAAAAGACAAAATGAAGAGGTGTACATTCAAAGCATTATAATAAATAATGAAGACCTACCCCTCTTTCTCGACACTCTCAAACCTCCCACTTGCATATAAGCAGCTGCCCTCTGCCACCACGCATTCTTCCAATTAATTCTCCTCTCTTTTCTTCTCAGTCACTCCTTTATTAGTATGGACCCGCTGCTGTCTTTAATTTTTCTTCCTAATTTATTTTATCTTGTATAAAATAAATAAGATTAAACATTAATATTTATTAGTAGATTGGTAATCTATGGTAGAGTTTATTATGATTAGGTGCAGCAGAAAATAAAATAAAATAACATGGTTATTTAAAGGAAACTTAAAGTGTCGAAATGTCCAAAAGTACTATCTTGGCGAAGATTCATGGAATCATGGTAAATAATTTCTTTTAGATTCAAATATTTAGTTCTCTTAACCTCGAATTCACGTATAGTGATTGCCGGGTAGGCGTGGCATTAATTTCACGTTACAATGAATTATATGTTACTATCCTTGATTGAAAAGGATGTATAAGCTACTCAATTCATAGATCTACACACCAAGAAGTTTGAATTATTATATAACTATACAGCCCAGTGACCAGATCAGATAAATTATCAGGGGAAAATAAATTTATCCCTTTCAAAAAGCGTGAATTGAATTTAAAATAATTACAAACTGGTAGCCAACAATTACTTAGGTTCTTTGAACTCCTAGAAATTATTAACTATTTTATCTAAAACCTAGCTAATTGTATTTGGTCCAAGAAAATTTTCGGGCGGATCCATACTGTATTTCCAAGTGGGGACTTCAGTTGGCAATTTATTAAATAATAGCATAAATTGGAGACATTATGTGTGTATAGATTTATTTATAAATTGTAGAGTCGCACTATAATTAATAAAAATAAAATTATTTAAAATTAAAAAGTAAACAGATTATTTAAATAATAAAATAAAGAAATATCTGAAGAATTTGAAAAAAATTGAAAGAAAATATAAATAAAAGTAATAAGTTAAAAGAAAAACAAAATAATAGAAAAAATTAAAATAATAAAATTGTGTGATTCTACATTGTGCAAAAATATTTAAAATAAGAAAAGAGAAATTTACGTTCACTACCTTTAACTGAACCTTTAACCTAAATACCCTTCTCATTTTTCATGAATTACCTTTATATTACCCCCTGATTCGTAAGAAAATTACAATCTAGCAAAGGAAGATATTTATATATATTTTTTCTTACTTTTTTGTGCTCGGTTGTAACATTTTTCAAAAATAACAAGGTAATGGTAATTCATAAAAAATGAGAAGGATATTTATAATTTCATGAAAGATAAGAGGTCGTGATTGTAAATCTCCCACGAGAGAATGAAGAAAGATCCTAAGAATTAAAAAATGACAAATTTGACAGAAAACATAAATATAAATTTTAAGTTACATGAAAGGAGAGAATGAAAATGATATAAAAAATAGAAGAATTCACTTTATTCAACTAAAATCTTTATTGACATAATAATATAATATAGATATTTAAATAATAAAAAAAATAGAAACCGAACTTGATGGACCCTATCATTATTTCTTGAGAAAAAAATATATATGTTTTAATTGAGTCACCTTGTTTACCGGGGAATCTGAAATCTTTTAATTTCTCAGTTTCATGTGACTTAGCAATCGTTTGAATGCCTTCTTAATCAATGATAATTTTAAATGTGAATGTTCCATTTTCACATTTTTTACATTAATTAAAATGTTCCATTTTCACATTTTTTACATTAATTACATGTCCCGTTTTGAATTGATGCACATTAAATTTTAGAAGAAAATTGGCAAAATAATAGTTTTGAGGAATATATATGTGAGCAATTAAAATTTTTGGCCAGTCAGATGTTACCATGTGGTATTTTATTGTGATAAAATGTTAATAATTAATTATTTATATTTTAAGAATTAAAATAAAAATAATTCCTAAAATTAGATAATAAATAAATTAACGCTTCTATTACAAATAGTACCGTCCACTTAAATCGTGACAAGTGTCGAGACAAGCCAATCATATCATGCCACGTGTCAAGTCCTATAAATTTGAAAAGAGAATATTGTTGATTCAGCAATTAATTTGTAATCATCTAATTAAAAGAAGTAATGTCAAATCAAAGATTCTAGACCAATCAGGTAATGCCCCGTCATTAAGCGTATATAGCAGTAAAAGCCCTCTCCACCCCTATAATTAGGGGTGGCCTCTACAAACAAAAAACACACACGACAACACAAGAAAAAGAAGGAAGCACAATAAGCAATCAGGCGACCACAATAAGCAACCAGGCGACAACAACAAAAATTTTCTATGAACAAGAGGATTTCAAGTGAAAAAGCATTCAACGGGTTCAAATCCTCTCCACCAGTTTCAAGAAGTTCGAAGAAATTCTTCATCACATTTGAGGCATTCTTCTCAGAAACTTATCAAATCCTAGTGTTGATCCACATTCAAGGTACTACACCAATAAATTAACGTTATTGAAGGCTCTGATCAGCATCAAGGAAGATTAAAGCTCAAAGCTCTCCCAATTTCTGTCGGATTCTTTGATCAATATTTTAGTCTTGCAAGTTGAAAGAATAATTAGAGGATTAAGTTAGAGATTGTACCTACAAAATTTCATTCAGTTCAAATTATAATCGATTTGTACACATTTTTTGTTAATAAAAATTCAATTACAAAATTTTTGTCTGACAATATGTTAAATGCTCTACCCCTCACATATCAAAAATGCTTTAGAGTGAGGAGGAAATGTTGGAAAGTCATTTAAGTCGATTGTAGAAACTAAAATATTTTTGTGATTGATGAAAAAAGAATAATAATGACAAGAACATTTTTGTCGAGATAGAACTATTCTTTTTTCCCCCTTTTTGTTGTTCGTTTTCAAAAATTTTCTTAATGAAAGTCAGAAAAACAAACTCAATTTTTTTATATTGGATAGAACGTAAAAAAATTTAAAAAGGAAAACATGAAAATCTACTCTTGTTGGTCAATGATTACATGTTAATTCTATATATGTGTATGTATGTATGTATTGCTTGGGTAAAAAGAAAATATAAAAATTAATCATTATGTTCAATCATTGGGTCCCAAAAATACTTTTTGATAGATTGCTGTGCTTGACAAATAAGACAAATAAGATTGCAAGTCCTTGTTCCACGTCGCTCATGCCTATACACAATATAGTTACAGATAAATATTCTAACCCTGGACTTTAAAATTTTAACAAAATTTCAAGGACAATAAAAGCAAGCTTTAATAGTTTATTATGGTAATCACTCAAAAAAATATTCACTAAAAAAATTCTTGTCATTATAATTTTTTAACTTTCTTGCTAATTTGTTCTGCCATTCTGTATCGTTTATAATTCATTTATAAATGCATAAACATTTATTATGCAGATGAAATATCAAATAGATCGTACACAGCTTTTGTACTAATGAAAATTAATTGATCAACATGCATGAGAAATAGGCTCAAGAAAAATTAAAATTTCATGACTTTATACCGGAATGTTTCCTACTATATTTCTATGTCTAGTCCTAAAATTTTTTTAGGTTGCTGAAGTTACATGATGAATTAAGTTACATCTCCAACCTTAACTTTTCACATAATATTAAAGCCAAATTGTACTATATACTTGACCAAAAAAATGCGTTGAGAGAGAGAGACTTACACTAAGTCATCTCCACAAATTTATTGATGATCTATTTGTCACGCGTCCTTCGAAATATAAATGTATATATCAACGTACAATTTCATAACTAAAGGTGAATCATGAACATGGGTGCTAAATTCTTACCCCAAAAAATAGCAACAGGACCCATAGTGTTACAGGGCTCCTTTCAAAGATAATGGCAAAGCGGCATCACACAGTTAGTAGTCACTTTTCCGCCAACTACATCTACCTGAACACACATGCTTATTTAACAGCATGTCGCACTCACATTCCTCCAAGCACTTTACATGCACACATTGATAGAAAAGTAAAGAAAGTAGGAACTATGTACATGAATTGCAAAATAAATCTAGTTTGTACAAATTCAAAAACTCAATTATAGTGGGCGACGGCCTAAGTAAGAAGAAATTCAAATAATCGTTAGTATAGGACTATTGAGTGGGCACCTTAGCAAAAAAAGACGAATGATAGGAGTAACACTTTAAATCTGAGGTAGTACACCTAAAAATAATTACAAAATATGTATAGCTATTTACATGGAATAAAAGTTCAAAACCTACCTACAACATGTGATGGCTCGTTTAACTCCAAGCGCTAAGTGAAGGCTGACACGAAGTTAAAGCAAGATTAGCATTGTGTCAAGAGGGCCACCTAGGTAGACAGCCCTCCACATTTCCCCCACTTGAGATCGTGACATCTTCGGTGCCTATAAAGTTAGAAATGCTTTCACCAAGGGTTTTAATGCCATGAGATCCATCACCTGCTCTCAAGTGTTCTCCTTCTCCATGCAATCTTTCCATTTCACCAAGTAATCTTCAATCACTTGCACAATCCTCACAACTCAGTGATCTAGGATAGCTTCGGCTACTCGCTTTGGAACTTTCCCAAATGGACACTAAGGGTGGGTTCGTCTGGTGTGGTCCACATCCTCAAGTCTACAGTGAAAGGCTTTAACTGACCAACATAGAAAACATTGTATATCTTCCACCAAGAGGCCAACTCAACTTATAGGCCACGTTCCCAATCCTCTTTATAATTCAACACGGCCTGATGTATTTCTAGAAGGACTAAGGGTCTCTCTCTTAAACATGCTTCGTCAATAGTGAGTTAGGTACCTTAACCAACACAAGGTCTTTCACATTGAACTCTACAAAGTGTCGTCCCTAGTATACTTGCCTTTTCATTTGCTTTAGGCCATTTTTAAGTAGCTCTTCGCAATATCAAGATTGCACTTCCACTCTTTAGGGAAGCTTCATGCAATGAGAGTTCTCATACTTTGTAAGGAGACTAGAGTGTGTGGGAGTAGCGATTGTTTCTCGGTAACAATATCAAAAGGACTTTGATTGGTAAAGGAGCTTTTTTGGTTTCCATTCATAAAGTGTCGAAGATACTCCTCCAACACAGAATTGAAGCACTTCGTTTGGCCATCAAATTGTTGGTGGTAACTCAAACTCATACTCAACTCAGACTTGAGGAGTTTGAAGAGTTCAATCCAAAAGATTCCAGCAAAACTAAGGCTCTCAACCACTAAACATGTTGACGCGGACGTCCAACATGATAAAGAGGAGTCGCTAGCAATTCCAACTGGACCAATAACTAGGGCACGGGCAAAAAGACTTAAAGAAGCCATTAACGTCTTAATGCGCGACATTCGAGAAGATGTCACGTGTGGATGCAAATTCGAGGAATCCAAGGAAGAGCGCAAAGTAAACATCCTGAGATGGATGGAAAACTTAGAGGCGAAGGAATAAAGCGGGATGATTAATTCAATTATTTATTTCTCCTTTAATTTATTTTAATTCTGGGCCTAGTCAAAGTAAGCCTAATAGGAGCCCGAGCCCAACTAGGCTAGGGTTTTGACACTATAAATTCATTGTGTACCATCAGATTTTCAGACAGAGAGAGTTTTCAATTAATTCAGATTTCTTCTCAATTACCTGAAGTTGAGTCTTTCAATTTCTCATGAGTTTTCTATCCCAAATCGAGTCATTCTGAATTGGTCCGAGTGATTCGTAACGTATCAATCAGCAATCGGTGTGCTGATTGTGGCCGTTTCTTATCGGGTTCAATCCAATCCTACCACGTTGGGTCGACGTTCTTCGCCCGGTTTGCAGCTCTGGGGTTATCGAATTCGGGTCCGGTTACACCGTTGTATCCGATGCGATCTTTGATCACGTCAGTTTGGTATCAGAGCGAGCTTGTGTCGAATTCTAATTCGATACACGATCCGAAGTTCCAAAAAAAAAAATAAAAAAAAGGGGAAATTGCCGTCGCCACCGCTTGCAACCGCAAATCTGCCGCCGTTTCAGCCGAATTCCGTCCGAAAATCACACCAACAACACCGTCACCGCGAGCCCATTCTATCCCGCCGCAAATCGTTGCTGGAGGAGGAGCGGATCGGCCGCAATTCCACCGCGAACAGCCGCGAGCCGCGTGACCACTGTCTGAAGAATTCCGCCCAATTCCGCCGTCCATTGCCATCATTGAGGACTGCCCAGGGCTCGCCAACGCTCGAGAAGTCGACGCTAGCTGATTCCGCGGATGATCGCCGGCGAAATCAGCATTTTTTTTTTCGCCGTTGCCCGATTTCGTAAAAAAAAAAAATCGGTTGGGCCGGAGGAAAAAAAAATTCTATTGGGCCAAGGGTTGTTTGGGCCGGAGAAAAAAAAAATTTTCTAGGCCGAGGGTTGTTTGGGCCGAAAAAAAAAATTCTGTTAAGCCAAGGGTTGTTTGGGCCGGAGAAAAAAAAAAGAAATTTCTGTTGGGCCGAGGTTGATTTGGGCCGAAAAAAAAAATCTTGTTGGGCCGAGTATCGAGTGGGCTGGAAGTAGGGTCTGGGCCAGATTATAATTGGGCCAGGCTTGAGTAAAAAAAAAATCAGTGGGCTGAAGAGATTAGGCTGGACCGGAAGTTGCTATTGGGCTGGACCGTCCGTGCTGACGTGGTAAAGCCGTGTTTGGTTTCAATATTTCTATTCCACCTAAGGGCCTGTTTGGCTGCAGAATTTTTGTTTTCCCTTAAGGGCCTATTTGGTTGTTGATTTAAAAAAAAAAAAGGGCCAAAAAAAAAACAAAAGAGAGGCCAAATATTAAAAAAAAAGGAGGCCAAAAAAAAAGGGAGAGAAATTTATTTATTTATTTATTTATATTTTTTGGGTTGTATTTGGGTCTATAGTGGATCGAGATATTTGGTTATCTCATATTCGTTATAGCGCCATATCAGTCCTACCGAGTGCTTGTGTTCTTACGTTGCTTGAATCTTGAGACCATTTTGGAATCACACGAGAAGGGCACAAGAAATTGAGATTTGTGAGGAATAAATTGAGTGTGTGTGATACACAAGCGAAGGTAAAAAACGAGTATCAGAGCACTTTCACTTGAGAGAAGTGAGAGTAGCGAGATTGGTGAGGACTTTTACTACTAACCATTATTTGCTATTTTGGTGTTTTTATTTTGTATCTCAGACATCATGATGGCCAGCCAGTATTCAGGACAGGGTAACAGCCATGACGAAACTAAGTTCTTATTTGAATCCCTCAGTGATGAGTTGAGAAAGCTTACCAAGAGTATGACAGATATACAAGACCAGTTATGGCGAGTAGAAGCGTCCCAAGCTGTAACCCTAGAAAGAGACGATTCACTGTCCAGACCAATTGGATGCAGAGGTAATCCTGTGCCAAACTGAGCTCGAACTAGGGATAGGCCAGGGTATCATGTCAGACATGTGAGACCCGATCAACATAATTATGAGAAGGAGTATGGGTCAAACGAGGACGAAGACTGGTATGCATACAACAATGAGCCCAGGAGACATCGCCGTAGGGACAGTGTGGAAGACGAGGTACCTAAGGGATTGAAGTTACAGTTACCATCCTTCTAGGGGCGATCTGATCCCGAAGCCTACCTCGAGTGGGAAAGGAAGGTAGAATTAATTTTTTACTGTTATCGCTATTCAGAGAGCCAAAAAGTTAAGTTGGCTGTAGTAAAGTTCACGGATTATGCGATCATATGGTGAGATCAGCTGTGCACTAATAGGAGGAGAGCTGGAGAGGGGCCAGTGCGTACCTGGATAGAGTTGAAGGCAGTCCTGAGGAAGAGATTTGTGTCGAGCCATTACCATCGAGACCTGTATCAGCAACTACAGACATTAACGCAGGGAACTCGGAGTGTGGAAGACTATTATAAGGAGCTGGAGATAGCTATGATCCGAGCAGATATTGTGGAAGATAGGGAGGCCACTATGACGCATTTTCTGAGTGGATTGCATCGGGACATAGCTAACGTAGTGGAGTTGCAGCATTACGTAGATATAGAAGAAATGGTGCAAAAGACAGTCAAGGTAGAGAGACAGCTGAAGAGGAAGGGTAGGTTTACATCCCAACCTAATACCGCTAGCAGAACCTTCCCTAGGAGAGATGATAAGGCACCTATGACGAGTGCCACCCGGGCCAGAACTGCACCTAAAATGGAGGCGCCCAAGGTAATAACTCCTGTTCCTTCTAGGTCATCTAGCACATGAAACCGGGATATCTTATGTTTTAAATGTCAAGGCAAGGGACACAATGCTTCGCAATGCCCCAACAAAAGAACCATGCTGTTATCAAAGAATGGGGATATTGTGACTGATGAGGAGTGTGACAGCAGTGAAGAAATGCCGCCATTAGAGGAAGTGCCATCTGACGAGGAAGGGCTGTGCGAAGAAGGGGGAATTAATTTAGTGGTAATGAGAGCGCTGAGCATTCGAGTGAAGGAGAAGATAGACGAGGCTCAAAGAGAGAATATATTCCATGCGCACTGTCTGATTAATGGTAAGACTTGCAGTTTGATAGTAGACGGAGGAAGCTATACGAATGTGGCGAGTACGACGCTGGTTGAGAGATTGGCCTTGCCAATGAAGGATCACCCTAAGCCATACAAATTACAGTGGCTTAATAATAGTGGTGAAGTTAAAGTGACGAAGCAGGTGATGGTGAGCTTCAAAATAGGATCATGTGAAGATCAGGTGACATGTGACGTAGTGCCTATGCAAACTTGTCACATCCTGCTTGGCAGACCGTGGCAATTTGATCAACAGATGATATACAACGAATTGACTAATCGGTATTCGTTCTTATTCCATGGAAAGAAGATCACATTGGTTCCCTTAACTCCAAAGCAAGTATATGAAGACCAGTCGTACATGCAGAGGCAGTTTGAGCTGGAAATCAAGAGGAGGAAGAAAAGAAAGGAGGGATTAAGAGAGAAAGAGCAAAGGAAAGATGAGAGGAGAAAGAAAAAAAGGAGTGTATGATGGCGACTATGAGGGATGTAAGGTTGGCATTGAGTGCTGAGAGGTCCCTTGTAATGTTGATGTATAAGGAATCTTGTTATATATCTGATGATGTCACATCCCCCCTCCCCTCTGTTATAGTATCTGTTTTGCAGGAATACACTGACGTGTTCCCAGATAAGGTCCCCAAGGGGTTGCCATCGGTTCGAGGGATAGAACATCAAATAGACTTTATCTAGGGGGCATCCATACCCAACAAGTCTGCATATCGAACCAACCCTAAAGAAACCTGAGAGATCCAGAGACAAGTGGAGGAGCTGATGAGTAAAGGTTGAGTTCGAGAAAATATGAATCCGTGTGCGGTCCTTATGCCACTCGTGCCGAAGAAAGACGGACAATGACACATGTGCGTAGATTGTAAAGCTATTAATGCTATTACGGTAAAGTATCGTCACTTTATACCTCGACTAGATGATTTCCTTGATGAGTTGCATAGTGCTACTAGATTCTCTAAAATAGATTTTAAAAGTGGGTACCATCAAATTAGAATGCGTAAGGGGGATGAATAGAAAACAGCCTTTAAAACCAAATTTGGCTTATATGAATGGCTTGTAATGCCATTTGGACTCACTAATGCTCCTAGCACATTTATGCGCCTAATGAACCATGTTATGCGTGCATTCATTGGTAAGTTTGTTGTAGTGTATTTTGATGACATACTGGTCTATAGCCACACAATGGCCGAGCATGTTGAGCACATACGCAACGTACTTAATGTTCTACGACGAGAAAAGCTATATGCTAATATCAAGAAATGCACTTTTTGTACTGACCACTGTGTCTTCCTAGGATTTGTTGTTGGTGCACAGGGAATACAGGTGGATGAAAGTAAAGTAAAGGCCATACAAGAATGGCCAACTCCGATGACAGTATCCGAAGTGAAAAGTTTCCATGGGTTGGCTGGTTTCTACAGATGATTTGTGCAGGACTTCAACACCATTGCTGCCCCACTCACCGCCATGATTAAGAAGAATGAGAAGTTCAAGTGAGGAGAAGCCCAACAACGAGCGTTTGACACCTTAAAGAATAGACTTACACATGCTCCTGTACTGTCCTTACCAGATTTTAATAAGGCCTTTGAAATTGAATGTGATGCTTTTGGTGTAGGTATTAGAGTAGTTCTAATGCAAAACAACAAGAAGCCCATTGCATACTTCAGTGAGAAACTTAATGAAGCCGCACTGAATTACCCCACATATGATAAGGAGTTATACTCCTTGATGCGGGCCCTGGAAACATGGCAACATTATTTAAGGCCGAAGGAGTTTGTGATTCACACTGACCACAAATCCCTGAAGCATCTAAAGGGTCAGAGTAAGCTCAGCAAATGGCATGCCAAGTGGGTGTCGTTCATTGACACATTCCCTTACGTCATCAAGTACAAAAAAGGTATGGAAAACATAGTTGCTGATGCGTTATCCCGTAGGTATAATTTACTGAACACGCTAGGCACAAGGTTACTAAGATTTGAGCACATTAAGGAACTTTACCAAAATGACCCTGACTTCGGTCAAGCTTTTGCGCTCACTGAAAAATGTGCTTATGAAAAGTATTTTAGACATGAGGGTTATTTGTTCTATATTAATAAATTATGTATTCCACGGTGCTCTCTACGAGAATTGCTTATCCGAGAAGCTCACTATGGAGGATTGATGGGACACTTCGGTGTCACCAAGACTGCGCTAATTTTACAGGAACACTTCTACTGGTCAGGACTAAAAGGGGACGTGGAGCGAGTTGTAGAAAAATGCATACGGTGTAAGGAAGCGAAGTCCCGCAACCAGCCCCACGGTATGTATCACCCTTTACTTGTCCCGAGTACCCCTTGGACTGACATATCTATGGACTTTGTTTTGGGGTTACCCAGGTCTAAAAACGGTAGAGATGTCATCTTTGTGGTCGTAGATAGATTTTCTAAGATGGCTCACTTTATTGCCTGTCATAAAACTAGTGACGCATTGCATGTGGTAGATTTGTTTTTCAAAGAAGTGGTCCGTCTACATGGTGTACCCAAAACTATAGTATCCGATCATAATGTTAAATTTTTGAGTTATTTTTGAAAAACACTATGGGCTAAGTTGGGAACTAAACTACTATTTTCTACAACCTGTCACCCTCAAATAGATGGACAAACTGAAGCTGTTAATCAAACACTCACTACATTACTGCGTGCTGTTATTAAGAAAAATATTAAAAGTTGGGAAGAGACCTTGCCGCATGTTGAATTTGCTTATAATCGAACTGTTCACTCTGCTACTAATATGTCTCCATTTGAAATTATATATGGCTTTAATCCTCTAACACCTTTAGATTTGTTGCCATTGCCTGGCAATGAGCATTTGAGTTTAGAAGGCAAAAAGCAAGCCGAGTATGTCAAGCGAATGTATAAATAGGTCAAACAAAACATCAAGAAAAGGAACCAGCAATATGTTCAGCAGGCAAATAAAGGCAGGAAGTGGGTAGTGTTTGAACCCGGAGATTGGGTGTGGGTTCATATACGAAAGGAGAGGTTTCCCAAACAGCGGAATTCTAAATTGATGCCTGGAGGAGATGGGTCATTCCGAGTCTTGGAAAGAATCAACGACAACGCCTACAGACTAGAGTTACCAGGTGAGTTCGGAGTAAGTGTAACTTTTAATGTTTCTGACCTGAGTTTATTTGATGTAGGTAATGAACGGGATTCTGAATTAAGGGCAATTTCTTCTCAAGAGGAGGGGAATGATGCGGACGTCCAACATGATAAAGGGGAGTCGTTGGCAATTCCAGCTGGACCAATAACTAGGGCATGGGCAAAAAGACTTAAAGAAGCCATTAACGTCTTAGTGCACGACATTTGAGAAGATGTCACGCGTGGATGCAAATTCGAGGAACCCAAGGAAGAGCGCAAAGTAAACATCCTGAGATTGATGGAAGACTTGGAGGCGAAGGAATAAAGCGGGATGATTAATTCAATTATTTATTTCTCTTTTAATTTATTTTAATTCTGGGTCTAGTCAAAGTAAGCCTAATAGGAGCCCGCAGCCCAACTAGACTAGGGTTTTGACACTATAAATTCATTGTGTACCATCAGATTTCAGACAGAGAGAGTTTTCAATTAATTCAGGTTTCTTCTCAATTCCCTGAAATTGAGTCTTTCAATTTCTCATGAGTTTTCTATCCCAAATCGAGTCATTCCGAATTAGTTCGAGTGATTCGTAACGTATCAATCAGCAATCGATGTGCTATTGTGACCGTTTCTTATCGGGTTCAATCCAATCCTACCACGTTGGGTCGGCGTTCTTCGCCCGGTTCGCGTCCCTGGGGTTATCGGATTTGGGTCTGGATACACCGTTGTATTCGACGCAATCTTTGATCACGTCACATGTTCTTTAACAGACCCTAATTTTTGATAATATAAGCAAAGATTAAGTATGCATCACTTCTACCTTCACATGCTTCGGGGCTACAATATATATGACATACTTTGAAAATTTGTCCACCATGATAATGATGCTACGTAAATCTTCCACTTTAGGTATTCTAGTGATATTATCCATCGAGACACTCTCTCAAGGTCAAATTGGGATGGAAAGGGGTTTTAGAAAGCCCTTCAACGTCAAATAGTCTATTTTGTCCTATTGACAAATTAAGGAGGACTAAACATATGCCTTAACTTCAATTCACATTTGAGGCTAATAATATACCCTCTGTAATAGACCTAGTGTGTGCTCAATTCCAAAGTGACCGATCGTAATCCTTAACAATCCCTCCTCTAACTAAAATTGCCTAGACTTACCTTGTTTCACTAATTGGACCAAACACTTTACAGCAAGATCTTACTTTGGCTACTCTCATATTTGATCCTTCATAGAAATAGCCTCCTTACTCGAGGAGAGAGCAGCAACCATCCTCAACTTCGCTAAATCTACCGTTCGACTAAACATATCTGTTATATTGTCGTTGGAGCCTACATGGAATTCCAACACAAAGTTCAACTCTGCCAATAACTCTTGCCATCGTGCTAGTTTTCAAGTTATCTTCGGTTAGGATAAGGAGTTACTAACCAACTGTTATCCATTTGGACCACAAATGGTGCACCCAACATGTAATATTGCCTTAGTCTACAATGGACTACAGCCGACAGCTCTTTCTAATGCAGAGCTTACTCCTCGCCATCATCAATGCCTCTTTCCATGGTAAGATCATTGCTCTTTCCTTTCTTAAGAAATCAAGCCCAAGATTAAACTTGAAATAGTCCATATAAACCATGGAAAGGTCAATGTTTCCCTCGGTTGTACCGACATTAATTCTAACCCTTTAGCAACTCCAGCAACAAGTTAAGCAATTGAATTTATTACTTTTATTCATCCAACCCTTTTGTCTAGTCCAAGATCAAATCTCTCCACCTTATTAGTAACTAAGTCGTTATGTATGGCATCTAAGTTGATCACAACAGGAATGAATTTGCCATTCATCTTCACATCCACATACATTAGTTCTTTTTTCTTGTAGCCTTTAGAGCTCTACTCATCTGGAGGGTTTTTCACTAATGTTAGGGCGGTCTGCTCTAATGTAGACTTCTCTTTTGCTTTGCTCTAGTTTAACATGAGATGATTCTACATCAATAGAAGATGTAATGCCCCTTAGAATCTAATTCACTGTCTTTGAATTCGAGTGTTAGGGGTGTAGCTTACTTTGATGGCCTTGCATCCTTGAGGCTTGATAAGGCGTTTATTAGCTTACTCTTTGAACAATCCCAAAGCACATGTGATCCATCACAAATAAAGTTGCCAATCCTTCTTGTCATCCCTTACTTGTTCTTAGCAGATCTATTATTTGAGCAACCTTGTAGATAAATTGAAGTTTAGGATTGTCAATCTCTCCTACTTTTGTTTGAATTATTTCTAAAAGATCTTCCATGATTCCCTATTTTTTGAGGTGCGCTAACTACCTGACATTCCCTTTTGGATTTGTCATGAAAGTCCGAAAGTTGCTCAACAACAACTATTGTTAAGCTCAAGTCTACTACCTACTAGCACTATAGCTTCAAGCACACTATAGGTTGTGAAGAGCTTACCCTTCTTGAACATGTCTCAAATGTCTAGCATGAGCATCGAGAACATCTTCACAAAATCTCGCACGTTCCCAATCAGCCTCAATTCTTGTAATGCTCTCCTAGTGTTGTATTCCACATTCTCTAGGAATAACCGATCTCAAATGGCATCCACCAGTCACTCCCATATATCGAAGCATACTCGGTTGACCTGGATGTTAGTATATTTGGTGTGCCACTATCATTTGGCATCTCTCATTAAGTACATGGTGGCAGTGGTGACCCTCCTTGCCCTATCGACAATGTTTGCCCCTAGGAAGTATAGTTCCATATTAAAGAGGAAATTCTCTATCTCTTTAGTATCTTAAGCGCCCTCATATGATTGTGGCTTGAGGATTCAAATTCTTAGCCTAAGGTCCTACACAACTATTGGGGCATTGCTAACAACTCACTGGAGTAGTCCATTCTGAATGGTCATTTGTTTAATCTCTTTATTGAGCTCATGCACACCATAGCCTTAGCTATCGGACAATTCTCAATAAAACTTCCGACTCTTAGCAAGGTATGCTTGGAGATCCTCATTTTCACCTTCCAAATACTCAACCTTATCAACTAGGCAGTCGTTATATGCTCAAGCTTAGCATTCTATTCTTCCAACACATCTAATTGTTGTTTATTTGTCTTGCTCTATCGCAATGAGGCTTCTTTCTCATTGCTGCCCAGCAAGTTCACTGATGTTATATCGTCCATGATTCCACATCTCAGTCTGGATCAGAACCAAGGCTTTGAAGCCAGATATCATGGGGCTCCTTTTGAGGTTCGGGGTTAAGGTCACCACACAGTTAGTAGTTGCTTTTCGGCCAACTAAATCTACCTGAACTCATATGTTTATTTGATTGTGCATCGCACTCATGTTCCTTCAAACATTTTAGAGACACAATTCCAATAGAAAAGTAAAGAAAGTCGCAATTATGTACAAGAATTGCCAAATAAATCTTGTTTGCATTAATTCAAGGGCGCGGTTACAATAAACAATGACTAGTGTAAGGAAAAGCTCTAACAATTACAAATATGAGATTCTTGAGTGAACACCTTAGCTCGGATAATAGGCTTGGCACAAGAAAAAATAATTACAAAATGTTTACAGGTATTTAGATGGAAGAGATAAAAATAAACGTCTTAGACCTAACTACAACATGTGAATGGCTCGTTCAACTCCAAGTGCTGGATGTAGGCCAACACGAGATTGCGATAGGACAAGTATTTTGTTATGAGGGCCTACTAAGTAGATAGCCCTCCACACATGGCCATGATGGTGGTAAGGACATTGATTTCATGCAAGCATTGGACCCTCTCAATATTTAGGTCTTGTAAATACTACATCCAATGAAAATACATTGAGTGCTTAAAATTATAACAAATGTCTTAATTTTATATTAAAAATGTCAAAAATTAATCAATAATAAGATTGCAACATTTATTATAATTTTAAATAACTGGTGTATCTTTACCAAGGGTAGCATCTACTATATCCAATATTTGTTATCAGTATTCATTTTCACCTTTTCAAGTGATCATGTCCCAATGAAATGCTATTTAAGTGGTCTAAAGGTGTTTAGGTAATCTTATTTTAAAGAGTTTATAAGATAATATAACTTAGAAGATACATTTAGAATTTATAAGTTCATAAATCATATTTTAAAGTTAAACTACTAAAGTGTTTATATAAAAATAGTAAGATCATTGTATAAATTTTTTTAACTTATAATTAAAAATGATTATAATTTTTGTGGTGTTATAATGATAAACATAAGCAAAACATCGATTATAAATAGAAATATATATGTAATTTTAGAAAATAAAGTAACTTATAAAATGTTTTAAAATAAGTTTGAAAAAGTCATTTTTTAATGAGCTAATAAGTTTCAAATATCTTATTTTAGGAGCATGTAAGCTATTTTAGAAATAATTTTACCACACACATTTGAGTTTTTTATAGTGATATGTGCACAAGTATCTTATAAAACTAATCTATACATATATCATAATGTAAGATACCCAATATATAATGTACTTGGTACTATTAGATGTTTAATAGTATTTCAAAGCTTTTTTTCATTTTTCCCAAAAAGGAAAAACAACACACACAAGAAAGGTTGTATTAAAACATCTTGTGATGGGTTTATGATGAAATGAGAAAGATTGTGGGCTCATATACGTGGCTCAATTTGAACCAAACCAGTTGAAATGGGCAGTCCCCCAATTCCCCTCGCGTAAGCAAAATAGACATATCCAATGCAATGTTTTGAACCTTACCTATTTCTTTGTACTTTTCAGCTAGTTTACTTCCTTGAACCTTACTTCAAACTATTATAATTAGTACAGAATTTCAGAACTAAATAAGACTATAAACTTTAACTATTCAAATGTTACACGAATAAGGGCTTATGTTATCTCTGGGCCTTGTTTTGGACTATAATAATTATTTTTTTGTTCAAAATTGTTAAAACCAAACAATAGTTGTATTTCCCTGCACCCAAGAACCCTATGCATTATAATTCTTTGCCTATCAATATTTTCTATTCTTTTAAACAAGAATATACCTCTTCCTTCCACTCCAATATTCAAAACTCCTACCTTGTTGATTGGTTTGCTACAAAAGTTTGTTGATTTTTGAATATCTCTAAGTTATACAAAAATAGGATTTGTTTAATGCAGAAGAAATTTCATGTCATCAAAATTATTCCTTAAGGACAATGTCAGATTAGACGCAACTCAGGCCACAAATTGAATTTTCTGTTATAGATTAAAATTGATTTAATTGTTGCTTCAAACTTGATTTAAGTTGAACTCCACTACTAGCGTTGATTTGTGATTATAGTTGCTGTTTCGTTGGTTATTTTGAAGGTGGACTGTAGCTATTGAATTTAGCTTCAATATTGAACATTGTTGTTGACTTTATATGTGTCCTCTGAATTTGTTGTTGCTGTTTAATTTTTCCAACAAACTCATGGAATTACAATGGCATCTCTCAACACACTTGTACCCTAAATTTCTCCCATTTTGTCACCACCTAACCAACACCAGCTGGAACTTCGCATCCATCATCACCATTTGTTTCATGGGGTTTGCTAGTTTCCAAACCTTTCCTAAATGTTGCAAAATTGAACTCTTTGTCAATGAAAATTTCAAAATATGGCAAGACCATATGTACTCGTTACTTAAATTGCATGGAGTGTCATTCACTTTGATTGAGTTGTCCCATTTCACAACTGACAATACCCTTTATGAAGATTGGCAACATAATACACTTCAAACTCTTATCAAATGATCTTTTTAATGTGTACAGCAGCTAAAAGGAAGTTAGAGCCATTAGGGTTGCTTTGATTTGCAAATTTTCTGCTGTGGTTGGAAAATACTATTAGTCGCAGATGATTGATGAAAAGGACTTAAGTGTTCAAATTATTAAGTATCAAAACTACTTGAGAATTTAAAAAATGACATTGTTTTTTCCAAAAAGATTTTTAGCTAAAACACTTATTGAAAAATCGCTAAAATTGTAGTTTGACTACAAGAACTACCTAAAGCATAAGCAAAAGACATACATATAGTTGAGGAGCTAGTCGAACATATCTTGATCGAAGAAACTAACTGAAAGGAAATTAAGACAACCAAGGCTAAGGAAGTGGTGGAGAAAGCCAATATAGTAGAAAACTCCCTAAACAACAACAAAAGATACGTAGAAAGGTCCAAATTATACATTTTTTTAAGTTTGTATTTTGGAAACGTGTATCCATAAATAGTATAAAAGATAACGAACTCTATATTTGATTTATCTGTTTATTACTGTTATTGGTAGATCAAATTATATTTGGTTGATCTAATTTCTTTCCTTTTCTTTTACTTCTTTCTTTCTTTGTTTGTTTTTTTTGCAAATATGAATATTGTTATCTGATTACATTTAAAGGTGATGGTTTTAATGATAATGATTAAATATTGATATAAGTGGATATGTGTGTTTAAAAGAAAAAAATAAATTTTTGAGTGTCACATGTATTAATTAAGGTTATGTATGCTGGGAATTTTTTTAACCATTTCCATCTCAAACATACTAAACAAAATTTTCCTTTGAATTTCAAACTGGAATTATTTCCTCGGATATATACACAAATATTCAAAAGTCAATCCTTACATCTATATACAATAAAATTAATACACACACATGTTACATTTTTATATATTTACATCCTTAACTTAATCATTATACTTATATTCTATTATATTATCAAATTTTTATTATAAAACTATATATAGATACACAAATCATACAAACTTAAACTTTCTATATCTTATCAAAATTTCAACTAAACGAACTTCACTCCCTGTCGAACTCTCCCCCCAAATATAGCCTATGTAGGCGTGTACTTCCAAACAAGGCCATGGACTTCCCCGTTGGACACAATTTTGTCTTCCAAGGGCCCAGTTCATCAAATGGTGATGGGCCTTGCCACTAGAAGTTACTTTCCAGTTCTCCAGTTCTTGTATCCTGTACACACATCCGTACAGATAATCTAGTGACTCAGGAATCTAGGATTTTCATTCAATATTTACACCTTGATAGATGTTAATTTTGTTGTTGTCCCTATATTTCTATAATGTCCTTTTCTCTTACACGGCAACGAATTCAATGTCACATGCAATAATGATATATAGTAGTTCATTTACCGAAGGTCCTGTGAAGACAAGCAGTTCATTTTTTCCCATTTCAATAACATGGTTGAGGCAATACAATTTATTAGACTGACTATCGATACATCTCTTTTATTGACACTTTTGTTCAGAATTCTTTAGAAACTCAAAAAATAGCTCTCCGAAAAGACACCCAGAATCTGACACACCAAGTCGAACCAGCAACAAACACTCGAACAAGCAAATTTTATGTAATGCAGATGGGATCGACATTGTCAAGGCTTGCCATATGCATGATGGTGCTGAGGTTCATGGGATTCGTGTAATTGATGCCCCCTTTTCAGCATCTGTTTGCCTATGACAATTTGCTGTTACAGATGGATGGAAAGGATCCCAAAATTCACACAATTCACACACTGTTCGAACACAAGTTGGACAATGGCGCGCGAAGCCCGGTTTCATTTTATGGACCTTCCCCACCAACAGCATGCAATCTTTGATGAAATGCTTACATCCTGGCCAACTCGTAAGTCATTGGTATTATGTGAACCATACTGCAATAGAGGGGCCAAAATATTATTGTAATAACAAGTACAAGTTGTTACGGATGGATAATTGTATGTCACAAGCAAACATTCTTTAGACGCTTTAAAATTTTGGCGATTTCAAGATTTAGAACCCTAATTCCGCCAGTTTTTGAGCGTGCCATGCACGTGACCAGGAGAAAACTGGCTTTCTGGCTACTTCCGCTCGCTTCCACTGGTGACAATGATGTGATTGGATGATTGAAACAAAATGTTTTTTAGTTGGATTTTTTAAATAAAAGAACATTTAAAAATTTGCTTTCAAAAAGAATAAAAAAATAAATAAACAACCATTCAAATACAAAAGAAATGTATTTCTTAAAAAGATTTTTAAAAATATATTCATATATCCTCTAAAAATAAAACATATATTTTATCCAGATTATAAAATATAAAATATGAAGTACAAATTTCAAATTTTGAAATTTTAAAAAAACTTAAAAGTAAAGATTTAAATTTTCTAACTGAATAGAAAATTTTAATATATTTTTAAATAAATTCAAAAATTAGATGTACTGAAGAATAATAAGAATCTATATGTTCTACAAATTGTAATATTTAAAAAATTAACATATTCCCAAATATATACACCAAAAAACAAAAAAAACAAAAAACTAAGCTATAAATTAGAATATATAATATTTAAATTTAACTAAATGGATAAAACATATATTTAAATATATTCAATCAAGATATTATCAATATATTTTTCAAATTATGAGAGTTTAAAAATAAATTGTTAACCTTTAATGCCAAATAAAAAACCTAATCAAGTATAGCCTCTAGTTGTACTCGATTTCATTACGTATGTCTCATCTCAAACTATCAAAAAATCTAAAAGCCAATACTCCCTCAATTTCATATTATAATATTCCCTTGTCGGCCTATTTTCTTGAGAGCAATATTGAAATTAGAAAAATAAGAACTGATTACAATCTGGCAATAAGGATCTCGCCTTTCAAGATCCTATTCTTCTTATTCCACGTTTTTACCCGATGCTTTTCTTGGCGCTTTATCAAGTTTTTTCCCTACTTCTGCCAACTAGCAGCTTCTCCTTTCAAATAATAGGTTACTCGCTTTACGTAATAAATCTTTTCAAATATTCTCTACTTTGAAAAATCTCTCTACCTCAACCAATCAATTTAAGAAATTAATCTTATGTGCCCAAATTTCCATTAATATTAACACTTCTGCAGACAAAAATCTTGCAATATACAAATATAATTACATTATAAATCAAATTAATTTCCGTTGGTTCTATTTTTTAACGCGATCATCAAATTCTTTTTTTCAACTTGATCAGCGTAGCTCCTCCCTGTTCGATTCCTTGTTTATCTGTGGCCTCTAAACGGGTGTTTCGAAGCTTCCCTACTCTGTAACATCAGCAAGCTTTACCAACTCTATCTTCAGTTTGCACAAGAAACCCGTTTACTCCTCTTTTGATTTTTTTTTTTTTTTTTGTTTTTGTTTTCTTTTTGCTCTCCTCTTCTGCCCCAACGGCACTGTCGCCTAACCTGCGGCCTTTGCATTACCTCCGTTCGCTGTCGACTCCACGCGGTCATGCCAATGGCCAGGCATCACAGCTCGCCAGTTAATATTTTCTGTGGGCCAGGACGAGGTGGTGCGATGCGTTGCTCCGTGCAGTGACGCCGGCTTTCTTTGCTGGCCGCGGTGGTGTGGGAGGTGTCCCGGCGAGTGAGAGGGACGGTGAAAATCGGGAGGCCGAGCGGATGAAATGGGGTCTTGTTTGGCTACTATGAAATTTAAGAAACAAGGCTGTGTTTGGTGAGGGAGAAAGCCGACGGAGCCTGAGTAGTCTTCCCTTTGTTTTTTTTTTTTTTTCTTCTTTTCTTTTCTGACAGGAGTTGATAATTTAAGGCTATGTTTGGTGTTATATTTGGAAGAAGAGAAAGGCATGTTTGGTTGGGCGTTTTAAAAAATCAAAATGGGCTGTTGGGCCCAAATCTGGCCCAGCCGCTGTTGCTCACCCCTTTTTTTTTAAGCAAGTAAAATATTTTTCTCCTCTTTTCTCTTTTCTTTTCTCTCTTTTTTTTAAACAACCTAAAATAAAATAATTTTGTTTAACCACTTAAAATAAAATTTTGTTTTTGTGGGCCTCAAGCTTGAATCTTGGAGTTTGGCATTCAACCTCAGGTCTTATTGATTGGACCTTCAAGTTTAAGCCTTTGGGTTTAGGGTTTAGGGGTGTTTAAATTAAGGGGTGTTTGAACTTGAGCCTCGAAATTAGACCTTTGGACTAAGGGGTCTTTTGGTCTGGTCCTTTCAACCTGTTGACTTTGAGTTTTGAATTCATAAACTTGGATTAAGACTTATACACTTTGACTTTAAACTCATAAATTTGGGTTTGAACTTATGAATTTGGCTTTTGAGCTTATGAACTTGGGTTTAAACCCATGCACTTAGGTTTTAAGTTCATGGACTTAGGTTGAACCCATGAATTTGGGCTTTAGATTGATAGCCTTGGGTTTAAACCTGCGCACGTAGGCTTTAAACTAATGAACTTGAGTTTAGACTCATGTACTTGGACTCAAACCCATGCACTTATGCTCTAAACTTATGAATTCGGGTTTGAACCTATGTCTTTGGGCTTTGGCCTCTTGGATTAAGGTTAGACCTATGCACTTAAGATTAAAACTTATGGACTTGGGTTTGACCCTTACGTTTAAACTTTGGACTTATAGACTTAAATTTAGATCCACATGCTTGAATTTTGGACTAATTGGCTTAGGTTATGGACTCATAGGTTGGGGTTTGGACTTATGTAATGGACTTGAATTTAGACCTATGTGTTTGGATTTTGGGCTCATGCACTTAGGTTTTGAATTCATGGATTTGGGTCTAGACCCTCATCACATATATTTTAACTTATACATGGTTTTAACTTCTCTTCAACTTAAGTGAATCTAACATTGCTTCTCTTTTGTGTAGCAGACTAAGGCATGACACATTTTAATGATCACACTTGATTATCTGGAGAGGAGTATTTGGTTATTCTTGACGATAAGAACCATCACATAAAGTGAGGTACTTCTTTAGCTGTGCATGTCCCTTTGATTAGTCGACTTGGAATTTCTTGGCCCAAGTTGACTATTTCCCATCGCATTGACAAATAGTCTTAGCCTATTTCCTTTGACAAGTCTTTCAAGGGATGTACTTTACAATCAAGTCATCACTAGTTTTCTAGTGAAGCTATCCCATTATTGACACTTGGTTGTCGCATCGTCAATAGGGAGGCTAAATGAGGGAGTCACCTTGATTTGATTAACGGATTTTAGTACATTCTAGGATATTGAGAATGGACTAAAGATAATCTCAGTAGGTGTAGGCCTAAATTGGATGCTACTAGAATCTTTGATGCTATTTATGTCTTTCTCTTTATTTATGACCAAAACATGGATATCATGAAAGTATTCTATAAGGCCTAGTGTCCTCTAATACACACATTGTTGACTTCACTTAGAGATATGTTTATGTTTCTTTATGATATGCACACTACAGTTGGATTTCCTATCAAAGGGAAATTTTACAATGAAGTCGTCCCAAGAACCTAGGAGCTTGTTAGAGTTGATGAGATAGGCACTAAATTTGTTCCTCGCTCGGATAAGTGCTTGTTTCACACTTTCCATGAACTTTGTGGTGAAGTTCCTATAGGCTAATCTTAGGGAGTGTCAATTGCCCAATGGGTAAAGTTCTAACGCAAGAAGACCATGAAATACCTTGCACTCCTTACTCGTAGGGAAAAGAGGTGACCCGTCTCATGTCCACTTTCAACCCATCTGAGGATATTGAATCACATCAGTTATGGTTCGCGTTAGATGATGCCTTATTTGTGAGATTGAACATTAATGAAGGCACTAGGGAGGAGGTGTATCTAACAGCATTTTACCTTGCTGGCTGTATATCTTTGTTTTTCCTATTAAAGATGTCTTCATGCGACTCGATACATTTAAGATGGCTAGCATTATGGCTAATAGACAAAATGTGAGTCTTGAAATTCCAGTTTTGGTATCCATCTATCAAGGCCATAATAAGATTGTCAATTCTCACCGCCCATCTCATGAGCCTACAAATCTATTTTGTCTTTGGATGGACATCACACTATTCAAAGACTTATTTTCAAGTTTTAAAGGGTACCCCAAATCCTAAGATAGTGGTGTACTCTAATGAAGGATGTGCCAAGTACTATGATCCAACCGAAGCTCGGAAGCACATACATAAAGGTGAGCAAGCTTGCTAGACTTACAATGTCTTTACTAGAGGTAATGACATCCTTTATGTAGACAACGATAACATAGGAGACCCTGAGTAGGATCATTTTACAGCTATTCGCTTAAGTTACTTAACCTTAAGGCGAGGTGACTACTTTAATGTTGAATCTTATAGTCCTCACCGATTTAACCATCAATTTGGCTATTGTCAAGATGTAACTAGGTTGCTTGACTAAGACATCAGATAGTGCTCCTTGGATGATGGCTTATGATATTGACGCTTATGTCTTCTATCTCGATCTATGGCTAAAGCGTGCTTTCCCCATAACCAACCTTTGCAACGAGATTTTTCTTGCCTGCTTATAAGAAATAGTAGTTTCTTGCTCGTGGCAATTTCTTGGAAGAGAATATTACTTGTCTTCTTGACTCATCACATAGCAAGGCTTCACTTGAAAATGAAGGGGTTGGTCCATCTACTGGCAGTACTCCCAATCTACTTCTTGCACCTATTATTACAGTTGACCTTGTTGGCATGTCAAAGAGAAAGAGCACCAAAAATAATTTGGAGGATAACAGTAGTAACACTACAGACCGTCCTTAGAAAAGGACTAAAAGGAATTCTTGCTCTTTGCGTTCAAAATATGAGGGCTTAGGCCACAGACAATCCACGAAGTAATATGCTAAAGAGGTAACTTATTGGATTGATCTTCTATATTTCCCTTATTATGACACTCTTTTTAAGTGTTTTCTCTCTTTCTCTTTTGTTTTTTAATTAGTGAAGCATGTATTTGGGAATAACGTCAACGAGGGTTCACAAGAGTCAACTTACGAACCCAATTCACCTTATAGCTTCTACCAACAATAAGGATGTTTTGACTTCAAAAGTCGCCACAATGGTTCTATTTCCTGCAAGGGTCTCTGTTATCAAGGTCGACAGATTTCTCCATGGTTACTAAAAGAAATACCTTTAGAAGTTATGGGCCGGTCTTTGCAAGAGGATTGGGAAAACCCTAACTGAATCCATTTCTTCCATCAAAGATAATGTCTCAATGGTTCTATAATCCGTGAAGGGTTTAAGCTAGTTTAATATTTCCCACTTGGGGGCCTCGCTAGGAGCAATATTTGCCAAACCTATAGCTTATGATGATGCGAGATCCTAAGTGTCTGAAAGAACAACCAAGAAAGCTCTTGGCTAATAGCTTGGTGATGGGAAGGATTACCTATGAAAAGCTCAGGTTAGAAAAAAGGGGTTGAGCAAATTGAACAGATGAAGGTAGAGCTAAAAAATGTTTAAGTGCAGCTTGTTGCCTTGAGGAAAAAGCAGAAAGAACTTTTCAAATTCTTAAAGTTACAAATCCAAACTCACTAGAATGTATCAGTCGAAATCAAGGAGATAGAGGAAGAAATTAATGTCATAATCAACACTTCTCTACTAGATGGTGAGGCAGGCAAAGCTTTAAAATCCTCAAAGGCTCTCATTGAGACTGCTAAGATGGAATTGAGGGACTTAAAGCCCTTTAACTAGATTTATTTACCTTTCCATTTCTTTATACTTCAAACACTATAATCATTTGCTTATGAATAAAACATTTCTTTCATTTGTTGTTAATGGACCACCTTCCGTTTACAATTTATTAAAAGTACATTCTTTTATCATTCAATGACTGAATTCGAAAAAAATTTCCAAACTGTCTACATACCCTATAAGGGGATCAAGTCATAACATAGTTTTAAAAAATTAAAATTGTTAAAAGATTTAGCCGTTCATAATTTATACTTTTGCGAGTCAGGAGTAGTTCATGGTTTAGACTTAAATGTCGAGGAGTATGGTGTTTTTTCTTTTTTTTTTCTTGTGTTTTTTTGTTGTTTTTTCTTTGTTTTTGTTTTTTTTATGGATAGTATATTTTCAAAAACTTTTCATTGATGGAGCCAATTTGAAGCCCATCTTCAGCAACTAGCTTGTATGCACCATTGGTATATACTTTTTTGACCACATATGACTCATCTCATTTTAGTGCAAATTTATTTCCCGTGCGATGAGTTGTGATGATAGGCCTCCTTATATCAAACACTAAGTAATTGACTTGAAAATATCGAGAGCGCACCCTCTTATTGAAAGCCTTAGATAATAGAGCCTGATAACACCTCAATATCTATTGCACCTCTAGCCTTTTCTCAACATGAGCTTCCAATTCTTGGAGGCATAATTAGGTGTTATCATTCTCTGTTAGTCCTTTTTGTATAGCTATTCTTAAATATGAAATTTGTTGTTCAAAGGGGACAACAACCTTAACACCATAAACCAAAGCATATGAAGTTGCTTGTGTAGGAGTTCTTTAAGTGGTTCGGTATGCCCATAAAGCTTCTCTAATCCTTTCATGCCAGTCTTTCTTGGATTTAGAGACTACCTTCTTTAGTAGATTGTAGAGTGTTTTGTTGAATGCTTCAACTAGACTATTAGCTGGAGAATAGTACATTAAGGACTTTTTTTATTTGAAACTACTTTTTGACACAATTTTTCGGTCAAACTATTAGAGAAGAATGGCTTCGCATTATCCGTGATTATGTACTGAGGAACCCTATAACAATAAATGATGTTAAGGCAGACGAAGTTATCAACATTCTCTTTCTTGATTTTTTTATAAGGAATCGCCTCAGCCCACTTAGGGAAATAATCAGTGGCAACTAGAATGTAAAGGTGTTCAACGGAGGACTTTGTCATTAATCTAACTACATTTATGCCCCATGCATCAAAAGGCCATGATGCGACAGTAGGGTGCAATGGTTCAAGTGGTTGATGGATGAATTTAGCATGGAATTGACACGCTTGGCATTTTTAGGTGAACTCTATGCAATCTTGAACATAGTCGGCTAATAATACCCCATCTTTTTTTTTTTTTTTTTGTGAAATGGAGTTTTGGTCCAGACTAATGAGCACCATAAACTCACGAATGAGATTCATCCATGTCTTGAGCTTCTTTTTTACTGCTTAGGCAACATGAGAGGACTCCATCAAACGACCGTCTATATAGTATATATCTGAAATAAAGGAAACGAGTTGATCATCATCAGATGTCAACTCGATGATATAGATCATCTAAAAATTTCTTATATTTGAGGCAGTTCACGAAAGGTTGCCGCCAATCTTCCTCCTTTATTTCCAACACCTCAATGGTGTTCCTTTCATCCTTTAAGGGCTTCTCATCTTCAAAAGTTGGGAGAACCACCCAACTGTAGCAAACGAGTATAATGAGATTTATTTTAAGGCATAGCTAATGGGGAGGTGAGCTTAGCTAAAGTGTTAGCTCACTGATTGTCTTTTCTCTGCACATGCTTAAACGACACATCTCTAAGTGAACCTATGAGCCTCATGGCATAATTCAAATATAGGAGCAACTTAAGCTACAAAAATCCTTAGAAGTTGATTAATCACTAACTTTGAGTCAATATAAACCTTGAGGTGCAATTGCTTAATGTTAATTGCCATTTCTAGCCTGAGAATTAAAGCTTGATACTTAGCTATATTGTCAGTGTGCTTTTGAGTTAATACGAAGGAGTGTGGGAGAACCTTTCCATCTGACATGACAAATACTGCTCTGGCACTAGCTCTGCATTTACATGCAGCTCTATATGAGATGCCTGTTCTCAAGTTTGAGGGAAATAGTGCTAGGCTAGAGAGCTAATTCATTCACATCTTTTAGTGGCATGGCTAGCTTTGGTTCATTTGACTGAATAAAAGACTGGCATTTGGATTTGAAAGTGCTTTCCTTTAAGTGAAGGCAACCTGTTGTTTGCACACCAAATTCATATTTCCCTTTTTAGAGGATAATTTTTCACATTTCAATTTTGTGTTAGATATACTAATACCCCACCTTATCCAAGAAATCAACTAGGACTTGTCGTCTGATAGGTCCTATGTAGTAGGGATTGAATGATCAGCTAAGAAATTAGCTAAGACTTGTCCTTTCACAGATTTTTGAGGGACATAGACTACCTCGAACTACTGCAATTGGAGATACTATTTTACAAGTCTGTCAAAATGATCTAGCTTTGTCATGACATATTTCAATGGGTTTTGCTTTTGACACCAAGCGAACCATGTGTGTTTGGAAATAATGCTTTGACTTTTTTATGGGAAAGATAAGTGACAAGCACATCTTCTCAATCAGTGAGTACTTTAAGTCGTTTAAGGCCAACATCCTACTTAAGTAGTACAAAGTTAGCGAACGTCTAGTTATTGGTGTAACTAACACTAAAGGCTTCATCAAGTATGGCTTTATACTTTTGAATGCCTTTTTATAAGATTCACCTGACTTAAAGGCGACACATTTTTTCATAAGTTGACTGAATAGTTGACACCACCTAGCCAGGTTCGAGATAAATAGCCTTATGTACACCAACTTTCCCTGGAGATTTTTAAGTTCATGAATATTTTGAGCTTTAGGCATTTTCAAGATTAGATTAATCTTTGTTTGATCAATCTCTATACCTCAGTGAAGCATAACGAATCCAACAAACTTTCTAGATGCAACCTTAAATGCACATTTCAATAGGTTTATCTTCTGTTGGTATCTCTGCAAACGTTCAAAGACCTTCCTCAAATCACTTAAGTGCTCTTCTTTCTTTCTCAACTTGACCACCAAGTCATCAACATAGCACTCAACAATCTTATAAAGCATGTCATCAAAAATCTTATGCATGGCTCATTGGTACATGGCCCCCTTCTTTAGACCGAAAGGCATTACTTTATAATAGTATATGCCTTTAGGAGTGCAAAAGGCAGTTAACTCTTCATCTTTGGCTGCTATACGTATTTGATTGTATCTTGAAGACCTATCTATGAGTGATAACACCTCATGCCCGGTAGTAGCATCAATCATTAACTTTGTTATTGGCAACGGAAAGTCATCTTTAGGGCATACCTCAATCAAGTGCCTAAAATCAATACAAACTCGAATCTGCCCATTCTTCTTTCTTGTTAGGACTATGCTAGATATCCAAGTAGGGTACCTGAGCTCTCAAATAAACCCGACCTCAATGAGCTTGTTAATTTCAACTTCAATTAGGGAAAGTAGTTCGGACCTAAATCAGCGTTGTGCCTACTTGACTGGTCCAATTCCCTTTCTTACTGCCTGGTGGTGTACTACTGCTACTCTTGGATCTAGCCCAGGCATCTCTTTATATGTCCACGCAAATATATCTTTGAATTCCTTTAACAAGTCGATATATACTTGAACTTCTCCCTCAATTAATAAAGTACTAACATGGGTTGGCTGTGTGTTATTTTCTTCCCCTAAGTTAACCTCTATCAACTTATCCATGGTAGTCTTAACCCCTTCTTCAAATTGGGGAAGGGCAATTTTAGCATTCTTCTCGACTAACTCACCTTCACTTAGCATAATGTGATGGGATAACCTAGCGTTCTCTCTGTCATTTTTCTCATCGTCCACTTCAACATTTGTGTGGACCTTATCACACGTAATGATTAAGTCTGTATGGTGTTTCATTCTTGATGGAATTTGACTTTAGGGCTTTTGGCCTATTGTCTTATTTTGTTTAGGGCTTGCTATTTTGAGAACTCTTTTTCAACTTAGGCCATTCCCCCAGTTTGTAGCTAAACTAAGTCTATCGAAGATAGACACCCTTGGCGATTGTTTTTGATTTGTCAAAGAGTAGCAGTCTTTAGTAATGTTATTTGTTGTTGCCCTATTAATGGCGATACAGAGTGGACCTTGCTCTATGTATCCAAGATGGCTCACCAGTTTCTGTCATGGATTGCTGATACAACTTCTCTAATTATGATTGCTCTTGTGGGTTATATCCCTTTTTGGTGAGAAATTTATATACTTTAAAGTCAAAACATTTAGATGTTCTGAACTCTTAGACCTCAACATGCTCTCCCAGACTTCCTTTGGCAGTCGAGAGGATAACTAGGCTCCAAAAGAGAATTATTGATCTTTGAGATAGTAGTGCCATTATTTCAGCTATTTTGCACATCAGCCATCCACCATGTGATTTTGTGTTTATAGTCATGATTGGAGGAAGGGTAACGAGGATGCACATGAACTGGCCCGACAAGGCTAAACTTTTATCTTCCCATTTTATACAAATTCCTAATGCATTATAAATTTTGACTAATTTATTTTTATTATTAAAATAAATAATTAATGTTTTAATTTTATTAATAAAATTATATTACTTTTTTAATAATCATACACAAATCTAAAACATGTATAAGTCGTTAAATAAAGTACATATATAATATAATCTATTGTCAATAAAGATATATATGGAGTATGATGCAAAATATCTATATAATAAGAGTATGATTTTTATACATTCATATTATATGTTATGTTTTAAATTTTACGCTTACTTATGTATCAAGGCTAAAGGCCTAATTTTGGTTGCGCATTGTTATATTATTATAATAACCTTATAAAATTTTATAATTTCTTTCCTTTTATTATATTTTAATATAATTTTATAGTTTTTCCTTGCATATTTACTATATCTTCCAATTTGCTCCTTATATTTACACACAGATATTTTTAAAATTTTAAAATAATCTAATTTTAAAATTGTTTTATTTTTTATTGTAACTAGCATTGGCGCACACTTGATGCGTGTCTGCATAAAATTTAAAATAAAATATATTATGTGTCTATATATTTAATTTTTGCTATGTGAATATTTGGCATTATACTGCATGTTTAATTTATTTTATAATTGAATTATATTAATGTATATTTTAATTTATAACTTATCATCTAAATATCATATAAAAATTATATATATATATATATATATATTAAATACGTGTCTATTAAAAGCATACATAATTTTATTAATAGAAATAAAACATGAATTATCATATTTTGATAATAAAAATAGATTATATAAAATTTAATATGCATTAGAAGATTGTATAAAATGAGAGCAGAAATATTTATGGAAAAATAATATTATTTTCAGTTATGTGACTATTTGTAATTAACATGAAAATTTAGCCTGATAGTGTTTATACTAACTAATAAAATGAATAGATGCGAAAATTTTTAATTAATTTTAAATACCATTTCGTACATAAGTGAATTAAAAGATTTTTTCTATCTCATGTGAATGGTTTAAAATTGATGTGAAGATACACAAATAACATAATATTGTTAAAAATATGTCATTATTAGTATTATATAATTTAAAAAAACATTTACGAACTCTACATTTAATATGTTATATATTATTTATAATATATTAATTGGATTATTATAAATATATCTGAATACATAAAATATTTGACAAATAAAAATATAAAAATATTTAAAAAAAGATTCACGGGTCGACTTGCAAAGTTTGGAATAGAAGAATTGAGTTTAAACTTAGTTCACATAAAAGTTGAATCAATTCAAGTTTGAGTTGAGTTCAAAATTACTCTAGTTTATATTAAGTTGATTTATCACACTATACGCCGAACCTGCTTATGACAAACGCACTATCCTTTTCAATTCATCTTACACTTATTACAGACTCATTTTACTCGCTGTATACAGAGTGGACCTATCCACTATCATTTTCTGGACACATCTCGTATATCAAAATTAGCAGGGCCAGTTATGATAACTGATGATAATTATGATAATGATAATACCACGAAAATTTCATGTAACATTTGTTTTTTTTTTTATTTTTCTTGCTTAATTTCTCATCCTTTCGTAATAACTGAACGGCGAGTGACTGACACCGTCAGCCATCGTTAACTTGTTGAACGTGGCGCTGACACGTTTGGTCTTCTCCCCAGTTGTTACACGTCCTCCGCAGCCACTCACAACTATTTTCCACTTGTCTGTTGTCACCGAACTTGGCAAATGCCTTTTCCTTTTCCAGCGTCCGTTGGAGAGCCGTCACCATCACCGGATCAAGCCTCCAAAATGTAAAACCACCATATTCTTATTTTTAATATGTTAAATTCTTTCTCAATTATCTTTTAATATATTGCTATATGTTTTTTCATGTCTTCTAATCCAAGCGCCTTTTTTAATAATCAATATTTCCGTAACATGTGCGGATTAACGTGGTCCATAATTATAGGTACACATGGCATTTCTGCTTTTCTTATTACTGCTGCTGGACGCTGATTTTCGATCAGTCATCAGATGCTATATTTGGCGAAGATATCAAATACTTAAATTATAATAAAGGTTACAATATACTTATTTAATTAATTATTTTTTTCAACGACAAATGTCAAATTTAAACACTTATGTATCTTTAGCACCTACAAGACACCCCCTGCTTGTTGCCACGACACGTCCCGCCATCTTCCTTTACTCACTCGCTCCTTGTCCCCGCTCTCCTATAAAATCCCACCACCCAACCCTCCACTTGTCATGACCCTACAGAGTACAGGCCCACTTCACTTTTCCATCTTCCAAGGAGGCCGGCCGCGCCACCACCATCGAGACGACCCCTCCATGCCTCCGCCTCGGAAGAGGCCCATCGTCGGCCGCTCAAGAAAGGGCTGCATGCGCTCCTGGAGAACGCCCTCTGCACCTATCGCGGCGTCCGCCAACGCACCTAGGGCAAGTGAGTAGCCGAAATTCGCGAGCCCAACCACGGCGCCAGGGTCTGGTTCGGCACCTTTAACACTTCCCTCGAAGCCGCACAAGCCAACGACGACGACGCCCGACATCTCTACGGGAGCTGCGCAAAGCTCACCTTCCCGTCGCTGGAGCATGGCAGAAGCGATTTCTCTCAACCGTCGTCGGCGGAACTGACGCTTTCCCCGTGTCGGGGCGAGGACTTCTCGTGCTGGAGTATTGCGAAGACCAGTTTGACCGGATTGAGACATTGGTTTTCGACGAAGCGAACTGCGTGTGCGACTCTCCGGAGCCGCCGTCGCTGCTGGATGAGAGGCAAAATCTGAACTGGCCGGAGTTTCCACCGGAGAATTTCCCTCAATATGACTTCATGAACACCACTAGCAAAAGGGATGATCTTCATATGCCGTGGACCTTCTAGCTTAACTCGTGGCACCACGTAGTGATTTCCAACTCTTTTGCTTCTGTCTTGTCAAAGTTCTCATTTTCATTCTATCTTGATCTTTTAGTGGTGAATTAGTTTTGCGTACACAGGTTTTTTTGGATGCAGAGAAAACCCGAGAGAAAAGTGGATGACATATTTGTCCTTTTGGGGGGAAGCTGCATCTGTCTTGTTTGGCCACCTTGCAAGGGTTTACGAGAGATTACAGTATTTTAGTATTAGTCCTTTAAATTTTAATCTTCTATTCCTTTTTCTTTCCCTGTTTTCACTCGGTTTCGTAAATGGGTTTATCCAATACATGTGTGTGTGTGTGTGTGTGTGTGGTTGGCTGTGAATTGTGAGTTGCAAGAGAAGAAGAGCATAAGGTTTGGTTTCGGTAGCTTCAGTGTGGTTTTTTTGTGTGTGTAGAATGTAAATCTATCCATTGGAAAAAAAGGTTTAAATAATTATTTGTTATTTGTCACAACTTTTTAAAATCATCCATAAACTAATAAGGTACCACCGAAAATTAGAAAATAATAAGGAGAAAATTGAATAGATGAAGTACAACGTTAATTGATGTTTGTGGCCATAACATATTCTACGTTGTTTTGGGTACTGTTTTGGAGTTACCACGTGTAGTCTAGGTACATCGAAAGGACTACTCGTGTCGAAATGCCATTGTTGGCTTTTTTATCTAAAGGGATTTTTAGGTCATAGTTGTTGGCCCTCGTCGATTTGTCACTTTTTAGTTGTACAAATAAATTAATAATACTTTGTAGTTGCCATATATAACTATTTTTACTTTAATTTTTTTATTTTTCTATCTTTTACTTTTAATTTTTTTTCTTTTCCTTTAATTTATTGTTATTTATTTATGTTTCTTTTCAAAATCTCTTTCTTCAAATTCTTTTAGTCTTTATTTTATTATTTTTGATATTTTAATACTTTTAATTAAATAATTTGTTTTCATTATTAAATATTAGTTAATTTTATAATTTATACGCTGTGCAACATTACTAGTATTAATAGTAAAATATATTTTGAACTAGATTAGATCTTTACTATATGCAAGCAATTTCAAAAGAAAAGGGATCTCTACTAATTAGGATTTCCAACGCAAACAACCCCAAAATAATTATGGCTTCTCTTTTTCATCGAATATTAATAGTTATATGTCAAAATTAACGATTTACATGGTTGGCTTACGTATTGTGATAGAGAGTTAAGAATTTTTCATTTAGATAATATATATCAATGACAAAATTTGGCTTCGATCACAACCATCTTAATATGTTAAAGCAAATACATTACTATAATCTAGCTAAACAGCGACAAAAATTGAGACAGTTTTTTTGCCAAAAAAAAATCGTCGCAAATTGATTTGCGATAGCAATTGGGATGGGAAAATTTTCATTTCAAACAACCCCGCATATGATTTGTGATGGTTTTTAGGGACACCATAGAATTTGCGACAATAAAATTACCTGTCTTAAATTTTGATACCGTTTTTTATAACCCGTCATGAATTTTGGACCGATATCCAACAACCGTCTTTGCTTTTAGAGACAGTTTTAAGATACCGTTTTTTATAACCCGTCATAAATTTTGGAACAATATCCAACAACCGTCTTTGCTTTTAGAGACAGTTTTAAGAAACCATTGTAAGTTTGCAACCGTTTTATGGGTGTCTCCCCTAACTCTAAAATAGAAGATCTAGATTGACCCTACCGTGACCATGGTTTGGAGATGGCTTTGAGACAATTAATGTTGGAACGGATCTATGACAATTCTTTTAAGAACGGTTTTGCAATAGATTTTACAAGGTTTCTTTTGGCATGAATTTAAGATAGTTGCTCATTTGGGACGAGTTCTATAACGGTTGTGATATATATTAAGGATGGATTTGAGATAGATTTATCATTTTTTTGCCAACTTCTTTCCCCTACTTTTTTCAAATTTTGTTGTAAAAAAAGGATTGCCATATTAGAAAATATTTCTAAATAAAGAATATTTGAGGAAATGCACGTCACATTAATTCAAAATCCGAAAAAGAGTTCATATGTCATTGCAATACATAATTCGCAATTAGAGGCTATGGAAAAATATAATCGACTCTCCAATAAGGGGCCTCTCGTCCTCACTCCCATCGTCCTCATCATCATGATCAGAGGGGAAGTCTAGGGTAATGCCAAGCTTGTTACCAATGCCATTCATAAAATGATCCAACTTAGAGTGTATCCTTTTCAACTCTTTTCTATAGTCTTTAAGCCTTTTTTTTGTGGTTTGCAGTTTGTCTTTAGTATGTTGCAACTCATCTTTCATTCTTGTGAGCTTTGTTGACTACTGTGCTAATGATGATGATGAAAAAAAAGCTCGGAGCATTTGACAATATGATAGGGCTTTCGATTAGATTCTTAGCAGCCTTCTCTTTTTGAAGCACCCAAGTGCAATGAGGACTATGTTACTGCTACTATTAGGGCTTGATGCTCCACTAACTTTCTAGGAGAGCATGTCATGGTCCATGGCATTGTACTCCTGCTGCAATTTAGATAATGTATCCTACATAAAACAAGTTCACAAATATTGTTTAATTACATAGAAGAAAATCAAATGATACTCGTTAACTTAATTTTGAAGCCAAACATGACATACCCTATCTTTCTGTACTCGAGGACCCGCCCATTCTTTATTAGCATTTTTCCAAACTCTTGAAAACAATTCAAGAGAAGTTGGCGGTCTAGCCAAACTTGATTCCTTATGCAACATTTTACGAAAAGTAAACAGTCGTAGTGCATAACGTTGCTTGAAAACTATTTGTGGATTACTGAGAGGTTGAGATAACTTATGAGGCGGTCACTGTGTGCACTAACAAATATAAAACCACCTCAATAAATTATAGAGGCGGCATAGTCAACTAGTAAGTTTGTTTCTATTTTTCTCACTGACGGCTCTAAATGTATCCCAAGTCCACTTAGCGAGCATTTTGTCCCATCGCTTTTGTGGAACCCAATCAACCTTCTTACCGATTGCACTGGCTCGAAAGAAACTCTTTTGAATAAGCTCTACCACTTTTTTCTTAATGCCTTTTCGATTGCATGATTCTTGGCTAGACTCCATGTATTGCATTGTAACATGTCAAAGCGTAAAGAAGTGTAAATGCATGTAGACCTATAGTTTTAAATGAACACAACACACCATGAACTTAGAAAACACCATAACCTAAATTTTTCAAGCCACCATTGCTTGGTGTCTTGTGACAGGTCACTATAATAAGTCTACATGCCATTATAGTGGCCAGTAATGATGGATTTGATATAGTACGCCATCTCCTTCTAAGCACTAAATGTCGATAAACACATGGGTGTAAGTTTAGTAGAAATTATGTGTGCTAAAATAAATATGATATGAATGATACTTGAGATGATATAAAATTAATGTTTACTTACTGAATCTTATGTGACATGATGAGAACCACTTCCTTGGCCTGTTGCTGGCTTTGGTCTTGTCCCTAGGATACTGTGTTCACGCCGATGCTACTGTCCCCTCACCTTGGATTGATTAAGGGGTTGGACGGCTCATACTTGAAGTCCCAAGATTATCTCTTTGGGTAGGGTAAGGTGGCTATGCCTCATCCAAGTCAAATCTGTTCAGCATAGGGGGATGTGCTCTTTAACCATCCCTTATACTCCTATGGGGACCCCTCTCCCTTTGTGACATTGATCCAGTGAATGCTCCACACATCATGCTTAGCTTTATTCTATAAAGCATAGAAATGTATAATTATACGTAAACTATTAAATTTATTCTATATTTAATAGCTTGATATGTTAACTAAATAGCTTGATCGACAACTCTACAATTCAAATAGAATTTTTATGCATCATACACACTTTCATTATATGAACATATCACCCATTCATGGAACATGAGTTCAACCACAAAGATAAAACAAATTTAAAAAGTAATTTAAGGATTTGTCATATGAGAAATTATGATAATTAAGGCAACTCCAGATAGCTTAATTGATGTATAGATAGTTGAAACTAAATTGGTAACCTAAACGTTGGTTGCCCCTAAACCCTAGTAAAGGTAAAGGTAGTTAATCTATATTTGTCTAAACCTTATATATATAGTTCCCAGCTAGATTGATAAAGCCATTGGTATGCCCAACCCCAATCTATAGCTTCTTCAATGATGTACAACATTAATTAATTCAATTAATAAGTATAATTAAAAGAGTCTAACTAAGAAGGGATTCCAATTTGAAATTATGTAATATATATATGTATATATATTAATTACTAATTAATACTATTATATTAGAGGAAGAAGTGACAATTACATTACTTTTGTTACATGCATCAAGTGTTTCCACAATAGCAATAGATTTTGTAATAATATATATTTACCATTTGATATTAAGTATTTTTTATTTTTTATTTCAAAACACATTGCTTGACGAATCATAGACTTGAATTCTTGGGCTAGTTTAGATGTAAATTACATGCAATTTTCATTCCATCAAAATTACATTTGCTTTTCTTTTTATATTATTTTTAAGGTATATGCCAATTTTCTTCCCAACATAATTTGTATCAAGATAAACATTTTGGCAAACCATGTACCCATAGAACATGGATGAAAACACTGAAGGTGTGCAAGCAAGCAATGAATTCATGGCATCTTAAAGGTGATGATTGGATGGAGTAGGAATAGATTCATGCTCAGTTGATTTATAAGCTGCAAGATTATTAATTTTGCCTATCCTTTCAAGCTTTAACCTCCACTTCAACATTTCTAAATCCTATTTGACATCACCTATCGGCAATTTCACTTTATGTTTTAGGTTAGTAAGAATCTTAGTGATCAAACCATGATAAGGAAGATAAGTAAGCACATTTTCTCTACCAGCAAAGTGAATGATAGAATGGAAAATCAAATGGCCCAAATTTACCTAACTCATTGACAAGACTATATAATAAGGATACCATCTCTCTAGTCACAATTAGAGGTGGAATCGAGTCAAGTCGAGCTCGAGTAGTAATCTACTCGAGCTCGACTCGAGTCGATTTTTTACAAGCTCGAGCTCGAGCTCGAGCTTGAATCGAGTTGTCGATCTCGAGCTCGAACTCGAGCTCGAGCAAAATTGTGCAACTCGAGCTCGAGCTCGCTAGGCTTAGAGCTCGAGCTTATCGAGCCGAGCCCGAGTCGAGCTCGAGTTCGAGCTCGAGTTAAATACTAGATTATGCTTGAAAAAAATTTTTTTTAAAAAAAACAATCGAGCTCGACTTGATGAGTATATCGAGTCGAGCCGAGCTCGAGTCGAGTTTTGACCGAATTGCTCGACCGAGTCGAGTCGAGCAACTCGGTTGAGTCACACCCCTAGTCACAATGGCAACATTTGCTGTTGATAACCAATTTGAAGTGTCAACTTTATACAACATAAAGTATTTCAATATGAGCAGCGACGATTGAAGATTATTTGAGGCTAGACACTTAGTCAATTTTTCACTAATAAGCACACTCATAATCTTATCAAAGTTAGTACAATACTTAAGAAAATAAGTTGAATCAAGGGTAAAGAGTGGTTGACTAAGCGTTGAATTAATCACAGTCAGGGAAAATCTAATCATTCTTCGCCTTACATACGCTTGGTGATACCCAGAGGACTTTAGATCATCGACTTTCCTACTGATGTTTTCAAGAATAAAGGCACAGAGATAACATACCCATGATGTTTTTCAACCTTTTTCAATTGAAATTTGTATTTCAGGAGGTTAGACAATTTAAATGACTTCACCTTTTTCTCACTTTCTTGTGGCAAAAGTTCTTCACTCACCTTTTCTTTCCTTTTCGCTAGTCCACTTTGGTCTTCCCTTTGTCCAACTTTAGCTTCTGGATTTCTTTGATATTCTTGTCTAGAAGTTTCTTCAGAAGCCTTTCTTTTAGCTTTCAATATCTCAATATCTCTAAAAGAGGGGTAAGTTCTTGTTTCTATATAATGCCTTACTTTGTTGAAGGTGGTGTTGGAATATCCTTTCTTGTAGTCTTCTTTAAGGGTTTCCTTTTCTTCTAGCCTGAAGACTCACACGAGTTTTGAGTGAACCGTGGCTTTGTGTTCAATGGCTTATTAGTTCATACAATTGTGGTACTAGTTTTGGTATTTCACCTATATCTTCAAACTCTATTACTCCCCCTGAATGTATTGGATAAACCATCATTAGCTGCTTTGGCTCAGATTCCAACCAATAGAATGACTCTGATGCCTAATGTTCTCGAGGTGGACTTTTTGAAACCCTAAGTGATGATGGCATTTTTTTTTGGAGAAATTCCCTTTTTTACCATTTTTAAGTGGATCTTGGGCAAGATTATGAGTAGAATAAAAAGAATCGCCCTCTATTGTTGATTTCTTATTGTGCTCCAGGTGGTGTTGCAATAGTGCTGGGGTTTTGTCTTTAAGAGGGAAAAAAAAAAAACTCTGCAGAAAAAAGCTAATAGATGATCATGAGTTTTTTGAGGTTTTCAAATTGTGATTAGTACCTACAATTGCCTTTAATAATTGTTGCAAAGAGGTTAGTTAAGGCCATAACTGTCATTAAGAATTATAGAGACACACTAGTGCAAAAAGGTTTTAAATCTTGATTTTCAAGGACTTAAAATAAATTAGAATGTTGCATAGAAGTCCTCAGACCTTTTCTTATCAATTCTAAACATGAAAATAAAATTAAGCATAGGCCTAGTGATTTTCAAAGAAAATCAAACCTGTTCTCATCCAAAGCCTTAGTAAAAATGTTAGTTACTTGATGCTTTATTACAACATAAAAAACAACAACAGCCTTGTTTTCCACAAGTTCATGGATGAAGCAATGCCCTATATTTATATGCTTTGTTCTTAAGTGTTGGATGGGGTTCTTTGCAACATAAATTACACTTTTATTGTCACAGAATGTTGACAACCCATTTATAATCACTCCATAGTCTTTTATTATCTGCTTTATTTATAACAATGGAGCATAAAAATTTCCTACAACAATATATTTAGCTTCAACTATAAAAAGTGATAAGCAACTTTGTTTCTTGTTGTACCAAGATACCAAATTATTTCCTATAAGAAATAACCTCCAGTAGTACTTTTTTTATCATCACAATTTCTAACCTAATTAGTGTCGGTATAACCAATCAAGCTCACCTTGGAATCTTTAGTACACCATAAATCAAGTTCGATTGTAGAGTTTGCATGCCTTATGATTCTTTTCATTGTTGTCATATGCATTTCTTTTAGTGCTGCTTGATATCATGCATAAACACCTATACTAAAACACAAATATGGTTTGCTTGTAGTTAAATATAATAGATTTCCAATGATGCTTCTGTATAGGCTCTCATCTACTTATTTACCTTGTTCATCCTTATTCTAGAATTCACTTTTTAAAGCTTCATCGACATTCTTTGGTTCAATATTAGAAATAATACATGAATATTTAATTAAGTCATGATAGTTTACCTTAGGTAAATCTCTTGTTCTCCTTTGATCATTTAGATCACTTATAATGGCTTCATATGGATGGTTCTTACAAATTTTAGAGGCGGTTTTAGAAGCTTTACTTGAAGTTAGATCACTATTGGGTGATGTTTGTTCTAGTGGTTCAACAATTTTTTCTGTATTTTAATCCTAATTCACCATTAGAGAGAGGATTTCTAGCTCTATTTGATGATGAATCTTTATCTTCAAAGGGTTTTAAGGGAATTTTAGGCACCTTTTCAATGGGTTCATCATCATCATCAATCGCAACATTGATAGTTTTCATCATGGACATCGTTTTATAGTTGTCCACCCTGTATAGTTTACTATTAGTAGAGTAACTAAGAAAGAAACATTCATCACACTTACTTGAGATTTTTTCAATCTTCTCTCAGTCTTTCAAAATGTAACATTTGCCCCCAAACATGTAAAAATATGCTAGACTTGGTTTCTTTCCTTTCCAAATTCCATAGGACGTCTTTGACTATGTAGGTCTCATGTATACTCTGTTAGTGATATAACAAGCCATATTAATCCTTTTTGCCCATCATTTAGTACAATTATCCCTTGTAGCAAGCATAACTCTAGTCATTTCTTGTACAATTTTATTCTTGTATTCTACAACACTATTTTATTAAGGAGTTTTTGGTGATGAGTACTCGTATTATATCCCATTTTGGCAATAATATTGAACAAATTGTTGGTTCGCAAATTCTTTACCATAATCATTATGGATCCTTATGATTTTCCTAACTGTTTCTCCGTTCTCGATTTCAAGCTAGTTGCACAACTTCTCGAAGGCTTGGAATATGTTTGATTTTTCCTTCAAAAAGTCAACCTAAATGAATCTAGAATAATCATCAATATAAACAAAGATATAGCTTTTACTGTCAATACTTGCAATATCTGTTGGCCCCATCAAATCTATAGGTAGCAAGCCTAGCACCCTTTATTTATTTAGATGTTGCACTTTCTTGTGTGCTAGTCTCCTTTATTTGCCAAGTTGGCACAGTCTACAAATTTGAGTTAAAACTTTAGATAATATAGGTAGCCCTTAGGTAACACCAATTTAGATAATTTCATGAAATCATGATAGTTAACAAGCCCAAGTCTTTGATGCCACCTCATACTATCATCATCAATAGAGTTTAGGCAAGATAATATGTTGTTAATAGTGTAACAATTGTCATTAAACTTGTTGCCAACAAAATGCAGTTGTGTTGATCATTACACACATGGTATCGATCTTTAGTGAATTTCAAAAACTAGTTTTTATCATATAGCTGACTTATATTCAATAAATTAGCTTTCAAACTATCTACATGTAGTACTCTTGAAGTTTTGGCATACCTTTTACTAGAAGAGTCCTCTCACTAACGACACCACCTTTGTCCATCACTAAAAGTTACATGACCTACAGTAAAGATTTTGTAATTAATGAGATTATTTTAATCACCTATCATGTGTTTAGAATAATTACTATTAAAGTATCATGTTTTCTTTGATCAACTCGTAAAGACGAATAAGTAACAAGACGCTTTAATTTAGATTTTTTTAACCCAAACCTATCTCATACAATTTCTTTTACCTCTGGTGTTGCAAACACCAATTACAACATTACCTCCATGCCGCATGTGATTTGCAAGTGTAAAGCATCTATCAATTGGATATCTTGCCTTCTTGTAGGAGGTGAAGAATTCTTTTGATTTCTACTTCTTCCTTCTAGAATTCTTTAAAGTATGCATTAGATTAGGATTTTATGGTGCAACTTTTTTGACAATCTTGATCTCTTTCTTTCCTAATTGCCACTTTCAAGTTTGTCAATGTATCACAAACCTATACAATCTTTTGCTGTTTTTTCCAATCAATAATGCATCATCTAGTTTTTTTATTTCTTGAATTCAATTTTTTTAAGGTAGCTTTAGCTTCATCTACTCGAATCTTAATTTCATGATATACAATCTCAAATATTTTATTTTCAACATTAAGTTTATGAGTTGTGTCAATTAAATTTGATTTTCATCCTTTAAAATTTGTACCCACCTCTTGAGATCACCATTCTAAAATTAGAAGGACAATGACTTATCACATACAACTTAGTGTGGTGTCAAGATTTCTTCTTTAGAATCACTGCTAGTATGCTCTACTTGATATTCTTTTCTTGCAACATGAGAAGTCACATCATTTCCTTTCTTGCTCATGGAGTTTAATGCTACATGGTTGTTTGGTTTTTTATTCTCATCAAACTCATCTAATCTATCTTCACTTCAAGGTGTGTTTATAAATTTTCCTTGCTTGTTTGCACACATGGCTTGGACATGATCGGAGCTTCCACATTCATTGAATTATAGTCCCCCATTTTTTGTGGTCCAGCCTTCTCCTTTTTTCTAAAATTCTTATGATAGTCCTTTAGGTTTTATTTGGAGGAGTTTCTAATTTTATTTGACTCATTAAACTTCTTTTTATGCAAGAACTTTTTTATCTTCTTTGCAATATAGGCAATATCGGGATCAATGTTGTAACATTCACTCTCACTATCACTTAAATCTTTATATTAGAATGCAATCTCTTTTTTTTTTTATCCTTCTTAGCATGGTTCAAATTCATCCTATAGGTTTGCAAGGATCTCATGAGCTCATCAAGTTGCAAATCATCCATGTCTCTTGCTCACTCTATGGTAGCAACTTTAGGGCAATCCTTTTAAGCAATGAACATAAAGTTTTTCTCATCAATTTAGCTTCGGAAGATGACACTATTTGCAATAAGACTTAATTTTTCATTGAACATAGCAACAGTGTGAACATGAAGAATGGGAGAAGACGACACTAAGGTGACACTATTTGCAATGTGACATTATTTTGCCATTAAACATAGTAATAGTGTCATCTTCTCCTATTCTTAATTTCTCAAACTCGAAAGCCAACATTTGAAACTTGAAATTCCTTAAGGCACTTTTTTCCTTCATGAATATTTAGAAGAATATCCCAAGCGTCTTTTGCAGTCTCACATGTGGAAAAATCAACTTAAATTGTTCTTCATCCACACTTGTGAAGATTGTAATGGTTGCTTTTGAATTTTCTAGTGCAGAGGGTTTGCACACCTTCAGTCTTTATCTCAGTTGGTGATTTCCATCCATTCTCAATTATGTACCAAGTTTTTCATATTGAGATTTAATGAATACATGCATTTTTGGTTTCAAGTGGGAATAATTAGTACCAACGAGGAGTGGAGAATGAGTTACTAACGCTACTTTCTTAACATTCATGTTATTCGATCATAGAAATTACTAGAATCACACCTGTTTTAAACCAAGCACTATAGACAACTTAACTTTGATGCCACATGTGGGCAACGATGTTGCGACAATGGTGGCAATAGTAGTTCAACAAAATGCTAAGAGTCTTTGAACATAATAAACTCACACACACCAACAAAAATAAAAATTGAAAACCGATATGATAACGCACTTTGGAAATGAACTCCTACGTTTGCAGACACTTTTCCAGGCTTAAAATCATCTACTAACTTGAAAACAAAGTAATGCAGACAAGTGAATCAACTCTTACACTCTTACAAATCCAATACCCTAATAAGGTACCTGAACGGTTGGATGCTCCAAAATATTTCCCATGTTTTTATGCTCAATTGAAAATTTACCATTTACTCTCAACTCATACATTTTGGAAGGTAAGTATAAGTCAAGAATTGATTCTCACTTAAATGGTCACAATTAGGCTCGTAAACAACATTGTTTATCACTCAAAACTCTCAACACTCATACGGCTTAGTCTCAATTAGGTTCACCCTCTATTTTGTTCATTGAGTTATTTTTTGATATTTATAGTTGAGAAACCTCAACAATTTTTCGCCAAAATTCCAACACATATCAACTTGATGTTCTTGAAAAGTCAGTTTTCAGACACTTTCAAATTGTATTTTAGGAATTATTGCAACAGTTTGAGATAAACTCAAACTATTCAATGTTTATTCAATAAACATCCTTTCGTGATCCAAACTTATCCAAGACTTCTTCCAATTTTTTTCAAACTTTTCAAGTCTCCAATTATTTGAGGATATCTTTAATATAAATCCCATCCGAATTCATCCTTCTACTAAAAATTTAGACATTACAAAAATTTATTATAGTCATCATATATGCTAAGCAATTTAATAGACTACCAACGCAACACGTATGATATAGCCAACAAACTGATAACTATAAAATTAACTTGTATGTTTTTATATTACAAAAGTGAAAACATACAAAGCTGTGTACAATTTGGACAAATCTTTGAACTCACTCCACACCACCTTAATAGTGCCAAAACTATGCAAAATTAATGTTAAATTGAACGGAGTTGAAATATTATGATAATACTGAAGTTTTATGTCAATTTGTTCTGAAGTGATCGATTCGAATATGTTATTATAGAACTTGAGATGGAAGTCAGCAGGGAGTTTCAACATTCGAAGCAAGGGAGTCAGTACGCGAAATTATTTGTCGTTCTTGCTGGCTGGCGTAAATTCGATGAGCCTCTGGACGTATTATTTTATAATTCGAGTTTAACTAGGCGGCTGGAGCTCGAATCGTAGTGAGTCGATCAATTTTATATGCGAAAACCCCATTTGCGGGCACTTGATAGGTCAATTTTCATGCAAATTATTGGTTACAACTATATGCCGGAAACGGAGAAGAAAAGTGAAAAGAGACGACGTCAAAAAAAAAAAAAAAAAAAAAGACAACCCGTTCCACAGATATCTCCCCCTTTTTCTACGGGGTTTGAAAGAAATCTTCCATCCAACCAAGCATTGCTTGTCCGTAAACAAAAAGCCATTTCCAAATGATTTTCTTCCCTCCAGGTTTCAACAAATCCATCGACAAGCATCACCAGCATCGGGGTCCTTCCTTCCGCTGGAGGGCCCTCCCCTCGCCCCCCACCCCACCTTCCCAAGCATCATCAAAATTGTCGGCCGAAACGGACGTGATATTTTCCATGCATAATATGGGTTTGGTTTCTTTGGCAATATTTTTCTGGGCTCCGTAGATTTTGTGTGTTTTTTTGGAGCAGCTCGAGGTTTGCAAATAAAGAAAAGACACAAGGAAATTTCATGATCCTATTTTGTCCGAAGAAACCTTATTTTTCTGTTTGTGTCCATTTTGAGAGTCGGTTTCCGGGTTTCCTGAAGACATGAATTGCTTCCCATGTTTTCAGAGTAACAAAGAAGGCAGCAACAGCCGCAACAACGATTTGCCGGTAGCTAAGCCCAAAGAATTGACTCCACCAGCTCCGCATGGTATCCCTTTTACCCTGCATTCTTGCGCGAAACTGATTTTCCACATTAGCATATCTGAATTATGAGATGCTTATCAGACACGGCCTTGTTATAACGTGCTGATATAATCCAGTCCTGATTTGATTTCCATTATTGAGATTATAGTTGTATTATCATTGTTGCTGATTGAAAGATTGAGTGTTTCGGTGGTTGATGTATTTTAGCATAAAATGAGAGATTAAACAAGGGATGGGACCAGGATTTTTAGTACCAGGAACAAAATAATTAATATTGTGATTTATACGCATAGGTGATTTAATTATTTGAAGGGGAGCAGAAACATCGAATTTAATTTGATTTATCTGCAACACTTAAGTGGATACGCTACTTATGGGTTGATCAGTTTGGCCCCTGGCTGCTTTCCGAATTGAACTTGAAGTATATGAAAGGTGAGGGAAACAGAGTGGCTAAATGAACGTAAGAATATGAGCATTCAGATAGCTGCGTCTTGACTGAAAGGCTTATTAAGTGGATTGATGCTGTGATGTATCATCTTGTCATATCATGAATTCACTTTTTATGCCCATTTTTTAGGCTTTGGGGGTATTGTATGCCCAATTTATTCTGAAGAAACTTAAAACCCTTCCTAAAGAGTGATTGCTTAGGCCTTTGTCATGACTTGGGTTTGAACCCTTTGAGTTGTGCATGTCTTCACTTGTAAGAAAACGAAGTCATCTGCTTGAAAAATTGTAGAATTTTGTAGCGCTGAAAGAAATATGAGGGGGTATGTGTGTGTCTGTGCGTGCATCTAAACTCAGGCATTGAGGTAAGGGGTTAAGGGACTGCAGTTTTTTGATTCTACTGCATATCCAGACGAGTTATACCTATTTAGAAAATATGAAACAGATATTCCCCAAGGTAATGGAATTGAGAATCTGTTACTTTGGTTGAAATTTAATGAGTTGTTGAACAAACGGCTAACAAGCAGCACGCTTGATCCACCTTATCAGCGAGGCACTTAGAAATGTTTGCTTTCTTCTCTTAGACAATAGAAGTAGTTGATGCTTTATAAGTGTAGCTCACGCAGACTAACGCAGTTTTCTGTCGAACTATATATTTTAGTATCATATTACAATGATGAACAATGACTACACAACATTAGCGCAGTTTCAATTTTCTCAGAGAACAATGTAAAGAGGACAATGCTAGTTCTTTTATGAGTATCTGTGGCTGTGACCCATTCTTAGACGAAGTTTGAGCATATAACTCTACTTTTTCATGGCATCACCTGACCAGGGAAGTAGATTAGAGCAGTTTCCAGAATTAGGAGTTGCTACTTAATGTCATGATTCTTCTTTGCAGTAGATAATGATCCTGCACAAGATCCAGTGTGCAGTGGAGAAAATTACTACAGCTCGACAAAAAATTTCACTTTTCGAGAACTTGCCATGGCAACAAAGAATTTTCGTCAAGAATGTCTATTAGGTGAAGGTGGATTTGGAAGGATATTTAGAGGGACACTCCAAGGAAGTGGACAGGTATAATCAAAGATGGACTAAGGGTCCTTTGAATTGCAGTTGTCCCCTGATAGTCTTAGTGTTCTTTTTTTTTTCTCTTACTAAGATAAAGAAAGCAGACAACACGATCTCTATTTGACAGTTTTCCCTTCTTTCAAAAGATTGTGGCTGTTAGGCAACTGGACAGGAATGGAGTACGAGGGTGCAAGGATTTTGTGATTGAAATTTCAAAGTTGAATCTCCTCGAGCACCGAAATCTGGTCAAGCTAGTTGGATATTGTGCTGATGGAGACCAAAGGCTTTTGGTTTATGAATACATGCCATTGGGTTCTTTGAAGAACCATCTATTCGGTACTTTTCATCTAAATGGTCCTCTTTCTAACTTCACAAGGATGCCATACTTTGATCTAGTTCAATAAACGACTCCGGTGTAGCCTGCATCGAACTACTCATTCTATTATTCTCGAATATACTTTCTGTATTGTCTGCTTTGTAATTTTCATCTGTTGCACTTACCTGGATGGCAATTTCTTCGTTTTCAGACCTGCCGGTTGGGAAAAAACCATTAGACTGGAATACAAGAATGAAGATTGCTTTAGGTATTGCAGAAGGACTTGAGTACTTACATGAGAAGATTGACCCACCTATATTGTATCGTGACTTGAAATCCTCAAATATTCTCCTGGATGAATCTAACATTCCACGGCTCTCCAAATATGGGCTTGCGAATCTTGTGCAGACTGGCAATAAGTTGCATGTATCCCCACGAGTCATGGCAAGTTATGGATACTGTGCCCCAGAATATGAAAGAAATGGCGAGTTAACATCGAAATCGGATGTTTATAGTTTTGGTTTAATCCTACTAGAGCTTATAACAGGGCGTAAAGCCTTGGACACCACACGGCCAGCAGAGGAGCAAAATTTAGTTAATTGGGTAAGTTTGATTATGTTTCCACGAATATTTGATTGACAGATAGATATGTTTTGAGTTTTCCTATGTAATTAATGGCCTGTGAGCTGATGAGGGATGAGGGCCAGTGGCTTCTTGCAGGCATGCTTTTGATTATGCATGCATGCTTCTGAAACTAGAATCTGAAATCGAGAGCATTATCTAACTTGTTAGGAATTTTGCATATGATTGAATAGGCACAGCCAATTTTCAGGGACCAGACGAAGTTTACAGATATGGCCGATCCACTTCTTAGGAAGGGATTCTCGGTAACAAGCTTAAATCAAGCAGTGGGAGTAGCAGCCATGTGTCTGCAGGACGAACCATCAGCCCGCCCTTTCATCAGCGACATTTCTGCTGCCCTTAGTTTCCTTGCAATGGCTCCACCTGAAGCACCAATTCCTGATCATCTTGTTCCCATTTTATCCTCAAGAGTGCATTCAGGAAGTCAATTGGGAGATAATAATTCTTTCAGGGAGAGCGGTGGACATGAGCATGTGTCGGATGGTGAAAATGAAGATGAAGAAATGAATACTGACGATGATTATCAGGACAAAGTTTCAAGTTCAGACTATGAATATGACGACAGTGATGACAATTCAGACCGTGAGGGAGCAATCAAAATCGCCTGTCCAAGTAAGGACAAGTTCAATCAATCAAGAGAGATGGGTTCAAGCTCCAAACGTAAAAGCAAGAAGGAGTCGGCCAACCGTGGCTGCTTAAGCTCAAAAAATTCTAAAGCTGGTTTCAGCTTGAGGTGCGAAAGCACTTTCCCAGACAGAAGTAACAGTTCCATTGCAAAGCAGGATATCACGCAACGATCTCATGATCACAGTGATTCTTCGAGGGGTGATGAAAATCATGAAGTCCAAAGGGCAACACAATGATGTGCTAATCAATCAACAAGAGAAATAACGAGCAATCTTAGTATGTCGAAGAGTTGTCAGATTATGGACTCAGAACCCGGAGATGATGGTATGGAGTTGCTGAAAGAATTGTCTTCGCAAAACAGCAACATATCTGTTCATGAAGGTAATTTCAAGTTAATTTGATGAATACTTCTGTTGTCACCTTGACAGATCAAGAGTTCTTTTCTCCAGTTTGTTGCATGGAGGATATAACAAATCTATTTAACACATAGGTAATTGAGGTACACTGATGAACTGTAAACATCTCTTAGTTTTTCTTTTTGCTTCTATGCTTGTTCTTTACATTTTTTTCTAGACATTTTCAAGCGAACTAGCATAAAGTACTTAACACAATTATTATGTAATCATTTATATTCCATATATCCATGTAATGATTTATGCTAATGAAGTCCTACGTTCTTTTTCTTTCAGAGAATTTGATATATGTTTTGGCAATGTGCAATACCTTCGATGGCGTTCTCCATTTTTAACATGGGTATTAAGATAAGAATGATTTGTACTCTATTTATGAATACAATGACAGGTTAATACAACGCTATAGTTGATTTAAATTCTAGAGTTTTGTTGTATTTCACAAAATCATTTGTTCTGTGGTAAACTAATTCTTTCAGCTCTCTAGTGTCGATGGAAACCATTGGCAAGAAAGCAAAGGCTTATCCTAGCTTTGTTTTCTCCTCTTATACATTCTTTAATATGGACACAATTTTTAGCTGCATCTATGCCCTCTTATGCTAAATATATCAAGTTGCTAGGGGCGTATAAGTAAAGTTCACATATGAAGTGCCTTATATATCTATCTTATATTATTAAAAGTTTGGATTTAGTTTGGTTGCACATCATGGGTCTATAATAGCAAAGACGCGTTTGGACAAAAAGATTTGAAGGAATAAATTTTAAATTCATAATAACAAATTCGTAATAATAAACTTATCACACTTGTTTGGAAGATTAAGCATTTCAAATCCTTTAATTATTGTTTTAAATTATATTTTTTTTCAATTGTTGTGGATTTTAAATTCATTCTATTTTGAGTCATTTAAAATCTTTTTTTTTTTAATTCAAATTCTTGAATCCAAATTAAACCCAAATTTACACAATTATCCTTTTAAAGAGATCAGCGTATTCAAATATGATTACTAATATACTATATCATACTGAAACAAGAACTTTTTTTGTTATGGAATGTGAAATTGCACATTACACTTATTTTAATTTTGTCATTTTTATATCATTTTATTTCTCCATTCCTGTTTAACTTTTTACTTCTATACGTCTTCTTTCTCAAATGTTCTATCTTTTCAAATTTCTTTTAATCATAATTTATTTTCTTATTTTAAATATTATCATACCTTTAATTTTTAATAATTATATTTTTATTATTTAAAAAGTAATATTTTTATAATTCGCATATAGATATGTACATATACAATGTGCAATTTTACTAGTATTACATAATTGAATTCTTAGCCAATCTATTTTAATTATTATTGATTGGGAAAATCAATTAAATTGAATTACATTTATGCCATTGTTTTAAACTACATTTTTTAAATAATTTTGAAATAGATTCAAGTAACGAATAAAATAAGAATGAAATATAATTTTTTAAAAGTGTACGACGTAATCACAACCACTCATCTAATAAAGTTTTATTCAAAACTAAATGAACGACTAGGCAATTAATGGACCAAGGTGAAATAAATTGACTTCCCCATAAGACGAATCATAAATGGAATTAATTTAAATTAAATGAAACCCATAACATAATGGCTATGTTTGGATGCCCCACCAGCCCATCTAGCTTGGAGGCCATGGGGTGCATGTTTGGAAGCACTGCACGGTTGACTTTGAAGAACATTTGGTAGGGCTTTGACATGTGGGTTAGGCATGAGGCACGTGGCCTCAGGAGATCCATCCAACTTGAATTCGAAATCACACAGTGACTCTCCCACATAAACAGTGCATGGCACAATTGCCATCAGACTAACCACCTTAGTCATAGGAGGTGGTGGGTTTAACAGATGTCATGCATTGTTTGGTTGAAAGGTGTCTACTCATTCAGATGCTGTGTTGTCAAACACTGTGAGTAAGACTCGTGGTTTCGTTTATTTTGCATAGGCCATGTAGAATGATTTTAATTTGCTCTATTTAATTATAAAAAATGATAATACAATGCTAAGTTGTGCTAGAATTATATTTTTATTTGTTTTTAGGGCAATGCAATTAATAAGGATGTGAAAAACAGAAGGCTATGTTTGTTTTTATTTTTAAATGTGTATTTTTAAATATTTTTTTAAAAAAATATAAAAATAGAGGGTGACGGTGACAAGAACTACAGTATTAACGAACAGTTCTCGATTACATTTAATTAATTAATTAATAACAATAATCAACAAGGGGAAAGAACGAGATCGCAAGAATCGGATATAGCACGACCGGTCTATGAATGAGAAATCCGCCCACCCTTCTCTCAATTGCAATTGACGCTGCGGTCATCAATCTCTTTCGGATATCTGATCTTTCATTCGTCCCGGAGCATATTCTTCTCGAGCTCTTAAGGGTATGTATGTCATGTATGATCTCCTCTCCACTTTTTTATGCATATCTTTGTGGTGCATTTATGTGGAAAGATGAGTTCTTTTCGAAAATTTGATGAACCCTGTTGGTTGTTGTGAAATGGGATTTGTCTTGATTTTGTGATAGGCGTTTGATTTGGATGTGATCTGTAAGTTTCGAAGTCTTCCTTTGTTTTTCTTTTTCCTTCCTTGAGAAGACGTGGATCAAAGATGCCTTTTCAGCAATTGTTGGAAAATGTTGAGCTTGATCTCACAGAAAATGTCTGTGTCTTTTAGGAAGGAGTAATGGTAGATTTAGGCTAGCCCTTGAGTCATTTCTTTTTTACTCACCTTTTGGCTTGAATATTCGTTTAAAAAGAAGATAGTATGGGAGCACAAGAAACGGTTTCTGGTGTGGTCGCGCAAATGAAATTTGTGACTGTGGGCTAACTTTTAAAGCCTGGGCTTATGTTTGGTTTCATTTGCAATAAATTTTTTCTCCTTTTCTTTCTTATTTTTATACAATTTTTGAAAAATAGTACAGCTAAAAACATACGCTAGAGAATCGGAACAAACATGCTCTTGATATTTTCAGATGCGATGGATAAATTGTATAGAATATAGTTGTTATCAAACATGATATTCTTCACCTTTTACACGAACATCTATATGATTGTTTAAATAGAACCTAAATTTCATTTGTTGCTAAGTAAGGGTATTACAATTATTAAAAAAATTTGTTTTTAAGATAACTTTAAAATGTTTCCCCAGCTATTGGCACTAGCATGTCAGAGCATGTAGGAGACAATGTTTGCAAAGTTGGATAATTAGTTGATGACCTGTTGCATTTGAGACTAGCATTCACAACTAAATATAACTAAGGTTCTGTATCAAAGTTATACATGTGATGGATTTCGGCATTGTTAGAGATATTGGATTTCCTTATATATTTCGTTTCCATACATATTGTCTGACTTACTTTAGGTGTCTAGGTATCCTTTCTTTTCAAATTCATATAATTTGTCTACTATGTAATAAGATGAGAGTTATGGCAGTAGTTGTTTATATTTGAAATCTTTTGTAATTATTTTTCAACTTCACACTATAAATTGTGGTAGAATTTTTATCAATAAAGCGTGCAGCAATTCTTTCAATTACTCTTCAACAGGCACATCATCGCCACTAAGTGTAGAAGTTCAAATTGCTAATGAAACTTAAGCATCCATAAGATGGGTAGTTACAATTTTAAGAAATTAGAGTCTAGGATAGACAAAAAAATTTGTAGTGAGACGTTGATATCTGGTTGCTGGGACTGAAAATTTGTTTAATGGACTAGTGTTTTGTGGATTCTTGTCACTGCAATTGCAAAAATGTCATGGGGACTGGTGTATGGCACAGAGCTCATTTTATCAAAGCATGGGGTAAAATTCCATAAATAAATAAAATAGTTATATTATTAATAATTCTCAATGAAACAAAAAATGAACAAATAGAGAAGCATTTTGATCTCAATAACAATATAAATTCTACATTTAGTTTTTAACACCCTATATTAAGCCTTTTATTTTAGTATTTAAAACATAATTTCATAAAATTATACCAATAATGTAAGAAATTAATTTTCTAAGGAATTTCTAAATCAAGCAACTTCAAAAAAAAAAAAAAAAGAAAGAAAAGAAAAGAAAAGTGACTGAAATGGAAAATGAAATAGAGAAAAGGAAATACAGAATTGATGAGAAAGAGACTCAAACATGAGAAAGAAAAGAGAGTAAGTAGAAAAGAAGAATTAGGAATTTACAAAAAAAAAATTCTGAAACCCTGGGAGGAAAGGAGAAAATAATGGCAGTGGACAGAAGTAATTAGCAACCACCTTGGAGACTAGGGCCTTATTTCTGTTATTTTGTTTTCTAATAAAGAAAAATGAAAAGAAAATGGCACCTTTCATGAGACACTTGCTTATGGTGTGGTGGTGCTACGCCTATGCCTTAGGAGCCTTTGGCAATGGCTTTACAAACTTAAGGAATAATGTAGAATTTCCAATTACCACTATGAGAAGAGGTGGTTGCTTGTACATTTTGACATTTCTGGTAGAAGATGAAGATGAGAGGATCTTCTACTAAGAAATAGAAACTCTAGAAATCATCTTTTAACCTACGAGAAACACGCATATGTTTGCAGTTAAGATTTTATTATATATGTGTTTAGTCTAATACAATTCATAATCAGCAATTTCCACTACTTGAAAGAAAATAGATGTTAGCTGGACACACCTCATTAGCTAGTGGTCCAATTTCCAATTATGTGGTTTTCAATGCGTTAACTATTTATGGTGATTTTCATTCATAGGGTGTTTGTGGTTTATCCACCTCTAACAAGAATTGATTACCTTACTCCCATTGTTGGGGAACTGTTGTGTTCCTGCCATAGATTCTTAGATTGATTTGTTTGCAATTATTCTTTTGAGCACTCGTGAGAGCTTTGTTTTGATTGGTAGAGAACATTAAAAGCTGGGAAACTAAACGAGAAGATTTTGAAGTTATTTGTAGCAACTGGCAAAGAAGAAATCCTTTCTGCTGTTGAGTCACTTAATATCCAACATATTCTGGTTCCCGTCCTTCCTACTAGTAAGTGATTTTGTCACTGAATTTTGTTACTAGAGTATTATTTGTAAAATTTGTGTGTATTGCGCTTTTGTGGGTTATGTTTATAAATTGATTAAAATTGTATAAAAAGTTCTAAATACGGAATATATAATGAAAACCCTAATCTTTGTAACAGAAGATCTCAATAAATTCTATTAAATAGGATAAATAAATTGGTTGGTACACTATATGTCATTTTTTCACTGAGTAAGGCTAATATAGTTTACTTAAATATTCTTTAGGAATGAGTTTCTTTTTGCATAAATAAATTACATAACTTTGTTAATGGTGTAAAAGAAAATCTTTCAATGACTTGTATATATATCTTGATTTTTCAATCATTAAAGAGTTTTTTCCCGTTTAATATTTATTCTTCTATATACATATATAGATATATAACACAGGCAGTCCACATGCTGTGTGCATGTATTTTAGCTTGACATTCATACTTTGGAATTTCTTTGTCTGAATATTATAGTTTTTAGCAGGTTTTTGATTTTTGGTGTGACTCTTAAATGTAATATTTTTGATACAGGCATCCACCTACTTTAATCTCACTCTATAAAAATCTAGTATTTTATTTTTAATTTATTTTAAATGATTTTTATATTTGTTTTAATTTTAATCACGGAAGACTTTTTATATTTATTCTATGTTCATGTATTTAAATGTATAGATATATAACATAAGCACAACACATGCTGCATACTAATTTTTTTGCATGACATTCGTACTTTAGAATATCTTTGTTAGAATACTGTAGTCTATAGCAGGTTTCTAGATATCTGGTATGGTCCTTAAATGTAGTATTTACGGTTATAAGTATTGGTATTCACCTACTCCAATCCCACTTTATATAAAAATGTAGCCCTTTTATGCTTCATGGTATCAAAGCCAGTCCAAATAAGAAGTTTTAAATTCAAATTTCAGCTGCCATCCACTTATAGAAAAATATTTCATGTGCTAGGTTTTACAAAAAAGAATATTGCCTGTACCTTTAGATTGGGTGGTTATTTAATATTTATCCAATCCCACTTTATATAAAAATGTAGCCCTTTTATGCTTCATGGTATCAAAGCCAGTCCAAATAAGAAGTCTTGAATTCAAATTTCGGCTGCCATCCACTTATAGAAAAATATTTCATGTGCTAGGTTTTACAAAAAAGAATATTGCCTGTACCTTTAGATGTGTGGTTATTTAATATTTAATTGGTTTTGTTGCTTCAAGATGCCCTTTTACGCAGTATTCATTTGTATAGCCCAATACATGAAATATTTTTAAATACTTTTAATACTTGGTGATAATACTTTTAATACTTGATGATAATAGGGAGAGAAATCCCCAACATCTTGATACTATACCTATGTTGAATTTGAGGAGAAGTGAGAATATTAAAGTTCATGGAAGGTTTCTTGATATTTTGGGTGAATCTTGAATGCAGTATATGCTTTGTAGATATTAGTGTTTATTACCCAAATGTGACTGCATATATTGAGTTGGACATTCCATGTAACATTATGAACTAACAAAAATGTAGATAATGTTTGGATGTGAATTTTGTTATAATAAAAGCTGGTATAGAAATTCAGGAACAATGTAAAAATGGAAGAGAGAGAGAGAATGAGTTATTTTGACAAATATTATGTTTGGAAGTAAGTATTTTGATGGGTGGGAAATTTTCCCAAATTTGCATCTTGATAAAGATTGAAAGAATTAAATAATGGGTAAAGAGCAAGGCAATGAAGTATAAGACAAAAATTACATGGTTCTACCATTTAGGTCTACATCTATGGAAAATGCTCGAAGGGTGTAGATATTTATATTTTTCTTTTGATTTTCTCTTCCAAATGTGCTACAATTACTGCCTACTTAAAGTTGAAACATAAAGTGTTAAGAATGGAAACAAATTAATATAATCATATCATATCAGATTCTCCTAATTTTAAGGTGTGATTTTATCTAATCTATCATCTATGATTTGCTTTCCAACTGCTCCTCTCAAGTTGAACTTGAGCAATCAAATCAAATTCTTTGTTGTGTCTTCAATCAACAAGAGATCAATAAGAGTGAATGAAATGAATATCAAAACAAGCACAAAACCTGTTAAAATTCTCAAAGTGAGCTTAAAACCCTATCAAAATTCTCCTCACTTAGGAAACAAACTTTAAACTTGCATTTTAGGGCAACAAAATGGTAAAAATTCTACTCCCCTAAGCAGAGACCAAACTCCACACTGCATAACAAACTTGAAACTAAGAGCACCAATCTGTCAGAAATTGAAAGTCGATTCTAGTGATGACACTTGGAGGGGTAGTCAACCAAAAGGCGACAAACAAAGTTCAAGTGGCAGTGACAATGAACTTAGATTTCAAAGTGTGGAAACAGGCTTCTAAGCCAATTGCTCTCTTGGACAGAAGGAATAAAGTCAGAAGTTGCTCCTAGACCAAATCTGGCTCCAATACTGTGTTATAAATTGAAAGAATCAAATTGTGAGTAGAGAGATATAATGAAGTACAATGTGAAAATTGCTTGTTTTAGACGTTTGAACGTGCATCCACAAACAAATCTCCAGAAGGCACTAATATATTCTTTTCTTTTATGACTCTCTCTTTCAAATATACTATAACGGCCTTCTAATCTGTAGGTGATACATAAGGTGTCAAAATGGAAACAAGTCAGCATATCATGTCATATCAAATACTACTAATCTTACCATCTAATCAATTATAATCTAATCAAATCAATCTATGATTTACTTTGTAACATATTCAAACATAAATGTATAATTTATACTTTATAGTATCAAAACCTGGCAAAATGAGATGTCTAATGTTTGATTCCTAACTGCCTCCCTCCTATTTATGGAAAAAAAATAAATCACATACTGGACTTTACAAATGGAATACTTATTGGACATATGGAGACATATTGAAACAAGTAAACCAACTAAATATTAAATAATATATCATTTCTATGAGCTCAAAACTTTTAGACGAGATAGTGATTGAACAATTTTTTAGTTTTATATATCAATATTTGTTTAGTAGATTAATTTTTAATTGTTAATATCCTACGTATTTTTGGTGGCTTATTCTTTTTTATTTCCGTGGTTTTACAATAAGATATTGAGAATTGTAATTTTTAATTTTTCACTCATGGTTTTATGAGCAACCTTGATTCTTTAAATGATCAAATTTTAGCTCACTTCAGCTATTTGTTGTTGGTAAATATTTTTTATCAAATAATTCAAGATACTCACACTAAGTTTAAAGTTAGAGTTGTATGTTTTTGTTATAGTGCACAAGTGTTTAAAATTTTTTTTAATAGAATCAATATAGTGTAATAATAAATTGCATTTAATGTATCATGATCTAATTTGTTAAAATAAAATACAAGATAGAATAATTCAAGTCATGAATTAGATTCTTTTTCACAAAATTTAGAGAATTAGTTTTCCCCAGGGCAATGGTACCAATGGCACACACCTTAACAAAGACCAATGCCATAATGTAAGAATGCTTTAAGCCAATGCCTTAATGCGCCATGAGCCTGGGCGTTTGCCATGAACAACTATGGTACAAATTATGCAATTAATGCCATAAAACATCTAAAAACTCAATGTCTATATTTGTTTTCATTTTTTTACCCCCAAAACACATATTACAGTCATTATACTTTTTAATTTTCTTTCTCTTTACACACTTTTCAAGAAAAATACACCTAAAAATATACATTAAAATATCAAAACAAACACAACCAATGATTTTAATTTTATTCACATATAACACATTGGATAGATGACTCTCTTTATAGGGTCATCACACCCAACATTTGATAGTTTGTTAGTTCTTGAGCAAACAAAAATAATAAGACCAACTAAGATCAATTATCATGTTCAATCTTTCTAGCACATATAAATCATTTCGTGTCCTATTTCTCTTGAAGGATGAACATGACACAAATTTAAGTTCTTGAACATCACAATATCAATATAACTCAAGCAATATTGCATAGTTAAGTGTCCCCTAAATAAGTTTATATATACCATGAACTCTTGTCAACCTCTAAATGTAATATAAGTATAATTTTATGAATTCTCTACTCCATAGGTTTAGAAGTCATGCCATCCTCCACTAATATAGGTAAATGCATCAAGAGAGATCAACAAGACTTAATCAAGCTTGTAATGTTAGGGATATACAAAGATAATACTTAAAAAGATGAATGTATATGAGTTAGCTTTTGCTTAAGCTCCTTTCCTCCAAATTTTCTTTTCACATTCTACCACACTTCTTTTGCGTAACTTTTCCTTATTGTTTTTCACCATTTCTTTCTCTTTCTTTTGAGCTTTTTTTAAAATATTTTCTTGGAGTATCTCATGCCTTTTTTCTTCTTTTTTTCAAGTGGGTGCAAAACAACTTTCAACATGATATGCATGCTCATGGCTTTTGTTGCCGTTGGACACAGAGTTCGACGATTGCAATGAGGAACTTTTGGTTACTAAACAACTTAAACCGACTAATTTTATTCTTAAAACTCAATATTTCTCTCTTTTTTTTTTCCATATTTTTTGTTTCTCCTTGTGTAGCCAATTTCTCATATAATGAGTTGGCCAAGTGTATCAAGGCTATCATAAGGTGGATTAGTGGTGATACCAATGAAAATTATAGTGAAGGGTGTTTTCCCGTTTCTTATTCAATTTGACTCAAAGGGGGCCTAAGGGGTGATATTTTAAATTTATTTAGTGGCTAAAAAGCTAATTTAATTGGCTATTAGAGAGATGGTCTAAATCATTTCCCTCTTAATACACAACATAGGATTCATCTCAAACAATAAACAACATAATTTCTAGTGTAGATGAGATCACTTAAAGTCAATTAATATTTATAATTTTTCTTAGTGTGGCTACTCTCCTATCTATTCAAAGCTAAGTGCATAAAAGTATAGAGAATCTAATTCTAATATATTAGGATCCAGAGTCAATAATTTAAGTGTAACTGGTGTGATCATCAATATATAACCTAAGTACCTTGCTTTAGTCATCCTATTTTCGTCGACCCATTAACTCAAACATATCAATACTCCATTAATAACAACAAGGAAGATTTCACACACTCAACAATTTTACAAATTTCAACAATGCAGATGTAACAATGTCAATGTAATTTAAATCTAATCTTCAATTTCAATCCAAATATAACATCTAAATATAGCATTTAAGTGTAGGCCAGCATTCACATCAAAATTCAAAATACAAATACAAGTCATTTAACACTTAAGCATCCCCTGCACCTATATTGATCATGGTACTCTAGAATCCCCACAAATGAAAGAGAGGGAAATTGGACAACTTGGAAAACATGATGGTATGGAGGTGGCAATGACTTAGTTTATTTTCTTCAACCAATTTTGAAGCCTTTAATACGTACTTGACCAAAAATGGACAAATAGAACATAATCAAATACGCCAAACTAAAGAAAGTAAATAAATGTTTGGATTACCCCCTATAAAATAATAAATTTTTGTCTACATCCAGACTTATTCATAGGTTGCTTTCCAAAAAGTGCAAACTTTAGTGTTGTCTATCAGACAAGTGATAATCTCTTTCAATCAAGAACACACAAGTAAATATACATCATCACTGCCACTAGTAATTGGGTGTCCGACACTGCCTTAAAACCACACATCAACAATGATCCTAAAGGACTCTACATTATTATGATATGCAAAATTATGACACTGGACATCCAAAAGTATATGATATGTAGGCAATAAAGATTGATCCACATTCAACTTAATAATTCCCATATATGCCCAAATTAAAATTGACAAAGTTAATTTGAGTAGTTGATTTTTTGCATCATTCAAATTAATACAATGGCAAGGGGAAAGGGTAATCCTTGTATATTAGATGATTCTATCCACTTCTCATGCACATCATCTTTAACATTCTCAGGTTTCCATAGGTTTCCATCTCCTTGCTTCAATTGGAAATCGAAGCGACACTTTTTGTATTAAAAATTTGCACCCACTAATATGACATGCCAACTGACCCTCCTCTAACTTTCCTTTTTTCTATAAGAACCTTTGACCAACACTTAGTGGCTATGTTTGTTTTCATTTTCTCTCGAAATACACACACTTAAATTATTACATTTTTTAAATTTTATTTCTCTCTTTTACTTTTACACAATTTTCAAAAAAAATACATCTAAAAATAAAAATAGTATAGCTAGTGTAATTTGGTTTTTGAACCCATGCATGTAAGAAAGAATCAATCATGCAAAGTTTCTTAAAGACACAGTAGCAATAAAGTTCCTATCTTTATAATGAGGAGAGCTCTATGGAATTTGAGTTGGAGGGGGCATAAGACCTTTCGGGTTCCATTGTTCTTCCTCCCATGACTCTTCTTCTTCCCTACTTTTATGAATAGTGTCAACAAGAATTGTACTTTGTTCTTCTTCCTCTTGCTTTTGGGCTTCTTCATCCTATCCTCTAAGTAATCACTTACCAAGGTTATTGCTTCTACATGCTTTTTTAAACTGAGTTCAATGTCACTTGGGAAGGTACTGTAAAAGTGATTCGCTATATCTCTAACGTTTTGCCCAACTTCTTACTCTAAATTTGAAGTGATGTCTATTGGTTTTATAGTGTTTTTTGTTGGTTTTGAAGAATATTATTATTTATTAGTTCGTTTCATATAACCCTGGGTGTATTTTGTAATGCTTCCTAAAAGATCCTTCAAAGATGACTTTTTTTGAGGTTTCATATTCATCAGTTATTTCTATCCCATATTGATTGCTTTTCTGTTAGGTGATTCTCAAAGTTAAAATGGTATGAATCATAGTATAGACCATTTTAGTTAAAACCTTAGTGACTGCAATTCATAGTGTAAGATGACCAATAATTTTTGGATTGATTACATTTGCCGCGTGGGGTCCCCCCAGTGTCACATACCTGTGCAAAATATTGTTTAGCATTAAAAGTAATTTATTCAACTATTTTTCTCTATAATCTATTTTCGTACTCGAAGCAATAAAACGATCAATTTCATTATTTCAAGTGTTAGTACTAGACTTATATCTTTTAGAGGGCCAATTATAATGATATAGAGTCACGATGAACTAAAGTAGCAAATAAAGATATGGTGCACTAAGTGAAGAACGGTACAACTAAGATGCACTCCATGTATAATAATAAAATACTAATGAAGTCATAAGTGGAAAAGGCAAGATAAAAACTAAAATCAAAAATGAAAAAAGAAAAAGAAAAATAAAAAATTATATATAAAAGTCATAATTTAAGATCTAGAGTAATTGATTCGATATCATTGTTACTTTCTAGCAATGGCGCCAAAAACTTGATCCATTCCAAGTGCACATCACTAAGTAAATACTGAGTGAGTAGAGTATTATTTCTATGAAGAGTACATGAGTACTGATGTGATTTGGTTAAGGAAATTATTCCGGGAATCCTATGAAAAGACAAAAGAAGACTGCTATGGACTAGAAATATTTTGAATCTGCTTTAGATGAATAAAATAATGGGGATCTTGTATTTTGTGGTGAATTAATTTTTGGATACTTTTATTAATAATCTGTTTAGCATATTCTATAAGTTATTCTTGAATTTCTTTTTAGGTTATTTCTAACTTTTAACACGATTTCACAATGAAACAACCCATGGACTCATAACATGCAACCATTTAAAGTTAATTCAAGCAATGTTACTAGCATGTTAGTTGGATGCAACTAAGATTTAACTAACCAATGACTCACATTTAACCAAGATTTAAATAACATATGACTCATGTTCAACCAAGATTTAACTTTTGTTTTTTTTCCCAAGTTGTGTGTTCTTACTTGTAGTTTAAGAATCGCTTTCACCACTTTTCCTAAATCAATGGAGCAAGTTAAGCATGGCTAGTACTCAGGAAGTATGGGGCACACAAGCAAGAAGAATATAGAGAGACAACTAATTAAAAGGATTCCAAATAATCATATTTAATCACACAATTGCAAGTCTGCAGATAAAATTAAATTAGCCATTTTTGATATAAAAATGACACAGCATAATTTTATTCATTATAAATTCAAAATTCAAAAGCCACAAAATAAATAGAGAAATCTTATTCCAAGTTACTCTTTATGAATTCTTGTTGCTTGACAATCCTTCAATTCTTGAATTCCTAGTCTTGAATTGCTTGTTAAAGGAAAGATAAAATTTTCTGGCTAAGGAACAAGAGAAAGTAGCGGCTAATAGTTGTTTGTATGAAGCACTAATTGCCTATTTATACTAGTGGAAAAAAAATCTGAAAATTTCCCTTCCTTTCAGGCTCTCTGTGTTGGATGTTCATGGCCCATTGTCGCAGTCACTAACCCTTCACTACTCTAGAAAGTTGTCTTCTTTTGAGCATTACTTTTTCATCCAGTATCTAATTGACCTGGCACTTGTACCATTGAAAAGCCAATTCATTCTTCTACCAACCAATAAAATTTCGGCCTAATTAAATCTATCTTCAAAACAAAGTGGCCTTCCAAAGTTGCTGGTGTGTCAAAATCTTCTCAATTGTTGGTTCATTAAATTGTTTCCAAGTTTCTCCATGCTAGCCCCTATTCCAAATTTTCGAACCTACACTATAAGTATAAAAACGCTTTAAATATAATCATGAATAAATTCCACGAAAGATGCTCAAATACCAAAAACGCAAGGATTCTAGTTTTAGTTGCGTATAACATGAGATAAATGACTCCCTTTTGTGGAGTCATTACTTTTAAGAAAATTAAATGGTGCTCTTGTTGAATGTTTTTTTTTAATCCAGGTAGTTGAGATAGTTTTAGTATTTTAGTATTTTAATTGAGATTTGAGGAATCTAAGTAATTTTTATTTGTTTAAAAATGTTAATTTCATATTATAATGTATAGAGATTTAAGAGAGATTCAATACATGTTTTTCTTGAATGAATTTGTTGAAAAAATGCAAAAATTATTATTATTATTATTATTATTATTATTATTTTGTAATATATTTATTGGATGAATTCAATCCCTTCATTAAAATAAGGATTAATAAATTGGCTAATTCATAAGAAAGAAAATCAAATTGGCAATTGATTATCTGAAAAGATAAATGCATAAGAATTAAAATTTCGAACTGAATTTTTTAATAAATTCATTTTGATTTAACTGTAAGAAATCATTAACTTTTCAAAAATATTATCTTTTTGTATTTTTATAAAATTTATTGATCATGCATTCAAGAGGAAAAAAGAAGAAAAAAGGAAAAAGTTTGATATTACAGACATTGATAGAATTTGAGTATAACAAAAACACAAATGAAAACAAACTTCTCACGACTGAGATAAATTTGAATCCAAAAAGAAAACTTAGGTACATGTGCATGTGATTAGATTAATTGCAACTTGTTTAACTTTGCTAGGTTTTCTTAGTCAATTTATATTTATTTTCAGGTTAATGATTTGTGATATTTTGTTAATTGAATAAATACAAATATAAACTAAGTTTTGATATTTTATTTATATATGGTATACAAAAATGGTGATGCTACTTTTTCTTTATGTTGAGGATTATTTCTTAATGTGTCGAGTTCTTTAGGTTTGAACATTGTTTATAGTTTTCCTTTTTCTTAGTTTATCTTCCCTACATAATATATCTTTTAGTTAATTTTTCCAATGAATTTATGTTTCCTTGTAGTTGGTCTATCAGATGATAATGATGATGATTATGATGATAACAATTATAATAATAATACTTGTCAATTACATAAATTTCTTTAAATTAATCATATCATAGAGTTATTTTAGGCAGATCTAAATTTAGAAGATCCGTTCGCACTTTTAAGATAGAACTGATGCAGATTTGATCTAGTCAATGACTTCCTTGTTCTTGTCAGGATGTTCTGAGAAATTCTGATGCTGTTAAACATTGAGTGACTGCTGCTATAAAGGAAAGCCAAATACTAGCCCTTCCCAGAAGAACAAAGTTGCTGTTAGAAACTTGATTATTTTCATCAGAAAAAAAAATGTCTCAAGTTCTCGTTAGGGATGATGAGGTGGACATTGTCATTGGTGCCCTCCGGTTAGATCTTACATCATTCATGGAAGAATGGAGACCTGTGTTTTCCCAGTTCCACCTGATAATTGTTCAGGATCCTGACCTCGAAGGTGAACTTGAAATTCCAGGAGGGTTTAATCTGAATCTCTATATAAAGTCTGATATGGATAAAGTCGTGGGTTCTTCAACAAGGGCTATATCTTTTTCTGGCTACTCTTGCCGGTATTTTGGCTATCTTATGTCACGGAAAAAATATATTATCTCCATTGATGATGACTGCGTCCCTGCTAGAGATAGCAAGGGACAGTTAGTAGATGCTGTAGCCCAGCATATTATTAACCTTATGACCCCAGCTACTCCCTTTTTCTTTAATACCCTCTACGACCCCTTCTGTGAGGGTGCTGATTTTGTCCGAGGATACCCATTTAGTTTGCGAAGTGGGGTGTCATGTGGTCTGTCATGTGGACTTTGGCTTAATTTAGCGGACTATGATGCACCCACACAGGCCCTCAAGCCGGAACTTAAGAATTCCAGGTATGTTGATGCTGTTCTTACAGTACCGGCTAGGACCATGCTGCCTGTGAGTGGAGTTAACATTGGTTTCAATAATGAGTTGGTCGGGCCTGCTTTGCTGCCAGCTTTTAGGTTGGAGAAGGAAGGAAAAGTGAGGTGGGAAACGATAGAAGATATATGGACAGGGATGTGTGTTAAAGTAGTCTGTGATCACCTGCGGCTTGGCGTGAAGAGTGGGCTTCCATATGTTTGGAGGAACGAAAGAGGGAATGCCATAGAGAGTTTGAAGAAAGAGTGGGAAGGGGTCAAGCTTATGGAGGATGTGGTTCCTTTTTTTCAATCACTGAAACTTTCTGAAGCATCTGTTACAGCAGAAGACTGCGTAGCTGAGATTGCAGAGTTGGTGAAGGCGCAACTGGGACCCAAAAATCCAATGTTTGCTCGTGCTGCAGGAACTATGGTTGAGTGGATCAAGCTTTGGAAGCGAGTACGAGCTCAGTAGATGCCTAACATGGGTTCCAGTTGGCAATAGTTTCTTCTGTGTCACCCCCCTATTTATCCCTCCTTGGATCTCTTATTTTCTGTTCCTATGCCTCAACAAACTCAATTTGGAAGTGAAAAATAATTGATGTCGCTTTCACCGTTGTGCTCTTTGTGGAGTTAATATTGCTGAAACGATAATATTATCTGATGGTATTTGACGCCATTTTCCATTTCGAGCAACAATATTTTGCTACCCTGTCCGAATTTTCTGTTTCAATTTAGTGTTTTGTTCGTATTACACTTCAAATGCACGTGTTACGTGAATAAAATTCACGTCGTCACCTGCATGTGTGCATGAAATGGAATACGAAATACCACCAATTTAAAACAAGCATCTTCCAAATGGTGGAACACTTGAAGTCGTCTGCGTTACATAATGTCAAAGTTCTGCTGGGAAATAGACTTCGATATTTACATTTAATCTGGAGCAGAAATTCGTTCAACGTTTGGTGGCCTTGGATTTGTGATTCATCTTAGAATGACATGGGATTGTGAGCACTAGAGATTAACCCTTTGGATCTCTTTCAACTTTGCCCGATGGTCAAAGCCTCTTTTAGACCAAGAGGGAGACTATAAAAATTGTCCTTTGTCATGAAAATAAAGTGTATGCAAGTGTATTCTCATCTCACAAGATGTAATTTATTCTAATTTTATCTCTTACTCATATATCACTCAAATAATACTCTTACTAGGTCAAATCTTGTGTTTGCCTCAAAAAATTTTAGGAATTCTTAAAAATACAAGTCATGTATCCCTAAATGTTGTGTAAATGTGTGAAAGTGTGAAAATTAGAGATTCAAGATCAATCCAAATAAAAATGGATGAATCCAAGGGTGAAAACTGAAATGTCTAGCCGATCTGAACATGATCAATTCGGATCGATTGGGGTATATAGGCAGGTTAGCAATTGATCTAGAGGCAAGCTAGATTAATCTAGAATGAAAAAGAAACTGCAATCAACCAGGGGGAATTCATGATCAATCGAGAAAATCACGATCGAGCCAAGTGTACAGATTGACATGCAATCAATTTGGGGTGACGGTGTGATTCATCAAGTGTTTGAAATTTTTGACCAATGTGACACAAACTCAATCAAATCATTCCCAATTCCAATTTTTTTGATTTTTCAATGTTCTTTGTTAATTAAGGATCACTTCCACACAAATTTTCAACCAAATATTGCAACTTTTCCCACTTTTTTTGATCAATTTTTTTGCAACACCTTGTTTTGCCACACAATTGTTTTTCCTCTTCACTTTTTTCACTAAATAGGAAACAAGTGTGTTAGGAAAATTCACAAAAATTCAAACACAAAATTTTCTTAACAAGGAAGAAGGTGGAAGAAATTAGGATCAAAAGAACACGAGAAGAATGAAGATAGGATTAGTACTTAGGCTGGTGTCTAGATTATAATCCAAAATAGTTAATTCTAATGCTAATTGATGCGTGTGCAAAGTGTACAAGATAGATCTGGCATATATCTAAACCCAACGACAACCTTCTTGCACGAACTATGTACAAATGACCTAAAACTCAACAATTAAGGAAGAATTCTAATGTCTGACGATCATAAGTAATAGATCGAGTTAGTTGATATATCATGAATTAACTAAGAATGGCTTGAAATAATTTGATTTGAATTTCACAAGAATATGAAATCACTCACAATTCCAGGAAAGAAAATATTGTATTTCAAAAGTTCAAAAGTTAAGAAAGTTCTTAATGAAATAACTAAGGCTCTTTTATATTGTATTTAAGAAGCCTTAAAATCCCTGAAATTCTTGTAAGATTGTTTCAAAAATAAAATAAGCAAGAAAAAGTAAGTTTCCTAGCTAATTTGGGCTCCAACCACAACTTAAATTGATCAAGAGCTCTTCCAGATTAATTCGGTACTTATAGGATTAATTCAAGTGTTGATCGTGCCATCTAGATTGTGAAAGTAGAACATTCCTTGGCAGTAGGCATGTCAATTGAGCTAGGTGCAATTGATTGCGTTAGGTACGATCGAAAAATGGAGGATGCCATATTTGGAACCTATCAATCTGCTAATGTGTTAACTTGATCAAGTATCTTAGAGATTGATTAAGACTAGACCTGGATCGATCCCAATACACTCTAAAGCTTGATTCATACTTATTTTGTGCTAAATGGATCCACGAATGTTCCTCTTGCTTCCTAAGGCCATTTGAATGTCCAAAAGCATAACTGAACTCCTTCATGAACATTAGCATAGCTTACTTAAGTCTTTTAACTTTGGCTCATGTCATTAGTCCTCCAAAAATCTTCGAGTACTCTAGTTTAGCTTTGACACCCATGTCCCTGGCAGTATGGTGTGATGCCCCTACTGTTTTAACTCAAAGTTAGAACTTAGCCTAGGCCATTTCGGATTATTCTCGACTTTTCTCTTGTTAATGTCTTCCTCTACCTGAATAGTAGCTCCTCGTAGTTCTTCAAAAGTTTTGGCCTCATATGAGACTAATGTGGTCTATGGATGGCTCTTTAAGCCCCAAGTAAATTTATGTGTTTTCAGCATAGGATTTGCCATTATCATAGGCAAGTACTTCCCTAAAGTGCGGAAGTAGGCGGAGTACTCGAACACCATGATGTTTAGCCCTTGAATTAAGTTGTCAAACTCTTCTATTTTTTTCAATCGAATGGCGTTAGGGAAGAAATGGTTTAGAAATACATCTCAAAACATATCTCAGGTTATTATTCCTTCTTTGAATAATGTAAGGAAACCCCTTCCCACCATAGTACTACTTTGCCTATAAGAAATGGCACCACTACATTTGGCCGAACCTCGATCAAGATCTCCCTCGACTCAAAGTTGTCTTCCATTTTTTTGAGCTATTTCTTTAATGTTTTTGGGTCATCTGACCCCTTAAAGGTTGGCATGTTGGCTCTCCTCAAAGCCTTGTAATGAGCCATAGGCCCATGTTGGGTTAGACTAGAGTGGGAGCTTGGGCCTATCGTTGGGTCCCAACCACTTGGGCCACTACAGTGGCTATAGTGATTAAATCCTCCTACATTAGCCCTATATGACCTTGTTGAGAATCTAGTTGTGGTTATATAAGGGGGTGGAGGTGGAACGTAATTGAATGGATATTCGTTATTGTTGTCCATGAGTGTCGCATATTGGGGATTTTGAGTCATGTGCTGTGGTCTTCCAGTCATTTCCAACATTTTAGAGTTTCTTTGGCATTTAGCAATAAATAATATCAAATATCTTATGATTGCGTAGTGTGTGAGAGACAGTTGAAAAAAAAAACTATTATGTCTAGAAGCTTCTTCTTGAGCTTATTATGCTCAGCCTCAATTTCTATGTACTTTCTCTTGAACTTGTTATGGGTCTCCCTCAAGTTGGCCAGCACTTCCCTTAACATCTTATTCTTTGCCTCAATCTTGTCACAACGCCTCTATGATTTGACCATTGCAGTAGCCATCTCCTCGAACTAACTTAGGATCATAAAACAATGGTTCGTGACATCTTTAAAAGGGTTGTTGCTGTCTGTGGGTGTATGCTTTCCTGACCCATTAGTAGAATCCATTATTTATGTCAAATACCATTTTGATAGTGCCTAATCAAATTATTATCTTATGCATGCTAAAGAGTAGAGTTTTTAGAACTTATAACTTATACCCTAATAGTTCAAGTTCCTCTGGTCAAATTTCAAGTTTAGACATCTTATGCTTATAGGATCAACCCTAAGCTCTAATATGACTCTCTGTCACACCCCCGTTTCGAGATTCAACATGACAATATCCTCATGGTAGTTACCTTAAAGGATATCAAAACCTAAATAATTAAAGTATCTAAACCATTTATTCATTCATGATAATCATTCCTCCATAAAGAGTTGAAAAACAAAGTCGTGGTAAAAAATCATTTAGTTACAATTTTGGATCCTTAATTGACAAAATAAAACAATAATCAAAAATCCTTATTCTTCTATCTTAGTCTTCCATTAACCTTGAGTATACTTAGCTCTAGTGACATCATTTGCAAAAAGGTGTTGAACTTTTGTGAGTGACTAATTACTCAGTAAGGGATTCACCTACCTTTTTGAAATGCAAATATAGTAAAACATTTAATTATGCACAATCATTTGAAACCATTTTTGGAATAGGAATAAAATGTCAATATGAAAATCAAATCCATTTTAATTTCCCATTTTGTTAGTATGCTCATGGGTTTCAAACATTTTGTGCACTGTTCTACTGTGAATAGAATGGCTCAATCTATAACTCCAGTTGAATGGATCACTTAGATTCTATCTATACATGCAGCTATTTTAGCTATCTCAATTTTTAATCCTAATTGAGAGTGTCAACTTATTTTGATTGAAGGGTCCAATACTTCTACTTCAATTTGGCCACTTGGAACTTGTTTCTCTATAGTAATGTTTGTTCACAAGTCTTGAGCATTATAACATTAAACTTTTCACAATTTGAAATCATTTCATTTGAAATTCACTAAAAATAGGTAGGCATACTTGTTCACCTCCAAAACATTCCATCAAAAACAATAGCTTTGTTTGCTTTTAAATTTTAGTATGTGTTTTTAGATGTTTTTGTTTTTAAAATTGTATAAAAGTATGAGATAAAAAGAGACAAAAAAAAGAGTAATAATTGTGTGTGCGTGTGTGTGTATGTGTTTGGATGATGGATAATTGCGAAACAAATATAGCTAATTTGATTTTCCATAACTAATGTGTACCAAGTTTCATTCATTGAAATAGTAAAGTTTGTAAATAATGCAGAAAGTCAACTTTATAAAATCCACAGCTCAAAAATGAATTTTCCTAAGCAATTGAGGTAATATTGCAAGGTAACCTCCTTACCTGATGTCAGTTCTCCAAGTTCGGTCGTTCAACAATCACAAGTTCTTAAATGCTTATTTAATCAAACTAATTCTTACTTAATCCCCAATTTAATAAAAGTTACCTCCCCATACTTTTCTTAAATGTAACCTATGTTCTCGAATCGTAAAGTAATTCTTTCATACAAGGGTTTGCACTAATTCTAATTTAACCCAAATGATTTTCACTTAAATATTGGGCTTTCTATACTTGACTTAGGTGACCAATGGTTTACATATATCTAGGGTGAGTGTGTGGGTGTATGGTAGATGAAAGTACCAGACTATTGAAAACACCACCAAAAACAACTTTAAAATTAACATTCAATGGGACTGGATTGATCGGGCCAAGACGAATCGATTAGCCCCCTAGAATCATCTTGATTCATTTCTAGAATTATAATTCAGTGAACTTATGATTGATTGTTGTTGATTGTGCTACAAGTATCAATGGGGTTTGATCGTGCCATGCAAGAATAATCGATCCAGAGCTCACTGGATTAATGATTGTCCCTTCATGATTGATTGCGATCAATCACTCCACTTTTGGATTGACTGGGATTGATCCTATAGGTGAGCAGGTTGATTTAGAGGCCACTGTTTTTATGATCATGGCCTCCTCCAATCGATACCTATCAATTGCGCTACCTAGATTGATAATGATCGATCATGAATTTATTCAAATTATACTGGTATTCTAAAAATTCCAATTTCTTGATAATTTTTTGGTCTAAATCCACATTAAAGGTCTTATTATGAGTGAATCCATCATTTCTCAAGTTTACACCTATATCTCACAAGGCTCCATAAAATCACTAAGGATTTCGATTATATATAGCTGAAAGCATGAAATTCGTATAACTTTCCTACGTATATCCATATATTCTTAATTTCTACTTGTATATTCTTGAAAATTATTATTTATGCTTGGAAAAATCTATTTATATGCACCTACGGAACAAAATTCTAGTTTTTCGAACGTAATACAAAATAAAAGTAAGGAGTTCAACTTACAGGTTTACCTTAATGTTGGAGTTGCAAGTGACATTTCTTTTCCACTTATCTTCTTAGTTAGCTAAAGAGTTTAGGAGTGGGAGAATGTTGTTTTTCCTACAGCTCCATTTTTATGCCCCTTTTGTTTTATGGTTAGGATAAGTAAGCTTATCCAAAAACCACATTATTTCTCCTTTTAATCTCTCCTTATTAGCTTCACCTAAAATCAGACCCGATGCCTCAACTCCTTTAATGCATGATTTTAACCAGCACACCCTCATCCATCAGCCATCATTCCTTCCCAAATTAGCTGCGATTCTTTCATATCTATCACCTTTAAACTCTTCCAAGCATTTATGTGGTGGTTGACTAACTTAATCCATTCTTACTTTCTTTTCCATAGATGAATAGTTTTAATTCTCAATTATTATCATTATTGTGACAAAAGATTCTTTGCTAAAGAATCCAAATATCACATCCTCCCCCTTTGTAATAAGTTTCGTCATCAAAACTTAAACTATATTACTCATTGAACAAATGGGGGCAGCAATTCCACATATTCTCCTCCAACTCTCACATGGCTTTGCACTAAGTATGATTGGACCACTAAACCTTCATGAAGTGGTTCTATTTCACAAAGCTTGCTCTTTCTAGTCTATTATCTTCACTGAGAACTCCTCATAACTCAAGTTCTTCTTTATAGCTAGCATCTCGTCCACCAACACAAGACTTGGGTCTAACATGTACTTGCTAATTTGTGACAAGTGGAAAACATTGTGCACCCTAAATAGTCCTAGAAGCAAAGCTAAATGGTATGCCCCTTCGCCGACTTTTTCTAGTATCTCGAATGGTGCAACAAAATGTGGACTTAGTTTTCCAGCTAGTCCAAAACAAATCACTCCTTTCATTTGAGCTGTCTTACGATACACCTATCTAGGTTGGAACTGTAATGTACTTCATTTCAAGTATACCCAACTTTTCAATTTATCTTGGGCCTCTTTAAGCCTCTTCTAAATCACTAGCACCTTATCAATTGTCGCCTGGACTAACACTGGTCTTGTCACCATCTTCTTTCCCACTTCATCCCAGCAAATGGACAAGTGTCACTTTCGTCAAAGCAAGCTGTCCCTAGGCTGTGTCTTTGACTAGTAATAAAATCATCAAGGCATTGTAATAGTTAAAGGTTGAGGAGTGTGACATACACACAAGAATCTATATTGGATACATTATCAAGTTAAGGGTGTTGTGCTTTTAAATGACTCTAAAACTATGTTGGAGACACAATTAAAGGGTGTAACACACACTCAGGAATCTATATTGGAGACACAATTGGATTGAGGGTGTTGTGTTTTTGAATAATTCTAAAACTATGTGACCCATATGTATTTTCTAAAATTTCTAAAATTAAGAGGAGTGTCCAATTTTATGATTTCAAGACTTCATGCATCATCGATTTGAAAAATGACTTATGTGTAGTGAGGATTATTTTGGCCAAGGACAAGTAAAATACTCGGTGTGGAGGTGTAATGACTCAACAAAAGGAATCATTTATTCTATACAATTCATTTGATTTAATACTAAGATACTTGAATTTGTAGACTCTACGTGGCATTACTTACATAGATGGAGTAATTAATAAAAATTGAGTTTAAATTATTGGAAGGAGTAGCAGTTCGAGAAGAAAGATTTAACAATAACTTTGAAAGATGCCACATTTTAATGGAGTATTTAACTAATCAAAAACCTTACAAACTAAAAAAGTGAATACGCTTTCCAACAGTGCAAAAATAAAGTTAATTGGACATCAAATGAAAATGTTACATACACAAAATTAAACTTTGCCAGAGCAGTCACAATCAAGCCTGTGGTTGTGGACTAAGGACTTGTGGCCACAAGAGAAGGTGGCATGACCACAACAATTACAAATCAAGACGTGCAAAAACCGCTATTGGGTTTCTAGGCGCAACCAAACACCTGCAGCTGCAAAAAACAAAGTGAGATGCAATCGGGATGCAATTTTAAGGGCATTTTTATCCATTTCTTTTTATTATTCAAACCCTAGACTCCTATATTCATAAATACAAGTTATTACACAAGTTTAGGGAGTTTTTGGAGAGTTTTTAACATTACAAACACATAAAATCTAGGGAAACAAGCATTGAAAAGGTAAAGGATGAGGAATCCACACTAAGTTGGAGAGGATTCATCACTTCCATACAAACCACCTATTTAGACTAAGCTTTTCTAAACTTTTTCTGTGATTTTTGAGTTTGTTGGATAATGAATAATTTAGCTTTGGTTTTGATTGAATATATTATGAATTGTTAAATTTATTTCTAGTTCCTTTTGTTTGTGTTTCATGAATAATGGATGCTTAGATTTATGCTTGATTGTCCTTGTACTTATTATTTGCAGTTGGTGAACTGTATTAGTATTAAAGGACTTGATCAACCCTTTAATTAATTTGTGGTTGTGTAAAGAACAATAACAGTAAAACTTACATGCTAGACATCTAATTGTGAAAAATTGATTTTGTGAGAATGATGAGAATGAAATCATAGAACTAGTGTAGAATTTAAATTGCCAATAACAGAACTTGACCAAGATGTAGGAACACACTTTATTTTGAATTGAAGTGTTAGGAGAGTCCAAGAGGATATATTAACAATCTTAAGATTAACAATTCATAAAAAGGTAATTAAATTGATAATTGATGTAATTTGATGTACATTAGAAACCAATGCAACACAAGGGCTAGGCTGTTCAATATTGAAATTTGCTACTTTGTGGTTGCGACTCTATTTTCAAAGTGATTGTCGCTTTATTATTTTCATTCTAATCATCACCTTAGGATTGATTAACTAATAAAACCTTAGTTAAATTGATAAACCCTCCTCATGGGAATGACACTCGTATTTACCAGGTGCTAATCTCACATAAATTTAATTTTGGTATGTTGACAACACGCATTAGCAACCTAAACACACTAGAAAATATACCAAAGGTTGTGGTATAATCATGTGCTGCTCATAGAATAAAAACGTTGCATCTAAAAGATCCTCCCACGACGAGGCTTCTAGATGGTACATTATCAAGATATGCTCTGATGTAATTGTAAAAGAGATTTGATGTGCCTTTTGAGTTGATATCACCAATTGAGATTTTCTTGCTTGTTGACCACCATGTGTCAATGAAATTGTCACTTCACTAATTTAGTTTTTTTGTTGATTATTCTAGTTTAAGAAAGAAGTTTTCTACAAAAGTTGAATATTCTACCGAACATGCTTGGGATATACTTTCACGGAATAAATGTAATATCAAGATAATGTATGAGAATGGTGCAAGTAATTCTAGAAAACCACTGAGAATTTCAGCACAAGTTGCTACCATAGATTTCACTTATGCAATTGGAGAAAATTCTATATGAGATCTTGGAATTGTTGCTTTTGATAACTTCATTTGAACCCTAGATCTGCACAAAACTCGAGGTTGAGTTTTCCTTTTTCAAGAGGGAGATTTGGATGTGGAAGTAGTTACCCCCTTCCTTGAGAAACGATGAAGACAACAACTCTTGAATCGAACATAGGCTTGATTAAAAGGTGTTGAAAATTGGCATATCAAGCCTAGGATAAACAAACAAACAAGTCAAGTTGGCGCTCTATCCAAATTTCTTTGGAAATTAGTGGAAGGCTCCGATTGAGTAGGATTCACTAGAAAAAAAGAAGTCCTACATAGATATTTTTCCTAGTTTCTTATGATTCCTATCCTTCGTCGATTTATTACTATTTCTACAACTTAGATAGACTTCAATAATATCCTTAGACAAAAATATTATTTGTTTTTGGTATTGTTCAGTAGAATTTGGGATTAATTTAAATTATTTAGGATTGTTGTCATTAGCCTCATCATTTTGATAAAAATTTTCATAATTGTTTTCTTATTTTAACCCGTTGATTCGTGTATTTTACATACAAATCTTGTGTTTGTATCTGTGCTTGGGGTTTGAATGTGATTCAGTCCCCACCATATTATCTTTAGATTTGTTCATGCAACAATTTCAATACTCATTCACATTTTCATCGGCTCAATAATAGATAAATAGTAAACAAAAGCATGGAAAAATATAAAGATGTACATAAAATATATTTCTAAGAGAAATAAAATAAAGATTAAAAACTAGTAAATAACAAACATAAAAATGCTAGAAACTTTGTTAAAAATTTTTGATAAATTTTTTTATAAATGTAAACAAAAAAATGTAAATATATAACTAACATTTCAAAAAAATGACAATCCTATATAAATAAAAAAATTAAAGTAAAAATATTAAAATTGCGTAACTAATATATTAATTTATTATTTATTTTAAATATATAACTAAAATTTCAAAAAATGGCTAACTATATAAATAACAAAAGTAAAATAAAAATACTGAAATTGTGTAATAAATATATTTATATATTATTTATTTTAAATACATATGTTTAAATTCAGATTCAATATTTAGATATGCGCAAAGTATAAAGCATATGATATTATCTAATGTGTGCGTCACATATACAAGTTTGTACCCAACTTCCCAGAGGCAAAAATTTTTGCATCAAAATATACTTAGAAAGCATTTGGGTGAGCTCATAAATTCTCTAAAATATTTTATAAGATGTTTAAGAGCTTTTAAATTCTTTAAAAATAAGTTGATTTTTTTAATTTATTTCAAATATCTTATAAATTACTTATTTATATATAATAAAAATGTGTATATATCTTAAATTACATTATATTAATGATATTTCTTTTATTTTATCATTACTATATCAAAAAATTATAATTAATTATAATTATAAATTTTGACAAATAAATATTTTTTAACTTTTTTTAAAAATAAGATATATAAATTTTTAAATTTTAAAATATCTTATTACTTCTAAGTTATAAATTATTTAAAGTAAATTTAGTCAAACATCATCTTAGACTCAGCAATCGGTCCCACTGCTATTGTACCACAACACAATTAGAAATCGTTTCACATGCGCGCAGCTGTCAATCAAATTCCCTCTAAATTTATTCGTTCAAATTGACAGAAGTAGAAATAAATTACTCTCAACCTGAAAACCCTAATTTGATATCCAGGCAACAAAGCTCGTTTGCCATAAATAGGCAGCTATCATTAGGGCAGATTACTCAAAACGACGAAGGCAGACAAGCAGAAACACAAAAGAAAGGAAATCATGCCCGCCCCCCCAAAACTTTTATGACAATAGAAAGAAAAACAAAAGGAATTAAAAGGAAAGGTCATGTCACGACACTAGACAACTCGCTCTCAAATCTCTGCACTCTGAAATCTGTAAGATAGTCATGGTGATTATACCAATACCCCATACACCACCTTCGCCAACAGCACAACAGTAATTCACTTCAAACCCTTCCATTCTTTCTCCGCGGGGACCTATATACAAGCACTCTATATACGTAAACACAGCAGAAAAAAACAAGAAGGCACGCATATTCAACGCACACTACACTGTGAGTGAGCTCTACTTTGCTATGTTTCCTACTTGCTAGCTACTTTTCCGTCTTTTCTTCTCTAACCTTGTGCTTTCTCCCCGTTTCCATAGCCTCTGGTCTTGGGGGGATTTCCTCCGTCTTCAACTCTTCACAGGCACCGTAAAAACACATACTTCCCTCCCCCCCCCCCCCCCCTCTCTCTCTATTCGTGAGAAGAGAGTTCTTCCTTGTCTTCCGCAGCACCATCTTTATATGCAACGTTTTCATTTCTGCCCCTGCGAAAAGATTGCACCTCAAAGAAAGGCCCTTTTGCATGATTCTTGAAAAGTTCCGCCAAGAAAAGATTTCAGAAGGATAAAAAATAGATTGTCATCATATCATTAGGCACACAAAAGGAAAGTGTACTTAGCGAACTTCAGCAAAGGCTGGGGCTTTGCAGAATCAGTATTTCTTTCTGTCCCAGAAGCAGGGAAAAGTAAAACGAAAAATACAAAAGAGCCGTGAAAATTTGGGAGAGAGAAGCAAGATCCAAGGTCGGTTTCTCATCTTTTTTTTTTTTCCAAACCGTACAGCAGCCAAAGAGGGAACTGTCAAAAGGTGTGGAAAATTATATTTGTCCACAGAAAAGCACGTTGAATATTTCCAAGAAGAAGGAGCGAATTACAGGGCGTTTAACAACTTTTATTCTTTCTAGGTATATGCTATTTTCTATTGTTTTTTCTATTTTTTGTTCTAGTGTTTCCACACTGCACACGTACAAGAATTCATTTGTGGTTTTCCTTTCTCCGTGTGAGTGCGCATGTGTAAGTGAGACTAAAATATATCTTTCTCTAGATGAATGAACATTTTCTAGCATTTGTCATCCCTCACTCACATGAGAGAATGAAGGAATTTTAAGCAAGATCTGTTTAGACAACCAACATCGACAGCAGTGGCATGTTAAGAAAAACTAATAAAATAATAAACTCTCATTTTCACGAGATCCAATATTCCAAAATCTTCCTTTCTTTAACTTTAAATTATTTTTGAAAAAAACTGTAATAATAGTAATTTGCATTCTGCAATTTCGATCCCAGTACAATGCTTCTATCCTGCAAACAACGAAATGGTATGACCAAAAAAAAACCATTAGGGCTGTGGGCTGGATATACATAGAAAAACAAGCAAAAGGAACTACCTTATTTCCCATATATCAATTCACTCATGTGGTTTCAAGAATCTTGAAATCCATACTTCTGGAGGTAATTTGTGTTTAACAGCTGTTTATACGACAGCCCGAAGGTAAATTTTTCCGCAATCCCTCAGCCGTCAACGGGAAGGAATATATAGAGAAGCTGGCCAGTTAGCTATAATCATTCTCTAATCCTTAGATGAGCATATATACATAGATTGACAGATCCTACGAGTTGAGGCATATGAAGGGGACAGGTACATCAAAAATTCATTTTCCAGATTTGATCAGATTCTTTTTCCGTGATTTCAATCAAATATATGGGATTTGTTTCTTCAAAGCTGTCAATGATTTGCTTGTCTAATTTTATGTCTTAAAAGGGTTAGCTAGCTGTTTCAATCATGACCTAAAAGGATCTCGTTTTTTTTCCTTTCATACCAGGAAAAGAAAACTACATCATCCAAGAAGAGAAATTTGAAAAGAAATAAAGGACTTAAACTCTCTCAGCTCCATTTGCTTTGGTTTTTTGAAATTCATGCGCTTAATTTGCATAAATTTGCCAATTTGGATAAATTTCAGTATAGTTTTCTTCTGATTGTTCCATAAATTTTGCGTATCCGTTTTTCTTGTCTGAATTCAATTTTTCATTTTTTAATTTTTTATTTCAAGGTTCGAGCACATCAAGAAGTGGAGCTTGCTAGACAGGAATCTTGCATATATCATCTATATATAAACAGGAGCAGCAAGAATGGCTTCTTCCTCCACCTCGCCGTGCGCCGCGTGCAAGTTCCTCCGCCGGAAATGCCAGCCGGAGTGCGTGTTTGCCCCATATTTCCCACCTGACCAACCGCAGAAATTCGCCAACGTCCACAAGGTCTTCGGAGCCAGCAACGTTACCAAGCTGCTCAACGAGCTGCAGCCCCACCAGCGCGAGGACGCCGTCAACTCCCTCGCCTACGAGGCCGACGTGCGGCTGCGCGACCCCGTCTATGGCTGCGTAGGCGTCATCTCTCTCCTTCAGCACCAGCTCCGCCAGCTAGAAATGGACCTCAGCTGCGCCAAATCAGAGCTCTCCAAGTACCAAAATTTGGGGGTATCCAGCCACGGCCTTATTGCCACCGCCCACCACCATCAAGGGATTAATATCCTAGGCGGAGGCGACTCGACCCGGGACCACCACCACCAGCTGTTCCCCGTCAACCAACAGCAGGTCATCAGGGCGTATGACGGGGGCAATGGATACGATGCGAGCAGCCTTCTTGCCATGAATATGTCGACGAACATCGGTCATCTGAGTGGGTTTCAGCAGTCCAGAGCGGCGGGGGGGGCGACGGATGGCCATCGCACGCCGGTTGAACCGTCTTAGGGTTTTTGCGATACGGTCGGTTTCCGAGTGGGATTATATAGATAAACAGTACTGTCAATTAACTTCTTGCTCTTAATTATATCTTAATATTTGTCACATTATTAACTTTATGTTATTTGTTGCTATTGATTAATTATAACTTCATATTATTTTTCACATTCGTCTTGGTTTACTTCATATTTAATTTCCCTATTATATGGAATGAGAAAAGGCAGTGGTTGATTTAATGGGTGTGAAGGAATTAAGCGCATTTTACGTTTGTGGTATAATACCTGATATTTCCATGAGATTAAATATTGAGAAATAGATAGTTTGTGGTCCCATATGTTCAAATTCCACTTTTTGGGGGGTTGCAGTGCATAAAATCAAATTTTCAAATTACATAACTATTTTATCAAATTTATTTATCACTGTTTGATATTAGGGAAATTCAGTTATTGTGTTTTCATTTTTTCAATTAGTTAGCCAGTTATTTTTTAGAAAATAGCAAAATTTTATGATAAAGAAACACAATCAAGCCAATTGTTGGACAGCAATGTTTTCAAAATTAAACCAATGATAAAATTGTATAGTATATTCAACTAGTCCTGTTGAATTTAAAACCATTTTATATAATATAAATATATATATATATTTATATATGCACATATATATGTTGTTTTAATAAATAACTTTGAAAAATATTGACTATATTTTAAAATTGTATACCCAATTTATATACTAATCAATATAATACTATTATTTGAGTAAAAAGTATATAATTAATTGTTTATTTTTAAAAATAAAATAAATGAAATATATAATAATTAGTTTATTAGTTTCACAGGACTTATTCATTGTGTATAGACTAATTATTTAATCAAAAAAAGTAATAAATACTTGCTAGAACAAATAAAATATAATGAAATATTTTTTATACATTTCATTCTTTAATTATCTGACTTAAATTTTTTTGTATTTTTTAATTTATGATTCATTTCTATTTTTCTTTCCTTCCCACAATATTTTTCATTTTTCCCTTTCCCATCTTCTTCCACCTCCTTTCTTCTCCTTCTTTTTTTCCATCTTCTCCTTCCAAACAAAAACAATAAAATAAAATAAACAATAAACTATAAAAAAATGAAACATACTTGTAAATGTAGCGGTAATGTTACAACCACAGATACAATACAATAAACTATTTTATGGAGTTTTATAGAAAAATAGTCACGCAAATGCAAGCACACTCACACCAACGACAATAATAATGGAAAATATGGAATACCAATATTTATTAACACAATTCAAAGATCTACTCTTAGTAGACACCAAACTAGGGTCATTTCATTGTAATAAGTAAAATATAGTAAAATAATAAATTGAACAACACTTATACCTTACACACTAATCTCACACCTTCTCTCACGGTGGCCAAATCAATTGGTAACACTAAAACACCCTTATTTTGTATTTAATCTAATAACTCTTAACTTCAACTGTCGCTTATACTGCTGGTTTGTACTATCAATATGTTGTTCACATACTCCAATTCTCATAAGAATAAAAATATCATTCAAAGAAGCTAATACTCTCATAGCTAGTGTTTTGAAGTCTTCTCAAGTTGTTCTCGATAACTATTGACTCCCACAAAGTTGTCCAATCCAAAAACTCCTAATGTTGTTACAGCATTAATCACAACAGTACATTGTAATCTGCGGATAAGTATGGCTTCTTAATATATATCTATTAAGTGTTTGAGTCAATTGAGTTTCCACACTTTATATACATCAAACCTTTAAATCTACGAATTTTGCTTCTTTATCCAGCCAACAAAACTTATCGAATAGTTGGACTCCAAGTATTATCCATCCAAGCAACTCAAAGTCAAGCATCAAAAGTTCAAGTTTGTTTAAATATTAATAATTGTTGGACTCATTTTTAAAGAAGTTGTATTAATCCAAACTCTCTAAAGGCCTTTTTCAAGATTTTTTCAAATTCTTCAAATTTCCAAAACGTCCAAACATGTTCTTATAGAACTCCCATTCAAATTTAACCTTATACCAAGAGTTTTAATATCAAAAAACACGTCATAGTCTTTAGTCAATTTAAAACTCTATCATAATAACTATCATCTCAATAACAATAATGTTGCCAACAAATATACCAACAATAACTTTATAGTTAACAATACAAAATAGGTAGCTATCGCCATCGGCCAATTTTCGCTTTAACTAGTTGGACCAACTGGTCTTGTTTGGATTTTCACAACAATGATATAAATCCTGTAAGTATTCATCAATATATAACAAAATATATAAAGTTGGGTTAATGTTTATAAAAATTAAATTAGATAAATATAAATTTTTGATGAACTTGAAAATGCAAAAAATATATATGAAGATGTTAAATAATAATCTTACTTGCTCTGTCAGTCCAAGAGTACTGCGAAGTTCAATATAAAGGTATAAAGAAATACATTAATCTACATATTAAAGGAATCATTTTTGGGCAGGAATTTTTTCCTCACATAAGAGAATTTTTTCGTAGCTTTAAGCTAATGTGAGGAATGCATTTAGTTACAAAACTATTAATATATATATATATATATATATATGAAATATTATATGTATACATACATAATCAATGAGTTAAAAAAAACATATGGGAGAGATATTAATTGCTGCCAAGATTAATTATGCATCAAATTAATGGAAGAGGAGAGGATTCATTAATATGGTCAAAGCTTCCAACTTTTGTCTTGAAGCTGTTAGGAAATTAATGTCTTTACTGAGGAATCCTTGGAGACCAATCCCCCATTATGAAGACCCTAATAACAACTATATACACTTGACTACTTCAACAAATGAAATGCCATTCTGTTAGTGCATAATCGGTATATTTTAATTTACACTTCCACTATTTATTTATTTATTATCCCTACAAAAGGGAATAAATTAGATAAATTAAAATTTATTTCTTAGACAATACCAAATATTAAGAGTTCGTCCAACAAGTAATGACAAATTAAATTTATTTTCTTTTCAGGTTATTATTTTTATTATTTATTTTTTTCATTTTTTTTCTAATCATAACATTTTTCATGAGCACAAAATAATTATTTAAATAAGTTAATTTATAATATAAATAAAATAAAATAAGTAAAAGCTGTTACAAAAAAATTAAAAATAATGTTAAAAGTAAAAGACAAACATTTAAAAAGTGCTATTTGAATGAATACTAAGTTTGAAAATGTATATTTTGATAAAATAAACAGTTATAAAAAATTGGTGTATATTGTTTTAGGTATCAAGACTAGTATTTTTTCCCCCCGTAAATTTAACTTTGTGGGTTATAAATAAATAAATAAATTTTACCACCAGCCATTTTTAACCCTTCCCAATAGTACATCTGTACCATACCTAGGCTGACACTATTGCTTGAACATTTTTGGCTTTACCCCCCCACTTATTTTCCAAGATCATTTAATTTAACTGATTTTAAAAAAATAGGTCAATTTCAAAAAGAGAGGGGGGGGGGGGTGGGGTGGGGTGGCTGGGGTGGGGTCGGGGCAATAATGACGCAGCTGTGTAATGATAACCTCAGCTTTAAATGCGTTTGGCAGCGAGTCTGTTCCATGCATGTCTGCCAGTATGCATATGTGTGTCTATCTCCCTAACGCTGACCATTGTCAACACTCAGCCATAACATCAGTGCTGTTTAATAATTAGAGGTAATTATACCAGCATTTCCTATGAATTAAAGTAATTACAAGTTGTACTCTTATTTTTTTAAAATTATAGAAATCTCTCTCTTATATTTGAATTATTTACATTCTTTTTATTAATTAAAATTTTAGATAAAAATTGATTATGTTATAAAAAGTTAAGATATTTTGTTTATTACGTGGTCTATATTCAAGTTTTTGGATAAAAAATTTAAAAAAAAATTTAAGTATAAATAATTGTAATTGATTGTTTTAAAATTTTAATTTATTACAAACAAAACACCTTTAAATTTGACACATTATGAATGGTAAAATTTTCTACAAAATAGTATAAAAATTTTCAAAAATGAAGATTAAGTGTAAATTCAAAAAATTGAATTTACTCTTTGATATCATCGTTAATTTCCATCGAAAAGACTAAAAAAAAATTAAAATGTAAACTTATAAATATAGAATGAATGATTTTATAATATCAAAAAAAAAAGGAGTATAATTTATAATTTTTTTTTGTATAATTTATAATTATGTCACTCTTTGTTAAACATTGTTTGTTGTTATCGACTTGTTGAACAAATATAATGGCTATTTCAAAATGTTCACTCATTTCGTTCCATTAAAATTTATTCTATTCAAACACAAACAAAACAAGATTTATATTTGAACTTCAAATTCAAATTATGTTATCTCTTATTTATTTACACAAATATTAAATTCAATCATTATATTCACAATTAAATAAATAGCAAAATTCATGCACACACTCTCATTTATATACATTTATACTCTAAAAAATATTAATTATTCTTATATACTATCATATCACTCAATCACATTTTATATATATATATATATATATCTCTATTATACAAATTCAAACAAATCAGCATATTCATTCCATCCAAATTTACAACTAAACGTAATTTTTGTTGCTAATAAAATCCCTATCATTGTCATACCGAAACAAATTGCCAATATAATGTTAAAGCATTTTAAAGAAATACAAAAAAAGAAAAGGGGTGAAGAGAATTTATGTAATATTTATGTGACGTGGAACATCACAAGGTCTCACTTTTAGAAGTGGATGATGTGCGATGAATCACAGCAAGCAATCGCGAAAATTAAAGACAATTTGGATGACTACTTTATTAAAAAAAACCCTTAAGTTCAGTGGCTATTTGGCTAAACTTATTTTTAATAACTTATAACATAATATAATTTATAAGATATTTTTTAAACTAATAAATTCATAAATCTTTTTATAAATAAGATAAAAAGGTGTTTGTATAAAAATAATAATATCGTTTTATATATAAAATTTTATTGAAATTTTGTAATTATAAATTATTATAATTTTTTAGTATAATAATGATAAAAACTAATTAAATATCATTAATATAATATAATTAAGAATATTAATGTTATTTTAAAAATAAAATAGCTTAAAAGATGTCTTAAAATGAAGTAGAAAAAACTAATTTATTTTTAAAAAGTTAATAAATTTCAAATATCTTATTTTTAAAATTTATTAACTATTTAGGTAAAAAATTATCAAACACTCGTGATAAAGTTATAAGTACCTCAAAACATCTTATAAGGTGTATAAGAACTTATAAGCCCCTTATAAATATTTAGTAATTTTTTAATAAAAGAACTTATAAATTTTAAAGATAAAATATTTGGTATTTATAAGTTAAAAATAAATTGCATATTTTCAAATTATTTTTTTACATTTTATAAGTTACTTCTTATATATTAAAACAATATAAGTATCCTTAATTTACATTTTCTTAATAGAATTTCAATTATTTTTTTTATTATTACATCAAAAAATTATAATCAATTATAATTATAAATTTCTATAAAATCTTATAAAATGATTTTACCAAACATTTTTTAACTTATTTTTAAAATAAAATCTATAAATTTATATACTCTAAAAACATCTTTTAAAATATATAATTTTATAAGCGCTTAGAAATAAGTTTAGCCAAACAGCCTCTAAATATCAAGAAATAAGTAGAAGCACATCGAAGGTCAGGCTTTCAATCTCGATTGATCAGCTTTGGACTTTTACAAGTTTTCAACTATGTTCTGATTTTTATTCTTTTTTACTAGGATTATTATTTATGATATATATAGAACTAATTATTTATGTAAAATTAATTGATTTACAGTTAGAATTTGTTCTACTAATAAAAATCCTATTTCTTACGAATTACACTCGTTACATATACATAGGACATCTCAATAATATTGTAATCGTGCCTTTTTCATTTTATATACAATTATGTGAGGTTTTCATTATATTTTTGCACACAGATTCATGCTTGTTTGCCATACAAAAATGTGTCTTGTGACTTGTGCGTGTTTTGGATTTTTAGTGTCATCCAATATCCTTAATCTAAATTTCATGTCTGGCTCATGCAATAAATTCATTTTTCAGAGTTCTGTCCATGTCAAGTACATAAATAAAATTATTTATATAGTATAAAAGCTTTAAGAGTGAAGTTCTCGAACTCAGACTTATAGTTTATAATTATTAATTGAAAAGAATTTATGGTTCATTTATTGTACAATAAAACCACGACAAAAATTGGACACTATTACACCATGGATAATAATATTCTCGTACAAATCAATACAAAAATGGAATCAGCCAGACAGATAACACTATAATATTTTCAACCATTATTGGCAACATATGTGTAAATTGCCTTTAAGAATAACAAATAGTTCAATATTTTTAAATGGAGAAAAACTTATAGTCCAAATAGATCAATGTTTTATATTTTACTCAATGTTTAGAGCGATATTTTGTGTGACAAGTGCATGTAAATGTTCTGCATAAACACAAACAAACACTCATGTGTCACACACATCTATGCACAGGTGTAGAAATAGCAATGGAGCGAACAACCGTGAGAAGTCACCCCGCGGGGGAAGAAATGTGGTAATTTGGGGGTGGGAGTGGTGGGAATATTTTTCCCCCACTTGGATATAAATATATAAATGTTATACACACACACATATATAATATTTTGATTATAATAAATTGTTCAAACTGCAATTAGTTGTATTGCATATTTTGTAATTAACTTCTAAACATTTTTTATATGATCAATTAGAAAATTACTTAGTTAGATTTTTAGTTTTTCTACTCTATGAAAATTAAAATAGAGAACTTTAAAATAATTAACTAAAATGGAATATACATTCTACTTTAGATAAAAAAAATTTCTTTCCTCGGTTCTATTTTTTTAAGTTTTATTTTTCTTGATTTTTTTTGTCATGATGTGAAATTCGCTATAAAAATTTTCTTTTTTTAGTTAGTATTTTGTAAAAGAATTAAATTTTGTCACATGAATTATGCTAATATAATAAATGTATCATTTATTGAAATTAGTTTACACGTGCCTAATATCACAAATACTTCATATTTACTAATAAAATTAATTAGAATATTGTATTTTTATTAATTTTTTAAAAAGTAAATACAATTAAATTTTTATTTTTTAAAATAAAATTATGAAAATAAAATCAATTTTTTTTTTCTCTCTAATGGGAGCACCCGCATGGGTACTAGATGGGAGATGGGTTGGGGTGGGGGGTAGGGCGGGAACAGGAGCAAGAAATGTGGCAGTAGAGATGGGGCGGGACTAAGTAAGATATTTTAAAGCGAGACTGAGACCCTACACATATGTGTGCGTGTATGTGCCTGTCTGTCTGCATATGCTGTGCAAGTTTCATTGATCTGATACTCAATCAGAAGAGAATTAAAAGAGAACAAACAGGAGAAGTCCAATTCGTATTTTGGACAAGGGTGGGATGGGGTTGTCTGGTCGACAGTGTACGTGGTTGGATTAATTATGTTAGGTCAGCGTATGTTACTAAGGAGAGAGAGATAATTGGCCCTTCCACACTGCTAAGAAGCCCACACTAAGCTGTATATACAGCGAGAGTTCTTATGTCGTATGGGACCAACGAAGTTCCTAGTTATTGCTCTATGTATTTGATTTTTTTGGGTTGATGGGCTGTTATTTTCCTTTTTTTACATAAAAAAAATTGTGATTGAAATTGACGACTATAAAAAAACTTGAGAGTTCAATTGTTTAATTATGCCAGATACTTTTTTGGCCATTTCAAATGTTACTTTTACATGGTAATTAAGTCTTATGAACATATTTTTCTTAATTTATTGCAAAATATAAAAGTATTCGTAAATAATGATGGCTATAAAAGGAATATCCAAACCAAATTCTTCTATGGTTTTTTTTTTCAGTCGACAATGTATTATTTATTTCAACCTCCTTGTTCAAAACATTGCATATTTCTAAACATAGCCACAATTGCTCAATGTTATTAAAATCAGCCTAAATTGGATGGTTGAACCAGTTAAAAAATGATTTGGACAGGACTTGAAAATCGAAAAAATAATAAAATCCAGTAAAAGTATATAAATTTACAGTTAAACTGTTAAAACAAATGAATAAGTCAAAGTTCATGAAAATCGAATTGTTCAAATTGGTAAATACATAAATTTTTAAATTATAATTTTTCATCTTCTTAATTTTATTTTTGTTTTTATATTGTAGTCTATCTTCTCTTGGTTTTTTATTAAAAAATTATAAATTGAACAAATTATTTTCGAAATGTCATACTTTTTGACTTAGACATGAATTGGATATATAAGATTTTATTAAAATTCTACTATAATTTGATTAATATGTTGATAAGATATAATTTTGTTGTATATGGACATTTTTATATGTTGGATTGGTGTTATTGTTTTTTTTTTTTTTTTGTGTAGTGTTCTTATTGTACCATTGCAATATATTTAACTATTAAAGTAAGAAAATGCTTAAAATTAAATTTCAAGTATTTTTATTAATATTTATTATTTTATATATTTTTAGCATATTAATAGATATTTAAAATATGTATGACACAACCGAGTTGATCTCACTTCAACTAGTTATTTTTAAATCGATAAATTTTCTTTGATAACCCATCTGATATTCGAAACCCTAACAAAATTCTAACTTGTGGCCCCAATAAACTAATTAACTTCATGCACATAAGCCTTGTTGCTTTGATTTACGTGTCACATATAAATAATATATAAAATAAGAAATTGATCGTTGGACGGGGGTGGTGTGGGTCGTGTACATGAAATCCAAGGGGGGAGGGCTGTAAGGGCAGGGACATACCCGACAGAAGCACACCTCACGAAGCCAAATGCCCAAAGGAAAAGTGGCATTTATTTCGGGTTGTCCCTCTGATCCCTTCTGCCCCGCTACGCTACCCACGCTCCCTTTTTCTCTACGTCCACACACACACACACACTCACATTCGCACTTCTTACACATCAACCTGCAAGACATTACGTACAAACCTAGCAGAATAATTACTTACGTCCCTTTTGCCCTCCCCCTCTCTCTCTCTCTGCATTTATTGGACGGTGCCTAAATACTTCAGAAACCACACACACGGGTGTAATGATTACTGAGTTCACATCACATCCCAAGTCTTTCAAACGGGGTCTAGCTCTAGCATCTGGTTATATGTAATAGCCCTTCATCTCAACGATCATCTGCCTTGCTTTTGAATTATAATGATAATAATATATTTTCTCTATTGCAACCACATTTATTTTCCAACAACCTTGTTCCCAGTCTCCAGAAAATGCAAAGTCTTGAATGTTATTTTAATTTGCAGATATCCCTTGAGCTTTGAAGAGCCTGGCAATGCACAATTTCCCACAAAAAGAGGGCCTGGTGGGCTGGTGAGAAAACAACATGTCATACGGACATATCGGTTCCACCTACGGAGCATGTATTTCCCCTGGTTTCTCTCTTTCTTCCTTAATTACTCATACAGCTACTGCGACTGCCGTTACATGCCTTTTTTCTCCCTCCCTTCGAAAGCATGCCACCGCCAAGTGGCTGTTTAATTGATACCCCACTTGAGGACACAGTGAAATCCTTTTAGCTGGCTGTTACACCCCCGCCCCCCTTAATATTATTTTGTCGTTTGACTAATTAGTTTTAATTTCATATTTTATTTTTCTCTACTTTTCAAATTATTTTTCATTTTATTTATATGTTTTTTATTTTTGTTTTTGCATGTTTACCAACTTCTTAAAATTATTTTTAATTTTTCTTTTCAATATTTAGATTATTTCTTCATTTTGCCTTTTATTTTTCCTCTAAATTTAGTGGACACTTATTAACTATGTATAAATATATATTCAAATTAAATCAAAAAGATTGATTTTCATTTTATTCATTTTTTAAGGTGGATAAACAATAAATTTAAAGAAATCAAAAATAATTTGAAAAGGTGGATAAAATTGCAAAAACATAAATACAAAATTACATAGAATGAAACATGAGACATAAATCGAGATATAATTTAAACAAGTGAAGAGAAGCTACAAAAATAAAAAATAAAAAGTGAAAAGAAAGCGAAAAGGATAGAATTAAAAGAACATAATAAATAAATAAAGAGGACACTTCAAACTTGAAGGTGGCAGAAGTTGCGTATTGCATCTATCAAACCCCAACTGACCATCGCTCCTGTGGTCGACTTTCTTTGCATCTGATGCCGTCACTCTTTATTTGTACTATATGCTTTACATTGGATGCCAAAGAAAACCACTTTCCTCTATTATTTCAAAGTCAGAATTACCGCACGGTCAAAGATCACACACACACACACACACTGTACAGGCACACATTAAGAATATATATAATTTTTCGACAATTTTGAAAAGGTGGAGTGAGGATCTTTAATTTTGGTACGTGGCGTGGTTATGTTTTAAAATTGCTGCTATTAAAGAATAATTGAATATATTCAGTTTGATTTGATATATACTGTGTTGTCTAATTGTAGCATCTAGGTATTTTTTATTTTCTAAATTATATAATTTTATTTATCGAGTAATAAGATTAAAGCTATGAAAGTATTTGAATTACATTTCGTATTTTTATTATTATTATCGTCCAATCAATTTCATACTATGAATTGAAATAAAAATTTCAAGAAAGGATAGGCTACAATTTTCCTATGCTATAAGAGATACTTTCACACATAATTGTAAGATAATTTAAACAGTTCAATTATTGTGATAATTTGTAATTGATTCCATGTCATGTCTAATATTGGAGTAATTTTCTACTTAGTTATAATTCTTTCTAATGTTTACATCAAAATATATCAATGCATACGGCAAGATGCGATCACTCTTATAAATTATAAAATTTTTGTTTTTAAATAATAGAAATAATGTTATATAAATTAAGAGTATAAAATACTATTTAAAAAAATAAAGAAATATGAAAATAACTAGAAAAATAAGAAATTGAGAAAAAATAAAAATAGCTAGTTATAAAGAAAAGATAAGAAAATGATAGAAAAATAAAAATAATTTAAAATATAAATAGTTGTGCAATTTCTCCATGTGTAACCAAAAAGCCTCATTGCCTTAATAATATTAAGTATAAATTAAAAGAATATAAAATATTTAAAATGATATAATAAAATAAATTTTTAAAAAATTAAGACGAGAGAAAATAATTAACAAATTAATATAATTTTCTATATGATTTGCGATAACTATTTGTGTGAGTAACGTCTACCCAACCTTGGGTAACCATTATTGGGTTTTAGTCATGAACTACACTCCGGTTTGGTGGCCGATCCTTATTGGGCCTTCTAATGGGCAGCCCAAAGTTAAAGGCCCAGATTCTGCTACTTGGTTGTGCAATCCTAAATGGGTTTTCGTACTGAGTTATAATAACTAGCTGCTGCATATAAAATTTATAAATATAATTTATTACATACACAAATAAAAGTATACTTTAACTATATAGATCTTTCAAAAAACATATGAATACATTCCATATGTATTTTATTAAACTATGATGTGTGCATAGTTTATTTTATAATTTATTATTTATCAAAAATCACTTATTTTAGCTATGTGATAATGATAATAACATAAAAATCATTATATTTTAACAATTAAAAATTCGATAAAAATATAATAAAAATAAATTATGAAAATTTTGAAGTACAATGAGAATTATATAAAATAAGAGGAAAGCAGTTTAAAGAAAAACAAATAATAAGAAATAACAGAAAAATGATAGAAAAAAGAAAATATGAAGAACACGGGAGAAAAGAAAACGCATGTACAAATTAAAAATAATAAAAAATATTTAAATAAGAAAATCAAAAATCAAAAAATTAAAAAGAGATAAAATTTGAAAGAAAATACAAATAAAAATATTGAATTTTGACTAATTCATTTGGTTTCCAAAGTTAATAGGGAGGCAAAGGAAATATTTTTCAAATAGGAATAGCAGACTTGACATATGAATATATGGAATTTCTTTTTTTTTTTTTTCAAATTTTAACTCCAAATTTTCATTCTATTTTTTAATGTTTCTTTTTCCCCAAAACTTATTTCTTTCTTTCTAGTCTTATATAAAATTTTAATATAATTTCAAAATTTTAGTAAATTTAATTTAATTTTCAAAATGATATAAAAAATAATATTTTTGTATCTTACTTTGATTTAAAAAATTGCATAATATGTTACGGCGCTTTCACTGTTACTTTTTACAGGCTCAGCTACTTAGAATAACTAGATTCGGCTGTCAATTGTTTATTTAGTAATACTCTTACTATATATATATATTTTTATTTTGTCTTTTATTTCTTCTATGTAATTTTACTCTTTTTCCCCTATCTTTTCCAGGTCATAAATTGCCTTCTTACTCTCTTTTTTATATTTTTAATTAACTTTTATTTTTGGCTATTAAAATATAATAAAATTATAATTTATTCAGTTTCATAAGTTCATATAATTCATAAAGAATATTACCCATAAAGTTATGCATCGTGCACTAGTTACTGTAGCTATATGAAATCGCAAAAACTAATATGTTTGGGTGCCACCATATCTCACAACTAATTATTGATTTATTTTTTCTTATTTTATGTCATCTACATCTTGTTTTTTTAATCTGATTTTTGTAATTTTTATAATAAAGTATAATTTTTAATAGTATTATTTTATTATTAAAATTACAATATATATATATATATATATAGTTTTTTTACTATAATTAATTTAAAATTATGTATATTTTGTAGGTACACACTCAAATAGCATCCAATAATCATCTTAAAAGCCTCTTTTAAGTTTACCAACCCTTCCTATCTTTCAATAAGCCATCGTGCACATATATAGGCCAACAAGCTAATATTTAAAGTACACAATATTATAAATATTCTCAAAGTTCATACTCTATATTATTTATGTATGTATTCTCCATCCAAGAAATTTGAAATGTATATCTAATTCAAAATTATGTAAACTTGGCGCTTTTGTATTAATATATAAAAAAGACAAGCATCTTGCCAAAAACAAGTGATCATGAAATTACATTTCCAAAGTTGTTCGTAAATCTAAACTTCTCAGACATAATATACGAGGAAAGAAAGTCTTAAATAAATGAGACAAAGGTGTCCATTATTTCTTTTTTTCTTTTTATAGTCATTATTGTTTTAATAAATCTGTTGTTTGTTTTGGAAGAGATAAATGTTATTATATTTGTACTGTGTTTTATGCATCAATTTTATACCATATGTAAACTGAGTCTGAACAATCGCTTTTGGTCCTCCTAGCGTAAAGGCGAAAACATCCTTAACATGTATTTGACTTTTATCTTCATGCCTAATCTTTTATTTATATTTTTTTGGAATTCTCCACCTTCAATTGTAATTTATTATATTCCAATCATTTATATTATTATTTTATTCTTGCGCTTTTTTCATCGTCTTTAATTTATTATATTTTGTCCTTTCAAAATTCTTGTTCCTTAGTTTAATATTAATTTATTTTTTTAAATATATTTTTAACTTGTTATTATTTTTTTATGTCTCCTAGGATATATTTTTTATTTTTTTTCTCAAGTTTGATGTAAATTTTTAATCATATAATATATATATATATATATATATATAAGTATGTATATGTATATATATATTATATATAAAATAATTTCTTGTGATTGCACTCGCAATTAATGTCCAGAAATGCGAGTGAATAGATGATGTTAATTTTTAAGCTTTAACTTCGCATCTAAGAGGGCTGTTAGATTAGGCTCTCCGTTTAAATTAAATGAACCAAAATTAACTTCCTCCTCCACGTTCTTAAATTATTTTGCCATATAAAATAAACAATACACATACAGACACATCCTTAAAGATCAAAATTCAAACTCGATCTATGGCAGTGTTTGTTTGCACGGGATGAAAATTATGGGCTTCGTTTAGTTTTACGTTTGGTTGAGGTGAAAATGATGGAGATTTTGTTGGAATGAAAATTATTTTTTGATTTAAAATTTTGATGAGATAATGTGATTGCATGTATAATATTGATTGAATAATATAATAGTACATAAAGATAATAATTATTTTTTTTATAATGTTAATATGAATATATGTGACATATATAAGATTAATTTGATCATGCATATTTGCGCATGTATATAATGATTAAAGTTGAAATATTTATGTATGCATAATAGAGAAAGAAAATTTTGATTTTGAAATTTAATAAAATGTTTGCATGGAATAAATTTTGATGAATGAAAATTGATGTGAATTGAGAAACAAACATTACCACAAAAATTTTGTAGGGTATGAAAATTATGTTCTACTGCAAAATTTAATGGGATAAGAATTTGAATTTGTTTGAAATTACGTATGACCGTGTGATAGAACCCGCGTACAATGATTGACATAGTCATCTATAAAGATCTGCTCTAATTCATGGGTCTGAAAATGGATAAGTGTTTCAATATACATTAAATTTTTATTGTCATATACACAGAAGTAGATAATAAATATTAGTTATGATTACGTACCACATAATCAGTTCGTGAACCATCTTCAAGTTGAAATCTAGACTCTACGAAGGCAGCCAGTAGAGTAATCCTGCGGCAAGTGATCCGATAATACCAATCAATGTACCCACTCACTACTTGGGGCACATGGCTGTAGTGTCTCTATCTACATAGAACTACTGCTAGACTCCGCCAATAATCCATGTATGCCTGACGATATACCATCCAATTTCTAGCTAAACCCCCTCTGTGACGGTCAATAGTGTGTAAGCATTTCTTATCAAGTCGAGGAATAGGTGGAATATTTTACACCATTATAAACTGTTATAAAACTCACTCTAGTCGGTGCGATCTCTACTATGTCATACAAAATGAATGGACCCGTGTATGTCCATTTATGATTTTCAGTTCTCGCTCGCAATGCAATATACAACTCAAGAACATATGGTTACCAGTTAAACTACACATTGTTTACAACGAACACCTTATAATAATTATTTCAATCAAATATCATACTGATAATATGACATAATGTATGTTCTAATAACAAACTTGTGTGTGTGCTTCAGAATTTAAAATCTCTCTAAAAATTCTTACACTATGGTTACCGATCTCAGTCTTTTGTCTCCATACACAAGACCATTTATATATTTATAAAGAAAAAGAAAAAGCAAAAGCAAAAGAAACATATTACACATTTCTAGAACAAGTGATTAAAAAATTAATAAAAGTGTGTCAGGATCATACATGACACCATACGGCGCTACCGGAAGCTCGTCATCATCAGATAGAGTAAGTGGATCTAGGTCAGAATGGTGGCCCATAATCCAGGGTACAAGTCTTAGAATTCGAGACCATGACCATATCTGCATTATTAACAATATAATTACTATCACAATTTAATTTCTGTTTGGAATCAAAATCCTAATATATGAATATAATGTGTGCAAAACATACTTGTAAAAGTGATAATGGGCCAGATATGGTCGAGTGCCCTCTCTAATAAGCAACACAAAGATTCCTGTATGGGCATACCAAAACTGCACTACCCTAACTGTATCTATTGGCACTATTCAAGTAAATGATTAAGTCAAAGTAGAGTAGCCTTACTCGGTTGTTGGATGAGTTAGGGAATAAACTGCCACCTAATAGTAGTAAAATAAAACAACGAGCCCATTGCTGTACATCTATCTATATACTATCAACATGCAACAGGTACAACTTTATGTACTGTGCGATCTGTGCAAGAGGAAGGCTGTACCCTTTGAAATCCTGGTATCTCGGTGCCTAACCTAATGCCCCCATGTAAATTTGCATCCACTGTGCACGTGTTAGTCAAGGGTCTGTGCCAGTGACTGGGTCGCCCTCCATCGGTACATGTCATATCTGTGTTATATCCTCTAGCGTAATGGTGGTCTCTCTGGGCACGAAATAAAATGTGTGCGTCTTTCGACGCCATCTCTTAACTAACGTTGTGATCAGGGGCGATCTAGCTGCAATATCCTATATCTGTATATGCTGTATAAGTTGATGCGGTGAAAGATATAAAGCACTCTAGAGTCCACATTCTCAAAGTGTAGCCAGTAGCTATCAGGAACCTGTGTGGTAAGGTGTCTATCGAGGGTGTTAGCCTAAACGTCTTCCGAGCAGTGATTCTCTTGTAGACGCAATATTGAGCTGTTAATCAGACTAGGGTGAATGGAGGTATCTTGACGCAATCCAGGGATATTTCGAAATTTATTTTAATATTTATTAATTTTAGCTTTATTGTAAATGAGCTTTATTAATAAATTGGGCCATATGGGCTTTTAGGTTAGAGTCTGATAACATTTAGTACAAATAGCAGTTTGTTATTTAGTTGAAAGAAATTCAGATATAGATCAATAGAGACAGAGAGTTTTTAATCAATCCAAATTTCTTTTCGATTCCTTGAAATTGAGTCTTTCAATTTCTCGTGAATTCCTATCCCAAATTGAGTCATTCCGGAGTGGTCACTGTGATTCGTAACGTATCAACCAGTATTCAATGTGCCAATTGTGGTCGTTCCATCGGGTTCAATCCAATCCCACCACGTTAGGTCAGCGTTCTTTGCTCGGTTCGCATCTCTGGAATTTTCGAATTCAGGTTTGATTACACCATTATTTTCGACGCGATCTTTGATCACGTCATATCTATTGACATTTTATAAAAAAACCCCAAAAGTAGGTGTTAGTTTAAAAATATATTTTTAAATATTTCAAGTGAATGAAATAAAACAAAAATGACAAAAAATATATAATTAAAAATAAAAATACTTGAAATTATTGTCTACCTTGTGATTTGAAATACATAAATTTTTTGTCACACTCACCTATAATTGAAAAGTGATTAAATCAAGTGCTGGTGTATGCAAATAAAAATATAGACATATTGAGACATTTATATTAAATAAAAGTTAAATAGGTATTTAATCATTTGCATTACATAACCAAATTATATACTCATACATTTTTAACTACAAATACATTTTTTAGTGAACAACATATTAAAATACATGGCATCGCCACTGACTATCTAGATTCTCGTACATGAATTTTCTGCATCTGCACATCTAATAGCCTGCTTTGCATGTAGTTGCCCACGATTCATCTCATTTGTAATGCAAGTCGTTCGATCCCGCTCTTTGTGCCAAACTCGTCAATGTTTTACATTATGCACTAATTAAAATGGTGTAGAGTCTCAATAGCCTTTGGGCCACATTGCTTGAAATTTCCCACAGTAGGTCTCCATTCATGCATTAATGGGCGCTGACAAGCTCCTTCGAGTTTACGGGATATTGATGGCACACTTGGATAGCATAAGAGTATGGAAACCCACTCGAAATTCATTTGCCACAACTATACTCATGCTACGTGAGACAAACAACATAATTAGTCCCACGACGCCCACTACGGTACATGGTTCGAATGTCAGTGGAAAGTACATCCTTGTCAATCAATTGAGATATGTGCCTAATAGACTCTCTCTCTACATCTAGGTATTTGTTTGCAGGCTACGTTGGCTAATCACAACCCTCTGTCTTTATGTTTGTCACCTTTGTGAGTTTATCTAAAAAAAATCCAACAACACGATCAAATATAAGTTGAACAATTGAGGTTATTGAAAGCCACTTTGCACCTTTCAAAACTCTATTAAGGGACTCTAAAATATTTATTGTCAGAATCTTTCTACGCCATCCTCCATCATATACTAGTGCCCACTTCACTTGGTTAATTGTCATAAGCCAGTTCCATGCGTCAGGATTGATTCTGTATATCTCTTTCATACATCTATTAAACTTTGGTAGCTTGTGCTCAGACCTTGCCTTCCAACATAGATTTTTTAGAGTTTGGCTCCTAAATGCCTTGTTGAAATTTGAGCAAAGATGCCTCAAATAATAGACATGTATTCCACGTGTTTCTTGAAAGGAAGAAACATTTTCCACAACTGTGAGTAAGCGTGCATGACAATCAGAGACAAGACAGGTATGCTCCCTATCGCACACGATATAATGACTAATCAATCTGTACTCTTCTTGTTCACAATAGCAAAAGCTGATGGTAATACTTTGTGGTTCGCATTCAGTGCCATAGCGATCAACATTTTATGCTTATACATCAAATACAGGTGTGTCCCATCCACATTAATTACATTACGGCAGTGTTGGTACCTATCAAGACACGGTTTGAAGGCCCAAAAAATATACCCTAATGTGTATTGACTCTGAGTACTATTCTTAATGTGACACCACTCCACAATAGTTCCAGAGTTATATTTTTGCCATATATACGGGTAACTTGTGAACTAAACTCTCTCATATGTCATACACTATCTCAACAGCTTGTTTTAAACTATGTCATGTCTTAGTGTAGCAAATTTAAAACACATACTTGTGCTTTACTGTATGAAAGGTAAATTTGATTTTGCATGATAGGTTTTGACGAACCATACCCAAGAGCAATTAAGCTATAGTGTTTTTGTCTAGGTTTCTGTAGTCCATTGACATCATGCTCGAGAAGCAAGTGTGCGGACCTTCATACTTTGTGATTTGCCAAAAACCCAACTTTGGCTTTCGAATGGCCCTTAAACCCCACTTACAGCCTTCTACATCTTCCTTGCATTTCACCTTCCACATAATTGATATGCTCTTTACCACTTTGTATTTATGTTGTGGAACGCTGAATGAGTATTTTTAATAGTCGAAATTACATGATTTTTATTATTGAAGTTTATACGTGTGAGTAATTCTTCACTATTCTCCTCATAAAATTTGCCTTACATGGTAGGAGGAATATCCTAATAATCTTGATCACAGTCACCAAGAATGGTTTGCAAAAACTCAATGGATGGGTACGTATATTGCCCCGAACCTAAATCTGACTACATATAAGGTTGAGTGATGTGCTAACATACCCTTAGCTAATTTGTTTATCTATCAGTTCCATTGTACTCACATATGCAAGTCTTTCGTCATCATCCTCTTCTGTGTCATTATCTGACAGTATATTTGTGGCACCCTAATTTGTCCAAAACTATCGCTATATGACCCTGACACATCATCATGCAGTTCTATCTCTAAGTCATCCTCCTTATTCAATGTATCATGTAATTGCAGAGCCATATGTGAAGGTCCCTCATCATAATTATGCTTTTTGAGACTTTCGTGAACCTCCATCTGTGCCAAACCTTCCATGGCTTACGGTAGCTGGCTCAACTGCTCATTTGTGGGGTATGGGTGAAAAGCATTACCTAGTTGAGAATGTAAGGTCTCATGACATTTCAAATATAGTTCTAAAAAATGGAATTCATTAATAGGGTTTAGAAAGAAATGTAGATTGTCGTTGGTGTTCAATTTAATTACAGTGACTCTATTATGTCCATGTCTATGGCTTAACACAAATGGCGTGTAAATTATCAATTCAAATTTATTACTATTAATACCACTCAATTAGTACAATTTTGCAAAAAGCTGTATTAAATTCGTGTCGCGAGAGATGGTATTTAAGGTGCATGGCTCGTGGTCATATCTAATAAAATTTACATCTCGCAAAATAGTGCAACCCCAATACAGCATGATTTGTATATAATCTCCATCAATCAAACATATCGTTATAATAACAAGTCACAAAAAAAAAAAAATATTATCAACTCCATGTATTATCCAATTGTCTGTATACATCTAATTATATCAAACTATTAAGTCGATAATTTATTTGTTACAAGATTATATATAAAACTTGGCTATATTTTTAAAATAAACTCTATGTATTAATTTTACGCATTGTGTTTAATCAACTAAATTTATTAATAATATTTTTTTTGAAGGTAAATCTAATTTCAAACTATTTGATTATTATAAAATAATATGTAATATGTAAATACTTATTTAAAATAACTTCGAAATACTTTTTATATAATAGATTAAAAAGTATTTAAAAATTTTTAAAATAAAATACAAGACATATATAATTTTTATGAAAAATACACATACATATGGAAATTATATAATAGAAAATAAAATTTCTAATTAGTTTATACATACATATCAAAGAATAATGTAGTTTACTAAATTATTAATTACAGTTCTGATTAAGTCAAACTATTAAATGGATAATTTAATTGTTATAAAACGATATATAAAACTTATCTATATAAAATAAATTCCATGTCAAACATCATACATGTCAAATAGTAAAGCAGCTTATTAAAATTCTAATTAATACAAACATATATATATCAAACAACAAAATATCCAAAAAAAAAATCAATTGCGGCAACCAATTAAATTATTAAATTAATTTAAAAATATTTTCTCACTAAAGCAACATATTTACATATTCAACATGTATAAATATCATAATATTTTTATAAATATCAAAAAGCATACACACATAATCACCAAATATGTCTATATATTATATAGCAAAAGCTGTGTACATTTTTTAGAAATTTCAAATTAATTATTACTTTAAATCACACTAACCAAACTCTGCCTGAATTTTAAAACCAAACACGGTCTTAAATTTCAAAGCTGATCAATTGCTGTCTGTCACATTTAAACCATATAAATGTATTATCCTCTAACATATAATATAAGATATGTAAATAGATATTTAAAATAAACTCTAATTATTTGTTATATATTTAATTAAATATATATTGAAATTATTAAAATAAAGTATACACATATCAATCTATCAAATATAAAATAAATTGTTAATTATATTGTTAAACTATTAAATTGTTAAATTAATCAAAATACATTTCTTTACTAAAATAACATACTTACCACTCTCAATATATATGAGTATCATAACATTTCTAAAAATATTAAAAATATAAACATATAATAAAAAATTTGAAATTATATTATATAACAAAAATTTAATACATACTTTAGAATATAAATCTTAAATTTTTAAAATTATAAACCAAACGTGACTTTAAATAAAATTTGAAAAAGTAAATTTAATTTCAAACCAAACATTTTCATGTTTTCTAATCTTAAAATTTAAATTGATATCACATCAAATACAACTTTAAATAGTAAATTTAATAATTAAGACAATTTATTTTAACTAAATATAATTTTAAATTATTAAATAATTGACAAATTTTTAATTTAATTAAAAATTAGTGTATAAAAAAAATTATCAAATAATATCTAAACATTTATATACTAAATACAGTCTTAAACATATAATTTAAAAACATAAATAAAATTATGCAACTTAACTATAAAAATAAAATTATAAATTTACGGAAATAAAAATAGAAAGATATTAAGTAAATGAAAGAAACAAACCGATCAATTATTGCTGCAAATTGAAGAATGGTGACCGATGCTGTTGATGTGTTCGACAACTGTAAATTTATCAAATAATATCTAAACATTTATATATTAAACATATATTTAAAAATATAAATAAAATTATGTATTTTAATTATAAAAATTAAATTATAATTTTACAAAAATAAAAAAAAGAAATTAAGTAAATGAAAGAAATAAATTGATTAATTGTTGGTGCAAATTGAAGAATGGTGGTCCGCTGTTGATGTGTTCGGCTGGTGGAAAGTTGGAGGGATGGAAAGAAATCGCCAGATATGTTGGAAGAAATCGTTAGAGAAGATGGAGGCTTTTTGAAGAAGAAAGAAGGAATGAATGGAGAAAAAGGGAAGAAGAAAAGTGTAAAATAAATAGTGTGGTCATAAATGAGCCTGATAAAAGCTGATGAAAGTTGCCATTTCCGAGTTCACGAAAAATGTGATTTAGTGAATTCGAGTGAAATTATTTTTTTAATTAAAAAAGTCAATTCTTAGAATTACAAAATTGTTTTAATTGAGATGATTTTCGTAATTTAGAATCACAAAATTTAATTTTTATTTTTTTTTATTTCTGTGATTTTAAATCACAGAAATTATCCAATTCTGTGATTTGAAATTACGGAATTCACTAGGTTAGTTTCAACAATCAAGTGAAATTGGGTTACTTTGACAAATATGTTTTTTTTTTTCAAGTTATGAAAAAACCTTTGATTTCATCCATATTTTTATAACTTTATTTCACATGGCAGAAATCACACAGTGTAAAGTCTACGCCCATCGTACCATTTATTTATTAGTTTTCTTCCATGATGTCAAGTCATTAAAAAAAAAAATATATTTAATTATTTTTCTCCTTTTTTTAAATATAAAATTGTAATATTTATTTCAATTTTCAGCCACCAACGCACACGCACAAATTACATTTTCAAATTAAGGCGACAGTTACTTGATGGTAGGTACCTACCTAAATACCACCAAAATTGTCAGCTAACTCTCCCTTTACTCAGGGCAGGAGCAAAGATAGCAGCTAAAAGCCATTACAGGGTTGTTGAGATTATTGCTTGATTTTCATCTTTGTTTCGCGGGAAAAAGGGGGATAAAAATGGCTGCAGATTTAGGGGAAACAGTGGAAAACAAGCAGATCATATTCAAGGGTTACATTGAAGGCATTCCAAAGGAAACGGACATGGAATTGAAGGTGGGGAACAAGATAAAGCTGCAGGCTTCAAAAGGGTCTGGTGCATTGTTGGTCAAGAATCTTTACCTCTCTTGCGATCCATATATGCGTGGCAGGATGCGCGATTTCCATGGCTCCTATTTGCCTCCTTTTGTCCCTGGTTCTGTAAGATTTCTTGGGTTTTTTTTAAAAGTATAATTTTGTTCATTTGCAACTTATTTGGAATGTTACATATTAGTTTACTTTGAGAGGGTACGAAGTGTTCGATTTAATGCTTGTTTGCTTTATCACTTTTTGGCTTCAGTTTAATTTAGCACACCAGACATCAAAATCATTGACGGGAGGGACTAATCTTGGGCCCGTACAAGTGTTGTACTGCAACCAGTGAGGATCATGGCACATCAGTCATAATTTATTGGTGTACCATGAAGATTTTCAGTAAATGCTAAGTGGCTTTTATAGGATAAAGCAAGTTGTGTTAGGAGTGCTGATGTACAGAGCCATTTTTGCTGCTACAGGGGCAAACTACACGCAAAACTAATTGCAGATGTAAAATAGAACCTAGAAGAAGGGAAAATTTTGCACATGATTGAAATTTGTTTCTTGTTCAATCTGAATTGACTTTTTAATGCTGCCAAAATTAATGCCTAAACATTGCAATATTTGGGTAAGGTTCTTGAAGGATTTGGTGTGTCCAAAGTACTCGATTCTGATAACCCAAGATTCAAACCAGGGGACATAGTTTCAGGCTTCACAGGCTGGGAAGAATACAGCTTAATACACAAAACTGAGCAACTGAGGAAAGTTGAACCAGATTATATTCCACTGTCATATCATGTCGGCCTCCTTGGTATGTAATTTCTAATCTCCAAATTCCAAAATGCATACTGTGGCAGAAAATAACTTGTCATAGCTTAAATGCTTACTTCTGAATCATCTTTATCAGTTACACTACAAATAACATTACTGAGTTACAGTTTATCCTTTGTGGAGAATTACATGGCGTTCCTGTACAGAGTACTCTACCCTTGTTTTGGCTCAATATGTTTAATAAATTTGAAATTATGCATTCATATAATTACAATGGAATACCCCTACGGATTTATCTGATTATAATAAGTTAAACATTGTAAATGTGCTAAGATGCTTTATACTCGACCTGACAGTCTGATGCTCTACAGTAATTGACTTCCTCCAAGATGGTAGTCAAGTACACGGTTCATTATGTGTTTTCTCAACATTGAATCCAAGAATATATTTACTTGTTGAGGTAATTTTGAACTTGAAACGTGAGCTTATAAACCAATGTAAGACCCTTTCAACAACAATACTGTCTACCACTACATGGAATCCTGCTTTAGGCATATCACTGCATGTTTGGTAAGAAGGAGTTTTGTAAGAAGGAATGAGGTTTAAGGAGAGGGCGATCCTGCTTCCTGTTTGGTACGACTAACGGAATGATAGATATACAAGAATGGAATAAGATGAGAATAGAATAAAATTAAAAATTGAATGAAAATAGGAAAGAAATGAAGTATTGTAAGATCTCATGATTGGTACACAAGTGGAATGAGAAACAATGTAATGATATGTTTACTTGATTTTAAATGTAATCAAAAGTAAATATTTATTTCGTATATGGTGAAAATATTTTCATAGTCAAAATTAACATTCATTTTAAAAAATCATATAATTATAATTTTAGAAGAATTAAATCAAAAACTTATTTTTTAATAATAATCATATTTTAGCATACAATTGATATAGTTACAAATATATATTTTTACTATAAATAAATATTTTATTAATATATAGTCAAATATGTAATGATAATTACATACAATATATATATATATATATATATAAATATTTAATGTGTATGCAAAATACTTAATATTTTTAAGAAATGGTAACAAGTTTAAAATTGTAAGTTGATTAGTTATGTCATATCTTATTAAATTTAGTAGAAAAACTTGACGAAAAGAAAAGGATTATTGCTAATAGATTAGGAATTGGTGAACTCATGGTTTGGAAGAAATCACTAATCCCATATTTTTGAGAATGGTGATTCCTAATGGAATGGTTATGCCTGATCTTAAATCATTCCAATCATGGATTTAGAAATGAAAAGAGGAATACCTATTCTACTCCTATTTCATTCCATCATATCAATCATGCGACCTAGCATAGATACAAGAATATTTCATATGGCTAGAATTTATGACAAGTTGTATTCTCATTTTTGCTGTATATACCTCATATTTTAGATTGAGGTGGGATTTTCATCACTAAAACACATTTTAATTGTTTCACTTCTCTCAACAACTTATGTTCTAGTGTGTTTGTCTATAAATAATTACTAGCAGTATAATTATAAATATGCATAGTATACTATCTGATTGTAATTGTAATTAGATTTTATGTATTGGTTACAGAAACTAAGGCGGAGTTATAATTGCTATTTTAAGAAACCATATATTTTGATAAAAGATTATTTCAGATTAATTGTATACATCACTAAACCAAACAAAGGATGAAATAAATGGAAAGGAATTCCCATCCTATTTTTAATTCATTTATGTAGCCAAACAACAGGATGAGAAAAAATCATTCCAGTCAAATATCTTTACAATATTCCAGCTGAACTAATATTTCCTGGAATAATCAATCTACATATCAAAAGTTTTAAATCACTTGAGACTGAGAATGGCATCAGAAGTCATCAATTTTCTCCTGGAGTGATTTTCAACAGACAGGCTTTCATTTCTATCTATTTTCTAGCAGAGAGAGAAAGACATGTATATACAGCTTCTTGAATCCAACTCTGATCAAGAACTTCATACAGGCATGCCAGGTTTCACAGCTTACGTTGGATTCTATGAGGTTTGTGCCCCTAAGAAAAATGAGCACGTGTTTGTATCTGCTGCCTCTGGAGCTGTTGGACAGCTTGTTGGCCAACTTGCAAAACTACATGGATGTTACGTTGTTGGAAGTGCAGGAAACACCCAGAAAGTGAGCATATTTTGGCGGATTCAGAAAGCATCATATTTTTGCCATATTTAAAATTAGTTATATGGTGCATTTTTAATTGTTAAGGTCAATCTGCTGAAGAATGAGCTTGGGTTTGATGAAGCTTTCAACTATAAAGAAGAACCTGATCTTGATGCAGCTCTTAAAAGGTCAGTTAAAATCTCAAAGAAAAATATGCGGTTCTATTTGGACTTTGTCCAGATTCTTTCTTTGAACACAGCTCAAATTGGAACCACATTTGTTGTCTAATCACGGGAGTAACCATCTTATTTTCCAACCAGATACTTTCCACAGGGCATCGACATATACTTTGAAAATGTGGGCGGTGCCATGCTTGAGGCAGTGCTGCTCAACATGAGGATTCATGGTCGGATTGCTGTTTGTGGAATGGTATCTCAGCATAGTATGTCTGATCCACATGGGGTTAGAAACTTGTTCAATCTTGTAGCAAAGCGCATACGAATGCAGGGGTTTCTGCAGAGCGACTATTTACATTTATTTCCAAGGTTTGTTGAAGATATTAGCAGCCTTTACAAGCAAGGGAAGATAACTTATATAGAAGACAGGAATGAAGGGTTGGAAAGTGGCCCCTCTGCATTTACTGGACTGTTTTCCGGAAAAAATATAGGGAAGCAGGTTATATGTGTAGCCCATGAATAAAACAAGGGAGAGATGCTGCCTACTTGGATGTGGGCTGGCAGCTGTTCATTCATTCAATTGCATGAGATGATATCAGTATTCTATTTTTATGTACGCAATCAAATAACTCATCATAGACCTCATTTTGAATGCGATACTTGTAGCTATTTTTGGTCACTAATTTGTTCTGTTGTGCTACCCATCAATTGCTTGTAGCTTCATTTGCCTTTTTCGATTGGTGATAAGTCTACAATGATTTAGAACGGGGAATTGTGTTCTGGTGATCCACAACATTCAATAGGTACATAAATATAGAAGGAATGTTTGGTTATTATTGCAGGGATGAAAGTAATACAGAGTTTTGTTAGCTATGAAAATTATATTTGGTTGTAAAATTTTTTGAGAAAAAAATTTGAATTTGTTTGAATTTGTGTGTGTGTGTGTGTGTGTATTATACACTCATGCACTCACATTTACATACATGCACACACAAGTAGTCATTTGATTATGAATTAGCACAACTACCGAATTTTAAATTTTTGTATATATATGTAAGAGTAAAAATTAAATTTGAGTTTAAATAAAATTTTGTATTATTGTACATTTGTTTTGTCAAAATTTTGATGGCAAAGGGATATTATTTGAGTAATAATCAAACCCGCGATTTTAAATATATGGGGCTTTAACTTAACAATTATAATATATGGGTATTTGTTACTTTATTAGTAATTTGTTATATTATGCTAATTTGATTCTATTGGACGTATTGTTTGATTGAAATAGTTATTGATGTGTTTTTTTTTTATTAGTTTTTTTTTTAATGCTGGGGTACTAATTAATGCAATCAACCACTACATGATGATTAAAAAGAGCACAACAACTAGCCCAAAACTTAGCCATTGCCTCACTTCTCAGCCAATTTACTACCGTTAATTACAAAATAAATATATAATTGTATATTTTACTACATATGATTCACCTAATAATGTTAATTTCCATAATGTTTAGAATAAAGAAGTGTTATCTAACTTCTACTATAGTCAATTAATATTTTAGAACTTATTTTATTGGCCATAATAATTGCCAAACCCACCTTTTTTTATTAAAATTAAATTCAATTAATAAACATTAGAGTTGGGGTTTATGAAATAATTTGAATTGAACATTGAATCTTGTTAGATTATGTGCTCAGGATTGCTGATATAGAGTCTTAGACCTTATTTGTTTGGTGGTTGTTTATTTGTAGTGGCAGTTATTTCCTTATCCATGTTGGGATCATGGCATAGTCGACTATACTTTATTAGGGAGTTATTGTTCAATTTTAAACTTGCATTTTTTATGTTAATGTGATTTAATTAGTTTACTACACATACAAAAAAATGTTGCTTATCTTTTCATTTTATGCTGCAACAATATAAAAACTTTCTTGATCTTTTCTTATTTCTCATTCCAAAACAACAATTAACATCAAAGCCCTCTCCGAATGAGAAATGTTTGTGTGAGTTTAGTGGGTCATGGAAGTTGAAGTTGGTCTCTCCTCAATTGCTCCTCCGGTGTTTGACAGAGAAAACTACTAGATTTGGGCCAGTCCACTTGAAGACATACTTAGAAGCTTTGAACCTTTGGGAAATGGTGGAAGAAGATTATGAAAACTGCAATTATGGGCATTCCCACTGTGACACAAATCAAAGCACACAAGAAAAAAAAGGACAGAGAAATCAAAGGCAAAAGAGCTAATTGTCTGCTACAGTTTCATCTACCATCTTCACTGGTATCATGTCTCTATTAGTCAGCAAAGGAGACAAGAGATTATCTCCAGAATGAATATGGAAAAGATGAAAGAATATGAGGAATGCAAGTGTTAAAAACATGTTATGGGGCTTTAAGCGGCAGAAAATGAAGATGAATAAATTTGTAAAAGAGTATTCTAATAGCTGCTTGGTATTGCAAGCAAAATCAGGCTACTTCTCTACCAAAATTATAGATTGTGGAGAAAAATTCTTGTAACAATGCTAGAAAATTTTGAAATCAAAATTACATCCTTAAAAATTACTAAGGATATGCCAAAGATTACTTTTGTGGAGCTCTTGAATGCATTACAAGAATGACCCAAAAGAAGAGCTATGTGGCATGAAGAAGATGTTGAGTATCAAGAGAATGCAAGAAATGATAAAGAAAGACAATAGAAAAAATTTATCAAAGCTCAATGGAGAGACCAAGGCTAATGGTTACAAAACAAAGCTAGAAACAAAAAGAGATCTTATCCTTTGTGCCTTCACTGTGGTGGAAAATCTCATCCATGTTTTGAATGTTGAAGGAAGACTTAATGCTAAGTGCACCATATGCAACTAGATGAGGCATGAAGCTGTACTGTACAAAAACAAAAACCAATAGTATGATAAAGAGGCTAAGATTGCTGACAAAGAGGAACAGGATCAATTATTTGTTGTTAAATGTGTTCCCTAACATTGAATTAAGTAAAACTTGGCATATGATAGTGGCTATACTAACCACATGACATATGATAAGAGTCTATTTAAAAATAACAAACATAAACAAATTACATGTTGTAATTGGAAACGGTGAGTACATTAAGGGTCAGGGGAAGGGAACTGTAGTAATTCCATATTTTTTAAGTACAAAGTTCATTTATCATCTGTTGTATGTCTCAAAAATTTATTAGAACTTATTAAATGTTGGACAATTAATTGAAAAAGATTATGAGGTTGTGATTGAAAACAAGAGTGGCATGATTAAATATGTTGTTGGCCAAGGTTTTTCAAAGTAAAAATGAAAGGGAAAAACTTTGCTCTAAATCCATTGAAGGAGGAGCATGTTGCTTTTCCAAAAAAAAAATGTTATTAAACTATGACACAAGAGGCTTGGATACAATCATCACCACATGGTATTTGAAATGTAATCCAATTTAAAGGTAAATGACGTTCTACAACTTGTTGATCACATTCCAAATTGCAAGTCTTGTTAGTTTAGAAAGCAAAATAGGATGTCATTTCTAACAGAAATATGGAGAGTATATAAATAATTGCAATTAACTCATACAGACATTATGGGCCCATAAAAAAACACCTTCTCTAAAAGGTAATTTGCTTTCATTTATGCTTTTGCTCAAATGTTCTAGATTTCCTGTTTTGAAGCACAAGTCTACATTAGATCTAGTTTTTTGGAAATTCAAAGTAAGAGTTGAAGAGTTAAGAGTGAGGGTGGTTGTAAAATTCAAATTCTTAGATCGACAATGGCTAGGAGTACTTTTGAAGTATTCAATCAATTTTTTGAGGATGTTGGCAACTATCATCAATTTCTTATTTCATATACTACAAATAAAATAGAGAAAGTGAAAGCAAAAAACAAATTCATCTTGAAGATGACGTGATGTATGCTGCATAAGAAGAATATACCAAAATAATTATGGACTAAAGCAACAAACAATATTATTTTCTTACAAAATAATCTTCCCAACAAGAGCTTTGAAGGATCAAACACCATTTCAGGCAAGGTATATTTATAAACCATCTTTCAATTTCCTTTAAAGTATTTGTATGTTTGTGTTCTACTCAGGTTCCATTGATTAAAAGTGATAAATTAGACCAAAAAAACCAAAAACTCTAATGCATCTTCATTGGCTATAGCTTAGTTGTTAAGACTTATAAAGTTTCCCAATTACAATCAGGAAAATTTTTGTTAAGTAGGGATGTGCACTTTATGGATAATGAAGAGAAGGATTGGAGTGATGCAAAGACTAATATAACATAAAAAATGTTAAAACTCAAGTTACTTGTTCTTGGTGTAGTTGAACAAATCAAAAGGTATAGAGAAAATGACATGGTAGACAAATTTTTTGATGTTTTTATCAAAGATGATTATATGTGATTCATGATAAAAGTTAGCAAATGGGTTGGGCTTAACTTTCTAAGTGTAGCTTGAATGGATTGGGAATATGGGGTGTAGGGCTAGTGCCCTAACAATATGGTATAGGGGCAAATTATTAATTTGTATTGGGTGAGAATGAGTAATATATTATAACCTTAAACATTTCTGAATAAGAAAATTTATCGTCAAAACTTCTAAGGACATAAAGGACATAGGCCATCATAATTGAACCTCGTCAAATCCATGTTTCTCTTATTTTTTTCTTTTATTTTTTTGATTGATCCTCAAAACCTGGCATCAAAATTAAATCAAGAGTAAAAATTGGATATAAATCAAGGGATAGATCAAGATGGTATATAGTTCCATTGTAAAATTCAATGTGAGCAAGTTCAACAGCTTTGCAAATTTTGGATTGTGGCAATGGAGGGTGAAGGATTTGTTGGCACTCAAAGAATGTTAAAAGTCATGTGGAATAAAAAGTTAAAGTATATGGATGAACTTGATTGGGAGGGACAACAAGCCCATGCAGAGCAACAATTAGGTTGTGTTTAGTGGATGAAGTTATATATCATATGATGGATATTGAGTTGTCGTTAGAGGGCTGAAAAAAATTAGAGAACTACTATACGTCGAAGTCTCTCATGAATAAAATATACCTTAAGCAAAAACTGTATGGATTGCACATGCAGGAAGATGTAGATTTGGTTCAATATATTAATGTTTTCAATCAAATAGTCACGAATCTATTTTGATGTGAAGAACAAAGAGAAGCATAAAGAGATGATTCAGTTGGTTTGCTACCTTCGTTGAATATGTGGTGACTACTATCACATGGGATAAGGAGATAGTTGTGCCTGAAGAAATTATGTTAGTCTTGGTGTCTCACAACCAACAAAAGTTTACTAGTGAAGGGTTTCAGAGTGAAGGATTGTATGTGTGAGGGAGTTAGTATCGTGGATAAATGGACAGTTCCATGAAAAGGAATTCTAGATCAAAATCTAAGAATAAGAAGAACATCCAAACTTACAAGTGCTAGTAGATGGACTACATGGAGAGGGACTGCTTAAACAAAAAAAATCAGAATGATGAAAAGAAAGTAGAAGAATCATTAAATTTTATGAGAGTGGTCGAAGATTCCATTCAGAAGACAATTATGGATATATGCTTCCTGTTTCATCCACTTGGCTTAAATATTTAGTGCTTTTAACACATGACATCAAATATAGATTGGTTCCAAACATACAAGTCAGTCATGTTGTATTAGGTGATGATAAACCATATAAAGTTGTTGGTATAGAACATATTAAGATTAGGATACATGATAGAGTTGCCAGAACTTTGTCTAAGGTTGACATGTACCAAAGTTGATAAAGAATCCGATTTTTTTTAGGTAGTTTACACAAGAATGGTTTTAGTCATAAAATTGAAAGGGGTTATTTAACGATTACTAAAGGTAATTTGACTGTGATAAAAGCAAGCATGACTGAAGGAAATATCTATAAATTGATAGGGAGTACATTTGTTGGTGGAGTTGCTGTAGTTAAGTCTAAATTTGATACCAAAATGTTATGGCATATGCGGTTTGGCCACATGAGTGAATGTGGTATGACTGAACTTCACAAACAAAGCTTTTTAAAGAGTATAAGATGTTTCATTTTGGGTTTTTGCAAGTATTATGAGCTTGGAAAATGATAAAGAATTCAATTCAAAACAGGTAACCATAAAATTAGAGGAATACTTTAATTATGCACTCTTATGTATAGGGCCCTATTAATGAAGCTTTGTGAGGTGGTTCACACCAGTTCGTCACATTCATATATGAATTCTCCAAAAAAACTTTGGGTATATTTCATGAAGTATAGAATAGAAGAGTCTAATAAATTTAAGCAGTGAAAAGTAAAGATAGAAACTAGATGAGTAGGAAAATGAAATATTTGAGAACAGATAATAAGATTGAGTCCACAAATCCGTAGTTTCTGAAACTTTGTGCAAAGCTTGGCATTTAGAAGTGTTTTACCATTCTTAAAACACCATAGCAAAATGGAGTTTCAGAAAGGATGAAATGAACTATCACTAAAAGAATTGAGTGTTTGAAACTAAACACAAAGGCTTCCTAAAAACTTTTGGGCAACAACCGTGAGTACAACCTATTATGTTATCACAGATCACCATAGGTTGCAATGAATGGGAAGGTCATAGAAGAAGTTTGGCTAGGTACTATTGTTGACCTATCTAATTTGAAGATTTTCAATTGTTCAACTTATGTGCATGCTTGCAATGTTGAGAGATTCGAACCTAATTCTAAATCTAAGCATTGTATTTTTTTGGTTATGTGAAAGGTGTGAAAGTATAAAAGTTTTGAGATCTAGTAGCAAAAAAAAAAAAAAAAAAAACAAAAAAGAGATCAGCAGGGATGCAATGTTTGATGACAAGGCTGTGTTGGATTTTCATCATAGTGATGATGTACCAACTCCTTCAAATAGTAATGGTGATCCAAAGATGGTATAGTTGGAAGTAAAAAATCATGTGAAAGATGCTAAAAAGATTGAAAATCCTAGTCCTAGTGAGGAGTAGCATCATACTATAGCCACAGATAAACCTAGTTGTACCATCAAGCCACTAACAAGCTATGGTTTTGAAAACATAGTAGTGTTTTATATGAAAGACTTGGATATTTCAAAGAAAGTTCTTAAGATGGAGATTCACAGGGATAGAAGTTTAAAAAAGTGTAGTTGTCTTAGAAAATTTATGTTGAGAAAGTATAGTACAGGTTTAGGGTAAAGAATGCAAAACTTGTTAGCATGCCTTTAGCAAACCACTTTGAACTTTTCCTTGATTTTATCCATGGAAAGAAAAAGAAACTGAAGGTATGTCAAAGATTCCTTATTCTAATGCAGTGACATGTCTAATGTATGCTATGGTTTGCATTGGACTGGATTTGACACATGTTGTTAATCAGGTTAGCAAGTACAGTTTAAGCTAGTAAAACTACATTAATAAGTAGTTAAATGGATTTTTTAGTATTTGAATGGCACTGTACATTATGAAATTTCTCTTAATAGTTTGAACCATAATCCTTCAATTACGGGCTTTGCAAATTCAAACTATACAAGTGATTTGAACGATAAAAAGTCTACTATATGGTATATAATTACTCTAGCTAGAGCACCTATTTGTTGGAAATCATTAGTTCAATCCATGGTTGCACTCTCCACAACAAATGTTGAGTACATGGTTATTGTTGAGGCTGCTAAAGAAGCTTTATGGCTTGCTAGTTAAGTTAATGAATTAGGTGTTGATCAAGGTAAAGTTCTTGTGTATTTTGACAGTTATGCCATTTGTTTGATAAGGTACCAAGTATACCATGTTGGGACTAACACATAGATGTGAGATTTCACATGATTAGAAAATTGATTTCTTTAAGTAAAATTGTGTTAGAGAAGGTGCGCATATTAGAAAATACAATGGATATGCTTACCAAGTTGGTTACTATGGACAGGTTTAAGCATTGTTTGGATTTATTACATATTTCAAATTGTTGAAGAAAAGACAAATACTCAAACCATTGATGAATCATTCGCTAAGGTGGAGATTGTTATACATAGCTCATAATAAAAGCTAGCAAGTGTGCAATTTGGATGGGTTGGGAATGCAGGGGTGTGGGGGCTACACACCAACAGTATTGTGTAGGGGTAATTTACAATGTGTACTGGTGGGTTACTTATATATAAACAAGCATTGTATTGTAATCTTACACACTCTCGAATAAGAAAATTTACCACGTTGCTCCCGAGAATGTAGATTACTATTGCTAAACCTTGTTTAGTTCGTCTCTTATTTTTCTTTTTATTTGTGTGATTGATCCTAAAAAAATGCAAAATTGTAGTGTGTGCATCTATATTCTATAAAGAAGCTAAGACTAATCCAAATTAGATTGTTAAAATAGTAGAGTTGCTCATGATTGAAAGGAACAAAACTTTTGAGTTGGTTGATTGACCCCAAAACAAAAAGGTAATTGAAGTTAAGCGAGTGCATAAAACCAAGCTCAATGTTGATGTTTTAATCAACATACACAAGGCTGGACTTGTGGTTAAGAATGTGCTCAAATGCTTGGTGTAGACTACTCTTTCACCTTTACACAAGTAGTTAGACTTGATGCTATCATGCTAATATTTGTTGTTATAGCACAAAAGAATGGATGTTAAGTCTATGTTCTCGAATAGCTTCTTACAAGAAGAGATTTATGTAGAGTAACTAGAAGACTATGTAAGGAAAGGAAAAAAAGACAAGGTTTTTTTTTTTTAAAGAACTATATAGATTAAAGTGAGCTCCAAGAGCTCAGTACATGAGAAATGATGAACATTTCTAGGACTTCAGATTTGATAAAACTCTATTTGAACCTACTTTGTATGTTAAGCACAATGGCACTTACTATTTTCATCATTTCACTAGATTTAGATGATTTCCTTGAAACTGGAAATAACACAAGCCTTGTGCAAATATTTAAGCAAGAGATGGAGCTTTTTAAAATGACGTATTAGTTTAATGACTTTGTATCTCAGGGAGAAGATTAAACAAAATGAACATAATATCTTCATCTATCAAAAGAGATATTCCAAGGAGAATTTGAAAACGTTTAAGCTTGAAGATGTTAAGAGATCACTCATATGAACCAAATGGAATAGCATGTAAGGAAGATGGATCAAAAAATATTGACAAGGCATATTTTATTTAGAAATATGGTAGGTTGCTTGATATATCTCACAACAATTTGCCTGAAATTTTAAATGCCATAAGCATCTAGTTTCAACTCATGCATTGCACAAGTAAATGGTAGCTCAATGCTATAAAAAGGGTGATAAAATATGACAAAGGAATATAAAACTTTAGTATTAAGTTTACAAGGAATAAAGAGTTCAAGGTAATTGGTCATTCTGACAGTGAATGGGATAGCTCTATTGATGATGTCAAAAGTACTTTAAACTCTTGTTTTATACTTGGATTTAGTGTTTTCATTTTGAGCTCAAAAGAGCAAGAATTTGTAGTTCAATCCATTTTTGAAGCAAAATTTGTAGTAGCAACAACTACTGTGAATTAAGCTTTATAGTTGAGGAATCGATCTTGAAACAAGAGGAACGTACAAGGATTTATGTAAACAACCAAGTTGCCATGGCTATTTCACATAATACTATTTTTCAAAGGAAAACCTAGCATTTCAACATTAAATTATTTTTCTTGAGAGAAATACAAGAAGATGGAGTTGTTGTTCTTGTACATTGTAAAACATAAGATTTGATACATTCACTAAGCCTCTGCTAGTGTGGTGACGTGGAGTCTTAGCATTATTTGTTTAATTGATTTAGATTTGTTTAGTTGTAGTATAAACTATTTTCTTATCCATGTTTGTGATTAGTGTATATATTAAGTAGTTATTCTTCAAGTTTTAAACGTGCATTTTTTACATTAATGTGATTCAGTTAATTAATTGTGCATCAGAAAATATTACTTTTTTTTTTCATCTGTCAAGCAGCTGTATAAAAGCTTTGTTGGTCTTTTCTAGGGGTGTTAACAAAATGAGTTGCTCGACTCGAGCTCAAGCTCGTTTATGGGGTACTCGAGCTCGATCGAATAGCTCAAACTCGAGTCCCCATTGTTTTTTTAATTTTATTCTCCCTATTGCCACTATCAAACACAGTCTAATCCATCAAATAAATTAGTTGCTAATATTTACTAAAAATCCCAAAGTTTAGCAATGAAAAAATTTCTTTGAAAATGCACATATAATATACTTTTTGTAAATATTTTTTAAAATATAACTATAATATTATAATTCTTTATAAAATTCTAATTTCTTGTTTTTATATTTTTTAAAGCACTTTTGTTTAGTATATCACATAATCCTAATTCAATTAATTGTGCTATTTCATTATAAAAAATCTAACTATAAATTCATTTATATTTAATTAATTTATATTTTTTAAGTTCGACTTGCCTAATAAGCTCGAGTTCAAGTAGAATTTTTTTACTCAAACTCGAGCTTGATACCAACTACTCGACTCGAGGTCGAGGTCAAGCTTGACTAGATTCCACCCCTAGTCTTTTCTTATTTCTAAATTCTACAAGTCGCATGATGTAAGAGTGTGCTTATTTAAATATAAGATAAGATATAAGAATCATTAAATTTTATTACCAATCAAACAAGATTGGTCCCACCAAGCACATCCAAAACATATGATATTAATAATTTAGCCCTTTGCTATGTATCACTAATGCATTTATACTTTACACACTACAATTCTCCGGGTACTTCTCTACCCTATCAAATATGCAAATGTTTAAAAGCTTATAATTTTTTACTTAGATAAAATAATTATCTAAGAACTAATTAGTAAAGAATGAAATCCTATTAAAAATTAGAAAAAAATATTAAGTTTTCTAAATTCCACTCAGAAGGTGGTAATCTACATTTGTACAATTCATCGCTTATCCACCAATGAAGACATGCTGGACAACATTTTTCATGGATATTAAAACTTCTTCAAAGAAGGCAAAGACTAAATTAGAAGAATGTAAAAACTATGAAGTACACGGTTGTCACATTGACTATTGCCCCATTACTTGGGTTCAACTTTAGCTTGCAATGTATATATTCCACCACTATAGTCAAAAGCATCATTGTAAGGGTGCCTTAGGCCACCTTTACGAGTTCCAAATTCTGTAGCAGATGATGATGCTGAGGTTGATGAATTTGTGTTTTGGCCATCGTTCTGTAGAATAGTTTCCAGTGACTTGACGACTTGGCTCATCATGGGACGGTCTGAAGCTGACTCTTCCACACATTGCATTGCCAGCTCAAGAAACTTTGGAAATCCTGTGAGACTTGGAGTGTCCCTTATGTTAGGATCCATTAATTCCTTCAAACCAAAGTGTGTCTCATCGTTCATGTCCATAGCTATTCCAGCTTCGCGTACAATGTACTTCCCCTTCTCAATGGGCTGCTTGGCTGTAATGAGTTCGAGCATCACCACACCGAAACTGTACACATCGCTCTTCTCACTTAACTGTTGCGTCGTGTAGTATTCAGGATCGAGATAACCCTGCAAAAACGTGAATGTTTTCCAGAAAAAGAAGTTGTTCATGATAACAGTATGATTTACACAATCTGCATTTTTCTGTGGAACTTTACCAGTGTGCCTTTCACTTGAGTCGACATGTGCCCTTTCGAACTGTCAGAAACCAGCTTAGACAGGCCAAAATCTGCAACCTTAGCTGTGAGATTTTCATCCAACAAAATATTGGTGGACTTGATATCTCTGTGAATAATTGGGGGATTTGCAAGTTCGTGTAGGTAAGCCAATCCTCTAGCTGAACCAAGGGCAACCCGTATCCTCCTCTTCCAGTCTAGATGGACTCCACTTCTTCCTGTACATGAGATTGATAACATATTGCTGCCTTATTAGCACTACACGGTTCTGCTAAGGCTTTGAAGACTCTCTTGTCAGTTTATTTCTCCTGATGATTTTGGTGTGATGTAGATTTTACCTGATAAGCTTTCCCTCAGTGTTCCATTGGCCATAAACTCATAGACTAGTATCTGCTCGCCTTGTTCAAAACAGAACCCCACAAGGCCAACAAGGTTCTTGTGATGAACTCTTGAAAGCAACTCTATTTCAGTTTTGAACTCCAGTCCACCTTGCGTGGAGCCCTGTTGAGCTCTTTTTATGGCAACTAATTGTCCATTGGAGAGCATTCCTCTGTAGACCTGAAAAACAGAAACAACTACTGAGTATGCTTGATAACCGTTTCTTCAGTTTTTCTTCACATACATATATATACACATATACCCACCTTGCCATATCCTCCCGAACCGATCTGATTGGTTTTAGAGAAGTTATTTGTGCATTTCTTGAGCTCGTCATAAGAGAACCATCTTGCTCCTTTTAGCTGTGGTGCCCCTCCACTGTCTTGGCCGCTGGAGGCCCAAGATCCTGAAGTACAAACGAAAAGGTGAAGAAATTGGACTGCCTAATGTTTAACCATATCCAACAGACAATCTGAATTACCAAATGGTTTGCTGAATGATAACGCTTGATCAGCCCGCCTTTTCTGCCTCAGAGCATATACCGTTAGCCCTACCAACCCCACCACTAGAAATGCACATCCAGTGGTTATTCCAGCAATAACTCCGTTGCTGATGTGAGCTCTCTCATGATCATCTGAAAATATGACATGTTAGTTGTGAATACAGCAGCGTGTGAGTTAATCAACAGTTTTTGAGCTGAATTACAGCCGAACGCTTAGTATACCTCCAAAAACATATGGTGAAGCCATAAAATAATAGGGTCCAAATTCTGCAGGAGGCTTGTAAGTTTGGTTGCTCAATGAAAATCCAATTCTCTGAACCTCTGATCTGTTTAAGTACTTAGCATCGGCGGGGAACAGTTCAAGCTGCACCTGGAGATAGTCGTCAGCATTGAAAAAGGGATTCTGCAGAGAAACCGATCCAGGGGAAAGGCCTAGTTTCACCCAAAGGCTCATTTCTAAAGAATGGAACAGACTGGCATTGGACAAATCCCTGAAGGAGGGTGCTCTAAAGTAAAACGTCCCTTCATATGGATAAGCACAGTAACAACTTTGAGGGTTAAGTTTTTGATCTGATGTACATATTTGGCTTCCGCAATTTGCTAGGCTGGTTGAATAAGGTTTTGCCGATTGCTGAATCTGACAATAGACAGTGTTTTCTAGGGAAGCAGAGCATACGGGGTTACCAATCAACCTGTGGTTGCACACGAAATGTATCAGAGTGGCAAAACATACATCTTCTCTGCTCTGATGACTTAAAACCAAGAGTGATTCTTACAATAACGTGCTTTTGTATTCAGCACCAATTGTTACTGATGATATGTCATTGTTCTCCAAATCAACGAGTTGAAGTTGCTGGCTTATCCTTCCACTCATGTCTAGCTTGTCACCAAAGGCATTGTTCCTCAGTTTCCTGTCAAAAGATTTACACTTCTTAGGTGTGTTTGGAGCAATTTGTGTGTTTTCTGGCTGAGTGTAAGGCTTACACTTGCTGAATCTGAGGTAAAGAGAACACTTGTGATGGTACGGACCCTTCTAATGGTCCGTATTCAAGTATCCTGAGGACCAAAACACATCCACAACATGAGAGCATTTCTTAAATTCAAGATTCTAAGGCAAGGATGGATATTTGGTTCTATTATGTTCGGCACATTTTCCATCACTAATTCACTCACAGTGTAGTCAGTGACTGTAAAGTCGAGAACCAATCTGGGGCGTCCGATTGAACGAAAGAGTTGTTGCTCAAGTCCCTGCGAAGACGGAAAGGGTGATGAACTGAGATTTGTTTCTTTCATACAGAAAGAGGAAGGAGAGGAGCAACAGTTTGCTAGCAAACATGTGTGCTCTTACACGTAATTGAGGGAGTTCATTCCAGTTAAATTTGGTAATGCACCAGACAGCATATTGTGAGCCAAATTCCTGCAGAAGTGATAGCAAAATCATCAGTGATCGCTCTCCAATGATGGTTTAATTTTCTGTGAATAGGAAAGAAACACCCACAGTTCGGCCAAGTTAGTGAGGTTGTTGAGGTTTGATGGGACAGTTCCTTTCAGTGAATTCCGATCAAGCCGACTGGATGCATTGTTTAGGAAGGCCAAAAGAAATGACATTTTAGTAATTATGAAAGTGATGTAAAACCGAGAGATGAAGTTAGATGGTGAGTTTACTTACAGAACTTCAAGTGGCTTTACCAATCCTACTGTAGATGGAATGCTGCCCCCCAACTGATTTGCGTCAAACAGTCTGCAAAATTTTCACCAGTAAAGACAATCAGCAAGAAAGGTTTCAGATAAAGGAACAAGTTTCATTCTCGGTTCTTGACCTACATGTGTATCAACGACATGTCCGGGTTGAAGAGTTGGCTCGGGATTTCACCTGAAAGCTGGTTTTTGTTGAAATGGCTGCATAGTTACAGTAACATCAGAAAACAATACAAGTGAGGAAAAATAGGAGCTTAGCGTAGACAGATGAACCAGCTTGGTCTAAAACTCACAAGTGCTTTGCCTTTTTAAGCTGATCAAGTCCTGGACCAAAAGCTGATGAAACGGGTATTTCTCCGCTCAACTTGTTTTCCGCCAGGTCAAGCCAATATAGTTTGGAGAGTTTACCAAGAGAAGGAGGTACATCGCCAGTCAAATTATTTGAATTCAGGGCTCTGTCAACATCATTGCACGCATTTTGTAAACAAAAATAGGATGAATCCCATGAAAATTCACCTAATGACCGTCCCTGAAGTTCTTACAGAAAAGTTAGCTGTGACAGGTTTCCCAGTTCACTTGGTATGCTGTTGGTAAAGCTACATCCAGCCAGAATTCTGAAGACCATATGTGAAATCAGCTATATTTTTTCAGGTGTATGGTAATAGTTTGATTCTAGCAACAATAAGTTTTTGGATCTTACAAAATGCTCAACTTTTGCAGATCTCCAAGCCGCGGAGAGAGGGAACCTGTGAGGCCGGGGTTGAACGACAAGTCTCTACAATCAGTGGATCCAAATGTTAATGCTAAAACTACTAAGTTCACACCGGGTGTCAACAAGTTCTATATGATGCCTAAACTTCCCTTTATGCCATTAGAATACATTGAAATTTGGTAAGAAAGAACTCACAAAGAAATTAACTCAGAGAGGCCTCCAATGTCACCGCTCATTTTACCAGTTAGTCCCATTGTTGATAATCCTCTGCAAAATCAAAAAGTTTCATATATGACTTCACAAAGATCATTTATACAGAACGGTATAAAGGAAACCAAAAGTCTCGATGATATTAGGCATACTTACAGTGAAGTCACCCTGGAGTTGTTGCATGCAATGCCCTCCCAGCCTGCACAAGGATCATCTGACTTGTCCCAGCTTGGTGGGGTGTTTCCCCACTGATCTTTTAGTGATCGAAGAACAGCAGCTGCAGCAAGAGGAACGGTTTTTACGTGTATCAAATCTAGTCAGTTTATGATCCAACATCGGACAGAGAAAACTGAAGAGTTGATGGCATAGTATACTATATGTATGTGATGATATGAGACAGACAATAAGAAGCCAGCAGTTGCTTCTGTGGAAGGAAACTATGTATGGAAGATAGTCATGATTTACAACTGTAGTTTTTACACTGCCTTTGGCTTCTTCGGGCATAGGTACAAATCAAGATTTAAGATTAATATAAAGTGTCACTACCCGAATGAGGTCCTACTGAGGTCTAAAAGTAAAATTCCAACCAAATATCAAGTTATCATGTAGAGCATTGTCTAGCACAGAATTTGTCAGAACAATTCCCGTGAGGCTTCGTGTGGTGAACAAAAAGATGAACCCTACAGCAAATAACATGGCTGTTTTGCATTGTATCAAACCCCGCTTCATGGGTGTATAATGCGCACACACACTCATAGACACAGAAACACATAAAACAGATGTTAGTGTTACCATCCTGTGGGTTTGTTGCGGCATTGGAAACGTGAATAAAAATGCAGAAAACCAGCTGATAGCAAAAGAGCAGCTGCTGCGTGGCTGCCATGGCTGATGGGCTGTCTCTCTCCTTAAAACAAAATAAATATAGCTTTCACAATGCCCTGTGCCCAGTTAGTTATCAGTAGTGCAGGAGACAACTAAATCCCAGAGAGATATTTCCATCCCAGTATTGCAACCATTGCTTGGAACTGAATTTAACCACCACTTACATGTCGAGAGAGAGGAGGTTAGAGTAAAGGGGAGACAAAAGAAAAGCTTGAAACGGTTCGGGTTGCTACTTGGAATGATTAAAACTTGTCGTAGAAGACAATTCAAGTAATCAACTCATCTCCCACTGTCCGGCCAATGAATCAATCACACTCTGTGGCCAACCCATCATTCATCATCAATTGTATAGCACTCACTCTACAATCATGAAAATATGAACCATAACACTACAGTAAAGCCACTAGGACTACGACATGCGTTTCTTTAATCAACAATGTGTGTTCTACAGTTAAATAACGAAAAAATGTCGTATCTATCTGATGCTTGACTATGAAGCAAATTGACTTACATTCTGTGAAAACTGCGTCTGGACGCGTAACTGGAAATAGTTGTGAACGTTTTGATTGCTTGCAATTAAAAAAAAATATATTTACTTAGATTGATACAAATACTTTGCGTCTGTTTTGATTTGATTTCTGCGCGTGTGTTTTAAGGTGTCGAAAATTATATAAAAATAAAAAAATATATACGGTAAAATTTAAAAAATATAAAGGTCGAATTACACTTTTTAGAGTAGAAACAAAACAATTTTTTTTCATGAGAGTGTACCATTCCACACATTAAAAAAATTAATGCTCTTTAACCTTTCATGGTCATGAAATAAATATTATTTTCATTTTTAATTTTCCAGCCAACAAAGAAAAAATGTACACACGGAAGAAGCATTTTCACTCTTACGCGATCTCTACCAACTGGTCATTTTACGACTTACCAATCTTTGAACTATTATCGTAGCACTATTATTACCTAATTTTTCTTGGCCTGCCTGCACAGGACCACGCATGCATTGCTAAAGTTTTAATTACGAGAAACACGGACACAATTACGGCTGTCTTGTCCTCTTGGTTGTGTTTGGAACTCAATTTCATCCTCTCAACCTGCTCCAAACTTTATCCAATCAGATATACTGCTCAATAAATTTTTATTTTAATTTAAATTGAAAATTTTCTCTTCCTACATGTATAATTTAAAAACTACTTATAATAAAATGAATACTTACGTACATACGTACATATATATACACATATTTAAATATGTTCATGCCATATAAACTAATTATTATTATTATATACTATCATACTATTTAATTATATATATATATATATATTATAAATCTATATTCAAATAAATTAAAATTTTTAAAATATCAAAGTTATACAACCAAACGTCTTATCCATCTTAATTCAATTCACACCAAACATCATCTTTTAACAAAACTCCCTTCCAAACACAGTGTTTGTCGTTCACGAAAATCTAATTGAAACCGGAGAGTTACTTCTAATTATGCACAAAAGAATAGTGATGGAAGGGTGATGGAGCAAGGAATGGAAGTTAAATTGCTCTTGATTTTCTAGAAATGGAAATGGGAAGGAAAGCTTCAGATTGGCTTCCAACATCACGTTTTGACTCATGGTCTATATATCCAATGCAGGCATAGTGCCGGAACCAGTGTGTTCCTTTGATACGCAGTCTTGTGTAATCAGTCGTGACAAATGGTCGCACATCACATCACCCTCCAACTCTGTGCTTGCTGCTTGGTTTGATTATAGATTAAATGGGCTTTTAATCCCCAAATCTAATACGTAACGTTTTCATTTTTCTCGTCTTTCCTTTTTTAAATATAAGAGGAATGGTACATATTTGTTGAGAGTGGCAGCTCACGGACGAAAAAAACCAGGGCACAAGAGAGTCCTGATTTTGTGTATCAGCACACATCCAAACTAGTAGTTTACGTGTTGCTCGAATGGGGTTCGTGCGGACGAATGCTTGTAAAATTAAAATGAACTCAACAACAGTGTAAAGATGATGTGTGTCAAATGGGTTCACGCCTGTAACAAGGATCGGGACACGATCATTCTCCATCAAGAGGTTCTTGTCGCCTGAACAGGCAACCCACCATCCCGAACTAGCATGCTCTAGGGGCATTGATGGACTAAGAATAAGGTTTAAGGAGAATGATGGTGCAAGAGAAACAATAAAATTGCCTGTCGCAGGGCAATCCTCGAATGAACAACCTTATTGATAGATGGTGCAGGTAACCTGATTAAGCCTCTACTTCCAAGCTGCAACATCTTCGTTCCTTCCCAGTCCAAGAAGCTACTACTGTGCAAGATGAGCCAAGTATGGCTCTGTCCTAGAGTCTGAACCTCACCAGTGAATTCCCTCTCGAGCTGCCTGCAAACCACGGGCGTAGAATGTCTTGGACACAGCACATTGGAAGGGAAAGTCAGGGTGGGAATCCCAGTGGGAAATTCAATAACCGTTGCATTTTCAGAATGCTACTTTCAGCGTCTGACACTGGGTTCATAGTTTCTATGGTTTGTATTTATTCACATCAGGACTGCCAATCTTGGGAGTGTCAATTGAATAAGAGGGAGTTTGGTTAAGCTTATTTTAACTAGTTTATAAGATTGCATAATTTGTAAGATATTTTTAGAACTTATAGGATTATACATTTTATTTTTAAAATATGTTAATAAAATATTTAGATAGAAACATCTTCTAAGATTTTGTAGAAATTTATAATTATAATTTTTTATGTAATAATGATAAAATAAATTAAATATCATTAATATAATATAATACAATACAAGATATTTATGTATTTTTCAGTATACAAATATAAATAAATAACTTATAAGATATTTGAAAATAAATTTAAAAAAATCAACTTATTTTGAAGGAGCTTGTAAGTTCTAAATATCTTATTTTAAAAGTTTGCAAACTCTTTCATTAAAAAAAATAACTAAACACTTTAAAGAAGCTTATAAGCTCCGTTTTGAAAAAAATTTATAAGCTCATCAAATAAAATAAGCTGCTTGAGCTGCTGCTGGTTACTGAAGGCATATTAATTTCAGTTTTTCCAGCTGCTGCATATAAGGAGCCCATCATTGAGTCCAAGAGTAGCACCCTCACCAACCCAGTTGTATTTATAATTCAAGGCATACTTTGGAGTGCGCAAGGAAAACATCTTAAGCTGATGTACAATTATGCATCATGCTTTGTGAAGAACGAATATGAATGCAGTCTCAAAGGGGCCAGTTCAAGAGTGAGGCTCTACCATGTTTGCATATTTGCACAAGTTTCTGGTTAAAATCATTATGCATATAGTTTGGCATTACAAATCACAAATGCTATACATTTTTCTGCATCAAGATATCTCATAATCTTCAAGCACTTGCCTACACATAGAGAGAGTAACGTACCAGCAATAAAATACACTACATATCTTTACAATAACAGGTAAAAGTAGCAATCACTCCCTCAAAACACTTACCAACAAAAAAGTATGGCATTGTATGACCCGTGTCATGAAATTAGTGAGGATGGAGAGGCATCACTACTCAGTAGCAACCTTAAAATTTGAAGAATGAAGAGGAATAAAATTAATATTACTTATCAGTTTTTGTTCCTTAGAGAGATTAAGCAATAAACTGGTGAACATTGTATCCTCTACCTCATTAATACTCTTTTCAGTCTGGGGTCTATTACGCATGACATGCCAAATTAGGCTCAAGAACCTCAAAGCAATCGTTATACCATGGGAAAAAATGATTAGACACACCTTTTTCTGGCTATAGATTATGACAAATGATAAACCCACTAAAGAAGATTAATGCAAAATCGTTAAGCAGATATATATAATAGATACAAGCAATTCTAAAGCATTTGGTATCTCTAATAGATGCCACCAGGCTAGCATGTAAAATAAAAGATGAAAATTACAGAGAAACTCGCCTCAAAAGTCGATAAATTTAATCATGTTTATGCACAGCAAAGATGAGACAACAATATTTGATTCATATTATAATATTAAAAAAAGAACATTAAAAGACAGGCAAATCTCCCCATTCATATTATATATTTAAAGATATACCTACAGCTTCTCAACAGAAATTTCATCTGGCCTTTTCACGAGTTCCCCTCGAGCTATATCCATAAGTGGACCAAAAAGTCATACTGCAATTGCACTTAAAAACTATAATATATGAACAGTCATGCTATATGGTCACAATCAAACTCCAATGTTAAACCACATAATCATATGACGAAATTCCGTATCAACTCTAACCAGAAAATAACATATAATAGCCAGAAACCAGATATGGATCTCAGGTCTAAGATTTGGTAGTGAACAGTTTGGGAGATGCCAATATCCAACTCCAATAACAATAGCATAATTAAATTTATGAAACTCAAATACAGAGAGCCTTAGCTTCTTTGTGTATCAGTACTGCTGGCCCTGCTTTGGTGAAGCCCTTCAAGCCTGCTACCGACAATAGAACAACTAGCAATTGGCTGCAGTGGTCAATGGATGAAAGATCAGCCAGCTCGATCACTTTATAAAAATAATGCAATGTGCAATCACTTTATGCATTAACCTTTGACATAGTATTGATAGAATTTAATATCGTGTGCAAATACATAAAGTTAAAATATTTCTTAAGTGTAAGTTTTACATTGTTCATAAAATACATAAAATGAAGAAATAATAGAATTTGAAAGAATAAAATTAAGAGAAGTAAGTGCAAAACTATATATGTAGAAAGAATTGATATTTTAGTAATTACTTAACGTGCAACCAAATTAAGTTTATATACTTAACACAAATACTAATGATAAAGATACATTGCACGCGTGACGCATGTGCATAACTATGTAAATAAATAGATGTTATTTTTAATATAAATTTTATATTATTTACAAAATAAAAATTTTGAAAAGAAAATTGAGAGGAGTGAATGAAACAAGCGAAAATTCTAGGAGTTAATGAAAATATAGTATATAAATAATTAAGAGCAATGTAGTAATTACACTTTGCATTATCAAATTAAATTATATTCTCATGGCATGTTCTTTTTTAAGGATACGATTATAATTCAAAGGATTGTTTTAAAAGATAAAAAAGTTTGTTTGAATTAATTGAACCTTAACTTTCACGTTTAGTGAATTTGACTATTCAATTAATAATATAAGTTTAAAATAGTCTTTTGAATGAATTATAAAAGAACTATAGCATCTTTATTATTTTATTTTAACTTTCATATAAGATTATTTATCTTATAATCTTATATCAGGCTATTATTTTATCAAGGGTTTTAATCATTCAAAAAGAACACTTTATTAACATGAATAAAATAGTATAACATACATAATCATTCAAAATAAATATGTTCACAATATATAGTATAGACATTGCCACATCCCCAAATCGGAGTTACGACATATCAAGATACAAACAACCTTAACGGATATCAAAACCCAAAATATTAGAACATACTAATCCACCAATTATTATTCAATATCCGAGAGGAATAATGCCTCACTGACTGTCAATGGAAAAAAAGCAATCTAACTATTACATTACAATAGAAAAGGAATAGGGTAAAGTAACATGTGCTATTACATCCTTATTTTATTTGTTAAACCAATTTAGAGCGAAATTCTTCATTTCCCTAGTCTTCTACCATCTCCGTATTTGTCCTTCATCATTGAGTTTTCTGCAAAAGTAGTTTTCAAAAAATGTGAACAACTAACTGTCCAATAAGAAATTACTTGATCTTTTTTTGTTTGTTGTGAATATAGTAAACAATTTTAAAATCAAAAAGCATTTATTTGGAATTTGCACAAGGTAAACAGTTAAAAATTTTACATGCAATATACCATAAATTCATTTCTAATGTACTATTTCTAGGCATGCCCAAAAACCTAAGCAATTCACTTACCAAATTCTTCGAACAGAACCTTAGTCTATAATCTCAGCTAAAGAGGGCCATGTGCAACTTTTGTGGCTATCTCATTTTATGAACTCAAACGAGAGGGTCACATATTCAACCTCCAATCTTGGTTGAGCGGGCCATGTGGTTTTAATCTATTACCTAAATTAAAAGGTCATGTATCTCACCTAGTGTGGGGTAAGTGGGTGAAACTAATCTCTGTACTATCTCGTTTAGTCCTTGCGGGGATTTTATCACAATATTTCAATTTACATAATTAACACGTCAAGTACTTTAAAAATACAAATTAATTGGTATTTGTTCACATCTAAAATATTTTCAAGTAAAGCATTTTGAACTAAGAACATGCCAATTTGCGCAAATAAAACATGAATTTTTTTTAGAAATAATTCAAAATAAGTTTTCACAAAATATAAAATTTTCAAAAAATAATGTGGAACAAGTTTAGTAAAGATATCAAATTTTCAAGAAAAATAATTTATTAAAAATAGTTTTGAAAACTTACAAATAACTACTTACCCAATTCCCACCTATTGGTTCTGAAGCCCACTGGCCCAAGTTTCTTGATTCCCTACTTAGTTAGAACAATGTCCCAATTTTAATTCCCAAAACAATAGGAGTTAGTCTCTACTTGTTATTTGTGCAATCCTAATATCTTAGATTAATTCTTTCTAAAATTTTAAATTCTCTACGGACTGGGCTTTTCTATTTAAGCTCACTCGTTTAGCTTCCCCTATATCATGTCGGGTTGTTATCTCAAATATTTATGCATTTTAAGTCACAAAATGTTTAAAATTGTGTTCTAAAAGGGAAAAAAAATTTCTGCTCATTTTCTATTTATGCGATCGTGAAAACACGACTTGCAACTATGAGAAATGTTTTGCGCTCACACGATAAAATGTATTGCATTTTAGGCAGCACTCGCATTTAGCCCTCGCGACTGCCGGTTGAAGCCTCGTGACCTCGAGAAGCCCTCCACTGACCACACACTCAGCCACGGTACATTTTGTCTTTTCTTGCAGTTGGGCTTCACAATCACAAGGTGGGCTATTGCGATTGTGAAAATGGTAGCAATGCATTTTGCTACGCACCACGACCTGCTTTGCATTCGCAGACCAACACTTCGCAACCACAAGCAGCACCTAGCCTATGCGTAAGGTCTTACTTAGTTTGAATTTTCTCTTTATACAAATTTAACTATCTTACTCGATACTTACACATAATCTATAAGTTCTAAGGAATTTTTTTATATCAGAAAATCTAATCTTTACATGTTTTTGACAATTACCCCAAAAATCCATGAATTCAAACAATGTTTTCAAGTTGAAAGTTGACTTAGGTCCACTAATCAAGACTTATTTTACAGGTCTTAATCCCTTAATGAGATTACTTAAACACGAGTTGAAGTGAAAATGGCCATAGCTATGAGATCCTAGCCAGAGAAGAGCAAGAGAAGATATTTTCAAGGAAGTTATGGATTACATCTTTCTTTTTACCGAAAGTTTCGTTCTTGAAATGTAAACTAACCTACTCCAAAACAAGTAGGGGTGTCGATTCCTCTTATCTACCTCTAGTTCTGGTGTTACCTTTTGTTTAATGTGGTTAGACCGCTGAATCTTTGCCTAAGGTATCCGATCGGCTTCCAACTCTTGATTGCCACTAAAGGTCCCAATCACAATTCCTATATATATATATATATATATATATATATAGGAATTGTATATCGTGGTAGCTACCATGATTTCTCCTCTCAGCGTGACTATTGTATAGGGTTATTCTAATATTTCAAGCCCATGTTCTAACTTTTAAAAATAAAAGTATGCAAGGCATTCTAGTCGAACAAAGCACATGCAAAAAGGTAGGTTAACAATAATATCACTTGCTATTGCATTCTTGATGTCATCAACACCCTCTTGGATCATGGCGAACACTAAGGCATTTCCTTTCAACCTAACATTAGGTTGATTTGGTGTAGAGTTGTTATTGCTACTGCTAATGCTATTTTCATTATTAGTGTGGGTAGTAGCTGAACAAGATGCATCATTTGGGCATTCTATGTCTTGGTGACCTTACTACCCACATCTGAAGCATTTGTTGGTTGTCATTCGGCATACTTTGGTGTGCTGTGGGTGGCATACACGTCACTAGTTACTAGCCCTATTAACCCTTTTTCCAACTAGTGGCTTAGCCAAGGGTGATTGCCTTTTCCCAGAACTTGGGTTGCGTTTAGGTCTCTTTAGATTGGTTTCAGCCTCTCTACATTCCATATCAACTTCTGCACTTATATCAGCTCTCCTTTGATCATCAAATGTCCTAACCTTGCATAAGGTCAATGCCGTCTATATTCTATGCTCGTCATTAATCTCCACTTTCTTTTCTATGAATTCTTCTGTTTCAACTTTGTCCTTTTCAATTTATACTTCAATTCCTTTTATTTCTTCTTGTTCAATCTTCTCTTCATCAATTTCCAAACCTTTGTTAGGACTAACATTATTCTGGTGCTGCGTGTTTTTGAATTCTATTTCTTCTTTACTTTCTTCATTCAAAAGTAACGTCTTCATTGATGAGCTTTTCCAAGCATTCCTGAGTCGATTGAAACTAACGTAAGCGTCAACTTCCTTATTTGGACGCTTACTAATTAAGCGCCCTATTTGAAAATAGTTGAAGCACAATATATTATTATCAAGCACAGGATAAGTGGTAAAAATAGCATTGGTTTCCTCAACCTTTCTCAATCAACTATTTATTTTATTCACAATTCTGGTCATCTTTTAAATTACCTCAGACATTATCTTTAATTCTCTAATGAAAGATTCATACACATGTTTAGTATCATCAAGATTTTGTAGCCTGACCTACATGATGACTAGCTATAATAGGGTAAAAGTACTATTTAACCTCACAATTTTTTTCCACTCTAGTTTGTTTTTTTTCTTCTCTTTGGTATTTTTTAATCACACCTTTTCCACCTTTTTTTTTTTAACCTTTTTTTGTATTTATTTTTTGACTCTCTTTTCCCAATTTTTTTCCCTCTATTAAAGTTGGCAACGGATCAAACCCTTGGTTAAACAAAAAATTGTAGCAACCACACAAAGCTTGACTAGGTCTAGCAACAACGAGCTTAACAACCAAGAAATTTAGAAGCCTGGCCTAACTCAATAGCACATGATGGTCCAGGTGATTCATTTTTTTTTTTTCCTTTGGTCCCAACACCTTTAGCCTAACTACAATCTGGCAGCCAATTAGAAATTCCTTCTAGCCCAAAACTCCATGCTCTACAACTCTTGGCCTAACTAGTTTTTTTTCTCTCTCTTTTTTTAATTATTGTTTTCTAATTCTGGCACAAATTTGCAAACGACCCAACATTTTCTCGGCCCAGCATGGCCAAATGTGTTTTTTTCTCCAACAGCTAAGGTTTGTCACAACGGCACTCTATTCAGTGGCGGATGGCAGTGTGAAGGAATGATGGTGTTTCTTGGTGGCCGTGGTGACTCAGAATCGGGTGGCGCAATAGGGGATTCTTTCAATTGTAATTAGAAAGAAAACGATGAAAGCAACCCAACAGATTCCAATTGGGAATTTCGTGGCTCTAACGGCAGATTTCGTCTAATCTTTGGCGAATTTCAAGTGTAGAAGCAGTGGACTTGGGGCAAAGACTCTGATGGTAGAGAATTCGGCCACAAATCGACTAAAACGACAGTAGATTTAAGGAGTTTAGTCATGGTGGCATTCGGGTCATCTACTCATTTTTTTTTAATTTGTTTGTTATTTTTTATTTTCTCTCTATTTTTTTTTCTCTCGATTTGGATTGAGTATCGAATTAAAATTCAATACAACTAGCTCTGATATTGTTTGAATTGACCTATTGGATTTTTTTTTATTTTTTATTTTATGTTAGGCCCAAGGCCACCTAGAACTATTGACCCAACACTCGATAGGTCAACCAAGACTTGGCCCAAAATCTTTTTTTTTTTCTTTTTGAAATTCTTCTGGCCTAAGCCTGTGGTGCTAAAATTAATTCCTTCAGCCTAGCTAATGGTTTGGCACGGCCTAACCTCTCCTTTTTTGTTTTTGTTTTTTTTTTTTTTTTTTGAGAGGAAACTTGATTGGGGTTTTGGGTCACAAGTGGCACTGATGGTGGAAACCTCGGCTAAAATCAACTGAATCGACGGCAGATTCAATGAGTTTTGTAAGCAATGGTAGATGATCATTCTGCCGTTCACTTCTTTCATTTCTTTTCCTATTTTTGATTTTCATTTTGGATTTTTTCCCTTTGATTTTTTGGGCCAAAAGAAATTTCTTAATGGTCTAGCCAGACCCAACCTCCTCTTCTTCTTCTTTTTTTTTTTTTTTTGAGAAGAAACTTGATTAGGGTTTTAAGTCGCAGGTGGCTAGGATTGATGGTGGAAAACTTGGCCACAAATTGACTAAATCAGCGGCAGGTACAGCGAGTTTTGCAGAGGCGGCAGACAATCATTTTGCTGTCTGCTTCTTTCATTTTTTTCTTTTCTTTTCTTTTTATTTTCTTTGTGGGTTTTTTCCTTTGATTTTTTTATCTCTTTTTTTTTGAATTTTTTTTCAACTGGATCAAGTATCAAATTAGAATTCAATATGGTGTGCTCTAATGTCAACTGACATGATCTGAGGAAGGGCAGCGGAAGAATAAAAATTGCTCGAACCCAATTTTGAATTCTAAGAACGCAAATCGTGTATTAGAGTGCTCAACTCAACGAAATGAAACCAAAATTAAACCTAAAATTTAGATAATTGGTGTGATAAGACAACCACAATCAATATGTCGAAATCGATTAATACATCACAACTCACACAAGAATCACTTATATTGAATTAATTTGGAATATTTTCATCTTTAGAGAAATTGAGTAATTTCATAACTCTCATACTCAAAATCAAATATCTGTTGTTTCAATTGAATGTAATAACTATTTATGCTAAATTCTATTGTAACCTAATCTAAAAAGTCCATATGACCCAAATTATTAATAAAGCCTATGAATAAATAAAAATAAAAATAACAAATATTAAATAAAATTTGACGAATCTTTAGATCGTGTCAATATCTTTGTCATTATTAAATTGAAGAGGAATATATATGTATAATCATGTAGGGACCGACCAAATTCTTAATACATAGTGTAGATAGATAAAATTTATATAATATAACATTTTAAAATTTTTTTAATTTATTAAAACAAGAAGCAAAAGGAAAAGGAAAAAGGAAAAAGATAATGAAAAATGATAACTCTATCGTTATTAATTTGAAAATTGACTTATGTGTAAATTTACACATTGTAACCATGTAGGACCAAACTCTTAATTAATGATTTGAGCTCAATTTGGTTACGATATATGTGTAAAGTCACACAGTGTAATTATATATAATAATATATAAAGTACAGATATGTATTGCCTATATTATATTAATGATTTGGGGTATTACACATTGTGAATTTATCATGTTACCATTAGTTACTGAACTTATACCGTTAGTTCAATTAAAAATACTAAACATTATTATTGCAATTACTTTTCATATTATATATCTACACTTATAATATACAAGATTTTTTAGTTGTACATTGTAAAATTGCATAAATGTCCTTATTCTTTTTTTTTAATTTTCTATCGTTTTTTCTCTGTCTTTTAACTTATTATTTTTATTTGCTTTTTCTCAAATTTTCTCTTTTACAAATTATTTTATCTTTATTTATTTACTTATTTTAAATATTCTTTATGCTTTTGATTTATATCTCAACTATATTATTATCAAAGTAAGGTTTTTACATTGTCAAATTACAAAGACTATCCTTGATTTTATTAAGGTTTTTACATTGTAAAACTATAAAAACTATCCTTGATTTTATCTTTTTCATCCTTTTATTTTTCTTTTCTCCTACCTTATTGTTTTGGTTTTTATTTGCTTCTCTCATATTTTCTCCAACACAAAATTCTTATTATCCTTAATTTATTTTAAATAATATTTATAGTTTTAATTTTATTAATTTTTTACTATATAAATACCATAATTTTATAAGTTATAACTAAATTTGAACAGGCATGTTGTGTGTCGCTTTTGCTAGTCTATATAAATATATTCAAATTTAAAAAAATTTAAATCTTTATACCAATCAAAATTTTCTAATCAAACATAGTTTTCATGGCTAATAAAATTTTCATTATTTTGTATTTCCACCTAATTAAACAACCAAACATTGCCAAGCATGCTCCAACCATTTATATGTTAGATAACGGCTTTTCCAGTGTTGGGCCCCAAAACCCGACCCATGAGTGCCTTCTACACTCCTATTTCTTCTACGGTTATTGGTCAATAAAAAGAAATAAATAAATAATTGTGGATGCTGCTGATCCCACTCGACCGTCTCTCCGACTCTCTAGATTTCGATCTGTCGCGATCAGTTAGTTGATCAAATTCATCGTGAATCACAATGCCGATGGATTATGACGAGCTCTCCGTCGAACAGGTATGCTTCCACCTATACTCACTCCTCCTTTGTATATCTTGTGTTGATGCAATTCGTCGGCATAACTTGTTGGTGGGGCTTATTTTTATTCTTGAATTTCACATTTTTGAAGTCAGAATTATGAATGAATTTGGTTTTATCCGTGCGCGCGTGTGTATTTTGGCGCTGATCTTGTGAGAGGAAAGTGAGTAATTTGTTTGAGCGAAGTTTACTTTCTTGGGTATTGTTTGATTCATTAGAAGGGGTTTTGAGTTTTGATGATGTTGATCTTTTTTGTGAAGGTTTTGAGGAGGGACATTCCATGGGAAACTTATATGACCACTAAGCTGATCAGTGGAACCGGGCTTCAGTTGCTGCGGCGCTATGACAAAAAAGCCGAGAATTACAAGGCTCAGTTGCTGGATGAAGTATGAGCAATTTGAAGACCTATTTATTCTACCATAATGTCTTATTGTTACTTGTTTATTCAGTTGAAATTTTTGAGGCATTGTTACTTTAACAACTATGTATGGTGCTTGTTAAATGAAGGTTAAAAACGTGGCTTTGGTGCTTAATTATTAAAGCCATGCACCTTTTGTTGCGTTTCTGGAACTCAATGTTTTTCACTATGTTAGGCCTTTTAATTAGGTCAGCTATTATGATATCCCCTAATTTGGATCCATGTAATATGTGATACCATTAAAGATATTTAATTGTTGCTCATACACAGAGGTTTGCAGTGGTAATAGTTAGTTTCAGTGGCTGGCAACATGTTAGATGTGGTGGTTTGTGAATCTTTATCCTAGGTACAAATGTTTGTTGCTTCTTATTTAGTTGTTCTTATAGTGACGAGAGGACGGCAAAGTAGCATTTTGTGAAGGGCTCTGAAAGTGGTTTTCTTTAGTTGACCTGCAAACAAATTGTTTCAGGATGGTCCTGCTTATGTTCGTGTTTTTGTTAGCATTTTGCGTGACATATTCAAGGAAGAAACTGTAGAGTATGTTTTGGCTCTGATTGATGAGATGCTTTCAGGTATGCAGCAATATTAATATGCACGAGCTCTTGATTTATACCATTTCAGGTAGCTGACCTCATTCTTTTACTTTTGGCCACTTTGGATTGGCAGCAAACTCCAAAAGAGCGAGATTATTTCATGACAAGTCTCTTGCTGATGAGGATGTATACGACCCATTCCTGAGGTTAATTATTTCCATTTGCCAATCGTTGCATCTTATATTTAGTTGTGTTCATTTGGGCTTCTCAGTGGAGGTTTTCATTAAACTTATGCTGCATGTTACACTGGATGTGAATATTTTCACAAAGCAGCATTCTGCCTCACCCATAAGTAAACTGGAAAAACATTGAACAAATGAACTTTCAAATGTCATAGAGTTTATTAAAGTTGATATTGCAAGTTGTTGTACTTTGTGATATATGATCTGAAGTTTGTTGTACTTTGTGATATAGGATCTGAAGTACTCTTAGATTTAATTGAGTGCTGTTCTTTGCTGCTGCAATTACACTTTAGCATTCCTTGTGATATATATCTTCCATGTCCTTGGAATGAGTAACAGCCTAGTGGTCACTCGTTTTGTTTTGCAGGTTGCTATGGAAAGGTAACTGGTTTGTACAAGAAAAGAGCTGTAAAATACTTTCTTTGATAGTGAGGTGTCAAGCATGCTTATCTCTTGGAATATGAGTGGTTGATTGTTGTTTGTCATGTATGTAACATTTCTATATTTATTAATTCCAGTGGAAGGCCAAGATCTCTAGATGATGCCATTGCCAATGGAGCATCAAGTTCAAAAAAGGAGATAACTACTATAAAAGATGTTTTAAAGGGGCTGGTCGAATGGTTGTGTGCACAGGTTTGTTTTCTATTCTTTAGTTTTATTCTAGGAGATGGAAAAGGGTAAATTCTTACAAAGTTCCAGGGTAGTCTGTCTAATGTCATGCTGTTTCTACAATTGGGGTCATAAGAGTTCTATTTAACACAAAAGTGAATGTGTTTCCTGATTTCCTTTAGCAGTTACAAAATGTGCAAGCAGTCATAGATCTAGAATCTTGTGTAAAAAAAGATCAAGGATTTAGAAAGAAATTAGAACAATGAAAATAGAACAATCAATTGTGGAGAAGTGCTTAGCTTATGGGAAAAGCTTAGGATATCTACGCCTCTGATTTGGCTTGGGTGTCATTTTGAATTTTCTAAGAAGAAATAACAAAAGATCAGAGTTAACCTAGTGTGCTCTACTAGATTATGGATTATTGACGCACAGTTAACTATGTCCCCTTCTATTGTTACTCATCCTGAGATGATAGAGAAATCTATACATCAAAATAACTTACTGGAAAAAATTCTATCCATAAAGCAATAAATTTATTTATATGGACCAGTCGAGTTTCTGTTTCCTACAATTCTTGCAACATAAGACGACTTAATTGGTGACTTTTGAAAATGAATCCCAGGATATATTCTTATATCATTTAAACTGGTAGCTTCTCAAATTAACTTAAAATTTGAAATGTTTTGCCCATTGTGTGATTATTAATATATGAGTATTTGTGGGCATAGATGTTTAAGCTTCTCAAATATGCGAAATATACGTGTAAAGACTGCCCAGAGTTAAATCTAATAACTATTCAACTGCATAAGTTGAATAGCATATGAAAAAATACTGAAAGGTTATTCTTGAAATGGTACAATTATCTAGAAGATTAGTGTTAATTTCTTAACTTAATTTCTGGGATAAATTTTGAGCACCCGTATAACTTCTTTCTCTAAATGAGGAGATACAGTTAGATTTTCTTTGTTAATATATTAGTAAGCAATCCTTTTTTCTTTTGATTATCTACCTATACAGTTGAAGAAGCCATCACATCCTAGCCGTGGTATTCCCACGGCTATTAATTGCCTTGCAACTTTACTCAAAGAGCCTCTGGTAAGGTCATCATTTGTTCAAGCTGATGGAGTGAAGTTGCTGGTTCCTCTAATTTCTCCAGCATCCACTCAACAATCCATCCAGGTAACACTAATTCAGATTACTACATGGAAAAAATTTGCCTCCCTGCTTACTGGAAAGGGTGCCACTTTTGACTTTTCATAGGAAATTTAGATTAAAAAACAATAAACATAGAACAAAGAACTACTCTGACAGCTCTTTATTCCAAAATTACCCCTTTTCCATTTGAAACAAATATGAAATAGTTGAAAAGATTTCTGGTAATTAAACTTTCAATTACTGGCATCCTTCCATTTTTGAACTGAAAAAAAAAAAGTCAAATTACAGATCTTTCATTGGAAAATACCTCTTTTCCTTTAAAATATGAAAACAAAAAGATCTCTGCCAAGTTAACTTTCCATTAAACTATTAAAGAAAACACATTATGATTAACTAAAGAAAAGATCATGTAGTCCTTGACGGAGCACACGATTTTAAATTTGTAATTCATGAAAAGGATTTAGGACAAACTCAAGAAGAAGATGAGACATCTGATTGTGGGATGGATGGAGTAGTTTCTGTCTGAAAAATTACGTATCAGAATCTGTTAAGAGTTTTAACTGGGTGTTCTATGTTCTATATCTCATCCTTCAAGTGAAGTTGGCTTTGGCTTTGTGATTATAGTATGACTTGATAACCTTAACTTTGAAACAGCTTCTCTATGAAACCTGCCTTTGCGTATGGCTCCTATCCTACTTTGAGCCTGCAATTGAATACCTGGCTACTTCTAGATCCTTGCCACGGTTGATTGAAGTTGTTAAAGGATCCACAAAGGAAAAAGTAAGTTCCTTGTATAATATTTTTTGAGATCAATCTGTGTTGCCCTTCTTAGATGGCAAGCAGTTTATAATTTTAGTTATATCAATGTCTTTACCTCCTTAATCTTGACAAGAGCTATATTCAGTTTACAAAATATTATGCTTCCTGCATAGGAGTTTTTTAACAACTGAACATCCTGCTGAGATGTTCTGTCTATTCACTTGTGCAGGTTGTGAGGGTAGTTATCTTGACCCTTAGGAATTTGCTGCACAAGGGCACATTTGGTGCCCAGATGGTAGACCTGGGATTGCTGCAGATTGTTCAGAACTTAAAAGCTCAGGCGTGGAGTGATGAGGTGAGAAAATCTTGTGGATTTGCAAACTCTTTTATTGGTTACTTAATGTTCCTTGCACAGAAATGGGGCAAATGTAAACAGTAGGTTTCAGAAAAGTGATTGTTATTTTCAGTACTAATTACAAGCAGAAATACAGCCAAAGTTGTGTCTTCTCTAGATTTAGACATTGCAGTGGTGAGTTGGTGACTGTAATTTCTTTTTCAGCCTTGAGCAATTGAAATTTGAAAATACAATTGATTTACAGAGTCAATATCTGACGTATGCACTAAAATGATAATATTTTGGCAAAAAGAGGATGCTGTTAAGTAATATTTTAACTTCATGCAATGTTTGTTATTCTTCTCTGTGCTTTCTTTTTCCTGATTTTCTATGTGGCATGTCAAGTGGCACATAAGATATCTGTGATCCAGTTTCTGGTTAAAAATTTTTATCCTTCTCATTGTTCTGGCTTTGAATTCTAGTAGTGTTGTTTTATTAGCTTATTTCAATTGCTTATGCTATCTGCTTTGTGTTGAGGTTGTGAGGTTTCACCCAGCTATCATCACTTGTAGTCTGTTTCTTCTCAATGCTTTAATGAACTCTTTCAATCCCTTCGGGCCTTTACACATAACTGCCAAGTTATATTTTATCATCCATAGGATCTTTTGGAAGCTCTGAATCAACTTGAAGAAGGACTAAAAGATAACATCAAGAAGCTAAGCTCTTTCGATAAGTACAAGCAGGAGGTCCTCCTTGGACATCTTGATTGGTCACCTATGCACAGAGATCCTATATTCTGGCGGGACAACATTACAAACTTTGAAGAACATGATTTTCAGGTATCATTCCTTGTTGACAAGCATGTGATTGTGATCTCTACTCGTGTTTTGGCTGAGTTGGTGTTACTGTATCGCTTGTATGCATGAGCTTTGTATTTTATGCATACTTTGCTGTGGTCCAATCCATTCCTAGAAACGTTGTTATTGAGGAAGCAATTCTTACTTTATAAGGTGATCCAATCAATATGGGTTACGGAGACAATGTCTCCCACCCAACTCGTGCATGCACGAGTGCATGACCTTGTGCAGAGTGGATCCTCTATGTGTTCTACTCAAGTGCACACATGGGTCCCTCTGGGCTGACTCTGCTCTTGGCATGGAAAAGGGCTTGCTTGGATACTGCCTTTTCACTCAGTCCTCTCGGAAAGCGTCAACCAGGAAATATGTGCAATACTGGGAGTAGAAAATTTCATGTTGGACTACTGGCTTCTTGGTTAATATGAGTCTCTCAACAGTTCCAAATAAAAGTTCTCTTAAGAAGTATCGCATTCTTATCTCAGCAGTTCCAAATACAAGTTTTCTTAAGAATTCACATTCTTATCCAGTTTCTTCTTCATTCTTCTTTTAACTAGACTAAGTCATAAATCAATACTCTGTTCTGATAGACTGGTCCTCTTCTCTATCTTTTAGCACAAAATTTATAATTTGATACATTGGTGCAGATCCTGAGGGTCCTGATCACAATTCTGGACACATCCACTGATCCTAGAACTCTAGCTGTTGCTTGCTACGATCTCTCTCAGTTTATTCAGTACCATCCTGCTGGGCGGGTCATTGTGACTGATCTTAAAGCTAAAGAGCGTGTGATGAAATTGATGAACCATGAGAATACTGAGGTTACTAAAAATGCCCTGCTCTGCATCCAAAGGCTATTTCTAGGTGCCAAATATGCGAGCTTTTTGCAGGCCTAAATATTGTGAATACAGGTTATCAACTCCCGCCGTTAAATTATGAGAATTTTTTGAACTGAGACTGATTAAGTTGATGTGGTAGTTTATTTCTGATCAAGCACCGCCCGTTGCAATGGTGTGTTTTTAATGATCAAAGTGTGAAAACAACTGCGTGTATTTTCTCATACAACATCCAATAAGTTGATTTTATTTGTGCTGATAATTGTCTGTAATCTCAATGTCTTTTGAACCTGCATTTGATCTAAATATTTCATATATTTATAATGAAGAGGAATTTTGTTATTCAGTTTCTGGGTCTGAATCTCTCATTCTGGAGGAGAATTAAGAAGATTTAAGGAATTGCGCACTAAAGTCAATATGTGTCTCTGTCAAATGAGGAATATGCATGATGAACAATGTGATAATTGCTATGAACAATTGCCTTCTCTCTCCCTTCTTATAGCTGCACTCGGGCGCGCAAGTGTGGAGTGACTGATTCAACATATTGCCTGAATCGGCAATCCTAGTGGATTGCAAGAGATGCCTTTTTATGCCAATCATTAACTAATGATGGTCGCAGCAGTGATGAAAGCTGAAGATATTCCAGCTATATCATGGTGGGGAGGGTCTCCAGCAGCAATGCAGTCGGCCGCAGCCTCACCCACCATTGCCCTACCATGGCTTCTATATATGATCTATTTGTCTTACGAAAATATGGTCAGATGACTGGTAACCTGTCGCGGAAGTATCAAAATGGGCATAAAAAGGCAAACAGAAACGAGATAAAAATTTGATAGTAATATTTAATTAAAAAAATATATTTGAATTAATTATGCAAACTGACATTGTTGGTTCAATCTGGACGTCAAGTGATATATTATTTTCTATGTATGAGTATCAATTTTTAGTTTGATGTTCAACCGTATTGAAAATACGACACCACTTTGCGTTGTGTTTTGATTGCTCAAAACATCATTGTCAATAACTGCAAAATGTAGTGATTGTATTGTAGGATAATTTCTTGTATGTGGATTTTATTAAACAAGAAAATTGGTAAACATGTATTGATTATATTGTTGGATAATTTCTTGTATTTGAATTTTATTAAATGAGAAAATTGGTACAAATTGATTTGAATTTAAACCAAACAAATTTTGTGAGTACAAAACTCTAAATTTAACCATCTAATTTCTCCTTCAAAAATAAAATTTAAACTTTGAACAATCTTTAAGAAGAAATTTGCACTTCAATCTTCTTTAAGTCTTACTTGATATTCAAATAACGTTGATTCGTTGATTTAGGATCACGGTTTTGAATTACACGTCAAAATTTAATGATTTTTTATAAAGAATATTTTGAATTTATAGACGAATATTAGTAGATCTTCTTTTAACTTAAGAGAGCATTGGTTGATAGAATTTATGAAATTCTTTGGACTTCAATTCTTCATGAGACTTTAATTGCATATCTCTTAAAATTTAAATTTTAAACAATCTTTAAGAAAAAATTTGCACTTCAATATTCCTTAAGTCTTGCTTGATATTCAAATAATGTTGATTCGCTGATTTAACATTACGATTTTGAATTACACGCCAAAATTTAATGATTTTTTATAAAGAACACATTAAATTTATAGACGAATGTTAGTGGATCTTCTTTTAACTTAAGAGAGCACTTGTGGATAGAATTTATGAAACTCTTTGGACTTCAATTCTTCACGAGACTTTAATTGCATATCTCTATATGGAATCCACCCCTATTTGTAGTGTTAGGTGAGAGAAATTTACTGTATCAACATGCTGGTGCAGTGCAATTTGATTGGCCATTGTGATTTGAAACTTATTACGAGATTTATTGATAAGTTTGGACTTGCTAGACTTATTATCTTTCATGGTTTGATGAGATTTAGCCACTTGACATAATTTGATTGCTCAATTTAAATAACAATGATCTATTTATTTATTTATTTTGAAAACTATATTTATTTCAAATTTAAAGTATAAATATAAATTATTTAATTTATATTTTAACATTATATTTTTATGTGTTACTATTTGATTAGACACCAAAATTTTTCTTGTATATAAATGCCTTCTCAAACTTGTTCATGAAAAGGCTTGAATTAAAGAATAAGTCTCAATTTTTTTTTATTCTCAATTTTTTAATTGGGCTATGAAATATGGAGCACGACATGGATAATTGACCTACGCATACTCCCTCTAATCCCTTCCACGGTTTATCAGCTAACTCTTAAAGCTAGCCCCATGTCACTTTTGCTTTCCAAGCCCATTAAACTTTCACTAATCTAGCCCAAACTACTCAATCAGCTTAGAGCTCATTTCCTTTTCCTTTCTTTTTCTTCTTTTTTTTTTCCTAACTAGGCTTACTGATTTCAATCAAAATTGAGAGCCTAATCATTTGAGACCTTCGCCATTTTCTTGCCAATTACTTTCCAATTCAAACTTTATTTCCAACCATGCCAAGACTAAGTACTTCTCGATTGTTGAGTGAGTTCTTTTGTAACTAATTTCCTTTCTTCGCAAGGCCCAATCACACAAGCTGCCCCTACGTTTGAGCATTGTAGGCAGTACTGTAGAGTTTCAGACTTGAAACTCCTTATAAATTTTGCCAACCAAGAAGTGTAAATCCCTTTGAATACCTGGTATAGATCTACCCTACATCTGTAATTATTGATAACTTGTGAACTTATAGTATATTTATATCCCATTTGAGCTTGATTTTGCATGCATGAGAACTAAATTGATTAATTTATGTTATCATATATAAATTATAGTAATCTAAGTGACTTGGATGTGCATAAATGTGATTTTGGGCTCAACTGGTTGATTTTGGACAAGTTCTACACTAAAATGCAATTTGACCATGAGGTCAGCCTCGTAACCACGATAGAAGAAGCCACAGCTGCAGGAGGTGTTGGTGCAACCATGGAACTCAATTGTAGGACTCACTAGAATTTCTACAGAGACCACTTGCGGTCATAGAGGACGAAACTGCAAGCACGGAAGCTAACGTCGTGATAGTGAATGGAGTTGCAGAAAACATTAGATGATGAAGTAGAATACCTCGCGACCATGTTTGTGAATGTGGGAGGGCGTAGTGTGACTACAAATGGGAGTGCGAAGGCAACTGAACTTGAGGTAAAATGCACCACAATCAATCTCGCGACTGTGGGGGTACATGGCTCAACCGCTGGAGGATTTAACACGAGAGCTGAAATTGAGAAGTGGAAGTTATGAAAATCTACACTCGAGTTTGTAAGAGCAAAGGAATGACGACACGGGACTTACTTTTGCAGTTGTGAAGCACAATGCGAGGAACAATTTGATCGCTTAGGGGAATTGCCAATCTACTAATTAATCTGTGATTGTGTAATGAATAACGGAAGTGAAACTCATGATGAACACTAATTTTGTGGGAATAATAGAAGTGAAACCACAAAATTAGTATGGGTAAATATTGTTGATCATGAAACTTAAATTTTTAAGTCGATTTAGCTTGGAAAAACCTATGAGAATCTTAAGTCAAAGTTATAGGAGAGTTCGGGAGAATATCATGTAAACTTTAAGATTAACAATCTGTAACTAGTGCAATTAAACTGATAATGTAATTGGCATACATAGGAAACCAAAACAACATAAGTGGTTGGACAGTTCAGTTATTGGTATTTTATCCCTTGGATTTTGTGTTGCCAATTTTTCGAGTGTGAGTTTTTATTCAGTTGTTTTACTTTCACCATGTTCTTATGGTCTAACTAATTAAATTTTAGTTATATCAATAAACACAAACCCCTTCTTTGTGGGAACGACAACTGTACTCACCATGATACTAGTAGTCTATAAATTTACTATTTGTGTGGTGACACTTACATCAAAATTTTAGCGTCATTGTCGGGCAAACCAACATAACATAAGGGCTTAGGCTCTTTAATAACTGGTATTCCATCAATTCGACTTGTGCTTTTGTTTTTCTAAGTGCTTGCCTTTTGTTTGTTAATTCTATTTTTGCTACTTTTGATGGCTTAACTAATAGAATCTTAGATACATTGATAGACATACAACCCCTCCTCATGGATAAAACATTTGCACTTACCACAAATCTAGTTTCTTATAAATTTAAATTTTGGCGTGATGACAAGACGCATCAAATTTTGGCAGCATCATTTGGAAAGGCAACGAGTGTTATTGAATACTTTAGGAGACAATTAGATCAAGGCATTTTTATTTCCTTTGTTTTATCTTTTTCTCTCTTTATATTCTTCTCTCTCTGTTTCTTATTCCTATTTTTCTAAATATAAATTTCTTGCTCTCGGGTTGAATCTTTGTTCTGATTAGAATTGTATATGTGTAAGAGTAAAAGTGTGGATCTTAACTTTGATCCTAAAATTAAACGAACAATCTACAAAAGGTGTAGAGCTTTATTTTAGCATGAGCAGGGGACAAAGGTGGAGGAAATAGCCCACCACAACCTGCAGCAGAGGCTCAAGAATGAGTACTATCTCTACCAAATTAGCATGCTATTAGGGACTAAGTTCAACTAGTGATGAACTAGCACATGCTATCATCATTAGACCACTGGAGAACACTAAAAATTATGAGCTAAAATCTACACTCATTAATATGGTGTAATTAAATTAATTTGGTGGAGCCTCACATAAAGATACCAATACCTATCTTGCCTCTTTCTTGAACTTTGTGATATAGTGAATTTTAACGGAGTTTCGAATGAAGGTATCAAACTTAGATTTTTTCCATTTTCTCTTTGGGATAGGACTAAAAAATGGTTACAACCATTACCACCTGGGAGGATTGTCACTTGGCAAGATATGGTAATAAGTTTTGGCAAAATACTTTCCCCAGCAAAGACAGTACAACTTAGATTGGAGATTGGAACTTTCAAACAGTTGGAGTCTAAGATACTACCTGAAGTGTGGTAAAGATTCAAGGAGCCTCTTAGAAAATGCCCACAGCATAGATAACCACTCTAGATACATGTATAAATATTGTACAGTGGTATGTCTAGGCAAGTACGCATTGTTCATAATGCAGTTGTAGGGAGAGCTCTTATGCATAAATTACCTAATGATGCATGGGATCTAATTGAAGAGATGGTGTCAAATGCTTACTAGTAGCCATCTGAGTAGTCCACAACATGTAGGGTTACTAGCGTGCATGAAGTTGATACAATAACAGCCCTTGCAACGAAAGTGGAGCATTTTTTTAAGAAAATTGATAGTGTCTTGGTAGGTAATACTCTACGTTCTCCAATATCTATGATACATACTTGTGATATCAGTGTCTGGTTTCATCTTATGCATGAGTGTAGAGCAGATGGAGCAAGCAGTAATGGGCAAAAAGAGCAAGTAAGTTTTGTAGGTAATTCTAGAGAACAAGGAAACAATACATATTAAAATACTTATAATCCAAGCTAGTGGAACCTTCCAAATCTTTCTCGGAGAAACCCACAAAATCTGTCAGGCTTCTCAGCACCTTACTAATAGCAAGAGAAAAAGTAGTCACTGGAGGATGTAGTTAGTAGCCTTACAACATCAAATCATGAAATGATAGGTAACTTGACTAAAACTATTTCAGATTATATAATAGGACTGACCTTTTCTTGTAGAACCAACAGTTATAGTGTAATGCAAAAAGGAAAAAGAAGAGCCATTTGCTTTCCAAGAAAGGGGAAGAAGGAGGAAACCAATCTAGCACCATAAAAGCCAAAGATCCCTTATCCTTAGAGGCTTCTACCAGCAAAAATAAAGAAGCATGTAAGTAAATTCCTTAATAATTTTAAGAAATTAAATGTAAATGCTCCTTTAGTTGTAAAGATCGAAAAGAACCAAAGTGTGGTCAAGTTGTTGCAAGATGTAGCAAGTAGAAAAGGGAAAATGGATAACATTGACAATACCCCAGGTGATGAAAGGATTCTACCACAAAAATTATAAGACTTAGGGTTTTTCAATATTCCATGCACCATAGGGAATATTTTCTTTAATCATATTTTATGTGATTTCGGTGCTACTGTGAATGTGATGTTTTTTTCTACATTTCAGGAACGTAAGGTAGAGTTAGTGAAGCCCACATTTATGAGAATCAAGTTGGCAGATAGGTTTATAACAAGGCCACTTGTACTAGTAGAGAACTTACTGATTAAGTGAGTAACTTTATTGTGCCCATGGACTTTATTACATTAGATATGGATGGTGAGAAGGAGCATAGTATTATTTTGGGGTGTCCTTTTCTTGCAACCACCTAAGCTATCATAAATATAAAAAATGGTAGCTTGACACTGCATATAGACCTTGAATAGGTAACTTTCTTTATGTATTCTACCCCTGTAGTCACTTGCACACAAAAAGAGGAAGAAAATGTTTTGATGTTGCACATGGTTAATAATGACACTAAAACGTCCAGTGTAAAAGAAAGTTTAATGCAGTTGTATGATGAGATGCAAGAGGCCAAGTGTGGAGGAGCAAGTAGAAGATGTGAGGGAAGAGTGGGTGAGTGAGATATAAGAAAGGAGGAAAAGAGAAAGGAAAAAGAGAGAAAAATGCTTAAACTCATGGAGGTTGTGGATCCCCGAAGTTTCTACCAAACCACCCTAAACTATGAGTATTATGTTGGGTTGAAAACATTATATAGCATTTAATGAGAGGTAACCTAAGCTTTTTATTTGCTTTTATGTGTTTTGTGTTTGTGTGAAAATTATTTTATGCTTTAAATTGATGCAAGATTTGAGGAAAGTATAAGGATAATGGATGCATGAGTGAGCAAGCATTGGAGATAGAGAAAAGAGATGGAATTTTTCCACCCCATCATGGTGCATCTTTCTCGTTGCATACTTTGTCTTTGTGGGTATATTTTAGGAAAGGCCAAAACAACAAGTGTGGAGGAGAGCTTATATATATGGAAAATTTCTACCTGAGAAGGATGTGGTTGCATGTGAGACTTGTTGCTAAAAAATGTGTGCACGTACATATATGGTTTACGTGATTAAATTGATAGAATAATTATGCCATGAACTTCGTGGTCACTAGACTTAATCTATGATGAAATTTGTGTAAGAAATTTATGTTACTTGGTTCCTTGAGATTAGCGTATTAGTTTAGCGTTGAAGACATAGTACCTATTTTAATGAGCACATACTCTTCACTTTTGATTACTAGACTGTTTGAGAAGTTCTATGGTAAGGATAGAATGATTGAGTTAGGGACATAAGTCTTGCTGTAGGTGTTGACTCTAAAGAATGAGTGAGATTGATTGATTGAGAGAGAGAGAGGACTTGAAAAAGTTTTTTTGAAAAGTTCAAAATAAGCATGTTTGAAAAATTTATCTACTCCGTTGGTTGGTCTAACTTAGTAATTGGGATTACACAATAACCCCAATTCATTCTCATATAAACCGGTTGGCCAATCATGAGTATGTAAAGCATATTAAGTTAGTTGTGAGTTAAGTAACTATAGGTGTGTAGTGACCCTTGTTCACCTTCGCGTAAAAGAGTTCCCAACAATTTAAGAAAATTATGAAGCTCACAAATTGATGAAAAGAACAAGTGTGGGGGAAAAAGGAAGAAAAATAATTTAGTCCCACATTAAAGTCCTCTTAATTATTGTTGTTGTTGGTTGAACTTATTCAAAGGAAAATGAGTTGATACTTAAAGTGAGTTGTCCTTAAGTTGAGTGTCTTTGGATTGCCATAGAATCATCAAGGGGGTTATTGTGATTAAGGTTTGAGGAGTGACACACACACACACACAGGAATCCATGATGGAAACACTTGGGTTAAGGGTGTTGTGTGGTCTTGAATGGTTGAGGATTATGTAATGTATATGTGACTTGATTTCTAAAATTAAGAAGGGTGGCTGAATCCTTGCTTTCATGGTCCCATACATTAGTAACTGAGGATAAATTGATGTTGAGTAGAGTAGTTTGCTTGAGGACAAGCCAACCCTTAATTCTAGGGGTGTGATGATTCGATAAAAGGAATAATTTGTTCTATGTAATTCATTTGATTTAATACTCATATAATTGAATTTCTAAAAATTTTGTGGCATTATTTAAATAGGTAGAGTAATTAATAAAAATTGAGCTTAATTTATTTAAACCTTACATAATTATAGTTAATATAAGTGTTTTGATGGCTATGTTTCAGGTTTGAAAATTTTTAGTTAATTTTGACTTGAAAAAAAGGAACAAACTTGGAAGAAGCAGCAGTTCAAGAGCAAAAGATTAAGCAGTAATTTTAGAAGGGTTCCACGTTTTTATGGAGTAGTCAATCGATTTGAAACTTTACAGAATTGAATAAAAATGAATTATCTTTCCAAGGTACAAATATTAGGTCAATCAGATATCGAACAAGAAAGTTATACACAAAAGAATGAACATTGCCAGAGCTGTCGCGGCTAGGAATGCGATCGCGGACGATGGAGGTGTTCATTCTTCTACACAATGAACGATTTTTAGACTATGTTTTCTTGACATTTCTCTATTATTGATTTTTTTGATGATGAACTCATCATCAATGGTTATTATTGAATTTATGATGTGTTGCTAATTTATTCTTTAATTTCTTATGTTTGTGATTGGTGAAAGATGTGTGCACAACTTTATGATTAATTATCCTTGGTTTAATTATTTGCAATTGTTGAGTTGGATAGTGATTATAGGACTTGATCAACCTTATAATTAATTCATAGCTATGTGAGGAATAATAAGAGTGAAATCAGCACACTAGATGTACAATTGTCAATATTAATTCTATGATAATAACGATAGTGAAATCATAAAATTAGTATATGTAACATGTTAATCACAAGGCTTGATAACTTGACTCAGTTTGGCCTGGGAAAACCTATTATAATCTTGAGTCAAAATTGTATAAGAGTTTGGGAGAATATCCTACAGACATTAAGGTTAACAATTTGTGATAAGACAATTAAACTAATAATTAATATAAACTGGCATGCATTGGAAACTAATACAACACAAGGGGCTTGTGCTTCAATTACTGGTATTCCATCAATTCAACTTTGTGCTTTTTTTTTTCTAAGTGTTTGTCTTTAGTTTATTGTTTCTATTTTTGCTACCTTTTGATGGCTTAACTAATAAAATCCTAATTATATTCATAGACAAACAACCTCTCCTCAAGGACATGACACCTTTATTCACCAGTACTGGTTCCTTATAAATTTAAATTTTAGTGTGGTGACGACATATGTCAATTATGCAACACAAGCAAGCTCCCATCCTTGTCCAATTTTATCCTTTCCTATTAAAACTTTAGCCGGTTTGTCATCATGAAATACATGAATTTGAATACCAGTTGTCAATAGGAATGAAAGCAATGGGGAAGCTTGGTTTGTCATCATAAAATACATTCAAAAGAAGCATTTAGCTTTTTGAATATCAACTTCTTCAAGCATCTACCAAATAATTAGTGAAGGTAAGTCAGGCTTGCTACTTACTGTGACACCTCCTCACTTTGATCCCACAACATGAATTAGTTTGCTCAAAGTAGCTCACTTTTGCTTGTTTTGTTTTAGGAATACAAATCCTAGGAGGACTACCACTACCTATTCTAAAATTCTTTCTTTGACACATATGGAGGTTACTCAATCAAAGGTAAGAAATTTGCCACCTTCATTTGTTATGTTACACTCTCCCCCTCCTCCCCCTTCTAAGCTTCATAAATTAGCTATCGACTTGAAACCATTTCTTGAAAACATCAACAAACAGCTATAATCAAAACACCACCACCTTTGGTGCAACCATGATACCTTTAATCAAAGTTATATTCTTTCCAAAACTTTTAAAGTAACATGACCAAAGTTTCATATTAGAGTTTTACATTAGAAGTTCACATCAGAGATTTGCACCAAAATTTCATCCTAGAGGTTTGCACTAGATTGACTCAGAGTTTCATACTTTAAAGCCTAGAGTTTTATACTTCAGAGCTCCAAGTTAAGATTTTTATTCCACACAACTATGATCAACATTTTACACTAGCTGAAGATTTCATGGAGTGCACAAAAGTTAAGTTTAAGGGTGTTAACCAAGAGTCCACAAAAGGCAACTTCAAAATGAAGTTCATGAAGCTTCCACGGATGTCAATCTCATGGTGTGATTTTTTATTTAAATTTAAACTTATTTGATAGTTTACGATCATATCAAGGAGCTGTTACTTGACTTTAATTTGTTTGTACTTTTGTGCTCGAATCAAGGATCATTTACTTGAGGTTAAAATTTGTTTGGTAGCTTATACTCGTATCAAGGAACCTTCACTTGATTTTAAACTATTTGATAGTTTATGGTTGTATTTGGAGCTTGCACTTGATTTATTTTTACATTGTTAGATAGTTTATGCTTATATAAAGGAGCTTTCTTCCAATCTTTATGCAATGAGTTTGAAAAAACAAAATTTATCACAAACTTATAACTGAAGTTGAAAAATATCCAAATTGCCTATGTATCCCAATGGGGGAATCAAGTTAAAATGTAGTTCAAAAACACTTAAAATTTTGTGAAGGAAGAGTCATTCATAGTTTAAACTCATACGGGGCAACAAGAGTATCCATTGCTTAGCTACCTTGGATAAGGTGAGATATTTCTACATTTTAGCCACATGAAACACCTTCAGTGAAGTAAGTTAGCAATTTAGCCATATGCAATACCATTGGTGGTTACTATAAACAATTTAGATTCATGTAGGTTAGGAATAACATGCAGTTTAGGCTAGTGCATCAATGAGCAAGGAGTAGTTTTTTTTCCTTTGCTCTTTTCTTTTTCGTTTTGCTTTTATTTGCCTTTTTTTGGTTTTTTTAATCTCTTTTATGGTTTTTTGTTTATTTTTATTTTTTCAAACATAATATCGCTTCAAAAGTCTACCATTTATCGGGCTAACTCTTACTCCATCTTGGTCAACCAACTTTTAGGCACCATTTGTGTAAAATTCTTTGATAAAATATGATCTATCCCCCTTGGAGAGGAATTTGTTCCCAATTTGATGGGTGGTGATTATAGACCTCCTTACAGAAGTACCAAATCACTAACTTGGATAGAGCGCGATCGAACTTTCTTGTTGAATACTCTAGAAAGGCAAGTTTGATAGCATTCAAGTCTTTCTTGCACATCCAACCTTTTCTCATCAAGGCCTTCCAATTCCTCGAGCCATAGACGTGCATTTTCTACTTCACTTAATTCATCATGCAAAGTAGTCCTTAATGATGGGATTTGTTGCTCTATTGAGATCTTAACATCCACATCACAAACTAACGCATACATGGTTGTTTAAGTAGGGGTTCTATAAGTAGTTATATATTCTCAAAAAGCTTCTTCAATTCTTTCGTGCCAATCTCTTTTTGATTCTGACACCACTTCTTTTAGCAAGTTGCATAAAGTCTTATTGAATGCTTCAGTAAGGCCATTGGCAAGAGCATGATACATTGAAGACTTTCTTTATTTTAAATGAAATTTTGACTAACATATCTACTAAAGCATTGAAAAATGATTTTCCACTGTCAGTAATGATGTATTGGGGAACTTCATGCCAATAGATGATGCTAACTTGGATAAAATTAGCAACATCTTCTTTCTTCACTTCTTTGAGGGGAATGACCTTTTTCTAGTTTGAGAAGTAGTTAGTTGTTACCAAAATATACAAATGTCTCATGGAAGACTTTGTCATGGGTCCAACCGTATCTAAACTCTAAGTGTCAAATGGCTATGAAGCAATGGTAGGTGTAGTGGTTCAAGAGGCTGGTGAATAAAGTGGGCATACAATTGACAAGCTTGACATTTTTGAGAAAAGTCCATGTATTCTTTTACCATTGTAGACTAATGGCAATCCATCCTCTTCATTCAAAAATGTAATTTAGGGCTAGAATGATGAGCATCACATATTTCAAAATAATCCTCTTCCATGGCTTGGATAGCTTCTTCATCACTTAGGCATCTTAAAAATAGCCTATCAATTGAGTTATACTGTGCCTTTGAAGTAGATAAAACGAGCAACTTAATGAAGAATGCTAACCCTTCCATGTGGATCGTTTGGTAGTTTCTCATATTTCAAATAATCCTTAAATGGTTGACACCAACGTTCTTTCTCAACTTTAAACACCTTCACAACATTGTGTTTTTCTTCCTCTTCATCATCTTCAAATATTTGTGCCAAAACCCATCTTTTGCCTTTAAGTATCTAAGTTTCTATCTCAAGAAGGGCCAAGGCAGAAGCAAGTTTAGCAAACCCTTGCTTATTTTCCTTCTTTGGCACATGTTTAATGGCCACATCTTTAAGCCACCTGATGAGTCAATTATAATTAAGATAAGGAAGCAATTCTAGCTATTTGACTTCATACATCCCAAGTAGTTGGTAGATCACTAACTTGGAGTCTCCATACACTTCAAGATGTTGTTGCTTAATGTCTGCTGTCATTTCTAGTCCTATGATCAGGACTTGATATTCGACGACATTATTGGAGCAATTCTCTATTAGTGTGAAAGCATGTGGAAATACTTTTCCTTTATATCTAACAAAGACTACTCCCTCATTAGCTTCTTCTTTATCGAAGGCACCATCAAATTACATTTTCTAGGGCAATATTATTGCAACCACCATGGCTTCTTCATTAGCAAGTCATTAGATAAATCCTATTCAGTATGAATGGGATGATCTACCAAGAAATTAGCTAGAACTTATTATTTTATGCCCTTTTGAAGGACATATACAATTTAAAATTGTTGTATTTGAAGATTCCATCTTGCAAGTTTGGCAAAGAGGTCCGGTCTTGACATGAGATACTTTAAAGGATTTGCCTTTGACACCAAACCGACTGTGTAGGCTTGGAAATAGTGCTTTTAACTTTTGAATTGCAAAGATTGAGAGCCAAACATATTTTTTTCAATTGGAAAATACTTTTCTTCATTTGACATCTTCATTCTACTTAAATAATACAAAGCATTTTATTTCTTGTTGTCATTTTCTTGTGTCGATGAAGCTCCCACTGATTGTTCTTGAACAGTAATGTAGAGAATCAACGGACGTTCGAACACTGGTATAACCAAAATAGACAGTTTCATTAGATACAACTCTATACTTTGAAAGGCATTTTTTCAAGCTCCATCCCATTCAAAGGGAACATTTGTCTTCTTAAGTCAGCTAAAAGGTTGGCATTGACTAGCTAAGTTTGGGATAAACCTTCTAAGGTAGGCCAACTTTCCCTACAAGCTCTTGAATCAATTTGAGGTACAAGCAATGTGAGGCCTTGCAAGGCATCGCTTGAAAAATTAGACCCCTCGAATGACCTTTAAACTTATCAACTAAGGAGATGTCCTTTGCTTTAGCTTCTTAGACATGCTTGCCCTTGAATTTTGGTGAGTCCTTCTTAACTTCTTTGCCCTTTAAGCTTCTTAGACAATACTTAGCATTAGTAAAATGAGACTGGGCCTTAGTGAATGGATTTTTGTTATCTAAAACTTTCTTTTCCATGCCTTCTTGATAGTATTTAAAACATTAGTGCTAAATAAAAGGGACTAATCCATTTTCATGAATCCAAGGCTAACCAAGGAGAATGTTGTACGAAGTCTTAGCGTTTATGACATGAAATAATATGCTTAATGCTATATCATCTATAAAAAACTTCATACATATGGTTTCAAGAGCTCTTTTTTGGTTAAATCTTTAAATCATTAGACAACTAATTACTAGCTCATTCAGGGGTAGCAAAATGTTGACTACAAAGTTGCCATCAATTAAAATTCTATTGATATTATACTCATTTGCATAACTAATGATAAACAAAGGCCTATTGTGAGATTCAAAGCTAAGCAACAAGTCCTCATCAGTGAAAGTTATTATGGGCATGCAACCTTCGCCCTTTAAATGGTTTTGCTTTTCAAAATGAGGAACTCCTTTAGAGGAAGAACCTTTCTCGTATAACATGTAACATATTGCTTCCTTGACTTGCTCAGTTCCTTCCATGCCATCTTTAAAGGACCCAAAAGTAATGACAATAAAATTTATCGTCTTCCAAGGATATCTTTCCTTCACCTACTAATTGTATGACCTTATTTTTGAAGATGAAATGGTCATAGATAGAGTGCCTTGTCAATTTATGGTATTTGTAATATTTGGGATCGTTTGTTCTTCCAATTTCTTTAGGTTGCTTCATTTGAGGAAGTTCTATGAGATTGGCCTTAAGCAAGTCTCGAATATGCTCGAAGCATCTAAGTTTAGAAATAGATAATTTTTTACTTACACTCCCTTTAAAGTTAATTTTCTTGACTTTCTTTCTTGGGAAGGTTCCTTCTTTTCCCCAGCCTTTTCTTTGCCTCAGAAATTGATAGGGATGGCCTTTAGTGCCATAGACTATTTGTTTGAGCTTACAAAAAGGGTTTGGCCTTACTTTTAACTTCTTGATTCTCTTTGTTTTTGCATGGATCTTAAGTGGAAAAACCACCAACTCCACTTGCAGATGGGCTTAGATGTGATCAATAAGCCAATTCTTCAAATGTCCTAGGGCGTATCCCTTGAAGGATATACCTTAAGCCCCAATGCATCCCCTGGATGCACATTTCAACAACAAAAGCTTTAGAAAGTTATCCTTGCAATTTAGATTCAAGCTTCTCACGTGGTTCATGCAATTGATGACCAATTTGTCTTTCCATTGGTGAGTGTTTATAAGTTCAATAATGTTGTCAATCCTTTTGGTACTATAGAAGCAATTAATGAACTCTTACTCAAGGTATTCCCAACTATCAATGGAGCTAGGCTCCAAGTTTGTATACTAGTCAAAGGCATTCCCTTTTAATGATTGAAGGAATTGCTTGACAAGGTGATCACCATAAGTGCCAACATTATTTCACGTTTCGATGAAGTGAGTGACATGTTCTTTTAGGTTATCGAATTGTTGGCTACGTTTGTTTTCAAATTTTGATCTCTAAAAATACACATTTAATCATTATACTTTTTAAAGCTTCTCTTTCTCTCTCTTACTTTTATACAATATTCAAGATAAAAATACTTTAAAATACACACCAAAATTTGAAGACTAACATAGTCGTTGGAATTTTACAAGTTGATCGCCCACTGGCATCTTCGACTTGTCAACTCTCTCAGTATATGGCTTAGCATAAATTAGAGATGACTTACGAGTGCCATCAAATTTATGTTTGATGGTTTTCATTATGAACTCCTTCAGTTGATTGATTAAGGTTAAACCATCGGCGGTTATTTAAAGATCTTTAGAGAGAAACTTCTTTTCTTTAGTTGTTGGTTGTTTGAGAGAAATTTTAGCTTCATCGCGAGCTTCAACTTGTTTGCCCATGATGTGACTAGTTTTAAGATCTACTTTACTCATGACCTTTGTGATTTTGGAGTCTTACTCTTAAACATAGTTGGTGAGAGCCTCTATGGGCTAGATGTGACTAGCTTTAAGATCATCTAGCCAGGCTTGCAATTTATTCCTATAAACTTGTAGCATTTGTCATCATGATTGGAGTGATATTGGAAGGTGATGGGTGGCTTGATACTGAGCAAGAGCTAGATGGGATGAAGTCCTCGTTCTAGCTTCCACTATCTTTAGTTAACTTACTGAGATAAAGTGGGTCCTTCTTAGTATTTTGCATTAGAAGGGTCATCATGGGGTGCACCTCTTATGACTTCTTTGACGTACTCTTAGTGACAACACACTCTAAGCAATAGTACTTGAAGAGTTTAAAGTAGCAACTTTGGATGTCCTAAGCTAGTTAGCAACAACCATTGTACCACTTGAAAGTTTGTTGAAGAAAAGAGATAAGAGGTAGAAAGGTTTCGCCAGATATACTAGAAATTTGTTGCGACAATTTCTTGTATCTAAATTTTATTAACAAGAAAATTGGTACAAATTGGCTTGAATTTGAATTAAATTGAATTTGTGCCAATAAATTTCTAAATTTAATCTTTTGATTCTTTTTTCAAGAATAAAATTTAAACTTTCAACAATCTTCAAGAAGAAACTTGCATTTCAATTATTTTGAAGCCTTGCTTAATCTTCAAATTTCGTTGATTTACTAGTTTAGCATCACGATTTTGAATCACTCAAAATTTGATGATTTTCCACTAAGAATACCTTGAATTTGTAGATGAATGCACTAAATATTCTTTTAACTTTAGACAAAATTGGTGGTAAGAATTTGTAGAACTTCTTAGACTTCAATTCTCTATGAGACTTCAATTGCATCTCTCTCCATGGAATCCAACCCTATTATAGTGCCAACGAAAGAAAATTCTACTGGTTGTTACGATTTAAAACTTATCACAAGACTTAATTGACAAGCTTGGACCTGTCGAAATCATCATCTTCCATGCTTTAATAAGATTTTACCACTTTACACAATTTGATTGATCAATTAAAATATTAATTATCTATTTATTTTTTTTAAAAAATTATATTTATGTAAATTCTCAAATTATAAATGGAAATTATTTAAATGATATTTTAACTTCCTTATCTCACGTGTCACTATTTGATTGGGCATGAAAATTTTACGTGTCTACATGTATAATAACATTCAAATTTTGGAGAGCAAAATAATTTGGGTGACTTACATCTACACCCTTTGAGAAAACTCCTCTCAAGAATTTAAAAACCTTGTAGAGGGTTGCTGGAGTAAGCCAAAAGACCACAATGCCCTTACAATTCTGACAAGGCAAAAAAAAAAAGACAAGGTAATGAAAATGTCCTTACTTGTACTTGCATCATATGAAAATTACCACCAAGGATATTTTTATCTATCAATTTGGCCAAACATTCAACCAATTTGACCAAAAGGTATTTTTTGTACTTTGTCCAAATTTTCCACTAGAACCCTAGAAGAGGATTCCCATCATAATGCCATTGAATTTATGATAGGAGTTTTGGTATTTTCTCGAAGTAGAAGAGAATAGATATTATTAAAACATACCTTAGGAGTGTAGATGTAATTTACTATAATAATTTGTGGACAAAGAAAGCAATTAGATTGTTCTAGTTTATAAAAATTTAAATTCATGGCCTAAACATCTAATCAACATAATTGAATATTTTGGGTATTTGCATGCAAATCAAAACATATATAATGTGAATATGTCTTGGCTATTAACTAGTGTAAATTGTAAGAACTATAAAACTTTTTCGTAGTGAAGAAATAAAAAAATATCAAAATTTTAACACATACCCTACTATATTATTTTGTTTGTTGGAAGTGTTTTGGATAATTAATTTTATTGTTGTAAATGGACTAAAAAATCAATAAATTAATACTATTTTAAATTTATTAAAAGGTTATTGTAAACTGAATTATGAAGACTCAGTTTAAAGATCAGAATTTCATAACAAACTTTCAAATAGATTTTCTTTTCTTCTCTAGAAAATCAATGTTTTGTTTTATTTTATTTTGATGTGTGTGTGTGTGTTTATCTATTGTTCTAAAGTTGGACTTCTAAAATGTAATTTTGAATAATTACTTTAGATGCTAATTTTAATAGGATACGAATAATAAATTTGATATATAATTAGTATATAATATTGTTAACTATCCTATAACTAGGACATACATATTTATGAACAAGTTAATAAAAATTATAATAATTCAATGCACCAAAAAAATGATTACACATTTTTTATATTTCGAACATTTTTTCTTATAATCATCATTGTTACCCATGGTGAAATATCACTTGCGTGAATCTGACGCAGTAGGACTTTTTTATTTCCACAATTTATGATGCAAAAATTGATTATTTAAAATTTTATTTTAGCAGGACCATTAAAATTTCTATGTTTTTTGATTATTTCATTGGAAAAGAATTATCTTTTAATTTGTGATAACTAGATGAAAGATCTAAATAAATTTACAAACACAAAAGGATGAACTATGATACATATATACAAGAAATAGATCACGCCAATTTTAATTTGTGTCCAATGAAAATTTATCATTTTAAGATATTGAATAATTAAAAATAGATCCTTATACCTATGTTTTAACAAAAAAATTATTGCATGTTTTTAAATGAAACTAAATAATTATATCACGCTCCAAATCCAAGCGCAATATGGTAGACCCTTAAAATAGTTATCTTAAAGTTACCCCAGCCAAAACAGAGCATCTAAAACCATAAAATAAAATTGACATCCTAAAACTTGGTGTATCAATTACAATGTAGCAACAGAATAATCGTATAGTTTGAAATCATCAATATGTTCTTATAGTCTCAACTAATAGGAAAAAATGCATATTTGGTCCCGTAGGAATACTCCATTATGGATTTAGAATCTCGCTTTTGAGATTTTGAAATTAGTCTCAACTTTGGTCAGGGTTTTCGATTTAATGTCAATTTTTGACATAGATGGTCTTGTAAGAAATTTTCTGTTAGAAATAAATGGCAAATTTGGGGAAAAATGGTGCGTGTCCTCACACATTGTTAATTTTAGAAATAGAGGGAAATGTTGCATGCTTTTAGCACGTAAGGGACATCTAAAACCAATTACTCCTAATTATGTAATCAAATCCCTAATCTTGGAAGCCTTAAATCAAATCTCCTTTCTATTCCCAATCGATTTCAACCAATTCTATGGAGAATCCCTAAATTTTGGAGAGACATGGTTTGGCATAGCCCTAAAACCAGAGAAGTACAATAGGTTAGTGAATCTTGAGTATGGTGAGTTTTGTTGTGCTTTTTAAGCTTTAAAATTTGTGATTTTGGACATGAATAATAAATAATACTTGTAGGTCTATGTTAATCGATGTCTTTAGGTTTGCTTGTCCATGGATTTGTGTGAGTTTCCTTTTTTAACACCAGTTGGCGAGATAGTTGTGAGAAATGGCTCCCCATTTTTCTCTGTGGGATAATAGACGTTGGTTTGTCCTTTTTAGGCTTGGTTGAATGTGCTTCTACATTTGGGGATATTAGGTGTTGCACTTTGTGTGAATGTCACTTTAATTGAAGTGTTTTTTTTTTGTTGGATTTGTTGCATGTGATGTTTTGTTTGCTGTTATGTTTGTTTATTTTGTAAAGTAGTTTTTCTTTTTTTAAAATCAGAGAAAGACTACCACCTTTATCACATTAAAGCTCCACCATGGAGGTTGATTGGTCCATGAACCTAAGATTAGGTATGAAGGTCGGAAACTATAGTGCATTGATTATTTGAATGTTAATGCATTTTCTTTAGATGGGCTTAATGGACTTGTAGAGCAAATGGGATACAAAGGGTCCAAAAAAATATAGTTTTTAAGCTGAATTTATGCTAATTATTCATCGATATGAAACAAGAAATAGAGAAATAAATGTGTATTTAGAGGTCGATAATGAGGAAGAAAATGAAGGAGATGCAAATAGTGAAAGTGATGAGGAAAGTGAATTAGTTCCAAGGGAGGAGGACTTTGATAGTGGTTTAAATTCATAGGGTGAAATTGAACCATGATGGCCTATCTTTAGGCATTTGAAATCTTTACTCTCACATTTGAAATTAGAGTGGTCTTTAGTACAAAGGAGGAATTCAAAATGGCTATCCAATCTCATGCCATGATGATAAGAAGAATCTAAAGCTCCGTAAGAATGATAAAAGAAGAGTATATGCAAAGTGTCAAAGGAAAGGGTATGAGTGGAGAATGAATAGTTTGAGGTTAAAGGATGAGAACACCTTCCAAATTAGAGAATATAATCTCACTCACAAGCGTAGTAGGTAGTATAAGGTAAATAATTGCACTACAGAATGGATTGCCAAAAAGTATGAGGACAAGTTTGTATTTGATCCCAAAATGGGCATGAAAGGATTTAGATAAGATGTAATTAAAGAATTGAGGCTTTATATTTTTAAAGGACTAACTTACAAAGCCAAAAGTTGTGGAGAAGCTTGAGGGCAAGGCTGATGAACAATGTAGGAAGTTTTGGGATTATGCAAAGGAATTGAGAAGGACTAATCATAGTTCCACTATCATCCTATAGATGGCTGAAGGATCGAGTGATGCACTAAGAAAATTTGATAAATTTTATGTTTGTTTTGTTGCTTTAAAACAAGGCTTTATTGCTGTTTGTAGGCTAGTAATAGGACTGATGGTTGTCGTTTCAAGGGATTGCTGTTTGTAGGCCAGTAATAGGACTGATGGTTATTGTTTCAAGGGACCACACAGGGGTGTGTTGTTAACTACTGTTAGTGTATACCCTAACAACAACTTCTATCCACTAGCATATGTTGTGGTTACAAAAGAAACAAAGCAATCATGGGAGAGGTTTTTGACATTGTTGAGGAAAGATCTACACAGTGAAAGGGATTATCTAATCACATTCCTATCTAGGAAGCAAAAGGGCTTAATTTCTGCCTTAGAAAAGGTATTCCCTAATGGTATAATAAGTTTTGTGTTAGACATTTGCATAACAACTTTGGAAGAGGTAGTTGGCAAGGATTAGCATTTTAAATAGCACTTTGGAAGGCTGCAAAAGGCACAACAATTCTTGAATAGATTGGAGAATGCAAGAGCTCGATTTGCTTGATAAAAAGGTAGTTGAATTGTTTAATAATAAGCCTACCATATAATGGAGCAGATCACACTTCAACACTTGGCCTAAGTGTGAAATTTTGCTTAACAACTTGTGTGAAACATTCAATCGTATCATTCTTGAAGTCAAGAAGAAGCCAGTTTTAACCATGTTGGAATGGATAAGATAATATTTGATGTTTAGAGTACAAGAAACAAGGACAGAGCTTTAAAGAAGTGGAAAGGTGAGCTCTACCTTAGGATTAAAAAGCTAGAGAAAAGAAATCTGGAAATGACAACTAATTATATTCCAAATAAATTTGATGACTACCATTATGAAATTTCTTACTTTGGTGGATCAAGGTTGACTATGAATTTGGCTAAACATAATTGTTCATGCAAAAGATGAGATCTTGTAGGCATCTTATGCAACCATGCCATGAGTGCCATTTGCTACCAAGAATTATATCGTGAAGACTTTGTTCATTCATGCCGCTATGTAAGTGAGTACTTGAACGTTTATGGGTCATCAATTGCTCTTGTGAATCATCCAACGTTGTGGGCTAAAACAGGCTTTATTCTCCTCTTCCACCAAATCAAGGTATTTAGGCAAGCCTGCAAGGGCTAAATGACTTGAACCTAATGTGATTATAAGAAGGACAAAGAAAGGAGTGAGAGGTATTGCTAAAAAGAAACCTGTTAGGTTGCCCAAACTTCCTTTTCCTGTGACATGTAGATTCTGTGAAAGAGTTGGCCACAATAGTAGAGGATACAAGGCAAGGAAAAATAAGGAAAGGCCTATAAATGAAGATAATATTCTAGTTGAGTATGTAGCCGTGAATGAAGAGCATGCAGCTGAGACAAACATTGTGGACCAAGGAGGTATTCTTGGTACTTAAATCAACATCGAAGTTTATACAAGTGGTAGTTCCCTACAACTCAAAATCATTCCAAGTAAAATTTGTGGAAAGAAAAATATAATATCTTTAATGACAGAACAATTGCTTTTCTTGAGTAACAAAAGATCATTTCTCATCATAGTACGAAATTTATTTGTATGGTAAAATGATTTTGTCATAAGGCAGTTGTAAAATAGCAAGATGGACCTAAGGCTACAATAAAGTAACTTTGATTCAATTTCCAATTCTATTAAATTGAACACCCATCCTCTTTCCGAGTACATCACCCATTTTTCTCAACTCTCTATTTAACTGTACTATTTACTTATACTTTAATCTTAGGAAAAATGAGGGTGTCCTTTCTCAACATAAGTTATGATAATTCTCATGTAATTCTACATGTTTGATGTAGAAATTGAGTTTTGAGTGCTCAAGTTATGAGGATGATGTCTTCCATTAGTGTAAGGTGGAATTTAGGGGGGGAGGGGGGAGAAGTTGATGGAAGCACTCAAAAAAGGCAAAATTAGGAAAACAACTTTAGGATTTATCTTGGGCATTGTGTGATTGATTTGGGTAGTCTGGGGTTGATCACAATTGATATGGATTGATTAAGGGACATAGTGATCGACCTTGAAAGCTATAGGAATTATTATCTGACTTGCCTGCAATTGATCAGGGTCGATCACACCACTCGAATTGATAAGAATTGATGTTTGCTAGGTAGAGGAGTAGATTTGATGGGAACTGGATTTATGATCAGGTCATTTACAATTAATTAGGGTCGATTTCGATATCTGGATCGGCTAAGGTTGATCTTCACCAAGCGGGACGGTCAATTTGGAGGCTACTAGAATTACAATTGGGGGCCACTTGAGATTGATCTATGTCAATTGTGAAGCCAAGATCAACTAGGATTTATCTAGAGTCTATCTAGATCATCTTGGTTGGCAGAAAAACTCAAGAATACTTGATTTTTAAGCACCAAGTGATCCAAATACTTATTCAAGACCATATAAGCATGGAAAAACTTTATTAATTATGTGTACACATATGATTGGTGTTCATTCAATAAATATACTAGGGAAAAAACAATTGAAACAAAAAGAAAAACATGGAAGGTTTGAGCACAAGGGAGTCCACCATTGTGACTTGTGTGCATGCCAATATTCATGTATTTTCACATATATCTTCATATGAAACTAAAGTTGTCTCATGTGTAACCTAAATTGAAACTCTAAGGTTTAGACTTGGGAATTACCTCAACAATGAATTTTAAAATTTCTTCTCTACTCCGTCACCATTACAGCCATGCAAGGCTCATTATTCATTATGTGGTTATTCCTAAACAACCCATGTGTACTTATGATATGATTTACTTAGCCAATTACTTCTATAATTAGCTTCACTTTGTTTCCTCCCTTCAAGGAATCCTCTAAAATCAATACCTAACTCTGCCTCATCAATACATGCCAACATCCTAAGATAGGGTTGGAAGAATCAGCTAAGTTAGGCAATGTTGACCTAGAAAAATAAGTATTTTCCTCTTCCATTATTATTATTATTATTATTATTATTATTATTATTATCAACCTTATTATTATTTCATTATTGGAAGAAAAATATAGGTACCACATCCTCACCCCTTATGACAAGTTTTGTCTTTGAAATTTAACGTACCTCATTTATAAGTCTTGGGTGGGGATGACGTTTGTCACAAAACACTATGCTTCTTAACCTAAACTTGCATTTATTGGACTTAGCATAAATTTGTTTCTCTCTAGGTGTTTGTAGGACTATCCTTAAATATCTTTCATGTTCCTTTTCACTTAGAGAGGTAATAAAGATGTCATCTATAAGTGTACCATCACAAGGTTATCCAGATAAGGCCCGAATACTCTATCCATAAAATGGAAAGGAATTAGTTAACACAAATGGTTAAACTAAGAATTTTTAATGTCCATACGTCATTTTAAAGGAACTCCTTGGCATATCTTTTGCTTTGACTTTTAATCGATGGTAACCCGACCTCGAGACAATCTTAGAGAATTCTCTAGTCCATTGATAACATGTAATTTCATAGCATATTTGTACCACATTTTGTATTTAATTTTGGCATGCATGTGAGCTAAAATAGTTATAATATGTTTTCATACATGAATTATATTAACTATGATGATTTGCAGACATATGAGCATAATTTTAAGGTTAATTGATTGAGTTTGAACAATTTCTATACCTTAATATAATTTTTGGCCTACATTTCAAGCCTACAACCTCTACAGGAAGAGCTTTAGCCAGGAAATGTGATAGTGCAACCATGAGACCCAACCACAAAACATTCTAAAATTGGTTGCAAAAGTTATTCGTGGTCTTGAAAATGCATGGCGCAATCGTAGAAGCTGGAGTCGCGGCAACGAATTAGGGCGCAATGTCTACTGTACAATGGAGCTAAATCTATCGTGGTTACTTTCGTGAGAGCAAGAGATATTGGCGTGAGTGTGGGTGTCTACTGGACAATGAAGCAGAATCTATCACGGTTACTTTTCTAAGAGCAAGAGATGCTGGTGCAAGCGTCAGAGCTTTTGTTGTGAGTGCAAAGCCAAAGTGTGGAGTACACTAGAGAAAAGGTAGAACGTATTGTGGTCAAGTTTGAAACTATGGTGAGGCAAGGTGTAATCGTAGAGTGAAGTAGTGCAATTGTGAGTTTTGAGACATAGAGTTTATGCAAACCTATGCCTGACTTCACAGTTGTGAGAAGGATGATCACGGTCATGAAGCATAGGACAAGGAATAGTCTGATCACAATCTTGCAATATTTTTTAAGGGTTGTCTTCTCTCTTTTCACACATATACTCGAACCCTAGCCCTCATGTAGTTACATATATGATGTCTACATGTCTTAGAGAGTATCTTAGGGCATAGTTTTACACCACAAACACCTAGAAACCTTAGGAAACAAGATTAAAGTGTGGAGATCTACACCACCGTTGAAGAGCAGTTTTTATTCCACCTAATGTGCAAAACTTGGACTAAGTTCTCTTGACTTGTTCTATTGTTTTTCATGATGTTTGGGATAATGAATAGTTTTGTTTTGGTTTGTATTGAATTAATCACATGTTGCTAAATTATTCGGTAGTCTCTTGTGATTGTGTTTTGGTGGAAACATGTGTACTTGATATTATACTTAATTGTCCTTGCTTTCATTATTTGTAATTGGCAAACTAATTAGTAATTATAGGACTTGATCAACCCTATAATTAAATTATGGTTGTGTAGACGATACATTGTTAATCATAGAAGTAAATAACTTGACTCAATTTAGCTTATGAATATCCATTCAAAATATGGAGTTAAAGCTATAGAAGAGTTCAAGAGAATATCCTACAAAATTTAGGATTAACAATCCATAAAACAATCCATAACAAAGCAATTAAACTAACAATTAACATATATTAGCATACATTAGAAACCACACACATCATAAGGGACTAGGTTCTTCAATACTTAGTATTCCATCACTTAAGTCTGTTCCTTTAGTTTTTGAAGTGTTCACTTTCATTATTTAATTTTCGTTTCATTAACTTATTGCAACCTAACCAATAGCAACGTAGCTAAATTGATAGACACGTAACCTTTCCTTTTGGATATGACACCTGTATGCACCACAATATTAGTTAATTAGAAATTTAATTTTGGTGTGGTGACAAAATACATCATCCACTTGAGTTAGTCAAACAAATGATCTATCCTAGGCAAAGGATATTTATTTTTGATCATGGCCTTGTTAAGTGTCCTATACTTTATGTTCAACCTCAAGATTCCACTTTCTCTTTTGACAAACAAGATAGGGGTTTCCCTAGGTGACACACTAGGTCTAATTTGCTTCTTATGTAGGAGTTCTTGTAATTGCACCCTTAATTCCTATAACTCTGCCGAGGTCATTCCATATGGTGCCTCTGAGCTAGGTATAACACTTGACATTGGGCTGGTCTCAAATTCTCTGTTCTTATGTGTTTAGCAAATTTCTTGGAGATATGCAAATGGGTAGCACAATAGTCAAATAAAGCATACACCATTGAGTTATTGATAGAGATGTTACCTGTAACTATGTTCTTAGCATTATCCGCTTTCTCTTGAATCATGGCAAACACCTTAGCTTTCCCCTTTTTGTTTTTGGTTCGCTTGGTTGGACTAAGTGTTGATGTCTACAAAGGGCTTTAGGGTGTTGTTTGGGCACTGAGAGACCTTGTGAACCCTACTGACCATGTTTAAAGTAGGCGCCGACTAGCAGGTGGCACACATCCCCATGTCTGCGATGGCATAAGGCACATTCTGGTGGTTAGGGTGTTTAAACATTATTGGATCAACTTGGTCTTTTGCTTTCTTGATGACTGGGTTGCCTTTCCCCTATGTTGTTACTTGGCCTTGGTCTTTTTAGGTTGCTCTTGGCCTCCCTTCGATTTATGTTAGCCTCCATCCTAATGGCGGCCCCTAAAAGTTCATAAAAACTTCTTGCATCATACAGGGCTAAGGCAATTTGGAGGTGACTTTTAATATCCCTCATAAATATTTATGCATCTTTAGTAGGGGGTTGGCCATGACTGTGGATGAATATTTTCCTAAAGTGTGAAATTTTGCCAAATACTCTACCATCAACATAGTAGGGCCTTGCATTAGATCGTCAAAGTCTACCAGCTTCTCCAACCAAATGGCATTAGGGAAGCAGTGGTTAAGAAACACTTCTTTAAGCTATAAGTCCTTCTTCCAACAATGTGAGAGAAACTCCCTCCCACCTTAGTGCCGCTTCATCTACAAGGAAGACATTACTACTTTATGCAACACTTTGTCAGGAACTTACGTTAGCTCAAAGTTGTTCTCTATTTCTTTGAGTCATTTATGTACCACTTTGAGGTCATGTGATCTATCAAAGGGAGGTACATGAGCCCTCCTTAAAGCCTCATAGTTGACCTGGATCCCCATGTTGTGTTGCATTGGAGCAAGGGCAAGGGCTTGAGCTTGGTGTTGATAACCAACCATTTGAGTGTGGCTATTGCAATCAAGTTTCTTGTCTTTGCCCATCTAGGCCAAGGGCAGGTTGAGGTTAGGGTCGCATGGGGGTGGAGGTGAACGTTGGTCAAATGGTTGTTCATTATCAGCGTTGAGGTCAGTAGCATAGCACAGTTTCGAGTTGAGCATCTAAGGCCTCTTGTCATTTCCTACATAATGAAAGTTTCTTGATGCTTAGTGGTTAGCAATTAATGAGGACCTTAAGTTTTTGTAACACATAAGAATGCTGATTAAATAAACAACTATTAGCATGAAGGGTAAAACTTAACATTATCCTATCAAAGTACTAGCAAACATCATCATGAAACGATTTTATTCAGTGTCTAGCATCACTAACGAATTATTATTACTATTATTACTCTTTCTCTCTTCATCCTAAACCTTTACTCTATATCTAAGGCATACATCTCTTCCTCTAGCTTATGCTCTAGCTCTGACTTGTGAGTTGCCCTTAGAATTCTGCTTTCTCATAAGGAGGGTATTTACCTGTTGTGTTAGTATGTGTCTTATTTCCATTACATTGGCTATCCTATGTTCATAGCCTCTCCACATATTGTCACGCTTCTTCCCAAGGTTCATGTGATTGGCCAACATCTCCACATACTTTCTTTTAAGCTCTTGGTACAACACTCATAAGCTTTCTAGTTCTTCCTTTAGCATTTTATTCTCTACCTCACTCTTGTCACACCTCTTTTACAACTCTATCATAGTTGTCACCATTTCCCTAAAATAGCTTAGGGTTATGGAAAGGTGGTTCATCATGTCTCTAGTGAGTGGATTGTGGCCTAAGTGTGCACAATTTCTAGGCATGTTAGTCTTTTCCATTATCTACACCATAAGGTCAACTTTAGTTAGTATCTAGTTAGATTTTATTACCATCAACGTCTTATTTGCACATGAACGTGTAATCACTCAACTTGATAACTTATGACTTTGCAGTGTGCTTGCCTAAGGACATGTTCTAAATTTTAGATGCCCTATGTGCTTAGGATCAAGCTTAGACTTTGATATTTGATACCACTCTCTATCATATACCAAATTCAGGTGCAACATGTCAACATACTAAAGATAGTTATCTTAAAGGTACCCAAGCCAAAACAAAACATCTAAAACTATAGAATGAAATTAACATCCTAAAACATGGTGTATTTGTTATAATGTGGTAGCAGAATGATCATATAGTTTGAAATTAGCTATATGTTCATACAATCTCAACTAAAAAAAATAAATGTAATGATCATGACTTTTGCTCTGATTTCTTGATGATTTACCATCCCCAAATGTGATTCATTTCCTCATTTTGAGTATGCTACCTGCAAAATTTTTTTGTAAAGCCATGAGCAACTAGTCACCTAGTAAGTGGATTTACTTGCCTTAGAGATGCGAGCATAACAAAAGTTTTTTCAAGTAAAATATTACAAAAGCAATTTTTGAAAACGATAGTGAGACATCAAAATACTACTCATATATGTAATCAATTTCATATTTTTGTTTGCATGCTTATGGGTCTCGGACATCTAATGCTTTATATCATTGATCAGGATTTTAATTTTTAACCATAACTAAGGAGGGTTAGAACAACTTTTATACCTGCTTAAAGGTTTCAATCTTTTTCCCCAATTAAGATGGTCAAAACAAATTTTGTCCCCACTTACGGGCTTCAATCTTTAACTCTAATTGAGAAAACCACATACTCAATTTATAGCCCTAATTGAGAGGGTCATATACTCAATTTTTAACTCCAATTAAGAAGGTCATGAACTTAATCTTTAATCTTAATTAAGAGGGTTATGTACTTAATCTTTAACTCTAATTGAGAAGATTAGAATATTTTTTATACCAGTTTATGGGTCGGAACTTATTCCTGTACACCAATGTTCAATTATTAGAGCACTAGCACTTTATATCAAAATTCAGTCCTTGTCAAAACATTCGTGCTTGAGATCAATATAAAGCGGTTAGACATGTGCACTCACATCCATATTTTCTAGTGGGGAAAGAGTTCACATCCATATTTTCTTGTAGGGAAAGAGTTTGTGAAATCTTATAAAATAAAATTTGTGGAAAGAAAGTAAACAAAATCTTTAATAACAGAACAATTGCTTTTCTTGAATAATGAAAAATTGTTTCACATTGTAGTGTGAAATTTACTTGCATGGTAAAATCATTTTGTCATAAGACAGTTGTAAAATAGTAGGATGGACCTATTTAACTAGATGTAGCTCTAATTATTTCAATTGATCCCTTGATTCTCATAATTGGGATCCTATTACAATTTCCAATTCCAATAAATTGAACACTCTATCCTCTTTCCAAGTACATCACTCGTTATTTCTCTTGGCTCCTATTTAATTGTTCCATTTACTTACACTCTAGTCCTTGGAAAAATGAGGGTAGTCCTTTCTCAACATAGGTTATGATAATTCTCATGTAATCCTAGAAGTTTGATGTCGTAGTTGAGTTTTGAGTGCTCGAATTATGAGGATGATGTCTTCCATTAGTGTAAGGTGAACATTTGGAGGTAAAAAGTAAATGGAAGCACCCAAAAAAAGGCAAACATAGGAAAAAAGGGTTTATGATCAATCTTGGGCACTGTCTGATCGATTTGTGTAGTCAGAGGACATGGCAATTGACCTTAAAAGTTACTGGAATTATGATTCAACTTGCCTATGATTGATCAAGGTCGATTGCACCACTCAGATTGTAGGAATTAATCTTTGCTAGGCGAGGGAGTCGATCCAACAAATATTGGATTTCTGATTTGGCCATTCGCAACCAACCGAGGTTGTTCACACTGTCTAGATCAACTGGGATTGATCTCTGCTAGGGGAGAGGGTTGATCTGGAGGCCACTGGAATTACAATCTAGCCTATTTGTGATTGATCAGTGTTGATCACGTGGCCAAGATTGACTAGGATTGATTTGAAGTATTTCTGGATTGTCGTGGTTGGCAGAAAAACTCGAGAATTCATGATTTTAAATCACTGAATGATCCAAATTCTTATTCAAGATCGTATAAGCAGGGAAAAATTGTATTAACTATATGTACACATACGATTGGTGTTTATTCGATAAATATGCTAGGGCAAAACAATTGAAATAGAGAAGAAATACATGGACAATTTAAGCAAAAGGGTGTTCAACATCGTTACCCTCGTGCATACTAATATTCATGTATTTTCACATGTGTATTCATATGAAACTAAGGTACGCGTATAAAATCTTTGTAAAACATCTAAAATCAAGGTTCCTAGTCTCACGTGTTACTCGAATTGAGATTCCAAGATTCAGGCTTAGGAATTACCTCGACAATGGAGTTTGAAATTTCTTCTCTATTCCTACTTCACCCTTCCAACCATCTAGCAGAAATTTTGGTGTGGGAGGAATTATTAAGGAGCCTTATTTGTGATTATGGAGTTTTGATTCCTAGGCAACCCATGTGTACTTATGGTATGATTTAATCAGCTAATTTCTTCCATAACTTCAATGTCTTGTCCTTACATGGAAAACCAAAAATCATTTGCTAACTCAGTCCCATCATGACATGATTACATCCTGAGATAGGGTAGGTGGAATCTTCTAAATTAGGCAAAGTTGACCTACACAAATAAGTGTTCTTCTCTTCCATACACTTTATCATCATCATCATCATCACCATTATCAGCCTTATTATTATTTCATTATTGGAGAAAAATTCTGGGTATCACAATTTATTTTTAATTTTTTATTATTTTAGTATATATTTTCTTCATATTAATTGATTGTGAGGTCACACCCGCGTATCATATTTTATTTGTATACATACTTACATACATACATATATATCTATACGTGTATGTATATGTATATATATACTTATTTATCTTTATTTAGTTTAGTAACTATATTTGAGTACATAAAATGTTCAGTATATAATTTTTAGAAAATTATGCACACAACTAAAATTACATGTATGGGGATTTTTTAAGTAATAATATAATAATATTTTTGATAAATTATCTAAATAAAACTTATTTCACAATTATATAGACTACAAGCATAGATTAAATAGTATGCAATTTATGCTTCAACATATTTTTTTAAAAGGAAATATATTATGTACAAGTATTGTAAATTTGAAGAATTTGAGTATGTTTTTGAATTAGAATTAAATGATTAGCCTTACCATATTCAATGTTGTGAATGAATCGTGTTATATAAAACTCAGTCAATGAGGAAAGTGACAATATGGTACAAAGAGAATGTGTCAAATTATGAAAAATGAGTAAGCATTTTAGTTTATAGTTTAGGTGCATTTTATCTATACTATATATTAAGTTACTAAGAATATTTGATTGTATAATGTAAAATTACTTAAATATTCTTAATATTTACATATTACATATTCTCTATTTTCTTTCAGTCATTATCAGTTCCTTCTAGTCTTAATTTATTCTATTTTTCATGTTTTAATCCATACTGTATTTTTTGTTAGTAAGGATATAGCATAATATAAAATTACTTAAATGTCATTAATTTTTTACATATTACATATTCTCTATTTTCTTTCACTCATATCATTCTCTTTAAGTTTTGATTAATTATATTTTTTTAATTCTTTTATCTATTTTATATTCTATACTATATATTAAGATAAGAGACATTATCTTGATTGTATAATATTAAATTACTATAATACCCTTATCTAAATTTTTTAATTTTCTTTCTATATTTTCTTTTCATACAACTCTAATTTTCTTTTATATTTTGATGTGGACATCTAAACTAAAGACCCCTTTACCTTTGGTGATTCGGACGACGGTGACCACCTAAGCACGAACAATTGGGGTGGCTTTGTTGTTCTACATTAAGAAAATATGAAAAATAAATGATGAAGATGATTTGATTGCCTGAGAAGAGCTAAAAAATGAAATACGACTTTAATTTTAGACTTGGAGTGACAAGGAAAGCTTGGGAGAGGGCTGAAACTAGAATCGGGGCCACCTTGGATTAATCTATTGGTGTCCTGGCTAACCTAGAAGAGTTCTAGACATTTTGGAGTTACGATCAATTGGAGAACCGGTTGATTAGATAAAGCGCAATTGATCTAGGTGTAATTTGGGACAAAATATAGTTATGATCGTGTTGTGCACAATCAATTTGAAGCACCTACGATTGCAAAGATAGAATAAAGGCAGAATGATTGCATGAACGTTGTATGACAATGGATCGATCTATAGCAAGGTATGATTGATCAGATGGACATCCAGATTGATTGCAATGACCGAGAAGATCATTTTTTTATTCTTCATTTTGAATTTTTGGGTGTTGAAGCCATTTTTCAAGGGCATTTTTTTTTTTGATATTTTGAGCTTGTATTCTACCATTTTGGCTAGAGCTCCTTTAAATACTCTTGTGTAATGATTTGAAGACATAACTCTTACCTTTCGAACATTTGAGTAAAGAATGTTTCTTCTTCTTTCTTTTGAGTGTGTTGCACCCAATCTCAAGTACAAATCAAGTCATTTGATGTACATTCCGATGATTCTTTGTCAACATTTTCATGGCGTAAGTGTTTGGTTTCTTGCTTGCCAAAATTTGATTTGTTGTAAAGATTTATCCTATGAGGTAAGTTATTACTTAGTTATCTTTTGTACAATCTCATTGTCTGTCCTTATTTTATTTTTCTTTCATTTCTGCTATTTTTCCAACCGTATTTTTGATCTGTACTTTTACCATGTTCACATTTTATTATTTATAATTTTCAATTCGATCTTTCTATCATTTTTTATTTTTCATATGTTCTTAATTTTAAATTAATATTATTTTTATTATAATTTGTTACAATGAATAAAATGATATAATTTATATAAAAATTTATAAACACATCAAGCGTGCCATTATTATTTGTATATTATAATTTATTTTGACATATTAATACACACATACATGTTGCGTTGTAGCCATTGTAATCAATATTTATCCATCTATCTATTTGTCTGTCTGTCTTCTATCTGTCTGTCTATATATATATATATATATATATATATATATATATATTAACTTTTGTCATATGTATATTATATTAATTTGCATGTAAGAAATTATATTAAATAAGATTTTGGGAGTCCAACTTTTACATATATGAAAATTCAATATATATATATATGTATATATGTATATATATGTATATGTGTGTGTATGTATTATGATTAAAAGTTTGGGACTACCTTAATAGCAAATTTTCACTATTATCGCGAATGTATACATAATATCTTTATTGTCTATACTATTGTATAATGAATATTCTATTATAGAAAAGTACCTCTATTATTATAACCACTTATATAGTTTTTGTTTTTCAATTTTGCTAGTAATTGATAGCCTCATTCTTCCATTATTTTAGTTCCTATTTTCACTTAATTTTAAATGTTAATAATATTTAAACCGTATATCTCTGGTTACTATATTTATTATGTAATTTTTTTAATTATGTAAATTATAATTTTTAAAGTACATGAAATGAAAGTACTTAAATAGCTAGTTATTATATTATTAAGTGTGAGGAAATTACAGTAACTGATTTTTGGTACTCGATATTAAATTAACGACTTATCATTATTTTCCCTATTTTTCGTTTTTACTCTTTAATCTTATTTTTAACCCTTTTCCTCTTTTCTTTCACTATATAGTTTATTTTCCCTCTTCTATACTCTTATCTCTAATTTATTTTTTATCTCTCTTTAATTTTTTAACTATTTATTTTTAATTAAAATACTAGAAATATAATAATTTTTTATTATAATCAATAAATTTTATTAATTTATTTTCATAAATATGCACGCCATGTAGATTGGCCAGTTCTTACCAGTACATATAAAAAATCACGAGAATAAAATTAGAAAAACCAAGATTTTAGACATTAGATTATGAAAATTGAAGTTTAAAACTGAATTTTCGTAATCGAATTACAATACCTTTTTAAACTTTTTACAACAACATTATTTTATTAATTTTTCGATTGATTTATACTAATGAAATTAACTAGTCAGGGTAAGTTGGCGAAAAAATTATAATTTAAGTCACTTACCTCAATCTCTTGATATCTATTTACTTTGAGCTAACACATACATTTAATATATATATATATATATATATATATAATCATGAAAATCCAATTCTGAGACCAACAAAAAAATTAAGTTATAAAAATTCGAATCGGATTAGCATAACTATTTAAAAAATTTACAGCAACACTTTTTAATCATAAAATTAATTAGTCAAAGTGAGCTGGACTATAATTTGTGAGAATTATTGAAAAATACTTGAATATTTAAAATATAGTTATAAGTATTAGCCTAAATCTTCTGATATATCAAGTATTTATAAGCTATCGAAATGTTATAACATAATTTATTATAATATAGTTTAGAGGCTAAACGGTAAAATATTTTGTTAGAAGGATTAGCATAACTATTTAAAAAATTTACAGCAACAATTTTTAATCATAAAATTAATTAGTCAAACTGAGCTGGACTATAATTTGTGAGAGAAAAATACTTGAATATTTAAAATATAGTTATAAGTATTAGCCTAAATCTTCTGATATATCAAGAATAAGCTATCGAAATGTTATAACATAATTTATTATAATATAGTTTAGAGGCTAAACGGTAAAATATTTTGTTAGAAGGGCAAATGGTGGCATTGAGAGGGCAAAATGAATTTGGCTAAATTAATAAATGTTGGAAGATTTGTTTAAAAAAATATAAAAAAAAAAAAAAACGGGAATAAAGGGTAAAAGAGAAGAATATTTTCAAAGAGCCGAAGATCAGAGATAATGTCACCTGCTGTGACGCCTGCGTCCGTATTTCGTCCCTCGGCAGATCTAAAGTTCAAAAAATCAGAAAATCAGTACTTCCAATCCACACCGTCAGTTGTCTGACCAACGACGAGTCCCGTCCGTTCACCTGCCGTACGTGATTGACTTTACCCATTTCTAACCCAGGGGCGCTTGCCTTTTAAACTAAAAATGGAAAAAAATAAACTAAAAAGGGTGTAAGATAATTCTGGGCGGCAACGAGGGCTTTTGCAAGCTCAAAAATACATAATTAATTATTATTCATATCCCTTCTTTCTATTATTTTTAAAATATTCTCCAAATAAAACGCCTAAAAATCAAACGCATTTAAAATAAACAAAGCTAAATAAACTTCATGCATCCTTTTTATTTTTTCTTTCACGCAAGATTCCTTCTCGCATTCTCAGTACCCGTCTTCCTAGATATGCATAGAGACTAGTGGGATGTTGATGGGTCTTAGCAAGCAAGCGCTGTTGTTGACTGTTTTGGACTTCGACCTTAGCTGGAATTGAAGCTTTTTGGCTTAGTTCTTGGTTTATTGGATTCGCTAATTTGATAACTTTGGTGGGTTTTTGAGGAAAGTGTTTTTGTTGGGAGTTTCATGGGTTTCTTTGGCGGGTTTCACTGATGGAGTGTTAAGTGTTTATGCAGAATCTGTGGTATTAAATGTTGGTTGGTGTCAAGCTAGAGGATGGCAATTGAATGGAAGTTTTGGTTGGTTTTACACGTGGGTCCTGATTGATCATTGAGGTTAAAAATATTGGCGTTTTGATTGTTTTTGTTAAGTTGAGTTGGGTTTTTTGTTTTACGCTTTAGGGTTTTTGAACACTGGATGGTTGTTTGGTAGAAAAATGAGAAGGATAAGAACGATTCGAAGTAACTAAATTGTTGTTGCTTTGTAGGTGTAGAGTAAATTATTGGTTGGGATTGTATGTTAAAAGTGGAGGACGGGCAAAATGTTTTATTCACAATTCATATTGGCGAAAAAGGGGCCGCTGGGGACCATATGGATAGCTGCTCATTTAGAGCGGAAGCTTCGCAAGAATCAGGTTGCTGACACTGATATTGGAATATCTGTAGGTAAAGTTCTAATCTTCATTGAGCTTTTGATCTCTTTAGTTGATGGATAACCATGCTTGGTGCATTTAGATACTTGCAATCGCATTTCTAAATGGATAGAACTTGTGGTTTGAGCTGTCGCAACAGTTAGAGAAATGAATTAGTGTCAAAAGAATGCTGCTTGTGAGTAGTACTAATAAACTGGAAACAGGTTCGATGGCTTGCACCAGCTAGTTGTTCTCTTCTTTTTTTTAGGGTTAAATTAGGTGTTTGCTAGCTAACTATATAGTTAGAAAATCATATGTTATATATTATCTAATAATGTGGATTTGATTGAGAATGCATTAATGGTAAGGCCTGAGAACGTTTCTAGAATTATGCTTTCGGAAAATAGGAAAGAATCCTGCATTGGAAAGTAGATAATAAATTTGAAGGGTTAAGACAATACGTACTTCCCTTTCCCGGTACTGATTTTCTCCATGGTCATCATTCATGGCATTTTTGGAGTAAATAAGTAATAGTATGAACCCATTATTAACGAGTTTGACATGATCGAAGAGTGACCTAACCCATCTTTGATAAAAATTTGCACAAAAATGTAGACCCAGGTTCTCATACTTAAGAAGCTAAAAGATATTCATGGTTTTGGGTATGTGTCTACTGCATAGCACCCGAAGAGTTGAATCCTGTAAATGATTGACATTGCTGTCTATGAATAGATATAGGGGTGTTTTTTTAATTAGAGATTGTAATATTATTAAAAAAAGGGGCTTCAGTGGATATGAAATAGAGCTAACACAATGAGACTGGAAAAAAATTTGACATCTCCAGGAGGCTGGAAATTCTGAAGGAGCTCTGTGGGTCTTCTGTTCTGCAAAATGAATTCATCTTTGATTGATCCCATCTTGTCATTTTTGCCTCAGTTCTTATTATCTATAGAGAAATAAAATTTTGGAACTTTGGTGCTGATATGTTTGCTTTTCATGTTTTGGAGGAGAAAAAATTGTTTACCTGTATTTAATACATGCTGCTTATCTTGTACAGACTCAATTCTATTTCCTGATGTGCCTATTGCACTTCGGTTGTCCAGCCATCTTCTGCTTGGTGTGGTGAGAATATATTCCAGAAAGGTGAACTACCTCTTTGATGATTGCAGTGAGGCTTTGCTCAAAATTAAGCAGACTTTTCGCTCTGCGACTGTGGATTTGCCTCCAGAGGAGTCAAAGGCACCGTATCACTCCATCACCTTGCCTGAAACATTTGATCTTGATGATTTTGAGCTTCCAGATAATGACATTTTCCAGGGGTTAGCTTCAGCATATCAAATGTCTTTCTTGAAAAAACTATATATGTTTGAAATTGTGCTTGAGATTCTTTGTCATGCATCATAAAATTTAGAATACTGGTAACTTTTAATGATTTTAAGATCTTGTGAGCTCAGTAGGCTTTAGATCCGCTGTTGTATTTGTGCACAATGCATGCACAAGACTCAAGCAGTTAACATATTTGATGAAAAAGTGATTCTATGGCATGATTAGCATAAAGAAAAAGAGAATTGATATGTTCGTTCACTGTTTTTAGAGGTAAGAAAGTGTGTGTTTGTCGTGCAAATGTTTATAAATTGTGTTTGTGTTTTGATATGTTTGAATTTGTGTGTTTGCAAGTACATAATATTGTATAATGATTGAATCATGTGATAATATATAAGGATAGTTGTTAGTTTTAAGGGTATAAATATATAAAAATGCCAGTGTATGTATTTATATATGTAATGATTTAATTGTGAAAAGATGTCATGATTGAACTTTGAATATTTTTACATATAAGAGAGAGAGAAACGTGTTGTATGTTTGAGAGTTGCTTTTTAGTATGTGCTTATTAAGTGGAAAAATCCCCCTAGATGGTTACCAAACAAACCCAATTGCTTTTTTTCCGGGTGAGCTTAAAATGATAGAAAATGCTTGACATTCGTAAATAAGTTTGCCATTACCTATTTTGACTAAGGTGTCTAGTTTATGCAAATGTGAAAGTATTCCATTTAATGTGCGAACTGCAAATTTTGCAGCAACTTTGTAGATCATCATATTAGTTCAAGAGAGCAAATCACCCTTCAAGACACCATGGAAGGTGTTGGTTATTCAACATCAAAGTTTGGCCTTGATGGTTAGTGCAGTATTCCCATTTATGTTTTTTCCTGAAATAATTTCACCCTCTGTAGATATATTGAAAGACAGCAAAGAAACTTAGACTGATTTATGGGATAGTTATTGCTTATTAATGCAAAGCTTCTAGTGATCTTTTCTTCCTAATATTGCTTCTTGTTCTCAGAGAGATTTGGTGATTGTGATTCTTCTCAATTGGACCTTGATGAGGTATATTATGCTACTGATGTTTGCATTATGTTTTTACTTTCTTTTTTGTTTATGCTTCTGTGGATGATTCTATTTATATACTTGTCAAAAATTCAAAAATTGTTATTATTGGTATAACAGGTCAAAATAGAGTTAGTTCATGCAGTCAAATTACTATTTGGTTAGTGAATTTGGGTTGTGTGAAAACCTTTTTGTTAAGGTGCACTCTAACCCCAAGAGAATTATGCTGTTGCATTCTGGCCCTCTAATCTGCGTTGTACCTTGCGTAACTGAAGCTGGAACTGGCATTTAATGTGCAGATTGTTACCTTAATGAATTAACTGGTTCTTTTTTTATGATTAATCAATTGAATGCAGGAATTATTTCTGGACAAGATTGGCCCTGCAGGACATGCCAATGAGAGGTTAGGCCTGGATTAAACTCTTTTTGACATTGCCAGGTGTTTCCTTTGCTAATGCTCAAGTTACATTTGTGTTTAGAATATTCACTGGCTTTTGAATAATAGTTTTTGACCCTTACATTTCATCATTATTCATCTTCGGTGTAATTCCTAAGAGCAGCATGTATATGTCACGTATTGTCTGAAGATCCTTCTGTGTGTCTGAAGTAAAAGAACTTGTGTTAGATAAGCTAAATCCATTTTAGGCAATATGCCATGATGGTTTTGGTTTTATGGAATCAAACAAAGTTGTTTGGTAAATATCGTGTCATTTAATATTCCAGTTTGTCAGGTTGGTGTTTGCTGTCTTATTTAAATACATATAAATAAGAGAAATTTATGTGCTATAGGTATAAAGGAAAAAAGAATTTAGTGCCTTTCCGTATTTTGGGTGCCACTTTATGTGGACTTTTATCTGTATGGCATCATGATATAGTTTTTGCTATATTACAGATAACATTTTAATGCATTTAAGTGGGAGTTTCTACCAGCCATTTTTGCTCTGCTGTCATTGTATCTGGTTTGGGCTGCTAGCTGTTGTTGTCAGGATATGAGCCTTGGTGATTGATGCCATTTATCTTGAAACTATCTGAATGTTGATCTCACACTCTTTCTTTTTGGTAATTTCAGTGCTGGTCCAAGGGTCTCTGTTGGATCAATGACCCCTCTCAAGCAAGATGAGCATCCAGAAACTAGGAGTGTCAGTTCAGGAACCAGGGTAGCTGCTTGAAGCTTCAATCCTTGTTAAATAGATGGTCAAGGATGTGATATTTGTTTCATCCTGTGTTATATTTGTGCTGCAATGTGTAGAATTTTTACCATTATATTTCTATTGTGTTGGTAACAAAAGTGAAAAATTTGTACATATTGGGAAACAAAAATTTATTCAACAAGTTTATTTTGTTTTCATGCAGGTTGATCTAGCTGATAACAATGGTGATCTCATGGACTATGCGCAGGCTCCATGTACTCCTCGGCTAGTAGAAGAGCCTAACATATCTAATGTCCGAGATGTTTCAGCATGTGATGATCATCTGGAATCTGAATATCATTTAGTGGAGTCCAACATGACAAAAAATGCTAAAAATAATAAACAAGAGGTCAATTGGTGTTCTGGCAATGATACAAACTCTGATGGTATTCACATGGTGCTAGATGAAGAGAATGTATGTCAATCTGGTCTCTTGAATGTTGGTCTTTCAACGCCACAGGGAGATTTTCCTATTGAAGCAACCACGAAACATGTTTTGGTGGATGAGCCTTCATCAGGATCTATGTCTGCTTCCAATTTATTAGTTCAAGTTAAAATCCTAGACTCAAACCCAACTACAGAATTGGTTGATAAAATCATCGAGGGTTCTGATGTCCCTTGCATAGAAGATTTACAGAATGGATCTGTGAACGAAGATAAAAACTCTGATCTCCCTGTTGACAGATCCTGTGGTGGTCATCAAGGTCCCTATGAAATTGGCTTGGATAAAAATCCTTGTGAAATTTCTGGCCCAAATTCCACCTGCCAGCAAGTTTATGGAGGTTCTGATGCAAAAGATCCTGGCTCACTTGGGGTTGAAGTTCCCTGCAGCGTGGAAACTGCAGTTGATCAGGAGAAATCATGTCTTGATGCATCAGATTTAGCTTCAGAAAACCAAGATGGATCTTTCCCACAGGAACCTGAAATGCAGGGCTGTCATGAAACTACAGATTTGAGCTCATTTAATCTTGATGTCCATGAAAAAGGTGTGTCTACTGAAGCATTGTTTCCGAGGCCATGTATAACCAACATGCAGCAATCTGATATGGCAACTTCTGGATGTGACATTGTGAATGATGCTGACGTACGACCTGATGTTGCTACTTTAGCAGCTTCTGAAGATGAAGGGACTGTAATGCAAGGTTGGTCAGTCAAACTTGAACTTGTTAATTATATGAAAAATTAAAAAGGCCCTAATTTATCTATATATTTTAGTTTTGCTAAATTGTTTTGACAGTAAATCTTACTTTGTTTAAGTTTCTTCTGTAGAAGTTTTACTCTGTAGTGTGACCTTTTTTTTCCACTCCCCCTTATTATTTATACATTACATACTACCTATTTAACTCTCTTCTTTTTGGTTTCAGTTGATGCTGGGTTTGTATCATTTATTCCTGATATATTCTGATCATTCTAGGTGTATTGAACACTTTCAACCTAATTAAATGAAGATATAATTTTAAATGGAAACATTAAAACTAACTACGCTTAGAGAGAAACGTGGAATAAAACATGTTTTGAATCATTTTAGGACGTTTGGGATCAACATTTGGAAAGGTGTGCTTAGTTCCAAACAAAGGTTAATGTCTTTGTAAGCTTATAAATCTATGATATTGGGGGTCTTTGTATGATTGGGTAAAGCTTGCTGCGTAACTGATAGTCCGGAAGAAACTTTGAAGGGAAATGATATACAAGATGTTCTTGCAGCTTCCATCAAACTGGACAGTCAAGTGCATAATGCGTCGCATGATCTGGTGGAAAATTCTAATAATTCTGCAGAAGCTGAGCTGCCTGCTCCAGAAACGATGTTGTCTGTACCAGAAGGTCTCACGGATCCACATAGAAACATGATATTGGAGGGGAGCCCGGGAGAGTTAGCAGGGCTCAATGGAGATGATACTGGGAGCAAAATAATTTCAGGCAAGAAACGTGGTTTCACTGAAAGTACACTGACAGAGCGGAGTCTGAACTCAGTTGAATCTTCTAGACTAGTCCGTTTTAAAAGAACAGTTGAATCTGTTCCTGATGACAATGATTTATTGTCCTCCATTTTAGGTATAGTAGATGTTCTTTCTTTTATTAGGTTTGGAAACTCTTTTTCCATTTAGTGTTTCTGATATGATGTGAAATTTTGCCTAGTTGGAAGATCTTCAGTTTTGAAAGTAAAGCCAACACCTCGTCTTTCTGAGGTGACATCTATGAAACGTACTCTCTCTGCTTCACGTACTGGTGCTCCCAAACGAAAAGTGCTTATGGATGATACCATGGTGTTGCATGGCGAGTATGTCCTCCTTTTTTACACTTGATTTATGTATAAAATCCTTTTGCATCAGGCTTCTGTTATCTGCTATATTAAATGTTAAGAAATTTCACAAGACTGCATAAAGTGCTAATGCATTAACCAATAATCCATACGTAATTTTGCAAAGTATGTTATGCGTTACTTTTAATGATCAAACCAGATGCTTTGGTTTAATCTTTATCACTTTATTGCATCATCCTTTATTCCTACAAATTTGTGTCTAGATACTTTCGGTGGTTTACTTTATATGCTGTAAGAAAGCTTCTTGGATCAATACCACTATTAACCTGACTGCCAATTGGTCCATTAACTCTATTCCTTTCTGATTTTGTGATCTATCAAACTTTTCTGTCTGATGACAGTATTGAGCTCAGAGACTAATTTACCAAAATTTTAGAATGTGACTTGTTTACTAGCTTAGCTTGTCCAGATTATTCTTAAAACTCACTGTCTATTCTACTTGATAGCACAATACGACAACAGCTGACAAACACTGAAGACATACGCCGTGTGAGAAAGAAAGCTCCTTGTACATGGCCTGAAATTTCAATGATTCAGAAGCAATATTTGGAAGACGAAATTTTTCTTGCACCAGTGTGTACTGGTGAGTTTGTAATTCTTATGTTTTTTGCCTGTACATTTGAATTATATCCCTTTTTAACTTTTATCTTTTTGCGATACTGGGTTTCTTGCCACCCAATGCTTATTATCTTCAGATGGTTGACATTGTGTGATGCATTTGGCATTGTTTATGTTCTGTAGTTATTATATAAGAGCTCTATATGCCAATTCTGTGCCTTGAAGAATTCCTATTTCACAGGCCATGTTTCTATGTACTGTAAGCTCATAAATGATAGGTGGTCGTTGAATTGTGTGAACCAGTGTATTCTTAAGTTTCTTATGCATTAGCAGGCGTGTAACTTTCTCTATGTCCACTAGCATGAATGCATGAAAAAGTATTGAATTCGATATCTCAATATATTGGAGAATCATTTGCTTATGTGTTTCTAGGGCTATTTTTTGTCTATTCAGATATGCTTATGACTGATGACCTGATTTTGATTTCTTTTCTTAGGCATATCAACTGAATTGTCGTCTTTGCACAGTCAAATGTGGGATTTGAGTGGAATTGCAATCCGCAAGAATGATCTCAATGGTGCTTCACTTGAATTTGTGGCTGAGCCAGGGCTGCATTCTGAAAATGGCAAAAATAGTGTTTCCCTTGAAACCAAGGTTGAATGGATGTTAACTCCCAACAATACCAAAAATTGTGATACTCCTACTGCAGCCGAACTCTATCTATCTTCCCAAAGCCTGGAGACAGATATTGAGAAAGGTCCAGGAGTGCCTAATGTTACCGAACAAAGTGGAGTGAGGATTACCAGCGATGTTTTGTTAGATGGAGATAATGTGGACGGCAAAGTGGGGCCTGATCTTTCACAGTGCGAGATTTTACCGGATGTAACTGGAGTAGAACCAAGTGAAAAAAATGATGGCTCAGGTGATAAAGATGATGCTTCAGCTGGTGTGTTTCATTCAATTTCTATAACTGAGACCTGTGAGACAAACCCTTCTGTCAATACTGATATGGCTGGCGGTGTAATTAATCAAAAGATGCATGCACCCCCAATTGAGTTGGATTCTGCAGGGGTGAATGTTGACCATGAACAGAGCATTAGTGGAGATGCACTTACCAACAAGCATGGTGATATTAGTGTTGTGAATAAGACTGAACCATTAGTAAGGGATGGTTTGCCGTCTGAAATGATCAGAGATGATGGTACTACTGAGCTACTAACAAATGCTAAACATGGAGAATTGGAGGATAATGGGTACAATGAATTCCCTAGTGTTAAATCAGGGGAACATATTGTAGCTTCTCTGTGTCTGGCTCATGTAGGTCTGCAGGATGATGGTTTCATGAATAATGTTGACAATTCAGGACTGTCAAAAACTCATCAAACCTATATGATGGATGCAGAAAATTCTCGTTTTGATCTGCACGATCAAGAGGTAATAATTCACTCTTATTTCATGAAATCTATTTTTGACTGAGGAATTTGATATCTGTGCAATGTTTTAATCAAATTTTTCCAACCGGTGCTACACTTGGCTGTTATTTCCTAGCCTACTTGAATAAAAATTTTAATATGAAACTACTTGAAGTTGATAGATGGATTACATACACAGATCGGACGTTGAGTGCACAACTGGTTTTCAAATGGTCATTTCTATAATTTAGATTCACATCTTAGAACTTATGCTTCCAGCGCCAAGTAATCAAAATTGGGCTCATTTCCTTTTTTTAAGTGAAATGAAAAAACAAAATATAGATTTTCATCTGATAAAAGGTACAACAATCAATTATGATAAAGCTTCAAAGTATAAACCAGTCTGTGGTTTTGAGCTGAGGAAGAACTTAAGTACTTTAATGGTGGTGGGGTGCCTAGAATTCCAGATCTCATGGATGTAAAATTCTTTGCACTTGAATGGGTCTCCATGGCTTAGAGCCACTTTGTTGACATGAAAATAGATACATAGAAGTGCATGTTGAAGGTGAATATAAGCTTTTCTGGAGTGCCAGAAATTGGAGCCGAATCAATTATTTTTAGACCTTGTCTGTTGGATTTTACTCTCAACCAATTCCTCTAAGAAAATATATTCCAACAAATTTGTTTCTGACAAAATTTACTCTTAGCTATCTAATAATAAAGCTAAACATAGCAGCATAAGTGGTTGTTTTTACTTAGTTGTTGGGCTGTATTATGTATTGTCTTGAGTGTTGTAATATCAGCATAAAGGATACAAATGAAATATGGCCGTATTTTTTGACTATTAGACTTGTTAGATTTAGATAATCTTGATTAAAGTATCTGACTGACAGTCAAGAAGTTGATTGATGGTCAATCTTCCAGAAATCACTGTACTTGTTCAAAATTTAGAAAATATATGATCAATAATATATTCTCTCTAATTTATGAATCCCTTTCAATCTGAAGTCTAGAACATTTCTGTTTTATCTAGATCTTCCTGTGTTTGAACTTTGTTAGTAACTTTCTATATATGATGCAGGAACCAAAGCATTCTGCTGCAGGAAATGACACAGGTTTACTTCTATCTTACTAATTAGAGTTATCTGTCTCTTTCCAACAATTTGAACATGGAGAAGAGAATTAGAAAATGTTATTGCACATTGTTTGGAACTTGAATAGTTATCAGGTCTTATTGATACTGGTTTGAACTTTGAACCAGTGCTTTGATTCCAGGTCACCAAGGGGTTCAGTCCGACCCATTTACCCACAAATGTTTGTTTTAGATAATATTAATGAATTATGATGCATGTATAAATAATCATAGTTGTTTATGGCACAAGCCTCGCGCCATTCTTGATGTGCATTGCAATTCTTGCACTGACTTGTCTTTTTAAGGAATCAAAAGATAGGAAATCATCACTTACTTTATATCTTCTTCTTGTTTTTCTCTTTCAATTATTGATTAGTTTATTTCTTGTTTTCCTTTTCTTTTTCTTCTTCTTCTTTTTGGGCTAATTTTTAGTCTTTATTATTCTCCATTCTTTCTCCATTTCTAGATAAGCATTTTTTCTTTGTTTCTTTCCTCTTTTGCCCTTTTCCTAAAAGTTCCCCTTTGTTCTGTTTTCGAATTCTAAGTGAGATTTTTTTAGGTTTTATCTTTTTACCTTTTTTTTAATTTACTTCTAGTAAGTTCCTTTATTTTCTACAATTTTCTTCTTCTACTTTATTTATTTAATGTATTTGCAGTCACAGTGCATAATTTTTTGTAGAAAAACAAGAATGTTGGTAGTGATTTTTTCCTTATTTTTGTAGCTGCATTTTTTTGAACGTCAATGCTATCAAAATACATGGGATTTTTTATGTTTTGGTTCTTTTTTTTTTCCCCAAAAGATGTTGCACAGTTTTCTTATTTATCAATTTTTGAACTTTTTATTAATAAAGACTATATTTTCTCTGTGCTTTATTAAAAGTCAAAATATTTGAACTTGTTATTTATGAAGTAAAATTTGTTTGTGATATATTTATTTTGAATGAAATCATTAATAGTATAAATATACCTTATTTGTTCAAATAATCTGCAGTGTTTTAACAAGGCACTTGTTGCAGTGTCTGCTGTGCATCATGGGCTATGGCTCTAGAAAGCCTTTGCACATAGCATGCAACATGCCATTAACAACTATGCAAATTATCTTTAAATATCAATTTTTACTTGAAATATTGTGCAATTTTTTTTTGCAAAAACACGTGTGTGTGTGTGTGTGTTATTGAGATCAGCTTATAAAAAAGTAATTATTCATCCTTCTATATCTTTCCTGTATGGTACTTTTTTATTGTTATAATTTGAAAAACACTCAAAAGGAACCCATTTAGTACAGGGGAGTGTATTTGCTCAGTGCTTTGCTGACATGGAACTGGTACTGACTAGACAAATATGGTTGTGTTGGACCTGTTCTTCCTGTCTAAAGTTACTCCCTGGTGTGGGCACTCCATGGACACATAAGCTTTGGCCTCTGTCTTGCAATTTGTTTTTGAGCGAGGGTTTCATGATCTTCATCAATATGCTTTTTCTTTGATTCTCATCGATCTTATCTTACATGTTATGTTCTTATTTGGTTTACTTATGATTGATCCACCTCTGTTTGAGTTTTCAGATTTTCTAAATGTTGATGATGATGAGCTAGCTGAAATAGCTGATGGTCATATTCCTGAAGATGAAGAGGCACAATTTACTGAGAACACTGGGTGGTCTTCACGCACCAGGTGCCTATCCTGCTGAACTATCCTATTGTTCGTGTATTGGTTTTATCCCAGCAATTAGGGTTTCATTTTTGGCATTATCTCTGTGGCTTACTACTCTAATGTGCACCTTGTAAAGAAATGAATTTGGTCTATTTGCCACTTAAATTTTCAAGAGAGGTGCACAATTGCTCGCCCTCCAGTCTGCTTGCCTCTAATTTTTGCCTTCACTAGTCGTAAAATCGTTGGAGGTTGCTTCAAAAAAATTGCCCATTCTTACTTCACAAGACAAGAGTCATGGCCTGTATCTTGAATACCTTAGGCCAGCCATTTAATTCAGCTGTAGCATCACTGGGGGGAGTATAATCGATGAGAAATACCTATGATGTCTATTTTACACATGTTTAGATGTCAAGAACATGAAATATAATTTACATGAATTGGTTTAGGATACAAATGGAATATAATTGTCTTATTTTTGCTCTCTGATGGGAAGATGCCACAAATATTACTCGAGCTATAATATACCATGAACCATGAAAGAGTTTGGATTCCTTGTCGGCCGTCTTGCCACGTCAGTATTGATGTGATTCAAAGCAGCTAGCAACTTGCTGACCAAAGAGAAGTGGAACTTGTACTAGAAAATTGTCTTGATCAATTCATGCATTAGCAATGCGAGGATAATCTGGCCTCACCTTGAATGAACCTTGATCATTTTTACTGTGTAAAACGACTGATCTATATACATGGGATTAACTTAGCACTTGGGGGTCATGGAAGTATTTGAATATTTGAAACGCAAACTCACTTCTTCATGAATGATAGCAACTGATTCTTTCCTCTCTATGGCGAGGGTGCGATGTTGGTAATAGTTGAGAATCTCATTTCATGAAGCAGTGCATTTGATTCATGGAGGCAGGAGCAGAAATATTTTAGTTGTTAAGTTTGTGTTGTTTTAGCATTTTTTTTCCCTCACTATGTTAATGTAATCCATGTAAAAAATGACATGTACGTGTTTCCTTTACAAAAGCAGATTTTTTTGAACTGTTGTAAGGTGCCTTTTTGGCTCAACTTTCTATATGCTATCTCTGAGATTGGATCAATATGTTATCTTGTTTCATTACTCTGTAGGGCTGTTTCCCAGTACCTTCAGACATTGTTCGTTAAAGAGGCAGAGTTTGGAAGGAAATCTCTTTCTATGGACAACCTTTTGGTTGGTAAATCACGCAAGGAAGCATCAAGGATGTTTTTTGAAGCATTGGTATTTTCAAGCCCTAACTTAATTAGTATTTTTGGCAGACTGTGTTTCGAAAATTTGCCTTCTGCTTACCAAAGTCGATGTAAATAGATTCCAGTTTGTAACCTATATTTGCCTGTTTCTTTTTATTCTCTTAAACCCTCTTTGGTGGTTGGACCTCTGTTTCCTTGGAATGTTTAAGCATTCTTCTCTTGATGTGTACGATTATGACATCGATATTCTGACCTTAATATGTTGCCAGGTTCTCAAAACAAGAGACTACGTCCATGTGGAGCAACAGAATCCCTTTGATGCCATTACCATAAAACCTCGAACTATGCTGATGAGATCTGATTTCTAAGCCATACATACGATGTAGAGTAACGCTCTAAACTTGTGCATAGAAGACGGCCTTTCCCTAGAAAGGAGGCAGTCCTGTGGCTCGAGCTATTCTTTGTGGAGGCTGGCTATGGCTAGATTTGTTAGTCTTTCCTGAGTAATGGCCGTCAGTTCAGAGTTTGTAGATGACAAGAAATCAGGTAGTCGTTTACTTTGTAACTGCTGAACTTGGTAGATTATTGCCATACAAATTTGTTTTTAATCCACAGCTGTTGTAAGTGTATGTATGTATGTATGTATAGCATCCAGCATGTAAAATTGAATTTCATCTAGCAAATGGAGCAGCTTCTGTTCGTTCTGCTGATTCTTGCGGAGGAATAGGTTCAGTAGTTACTTTATTTTTGCAAGATGGGGCTTTTTATGGTCGCTACTGTGCATTGTGCGTAAATAAGTAATGCTTATTTTATAATCTTTTTGAATGAATTTCGAAAATCTTAAATTGTAAAAACTATGAACGCATTCAAAAATAAAATCCGTAAATATATAAATTAGTAAGGATTATTTCGTGTATTTGATTATAACGATTGGATTGATTAATTTATTAGGATTTTACAGATTTTAATTAATATTTATTAAAGTGTTTTTAATATCCTATCTATCTACTGATTATATTATATTTTTTTTGGTTAAAGTCATCTTGAGGTAGCAGTTGGTGAAGATCATTGTCTACCAATTCTGGTCGTCATTTAATTTTAATTTTTGATGTAATTAATGTTTATTTTTTTTTATTTTGCAAATGTTGTATTTCTTTTGTTTGGTAATTGTTAACAATTTAAATGTGTTTTTATTATTTTTCAAATATGGTATTATGAAGACATTCTTTTTCTTTGTCGTTATGATTAATATATATATATATATATATATATATATATGTGCACACACACATATATTACTACATATTTGACTCCATTTTTTTATCCTATTTTCATTTTTTAATTCAATTATTTATCTATCAGAAAAATATATATATATATATATATGCACACACACATATATTACTACATATTTGACTCCATTTTTTTATCCTATTTTCATTTTTTAATTCAATTATTTATCTATCAGAAAAATGATTCTATTCTGAAACAACTAATAGAAGGTGCTTCTTTTTTATTTTTTAAATTTGAAGAAAAATATATTCTCTAAATTTGTTGACGAACTTATGATATTAAATTTATCATATTGAATATTTTATTAGTCTAATAAAGAAGTATTAAATAGACACAAAAAGTAGAAAGTAAATTCAAAACTTCGGTGAATATTCAATTTTTTTAATTATAGACTTTTAAAATTTGTAGTTTTGTTCAAACATAAATAGGATATATTGAAGTCATGAAGTGCAATAAGAATACCTATGAAACTGGTATTTAATAGTTATTTAATATAGTAATAATATTTAAGTATCAAAAAATTAAATTATACAATTAGTTAATATTTTTATAATTATACATTCGATATATATTGTATATAAATAGGCAAATATATCCTTTTAAATTTCTACAATCTAATATATTAAATTATTTTTCTTTAAAAATTATATAAAGTCAGTGTTTTATCAAGAAAAGGTTTATCATGTATGCCAAGCAAGAATAGCAATTGATAAATTAAATTCAAAATAATAGGTATTTTTTATTTTTAATAATGATAATTTCAAACCACATTTTTAAATTATCAATATCTATTTAACAATGTTGTAAGTTCCAAATATCTTATTAAAGTCTTTGAATTATTTGATGTAATAACAATGTTAATAACTAATCATAAGGAAGCTGTCATATATACCCATCAATTTTAACTTATTCCATTGATGATCTAGTATGGCTTTCTACATAAGGGCAACATTGACTTATTAATTACGTTATTTCTTATAGTTGTTAATATTTTATTACAATATTTTATCAGTTGTTTGATGCCATATTTCTAAATTTTTTCAATATTTTTTCTCAATTTTATTTTACATTCATAACTAAAATTCTGAAAAATAAGCACAGCTCCATATATATAGCATATTATATCATATACTATAAAAACTCATTTATGTATATTTATTTTTTCACATGCAAGAAATGTGTGCTCAAATATTAATATATGTTAATGTATGAAACACATTTTCAAAGCTTGTAAAGTGCAGAAGTACGATTATTTAAGAATAGAAACAATAGAATTTGCAACGCAACAGCCTACACAATTGTCCTTATTTTTTTAAGTATCAAATTACCTTAATTTGTATTGGATGGTGAAATCCCTTTTCATACTTAATATATAGATTAGGATCTTAATTATCTCATAAACTCCGAAATATACCATAGTTTGTTTCTCAAAGTAATTATGAATTTTAACTACAGCATTGTCCATTTTTATTTGAAATTCATTTTAAAAAAAATTGTTTAAAAAGAATAGAAGAAAAGGAGAATTGCATATAAAACTACACTATTACATTTAAACCAAGATACTAAGAGTAACTTAATTCAAAATACAACATTTTTTTATTATTTTATATTATTAAGTCTGATTGTAAATGACATTATTAAAATTCATGATTCCTTTTATTTTGTAACTTATAACATTTTTATACTTTATATCATTTAAATTATGGCTACACCATTATATATGCATATATAACAAACATTGATATATATATATATTTCAATGCATGTATGAGTATATGACACAATTTTTTGAAAGAATTTGAATAATACATTTATAATTGTTGCATTCCCATCAATTTATACATGTAAATCTATCAATTAAGAGTTTTTTATTTTTATTTTTATTACAGGATCATAATCCTGTATGATAATAAATATAAAAATATGTTTTTACATTTTAAAAAATATTAAAAAATTAAATTTGAATTTACATCATTAAGTACAATTGATTAGGTTGTAGTAAAATTCAACAAACCATGGTCTTTGTTTTGTGACTTTTTACTTTTGCCACATGATTACATACATACATACATATAGATAGACGGAAATTCTGACAGATATATATAGAGAGAAGGGGGGGGGGGGGGGCGTTGAGAATGAAGTATTTCAGATTTTTTAAATCTTTTTCAACAGTTACATATAATCTTTACAATGTCGACATTTTTACAAGTCAATCAATATTTTTTTATTATATCATAAATTTATTATTTTGTATATTAATAAATTTTAAATGATCATAATTTTCTTATACGTAAGTGCTGCATATTTCATATGAAATAAGATCAGCAAGATTTTAAAGACAAGTTCTACACGAAATTAGTTTCATTTAAGAATTTATTGTTGAATTTGCATTAGCATTTATATATAGATAGATACATATAGATATTTCAATTAAGGGTTACTTTTATTCTGTCATTAATTCATGGTTTTCTTATAATAATAAAAAGTTGAGATATAAAAGTATATTATTTTATTTAAAATATAAATAAATTAAAAATGTGAATCATCTTTCTTATATTGTATTATTAATTACAAATATATTAGACACTGAAGAAATTCAAGAAAGATTTTCCTCATTGTGAATTTAACTTTATAATTAATTTAAACGATTTGATTTTGTATTAATTCAAAAACAGGACTCTCCTCATTAATTTTCTACTACTAAAAGATATATATAAATATAAAATTCTATTTGTCTACTAATATCAAATTTTTATTTTACATAATTTAAAATAGTTTAGATATGTAAAAACCTTATTTATCTAATACCACTAGAAGGTACGTATTTTAAACAGAATTTTTTTTATTACCTAAATAATCCTATTTTCTACTAATAGATATAAACATTTAATTAAGAATACAAGACGAAAACATACAAACTTTTTTAAGTGGTATAGAATAATATTATAGCTGTTTACAGCATAATTCTATTAATTGAATTCTTTTGATAGTACTTCTGAATTTTTAAACTAAATACTTTTTGTAATATCAGTTATTTGTATGTGGAATAAAAAATATTTTATGGTAACGTCCAGATCAAAATGTAAAATTCAACAACATTAAAATTACATCAACCCTTTAATGTTAAACTAACAAAGTGGATGATAATCTCTTGTGAAGTTGAGCCTCACAAAACTTAAATACATATGGGAGGGTTAACCACAAATAAAGAGTACGCAAAACAGCACAGCAGAAGGTAAAAAGGAGGTGAACAGCTTGAAGAAGATAAAATTATAGGCCAAGAGAAAAACACACCAACTGAAAGATTGCTATCCGTTTGTTGCTCAGGCAACCATACACTTAGAACACAGGATACCCAAATTGCTACGACATGGGAGGGAAGGTCGGTCCAACTAATCACATATAGAAAAAAGAACAATACTGCATTGCAGTTTCTTTTATCTCGTTTTTGATGTGGACAAGACGAGAACTGAAAAAGATAATGACAACTGACCTCACGTTTTCGGTTTTTTTTTTTTTTTTCAAATGCTAGTGCTCAAAGCATGATTTCTTTACCAAAAATCCAGCTGAAAGGAACAGCCGATCCCTGCTTCGCCCTGGCTTGTGCTCTCTCCTCCAGCCGTCTAATTCTTGGAGGCAAACTACACACGTAATCCTGTGCTTTGCGACCCTCACCAGAAAGACCTGTCAACTTCTCCACGTCCCATCTTGCTACTAGAAATTCCAAGATATCAGCATAGTCCTTGGCAGTGTAGACTCCAAGCCGCTGTGCTACAGCAGAGAAGTGTTCAAACAGATTCTCATCCCGGCCATCATACATAAGGTGAGCCGGCATAGTGATTTTTTTTCTCATCATGTCAGCAAGACACAACACTGTGCCGTCAGGGTCAATTTCGAAGAGCTTTTCCACTATTTTGGTATAGGCTGTCTCATGGCGCTTCTCATCTGCAGCGATGGTGCCACACAACTGAGCTAATTTCATGTCTCCATGCTGCTTGGCAAGCCTAGCTGTGTTTCCATGAGAAATGAATGTAGCCCTCTCCTGAAATGAAGTGTAGATAAATCCAAGGTAGGGGTTGTTCTCTGTACGAGGGTCCTGTTCGTTGAAAATGGTCTGCTGTGAGGTGATGAATGAAAAAATAAATCTTACAAAAAGAAGAAAACCATAAAGAAGAAGAGTCTCATATGTGCAGTAATAGTTCGGATTGTAAATAAATATACATAACAGTCCAGATTCTCCAAATCTTGAAGTATGGAACATAAGCAACACCGCAAGCATACTCAACATGAAAGCATTAAGCAGAATGCAAAAGGTATCATATTTTACCATCCCTGAACCAATCAGGTACTGTATTGTTCTCTCAATTTGCCTCATATCAACACGCCCAGTAAGATAAAGATATTTGTTGAGAATGTCGCCATGCCTATTCTCTTCGGCAGTCCATGCCCTAGTCCAAATAGCCCAGGGAGTGGGGCTGGCACCTGTCTCATCTAGAACTGCATCTAGAGTGTTTATCATTGTCTGATAAGTTGGGAGAGCTTCCTCTGTAATCATATCTCCCACTAAGACCACAAAATAATCATCTGGAATCTCCTTGGATCTCTCCCTTAGTTCCTTGACCTGCTCATGGAAGTCTTCTGCTGAGGAATCTGGCAGAAAGTCGGAGGGTTGCCAACACTTTTCAACAGGCTTAAGGAGCACCAAAATGTTCTCCCTAGCCCAATCATGCAGTGAATTAAAGATCTCACGTTTCTCAGGCGGCATTGAATGGGTCACTTGGACATGTACCTCTCGTGGGGGACTGTAAGGCTTCTTAACATGTCCAACCTTTCTGCATTCAACAAAACGAAGGCTCTAAGACATGCATCGAGAATAAAAGCCATCGACAAAGATATGGAAGAAGATGGTACAGTGCCCCTATCCATGCAGCAGGAGTATCAATCTTATGATTGGAAGGCCATACATTTGATGAAATCAAGATGTGTTTATCAAAACAATTTAAAATAAGATAGTATCACCATATATGTCTTAAATTAAATAGTACATTATATCTGTGGCAAGTTGGTAACAGATGCCTTTATTAGTAACATATCTTTGCACTCCACCCCACGAAAAACGTTATTTCCTCAAGAAGAGGTTATGGAAGGATTTTAATAAGTGACAAGAAAATCACAATAGTAGCAGTTGAGAGAACCCAAGAACTCATGCAAGTTTCTAAGAAAGAAACACGAAATCTTACACCAACCACCTCGTTGTCTACTCCAAAAAGAAGTCAAGGGAATAGGTATAAAATGCTGAAGGCAGGGCACTAAAGAAACTACGATTCTAACCAACCTCTTAATATCCAAAATACTTCCTCCAGAAGAGAACACATGGATAAATTGGCAACTGTCGCTACATAATTGAGAGAGAGAGAGTGGGTTCACCATTATAAAGACTACACCTTATTTTTTCAATTTAAATAAGATCCAGCAAAATTGAAAGAACGTGAATAAAAAATTTTTTTCGTATAATTTGAAACAAACCAACTGTAAAAGGAGTCCTGCGTCAAACAAATCCAGACTGCTGCTACAAGATGCTTTACCATCACAGCACGCATTTTTTATCATACAATTACATAAATAAAATATAAAACAGAATATAAGTTAATATGACAACTTAAGAAAACCAAGAAACTGCAAGATCAATTTTCAACCCAGAGAGAATTTTCTCATGAAAATATCATATTAGACCATCATATCATAAAAAAGTTAATCTCCCTCAAGATCTAACCAGGAATGTCGTTTGATGCTAGTCAATAATGACAACCGTAAGATCGTCATTAAGTAACACAAAATTACCTCCCCCACCTCCATTTCCCACTCCAAAGAAAAAGACAAGATTTCCAACCAACTCTAACAATAAGCAAAATCATAAAAAGGAAAAGCATATTAACTGAAAGAAAATTTTATAATGTAAAGCAACAAGCGAAGAGTTATCAAGAGGAAAATAAATCAGTTAAAAAAGATGTCTAAACAGAACATGAAATTGCAAAATTTGTGCATGCATCAATTAAAATCTATGTTCACTGAAATTCGGCATAGTGGCAATAAGTTTGTGGGTATAGGGACAACAATACGATCATTTACATTCATGAAGCCATCCGAAGAAGAAGAAACGACAACAAAGTAATTATTTAACTGATTCAACACAACAATACATAAAGTGATTGAAAGACGAGAAGAAAATGGATTGAAATTTCACAAATGCATATATACACGACATCAACATAATGCAACTCGTTCAGCATAAAAATCACAACAAATTCGGATCATTACACCGGCCACAAAAATTTACATGCTCGCTTCGTTTGTCAATCAAGAGGACACAGTTACCGTCTCAAAACAAAGAGAAACAAGGGAGATTCCAACTTTTGATCAGTAGTGCCCATAAAACCAATCCCCATATATAAAGCGAAAAAACCTAGACGACAGTGACGGCAAAACCTACGTGGAGGGCGAATGAATGGTCGAAGCCATGGAAACTCTTCGAGATCCGAGCCGAGAACCAGGAATAGCGGGGATCTTATGGGGAACAAAGCTAGTTCTGAGTGCCATTTTCTCAACACACGGCGAAAAGCGAACCGGATGCTGGTTCCCAAACTTCACTTATCTTTATTCGCTTTGTTGGAGGCAATTTACCAGCGGGCTATGAGCCCTACGAAACAGAATGCCGATAGAAACAGATTGAGATGGGACAAGCGAAGGGTGTAGACACACAAACGCACTTAAATACGGCAGCGGAGAGGGAGAATGAGAGAGGCAACGGCGAAAACAGGAGAGCAAAAATAGAGAAGAAGTTACAGCATGCGCCCACAGTTTTGATGGCTAAACAGACTTTTGATTACCGATTGTCCACTTCTGGACGGCGATGGTTTCTATGATGTTAAAAGGTACAACACCGTGCTACATGGAGATATCGTGAAGTGCAATCGGAGGTTGTACCATTGTAAAATGACAGTTCTGTTTTTTTTTTTTTTTCCTTGTCCTAAATTTCAATGCTAATTTTATCAAAATTAAAAAAAAAAAAAACATGCAGATAAGTAAATGCAAGGTAGTGGATAAATAGTTTTATATGAGTTAATATCTTAAAAGATAAAAATTAATTGAAAGTTCAATACGACGTAACTAAAATGCACAATAAATTATTTTATGTAACATATGTGATAACATAACTCATCAAAATTTGTCTGTTTATTAAAGTGAACATAACCAAATTGGATGGGTTGCCACCCTCCATATTAGTGAGTGTTGCACTTTGATAATTGTTTCAAATGATCCAAGTTGTGATATATAAAAGAATTATCTGAATCCCATTATAGGGTAAGGACATGTGTTCTTAATCTTATTGATGCTGTCTAAAATCGCGGGGACAAATTCATTAAGTATGTTTCAAATAATTAATTAATAACTAAACTAACGTGTCAAGAGCTCGAGATGAAATTTGTGGATTACAAATTCACAAGTCCAATCCAAGGTAGGACTTAGTAGCTTTGTGCAAGCATAGGTTAGGCATTTATCCACATTCAAGCAAAGGCTAGGCATTTGTCAACGCCACCATTATAATGTATGTGTAAATATATACACACACAACTACATATATAATTTGTAATTTTTATTTAAAATTATATTCTTTTTATACATATAATAAATATAAATAATTGCTTGAAGATAAAATAAAACAAAATTACTATAAACATAGTTCGTGATGCTTTTTTAGTAGAAGATTTTTTTTTTATAGTAGTTTTCATTGATTTTAAATATCAGAAAATGGTATTTTTACTTAAATAATCTTCTTGTCTATTTTCTATATTAACAAAGTAAGTTTTTGTAATTCTACTTCTTGTTTCTTTAAGAGTATTCTCCATACACTAACATTATCTACACACACACTAACATTAAGCACCTAATTCCGATTACTGATTCACCCTATTATTTCAATTTTCATTTATTTTTCTCGATTTTAGTATTATTTTTTTTAATTTTTTGTAAATTTTATAAAATGATATAAATTTCATACTTTTATGAACATTAAGTGTCCTTCAATTTTTAGTTTTTTACACTTTAAATATTCTATTCTAATTTTATGTTATATTATAAACTTAATTATTTTATTTTATATTTTATAAATAATCTAACATTTATATTAAAAAAATTATTATTTGCACATTATGCAATAATGGACGGATATTGTTGTCCTATCATTATGCATTATATAGTGGGCCAGAGCCAGTGCGGTGTGGTTTAAATGGGGACTCAGGTAATTCAATTAGGGCGACCATCACCACGTCTCATGGAACTACACGTGGCTTCAGATTTGGATATTTCTAGAATGATCTTCCACATTCGCACGCGTTTAATGCTTCCAACAATACACACGTTTATTGACCATTATTTTAATGCTCCACGTTGTGCTGTCGAATTGGCGTCGAGTACTAACGTGGCAACGTGGACCAATTTTCTGTGCTTTTTGAATGTCTTGTTTATCAATCTCTGTTAATATACAATTATTACGTGCAATATAGGCTGTGATTGAATCGTCATTTATTTTTAAAAATAATATTTCATAGAATAAAATGAAAAAAATTAGATAAATATGAAAGTGGTGTTTCTATATAAATAGACCACGTTTTACTTATAAAAATATAATAATTACAGTGATATAATAAATAATTATTTATTAAAAAAATGTGTTGATGTAATATGAATATATAAATAATAGCTTAACTCTTTTGTAGAGCCCATAATGGATAATAATGTAAGAAATGCCTTGTATAAACATACGTAGGAAAAACTTTTAACTATCCGTAGTTTGCTTTGAGGTCTTTAAGGTGATGTGATTCTCTAGAAACATAGGAAAGGGGCTCTCACATGAGAGTTTCTGGCATGAGAGTTGTGTTACTATGACTTACTAAGTCATGGAGGATGAATCGCAATTGTTTAGTTGAGCATTGGTATTGACGGAGGAAGAAGAAAATGGGACTGTAATCTCGCTTAAAGAATGGTCCGTGAATGAACCCCCGTTTCATCGTCTACTCGTTGGCAAAGTTGTTTCCCATTTAGAGTTTAATTTCGAAACTTGGAAAATTCTTGGTATGGCATGCTAAATCAAGTTATAGAGGGATGTAGATTTCGAGAATCAACGAGGAAAGATTTGTATTATAATTTAACCATTTACAGGATAGGTAAAAGGTGCTGGAGGAAGTTTGTGGATTTTTTATTGGAATCTTATGGTGTTTAACGATGTCCGAGAGGATCAAAACTTAAACGAGGTATGCTTAGATTGATACGAATTGGATGTTTTTGTGCACGACCTCGTGTACAGTAGACTAAATGAGAACATAGCTGAACATATCAACAACACCATTGGGATTTTTGTTGGATGGAAGCAAGGGACGTTAGGAGCCATTAGAAACTTGGTCATTCAACTTTAAGTTAGACTGAATATTAACGAAATATTGAGACATGTGCTCGAGATTAGGACATCCACTGGGGAAGAAGAACACATGGTGCGTTGACGACTACCAAATTTTTTTCCTTTATGCGAGAAATTGGGCACATGCAAAGAGCATGCTCACCTTTGTATGAGGATAATTTTATGGACTCGATCGAAATACACCATATGACCCTTGGCTAAAAGAGGTGATGAACCATGCAAGTAATCAATTGAGAAACAAAACTACTGTAGAGAATTCCAGCCCAGGGGTGAATTCTCTGTATCACCAACTATATAAGACTCTTTGACGACAATGCAACAGGGAGGAGGGGGGATGGTATTTTCGATTGGGACACCCACTAAGTTGCATCGCTAAAATCCAAGGACATAGGGTGGAAGGACTCCTCCGAGTCTACATCGCTGGATGCTATTGCAGAACAATCTAGAGCTGGCGTGGCGTCGAAGGACTCTATTGATTAGGTAAGTCTCAAGCAACATTATCCAAGAGTCAGCGTGGAAACATTAGAGACAACCCTGCCTAGGCTTTTCACCAAGCTGGTACAACAGACTCAAGGAAGACATTGCTAGTGTATACTCCTCACACAGGATTTGGGCTGTTAAATGGGCCTGAGCCTAACAATGCAAACGTGACTAAAGAAATTACCAATTATGCTACAACGGAGGAACTTAACTAGTCCACATCTAACACTAAACTAACCCTCCAGCTAGGTTTGGACCTATTCAACCTTGGGCCTTTAATTAAGACCCACAAGAGACTAATTGACAGGCCGAGGAAATGGGACAACATTACAATTTCTAGAAAAAAAAGAGAAATTCTAGAGAAGCAACCATTGCACATGGGTATAATAATCAAAAGAGCCAGCGAGTTCTTCTTGATGAAAATATTTCTTCTATCAATCGGATTTCACAGCCTCGGCTGACAACCCTAAAGTGCCTAGTGTGGAACTGTCAAGGATTGAGGGGCCCCTAGACAGTTCGTCACCTCAGAAATATAATTTGAGAACAACTCCCGTCTGTTATTTTCTTATCTGAAACCAAATAATCGGTTGCCTTTATTAATCGACTAAATCAAAGACTTAATTTTTCTGGAGTAGGGGTAGTGGTGTCAAGTCAACCAGGTGGTCTAGCAATTCTCGAAAAAATCAACACAGTTTTCGTGCCAGCGTGTTTAATCGCTGACAATATAGTAGTGGCTTTTGAGCTTATCCATTTTATTAAATGTAAAAAGAAAAGGGGGCAAGAAGGGCTTTGCTGCAGTCAAACTAGATATGTGTAAAGCATACGATGGCCTCGAATGGAACTTTGTAAAAGCTGTTCTTTTGAAATTGGTTCATACTTCCTTTGTTCACATGGTGTTAAAGGGTGTGTCTGGTGTTAATTTGCCCTTTATTCTTAATAACACTATGTTTGGTTAGGTGCAACCCCAACGTGGCATTCACCAAGATGACCCACTCTCGTCATATTTATTTTTGTTTGTGCTGAGGTGGTTTCTTCCTTGCTAAACCATTACAAAGAGGAGGGCCAACTACATGGGATTCCAGTAGCACGTCGAGCTCCTGGGGTTTCCCATCTATTATTTGCTGAAGATACATTCACTTTCTATTGAGCAGATTGTGGAAATTTCAGCTCCCTCCAGGAGGTGCTGACATTATACTTGAAAGTGTCTAGGCAGCCAGTAAATTTCCATAAATTGGCTATTGTTTTTAGTCCAAACATAGAGCAATTGGCAGATGTGCCTGGAATCAATATCAACTTTCTCCCTTCCTATTTAGGTCTTCTAGCTTCCATAGGGTGAACAAAAGGATTGGCCTTTACGAATATTAAAGACAGGATGTGAGGTTGGGTGTTAGGATGGAAGGAAAAAATTCTTTCTTATGCGTGAAGGTGCACACTGATCAAAGTGGCTCTTCAATCTAAACCTACGTATTCAATGTCAACAACACACCAAACAGTCCCCCACTCATTGGGGATGTTGGGAATTCTTATGTAAAAGGCTAGTCAAGGGAGGGCTAGCGTGGCGACTTGTTAAACATCTAGGAAGCTCCATGGGGAAGATTCCAAAGGCCTACTATTTCCTGGAAGGGAATTTTCTTACTGTTTTGTTTGGTTTAAGGCCGTCGCTTGTATGGCTCAGTATTTGGATAGTTAGAAGCCTTTTGAAGCTGGGATAACGTGGAAAGTTGGTTTAGGCGATAAAATCAAAATGTGGCAAGACAGTTGGCTACCTTGCCCCTTGACCTTCAATCCGCTCACTCCTTGTCCTTGCAGTTTGTGAGAGATGAGTGTGATAGAGTTAATTGATAAGGAAGCGCGGCCATGGAATGTCAACAAAATAAAAAAACTCTTCTAACTCGAAGATGCTAAAATTATCTTGAAAATACCATTAGGAAGACATCACCTAGAGGATAGTCTCGTGTGGCACTATATAGAGAGTGGCCTGTTCACAGTTTGATCCACATATCACTTAGCAAAGCAAGGTGGACTTGTAAGGATGAGGGGATGATGGGATGCAAGGCTAAATGCAGCAGAGCTTGTGACGAGCCTTGGAAATTCACATGGCATACTCGACTGCAAAGGAAAATGTTTTTCTTTATTTCGAGACTGGGAATGACGTCCTCCCTACAAATAGTAATCTAATCCGTCAAGGGTGCAAGCTACATGTACGATGTGTCCTTTGTGATTTGCAAGAGGAGGACACTAAACATATTTTTCTTAAATGCCATTTTGTGAGACGGATTTGGGCCTTGGCTAACCTTTCGTGGGCTATTTTATCAATCAGGCTCTCACCTCTGATCCGATGGTAGGCAAAACTAAACCACTTACTAGATGATGATTCATTTGGAGTAGCATTGGTCGTTTTGTGGATGATCTAGAGGTGTAGGAACAAGAAACTTCATGAGGCGACTATTATATCCACATCAGAGGCCCTGGACTTTGCTTGCTAAGAGGCAGTTTGATGAAGCTAATCCAATGACAACGCAGCAGCAAGAGGATGCCGTGTTTCCATGAAGATGGGCAGCAGCTGCGAATTCCTTCCAAAAAAAGTGCAATGGGGCAATCTTCCCAGAGCTAGGGGACGTGGGAATTGGTGCTGTGTTTCGAGCTGGAGACAGCTAGGGGATGGGTAGTCTGTCAAAGCTTATCAACCATGCCTCAAAACCTTTCATGGCGAAGTGTCTAAACTACAAGGGAGGCAATGGAATTTGCCGTGGCCGGGGTTTGGAAAAAATTTATTCTGGCAGGGGATTGCTTGAATCTCATTTCCTGACTTAAACACCGAACTGCTGACCACCATACAAGTAGAGTGATAATTGAAGATATCCTCCCGACAGCTCCAGATGTGTAAGTAGCTGGAGAGAGTGGATTTTCTTTTTTGCTCTGAGGGAACTCAAACTAGAAGCTTATGTTAACTCCTTGTTATTCTGAGGCTTCGTTCTTCATTATGTTGTTGCTAGCAATGAAGAGTTTTTTTTGCCTCAAAAAGGAAAAACTTTCAACTTTACTCCCATAATTCAGATCACGTTTGTTATTCGTATAGACTATCATTCTTATCCCTGACACTGCCAAAAAATCATAAAAAGTATCATTCATGTCTCTAACACTGCCAAAACATCATTAGACATGCACAGTCGGTAAAAACTACTTACAATGGTAACGGCACTTAGACAGGTGATCACTTGTTATTTATATACGCAGTAGGCCACTAACAGAAGTGAATCCCAGTTGCTTGTTGATGCTCTCGTATTGTAATTTGATTACTGTTGCTGGTTCTGGGAAGACTGTGGTGATGTTTCACTCAGGTTACCTGTGTTCCTGCATAGAGAGGTGCATCTTTTCATAAATGCAGCAATGCTCATTGTTTTCCCACCACTTTTTTCTGCCAACAACAGATGGAAAAAATCTTGATTTAGTCGAGTAAATCTGAGTTGCAGTTAGGGGAGTTGTTGCTACCCAAGTTAGGTCACCGGCCAAGGTATTAAGTTAATACTTGGTGATATAGGGAGGCCAAGCTTGCTCATAATTTCTTTATTAACCTGAAGAGCGCAATCAAATTAGACAAAATCAGAGTAAAGCTTGGTGATGTACAAAGTCATAAGAGCGAAACATTAGAACTTCCTCATAACACAAGGACACCTCACTGTGTCACATATCAGATTCTATACCAGCTTTCAAGTCTTCCATTTCCTATACCTCCAAACTAATTTCATAGAAGCTCTTTGCTTAACTAATACATCCAACATCAATTTTGCAACTTATTTCATATGCTACATTGAATATTTACATGAGGTGTCTAACAACAGTAATATATGATCCAGTCCTCAAATTATTGTGATATTTTGCTAAACGGGAAAGTTTCATTTCCAAATAAACATGTAACAGATATGTAAGTACTAAACCTTCCCATTGGTGATTGGATCTTAAATAGGAGAAGTTTAATCACCTGCCAACAATTATCAGAGAACACAGATATTTCCCGTACTTTGTTCCTTAGTTGGGATTTCAGGACGGCTGGAAAATTATTATGCAGTGACTTCACTATCTTTCCAATACTATGTGGGCATGACTGAATGGTGGATATCTGTAAAATTAAGCCAATGCTTAATCAAACTTGATAAGAATGGCATATTGTTCGAATTGGATTATATTAAATTAAGTCAATTCCACACAGTATGGCCAGTTGCATCAAAAAGCATATACCATGCTCGAGACAGGAGAGGAAATGCACAGAAAAAATCAATCTGCAATAATATAAAGATCTTACGATTGTAGGCAAGTCCGAGTCCAGAACAGCTGCAGCAGTTTCAGCTGTTGAACTTGACTTGTTTGAGGATGCTTGTTGATCCTCATCTACCGCGTCATTTTGAATTGATATGTCTGTGTAACCAGGCAAGGGACGTATAGAAAGAGTTTGCAAGCACATCCTTTCAAGTTTCTCTTTAACAGTGAGCTCTTCAGCTGATAACAATGTGGTCTTTTCATGCGTGAGATTCAGTATGACCAACGGTTGGTTCTTTTTAAGTGCGTGCTCAGTCAAATTATTCAGATATGTCTGTTGCCGGAGAAGGGCAAAGAATTCCCCACTTTGTAGTGATTGTTCAGAATTGGGCAGGTTTCTTACTTCATCAGCCAAATCATCACATTCCATTTCATCGGCCTTCAATACCTGCGCACCAAAGAGAAATAAATCTTTTAATAAATATTCGTAATACATCCCTGTAAAATGGATAATAAATGAAAGTAGCCACTCTTTCCTTTCAAGTAGCTTCTCTACACCACAAAACAGAAACAATAAAAGCATTAGAGTGGGCTAGCTGTTCTACAGAAGTAAAAGTGAAATGTATTATGATGCAAAAATAAAATAGTTCGAAACATATGAGCATAGATTACCTCATTCTCTGAGAGATACCCATCAGGAACAAAGAACCCATCTTCACTCTCATCTTCCTCATCATCCTTTAAATGGTCTTCCATACTTTCATCATCATCATTGTCATTCTTATCAAAATCTAATAGGCTTTCCCCAGGTTCATCCTGTGTAACCAAAATTTTCAATTAGCATTTTTATGAGAAGCATCACTGCCATAGAAGGGCTTGCATACCTCTTCCCACTCCTCATCACTATCAACCTCATAGCCTATATCTGGGTCCTTTTCAAAAGGGTGACGTGGACCAACAACTTGACTGGAAAATAAGATGAATAAATACTCAGAATGGCAATTAGTAGTGCAACATCACTCCGCTCAAGTTGTTTGATTTTATACTTGCATTATCACGCATAGTTGCTGACAAGTAAAATATTTTCACAATGGAAATAAAAATGCATGAATTACATGCATCTCAGAAAAGAAAAAAAATCTTGGCATGCAGAACTGTATAACTACTTTGCTTATAGCATTAGGCTTGCTAGATAAGACAACAGGCTCAAAATCTGCAGTCAGATCCTCTCCCTCTTGGAGGTGCTTAGTTAGATTCAATCAGACCGTCAAGAACTTACTCCTAGGCAATCAATGAGTTAAGAATTGGAGTCTGTGCCGTAGTTCCACATTAAAATTCAATGCCTCAATGCTACATTAAAGGTATTTCTCAATTTAATAGAAGCTTGAGGAGGTGAATAATGTTCTCACAGAATTAAGGGTGGAAGCTGCATTAGTGCAAGACAGTTTCCACCCTGAAAACTGCTTAAGCCAATGGCAAGTATTTCTCCTTGAACACAAGAAATTTTTCATCCTGCAACATGTACATATCAAACAAAGATAGATTCAGTAAGGGAAAGTTGCCTTTTTCTGGGCCAAACACCATAAAATGCAGGCCTACAGCTCTTATCAAACTGCAACAGCTTCTTAACTTGAATTTGCTTCTGACCACTTGGAAGAGGAGACAATCTTCCACCACTATTGGAGTCAACCCAACCATCCAAAAGCTTCTCTATGTCCAAATCCTCATCAGACATCAGTTCTTTACTAGAAATAAGCCTGAGTTCCTTGATCAGCTTAGTCTTAGGCTTCTGACGAATGCCCCAATGCACTTTCCTGCTTGAACTTCTTGAATGTCCAATGCAGTGCCAAGTATCTAAAGATGATCTGCAAAAGGTAACATTAAAGAAATCTTACATTCGGATATATTAAGATGTTCTGGAAGATACCCAATAGCGAAAGGGGAAAGGTGAACCCGACTTCCGTAGATCTTCCAACTCAATATAACCACTGTGAACCAGAACACTATCCATTGCTAGAGTAACCGATTCAGATGTTCTATCAAAAACATTAGAAGATGAACCACATTTAGTTGTTTTCTCCACAGAGCTCTCATTTTGAGAAGTTTCAGTTTTGTCTCTATGAAGGAAATGCTCCATTAGTGATGCCTGTTTATGGACAGCAAGTCGCTTTCTTGATTCAGCTTCTTCCTTATCCCTGCGTCTTTGTTCTCTAGCTGCTTCCTCTTGCTTCCTTTTCAGCAGTTTCGGCAAGATATTGTCGTCCTTCCCACATTGCGTCTCTTCCTTCTCAGCCTCATCATGCAACCGCTTCATCTCTTTTTCCTGAAGGACAAGAACACGACAGTTAAGATACAGGAAACAGATACTCTTAGGAAAAAACTGAACATAATAAAGTCAATCCCACAATCAAACAAAAATACATGTACCCAACCCTAGTATTCAAAACATCTAGTGTGTATGCATTGATTCACCGTTTGAAGAGCTATTAAAGTATTTATAAAGTTAACAGCCAATTTCAAATAGAAAATCGAAAGGGTCCAATTCAAACAATACTTGGAATAGCTGATACCAGATTGGAATGGGACATGCACTTTGCAACTTTTCCTTCTGAAGTTCCCTATCCATCTTCTTCCTCTCTTTCTCCATTTCTCTTTTGTTTTTCTCCATCTGCTTTATTAACAGTTTTTCTTCTCTCTTGGCTTCCTTCTCAGCCCTTCAACACAAAATCACTGATTAAGCCCATGATTCAAAATCACCTAGATAAAATGCTAACCTCGTATACATACATTTCAACACCACTTTTATTGAACATGTTTTCCATCAACAACCCAATATCTGCCTCATTTAAAACTTTACCAAGCTTTTTGGAAGCTTTCATCAATTTTTCCAGGCAGTCTTGATGGTTCTCTGACTTTTCCAACGCATTTATCATTTCTGAAATAGACCAAAATTATCACACAAACCATAAAATGCGAAAATCATAAAGAATCCTCCTAAACTGATTCAATTATCTAGCATCAAAACCATGCATGAAAACTTCAGTACTGTTTGGCTCAAATAACAAATGAAAAATTGGAATGGCCATGCAATTTTTTTCTACAGCCAGAATAGGAGAAGAGCCAAGAAAGGGGAAGTGCATGAAGAATCAGTGGGCATGTAAGATACAAAATCCAAAAGCACAAACATCCAAATATAAGTATCAGAAGAATGCAATTGCTATAAGAGCAAAAGCTTAGTCCAGAATCTATGATGTTTATACAATTTCAGGGCAATCCATGGAATACTCCTACACACTTACTAGTATTTCCAGGCTACAGGATATAGCATGAGTGGTGCCCAAAAATGTATGGAATAAATTTAGGATTCCTTCCAATGGTTGCAGAATATAAACTTTAAAGAGCACATCACTAAAGGTTGATATTTCCAAAGAATTATTCTTTCAAAGCATTCAGCATGTCCAAAAAATTAATTTGCAAACTTCAACTTCCAGACAACATTATATAGTTCCAGAACAATGTGCTTCAAATAGACAGCATAAAAATACTTAGGCAAATAATGCTCTCTATATTGTCAACTTCTTCACAATAATCCTTTTCCATGGACATTTCTGAGAGGTAACTACTTAGTTACAAGCAAAAATGAAATCCTGATATCAGGTTTGCTTACTAGAGAGAAAATAACATCACAAAATACAAGAAACCAAGCAAATAAAATTTTTTCACTACCAACTATCAAATAAACATGCATCTATGGACTGCGCACCACAGATCCACTTGCCACATCTTCAAATCCAAATGGAGAATATCTACTTCAATTTTTCATCCATATATAAAGAATCTTAATCTATTGAATTTAATACATGGCTGGCAAAGCAGAAAAGTTAATATTCCCAAATAGCTTCCTAATCATAAAGGAATTTCTGTATCCAAGTTTCCTGATTCATGTTGCCTCTTTGCAACTTCAAGGAACAATCAGCTCTTCTTTTGCATTTCAGAAATTCAAGTCACACAAACAAAACCAGGACATCATCTGGGAGCCACTTAGAAGTTCAATCATAAAAATGTTGAACAAATTTTATGTATATAGATCAGAATTTAACCAAAACAGCCATAATCCTCTCTCGGATCTTTCTGCGACAAGTGCGGCGAACTTTCAAAGATGCCCGCGCTAATTTTGGCATGAACTTCAAATCTCTCATCTATAATAAAATACAGTATCCGTTAACACAACACTACCCTTTTCAAAAACCAAAGAAGAACAAAGTCAGTGTCAGAAAAATAACTGTTATGACAAAGTAGATCACATTATGGATACAATACAAGGTTTACACATGAGAGAATCAGAGAATAATAAAATCTCTGGAAATGTATTGTTGAAATGTATGGAATGCTAGTTTGACCTTCAATATGACACCCAACAGGGAGATATACAAATACAATGACAAATAAAACATACATATACTTGCACTCATACACAAACTAACAAGTTATAAATAATTCAAGAAAACATTGAATTAGAGCTCCATAACTTAAACTCTTCTACTTAAGGCAAAGTTATAATCCAATTCTTAGAACTATTTAACCATCTAATAAAGTAACAAATTAGCCAACTTTTAATAACTGAAAGACCTACAAAACAGGCTTATGTCCATACAGAATATCGGCACTTTGTGCGAGTTGGCACTTACGTAGTGCAAATAAAAAGTGGAAAGTATTGCTGAAAAATCTAGACAAAAAATAGGAGTGGACTTCAAGTATTTCTAGATTTTGGATGTCAAAGAATCTAATTAAATATAGAAAAAGAGGACTTTATTTATTGCCATATTTGTTAAAATCCAAAGAGATGAAGATCATTCCAAAAGAATCTAAAAGTTGACCAAAGATCAGCTGCAAAATCATGTGGATTATTTCCATATGATGGAATGATATATAATCAAAGTTAGAAGATATGCATCTTAATTGTAGAAGGAAAGTCAACATTGGACCTGCAACACCAACAATGTCTGATAAGGAAATTTGGATAGTTGGCAGATCAAATGAATTTTGTGGCAAAAAAAGATTGAAAAGTCGATCAAGCTAGATCAAATCATCAACATACAAGGAAAGAATTGGAAGCCAAAAATAAAGAAGTAGATCCACAAAACTTGGAAAGAAATTCCGCTAGAATAGGAAACTGCTGCCTGGAACCAAATAGCTGATTGGGACAGAATCTGTACAAAAATTTGAACCAAATATCTGGTAATATTTTGGACCTAACTTACATGAATTTTGTGGATGAAAAACAAGTATAAATAGTGCAAAGATGTAAAAGTTTTTGGATATTCCTTCCATGAGAGCACAGTGAGCTTAAAGAGATAAAAAAACACCTAATTTCACACGCATGCAACTATTGTATTAAATTTTGTCAAGACCTTGTGAGTTAAATGCTCCATGTCAACGTGCGTGTTGAGGTCAAAAGAAGTTTAACTTGTCACCTAATAAGAAGAGAGTGTTAGAGTACCCCAATTAGTTAAAATCAGGTGTGAGACTTGATTTAAATGAAGTGTTAGGATGATATGGGTCTTGTTCTTGATTAGATATACTTGCAATCATTTTGGCAAAAGTGGCTAACTTGATTAGGGCGAGTGTTACCATAGATGAGTTGGTCTTTGAGCTGCACAAACATATTGTATGTCATTATGTTTACTTTTAAATTCAGTACAATGTATGTGGTGGTCTTACAATATCGAGTTAGCCTTACTAACACCATCGCAATTACTGCCCTGAATTTTCTTGAAAATCTCGTCAACCAGCTTTGCCAGAGGAAGATCACTCTCTTCCATCAAACATGCAATCATACCATTCAAAGAAGCAGAAGAAATCCCAACTTTATCCACATTTCCCAACAGTACTTCTCCGTTTCCCATGACCGTGTCTTTACAGAACTTAACAATACTATTGATTTCGCTACGGAATGCGATGATTTTCCCTTGCCTTTCTTGAGGGCTTGGTGCGTATAAACATGGCTCCAGTCTTTTCCTCTTCAGGGGTTTCTTTTTCTGATCTGGACCACCAATTATCGGAATCCCCTCATCTGCGCCATTAATTTTCATCGGTTCAACTTCATTCATTGCTGCATGCAATTGATCGCTTTTTTCAGAAAAACAGAACCCAAAAGGAGTATCAACAAATGATTTCTTCGTTTCCCCCACAAGAAGTGATTAAGCAAACGGGCAGAGAAAAGGTAGCCCTGATCAAAATTTCTTACATCTGTTCCAAGAAAATATAGCCCAGAAAGAAACGAACAGACTTAAAAATCAAAGTGTTTCAAGGCGCAAGACATTCGCTCCTACACTGCAGATTTTTCAAAAAACCCGACCGCATTTGAATAAAATTATTTTTCTTCTAATTTCATGGTAATTCTACCGTGAAAAAAAAAAAAAAAGAGAAATCAAGGGATAAGAGTTACAGACAATGCTGCTCAGACATGAGCAAAGGAAATACTGGGGAATAAAAAACACAACTCCTCCTCGATGTCGAATTTAATCTAACTTCACTTATTTATATTGTAAAAAATTTTAAAATGTATTGCGTGTGCTTTGTATTTTATAATTTATTATGTATTAAAAATTGTCCACTCTATATTTTTATAGATGTAAAATTAATCAAAAGAGATTATTACATATAAATTCCTATATGTTTTTATAAATTTCAATATGAAAAATAAATCGTTAAAAATAAAAATGTACTAAAAACTATATAACAAAAAGATTAAAAAAAATAAAGAAGTTTAAGTAGTTAAACAAATTTATGTTAATAAGGGTAAAGAAAAAATATAAAAAGATAGAGAATTAAAATACTAATGAAGTTATGATAATTTTGTCTTTCTACATTAAATACATAGTTAAAAACCTGGCATATTTTATAGCGTAACTAGCATTTTGTGAACACCTGATATATGTTTATATAAAATTTAATATGTAATTTATTATGTATATGTATATAAGTTATATTTTTATTATTTAAATATTTTAAATTATATGATGAGTTTTTTTTATAATTTATCATCTAACAAAAGTTATCTGTTTTAAATATAATAGAATTATGTAACTTATTAATAATAATAAATATAAATTGTTATATTTTAAAATGTATTGAATAAGTATATAAAATGAGAGAAAATTAAAAGAAAAATTAGATAAGAAGTAATAAATTAAATGAAATTTAATTAGAGATGATAAAAAGAAATATATACTAAAAGTAAAAAATAAATAATAAAAGAGAGACATTTCATTTTTCTGTTTGAAGTATCAAAATAGTCATTATATGGGTTTCAAGTACAATAAATAATATATATTTTTATTAAAAACATTTTAAAAAATATATTAAATAACCAATATTAGTTATTTATGGGATTCCGCATAATAAATATTAACATGGATAGGTAATTGATTTTTCTTTCCATGATGTATCTCTCTTCGTCAATTTTAACAAGCATTTTCTAGTGGGTTTTCCAATTTTCTAGTGAAAAATTAAAATAAAGATTTGGATTTAATTTTCCTGAAATTAACTTACTAAACATTCCCCCAATAAGCTATTCATAGTTCGATAAAATAGAAATTGCAATTTCTATATATATATTTCAACTTGCTATTTAATATAATAATTTTTAAAATTTCGATTGGATAGTTAGATTCAATGTACTATATCAAATTGAATATCAAATTTAATTTTTATTTGTTAATATTTATCATATTTTTACTTCTTTTTCTTAAAATTTTTATATTTGCGATTTAATATTATAGTTTTTATATTTAATTTTTTAAAAATATATACTATTATATTTTTAAACAAAATTATTTTATTACAGTAGATATACTTTTTCTTTGAAAAATCTAAAATAAGACAATGAAATACTAAAATAAAAATATTAAATTTTTTTTATAAGTTGTATAATTAAAATTTATAATTTTATTTATTTTTATTAGTTTTTGAATTAAAATTCAAAATACTAAAATAATGAACCAAATATACAAAAAAAAATTAATATTAAGCAATTTTAACATATCAAAATTTTACTATAACAAAAATTTAATTCAATCCAATTCGATTTTACTAAATAGATACCTCTTTAAGAGCAAGAGGACGAAAAGGCAAAAGTTGGCTCCAAAATGGAACAATATTACAGTAATTGGCGCCTAAAATTGACACATTTGCCCGCCACTTGCCTATCTGAGTCATGCGGCGTGGCACTCCCGAATCATGCACAATGCAGGCCCACCGCATCAGTGAGTTTTCATTATTAACTAGTAACTATGAAGCAAACACGTGTTCATAACTGTGTGAATTGATACTGATAAATTCAATCATGTATTTATAATGATAATATATATATAATGATTATAAATTTATAATGTTAGAGATTGTTGTCAACCAAACTAGAAAGCTTAAAGGATAACATCCCATTTTACATGTTTTTTATGAATATATTTTTATAATGAAGCAAATATAATTTAAAATATTTTATTTTGAAAATCAATGTTCAAAGCTAATCAATTCGATAACATGTTATTAATAAATAAAATTAATTGAATTGAATTTGACTTGACTTGAAATATTATTGAAGTTAGTTGAACTTGAACTTAATTTTTATAAAATGGATGTGTGACCATAGCTCACCATATTTGCCTCCAACATCATCAAGTCGGAGATTTGGGTTTCAAATCGAATTTAGTTATTGGGTTTATGAGTGAATAAAGCTTAACTGCTTGAGTTCAAATTTTGAAAAAGAGAATTGAGTGGAGTTCGAATAATTATCAAAGCAAAGTTATTATTAGAACTCGATTCAATAATACCATGACAATTAATCTAGAATAATTTTTTATGAATATAAAAATAGCTAATTAAAAATAAGTTATGTTCCGAGTAATTATAAAAATAATTAAACACAATGCAAAATTGCTCGCTTTGAACAAATTATCAATTAAATATTTTATTTTTTAAACATATGAGCATAAATAATATACATGTAATAAACCCAATTATACATCACTTATTTATCGATAACCCAATTAAAATAATATATTACTTAAATCATAAATCATTTATGACATAAATCGTAAATGAAAATTAGTGTACATTATTCGAATTCATTAGATGAAAATTATTTTTAACTATTATATACAACAGATATTTACATTATTATAGAAATTCAAAGACATTGTAAATTGAGGATGTTTTTGCCAATAGCATATAAATATGTAAAGAGCATAATCCCACGAAGCACATTGGTTTATTAATCTTATTATTGTAGATTAGTTTTGAAATTAAAAAGATATCGTAGTTTTAAAAAATTAGAACAACTAAGATAAATTGCATTATTAAAATTTAATTTCTAATTTTTCTTTTGCAAAATTGGAATTATAGAATTTAATTTTTCTACCATGTATAGCTATAAATGCATTTTGTTGTTCTGCAAAGGCTTAAAATCTAATTTATTCTGAAAATTTTAATATATACATAATTACCGTTTTCAAGAATGACTAACTCAATTATATATTATTGGTATATATTAAGGTTGAGACCTTTATTCCCCATTCATATATTTCTTGAGATTAAAGCAAACCTTAAGTCGAAATATTTTTTCAAAATTAAGCATGTTATTTGAAGTTGACCAATTCCATAACATGATATATGTCAATGCACAATACTTAAATATAAAAAATAAAAATTAAGTAATTATCCACGCATGTAATTTTTGATATGGTGTGAAGTTTTACATGTTTTTTTATGATTGTGTTAAAAAGTCTTATTCATAACATTTATAAATATGAACATAAAATATTTTAGTATATAATTATTAAAATTTGTTATTAAGTCATAGACTCTTTAATTGGCATTAGAGTTTCGAAGTGACTTACACACCTTTTGTTTGTGTGATGTTATACAATTCAATGAAATATTGAAAATATATATGTGTAGTTACATTATTAGTAAATGATTATTCGAAAAATAATTTGAAAAATGAATTAGACACATGAAATTTATTCTTTGTTGTCAATGTTATAATTTATGGCGGTGTTGAGTGTGCATAGATTTTTGACCTTAAACAACATAGATATCTTGTGTGTGTATTGTCCAATGTGAGATAGAGTTATAAAACTAATGTGTCGTTACTTATATAAGTAGAGAGATAGGTGTGTGATCAAGAGTATATTTATTTTCTCATAAGTAAATGATGCGTTTGTCTTATGCAGTCGATATTCTATGTGACATAAAAATTCTTGACTAGAGTAATGCGAAATCAAAAAAAAGTTCAATAGACATTAATCTCATGATAAAATATTACTTTGGTCATATAATTAAATTTATGAGTTTGATTAAAATAATAACTCTTGCTTGATTAAAATAAAATTAAGCAAAATGCCTATATTGAATAAAACTAACGATCAGAAGAGTTCATATGATCGCATCATTTCATCTTAGTTAAATCACAATATGGGTCACAAGTTACATATTACCTATATCTTCACACACACACACACACACACACGCGCACGCGCACACCCTAATCTACGAATTGCCGTTCCTCACAAATAGAGATAAAGTATTTACTAGCCTCATTTCTTATACTTTTTTTCCCAAAATTTTCTAGAGGAGTTTATGTGGTATTTTATGAAGAAGTTTGTGAAAGTTTCTTAAAGAACTTTGCTTGCACATTATTCTTGGGAATAATCTAAAGACTATAACTCAAATTTTGTGACTTGTGGATCACATACAAAAGCTACTAGGAATTTGATCCTAAATATTAATCCATAAAATTTCTTGTATTTAATTTTATACGAGTTATGAGAAGAAAAATGTATCTGGTTGGGAATTAATTTTTCACTATGTAATTCTGATAGTTTTATGAATTTTTAAATTGAATTATTGCATCCCAAACTCGATGAAATCCAACAAAAAAATTATTAAAAATATTACAAAATTGTTTATGTTTAAGAAAATGTTAATTAATTGTTTTATGTTTCCACAATATATATTTACAAATAATTTATTTGTGTTATATTCATTTTAATCATGATTTATTATAGTATTCATTATTTTAATTTAACACGTTACGAATAAGTCATTTTTTTTTAATTTTGACTTTTATCTTCTATTTCTATTTTTAATATGTGTATACATTTTATGTAGTGTAATATTTAGAATCAAATATTTCAAGCTAAATTGTAATACAATTTTTTAAACATATTATCTTAAATAATATAAAAATGGCAAAAACCAGTTATGCGTCACTAACATATAAATTTATTAATAACACAATAAAGATCATTTATATTTGTTATACTTTCAAATAAAATATAATACATCACAAAACATTTATAAAAATCAGGACACATTTTTCTAGTTGGTTCAAGTGAGAATATTTATTATGTAATATATATTTATATATTATCTAAGGTTGAACACATTATAAATTAAACATATTCTTCCCAGTTGATTTTAATAATATGTAAAGTGCATAAATCCACTAAGTGCATTGGTTTATTCGTTTTGTCATTGTAAATTAGTTTTAAAATTTGTAAGATTCTATAATTTTGAAAAAAACCAATTCAATTAAAAAATTGTATTATTAAATTTTAATTTCTAAATGTTATAATGCTTGTAAAACAGGATTTATAATTTCTTTACTTTATATTTATATTAATATATTTGGGCATATATGTATTTTGTTGTCATGCAATCTTTCACTTTGTACCTTATTCTGAAAATATTAATATGTATCTATGTCTTATTTTCTTATAATTACTAAAAATATTATCTATATAAATATATATATATATATATATATATATATTAGGGTTGGTAGCTTATATGAATAGGTTAGTTGCATTGGTGATTAATTTTTTTTTATCATAAGCTAGCTTTAAAATTAAGAAAATAGTATTGTTTTGAAATTATTATAATTTAATTTTTAAATTCTAGGAAGCTTTTTTCTTTTTGTAAAATGGAAATTATAAAGTTCTAATTTTATTTTCTTAGTTTTTTTATATATGCATTTTACTACTATATAACAATTACATTTTAATTTATTTAAAAAATGATACATCCCTATTTATCATATTATTTGGATAATGAATAAAACTATATGTTATTAATATATTTAGATTAGGGTCAGAAGCTTATTGGCTAATTGATTTTGTTTTTACAAATTAGCTTTAGAATTAATAACAAATTTTTGTTTTGAAAAAAATAAAAAATTTGATATTAAATTGAATTATTAAAATTTAATTTTTAAATTTTGAAAGCCTTTTCTTTATAAATGGGATTCATATAATTTTATATTTCTTTTCTTAAAGTTTTCTACATGTATTGATTTTGTTGTTGTATAATTATTGTAACTTGGGTTCAGTTGACAATTTCTTTACAAATGTTATAATGAGGTTGAGAATACATACACACAACCTTGCAAATAAATAACAAAGTAAATAGACTGAGACACATAATTGTTAACACAATTTAGATCAATGTCTCCTATGTCTGTTGTGGGCCTTGCCTAATAAAAAGCTTCTACCAAGTTTAAATAGGCAAAGTGTTAACTACAAAATTTCTTATCTAATTCACTAACACAATTTTAGGGTTTTCGACTTGTTGATAATACAATGACAATATTGACTTAATTGTGTTTAGTCTAAATCCACTTTAAACTCAATATTCTATCGTAGTAAATTTCTTATAAGAGATTACACTCTTTGCATTCACTCAAATAATCCCAATAACACTAGCTTAAAGGCTAAGAGATATAAATACTCTAGCTAAAATTCAAACTCTCTCTAGCCGCTTTCTTCAGTTTCTTCATGTTTTCAACATCTTTTATTCAAAGTAGAAATTTCAAAGTCTAGCCATACTCAATTTTGTTTTATCAATATCCAATTGCCTAAAAAGTAGAACTCTCTCTAGAGTTGTGTGTTTGTTGGCAACTGTTTAAGATCATCAAACTGGCTTAGTCTTGGACTCTTCTTGAACTTTATTTAGGTAAACTCCCAGTTTTGAGGGATATATCTAGTAGCTTTTCCAACTTGTTTTCATTTCCTCAAACACTTCATCCAAGTTTATCATGTCTCATACTCAAATACAACAATTTAGAGAGTTCAACAAGTAAGAAAAACTTAGTCAAACTAATTGTTGTCAATGTGTCAACAATACAATCAACAAGCTAACAATCTCACCCTTTGGCATATTGTAGCACAACACCAACTTACTCATTTCCAAACAATCAAGTAACGAAGACTTTTAAAGTGAACTACTTTTATGCATTCATTTAGACATTTATATAGTCTAGGCATTTATTAAAAAAGTCTTTAGCACTTACAAGCCAAATGATCACAAAAGCTAGCAAAAGCAATAGATATTCTTAACAAGCATTAGATCATTTTGATCAGCAACAACAATGCTTTAGCAAAGAAATATTTCACCACGATCACACAAAGGTAGCATCAATTTTGAAAATTTACCTTACCTTCCCCTCTCTTTTTGTTTTTCACTTCTCTCCCTTTGTGCCACTAATATGCCAAAGGAAAAGCAATTGGGGTAGGGATATTCGCTTAGCCAATTAACATGTAGAGGGTCCAACTTTGCTAGAAGCCGATGAGGAAGTTGTTTGTTTAGCCTATTAACATGTAGAGGGTCTAACTTTGTCAAAATTTGACGAGGAAGGTGCGTCCTCTCTATGTGGTGAAATGTCAATAAGCATCTGTAGTCATGCCCTTAGGTTGGCACCTTGCAACTCAACATTGTGATGCTTAATTTGAAAAGTTGTAATATGTTCTAAATGCCTTTTTGCTAGGTTGTTAATAACTTCTTGAATCTAACCTCTTGATTCTAAAGGATAGCTAGTGTGTGTGTTTAACATTAGCTGTTGGTCGCAAGTTATCCACTTTTTCCAACCTTTCAAGCTTCTTTTGAGAATTTAGAATGTTAACAACTTTGATAGATTCATTTTTTTTAGTGCAACCTTAACTTCTGCCTTTACAGCAATTTAGAGATCAAACATAGGTACAAAACACATCCTATTGTTACTTTAGATTCAGCTTGATTTATGATCACTTGGAAAATTAGTTGTTCAAGATTAACAAGCTGCTTAATGCCTAATTTATATAGCAATGTAGCCATAGTAGTCGTAATCAATGTTGCATAGGCAATTGGCAACAAATTTGCAATACCTAGTTTGTATAATAAGAAGTACTTCAAGGAGAGGGACGATAATTGCAGGGTGGATACATTGGGGCATTTGTCTAATTTGTACAAAGTCAATACTTGTGCAATTTCACTATAATCCACCACATGTCCAACAAGGTAAACAGAACTCTGATACAAGCTATTTCAGCAGTTTGTTGATAACATTTGGAGACAATTTTACAAGTTGTCCTCTCATATATACTTTGTGAAACTGTCTAGAGTTCACAGCACTAACTTTACTCAACAAATATGAGTAGAACTTATAAACTAAGTTGGAGTAAAATATTATAAATCTTTTTTTATTAATAATGCAATAGAAACAAAATTTTTAAGCTCATTGGGTAATAAAAGACAATCTCTCAAAACTACCCTATGGCCTAATGATAGATTTATTAAATCGGTTCCAATCATGGTAGCTGCAACATTTTCTCCATTCTCCACCTTGATTACTACTTCAAGATTCCTAAGCATCTTACTTTTGAATAGATCTTAATGTGTAGTACAAATGTGAGAAGAAGCAGTAGAATCTAAAATTTAAAAAGTAGAAAATACAACAATGGAGCAAGATGTTTCAAAAACATAAGATTCCTCACCTCTCGAAATCTTCTTAAGGCCATTGAGGTACTTAGCATAATTCCTCTTCCAGTGTCCTTTTTGCAGCAATGGAAACTCTTTCCTTTCTTTGTAAGAGCTTTAGCCTTCTTGATACTCCCATTGGCCTTGGGAATGGCAGGATTTTTCTTCTTTATCTTTTCCTTCTTGGTTACATCGGAGGAGCTAGACGTAATAAGAGCCATTTTCTTCTTATTTCCCTTTATGGCTTTTTTTGCAGTCACCCACTTATTGAGGAGCCCAGCCAATGCGTACTCTCCTCAATGCATTTATATGATAATTCATGATGAACTATGAGAAGGAGTCCAAAAGCAACTAAAGGATCAAATCCGTCTATAGATTGGCGTCAATGATGAAGTCTAGCAACTTAAGTATATCATTGAGTGAAATCATCTTAAGGACATGTTCCCTGATGTCACTAGCCTCTCCCATATGCATCTTGAACAGTTGTTTAGATGTCTCATATCTAGCAGTACGACTTTACTTACCATACAACTTTTGCAGGTGGTACAAGATCTCTTAAACAATCCTCATCTCCTTATGGGTCTTCTAAAAATCATTACTCATAGTAGCCAATATGTAGCTCTTGACCCATAGATTGTCCTTTATCTATTTTTTATGGGTGACTTTCTTCTCCTCACTAGCCACGTTAATAGTGGCTCGTGGGATATCCGCCACCAAAACATAGTCAAGGCACTCTAGATTGAGAACAATTTTCAAATTCTAGAGCCATTCGACATGGTTGGCCTAATCAGAATATTGCTCTCAAGTAATTTTGCGAGTGTTGTAGATATTATTTAGATAAAACTAAAATATGGAAAATAATCAAGATTTGTTAGTTTGGTTGTTATATTGGTTACCATAGTGATTGTCGACTTTAAATCAAAATGGCCTCCACTAAATTTTTTAAATCCCACACTTCCTTAAGTAGAAGACGAAAAATCCATTTGTAAAATTTCCTTAGTGGGTGATTGGAGTCTTTATTAGATATAACATACCTCATGTAACTGGTATTTGGTATGCTAGGCCCAATGAGTGGCAACTCTTGTCAGCACATCTCATGCGTGGTCCAATTTTTTCATTTGGCCCATGGCACAATGACACCTCACGTAATCGGTTCTTAGCACTATGGGTATATTTAAGTCACACCCATTGACTAAAACTCGTAGGATTTGAGTTCCAACTGTGGCTAACTGCTTTTAAGGTGTATTATCCTTTGAATGTTGCATCCAATGCACCCAAAGTTGTAAATGCGTTGTAGTAATGTGACCCAATGTGATGACATAATACACTAGGACTACACGTAGGGCTTTGATCTTGGTGAAGGGGAATGACAAATATTTTGTCGTTACAACTTAATATAGTTTAAGTTTTTTTTAGGTCTATGTAGATTAGGTTTCACTTTGCATATTATTTGTTTTTCATGTATCTCAAACATCCATCACAAATAATATGCAAAAGTAAAAGTAGAGAATTATAAACTTCTAAATCTAATTTGCACCAAGATTGGATCGTGCACAAGTTTGTGAAATCCTACACTATCATATAAGAATTTTTTGAATACCTTTGTTTTGGTCTTCATGGATTCATGAGGCCCACCACGTCTTGGAATATCAAACAGCACCAACTCCTTGGTCTCTGCATGCACACTTACTCTTGATGTCTTCCATATTTTACAAATACATGTGGCACACTATGAAGAATCCTATTCTGCATATTTGAAATAAAAACTGGGCTTATGCCATTAAAACCCATTGAAAATTTATTTATACAACCCATAAAAAAAAATGTAATCATCTACAAGTATCCTAAGTCCATAATCCAATCAAAACATTCATCCAAACGATATTATATCACATGTATAATTAAACAATTTCATTTAATGATAATTCCCATGATCTATGCATTGCATGCATTAGTTTTCATTCCATGGAAAACAATTTTTCAAAAATAAAATTGAAAAACAAATTTCTATGCATCTAGTGGTCATAGCTGCGGGAACCATTCCCGAGGTTGCGAGCTTTCTATTTGCAACTGCTGAAGCTGGCCACGAAAAAAATAATAAGGTTCTATTGTAGTGCCTCATGCAGTTGCGAGATGCCCCCAAATTGCAACCACTAGACATCACTCGCAATTGCAAAATGGGACCGTAGGGTTCATGTAACCCTATGGTGACAGTGTGATTGTGCGAGTTGGCATCGCAAGTGCAAGAACGCTTCTCGCGATCGAGACACTAGTTGCAAGTCTCTACAGACTTTTTGCAGCTTTTATTTTTCGTTCCAAATTCTTTTCTTTTCTAATTTTCTCAATTCCAATCACCTCCAAAACACTTTTGAAAGGTTTTTCAGACATCAAATACATATTAAAAGAAATTTAATTGAAAACTAACTAAATCATGAAAGAACTATTAAACTTTATAGTTTTGCAAGAAAAATGGTGGCCCTCAAATCAATGTTGGATTTTATTTGTGTTTGCCCATAAAAATAAAAAATTTTAAACATAAAAGCTTTCAACAATCATAGTGGAAGCTAATGGAACAAACCCCACCCATTTTTATTACAAAACACACACAAAATATCGTAACATAAAGTAAAAGTGCAATCTTTTTACCTCTTAGAACGTTTCCAATGATTTATGTATGATCCTTATAGTCATGACCCTTTAACCTTAGCCTCTAGTTCATCTACATGATTAGGTAGATCAGAAGCTCCTTCAACACTTTACAAAGCTCCCATTTGTGAAGCTCTAACTCAAAGTATTTGGGCAAGAAGAAATTTTTGACGTAGAAAAACTTGGAGAGGGTAGCTATGGGACTGCGCCTGAAAGGACTACACAATTTTTCTAGGTTAAAAGTGTGTCTTGAACTCTTCAAACACCTCTTTAAATAGTTATGACTCAAAGGGTTGAGGTATGGGCTCCATGGGCCTTCTATATTGTCATTTTAATTAACTAGCCCATGGACTTTTATTTATTAATCTAATTAATAACTCAACATATATGTCCCTTAATTATTAATTCTCATTAATAATTGATGCCCAAATATATTAATTTAATAAAGCCTATTAATTCTGTTAAATTCTCATTGTGTTTTTAATTAATAATCTCATCATTAATAAATATAGCAATTTATTTAGTCCAATCCAATAATAACTAAAGAAATTCTTCTACGAATCTTCTCAAGCCTCACATGCAATCCATCAATTTATCATTGACAGCACATCCCAACCTTATGCGTGTAACTTTCTAAATTCATAATTAATAGGCAACAAGCATAGCTCAAAGAATATAGATAACATCTAGTCTATGACCTATATTACAGCCCAATTAAGATAAAGTGAATTAGATCACAATGAACCTTTTCGATTGTGACTACTATACCCTATAGACTTTTTATCTTACTTTGTCTTAACCAAGCGAGAGTCATAGAATTAGTCAAATTAACAAACTCGATCATGTGATCAATTAGTGTTTCTTGATGAGATAAATATTCCTATTGAAAACTTCTTTTTGATTACATAATACCTTGTCTAAAGGCTTCTATTTCATAGAATAGCAATAGTATAGGTCAAACGCCTTGCTCATTTGCAAGGAGACAAATCCTTTATTGAATGCACACATGCCTCCATACACATCTGAGTAATGGTTGATAACATGTAAAATTATAGTGTATTTGTAACCCTAATGTGCTTAAATTAGGCATGCCTGTAAGTTAAAATAGTGAAAATATCTTGTCATGCTTGAGTGGTATTAGATATGATGATTTTGTGGTGAAAAATTGTAGATGTGGGGTTAATTATTGATTTTGTATATTTTCTATCCTTAGAATATGATTTGATGCCTGCAGGCAAGTCTCATGACCGTAAAACGAGGATTTGCAATCACATAGATCAATCGTGGACAACATTAGAATTTCTGTAGTCATGTGTCACAATCGCTAGTGGTTGTGGTGTGGTTACGGAAAGAACCACGGAGCATCCTAGAGTTTTCAGAAATGGATGCCGCGACCGTAGTGGTGCACAACACAATTGTGAGATGGCTTGGAGCAATTGTGGATCATAATATTAGAAATTATATAAGTCTCATGCCTAATGCCATGGACGCCAAGATGAAAGGTATGATTGTGAGGCTTGGTGGTGCGGACTCAGGAAGTTGGTGTGATAGAACTTTTAACTTCGACTTTGCATGATTTTTCAAGGATTTTTTTTGCCTTGTCATGCACATACACAAACCTTAGGCTCCATGTAACCATAAATATATTTTCTCCATGTCTTAGAGACGATAGTAGGCTTAATTTTCATTCTTTAAACACTTAGACATATAAGAACTTAAGATTGAAGAATTAGAGTTAGAGGAATATACATCAAGAGTTAAAGCACCTTCATCACACCACATAACGTAGAATCATTGGACTAAGTTTTTCAAACTTTTTCTAATGTTTTTACTTTGTTTGGATGATGAACAATTGGGATATGGTTTTTATTGAAATTATAATGAGGTTCTAAATTCCTTTCTAGTTGCTTGTGTTTGTGTTTGGTGAAATATACATGCATGAGTTTTGATTAATTGTCTTTGCATGGTTATTTGTAATTAGGGGATCTACTAATTAATCTGTGGCTATGTAAGGAATAACGAGAATGAAATTTGACTCTCATATTTCATGTATGTAGGAGAGTTCTTCAACATTTCAAGAAAATGCAATTTGACTTCTAATTTGTTGAATCCCTCTAGAAATTTAGCAAATTGTTCCTTCTCATTTATTTGTTTCAACCGCTATTGGTAGGAAATCAGTGATACATATAGCTTTATTGGGGTGCATTCTCTTCTTTTTTCTCTTCTACTGTAGTCTTTGATTCATCATTTACATCAGTTTTCTCCATAATAGCTCTCACAGTTATTGCCTTTACTTGCTTTATTAAGTTATTCTTAGTTTTGCTTTGGAGTGAACTACAAGGTCTTTGTGATATCTCTTTTTCAATTTTCCCTACTTGACCCTCAACATTTCTTATAGAGGCCTATAGGGTTTGCTAGATGAAGTCTATGCAATTCATGCCCTCTTGTGTAGATTTTGCAAGAGTTCCAATGAGGTCCACCAAGGATGACTTCTTTTCTTGTTGCAGAGGAGCTTGATTATGTTGTTGCGACTAAGATTAAAATCTAGAAGATAGCATTTGTGAATCTTGATTCTTCCAGGAGAAATTATAATGATTTTTCCATCTTGAATTTTACATATTCAACCGGGAATTGTTTTGCTGTCTTGTTGTCGTTATTCACATAGAACATTTGCTCTAAATCTCCCACACTCCCACTCGTGCTCCCAACTTGATACTCATGTTTGGGATGGGGCCTTACACACATATTACACACTTACATCAAAGCTGTAGAAGAGGAAACATGAGGACTTATATTAAAAATGTGGTTTTTCTTAGATGGTAATTCCACTTTTGCAACTAGGGCAGTTAAAGTATCAACACCATGGACTTCTACCACCCTTGTATGGTGGATCTTTCAGCTAGCTATTGATAGACATTTGAGGCCATGTCCTCAATAAGGTCCCAAGCTTTCTCTGACAGCTTATTCATCAATGCTCCTTCAAATATTGATCCAACACTATCCTCAATTGACCATTGATACCATTATAGAAAGTTTATACTTGCATCCATGAGGGGTATCCATGCTGTGGGCACTTCATTAGTAGCTCTTTAAATTGCTTCCACACCTCTAAAAGCATCTCAGACTCCTACTACTTGAATGTCTTTATCTCTAATTGAAGTTGCACTGTCTTGGCAAGTGGAAAGTACTTTGCTAGAAACATGTTTACCTTATTTTGCCACGTAGTAGTGCTACCCAGTGGAAATCCTTATGGCTACTGCCATGCTTGGTTCTGAAGAGGAAACGGAAATAATCTCAACTTCACCATATCATCAGATACACCATTGAACTTTACTATATCTCTCAACTCCAGAAAACTTGCTAGGTTTAAACTCATATCCTCATGCAATGCTCCTCCAAATTGGTTTAGTTGAACTATATTAGTTAAGGCAGTTTTAGTTTGAAGTTGTTTGTATTTACAGGTGGTCTAACTATTCTTGTCATATTTTGCTTCATAATGTGTTATACGTATCTCTGATTGCCTATTGATTAAGTTGTTGGATTTTTCGTTATAGGTGTTGGTTATACTCATTTTCCATGTCTAGCTCTTTCTACTATTAGCATTGTAAGGCTCCTCTTCTTTAAAGTGTTCACTTTATCTCAGGGATGTACTCCTCTAAATTTGAACCTTGGCTATTATGTATAAAAGAGCCCTACAGATGTCAACAAAAACAAAAAAAAAAAAATGAATAAAATAGATAGAAAACTAGAAAGGAAAAGAAGATAAATAAAAAAGAGAAAGAAAGATGGCTTAATCTAACAAATGGAAAGAGTGTTTAATACTATTTGTCACCCCTTCCCAACTACAACACCAAAAACTTAATGCCTATTATCTCACACCAAAGTCTTAAATAATAAACGTGTAGCGCTTGGTAACCAAGAATGTTTTATCCGCAGGGTACTGGTTTGTGTCTATTAATATAACTAAATGCTTGTTAGTTAGGTTGACTTAATCTATAAGAATGAAATGGAAAGATTATAGAAGAGTCGAATAACAAACAATCATGAAAGCATGCAAACACTGGAAGTAACTACCAATAACGAGGAACTCTAGTTAATTATAACATGATCGGCAAAGAATGATAAATGTCTAATGCTAATTATTAGTTTAATTACTTTTTTATGCATTGTTAATCCTATGTCTCTAAGATATCCTCTCGGACTTTTTTAAAGTTTTAACTCAAGATATTAGTGGGTTCTCCTAAGCCTAATCGAGTCAAGTTATGAACTCTGTGATTAATGATATTTGCTCAAACTAATCATACAATTTTACTTCTATTATTCTAAAAAAATTAATGTTTATGACTGAATTTCTAATGCACAAGTTTCACTCTAATTATTTCTTGCACAATGATTGATAAATGAAAAGGTTCATTAATTCCTTTAATCGCAATTCAAATCATTAATTATAAATAACAAACAAAAGGATGATTAATCAAAAGAAAATTCATGCGTTAATAGTCTATCACAATTACAAGGTACTAGAAATTAATTTAGTAGTCCATACACATAATTCATAAAATCTAATTTTCTCATGTTCAACATAACTTTAAAAATGCAAGAAAAGGGAAGAATTCTTAGTTTATGAGATGCGAAAAATAGAAGCAATCCTGCTTCCCTCCAATGCTCAATGTTTTAACCAAACAATCTTCTCTTGTTCGGAATTTGGCTCCTTTTATATGTAGAGTTGACACAAGGTGGAAAAGATAAGATTGCTATTGAAAAATCATGTTTCGTGGTATCTTGCAATCTAATTTGCAATTGCAGGGGTCTCTTTCGTAATCGCGACCTTTGGTAGTGGGAGCCATGTAATCCTTGTGTCCAATGGTGCAATTGTAACTTCCCTTTTACAATTGCAAGCTCCTGTCTCATGGCCACGAGATCCATCATGACAGCATATAGCTTTCTCTTGTCTTTATCTTCACATGTACAAACTCTTAGTCATGACCTAAAATTTTTAGAATTTTTTTTAAGCGTATGCAATGCTCCAAATTAAATTAGTTTCATCAAAAACACTTAAAACACCTTTAGAACACTTGACTAATACTTTTAAGTAACAGAAATCAATTTATCTTCAATTACTGCACAAAATAGCATAAAGACTAGCAAAAACTACTGACAATAGAGGAAAATGCTATAAACTTGGAGTTATCACTAATAAAAAGTGAAGATCAGAAGGAATAACAATAAATTAGTTGCCCAAGCATGTACTTTAGTGGAAGTTGTGGATTTCGATCAAACTTTCACCCTAGTGGCAAGACTAGGGCAATTTTATTGCTTATGGTCGTTTTGAGCTACCTTGGTTTTAAATTATTTCAAATAGATGGAAAGAGTGCATTCCTCAGTTGCATTCTTGAAGGAAAAGTGTTTGTGGAACAACTAAAGGGATTTGAGGGTTTAAAATTTTCTCACCATGTATACAATTATGGATTAAAAAAAGCACCTAGAGCATCGCATGAAAGGCTTGCAAAGTTTCTCCTCTAAGAAGGCTATTTGAGATGAAGTAGATGAGACATTATTCATTCAGTAATGCAACACAAACATTTTAATAGCAAATATATATTTAGATAACATAGTATTTGGAAGTACTTCAAAAAAATTGGTTAAGGTGTTTGTCAACATAATGCAATGTGAATTCAAAATGGACATGGTCAAAAACATCGTATTTTTTAAAGCTACAAATCAAGAAAGGATTAGAGGAAACTTTTATCTATCAAAGCTAGTGTGCAAGGAACTTGTCCAAAAGATTTAGCCTTGAATATTCTAAGCATGTTGCAATATAAATGTCTACAAACATAAAAGTAACTAAAGATGAAGATGAGAAGTCTATAGACCTAAATATGTATAGAAGCATGGTTGGGTGCCTTCTTTATTTAACAACTAGCAGATAAGGCATTTGCTTTAGTGTGGGTGTGTGTGTAAGATACCAAGCATCTCCTAAGAAGAGTCACCTTAGTACTGTAAAAAAGGATCATCTATACTGTACATCTGCTGGACTGTTAGTCTTTTGCATTTGTATTTGAGTTTGTTGGATACAATGATGCCGATTGGATTGGCAATGCACATTATAGGAAATGCAACACCTAAGAATGCCTCATTGCAAGTACAAATCTAATTTCATGATATAACCAAAAATAAAATTCTATCTCTTTGTGTACATTGGAAGCCAAATATATTGTTGCTATAAGCTGTTGTGCTAAGTTGCTATGGATAAAACAAAATTCAGCTAAGTTTGGAACGTAATTTTCGGTTCCAAAATTCCCAATGGAGACAAATCTCTTATTGAGGGCACACATGCCTTCATTTGCAATAGGGAAATGACATTTTGGGCTCATGAACCTATCTCATTTTAAGATAAATGTTGGTTCTTAATGCCCTAATGATATATTGATCGTCATGCACACAAGACGATCATGTCGTCTCAGGTAATATAATCACGAAACAAGACAAAACTTTCAGACTCCTTTCCTATATTCCCCTTTTGCCTTTTTCTCTCCTTTTCTCTTTATAATGCTTCAAGTGATATAAAGGAGAATGGTTTCCAATCAAGGTATGTTCTGGAGGAGAACTTTAATTTACACTTTTTTGCTTTCTCACCACTCCTTTAACTAAATTAATATTTCCATTCTTTCTTGACTGGATTCTTCTTTCCCATTTAATTTTCCACCGGACATTTGATATCCATCTCTATTATCTATTCTTAGCATTTTCCTTGTTTATTGAAAAAAAAGTAAATTGGTCAATTTCACCTTTCATAAATTACCTCTTATACGCAGGCATCTTTATTATGCCATTATTATGTGTCGATGGCTGTTTTGAATATGAAGTGACTTTCTTGTGTGATAAAAAAAATATTATAAATAAATTATTTGAATGAAATATATATATATATATATATAGTTTATATTATTCGTATCAATTAATTATACTAAAGGGCCTTTTTTGGAAAAAGTAAAGTAAAAATAGGATTAAACTGTGAAATATAAGTTCAAAATAATTACTTTCTATCAATGAAGGAAATGGAATATTATTAGCAAAGAGATTTCATTTTATTTTATTTTTTACCTTGGTCGATAGAGGAAGTAGTTATAAAGGAATTTATTAGAGATAGTATTCTACAAAATTTATTAAATGACCAAAAGTAGTTATTACATGTAGCATTGTTTTTCTAAATGAAGGAAAGAGGATGCTTTTACCAAAAAAAAAAAAAATCTCCATTTTATTTATTTACATTGAAGAATAGAGAGAAATGATTATAATTAAATTTAACAGAATGTTATTTTCAAAAATATATTAAAAGACCAAAAATGATCGCATGCATTATAAGTAATATAGATGATCTATTTGCAATTGAAATCTTTAATCCATTCAAATGTGAACAATTGAGAAATGAATATGATGAAAAGATACAATAAGTATGACTATGCATATGTGTACGCGTGAAAGAAAAATTCATGTTATCCCTTCAGTTTATCAAACCATAAAAGGGAGAAAATAAAAAAAAAGAAAAGAATGTGAAAAACCTTTCCATTGTTGTTTTCCTTTACAAAAGAAAGCATAAAAAGTTTACATTAAAACATCTGACTTAGTCCTAACAAGGTGCTAACATGGCACATATGATGGCATGATATGGCACTAACCAAATTTGAAAGAGTATTTTTTTAATATTCATGTCATGAATGGAAGATTTCATGTAATTTTATTTCCATATTTTATGAATATGATTTTCTACGTTGTTAAGTTTCCTTCAATGGATAGGAATCATCCCTTTGACCAAGAATATATGATGAGATTGGGAAATTCTATCCATATACGATTTATGGGAAACAAAATCCACAATATTGGAAAGAATATCACCTAGGACGGAAAGCTTGATTGGTGTTAGTGCACCTGACACAAAGTTTGGGCAAGAAGAGATGGAGTTTGAATCTTAATGCAAATTTTTGGTAATCAAGTTTTGAAGACTTGTCGGATTCGTTGTCCAATAAAGATTATAAAGCTTGGAGACTTCACAATGCCAATTGGACTTCCCAATTAAGTGTTGTTTAGTGCAAAAAATGTCCCTTAGTGGTTTATGTGAGTTTCTACGTCAAATTAAATGAGAAGAATGAGTGACCAAGGAAAGAGTTAACACTGCCATTTTCAACTTAGTTAAGACTAGTGAGATTGGTTGGGTATGCATTTAGGCACATGTGGGTGCGCCTAAAGTGCTTGGATGGTTGAAGTTAATAGGAATTTACTCCCTAAAATGTTTCTCTTTAATTTTCCGTACCCTTGAGTTTTTGACATAGTGAAACTGTTTTTTGGGCTAGTGTCCTGCTGACATAGGTGAAAGTTGATCTACATTTACATGTTCAAATGTTCAAGTTGTTTACTCTTTGCCTTTTGTACTTGGTGTTCCAACACAGCAAGTTTCTACAACACGTGGTGTTACATTAGTTAATCAAAACTATTAGGTGGCATCTAGCTTATATCACCCTTTAGTGATACGATATACAAGCAGATGAGATCTTGAAAATTCTAATTAAGCGATGAGTGGAATGAAAAGAGCCTCTATCACTCACACCCCCAACTCAATGGGTTAAAATATCCACATTGGAAAGCTTAGATGAGGGCCTTCATAAATTCTATTGATGAAAAAGTTGAGTTCCATCACAATCGGATGTGATCCACTGTCCACAATTATTGATGGAAAAAGTATTCCCAAGCATATTAAACATGGGACAGCGAACGAACAGAGAGCTACCCTAGGAAAGTCAAAAGCCATCAATGTTATTTTTACCTAGGTAGTTTAGTGTGGGTCATCATCACACTAAAATTAAATTTATAATTAAACTATTATTGTATTGAATATAGGTATTGTCCCATGAAGAGGGGTGATGTGTCGATTGATGTAACCAAGTGTCTATGAGTTAGGCATTGGGAATGCAGTGAAGTTAAATGAAATGAAATAAATAAAAGAAGCACTTGAAAACAACTCACAACTTGAATGGGTGAAGTACTAAGAATCGAGAAGTCTAGCCTCTTGTATTCCATTGATTTCCTATGTATTCCAATTTATATTGATTATCACTTTAATTGCTTTGTTACATGTTGTTATTCCTAATGTCTCCTGGATATCTTCTCAAACTCTCCTGAAGCTTCAACTCAAGGTTTAGTAGGTTTTTGCGAGTGTTATCGAATTAAGTAATTAGTTCTGTGAATGATAACGTTCTCTTCGCACTAATCTTATGGTTTCACTCTTATTATTCTCAAAGGCTTAATGTTCACAATTGTACATTTAGCGTGTAAATTTCACTTCTGTTGTTCCTTGCATAGTCACAAATTAATTAGAGAAATGACCAATTCTCCTAATTACTATTAAATCCAACAATTCCGAATAACAATAGCAAAGATAATTATTCACAAAACTAGGCATACACTTTTAATCAATTACAAGGACAAGAGACTAGATAAATATTTAGCAATCCATGATATTATTAATAAAAACCATCATTAAAATGTTTAAAATCCCAAACGACACAAAAATAACAGTACAAGTATGGAAACTTTTGCTATTATCTATGCGTTGCGTGGAGTATTGAATTCTTCTCAAGACTTGGTGCAGATTCCTTGTCCTCCACTTCTCTAAAGTGTGTAAAATTGATTTTCTAAGTGTTGGAAAATAAAAACTAAGCCTAAGATCCTTTAACAACTATGGAGATTTCATATTTATAGTCAGAAGGCCTTGGGTTAGTGTTTACATGCATGAAAAGACAAAAATGTCCTTGAAAAATCATGTAGGATCATGGGTTAAATTGTTGTTACGCCATCCTCTACACTGCACAACATACTCTTGTAGTCATGACTCCTTTCACATCTACAAACTCAGGTGCTGTAATTATATAAGTTCTACTTCTCAGTCTTGCACTCATGCCAAGCCATCTCACGGTTGCGAACTTCCATCCCGTGGTCACACCTCTCAACTGTGGAATTTCAAGTGTGCTTTACTCTCTCGTACCATTGTCGTGACTAGACTTCTTGCACCAACGAGCCTAATCCTCACAACTATGACCAACTATTGTAGAAATTTCAAAATGCTTCATAGTTGCGACATTTCCTTGTGAACATGAATTTGCATTTTAAGGGTAGAAATGTCCAAAATTAATACTTAATTTTATGACTACACTTTCACATCCAAATCATCATGTTTGGTATTTTTCACACATTATATATAAATATATATATATATATATTTATTTATCTATTTTAACTCACATGAATGCATAACTTCTCTATTTTCACATTTGTGAGCTTTAAAGAAAAATTCTTTCTTAAGCAGTTGGGAATCTTTTGCGTAAAGGTGAATAAGGGTCATCGCGCACCCCTAGTTACTTAACTTACAACTAACTAAAAATTCTTTGCATACTCATAATCAAGTAACTTCTTTACGGGAGAATGAATAGCGATCTCTGCGCAATCCCAATTTATTAGTTATCCAATCAGTAGAATAACATAGTTTTTCTCATGCTCACGTATATTTTTTTTCAAGATTTTTCATTCAATTTTTTTCTAAGTCCTCATTCTTTGTTTTTTTTTTTTCCAATTGATTTTCTTCATCTGCTAGAGAATTCATCAACACCTAAAATAAGACTTACATCCTTAATTCAATCATCTCATTCTTACCATAAAACTTCTCAAATAGTTTAATAAACAAGAGTGAAAAGTGTGTGCTCGAAAAAATAGGAACCATATCTTCAATACTAAATCTAACATGCTAATCTCAAGAACAATACAAGACCAAAGTAGCACAAACTTGCAAGACATTCATCATAAATTATGTACAATGGCCACAAAGTCCCCACATGTTCATATCATCAATTTAATCATGTAAACCATTCAAGTATATTCATACAAATTTCATCACTCATGTCACATGCAACTAAACTACTTCCACTCAAAATTTTTCTGCTCATACTCTTTTTCCCACCCTCACACATATCTTTCCATCTATATTCATCACATTACAAAAAGTAAATAAGGCAACAAAGAACAAGACAAACCGGTAGGGTGGTTCCTCCTTCTTTGTCTTTAGCTTCTACATGTACACTCGTTTCCTCTCAATTCTTCCCAAAATCCTACACCAAAAAAAAAAAAAAAAAAGATTGTATTCATGCAACCAAAACAAAGCAAATTCAAAAATAAAGTAAATAATTGAAAGCAAAAAATAGCTTGGGTTGTCTCCTATGAAGTGATGTGTTTATTATCTACAGACTAACAAAGTACTTACGGTTTAATGTCGTTTAATTATGACTTTGAGGATCCACAACTCCCCTTGAGTTGTAGTTCTTTTTTGTTTTCTCTCCTTAATTTCCTTTTTCTATTTCTTGCTTTCTTTTGCAAGCTTAGCTCCTTTTCAATTTGCCATGATGGCTTCTCCTCCCCCACACTGACTTTTGCTTTCCCTCAAGTACCTACGTCTCACTTCTTTTTGCACTTTTTGTCTTAAAAAACTCATTAAAAACTTACCCAACCAGTTGTATCATTGAGGCATTCTCCTCAATCTTTAATGTGTGTATTGTAAAAGGTGTAGATACATATAGAATGTTACCTCATTAGGACCTATATGTAACGCAAGGCTACTCTTATCCATGTCAATTACCGATTTAGTGGTAGCCAAGAAAGGTCAGCCCAGGATTATGCTATGCACTTTCTCACCCTCTATATCTAATACAACAAAATACATTGGCACAACAAAATTGTTGACCTTGATAAACACATTTTCCACCAACCTCAATAGCTTTGTCGTAGACTTATCTACCAACTTAATCCTCATCCACGTGGGCTTCACTAAGTCCATTCCAAATGCTTGAAAAGTGGAAAAGGACTTTACATTCATACTAGAACCTAAATCACATAAAACAAGGTGCTTTCAATATTTCAAGAGATGGAAAAACTCCCTAGATCATCTAGTTTTGATCATGACTCATTCTCGATCTCCAGTTACCTTTGAAATCTCCTAATTTTCTTTTCCTACTCAGTTTCTTTTTATCCTCTACAATTAAAGGAGTGTTTACCTTTAATTTTTCAAAATCATTGAGAAATTTACTTATTTGCTCCTTTATTTTCATAGGAATGAGCCTTTGAGGGTATGGGATTTTAGGCTGGTATAGTGCTCAACTTTCTTTCTTTTCCTTCCCAATAATGGTGTGCTGCACCTCTGTCTTTTCTTCCTCCACAAGAGATCTAACACCTCTTCATTCTTATAGATAACTACCTACACACCTTTGACATGTTCAACAGAATTATTTTCAGTAGTGCTAGGCAGCATACCTATAGGACTAGAAGCTATCCTGTTGACAATTGTCCCACTTACACCTCTAGATTCCGGATAGACATTTCTTGGTTCTACAAGAGAGTGTCAGTATAAGTCATATAATCTCGTATAGTTTTTGCAAGGTTACCTATCATTTACTGGTAGACTTTGCAAGATCGCCCACTATTTCCTCTAGTTACTGTTTCTTCTCTTGCTGCTGTTGGTAAAGTGCTTGAAAGCCTACCGGGTTTTGGGAGTTCCTTAAAGAAATTAGGATGATTTCTCTAACTAGGATTGTGATTATTGCCTAGTGCTTCTGCATTACCTACAAAATTTACTTACTTCTTTGGCCCATTACTTATCCCTTCGCCTTTACACTCGTGTGTACAGTGAGGCCCTACACACATATCATAATTTTAAGAAATGGCAATTGAAGAGGGATGAAAATTGCTTACCAAGACACTATTTAACTTCTTGGACAATAGTTGCACTTTTGCTGCAACTTCAGCACTGTATCTACTTTATGCACACTGGCTACCAAGTGTGAAGTGGACCTCTCATATGGCTATTAGTAAGCATTAGATGCCATCTCTTTAATTAGGTTTCAAGCATCTTCAGGTAATTTACTCATCAGAGCTCCCCTTATAGCTGCATCTAACATAGTTCTTAATTATCCTAATATACCACTATCAAATATTTGTACCTTCATCTAAATTAGATGTCCATGCTATGGGCACTTCTTGAGAAGCTCTTTATATCTTTCCCACATCTTTAGTAAAGTCTCAATCTTTAGTTGCTTAAAGGTGCCAATCTGAAGCCTCAACTGTGTTGTCTTAGTACGTGGAAAATACTTTGCTAGGAACTTGTTCGCCACATCCTTTCAAGTGATGATGTTCTTGGGAGATAGTGATTGAAGCCATTGCACAGCTTTGTCCCTAAGAGAAAATGAAAACAAACATAGTTTAATAGCATCATTTAATCTCCATTAAATTTAACTATGTCACAGAGCTCAAAAAAGAGAGGCTAGATGAGTGTTAGGATCTTTATGTGGGGCTCTACTAAATTAATTTAATTGACCTTGTTGATGAGTCTAAGCTTCAACTCGAAATTTTTGTCATTCATTAGTAATCTAATGATACCAGTCATGTGTGGATTCATCACTGGTTGAACATAGTCCCTAATAGCCCATTGGTTAGTGGAGGATGTAATTCCTGTGGCTATGGTGGTGGTGGGTTATTGTCTATTGTCTTTTCTTGTTCACGCCTAATGAGAGCTCTACGTTGGTGAAGAGTGCGTTCAATCTCCAAATTGAAATCTAAATCAACACTCTCACTTTTGTGCATACAATTATCTCCAAAAATAAGAATTCAACCTAAAAAGCAGTAATGTATCTGAAAAAGCAAAAAGAAAACAAGAGAGAAAATATAAAGAGAGAAAAATAGAAAAATAAAAGAAAATAAAGTAGCCTAATCTAGTAGTCCCTCGGAGCGTTCAATATTACTCATCACCTTACTTGACAACAGCACCAAAATTTGATGTGGGTTGTCATCATACTAAAATTAAATTTATAATTAAAAAAGTATTGTGGTATGTATAGGAATCATCCAACGAAGAAAGGTGAAGTGTTAGTTGATGTAATCAAGTTTCTATTAGATAGGCCTTAGGAATGTAGTGAAGTTAAAAGAAATAAACAAATAAAACATGCACTTGAAAACAATTCAAAACTTGAATCGATGAAGTTCCAAGAATTGAAAGTATAGCTTCTTATATTGTATTGATATCCTACGTATGCCAATATATGTTGATTCTTACTTAAATTGTTTTGTTATGGGTTGTTATTTCGAATGTCTCTAGAATATCTTCCTAGACTCTCCTGAAACTTCAACTCAAGGTTTAGCTGGTTTTTCCAAGCGTTACCAAATTGAATAATTAGTTTTGTGAATGAAAATGTCCTCTCCACACTAATCTTATAGTTTTACTCCTATTATTTTCACAGGTTTAATGTTCATAATTATACGTCTAACGCGCAAGTTTCACTTCAGTTATTCCTTGCGCAACCACAAATTAATTAGAAAAATAACCAGTTCCTCTAATTACTATTCAATTTAACAATTGCAGATAACAATAGCAAAGATAATCAATCATAAAAGCATGCATACATATTCATTCAATTACAAGCACAAGAGACTAGATAAACATTTAGTAATCCATGATGTTATTAATTAAACCATTGCTAAAATGTTCAACATCCCAAACAATATTTAAAAAACATTAAAAGCATGGAAAACTTATTCTATTATCCTTGCATTGTGTTGAGTATTGAATTTTACCCAAGACTTGGCACAAATTCCTCCTTCTCCTTTTCTCCAAAATATGTGAACTTGCATTTTTAAGTATTGAAAAATCAAAAAACTAAGTGTAGGACTTCTAACACCTATGGAGACTTCATATTTATAATTAAGAGGCCTAGGGTTGGTGTGTGTAGGCATGGAAAGACAAAAAAGCTCGTGAAAAATCAGGTAGGATCATGGGTTAGATTGCTATTGTGCCATCCTCCATGGCCATGCAATGTACTCTCACATTCATGACTCCTTCCACATCTGCAAGCGCGGGTGCTGTAATTACACAAGTCCTGCTTCTCAATCTCACACGTGTGTTGAACCATCTTGCGGTCGCAAAATTCCATGTTGCGGTTGTGCCTCCCAACTGCGAACTTCGCTCTCCCATTCTACTGCCGCAACAAGCCTTCCCGCATCCACAAACTTCATCCTCGCAACCACAACCAACAATTGTAGAAATTCCATAACGCTTCATTGTTGACTCTTGCAGCTGCACCACCACATTTTGTGGCCACTATTCTCCCTTTCGCACTTGCAACACTACCTCACAAACATAAATTTGCATTTTAAGTGTAGAAATGTCCAAAATTAATACTTAACTTCACAACTATAATTTTCACATCCAAATCATCATATTTAGTATTTTCATGTATGATAATGTATTTTTTCTATTCTAATTAACAGGCATGCATAATTTGAGCATCCAAGGGGTACATATAAGCTATAAATTCACATGTATCAGAGATGAGGAGTAGTTTAAACTAATATCAACCTATGAAACTACATAAGAAGCATGGGGCATACTTTAGAATATCTACGAAGGAACAAGCAGTGTAAGGATGTCCAAACTCTAGACGTTAGCCTCCCAATTTGTGAGCTTAAGAATGAGGGAGGAAGAAAATATTTCCACATTCAACAAAAAATTGAGCAACATTGCTAACCAGGTCTATCAATTGGTCAAACAATATTTAGATGTAAAGTTGGTATGGAAAACCTTAAGGTTTCTACGAGAGAGATTATTTGTCGAAATGGTTGCTATCAAAGAAGTAAGGGATGTGACCGATTTGATACTAGATGAGTTCATGGTCTCTTTACCAACATATAAGATGAATTTTCATGTAAGCTCAAAGGGAAAAAGAGATAGCTCCTAAAATTGAACAAAGTTTTCAAAGTAATTTGTGTTGAACAATGAGGAAGGAGTCAATCTAGTCTCCTAAAGAATCATAACATTAATGAAGAAAGAAAAAATAGGGCACTCAAAAAAAAAAGTTTTTAACAACTTTAGAAAATCTGGGACTACCATTCCTTGAAGAATAATGGAAATCCAAAGACTATAAGAAAGAGAATTCAATGTCACAAGTGTAGTAGCTTTAGGCACATTCTTGTTAAATGTGCAAATACATAAAAGAAAGAAAGTAAATCAATGGCAACTACATGGAGTAAAGATGACTTAGAATAGTTTGACAAAGAACAACATGTGTGCATACGTGTGGCATTCATCATTATGGAGGAGTCCTGCCTTTGTGGCTAGTGTTGTAACACCAACTAGATTTGATAGTGTTAGCTACTGTGATTGTGAATTCATGTAGGAACAACTGATGAGTGCATATAATTTCTTATATGAGAAGATACTTAAGGTTTAAAGGAATAACAAAGAACTAAAAAGAAAAATATCAAACCAAAAGAACACCATGCTACTATTTCCAGAATAGAAGTTGCTAAAACAACACTAAAGAAGTTAAATTTGAAAAAAGCTTAGTTGAAAGACATTCTCAATAGGAGAAAGAACCTAGAAGACCATTGTGAAATTGGATTCTTTAACAACCTAAATAACGATCTTAAGGTAAGCTCATGGATCAAACTTGTTAAGGAATTAACAACTAATGTTGCATAACCAGTTAAATAATCACCTCCTCGTATTGGCACATCATAGGAGATAGATCATGCCTGTACTTCTACTTAAGTGAACCAAGATGCTGTCATAAAGGAATCAACGATTGATGTTGTAACACTAGTTAAAGGGCACCTACTTACATTGGAATGCTAAATGAGACAAATCTTGCCAGTACAGCTATGTTAGTACATAAAAAATATGATGCATACGAGAGTGATGCCGAAACTCCTTAAAAAGATGCCTACAAAGAAAAATCATATATGTACATAATATCGAAGGCCTAAACACCTTTTCTCTACTTTTTTTTATCCTTATTTAGAAACTTTATGAATGGGAGCATGGACTACAATAAGTTCGTTGATAGATTGAAAGGAAGAAAAATTTTAAGAAGGATTTGGTAAGGAAATCTAACCTAAGGTGCTATGCTTCTATATTGCTAATGGCATGTCTAATTCCCGATCATATTTTAACAATCGATGATTCAACAGAAAACTTGATTGACTATAAGGACTATAAAGATGGATCAATTACATTAGTGGATGGACAAAAGGGAAGAGTAATTAGTGAAGGTACTTTAAAAGTATAAGGATTGGCCTTTCGAAAATGTACTCCATGTCAAGGGATTGAAGGCTAACCTAATCAGCATTAGTCAACTATGAGACTAGAATCTTTTTGTTAGATTTACGAAGGATCATGTAATGTGTATGATGGTTAGGATAGATTTGTTCTAACAGGGACCAAGCCATGTAGATGATGTTGCAACATGCTTCAAGACAAAGATAAGGGACAATGAAATTTAGTATAGGCACCTTAGGCACATGAACTATCATGACCTTGCTAAACTCAAGATTTAAGGCTGTTAGTGGCTTCCCATGTGCAACAGATTCTAAAACGAAGATATGTGATCTGTGCTAACATGGTAAACAACATAGGAAAAGTCACCAGGTGTTGCAACATCTGCAAACTTCCAAAATCATGGAGTTGCTACACATGGATATGATGGATCCAACTAATGTTATGAGTTTACAAGGAAAGCGTTACATCTAAATCTATGTGAACAAATACTCAAGAGACTTATGGGTAGAATTTCTGAAAGAAAAAGATGATGCCTTCTATGGCTTCAAAAAGTTGTATCTATAGGTAATATCTAAAGCTAGGAATGGTAGTCATAAAGATCATAAGAATTAAGAGCGATCATGGAATAGAGTTTGAAAAGAAGGAATTTTTAAAATTTTGGAAAGAAGGTGAGACTGTGCATGAATTTTCTTCACCAAAGACACCTTAGCAAACTATGCCATGGAAAGGAAGAATCACACTCTTAGACAAATGGCCAGGGTGATGATTGATGCAATAAGTGCAATGGCTTGTCCTTTGCATACTTAAACACGAGTACAACTTATTAGGTATATAATCTTTGAACTAAAATTTTTTTGGAATCTATTAATATTACATTTGTTGATGAAGGGAAGAGAGTTAGGAAAAGAAAGTTAATGAGGGCTTCCAAGGACAACAAGATGACATCTGAGATGAAGATGCCCCTAAAAATTAGATGACGAAACTAGAATCTTAATGTTTTTACACCTGATAGTGACAGAAGTGATGGCGATTAGACATCATTGATGTTTTAAAAGGAACCACACTCAAGGATAAAGAAAAATAACCCTCTAGAAACAAATCATTCAGAGTCTAAATGATAAAAAAAAAAAAAAAACATACCTAAAATTTAGACCAAATCAAGTATAGGGATCATGCCGGGTGTCCTTATTTTTTGTTGACACTTAAACCTAAGAATGTGAGTTGAAAGAATGAGAATTTGATTGTAGCAATGCAGGACCAACTTAATTAATTTACTAAAAATGATGTTTGGACATTAGTGGAATGACTACAGAATGTGAATATCACAAGCACAAAGTGGGGGTTTAAGAAGAAGATGAATGAAAATGGTGTTATAATATGCAACAAGGTTAAACTAGTTGCACAACATTACACGCTAGATGATAGGGTGGACATTGACAAGACCTTTGTGCTAGGTGCATAACTTGAAGCAATCAAACTACTAATATCCATCGCCTATTGTATCAACGTCAATCTATATCAGATGTATGTCAACAGTCATTCCTTAGTAGCTCGTTAGAGGAAGAATATGTAGAGCAATCGTAAGGATTTAAGGACTCCACATATCCCCATCAGATCTACAAGCTTAATAAAGCATTATATGGTTTCAAGCTAACACCTAAAGTATGGTACAAGAAGCTTCCAAAATATTTAGTAAGAGAAGTGTACGTGACAGGGGGAGCTAATTGAACTCTATTCATTAAACATTGCAACACTAGCCTACTTATCACCCAAATCTATCTTGATGATATTATATTCAGATTTAATGAAGAAGGAATTAAAAATGAGTATGATTAGGGAAATGAGATACTTCTTATGTTACAAGTGAGCCAAGGCAATGATGGAATATTCATCACTCAGAATATGTATGCCAATAACTTAGTAAGAAGGTTTAGGCTTGAAATATCCAAACCTATTCCTGCACTTAAGTCAATCAACACAAAGCAAACCAAACACGATATTGGAGTACTAGTAGATGCAAGCCTATATTGCAGCATGATTGGAAGTCTATTGCACCTTGTTACAAGCTGTTCAGAGATATGCCATAGTATTAAAGTATGTACTAGGTCCTACTCTTTACCTAAAGAAAACCATTTTAGTGTCACAAAGAGAACTATCTTTTATATCAATGACACAAGTGAATTTGAGATTTGGTATTTAAGGAGATCAAGCCTAGACCTAATTGGATTTAATGAAGTTGATTGGATGTGGAATGCTGATACTTGCAATAGTACTATAGGGGGATGCTTCCACACGGGGGATTATCTTGTATCGTGGTTTAGCGAAATGCAAAACTTTATTACTTTTTCCACGGTAGAAGTTGAATACATTGCCCTGGGAGCATGTTGTGCTCAACTTTTATAGATAAGATAAGTGCGTAAAGATTATGAAATTCAACAAAGTGCTATTGTGATAAAGTGTAACAATCAAAGTGCAATCAATATCTCAAAAAATCTAGTACATCACTCTTGCACTAGGCACATTGACATAAAACACCTCTTTATTCAAGAGCTTTTAGAAGAAAATTTGGTGATTATGGAATATGCTACAACATTAACCCAACAAGTGTATATTCCAACCAAGCCTTTAGATCCAACTAGATTTGTAGAATTTAGGCTCAATAAGCTTGTGCCTAGTTTGACTGCTGACTTACTATGACCTAGTTTAATTGGAGAGTATGTGAGAAAAATTTTCAGGAAAAACTTATTGAATCTAAAAAATCTTTACTTTTCTTCTTTAAGAGGACACTCAACCACCTACCATCATGTTTTCACCAATGAAGAGTCCAAATCTTATTCTTTTTTTTTCTTTTAATCTTCTCTCTCCTATTTATATGTACCCTCATCCTTGAGAAATCATCATCACCACTAGCATTACTTAGGTATTTCTACAACTTAAAAAGATGAAAGGTAGCCAGAGAAAAGGAACAACTACGAAGAAGGGAGGTTATGGAACTTCGACATTGTAAGCCCCATATCTAAAAAATGTTTTAGCACTAATAGAGCCTTAGAATCTACAACCTAAAGCACCAGCTAAACCACATGAAGCTATTTAGGATGATTTCATAATTAATGCCACTCCCATCAACGTGGTGCACCCTAAAGGTTACATATGTCAGTGATATGCTCTTTAACACTAGTAGATAATGAGGAATACTAAAGGCATAGTAGTTATATATGTAAATTTTCTAATATATTAGTAAAATATTGATTTTTTCAAGTCAATATTACAGTAAGTATTTTATGTATATAAATCTTGAATAGCATAAAGTATTACATGTGCTCACATAATTGAATTAAGAAGTCTTATTCATAAGAAGTTATGAATATGGATACAAAGTTGTCTTAATACCCAATCACTAAACTAAGTGCATGAGTTACAAACACTATAAAAGATATTAAAGGTTCGGTATGACTTCCACATCTTTTATTTATAGTGAATGTCATGTCATTTAGTATGAGATACTGAGAATATATATGTGTGGATGTCATTATAGAATAAGCATTTGGACATTGAATCGAGGAACCAAGCATACATTTAGAGTTCACTCTTTGTTATTAATATCTTGTTTTGTAATCGTGTTATGTGTGTATGGCCTTAGACTTGAGACAACATAAATGTCTTGTGAGCATGATACCAAATGTGTCATTAGGGTATTAAAGGCTAATATCTATTTTGGGATGGAATAGAGTCATAAGCCTAATGTGTTATTGCTCAAGTGCATATGGATGTATATGTGTGGTCAATAAAGGATTTGTCTCTTTGTAAATGTTTTAGGCATTTGTCCTAGTGGTCAATATTCCATGAGACGAAAATCCTTAGCCAAGGTAGTGTGTGATTAGAAAGGAGTCTCTAATAGAAGCATTAGTTTCATGAGGTAACGTCAATTGGTCATATGATGGAGTTTGTAAGTTTGACTAAATTCATAACGCTTGCTCGATTGAAACAAAGCAAAACAAAATGCCTATACTACATAATACTCATGATTGGGAGGGTTCATTTGATCCATTCACTTCATTTTAATTAGGCTATGATATGGGTCGTAAGCTAGGCACTACCCATATTAAATGCTCGTTGCTAATTATGGATGAACCTAAAGTCAAACACAAAAAGTTGAAACGTATGACAAGTGGTAAATTAGTGGGATGCAAATGAGGTTGAAGAAGACTCGTGAAAAATTATTTGGTGGCAATTAAATTGGAATAAATTGATTTATCATGGTGCTTGTTAATAATAAGTTTGTTAATTGGATGCACAATGGGACCTTTAGCTTAATTAATAGAGATTAATTAAATAACGGGGCAAGAAAAAAGTGAGCCTTAATTATTAATAGATATTAATGATTAAGAGGTTATATGGGCTATGGTTATTAATGGAGATTAATAATTAAATGTCTATGGGCTAAGATTAGTTTAAGGTCTATATAGGAGGCCCATGGAGCCCATGCCATATATGCCATAGGTTATATACATGGAAAGGGAATTCTACCAAGTGTAGAACTTTATGTCTTGGTAAAATATATAGTTAGAAGAGTTCTAAAAACACAAGAAAATCAGAAATTTTGTGCACTTTCCAAGCAAGAAGAGAGAAAACTTTCTAGCGTCCCTTTCGTCTTTCTTATCCTAAAGGCTTTCTTACCCAAAAGGTGTTTTGTGTAGGAGGTTTATAGAGGGTCTTGAAAAGTGAAGAAGGTGACTATAATCATTTCAATTGTGTAGATGAACTAGATTTTGGGGTTTGAGGGCATGACTCAAAGGATGACAAAGTTTGCTCATTTTGGAATTAGATTTTGAATGTTTCTTTATGTGCTTACTTGTTTATGTGATTTTATGAGTGTTATGCGATGAAATGATTTTTTTTGCTTCCATTGCATGTTAATGATGTTTTTATGTTTTAAAATTTAAATTTTTTCATGGTAGATCACATGAAACTCAACAATGGTATTAAAGTAACCATTTTCCTCACGTAATCATAAAGTTTATTGATCTTCCTATGATTTATGTAAGTTTTCATGTAAAAATTATTTAAACATGTATTTGATACTTGTTCATACTTGAAAAAGAGTTTTGTAAGAATTTGGAATTGAGAAAACATTTTAAAAATCAAATCTTGATTGTTAAGACAACATTCTCCTACAATTCACTAATGTCGTGATTACGAGAAGCGTTCTCGCGATCACAATAGGCATCCTCACCATCTTGCCATTGGAAGCGACCATTACTTAATTCTCACTTCCAAAGCTTGCTATTGCGAGTGGTGGCCTTGCGATCGCAAAAGGGTGTTTAGCAATCGCTAGGGGTGCTGAACATAATAGGATATTTTGTTGTAGTCGATGACATGACTATAGATGACTGTTTGTTGAATACTCTCAATTTAAATTTTTTTTAAAAGATGTTTTCCAATAAACAAAAAATAATGCATGGGATGCACAAGTCATGGATGGGATCATTAAATGAAAACTTTTAATTATAAATGTGATGTATAATTGTGTGAATGTATATTATGGTTAGATTATGAAATTAGTACACTAGTAGATGAATGTTTTTCTTTTGGATTTATTTTTTGTAGTAGTATAATTGATTTTCATGTGACGCAAGGGTATCAGTCAAGTTTTTTTTTTCATTTTAATATAGAATAGGGATTCTCTATGGCATGTTACATGTAAATGTACACATGGAAGGTATCAAGGAGTTGTTGCTCATGTAGAGACCAAGAGTTGGTCATAATCAGAGTTCCATGGTATGGTGTGGCCCATGAAGTAAACCATGAAGATCAGGACAAAATAAGACATTCAAACATTTCCTATGTAATAGCATAGGATTTCACACATATGTGCATTCAAATCCTACACTCCCTCGAGTACCGCATTCTTGTCTATTTTCTACGATATATAATTTTCCCGAATAATGTATGCCCTCTTATTAAAAATTGACATCTTAGTATTAACTGGGACCAAGATAATCCACTAGTTTCCAAGTTTGAAAAGAGTTCTTATTCTTAAAAAACTTAGTGGAATCTTGGAAGCTATCATCCCATTCCAAGGGAAATGGTTGTCCTTAAGAAGTCCAACCTTTTAGTTAGTGAGAGTAAGTAGAGTAAGATCAAGAGAAGGAAATCTATAGTTCCCAATGTGAGTGGGAGTATTAAGAAGGCCAGAAATCCATCCGATGAAGGAAAATGTTTCCATTGTGGCAAGGATGAGCATTGGAAGAGAAATTGTACCAAATACATCAAGAGCCTAAAAAATAGCACTAGAGGTAAGGAACTTTATGCTAATGAAACATCTTGTTGTATAGGTGTATTTTCTACTTCTTAGATATTAGATCCTTGTGCGTCATTTCACATTTATACTTCACATCAGATCTGGCTAGAAATAGGACACATAAGAAGCATAAAGTGGAGATTAAGGTGCGTAGTAGAGCAAGTGTTGCGACCATTATGATTAGAGCCACTTCAGTTAGGCTATCACTGTTGTTTTAAGAGATTGTTTACCTTTTTCCAATGGACTTAAGAACATTATTTCTTTTCCATTATTAATAAATGAGAATTATGAATTTTTTTAGAAGCAATGTGTGTTGTATTTATTATTGTAATAAATTGGTTAGCATAGCATCTCTTATGAATAACTGTTATTACTTGAATATGGATGATAGTACTGTAATGAATACCATTTCAAACAAATATCCAAATGATGTATAACATTGTATATGAGTGGTAAGTTTGCTAACTTTCTCAAGAAAAATAACATTGTATAACAATTGACACCACTGGGCACTCCTCAACTAAATGGTGTAGCTAAACGTAGGAATCGAACCTTGTTGAACATGGTTCGATTCATGATTAGCTTCATAGACCTTCCCATATCTTTATGAGGTCATGCTCTTCTTACTACTAAGCATATTTTGAATAGGATTCCCTTTAAGTTCGTTCCTTCAATGTCACATGAGATGTGGAGTGGGAGGAAGCCAAAACTTAAGTATTTAATGATTTAGGGATGTCTAATTCACCTTTAGAAGAGTAAGATGGATATGTTAGAGGGAAGGGCCAAGGGCCATTATTGGCTACTTTGTTTAATATTCCAAGGATTCTATGGAATATGAGTTTTACCTACTTGATGACAATACGATTGCCATCAGTTATGAGTCACGCTTTCTTGAAGAAAAGTTGGTTAGAAAAGGTGGTGTAGGTAGAATAGTAGTTCTTACAGAATTTGAGCATGAAGAAAAACAGCAATGAGCCCATACAGAAGTTCTTATTCAATAACAAACTACTACAATGTAAATGTTGTAACGATTGGGTAGAATCTCGTGCACATTAGAGAGATATGGTTATATATTAGAGAATGGACAAGAGTTGTTAGTTATAGGAGATAATGATGATAGAGATGATCATTCTACCTTGGATCAAGAAATTTCGAACACAAACTCCACCAATTGGCTAGAGGCTATGCAGGTCGAGATGGATTTGATGCATGTGAATCAAGTATGGACCTTAGTGCATTCACCTAATAAAAAAGTTGCCATCAAATGTAAATAGGTCTACAAGAGGAAATTAGTTCAACCGGCAAAGTAAAAACTCATAAAGCTAGGCTTGTGCCAAAGGGCCATAGTCAAAAAGTTGGAATACACTATGATGAAAGCTTCTCACTTGTAGCAATGCTTAAGTCTATTTAAATTTTACTCGTGCTAGCCACTCACTTAGATTATAAGATTTAGCACATAGATGTCAAAACCCTTTTTCTCAATGGAATGCTTGAGGAGGATAATTATATGGTACAACCACATGGTTTTAAATTCTAAGGAGAATCTCATAAAGTATGCGAGCTTAAGAGGTCCATTTATGACCTCAAGTATGCATCAAGAAGTTAGAATCTTCCTTTTGATTGTGCGGTCAAAACATTTAATGAAGATGAACTGTGTGTCTATAAGAAGGTTAGTAGGAATTGAAATGGACCAAATGGATTTAATAGTATGCTTGTTAATAATGAGATCATTAACGGGGCCTTTAGTTTAATTGATGAAGATTAACTAAATTAAAGAGCAAGATGTAGTAGGCCTTAATTATTAATAAAACTTAATAATTAAGAGGTTATATGGGTTGTAGTTATTAAGGAAGATTAATAATTAAAGGTCTATAGGCTAAAAATAAGTTAAGGTCCATGCCAGAGGCCCATGAAGCTTATCTCATGTATGCTCTAGGTGATATACATGGAAAGGGAATCCTACAAAGTGTTGGACTTTGTGTCTTGGTGGTAGATATACTTAGAAGAGTTTTAAATACACAAGAACAGTAGAAAATCTGTGCACCCTCCAAGCATGAAGAAAGAAAACTTTCTTGACACTTTCATCTTCTCTTTCTTGTCTAAAAGGCCTTCTTGCCCAGAAGATTTTTTGTGTAAGAGCTTTGCAAAGGAGCTTGTTGAAGCAAGTGCCACAACAGATCAAGGGCCAAGTCAAGGATTTAACATTCAAGCTAAAGAGACAAGCTTCAATGGTCGAAAGGAGCACTTTTACATGAGTTTTAAGAAGCAATTTGGAATTTAAAGAGGTTCTCGATGTCAAAGATGAGCTCATAGATCAATCGAGACCCCAAAATCTATGTATAGATATGTGGACATTATGTGCAACAAAAATCAATCATCAGATCAACATTTCGATTGATCTCAGTGCACTAAGATCGATCTTAAGAAGGATCTCAGAATTCTAGATAGATCTCAGGATAGATCTGAAGGATCTAGATCAATCTCATAAGATCAAGATTGATCGCATGGGAAACAAGATCAATCGCAAGATATGCGATCATAATGTTAGAACCTCTCAAACTCACTGGATTTATGATTGTGATGTCCCAAATCAATCCCAAACACACCAGATTGATCCTAGGAGGCTTAGATCGATTGAAATTATGGCTTGGAGCCCAACAATTGTATATTAGTTAGGATTTCTCTCTAATTTTCACTCCTAGCCTTCATAAAACACCTATTGATGAATTTAGATGGTTTTTAAGGGTTCCAACACTATTTAAAGGACTCTTGGTTATCTTATCAAAGAACTTTTTAGTATTTTGTTGAATGAACTATTTTCTTGATTTTCTCTTGAATTTGAGTGTGCCTCAATTTTTATGAATCCAAACACCAAATCAAGTTATTCCAAGCATTCTTTAGATTAATTTGTGACATATTAACTAACTAGGTATATTAGTTGTGGTCATCCATCACTAGAGTTTAACGTAATCATTGTTTTCCTGAGTCGTTCTTTGCAGTTCATGCAAGCAGCTTATTGTTAGGTTTTGGATACACCAAATTTGTATCATTTATGCTTCTACATATGCATTAGTTGGCAATAGAGTCAGCTATTTCAAATTGTAATTAGAACATCGGTCCAAGTATCAATTTCTATCTTTTAGTGTCTTTCTATTTCATTTCCTATCTCCTCTTCTCTATTTTCTTCATAAATTCCTTTCATTTGATCTGTGATTTCCAAGTGCATTAGTATCCTTTGTTTGGTTGGTGATATTGTGAAGTTTAGGAAAAAAAGAAACAAAAAAAAAAAAGTCTCAATAGTGAAAAAAATTCTTGCTTTGAGTTTGTGAATTTTTCCTACAATACTAGTTCCTTGTTTGGTTGGGATCTACAGTGTAAAAAAAAAAGAAAGAAAGATACGTAGGGAGAAAAAGTGCAGCAAAAAAAAATTTGTGCAAAATAAATAGAAAAAAATGAGAATAGTTTAGATTTTTTAGGAAAAATTATGTTGGAGACTTCCTAAATTGTTGTAGAACATTGAAAAATGGAAAAGATTTGATTTTGGGAAGAATTTGGATGAGATTCAACTGGTGTTGGACAATGTTTTGAACCAACAATTGATCGTGCGCCTTTGGCATTGATCGCGATATTGTGTGCTCAACCTAAACGATCCTGTAAACCTCAACATAGTCAGTCATGCACACTTCTGATCGATCGCTATTTTCCCCAGGATGATCACGTCCTTACTGTAAGTCTGAGATCGATGCTGCCCAATTTCCAATTAGTCTCGTAGCCTATTTTTTTTGCGCCTAGGATCGATCCCTTTCGCTCAGATTGACCTGCCAACCTATTTTTCAGCCTTGAATTGATCCATTTGCATTTGGATTGATTTCGTACCCCAAAATTTGTCCTTACACATACTTACACTGTATTAGGTAATATGTCACTTGAAGTTTTAGGGACTTCTTGGAATTCCATGAAGCGGACACAAGAATTGATTTGGAAAGTGATTTATTGAGTGTTTCATTTGTGTAATACACAAGTGAGAGGAAAGAAATGAGTGAATTACATCTTACGAGGTGAGAGGACACCTACACACACATACATGTTCCTTGCACTCTGTATTGCCTATATTTTTAGGATGTTAAGAGACAATGCAATTTGCAGAGATAGTGGTTGGTGACGTTGGTGAGCATAAATAGGCTACTAAAGAATTTGTAGAAGTCATATACTACCCCACAGAGCAGCTTATTATTTCATAAGAATCGGTGTAAAGAGGAGTTACGGCATGAATTAGGAGGAGCTACATATCAAGGTAGATAAAGATGGTACGTAGTTGGTGATGAATTTGATAATTATGATGGACTTGATGACTTCTCTAGTAGGCATTTGAGAAGAACTAGTGAGGAAGACAGTGAGTTATTAAGGAGGACCAAAGTCCACATTCCACCATTTTTGAGATGAGTTGATCTTGCATATTTGGCACTTTGTAGAATACACTAAATATTGGTGGAATGAGTTTATCTGTAGCATATGAATTATGCTGTGAGTTGAGTCTCCACATGGAAGAAATTAAATAGGGTAATGAGCAATTAGTATATTCCATATTCTGTGCAGCATAAGGTATGTGACAGGTTGGATAATTTAACTTAAAATGGATTGAGTGTGGAAAAATACTATGATGAATTGCAACATGCAAAAGAGCTAATGTTGATGAGTGTGTTGAAAAGACTATGAATAGATTTCTCAATGGGTTAGAGAAGGACATTACAGAGATCGTGGAACATTGTTATTATGAGGACAGTGAAGATATGGTAGAAAGGGCCATCTAATTGAGCGTAGGCTTAGGAAAAGGGGGTGCCAAAAGATCTATACAGTACGACTTTCATGGAGATGTTGTTGAGAGGCCTACACAATCCTATGAAGTAATTGACGAAATGACTAATTGACTTGACTCTTATAGAGTTTTAGCTGAGAGGCCTACATAAGATGTTGGCAGACAGCATATATGGGTACTGTTAGCACTACATCCATGCCAATAGATATGGTAAATTGTACATATTTACATTTGCATGATTGTAATGGTGGTAATATTGTAGTCTACGAGAAGAATAAGCTGAAGTTGGATTCGTCAATGATGGAGTCATGTAATGGTGATGAAGAGGGGGCTGTTGATGAAGTCAATACAGGAGCAAAAAAGTATTGGAGTGGCGTTAACTAAGGAGTTTGTGGGTCAAGTTGATAAAGAGTTACAAGCGAAGGAGTTGGTGAATCTATGTGAATTGATGCAATGGAAAGAGGTTAGCAACTTTAGTTCTAGTAATCCTTTGAGTTACTATTCATATAAGGTGCTTACTAATCTTGATCTTAAATATAATTACTACTTAATGAGTTTAGCATTCAAATGTGAGCCTATGAGGATTAATGAAGTAAATGGAGTTGAGATTTTTGCATGTGTGATTCTTAGAGGTTTGCATGATACCGGCTTAACATTGGAAAATTGCATTTCATCATGTGTGTGTGTGACCTTGGAGGAGGTCAATCGAAATTCCATAACTTTTGATTAAATTTGATGAATTGTGTTGAGATATCTAAAGTTACATGTAGGACATGGTACGTACAAAATAAGTACTCTAAGATCTTATATCGAGTTTCCATAAGTAGATTCTAGGAGTGCATGTAATAACTATACTACAGTAATATCACTTGATGAATTCGAGCATAATGAACTTCATTTTTTGATGGCTATTGCTTGAGTAAGTTTTATAAGCCTTATTCCACATGTGCATTGCATTGGTATGGTGATTTTCATGATGTCGAGTATTTACAACACTTGTGTTCTCGATCGCATATTAAGAGAAAGTTGAAGTTTTGGCGTGATTATTTTAGGCCTAAGAAATTTATGAGGGTTGTATTTAATCCTGGCTTAAGAAGTGAATGTGTTAAGTTTCCTACACATAACATGTTTGGACATAAAGCTTACCACGAGGTTGAGTTCTATGTCATTACACATACACACATACGAGTTAGTGTAGGACTTACACACATTGTGCATAGTGCATGAATTGTGATATATATGGTGTAATAGGAAATCTAGATTGCTATGTTGTCATTTGCATGAGCAATATGTGATTGGAGATGGCATGATGATGTGCATTATTTTGATTGATTATTCATTATTTAACGTGAATTGTCATAAGTTGATTTCTTGTGATGATTATGTTGGCAAAATTAGATTGTTAAACTACACTTCTGCTACCCATTGGAACATGTAAGTGCTACCAAAGTTGGGATAATTTTGTAGGAGGATTTCCTTAGGGATGTTTGAGTTAATGTTAAAAGGAAGAAACCGAAAGGAGTTCCACAACTTGTATTCAAGGTCATAAATATCTAGTAAGACGTTGCTTAAATGTAATGGAGAGGATGTCTTTATTTAAAACCTTCTAAGGACTTTTCCACATCATCATATTTGATCTCGGAATTAGGAAAATTTTTCTAAGCTTACAACTTGTGGAAATCCATGTGTGTTTACCCATTCACAACAAAACTAAGTTGTAAAGCTGAGTATAGGGTAAGAATATGTTATTATTATACTATATTATTTCTTATTTGGAGTTTTGGTTTTTAGGTAATAGAAATCCTAATAAATTGAAGTCAATTTACCTTCAAGCAGAGAGGATTGATGCAAGCGCCCAAACGGATCAAGGGCTAAGTTAAGGATTTAATGTGCAAGCTAAAGGAGACAACCTTCAATGGTCCAAAAGAGCACTTTTGCATAAGGTTCAAGAAGCAATTTGGCATTTAGAGAGGTTTCAGATGTCAAAGATGAGGTCACAGATCAATCGGGAACCCTAAAACCATGTGTGGATATGCAATAGATATTATGTGCAATGAAAATCCATCATCAGATCAACATTTGGGTCAACCTCAATGCATTAAGATTGATCTCTAGAAGGATCTTAGAATTTTGGATAAATCTGCAAGATCGAAATCAATCTTACGAGCTTAAGATAGATCACGCAGGAAATGAGATCTATCGCAAGATTTGCAATCGAATGCTTGAACCTCCCAAACTCACTAGATTAATAATTGTGATATCCCAAATCAACTTAGATTGATCCCAAACTCACTAGATCAATCTTCGAAGGTTCAAGTTAGTCAAAATTATGTTTTGGAGCACAACAACCGTATTTTAGTTAGGATTTCTTTCCCATTTTCTCTCTTAGTCTTCCTAAAATGCCTATAGACAAGTTTAGATAGTTTTAAGGGTTCCTAATATCATATAAAGTACCCTTGGTTATCAAAGAACTCCTTGGTATTTTGTTGAATGAATTATTTTCTTGGTTTCTCTTGAATTTGAGTGTGCTCCACTCTTATGAATCCAAACTCTAAAGTGAATTATTCCAAGCGTTTGTTGGATTAATTCGTGATGTATCAACTAACTAAGCATGTTAGTTGTGGCTGTCCATCACTAGATTTCAACATAATTGTTGCATTCTTGGGTCGTTTTTCATGGTTCATGCAAACAAGTCATCACTAGGTTCCGGCATACGTCGAATTTGTATCATTTATACTTCCATGCACACGTCACTTGGAAAGTGAAGAAGGTACTTATCAATGTTCTAGCTATACAGATAAATTAGAGATTGGGGTTTGAGAGCCACAACTCAAAGGATTATAAATTTGCTTGTTTTGGAATTAGATTTCAAAGGTATGTTTATGTGCTTCCTTGTTTATATGATTTTATGCATGTTATGCGAAAAAAAATGGATGGGATTTAGTTTGTTTGCTTCCATATGTTAATGATGTTTTATATTTTAAAATTTAAATTTTTACATGCCAAACCCTATGAAACCTAACAGCATTCTATCACAAAAAAGGCTAACATAGAAAACATGAAAGTGCCACAATTTAGATCCTCAACTAGAAAGCTAGGCTGCTAATGAACCATAATATGCTGAGTCATTGCTGAAGCACCTCTTCCTAATGTGCAACTAAAGACTAGTGTAGGAGAACTAAAAGCTCCTGATGATGTAAACATGATGTAAACAAACCAGGCAAGGCAAAACCAATTGATGAAACTAGTGAATTGTTTGAACCTCGCAAGAAGAGAAAGAAGATAGGAACTCGTCTTCTTAAAAGAAAGGTATCATCTCTAAAGCTTATGTCTAAAGCTTATGACTTTAAGTATTATGCTGAAGTTAATGAGGAACACAAAGAATTTGTGTGCCACAAATGATGATACTTGAAAAGCATAATGATTCTAACCATTACGGCAATATTAAACTATTAGATGTTCAGAAGGACATAAGGTGTATGATGTTTTGATATCATTTAAGTATTATTACCCTAACTTGATTGAGGGATTCTACTACAACATCACTGTGAGGATGGCTTACCCTACTTCTAAGTAGTTCAACAAGGTTTACATTAGGGGTAAAGTGGTCACCCTTTATTATCTCAAGGATACTACAACACTAGAACAATAGCTTCACAAGCATATACCTTGAAGACTTCATGACTGATTGTGATGAAATTTCCGACATCATTATTGGGCACAAGCATGGGGTATAGCCTTTGACTACTAAATTGTCCACATAAATAGGCTCGACAAGAATGTCTAAACACTTATTATAAACTCTTTTTGAATTGGAGAAAAGACTAGAGATAAATATATCCAAGTAAGCTAAAAGAATTTTTTTTCTCTCTTTGTGGGTTGGCAGCTGTTGTATGTTTTCTGTAGGGTTGGAATAATTTCCTCCTTTATGTGTTCTATGACATAATCTCCATGTTATGGTGATTATGAATCTTTTCGCAAATTGAAGGTAGGAAAAGTGGAATGGGCTTCTATAGGCTTTTGCATGGACTCTAATTTAATTCAACTTCAAACCTTCTGTACTGATTTATCTTATTAATAATCAAAGTCTAATTTTGTCTTAACTTTTAATTTTAATTTATCTCATTAATTAAATTAAAAGTCTATTATGTTTCTAATTGACAAATTCTCATTGTCAACAACTATAAAATAAATAAATAAATAAATCCTCGTCACCCAATCTCATTATGGCCTAGTAAATTTGATTCTTAGACTTTCCAAGTCTTGATCATATCTCCCACGACAAAATTATAATCTTGCCCTAGCCTTGTTATGATGTGTTTGACTCTTTAATTTTATTCTTAATTGACAAAAATTATTTTTCGAAGGATACAAGTAACGCCTAACCCATGACCATTTATCGTATCTCAATTAAAATGAAGTGATATGATCACATGAACCCTTCTAATCATGAATTCCATGCAATATAGGTTATTTATCTTAATTTGTCTAGATCGAGTGAGGGTTGTGGATTTAGTCTAATTCACAAAATCAATCATATAACCAAATCAATATTCCTCATGAGACTAATGTTCGTAAATAACTCCTTTCTAATTATAGATTACCTTGCTAAAGATTTCTACCTCGTAAGATATTGATCATATAGGACAAACACTCTACTTATTTATAAGAAGACAAATCTGTTATTGCTTGCACACGTATCTCTATATGGATATGACCAACCAGAGCTCATAATTCTATCTTGATTGATCTAGTTTTTTAATACCCTAATGACACATTAATCACAAAATGCACAAGGTATCTATGTCACTTTAAGCCTAAGGCCTATTCACACTCAAGATGATCACGAAGTAAGGTATTGACGATAAAGAGTAAACTCCATAATCTTAATTTGTTCTTTGAGTCAATGTTTAAATACATCATTTTCTAATAATGTATACACACACATGTATTTTTAATATCTTATATTGAATGAAATATCACTCATTGTATAGACACAGGGTGTGCAAGTCGTATTAATACTCTAATACCTAATTAGAGAATCCATAAATCATAAAAGGTTTTAATCATTATATACTAAAAAGCTTTGCGACCTTATTCATAACTATTATGAATAAGACTTTTTAACGAATTTATATAAGCACATGCGATATTTTTAGGCTAAAACAATTTCTATATGCAAGAATAAAACATCTAGATATTAACAAAATAATATATCGATATTTTATTAATAAGCATGAATGTTTACAACTAATATCTCTTCTATTATAGAATGATTGGTATTATAGGACATATCACAAATATTGTTGATGCCAAGTATTATTTGAATAAGGTAAGAACTTTCGGAAAAAGCCCTTCCTAAATGAAAGCAAAATAGATAGATGATCAAGTGAAGAAAGATAAAGTAAAAGATGCACATGCCTTTGAAGATAGCTTAAGAGGGGAGCCTATGTCGGACGAGCCTTTCAAGGGTTTGGGCTACTGTTGACCAAAATTGGTAAGGGGAGAAATTATGATGTTTTTGCCAAGTCAAATAAACAAGGTGTTGGTACCTTAGTTAAGAAAAATGTCCTCAATATACCTAGATGACATTATGCTAAATTATGATGTAATGACAATAGTTCTGATATAAAAATAAGCTATTGACTTAGCATGTGATAACAGCTATGTGGTCATCTACCATTAAGATCAAGTATTTTCTCCTCTTTAAGTTGGTAACACAAATTGTCTTCCTAGTTTAAACACTACATGAGTAACAAAGGAAAATGACATGATGTTATTTGCTAGAGAACCTAAGAAAAAATAATTAATTTGAGAAATGAGATTTTTAATTCGATCTTGAACCATGTTGATAAACGATGGCTTTAGTCAGTTTGTCCAATCCTTCATTGAGTTTCTAAGATGATATTAAGGCAAACAGTCACAATTGAAGCTGTTGAGATGACTAGGAAAATGGAGTTGATGTCTTCCAGTGCCAAGGTGCTATGCCTTTAAATGTCCAATGACTCCATGTTGGAACACCAATTGTTGACCTGATCTTTACTTTCTCTACTTAGCATCATCTACAAGCAAGCATACTATACTTTAAGGCATGAGTGTGCGAATTAGCCAACTTTAGATTCAGAAATAGAAGCTTGATCTTCATCTTGTTTCTATGCTTTCTCTGTGGCATCAACTATGAGCATGATGTCAAAACACCAATTGTGGCTAGTCCTTCTCGCTCTTGAAATCTTTAAATGAGCTCCACTTTTTAGATACTTCATGTCAAGGTGTGACACAAAAGGAGAGTACATATTGAGGGAGAGTTTGAATTTGAGGCGAATTTGATAACTTAGGTCAAAAATTGCTCTTCTTAGTTTATGCTAAATTTGTCTCCTTTTTATTGGGTCATAGAAAACTTGATTTGGTTTTCATTATGATATTATGGACTTTAGCTTGTTAAGTTACAAATCAATTGGCATGCTGCTTGTGACCTAATATTCCAACCCCAAAAGGAATTCTTGCTAATTTTGAACCAAGGCTTGCTATGGGCCGGATTAGACTGATCATGACTAGGACTTCAATGAAAGTTCATAGTGCACTATAAATATGGAGTTATGTACTTCAAATTGTAAAATTTAAACATTATTGTAAATGATGTTAGGTTGTAGGGAAAGTCATTTTCAAATCACTTATTATGTTTAGTGTGATGACTTGGCAACATGTGGCCATGTCATCATGTGATTATTGGGAAGATTTTATTTCCTAAATTATCGAGATTTGTTTCCTAATATATCGGAATATTTTTGGATTAGTTTCCTAAAGTATTGGAGTCCATAATTATCTCAAAAAATCTTGCACTAGTTGGGGTTAACACCTGAACATCAAATTGAAATGAAGTGAAGATATCCATTCTTAAAATATAGAGATTGGATAAATATAAAATTGTCAATAAATCAAGTAGATGAAGGAAATGCTGATATAATGTTGCAACACCATCTTGAAATACATAGAATCTATTGTTGATCTAGTGCATCCTATTTTCAAGGAAGTTGTTGAGGGGACAACCTTTATTCTACACATGAGTCGAGTGTGCCTTCTACATGGATTCAAACTATTATAAATGTGTAAACAACACACACATTACGTATCTTAGTTGATCTTTTGTGAACGAAGCTGTTAGAGCAAGAAACACGCCCATGTTAATAAGAGGTTAGAATTGAAGGAGAGTTGTGTTGAGACATTAAACAAGAGCGCACCTTTTGTTGTAGTACCAACAAGTTGAGCTCAATGGGAGCCTAACAAAGGATCATGTGTATAAAATTGGTTTTAATCTTGTTTAATTGAGTTGGTGGAATTCATTTTTAGATAGAGAACCTATAGATGTTAGAGTGGTGGCTTTAAATTATATAAACATATTGTGTATTTAATTTTACCTTGATTCCTAGCACTGCAACATCAAATCACAATTTATAAATCAATGTGACAACGTCGATCAGTTAACGATCGTGTAGCATAGCAGCAACATCTGACTAAACCTTCGGAAAGTTTAAGATATATTTATAAATGTTAAGAAGCATAAAATCCTCTTAGTAATCGTTTCCAGTCTCTATATTAATTTACTAAAATAATCTTATTCAATTTGTTTTTCAAATCATATTTCAACATTTTTATGGCCTGAGATTGTGCCAAACTTATAAACAATTTTAATTCTAAAACTTGTATTTAATAGTTTGAAACTCTTTTATTATCTAAGCTTTTTCAATAAAAGTTTCTGTGAATATAGTTAAATATAAAAAAGACATTAAATAATAATAACTGGTTGGAGAAGCACTACGTCACATTTTGCTTAATTTATTGTATATTAAATTATTATTGACAAGTAATATATCTAATAAAAAATTAATACTTGATGTAAATTAAATACGAAATAACCCAATGAAATTAAATTAATTTAATATAAACGCCTGCTTTAGACTTAATTTTCTTTTGTTTTATAATTTAAGTTTAAGCAGCATCTCCAAAATATCTTCCATTTTTATAAAAGGTTAAGCTGAAATGGCTTCTACATCCGCTTTCCATTAATTTTTTTTGAACGAGTTGAAAACTCGAAATTGACATCTCAAGTGACGTTTTCAAGTCTTCAACCATTTTTTCAAAGCCATTTTGGATGTCAATCTTTCAAATCAAGATTTTCGCAAGCTGTACCGTGTAAAGTTGAAAATTTTGTGTCCTGATTAATTATTGTTAACTTGATTTTTTTGTTAAAATATATAAATAGATTTGCGAACCCGCCAAAGATCAATTAATTAAAATGGATAAAGTAAACAACATTACTTTAGCTTTTCTTGATTAAAGTAAAATAAATTAAAATACACGCACAAATCATAAATAAATCAAATACACTTAAAATATTCCAAGTGTCAAATAAAAAGGACATACGTGAGAAAAAAAAAATAGGTGCTTCTCATTAATTAACATGACTGGGGTTAAACTACTTGTATTGACCGTTGAAGGTGGCAAAATTAATAAGATTGATTGTATAGCTTTGGATAATAAAAGTGACATTCACCCAATAAATTTTTGATGCTTGTAGTATATATAAGCATCCCTTTTTATTGATTTTTAGTTTATTTATCCGATATTTGCTTACTTTGACAACTATAACATTTTCTGTTCATCTAAAGCACCAAAGAAAAGAAAACTAGAAATTAAACATGTTTTTCTGCAATTTTTAGTATTTTAATCTATCTCGAAAAAATGAATCAGGTTGCTTCCCAGTGCCATTTTTCAGGCATCACGAGATAATTTATCTCTAAAACATACAAAAAGTGTTTAAGTAATTAAACGCACCCTTAACATCTCCTCTCTCTTCGGATTTTCTTGTTCTACATCATATACATACAAAGAGTGTTACCTTTTTCCTCTGGTCAAGTATAAGAACTAATTGCTTGCGACAAACCCATTTTGTTAATATTAAGGCCAAAATTTTTCTACTCTAATAATTATTAATAAAAAGTTGAAAATTTCAATAGTACTTGTTTTTGTATATCTTTCTTTCTTATTATTAAATGTATAGCAGCATAAGATAGGATGTGAGGACCAAAATAGAAAATATAACTTTGGTGCACAACTTTAATTCTCCGAACCAAAAAAATAAAACTTTTATTCTCCCAACTTACCTTCAAACTTTATCAGATATTACTCAATAAATTTTTATCTAAGTTTAAATTCAAATCTTTTATTTCTTATATATAACTAACTAATCAATTTTTTTTTATCATTATATATATTTATAATCAAATCAACATTTATATACTCACATTTATATATATATTTATACTCTTTAAATTAGTCATTATTTTTATAACCTATCATATCATTCAATTATTTTTAAATATTTTATACATATATTTAAATAAATTAAAAATTATCAAAACGTCAAACTTATATAACCAAACATACTCCACGTTATGATACATCTCACAACGAATATCTTTATTTAATAAAGCCCCTCTACCATACACGGTGACAATTTATTCAAAGGGTTAAAAATGGGTCTTTGAAATGTCGTGTCTGGTCTAAATTTTATTTGGTGTCATTTCATGTCATGTGCGCACAGAGTGGAAAAAGAAAATCTACACGTATGGAATCAAATCGGCCACTCGATGTACATTCTACCAGACGTTGTCCCGTGGTGGATCGTTGGATCGTTGGAAAGAGAGAAGGAACTGAACGACGCTGATTATTTATGAAGGATAAATCCGTCAATTGCTTCATATTTGATCTGGAATTAGGAAATCTAGTTTGGCAACGCATACATTTATATAGAAGGCTTTCATACCGACTTTAATTATTCCCTGTGTGAAATGTACCAACTGGCACATATTTGGCTAAACATTATCATGCCACTTGTCACTCAGCTTGTGAGCCCAAGTGCGATAAGTTTCCTATTTTAAATAAGGTCGGTTTTCCGGGGCCGATCACCTTTGCGTGGGACCTTAATGTCTTAGGACAATGATGTGACATTTGCATAAAAACTGGTAGCGACATAGGCATTTATGCATGTCTCGTGATCAAGACGTCCAATTGCCCAGAAAGACAGACGCTTTTACTGTATTCAAATTATTCAACGTAAAAAATATATACTTAATTATTATATTTTTTTTATTTAATTATTTTTATTTTTACATGATTCACTATAATGACAAAACAAACAAATTCAGAAAAATCAAGACATTCAAACAAAGTTGATTAATTTCTGAAGAAATTAAAAAACGATCATGTCATGTGTAATGCCTTATAAAAGTTCAATTAAATAGTGCCCCACTCACTTAATTCTTATTCTGTCACTCCCCATTCAGGATATAAATCACTTTTTGGTCCACATTTTATTTCCCTTGCAGTTTCAAAAGCTATGTAACAGACAAATGCCAACATATATGGCCTAAAAAGATTTTTAAAAATGATGCATGAAAAAAAATACAGCCCTTATTCGAAAAAAAAAAAAAGTTATAAGGCATCCCTTATACACATATACATGCTGTCTCCCCAGAGTTTTAGCCATTGCCAAGGGGCACATATATAATATCAAGAAAACTTAGATTATAATAGGAAGGAATAATCGACAAATAATTGATAAATGCCGAGGGACAGAGACCCTCTCGTGGTGGGGGGAGTGATAGGGGATGTGTTGGATCCATTCACGAGATCCATAGCAGTCAGAGTGGTATACGGCAACAGAGAAGTCACCAATGGTTCTGAGTTTAGGCCATCCGAAGTTGTCAGCCAACCCAGGGTTGAGGTTGGAGGGGATGACCTCCGCACCGTCTACACTCTGGTAATCATCTAAACACACACTTCACGCACCCACACCCACACCCACACACACACTAGCTCGGCTTAACTGTTTCTCTTTCTCTTTGTCTATATGTATCTTTATATTCATATATGTACGTGTGTGCATATGTTTGTGGGCGTTGGTTGTGCAGATTATGGTGGACCCTGACGCTCCAAGCCCTAGCGATCCTAGCCTTAGAGAATACTTGCACTGGTAAGATGGTTTGATGAACATCATGTAGATATGTAATTGATTATATTGATTTTGCATTGCTGGTTCTGTCTTGTTGAATGTTGATCTGGACAATGTATTATGTGTGGGGTTGGAGTCAATATTATTCATTTATTGTTGTGATTTGCTTCCATGTATTTGTTTTTTATTCTTCCTCTTCCCTTCCCTGTAGAAAACATGATTTTGCTGAAAATAATGTGTGGTTGTGAACGTATCTTGATTTTTAACTTCTGTAAGAAAACGACATGCTTGTATACTCAAGACTCATGACCTTAATTATTCTAAACTCTCTCACTCACTCACTCTCTCTCTCTCTCTATAGACACACATACTCCAAGAAAATCATAGGTAGGGTTTCTTTTCCCTACAAACATTAATGTAAAGAATTGTTTAGTACTTCTGTTTGTCATAACTCTGACTAATGGGTTTGCCCGTGCCTCTCGCAACAGCAAAAGTACTTTTGGCCATACAAGGTTTTGTGTGATCTTCTGGCCACACTTGGGTTCTCTTGCTTCTCAGCAAAATCTTTGAAATAACAGCCTGTTTCAATGGGATAAACATTTCTTTTCCGAGTAGTTTGTTCAAAACAATTATTGCTTTAATTTGTACTGATGACAATATGCATTTATATCATATATTATATATGCGCAAAATTTATGCATGAGATATTTGAAGCAATACACGCTAATATGTGATTATCTTACAGTTATTGATCGATATATTTCCCATAATTTGTATTGTAGGTTGGTGACTGATATTCCTGCAACCACCGGAGCAACTTTTGGTGAGTGGTCCCAACTAAAATCCTTGCTGTGGTTTCTTGAATCTTTGTTGCTCAAAGAGTTCATATCTATAATTAACGTTATTTCGAACACAAGAAATTAAAAAAAAAATCTTTTTATGTGGGTTCTTTTTTTTTTCAAATAATAATTGCTAAAAAATATCAACATCAGAACATAATAGTTATCAAAGATAATAATTACTTTATAACTTGTTTTATTTTAATAAGAAGAGATTCCTATTTACAAAATATATCAGTCACCATAACTGCAACCACTATCGTGGCTATTAATAGGTTAGCCACGCAACTTATTGCCCGGTCATACAAGTTAGGGGTAGGGTGCTGTCAGGCTAAATTTTAAGTTTTTTCAGAAAGTGATATTGGCATTCATAACCTTTGTCACCATCTTTGCATATGAAATTCACTAATTTAACTAAATCAATGCATGTCATCGTTATGTAATAACTTTAGAAATTAAACCCTTACACGTCAATTTTATTAATTTCCACCAACTAAACAAGACTTGGTGTTGTTTCTATGTCCAAATCCTCAAATTTATCTTGTCGTTAAATATAAATTATATGATAAATATATTTCTATTTAATCTAATCATCCATTGGCCCTTCGTACAATCAAATGATCAGTCTTTTCCACGGCTGATCCCAACGCGAGAACGATTGCTACTACTTAAGATTCGTCCGGTTCTGATAGTACGAGGTATGACAGCAAGTTATGTAATGTATAGCGTCACTAATTCACACATGGTGGGCAAAGGGTATATTTTTCTCCATTGCTCCTTCAATAATTGAGGCGTCGTCCTTGTGACGATACCCCACATGTCCAATCCTTACAGGAGTTTCAGAAAAAAGCACTTTTTTATTCAATAGATCAATTCATTGGGAAAATAAAAAGCAACCTTCTTTTTCATTTCACACGGTGGAATATTCTTTTCATACAAAGCCACGTACCTATGATTTTCAGACAGTATTTTACCACTTGAAGTTGATGATATGTGGTAGAATTATTTTTCTTCTATGTATACAAACGATGCAATTTAATTTACAGACAATCAGCTTGTATATGAAGTTTAATAGTATGGTGTGTGTGTGTGTGTGTGTGTGTGGTTAATATTAATGCAGGGCAAGAGATCGTGTGCTACGAGAGCCCGCGGCCGTCGATGGGAATCCATCGCTTCGTGTTCGTGCTTTTCCGGCAGCTGGGGCGGCAGACTGTGTATGCTCCGGGCTGGCGCCAGAACTTCAGCACCAGGGACTTTGCTGAGCTCTACAACCTCGGCCTTCCTGTTGCTGCTGTCTACTTTAATGGTCAGAGGGAGAGTGGCACTGGTGGCAGAAGACGATGAATCCGCGTTCTTATTAACCTAAGTCTGTTATTATTTAGATAGATGCTTCAGTTGGACTGTAAGGCCTGGAGATTTTTACAGGTGCATTATGTTATATCTAGGTGTGCATGAAAATAAATATGAGTGTTTGGAATAGCCATGGAACGTGGTGTAATGAAGTAATAGTAGACGGTGGAATGAGAAGAAACTTATGGAGTTCGGTGTTATTGACAAGCAGACGAGTCCACAGACTTAGGTTGTTTATTGTTATTAGTACCATGACAACGTGACATGACAAGCACTCTGTGGAATGTTTATCATAGTTTAGTTAAGATTTTGAATGTGGCTGATAACCCTCAAAGGACATAGTATCACCTTTGACGAATTAATTATTTTCTTACATATAGACACACTAGTTATAGTTAGTACATTCTTAATAGCTAATAAACTACAAAGGATGACTTTTTACAATTGTTCGTTCCATTCATCTAAAATAAATTGAGGTCAATATGATAGCATATTGGGTTTCAAATGGATTTCAAATTCTCTGTATTAAAAATTCCTTTGTCCCTCGAATCCTACCTGACACAAAATTTGTTACATGTATATCTCATTAAAGCATATTTATTATGTGTATAGTAAAGAGATCATCCATAATATCTCTCATTCGGTTAACTATTCCAATTCTAAAGTTTTCTCACTTGTTAACAATACATTTTACTCAACAATGTTTTCCTAGTACTCAGTTGGGTCAACATTTAGTCATAATGAACTTCCTTGAGATTTTGTTTAACATCCTCTTTACTCACTCAACAAAGCAAATCAACTCTCATTCAACTCACAAGCTAAATGACTCAACTATACAAGGGAGAATTTCAGACTCTTTTCAACTCGAACTCTCTTGTTTTCTCTCCTATGCCATCTAAAGTTTATCAACCTCCTATTTATATGTCTTCACCAAGAAGTCCTAATCAGAGTCCGCTTCCATGTAGTGCTTATCTAACCTCTAAGTTTTTAGACAAATTCTTCTTTATTAGTCCAAAAATGTCGGCAATAGCCCGACATAATAGAGTTAGACTCTAATCCATCATTATCTTCGTCTCTTTCAGTGTTGTTAGGACTATTCAACTACAATCTGCTAATAATATCAAATTCTTCGAATTCTCTTTCAAGTAGTTTGATCATCATAGATGTCTTAACAAGTTAGAATTCTTTCAAGTTCGTGATTGTTGTGAACAATTTGCTAATACTTAGCTAACAGTCTCCCTCTCTGGCACATTGTGTGATGCATGTACAGAAGTGTAAAAATAAAAAGATAGCGGCGTATGCCAGAATCCAACAAAATCTGGTTTCACAAACCGTGAAGACGACCCAATGCAACAACCTTTGATGAACTCTAGCAAAGCAAATGACCATAACTAATACGTCTTGTTAATTGATACATCATGAATCAACTAAGAACAAGCTTAGAATAATTCGATTTGGACTTCACGAGAAATTGATGCTTTTAAGTTCAATGAACAAAAGAAATAGAGTATTCAATAGCGAGAAATCTAAAGGTTCTTCCAATGATATAACTAGGTTTTATTTATAGTGTTAAAGAGTCCCAGTAGCCTTAAAACTCTTATAGAAATTAACTAAAGTGAAAAGATAACATAAAAGGTAGTTTTCAACTATAAACTCGCTTTGAGACATCCATGCGCTCAAACTAGATGTTGATCTCATACCTTTGGATCATAAAAATAGTGTAACTAGCCATCCCAATGTTTACGATCCCGCCTTACAAAATCGAGTGCAAGTCTAGCAAATGAAAATGTAGAATGTCACGTTGTTCAAAATTTTTTATCACACCCTATGCGATCGAGCACGAATTCTCTAATTATAAATGTAGAGAGTCTATTTTTAGACCATTGTTGATTGAGCACGCTCTGACTCGATCCGTCAGCCTCGCAATTAATCGGCTAATTGCTAGGCTCAATCCAAATGGTACTCTAATGCTTATTTTAAGTTTTCTTTGCATCAAGCTCCCTCATAAAAGCTCTTCTTCCTTCTTAGGCTCCTCTAAACATTCAAAAGCCTCTTGAAACTCCTTCACGAGCATTGTCATTACTTTCTTAAACTTTTTAGCCTTAGCCTTTGTCAATGGGCCTCTTGCTATCCTTGGATATTCAATGTCAATCCTAACACTTGCATTATTACCCTCCTCTTGAAAAGGAATTAGCCTAAATTCACAGTCTTGTTCATCCCTTACATCACAAGGGCCTAAATCAGAGACGTTAAATGTTGCACTAATTCCAAACTCACTTAATAATTGCCACTTGTAAGCATTGTCATTTATGCACTCTATCACTTAAAATGGACCTGGCTCCTTGGCATTATTTTTGACTTACTTTGATCTAAAAATCTTTCTTTTCTCATGTGAACCCAGACCCAATTTTTTGGCTCAAACACAACCTTCTTGCAATCCTTGTTCACTTGATGCATGTATTATTCATTCCTTCTTTCGATATTTTGGTATACACGCTCGTGTAGCTACTTTACAACCTTTACTTTGTGCTCTCCATCTGTATCAATTTGCTTGTTAGCAGCAAGTCAAATGGGGTTAATAGGTTAAAGCCATATTCAACTTCGAATGGTGATTTGTGTGTGGTTAAGTGTATGCTTCAATTGTAAGAAAATTTGACATATGGCAAATACTTTTCTTAAGTTCTTATGTTTTTCTTAATCAATGCACGTAATAATGGAATTAAGGTCCTATTCACCACCTTGGCTTGTCCATCAGTTTGTCGATGAATTGTCATAGAAAGCAACAACTTAGTCCCTAACTTACACTATAGTGTTTTCTAGAAGTAACTCAGAAACTTAGCATCTCTATCAAACACAAAAGTTTTTAGGATGTCATGCAATCTAACTATTTCCTTAAAGAATAAGTTGGCTATATGTGCAGCATCATCCATTTTATTACATGCAATGAAGTGTGCCACTTTAGAAAACCTATCAACAACTACAAAATACTATCTTTACTTGTTTGAGCCCATGGTAAACCTAACAAGAAGTCCATTGAAATGTCTATCTACAGTAACTCTAGAACCGGTAACATTGTATACAATCCATGTGGTTCAACTCTTGACTTGACCTTCTTGCACTAGATACATCTATCAACCATCCTTTTGATATCTCTCCACAAATATGGTTAAAAGAAATGTTCTTGAAAAATTACAAATGTTTTGGTGGCACCACAATATCCCATCAGACTCCCATCATGTGCCTCATGGATTAGTAACTCATTTGCAAGGCATAAGCCCAAGGTTTTCTAAAATGGAATATGAATTATTTTATGGTATGCCACGACTAATTATGATTTTGGGGCCAAGAATCGAAGTCCATTCAGTGGTCCAAGCATGTGAACCCGTGAAGAAGAAGTTGTCCAAGCCCAATGAAGAAAATTTCTTAAAAGGCCTTGTAATAGTATAGGACTTGGCACACATGTGCATGATTTGATTATCGATTCCAATTTAATCTAGGAAGTCTATATTCATTCATGTTATTTTTGTCTTATGTGTTATTGCATATAGGAGATATGTGTTTGTAATATGGCTAATGTGCAAACTGAAAGAATACCACATGGACTAAAAATTTCCTTAACAATATTGAGTTGCAATGATAAAATTATTTCATCGTAACCCTCCACCGAGTTTGGGATTCTAGCTGTGGTCATAGCATGTGATATCATCACATTTGTGAGGTCACAATGCAATGGCGGATTACGAGCTTCAAGTGCATTAGATGTGATATTCAAAGGATAATTCACCTTGAGAGATTAATGGCCACTAGTGGGGTTACAAATCTGATGAGTTATCAATTAGTAAGTGTAACTTAAATAGACTTGCAATGCTAAGAACTATATGTGTAAGGTTTTTTTGGACTACAAGCCAAAGTGTAAGATTAGACCATGAGATACGTTGACGAGAGTTGCCATTCACTAGGCCTATCATGCCAAAAACTATGTGTGAGGTATGCTATGCCCAATGAAGACATCAATCACCTGCTAGGAGATCTTTCCAATGAGATTTAGGATTCAAAAAATTTAATAGGAGGTCATATGATTTAAAGTCCATAATCATTCAATAACGGCATTAACAACTATAATAATCTTGTTTTTTTCTTTCTGCAATTATATTATTTTTGAATGATGATATTCGCTCTCATAATTATTATTGTTAAGACTGTCATATTTGTTGGCATTAAGATAGTCGATTAGGTTTGAGGTTTGAGAAGAGTTCTCATTCTTTAAGGAACTAGTGGGATCTTAGAAATTGTCATCCTAAGCATTGGAAAAAAGGTTGTCCTTGAGATGTCGAGCCCTTCAATTAGTGAGACTAATGAGGGCAAGACCAAAAAAAGGAAACCTAGCATTCCTAAGGCTGGTGGGAGTGATGTGGCATTAAATACTCATGTTTATAGAGGAAAGAGTTTCCAATGTGACAAAGAGGAGCATTGGAGGAGGAATTGCGTTGAGTGCCTCAATAGCCTAGAAGATGGCAAAAGAGGCATGTAACTTTATGTTTATAAAACATCCTATTCTATTGGTATATTTTCTACATCTTAGACCTTAGATTTTGGGTGCTTTTTCCCACATCTGGACCTTAAGTCAAGATTTGGCCAAGACTAGGTCACTTCAGAAGCAAAAAGTAATGTTAGAGTCTGTAAGTGTTGCAGCCACTGTGATTGGCACCACTTCAATTAAATTATTATCCAGTTATATTTTGGGCCTAAGTGATTGTTTCTTGTTACTAAATGGGTTCAAGAATATTGTTTTTATACCATTAGTAGTAAAAGAAGGTTATAAATTTTTTTAGAGACAATAAATGCCAATTTTATTATTATGATAAATGGGTTGGCACTATGTCATTGGCAAATGGCTTATACTATCGATGATAAGCTTATGATGAATGCCATAGAAAATAATTATGCTAGGAATAGATTAAATTCTAAACAATTGTAACATCTCAGACTGAGCTATGCTGCAGAGGCTAAGACTAGTAATATGGAGAAAGATGGGCTTATAGGTCCATTAGGAGAGGAGCTCTATTCGACTTGTGAACCTTGCATCTTTAGTAAGATGGCCAAGAGTTCATTTGATGGATGCATCAAAAGAGCCACATCAGTGTTGAACTTAGTCCACATTGACACTTGTAGGTCTTTTAATGAAATGGCAAAGCGAGGTTTTCACTACTTCATTACCTTTATTGACAATTTCTTTGGGTAGGGGTATATGTACTTAATAAAGTATAAGTATGAATCCTTTGAAAAATTTAAAGAATTTAAAACTAAAGTAAAGAAACAAATTGACTCAAAACTAAAGTAAAAAAACAAACTGACAAGCATGTAAAAACACTATGATCAAATCATGGTGGTGAATGCATGAGCACCAAGTTTGTCAAATTCCTCAAGGAAAATGGCATTGTATCACAACTCACACCATCGAAAACTCCTTAGTTGAATGGTGTAGTTAAGTGCAGGAATTAAACTTTGTTGGATATGGTTTGATCCATGATAAGCTTCACCGACTTACCCATTTTGCTATGGGGACACCTCTAGATAGCTATCCATGCCTTGAATAAGATTCTCTCTAAATCTGTTCCTTTAACCTCACATGAGATATGGAGTGGGAGGAAGTTGAGCCTAAAGTATATCAGGGTTTGGGGATATCCGACTTACCTAAAAAAGAGTAAAGAGGATAAGTTAGAGGTAAAGGCTATTTTGGGTTACTTTATAGGGTATCTAAAGGACTCTATGGGATACACTACCTACCTGATAACTAGAGAATTGTTGTTGGCTTTCAAGCATGCATCTTGGAGGAAGAGTTCATTCAGGAAAGGGGTGTTGACAAGACTATTATGCTTAAGGAAGTTGCATATAAGAGATGAAGTGAGGAACCTACACAGTTGTTACCTATTCTAGAAGCATCTCCTATGATGCATTCATTACAACGATCAAGTGGAGTCTCTCACACACTAGAGAGATATGGTTATATCCTAAAGAATGAACAAGAGTTGTTTGTTGTAAAAGATAATGATTATAGAGATGTTCTTTCTATATATGATCAAGTAATGGCAAATAAAGACTTCACCAAGTGGCAGGAGGCTATTCAATTTAAAATGGATTTGATGTATTCAAACCAAGTTTGGAGCTTCATGGATATATATGAAGGAATAGTTTCCATTATATGCAAGTAAGTCTACAAAAGGAAGATTGGTTTGACTAGCAAGATAAAGACTTATAAAGCTAGGTTTGTGGTAAAAGGCCATAGTCAAAAGGAGTGTATTAACTATCAAGCGACCTTTTCACCTATAGCTATGATTAAATCCATTTGAATACTTCTTGTGATAGTCACCCACTTAGATTATGAGATTTAGCAAATGAATGTCAAAACTGCTTTCCTTAATGGGCTTCTTAAGGAGGATATTTATATGGTATAACCACATAGTGTTGAGGTCCAAGGTGAGTCTCATAAAATATGCAAGCTTAAGGGTCCATTTATGGTCTTAAGTAAGCATCGAGGAGTTGGAACTTTGCTTTGATGGTGTAGTTAAATCGTTTGACTTTATCAAAAACAATAATGAGGCAAACATCTACAAGAAGGTCAATGGGAGTACGATCACATATCTAGTGTTGTATGTAGATGACATACTTCTCATTGGGAAAAGTGTTAGGATGATGACCTCTTCTCCATGACAGATTTAGGAGAGGCAACCTATATCTTAAAGATTTGCATCTATAGAGATAGCACAAAGAGATTGATAGATCTCTATCAAGCTTTGCACATAGACAAGATTCTAAAGTGGTTTGGGATGTTGTCAATTGTATCCTTATGTATCTGAGAAGGACTAAGGATATGACACTTATGTATGGAAATTGAGAACTAAAGTAGTGGGTATACTAACTCAGACTTTCAGTTGGATGTTAACGATAAAAAATCTACTTTTGGATATATTTTTACACTCAATAGAGAACAGTAAGTTGGAAGAGTTCCAAACAGAGCACCTATATAGATTCTACCATTGAGGCTGAGTATATTACAATATGTGATGCTGCAAATGAGTCTGTTTGGATTAAGAAGTTCATCACTGAGCTTCAAGTAGTTCCAAATGTGGAATAGCCATTGCCACTTCATTATGCCAATAATTGTGTGATTGCGCAAGCAAAGTAACCTAGGTCTCATTAGAAACCAAATATATTGAGAGGCGATATAAAGTTGCTAACCTACTCATCAAGCTAATAACATAAGAACAGCTAGATTGCCATTTTGAGAAGATGAAAATTAGACATCATAGTGATTGACATTAGTGTCATTGGGGTTAGAGTGCAAGTGGGAGACTGTTAGTAATATACCTTTTAATGCCAAATTATCAATAAAGGATACTTGAGGGATATTGGTTCCAAATGTTATTCCCATTAACTGATAAAATATTGATGATTATTTTTGTCAAAATTCTAGTAGTATTTTTATGCATGTAAGTTTAGAATTGAGTAAAGTATTATATGTGCTTATGTGATTGTGTTAAAAGACTTTATTTATAAGAGGTTATGAATAAAGATACAAAACTGTTTTAGTTCACAATCACTAAAATCAATTTGTGAGTTATAGATATTCTAAAAGACATTAGAAAGTTAGTACCACTCACACACTTTATATTTGTACAGTGAGTGTCATATTGCTCAGTATGAAATACTAAGAATATATGTGTGTGGATGCATTATTAGAGAATGAGCATTCAGACTTTAACTCGTAGAATGAATCAAATATATAGAGTTCACTCTTTATTGTTCATGTCTTACTTCATGATTATTTTAAGTGCTTGTGGACCGTAGGCTTGAGATGTTATAGTTATCTTGTGTACATGACAGTCAATGCGTCATTAGGATATTAAAGACTAATATCTATCTTGGTATGATATAAGGTCATGAGACCAAAGTACTATTGCTTGAGTGCATATGGAGGCATGTGTTAGTATAATAAGAGATTTGTCATCTTGCAAGTGAGCAAAGCATATATAGTTGATGTTTTATGCGATGAAAATCATTGGCCAAGATAGTATGTGATCGGAAAAGAGTTTTCAATAGAAATATTAGTCTCATAAGGAAATGTCAATTTGTCATATGACTGAATTTGTGAGTTTGACTAAATCCTTAGCTCTCACTTGGTTGGAACAAAATAAGACAAAAGGTATATACTACATGATATTCAAGATCAAGAGGGTTCATTATGATTCATTCACGTCACCTTGGATGGGCTACAATATAGTCTTCAGGCTAGTTATTACTCATATCTTTCAAGCTATTCTCGTTTTTAGCAAAGAATAAATTTAAAGAGTCACACACATAAGAACAAGACGATTGTTTAAGGTATTTGTAAAGTGGTGATCATAAGGCTTGAGAAGGCTTGTGAATGAGGCTTAAGAAGTCTCATGGTGGATTTAATTTTGTTGTAATTGGTCTATACCAAATTGGAATGATTTATTCCTTATTATGTTTATTAGTGATGAGATCATTAATTAAAAATATAATGAGTCTTTAATTTAGTTAATGGGTTAATAAATTGAAGAGACAAAGCACAATGGAATTATTTTGTCCCTATTATGTTTGTTAATAATGGAGATTATTAATTAGATATATAACATACCTTTAATTGAATTAAATTAAAGAAAATAATTCAAATGGGTTTTAATTATTAATCTAATTAATAATTAAAAGTGAATGGGTTTGAATTAATTTTAAAGTCTATGTAAAAACCCACAGAGCCTGTTACACAAACCTTAGGTATCTTAATATAAATAAGATTGTACTTTAGGAATAAATTACTAGTAAGAGTTCCAAGAAAACACTATTTACACTTGAATAGTAGCCATCGGATGCTATTCATCAAGCACTATTCACTATTCACCACTTGCACCCAAGAGAAAATTAGTTGCTAGTATTCCTCTCAGATTTTCTCTTAGAAAATTTTTTGAGCACAAAAGTTGCAGAATTTTGCAAAGGAATTTGTATAGGATTTTTGAACAGTAATAGCTAACAACTTGTTTGTGTGGACAAACTAGATGTTAAGACTTTATTGTGGCTTGTAGATCATAAACAGAAGCTACAGGAATTAGATTTCAAGTAATCATCCATGCAACTATCTTAATTTTTATGTTTATGCATTTTATGTGATGAAAAGTGGACTAGGTTGAGATTTATTTATTTCATTGTGTTTTCTAATAATTTGATGATTAAAATTTGAAAAATTTTGCATCATGTATTTGATGAAACCCAAAACTTTGTTGTTTTTTGCATTGCTTTGCAAACTAACAAGGACCATGTCATTTAGAATTGAATTTTTTTAGTATTGGCAACCTATACAGAACATTAGCCTGTGAAAGTATCACTAAATCATGGTAATTGATGTCACTAAGTCTTTTGCGCCATTTTTCACTCTCATCAGTGCTAGACTTCAAACAAGCTGTAGCACTACTTAAAGTATAATAGTTTTCATTTAGTTAATTCCCAAAAAGTACACAACAAGCATCCTTTAGCAGGTTACACAGTCTTTCAAGATTCAATTTAGAACTAATAATTGGATCATACACATATGGGCAAGGCCCAATGCTACTGCCCTATGGGTTTAGTCTTCATTGTTGTCGCCCATAGCTCACCACACATTTGAACATTGAAGAGGGGTGATTAAAAAAAGTGTAAAATAAGATAAAGGCATGCACTTAATTCGAATAATGCCTTACTTAAAGCAGCCATAGGAACACAACTCTAAACATAGCAAACACAAAGACTAAAGTAAAGGACGGCCATAACCAACACATTTCATTAGTTGATACATTATGAATCATTGAGGGATTTGGATTTGGTTTCACAAGAATTGAGGAACACTCAATTACTAGGAGAAGGAATAAATCTATTATTCAATAATCGAAAGGGGTGCTTATATTATGTTGATTGCCCTATTGTAGTGCTAAACATGGCCAAAATAACTTTAATTTATGTAGGAAATAACCTAGAAAAATAATACTTTAATTATGTAAAAGAATCCTTGCTAATTTATTTTTTTTCTATCTCTGTTAAAATTGATCTGGAGCTCCTCTAATCAGTTGACCTTACAATTACACTTTATTGGACGTAACAATTACCACCAATGACTCAATAAAATGGTGTAGCTGAACGTAACAATTACACTTTATTGGACATGATTCAATCCATAATCAATTTCACTAGCATCCTCGTTTTACTATAGGGACATGTCCTTGTCGTAGTGCGTGTGTTGAATAAAATTTTCTCTAAATTCAATCCTAAAGCCCCAGTTAAGAGGTGGGTGAGGAAAGTTCGAGTAGATTTTAGATTTAAGATGACATGGTGATCTAATTAAGTGCGACTAGACCTTAAACCTACACATCATAGTTAAAATGTATCATTAGAGCATTACAAACTATATCAACCTTGTTAGAGTCTTGAACTTAAAGTGCCTTTAGTCATGTGTGTGCCAAATTCATACTAAATTAAAAAAATATTTTATTTTGCATTTGGAAATGAAACAAAAATTAATTAAAGTGAATAAAGATTAAATTTGAAAAAAATAAATAATATATTTAAAAAATGTTAAAGAATGTCATGTAGATATTGAGTTCAAATACCTATGACTATTTGTATTAAATTTAGAAAAAAATAATCACTTTATTTAAAATACTCATGGATAGCAATTGGTAAATATTGGATATAAATACTTATGGGTATAGCCATACTATGGATTTTAATATGTATGGGTATGGGTATAAGTAATATATTCTAAATTGAGTTTGGGTCTAGGTATGGATAATGTTTTATGGTTATGGGTAGGGTATACTCATAAATACCCATTATTATAATACTCATATATACCCATACCGGCACATTTTCATAAGCATAAATACTCATACCCTACTCTACCCAAAATTAAATCATTTAGGTATTGATATTGATATGGGTAAATTTTATTATATCGGGACAATTTTGGAATAATGTTCTTTTATTTTTTTAAATTTTATTGCCTAAATTAATTGCAAGAGCTCAATTGTAATATAAAATTTCTAAAATCTATTTTATAATTATTTGTTACAAATATATAAGTAAATAATTAAATTGAACAATATATTTTATTCATTACTAATTATATATCTATAAAATACATTTAATTCATTTTACTTTTTTGTTTCTACCTATCAACACCCCTAATATAGAGGTATATGTGCGTTCGATAAGAGATTTATCTCTTCATAAACAAAAATGGTGTATATTCTACACTATCAATGTCCTCTAAGAAGGAAATCATTGGTCAAAAGAGTGCATAATTAGAAAGGAGTTTCTTATAAAAATTATTCTCATGAGACATTAATTTGGTCATATAATTGAGTTAGTATGTTTAACTAAATGGTTTTAATTCGATCAAGACATAACAAGACAAAAAATCTATACTGAATGATATTTATGATCAAAAGGATTCTTATGATCAAATTACTTCGCTTAGCTTAGGGTTTAATATAAGTTTTAGACTAAGTGTTAGCTATATCATTTAATATATGATTGTTGCCAATAAAGTATAAAATTAGAGAGTTGTATACAAAAGAACAATGGAAGGGCATGGGGAGTATAATCAATACTTGAACAGTCTAATTATCAAAATTAATGAGTTAAAAGGAGATTGGGTCTCAAGAATTTTATTCCATCTTTATTGTGTTCATTGGTAAAGTGCTTTTCAACTAGAAACACAATGAACTTTTAATGTAATTAATGAAACTAATTGAAATTGAAAGACAAGATATAATTGAGTTTTAATTATTATTTAAATTAATAATTAAAGATGGTTTAGACTTGAATTAGAATTAAGATCCATGTAAATGCCTAATTTGACCCATTACATACAACCTTCCTGTTAATTATAGAAGAAAATGTTCTTTCCATGACAAAGGGATTATATCTTAGAATAAATTAGGTTATAGGTTATTCCAACCCTAAAATCATTATTGTTGGCCACCTAATTCATAAAAAGGATGAGAATTTTCTAACTTCCTCCTATTCTCTTGTCTATATTCTCCAGTTCATACAAAAAAAAATTATGAAGAAATAAGGAGAATCTTTCCTAGTGATTATTTGTTTGGGCAAATTAGAGGACATAATTCAAGTGTTGTAGCCACATGATCACAAAGGAGTTTTGAAAGCATGCATCAAAGGTACAAAATTATTCCCATTTATACAATTCAATTTTACTTGTTATTAAAAGAAAAAATGTGTCAAATTTGGAAATTATATTTCAATGTATTTGCATGTTTTAATTAAAATTTCAATTCTAATTTGCTTTCAGAAGCCATGAAACCTAACACTAAATACACACATGCATAAAAACAAGATCACAAACGTAACCTAAATTTTGAATGTTCCTAGACATGCACCCTAAAAACATAGCCCTTTAATTTATTTAATTTTTATCTCTCTCTCTCTCTCTCTCTCTCTCTCTCTCTCTCTCTCTCTCTCTCTCTCTCTCTCTCTCTCTCTTCTCTCTCTCTCTCTCTCTTCATTTTTAACATCATTAGATTTTTCTGCTTAAAACATATATTGACTCATCAAATAAATAAATAAACTCAAATAAATTCAATACCGTTTCTCTACATGCTAACAATTAAAGGTAACCAAAATACGTGCCCCTAATTATACTAATCAATCAATAATATTTTTTAAATATAAATTTTTACATCAATTTTAAAATAAGAGAGAGAAAAACTTGTAAAAAGTTAAAATATATATATATATATATATTTAACTTATAAAAACTTGTAAAAATTGAGGGAAGGGAATAAAATAAATGAATAGTAGGAACAAAGAGTTATATATATGAGTGTATGTGCGCATATATATATATGGAGTATGGGTGTTTCAGTGACTATACTTTTAGGTTTTATTAGTTTTAATATTTAGTGTCTAGATAGCAATAAACATAATTTTGTAAATTAAACATTATTTCTATTCAAAATCAAATACAGAACTTTGTATTTAAAAATATAAAAACATTTAAAATGAGAAAACAAAAAAGGACGAAAAGATGATAAAAAGTGAAAAAGTCGAACAAAAACTCAAATAAATATATTAAAAGAAAAACAAATGAAAATAACTGAAAATAAAAATTTTAAAATAGAGAGGGCAATACAATTTTATGCAACTAAAAACCTTAGCGCCATAATCATATAATATAGATATAGACTTACAAATTGGATAATTTTACAAATCCATTACAATACCTAAAGATAATTATTATGGGGTGTAACACTAAATAATATAATATAATATAATATAATATGTTTGTGGATATCTTTTAAATAAGTTATACTCACACACCCACACACATATACGCTAATACTGGCAGATTATATAAGTACGTATATATTTCATGTTTATTTTTCCTCGAGATATGACAAAAATGCAATATTAAATTTATTTATTTTAAAGTTTATATGTCTTTTCATCCCATAACACTTTTTTTAATGTTTTTTTAAAAGGAGAAAATCCCAAAATTTCAAGGATCACAATTTTCTCGGTACATCGGATAACTCTCCACTCGCAGTTCCACGTCATCCAATAACTAACAACCCGACCATAAACTGCCCCAACAAAGCAGAGGAAACCGGAAAAGGATAACCACATACACAAAGCCATAGAAATGCTGAGTAGCAAACTGTCAGCAGCTTCAGTTTCTTCGTATTCTTCCTCTGTGTTTCTGACTCCTCAGAGCAGATTAAACTTCTACAAGAGGATTCCTTCCATTGCCAACCCATCATTGTTCAATTCTATTAGGCCCATAGTGGAATGGAGTTTTAGTAAGAGGAGCTTGTCGACAAAAATGGACGCTTCTGCTTCTTCAAGAATTGTTAACGCCCGTGCCTCTGCCGAGCAGCTGAAGGACCCTGATCAGCTCATTAACTCTGTTGAAACCTTCATTTTCGATTGTGATGGTGCGTTTTTCCTTCGACTCTTTCCGTGCGTATATTGTGTGAATTAATCACGGTGTTCTCTACCTGTTTGGCGAAGTGCTTGAACCAATGTTGGAAACAATATATATATAAAGCTTAGATCAGCTGGTGGGAATTGGGAACTTCTGAAATTGCAACTGACAATGGAACTGACGATCTAGTTTGATTTAAGATGTATAAAGCTTTACTATGAAACTTTCTTTATTGAAATTTGGAGGAGATTTTCAAATCAGTACTCTGCTCTCTGAAAAAGCTGTAATAAGTTTTTTATCCCATTTTTTCTAATAAATTTATCGCCGTAGTTATATTAGTACTAATATTCTAACGGTACCAAAAGGATTAGGAATTCAGGATAAGATCACAAATGCGCCAAAACCTATTGGAGCTTCCCCTTACGTTTCCCCTTTTATATACAATAATTTTCTTTATGTAAATGAGAACAAGGATGAAATGGAAATTTAAAGGAATGCACTGAAAAGATGAACCGAAACTTTTCTCCATCAAAGTCATGGTCTGCAGAGTAATTACAATTCTATTAAGAATGCAGTACTGAGATGTATCTCTGCTTAATATTTTCCAGGAGTCATATGGAAGGGAGATAAATTGATTGATGGAGTCCCAGAAACTCTTGACATGCTTCGATCAAAGGTGAGCATTCTATTACTTCCCAGAGACTCTAGTAATATGTTTCTCGGTCTTCATGAAAGCAATGTACCATGGGTTTCTGTTTTATTGTTGTTAGTTGAAGACATGGGGTAGGATATTCTAATTTGTTCAGTGAACTTTTCCATGCTGTATTTCTTGGCAACTGTAATGGTTAGATCTGACTGTTTCATTTTTTCCAGGGAAAAAGGTTGGTTTTTGTCACAAACAACTCTACAAAATCTAGGAAACAGTATGGAAAGAAGTTTGAAATGCTTGGTCTTGATGTAACTGAGGTGGATTTATTTTAATTTATTAATTCAGAAAAAGGGTTATTGTCATTTTGTTCCATACTTGTAGCTGTTTTAAATTAAAAGTTCTTCTAACTGGCAGAAATGTTTCAGGAGGAGATCTTTGCATCATCCTTTGCTGCTGCTGCATACTTAAAGTCGGTTGACTTCCCCAAAGATAAAAAGGTATGTCTAGGAAGTAAAGCACTCAGAAACTGATTACTGACCTTTGAAGACAAATTTTGCTTTTGTGGAAATCAGCTCCATCCTGAACAAGATGAAAATTGGTTTTCCAAAACAGTAACCTATGCCCTTAGCTTCCTCTATTTTCAAGTTAATCTTCCTTACATTTCAAAATTGTGCTGAAATATCGTCTTTAACTTGGTTATGCATTTAGAGGGAATTGCTTTCTGACTGAATTGCTAGTCTTTTCTTACCTCCAGAATACTGCATCAGTCACGAGATTCACGTGGTGCAAGAATAAATTTTCATGATATCTCACCTGACCTTTTCTTCCTTCCACATATCAAATCCTACTTTCCCTTACTCAAATATTAATGGCTTTTCTTCTTGTTTTATTCTCAGTGCTTACTTTCATATTTTGATCCTTAATCTTGATGCCATGTTTATACATATCTCTCAAACTCATGACGTGTCCATTTCCCTACACAGTTGACATTTTCTTTAATACTTCATATTGATGTCAAGATTTTGATAGCTAATTGTCACTGTGGCATATATTAAGGTTTATGTTGTTGGTGAGGATGGCATCTTAAAGGAGCTGGAGTTAGCAGGGTTTCAGTACCTTGGTGGGCCGGTATGTAATAATCACATAATTTGCATTTGGAGCCCAAAAAAATGCTCCTTTTAGAATCTTTAGGCTATCTATTGGTTGAATATACAAACTCAGTCTGTGGTTATTTAGCTAGAAGCAAGTTATCAAACATGGCATATACAATCTGGTTACTGCTCAACCATGAATGAAAAACATTGGCAATAGTCCAAAAAATGTGAAAAAAAGGTAAAGAAAAAAGTGCAACCAATTTTTTGGGTATTTCAATGGCAGTCGTAGTACAGCAGTGTACAGTACAAAATCTAATGGGAGTTTATTAAAAAGATCATGCAATAATTGTCCTCTAAGTGGTTCAACTTGAATATTTTTGTTGTCTTATTTGTGCACTTGAGAGCTCTGATCTTAGTGGTTGAGCTGTGCAGATATTAATACATATAAAATATCTAATTGTGCAGTGAAATTTTATTTGATTGAGCCACATTTTCCTCTAGACTGGATCATAGATATCTCAACTCCTCTTCTTAGAGACACATATGGCGAATACTGGATTCACGAACTCAGTGTGATGCATAAATGCACTGTCTTCTGGTGAATGTTCATCTGTGGATTGACCAGACATTCTAAGCTAATTACAACAAACAGATCCTTCATTTTTCTTCATCAATTGCATCTCTTGATTTAAGACCCAGAGAGATGATCCATTACCTGCCTTCTTGATGATCTTATCATGTTTGACTCTTATGGAATTTGTTATTTTCCATTTTGCAGGAAGAAGTTGATAAAAAGATTGAATTAAAACCAGGTTTTATGATGGAGCAAGATGAAAATGTACATATTCATTCTCTTTTGCTTCTGCACAAGCTCAAATTTAGGAGCCAGCAATACCAAAAGTTTATAAAAATTCTAAAAGCATTATTGTATGATCATTAACAGGCGCTGAATATTGCACTTGTGCTAATGCGTTTCATTTTCCTTGTAGGTTGGAGCTGTTGTGGTTGGATTTGATCGCTACTTCAACTATTACAAAATTCAGTAAGTTATCCTGATAATGCCATGACAATGTATAGCTTTAAGGATTTCCATCATTTTCAATACCTCATCTTCTAGCTTTCTCCTCAAAAACTGCATAAAAAGGAAGGGAGTAGAACACTTTTTAATGATGGAAGATATATCACCTGCCTTGTCCTCTTCAATATGGATGGAGGAATAGATCAAAACCAAAAATCATGTAGATGACAAATTTTCTTTGCAAGTCGTATTTGCATCTTTCTTTTCTTCGCAGTCTACCCAATAGCATTTTGATTTACCTATCATTGATGGCTGAGTTGTAAACTATTCAGCTTTGTAGGCCAGCATAAAATTGACATATATACAAACCCAGAATGCTTTGCTTTTTGGTGGCATGCGTCCTTTAAAGAAGACAAACATTTGTTCCTGTGAACATACACAGAGTCATTTGTAGGCATGGGTAGGGGATGGAAAAGACTTGGTAAAAAGTTTTTGCACTAAATTTCAGTTACTCACCTAACCTTGGAAGTCCCATTCTCCCTTTATGAAGGTATGCAACCTTGTGCATCCGCGAGAATCCTGGATGTCTTTTCATTGCTACAAACTGTGATGCTGTTACTCATCTTACTGATGCTCAGGAATGGGCAGGTTACTTCCTCATTTCTCTTCTCTAGTTTAGTATGTCTTAAGATGATTGAAAGAATTAATGCATAATTTATTACTAAAGAATTGTTCTAATGTATAGCAGGCAACTAGTACAATTATACAAAAAGTATAAAATTAACATAATACTAGACCTATGAAATAGGAAATAAAATAATTCTAAACATATAATCTAGGCAATGAACTGTGCAAAATGTCACACTAAATATTCAAATCCTCAAATATTCTAGCCCTTCCTTTCAAGTTGAACATAGAGCTATATTAAAATATTCGACTGGAAAGACTAAATTAAAACAAATAGACAGACAATACTAGTTGACAGCTAGAAGTTGAAGATCCATAAACTAGACAGTCAAAAGTGCGGATAGAGATCACATATAGCAGATAACAACCAGAAATGTAGTGAGTTAGATAGTAGGGTATCCAATTAGACAATTGCTAGCTAGTGGCCAGTAAAGGAACAGTAGTCAAGAACTACAGTGGTCCATAATAGATAATAGATAGATATTCACGTATTGTGGGTGACAATAGCCAGAAATAGAAGTTGTGCTTGAGCAGCCATAGACAGGTAATAGTAGGAGTCATGCTAGTACTCTGTTACGATGTTAGGTGATTGGCCGAATTGAACCATGTTCTATTTCTAAGTAATGTCCCAATTATGAGACTGGTACGAAGATGCCAAAAATAAGTTCAAAGTTAGCATAATACCAAATATATAAAATAGAATACACAATATTTTAATTTATAATCTAGGTAACAAAATAGGTAAAATATCACATTAAACAGTTAACACTCAAATATTCAAACGGTATGCATTTTTTCTAGATTCGTTATTTTAATTAACTCAACAAGGTTCTTCTAAGAGCATCATATATTTTATCCAGGTTCAAAGGCAGTAGTTTTAAATCATTTGTTTCTATAAGTGTAACTGAGCTAATAAACATATATAAAAATTCTTTTAAGTTTTTTCTAGAAGTGTCTCAGTTTTTTCGATATGAGAGAGCTATATCAACATGATTCTGACACACGTTTTAAATTGCTTGCAATCAGGTGGTGGGTCAATGGTAAGTGCAGTACGTGGATCCACTCAACGTGAGCCACTTGTTGTTGGAAAGCCATCGACTTTCATGATGGATTATTTGGCAAACAAGTAAACTTCTGGAAAATTTTTGATCCTCTCTGCTAGTATATGATTGCACATGACTAATATGAACATTTTTCTGTTAATCCTCTGAGGTTGTACCAGTCAGTTATTTGTAAACTTTGTATGAGTACCATATCTAGATCTTCATAGGAAACTGAATGCATTACTAAGAATTCTTGTTTAGAGGCTAAATCAACAGAAGAGTCGACCAACCTTGACATTCCTCTGAAATATATCTGCATCTGTTTTTTGAAGATTAAACTAAGAGCTCTTTGTTTTTCTTTTTAATTCTTTTTCCTTCTGAAAGTGCCACTATTTTCTGCCTGTCCTTAACATATTGCAGAAACTAAATTATCTCTGACACGTTTCAGATTCAGCATTACAAAGTCCCAGATATGCATGGTCGGCGACAGACTAGACACTGACATTCTCTTCGGAAAGAACGGTGGTTGCAGAACCCTTCTTGTCCTGTCAGGTAAATGAGCACCACTTTCGTATCGTCTAATGCTGAATCTTATTCACTACAACATCTGTAGGAGTTGTACTTTCTTTTCCAGGGGTCACAACTCTCTCGATGCTTCAAAATCCAAATAACACCATACAACCAGATTTCTACACCAACAAGATATCAGATTTCCTGTCTTTCAGGGCTGCAGCTGTATGAACAACCTTTTACTGCCCCAATGATCCAATTTATGTTGTTCCTTGGCTTCCATTGTCAAATTGACTGATAATACCATTACTTGCATTTACACTTGTTTTATAAGTGGAGATTTAAAAATTCCAAAAGCTGTCTCATTCAAATGTAAAAGTCATGAATCATCAAGTTCCCACAAAATAACATCTAGAAGGCAACATGCAGAAACATTGTTTACCTCTAATACTATCGTGATCATTATCAGTGGAAGATAATGGAGATTTTGTAGTATGTTTGGCAATCCTCTATCAGATGAGACCAGTGCATAAGCACATCTTCATGCTCCATTCTAGTTCCAGGGCATTTCTGATGGGTGCTAAAATTCAACAACCTGCTTTTAAGAAAAAACAGGAAACCCAAAGGAGAACAGACAGAAGAAAAGAATGTGATTTTCCAAAAAGGGGGAACAGCTCCCTTCTAAACTATAATTCCCTTTATAATTCATTGACCGCTCAAGGTATAACAGTGTAATAGAATACATATAACCAAAAGATGCTCATTGCCATGTCATCATTCCCATTGCATAACAACTCTTAAATGACTAGGCTAATTAATTAATAAAATAGTCCCTCAAATAAGTTGTTGCCATCTTCCTCTTTTACGACTTTGGCTTGGTTGCAGTTTGGATTTTATCATAACCCTCTCCTTGTGAAATAGCCTTATCCTCAAGGCAAAAATTTGAATAGGTAGCACTGATCAAAGGCTAGTCCTCCTACGTGGCTTCATTATGTGGGGAGTCAGTGCACTAAACTAGTACTTTTGGAACTCGTTTGTTGTCTCTAGATATGGTGCGCCGGTCCTGTATTTGTATGTGTAGAGAATTTGAGTTATATGATCTGAAGTAGTAGGAAGGGGAGCAACTTCAACTTGGGAAGGGTTGGGACACAAGTAACACAAGGAAGACGTCATGCATATGAGCTTGGGGCGCAATGAAAGTTCTAGGCAACTGGACCAATTTGTTTCTGTATTCAATAAGGACTGTAGTAGCTCCTACCGACCATATTGGAGCTTTGAGAAGCTGAGGATGATTTATAACATGGTTGATTGACACGCGATCCCCTACCACAAACTGCTCATCACCTCGTTTTAGATCAGCCTGATTCTTCATTTGAGACTTCCTTTAACAAGTTCCTTTTAACAGAAGCTAGGATGAGGTCTTGATCAATTAATGTTGTTTCTTGGGATTCAATTGCGATGGAGGAAGGTGTATAACCCACAAGCGAGGGTGGTGGCCTGCCATAAACCACTTGAAATGGGGAATATCTAGTAGACTTGTGGATGGGAACATTGTTGGGTGGTGGCCTGCCATAAACCACTTGAAATGGGGAATGTCTAGTAGACTTGTGGATGGAAACATTGTTGTAGTACCTTGCCCATGGAAGTATATTGGCCTAACATCGAGGAAATTCTGTGACAAATGCTTGTAGATATATCTCCAAAGTGCAATTGGCAACCTCATTTTGGCCATTAAATCGTGGATTGTGAGCATTGCTCATGCTTAATTACGTGGCATGAAGGTGGAATAGCTTTTTTCAAAATCAATTAACAAATAAAAGTCCACAACTAGTTAGGATAGACTATGGAAACCCATGTAGTCAAACATATTCCTCAAAGAACTAATGGGCTAATAATGGTGCATCAATTACGGGAGGAAGTGCACAAAATTGACCATACTTAGACAATTGATCCACAATGAAATAAATAATATGCTTGCCAGACAATGAGGGAAGTCCTATGATGAAATCCATGCGTTTATCTTCCCCAATGCATCATGGAATTGATAATTGTTGCAGTGGCCCTTTTGGGCTATTATTTTCTAATTTAATTTATTGGCACGTGGAGCATTGTTGCACAAATTAACAAACATCCTTCTAAAGCCTTGGCTAAAACTTGAAAAAGCCAAGCAATTGCCTTATTTTTGGCAACATGAACCCCAACTAAGGATCCATGAAACAATTGAAGTAAAATTTGCCTTAACATGATTAGGGACAAATAAACACCCTTCATAAAGCAATAGTCGATTCCACTTAATAAATATCTACTACAATTTGGGATTCCCTGAAAGATTTTGTAAAAGACCATCTATGTGGGGATCTTTCAACAAGGATGAACAAACATCAAAAAAAAGTTGTCCACAATGCTTTCAGTGTGGATTCTTCTAGGGCTTTTCGAGACTACTTGGATAGTGCATTAGGTCCATTATTTCTAAGCTTGGCATAAGATAATGGAGAATTCAAAGCACAAGGTCTTAGTAAGCAATTGTCGTTCTAGAATTCGGATCACTTGTGCATTAAGTTGCTGAAGACTTCGATAGCTTGTTAGAATAGTGCCGCCTTAATAAGTAGTGATGCCAACATTTAACTGCTAACATAAAGGCTTACATTTCCTTACTATAAGCAAATGCAAACCACATTCTAGGAGAGAATTTCTTATGGAAATATGCAATGGGATATCTATCTTGAGACAAAATGGCTCCAACAATGAGAGATGAAGAATTGGTGTCAATGATGAATGGTTTATTAAAGTTGGATAGGACAAGAATAAGGGCCTTCACTAAGGTATATTTGAGTACCTCAAAGGTAGCCTCTACAATTGTATTCCATTGAAACTTCTATTGCTTAAGCAATTTAATAACAAGGGCAACAATGGTGCATAATTGCAAATAAACTATTAATAATGCCTGAAAAGGCCTAAGAAGCCATGGATGAAGGTCAAGGAGTTAAACTTAGGCCAATTTACAATAGATTGGATCTTAGTTGGGTCAACACTTACTCCTTCAATTGAGATGAAAAAGCTTAAATAATCCAACTAGGTCTACCTAAAGGAGTAATTGGATCATTTGGCATAAAGTTAGTGGTTTGCCAAAATTTCAGCATGGTTTGACATTGTTAAAGATGTTTAGTCCAACAAATACTGTACAGCAATATATCATTCAAGAGCACCAGATAATCACCATAAAAATTGTTGAAAAAGGAATTCATTGTGGCCTTAAATGTTAACAATGCTTTCGAGAGGTCAAATGAAATCACTAAAAACTTAAATTGCCCTTCATACAATGGTATATCATCTTATGAACATTTGGAAGGCATATGTGAATTTGGAAGTACCCTCTAATATCCAACTTTGAGAAAATGTATGCCCATATAATTCATTTGAAAGCTAATCCATGATTGGAATTGAAAGTAGTCCTCGAAGGTAATAGGGTTTGACACATGATAATCTTCCAGAATCACCAAGTGCTATCTTTTTATGAAATAATGGAACAGGTAGGAGAAGGGCCTATGGATAGTTGTATGAGCTTTTGGTCAAGCATCTCCTTATCAGTTAATCTTGTTTTTTTGGAAATGGGGATAACAGTATAGTTTGATGTTAACAGGTTAGGTGGTGGGAAATACATTAATTTGATTATCTAGGGAGCAGTGAAGAGGAAGATCCTCTGGGCCATCAAACATGACTTGGTATTACTTTAAAATAGAAGCCAAGTTTGGTGGGATACACTTAATAGTCCTTTGTCTTTAGTCCATATACAAGTATTATATCCTTAATCCTTTTCAAGTACTTAAGGATATACTTGATAGTAGTTTAATTCTCTTTGCCAGGATTCTCCTGACATAAGCTCATAACACTTATAGCATAGGTAATATCTAACCTTGTACATAATATTGTATACATAAGGCTTTTAATAGCCAAAGCATAAGGAACAACTTACGTGCTCCTTCTCTCATCATCTTTCTATGGGCACATGAACTGTAAGAGATTGTACAAGGCTTGGAAGAGACCAATCATTCTATTTGCTCTATCACTATAGATGTAATGCCCAAAATGTAAGTCTCTTCTCCTAAATCTTTCTTGGAAACTATACTGGATAACCCTGTCTTAACAAAGGTTAACATCCCAACATCATTCCCAATGTATGTCATCCACACACAATACCAACAATGTAATGGCACTCCCACTAACTTTTGTAAACACACGACTCATCCTCATTCTTGATTAAGTCAAACATTTTGGCCACACCATCAAAACAAAAATTCTGACTTGTTAATGCTTGCCTAAAGCCATAAATGGACCTATTAAGCTTGCATACTTTATAAGATTCCTCTTAAATTTTAAAATCGTGTGGCTATACTATATAAATGCCTTCTTTCTAACTATAGCCTTTGCCACGAGTTTGGTCTTATGGGTATCTACCTTTCTAGCTGAACTAATCTTCTTTTTTAGACCTACTTCTATCTGATAAGAACTATTCTCTTAGGTGGATCCACTTAGGTCCATATTTAGTTTGCATGCGTTGAACTTATCTCAAACAACATAGCCTCCATCTTTTTGGCTGAGTCTTTGTCAACATTACTTGATCAAAGGTATAAGGATCATCTCCATAATCATTATCTTCCATAACAAACAACTCTTATATGTTCTGTAGGATATAACCATATCTCTCTAGTGCGCATAAGATCCTACCCAATCATTGCAATACTTGTATCATGGAAGGTTGTTCTTGAATAGGAATTTATTGTATTATTATATTACTTTGCTGATCGTGCTCAACCTCCCTAAGCAAAACCGTTCTACCTACACCAACTTCTCAAACGAACTCTTTTTCAAGAAAAAATGTCTAATGACCATCAAAAATTGTATTTTCCTCGAGTGGGCTTCCTGTAAATTTTTGAGATGTCCAAAAAAGTGGCACATGACGGTCCTCGCGTCAAACTTATCTACTTTACCCTTCCTTAGGTAAGTTGGACATTCCCAAATCCTAATACACTTCAAGCTTGGTTTCCTCTCACTCCACATCTTATGTGGGGTTGAAAGAATAGCCTTTGAGGAAATTTTATTTAGGATATGTATGGTGGGTAGAAGGGCATGACCCCATAGTGCTATAAGGAGGTTTGTAAAGCTAATCATGGATTGAAGCATATCTGAAAAGGTCTGATTCCTATGCTCAGCTACTCGATTTAATTGAGGAGATGTTATTGGTGTTGATTTTGACACAATGCCACTTTCCTTAAGGAATTCAGCAAATTCAGCTCTTATGTACTCACCACCACAATCCAATGACAGTACTTTTACATGTTTTCCAGTTTGCTTCTCTACTTGTGCCTTAAATTTTTTGAGACTTTTCAGATAATTCATTCTTGTACTTCATTATGTACACTTAACTATATCTAGAATAATAGTCTATAAAGGTTACGAAGTAGTAGTATCCTCCCTAACCATTTCAAAAAATGGCACACAAACATTGGTGTAGACTAACTCCAACACGCCATTGTTTTTTCGACATGCCCGTCAAATGGACTCTTAACAATCTTACCTTGGATGCAAAGTCCACACATTAGATAAAGTTCCTCCCCTAATGGATCAATAAGCCCATCTTTCTTCAACTTGCTCATCCTTGCCTCCCCAGCATGTACTGCACTAAGATGCCACAATTACTTAAGATTTAACCCACCCTTAGCATGTCTATTGGAAAGAAAATTCATCATAGATTTATCTTCCAAATTGAGATAATAAAGGCCATTTACCAATGAGGCATTGCTAACTAATCTATTATGATAATAAATTTAGCATATATTGTCTTTCAAAGAAAATTCATAACCTTCTTTTACTAATAAAAGTACAAAGACAATATTCTTTAGCCCATTTGTAATACAAATGTTAAAAGCCCATTGCAAGATCCATTAGAAATGCTATTGGGTAAAGGAGCATTGCCTAAATGGATGCAAGACATTAAGGAGTAGGGCTATGAAAGGTGGCTGCAAAACCTAAACAGGAGCCTTAGAGACGAATTTTAAAGTACGAGAATTAAATTGGGCTCCAGTCCAATTATTCAATATGAATGTATTTAGAGCCCACTAGCGCATTAGAAATAAGTCAATTTGGATTTTAATTAGTTCGCACAATTAGGGATTCAATTAGAGTTCTTCATTTTTACACCAACTATCCCAAAGTTTAGCGTTCACTTGTATCAAGTAGTATTAAAGCCTGTGGTATCGAATTTTAATTCAATAAGTAGTCTAGGTTGAAATAAATAAAAAAAACGAAAAAAAGAAGAAATCTACTGCTCAGTCGCAACTACCATAACCTCGTCAAATTCACAACCATCTACCACTAACCCAGTTTGTTTTCATTAGTCATGGACATGCTACGTCGAGCCCATTCAATTTCAACCTAGAACATCACTAGAAATCAAACAACCACCACCATCGAAGCCACAAAACCCCAACAGAACCATCATAGCCTTTAGTCGTGTTGTGCCATTGACTTTTGGACCATTCCCTAGTGATTTAGACATCCCAAGGCATGTCTGTCATCCTCGTTGCTATCTCTGCCTCACTATGGGTACTTCATTAGAGAAGAACACCACCCAACACCACCTTACTTGATTGAAACCCTAATAAGGATAAAAAAAAAAAGACAAAAAAAATGTGTTTGGGCCAGACTAAAGAATAAGCTCAATTGAACTGAAAAAGAATTTGACCAAAGTGTGTTAGGACAGTTCACGTATTTGCATATCTAGAAGTAAAAAAAAAAGGAATGTTGCTAGGCCACGAGCCATTAGGCCAAAAACTAGTCTTTTCTACTAAGTTAGGCTCTGTTTGGCTACTAAGATTAAAATTTAATAAAGGCTTATTTGGTTGCTCCAATTTGGCTGGATATAAAGCATTGTTTAGCTATCCTTGCCTCAATTAAAGCTTTGTTTGCTTACTAGATTTTCTATATGTGTGTGTGTGTGTGTGTGTTCTATATAAGTTTAGACAGGATGTCGGATCCACAAGGAGAACAAGGTTTTAATGACATAAGGGGATTGTTTGAAGTGATGATGGGAAAGATGATAAAGACAGAAGCCGAAATAGGAAGTATGCGACACTACCTTGGAAGGTTTAAGGCGTCCACAAATACCAGTGACAACTTCGTAGGCCAACTAGCTAGAGGTAGAGAAATTTAGAATATACAGAGGGATAAGACTGATGAATCAACCACAAGCTAGGCTAGGAGAGTATGTGTATCCTTAAAGATGAGGACTTTGTGTATGATGATGAGGATTTTGCAGAGCAGAATAAAGGGTATGATTGGAGCCATAAAGATGAGGATGATGAACCTATGCGTGGGCATAAGCTTCAAGTACCATCATCTTAGCAGAAGTCGGATCCTAATGCATATCTTGACAAAGAGAAGCACGTGGGACTGTTGTTTGATTGCCACAACTACACAAAAAACTAAAAGGTAAAGCTTATAGTTACTGAGTTTATTGAACGTGTTGTGATTTGGTAGGATTAGCTTTGTTTGAATAGAAGAAAGGCAGGAGATAGACTTGTGAGGACATGGAAAGAGTTAAAGTTATCTATAAGGAAGAGATTTATTCCCAATTATTATCATAGGGAGCTGTCCCAAAAGTAATGGATACTTTCTCAAGGCAATCATAGTGTGGAAGATTACTACAAGGAATTAGAGGTAGTGATAATGCATGCTGATTGGTTAAGGATCAGGAGGCCACAATAGCTAGGTATTGGCTTGCATTAGGAGATAGTTGATGTAATGGATTTGCAGCACTATGTACACATAGAGAAGATGGTTCAAAAAGATATAAAAATTGAGAAATAGCTTAAGAGGAAAGGTAAGATAATTTCTCGGCCTATGACTTCTATAAGACTAATTGCGAGGAAGGAGAAGAAGATGCTAGCCACAAATCTAATTAAGGTTAAGCCAAATACCAAGGTGGGACCTTTCTGGACACCTAGCTCTAATACAGCTAAATCCCTTGGTAGGCAAAATGGGGACATTATTTGCTTTAAATGCTAAGGCAAGGGCAATGTTCCCATGCAATGTCCCAACAGAAAGGTTATAATATTAAATGATGTGGGGGATGTTGTGATTAATGAGGATGACACAAAAAGAGCTAAAGAGAAAGGATCTTACAGGAAGGAAGAAATGTTAGATTTAAGGATAGCATTAACTTGGTCACAACAAGGGCTTTAAACATGCAGGTAAAGCAGAATTTGGGGAAAGAGCAAAGAAAGAATACATTCCATGCTCGATGTTAGGTAAAGGGAAAAATATGCAGCAAGATGATTGATGGGGACAAATGTACTAATGTGGCTAGCACAGAGTTAGTGAAAAGGCTTGCACTACCAGTCAATGACCATCCTAAGCCATATAAGCTACAATGGCTCAACAATAGTGGCAAAGATACAAAACAAGAGATGGTGGGATTCAAAATAGGTAGCTATGAAGATCAACTGCTATGTGACATAATACCTTTGTAGGCGTGTCATCTTTAACTTAGTACCATGGCAATTTGATAGAAGAGTGACTTATAATGGTGTGACTAATAGGTATTCCTCCCTGTTTAGAGGAAAGAAGATTAACCTATTACCATTGTCACCTTAACAAGTGCCTGATGATTAGGTCTACCTACATCATCAGTTTGAGCTAGAGTTGAAGAAAAAGAAAAAAAGAAGAGAGAGTATTAAAGAAAAAAGAGTTTGAGAGTTGCAAGAACACAAAGAGAGAGGAGAGAAAAGAAATCATCCTGGCCAATGTGAGAGATGTGAGAGTAGAACTAGGGAGTGAGAGATCATATGTGTTGTTGTACAAGAAATCTTATTATTTGTTAGATAATGTTACTTCCTTCTCCCCTCTAGTTGTTGTCTTTCTCTTACAAGACTAAAAGAATGTAATTCCTAAAGAAGTGCCAAGTGGACTACCATTTGTTAGGGGTATTAAGCACCAGATTGATTTCATACCCAGTGCTCTAATCCCAAACAAGCCTACCTACTAGACAAACCTCTAGGAAACTAAGGAGATACAGAGGCAAGTTGAATAATTGATACATAATGGATAGCAATTATATGCTAATATTGGGAAGTGTATCTTTTGTATTGTTCATTGTATTTTTCTAGGATTTTTTGTGATTGCACAGGGCATACAACTAATGAAAGCAAAGTGAAAGTAATAAAGGAGTGGCCAATACCACAATTTGTGTTAAAAGTTAGAAGTTTCATGGTTTGGCTAGTTTCTATAGGCTATTTGTAAGAGATATTATCACAATTGCTGCACCCTTTACTACTATGATTAAGAAAAATGAAAATTTTCACTCGAGGGAGCTCAACAAAAGGCTTTTGACATGTGGAAAATCAAGCTGACAAACACACCTTTACTTGCACTTCCTAACTTTTCTAAAACCTTTGAATTGGAATGTGACACTACAAATGTAAGGATAAGGGCAATATTAGCACAAGGACAAAGGCCAATGGCATACTTTATCAAAAAGCTAAGTGGAGCTACATTGAGCTACCGAACCTATGATAAGGAGCTATATTCCTTAGTTTAAGCTTTAGAGACTTGGCGGCATTACCTAAGGCCCAAGAGATTGTGATCCACACTTATCACAAATCCCTATAGCACCTTAAGTCACAAAGTAAGCTTAGCAAAAAGCATGTCAAATGGATAACTTTCATTGACGTCTTTTCTTATGTTATTAACTATAAGAAGGGAAAGGAGAATATTGTAGCTAATCCATTGTCTAGAAGGTATGCCTTATTAAACAAATTAGATGCCAAGTTAATGGGTTTCAAGCATATTCGTGAGTTACATGTGGATGATATTGATTTAGGTGACTTGTGTGGATTAACTTGTAATGGTGCCTATGAAAAATATTTCCAGCAAGATGGTACGTATAAAAGTTCTTAAGCAGTGTATAAGGTGTAAGGAAGGGAAATTCAAAGCCTAGCCTTCAAATAAGTATATCCCTTTATGGACTCCTGAAACAGCTTAGGTTGACATTTCCATGGATTTTATTTTAGAGTTACCCAGGAACAAGATAGGAAGGAATCTATATTTGTTGTAGTTGATTAGTTTTCTAAAATTGCACAATTTATAAAATTGATGATGCTTCACATATTGCCAACTTGTTCTTTAAAGAGATTGTGAGATTGTGTGGTATTCCTAAAACTATTGTCTCTGACATGGATATTAAATTTTTGAGTTACTTTTAGAAAACTTTGTAGGGAAACTAGGTACAAAACTACTATTTTCCACTACAACTCACCCCCAAACTGATGGCCAAATTAAGGTAGTTAATGGGACATTACTTGTAATGTTATGAGCCATTATTAATAAAAATTTAAAGAATTGGGAAGAATGCTTACCACATGTTAAATTTGCTTATAACAAAAATAAGCCCTCTACCACACACCTGAAACCTTTTGAGATTGTGTATGGATTTAACTTGCTTACTCCTTTAGATCTTTTGCCAATGCCTACAAGTGAGCATCTTAATCTAGTTAGCAGGGATAGGGAAAGGTATGTTAAGCAACTTCACGAGAAGGCGAGAAAAAGCATTTAAGAGAATAGTAAAATATTGCCCACAAACTTAACCAAGGTAGAAGGGTTCAAAATTTTGAATTAGGAAATCTTGTATGAGTACACAATAGAAAGGAGAGATGTCTTAATCAAAGGAAATCTAGGCTCATGCGAAAGGGAGACAAACTTGTCAAGATAATAGAAAATATTGGCAACAAATCCTACAAACTAGATCTTCTAGATAAGTATAGTGAGAGCTCTACTATTAATGTTTCTGATCTCTCTCCATTTGCTACAGATAATGATTTAGAATTGAGGTCAATTCCTTCACTAAAGGAGAGGAATGAAAAGAATGTTAAAAGTCCATTGCAAGATCTATTAGAAGTGCCATTAGGCCAAGGAGCATTGCTTAAACATGTGCAAGACATCCAAGAAAAGTTGGGTAGCAAAACCTAAAGAGAAGCCTTGGAAATGAGTTTGAAGTGGGAGAATTAAATTGGGCTTCAATCCAATTATTCAATTTAAATGTATTATGGCCTATTAGCCTATTGGAAATAGGTTTTTTTTTCTTATATTTTCCCTAGGTAAGATCGATAGGAGACTCTTCTCAGTCCCTCCCACTAGCTTTGAAAATAGTAAGTTTCCTTCTTTTGGCATTGCCCTCCTTAATCTCACTAACTAAGAGGCTAGACTCCTCAAGGACAACCTTTTTTTCATAGAATGGGGTGATAGCTTCCAAGATCTCATCAATTATGTCAAGGAAGTGAACTCTTCTCAAATATGAAAACCAATCTACTATTTTAGTCCCGGTCAATATTACAGTCCCAGTTAATACAATAAGGGTGTACACTATTTAAGATAAATATAAACAGCAAAAAGTAAGCAAGACTTGTTAGTTTAGTTGTGAATTTGTTACTGTATGATTAAAGATTTTAAATCAAGCAACCTCCCACTAAATTTTTCAAATCTTAAACTGTCTCACATAGAAAATGGAAATTCCATTAAAAAGATTTCTTAACAAGTGATTTGGATCTTTATTAGATATAACATACCTCACACAAACAACTCTTAGCATGCTAAGCCTAATGAGTGACAACTCTTTCCAGTGCAACTCATGTACGATCCAATCTTTTAGTTCAGGCCATGGCCCATCAAAACTCCACAGATATAGTTCTTGGCATTGCAAGTCCATTTAAATCACATCCACGGACTAACAACTCACTAAATATGTAACCCCACTCATGACACTTTCAGTTTTTAAGGTAAAGTGTTCTTGAAATGTCATATCTAATGTACCCAAAGTCCTAAATGTGCCATCACAATATAACTCTACAAATATGATGATATCATACACGAAGACTACACTTAGGGTCCCGAGCTTAGTGGAGGACCATGGAAAAACAATTTTGATGCTACAATTTAATATTGAATGAAGAAGTTTTTGTCCATGTATTTTTATGTTCTACTTTGCTCAATATCCAATTCTATGCATATACCTCATAAATGCATCACATATAATATGCAGATAAATAATATAGAGGATTAGAGATTGCCAGATCCAATTGGAGCCAACAATTCGATCGCACATGTGTGTGTAAATTTCTATAATATTACATAGCAGAAATATCAATGATCTTCTATTTGTCTCAATCTTCATGGCATCCTTCATGTATCCACCACACCATGGGACTTCAAACGGCACCAACTCTTATCTCTACACCAACACCAACTCCTAACCTCTTCCAGGTGATATTTACACATGGCAAACCATGGAGAAACAACTCCTATTCTAGGAAAAATACAAAACTTAGGTTTAAGCCCTTACAACCCATGGAAAAATTATTATACATCCATGAAAACCAATCCAAATATGAAAATTCAATCCTCTACAAATGTCCTACATCCATAATCCATTCATAACATACATTTATATAATTATGCATCATATGTATGATTCAACAAGTTTATTTAATGACCCTTTGATGACTTACGTTCATTTAATGACCCTTTGATGACTTACGCATCTCATGCCTTAGTTCTCGTTTATGAAAAATCATTTTCCAATATTTCAAATTTCAGAAAAATCATTAAATGCAAGCCATCCATTTGCAATCGCATGATGGTCTGTAAAAGAAAACCCATTTCTATCACTATCGCCTTCATGGTTTTGAGATCTCATCCAAAGATCACAATCTTAGGAGCAAGGTTTACATAAAGCTCACGTTCTATAACACGATCACGAGGTTGCATGTTGCGGTAGCAAGAACACTTCTCATAATCACAACAGCAGTAGCATAGGAGTATTGATTCCTAATGCTCAATTTTGCAAGTGCAAAAAGGTATTAAATACATACCTAAACAATCTTCAAATGAAAACTACCATAAATAAAAGAGAGATCATTAAATTTCACAGTCATATAAGGAAAATGATGGCTCTAATACCACCATTGGGTTTCAGTGTGTTTGACGTTAAATTTTTAAACTTTAAAATAATGCAATAATAAAGTAAATGCAACGGAATAACTTACAAAACCCATTCAGTTTTTGTCACATAATACATATCAACCGAATAATGCCAAAAAACACGTAAAGGGCACATTTTGGAATCGTATTCCAAATTAAGGGAACTCGTGATCCATAAGTCGTAGCTGTTAAACCCTGACATCTAGTTTGTACACATAATTGGAATGTGAACAAGTGCCTCCTACATCACTGCAAATTCCATTGCAAAACTCTAACTCAAAACTCTTTTGGCTAGGGGGCTTTAGGATAAAAAGAAAAGCAAGATGATGGCTAGAGAACTTTCTCTTTCTAGCTTAGGATGGTGGACGAATTTTCTTTAATTTTTTGATTGTGTTCTGATTTGAAACTCATCCAAATTTATTTACTTCCATAACACCACCTCCTACACTTGATAAAATTCTTATTTCCATATCTAACACCTAGGGTACACATGACATGAGCTCTATAGATTCTCTACATGTCCCTTTAGTTATTCTTAGCCCACAGACCATTTAATTATTAATCTTATTAATAATTAAAGCCTATTTAACCTTCAATTAGTAATTCCATTAATAATTAAGGCCCAATAGAATTATATCCTTCAATTTAATTAATATCATTAATCAATTCAAAAACCCATCATATTTTTAGTTAATAATCACACCATTAACAAACATGATAAGAGCCAAATAATTTCACTTATGTCTAGTCTATTGTGCTTGAAATTAATAATCAAACACCTATTGTGCTTCTAATTAATAATCTCATTATTTAAAAACAACCTGAGAAATCTATTCGGTCTAATCCAAGTACAACCTAACTAATTTCTCCACTAGGCTTCTCAAACCTTGTTTACACCCAACTAATTTATCACTTGTCATTTATTCCAACTTTATGTATATGACTCTCTAGATTCATCTTTAATTAGAAACGGACATAGCTCAAAAGATACGTGTAACATTTAACCTACGGTCCATATCGTAGTCCAATCAAGGTGAAGTGAATGGACCAAAAGAACCCTCTCAATCATGAATAGCATGCAGTATAGGAATTTTACCTTACTTTTTCCAAAATGCGAAAGTCATAAATGTAGTCATACTCATTAGCTCAGTCATATAACTAGTCAATGTTACATCATAAAACTAATATTCTATTAGAAACTCATTTTCAATGAGACACTACTTTGGCCAAGGATTTCTAGTCTATGGAATATTAATTGCATAGAACAAATGTCTTGCTCAATTACAAGGAGAAAAATTTCTTATTAAATACACACATGCCTACCTATGTACCTAGATAATGGCATGTTGAGCTCATAACCATATCTTAGATAGATGTTGATCCTTAATGCTCTAATGACAAGCTAATTTTCACACACAAGAAAATCATGCTATCTCAAGTCTAAGGCCTGTGTACACTTAACACTATCACAAAGTAAGACACTAACAACAAGAAGTGAACTCCATGTGCCTACTTCGTTATTTAAGTTAGTGTTTGAATACTCATTCTTTAATAATATATACACATATATTCTTAATATCTCATATTGAATAGCTTGATATTCTCTATAGAAACACAATGTGTGCAAGTCATACCGACTCTCTAATGCCCATTTAGAGATCTTGTAACTCATGAACAGATTTTAGTGATTATATATTAAGATAACCTTATATCCATATTCATAACCTTTGATAAATAAGGCTTTTTAATGCAATCACATAAGTACATGCAAAACCTTATGCAACTTAAGATTAACATATATGAAAGACTGGCATAATATTGATATAAAAAATTAATATTTTATTAATACATAAAAAAAATTTACATATACAACTAATATCTCTCACTATATATTGATGTTAAAGGATATACCACTAATATTAAGAGTAGGATAAGGATGAGAATAAGGGCTTATTGCCATCAATATAAGTGGTGGCATAGAATCCAGTATACAATGTACCAAGATAGGTATTAAAGGCACCTAGAAAGGAACTAGCTATAAATGAATGTAACAACTTCTCATACTCATTATGAGACAATGGCATCATATCAAAGGCTAGCGTGGTTGTCTCATGGTCACTAGAGCTAGTGTTGGCCCGCTTAGCCTTGCCAATTTTTACCCAACACTTCTCTGAAGCATGATTAACGCAGCCATAATAAACACAAGAACAAAATCCTTTAGAAATGTTTGATCAACATCCTCAACCCTCAAGTCTCCCATTAGATGTTCCTCGATCACAAGTGACCAAAGTAGAATTATCGTAAGTAATGATAGAACTAGACCCAGAATTACCTATGGTGACACAAAGAACCTAAGACATAGCATTGAAACGGTAGGAAGTATTATTAGCTAGTATGTTGTCTCTAACTAATTGAAGAGAAGGGTCTAGTCCATAATAGAATTTGGTAAGCAAAAATTTTCTTGTTGACTCTCCTAAGTCTATGTGTCGCAATTTAAAAGGTCATACAATAGGAGTTTATTTGCTACATCTTTAAGAGAAGCAAAGTAATCTATGACTGACTGCCATCTTTCTTAAGGGAAACAACTTCATATACAATTCGAAAACGTAAGACAACTTTTTTTCATGGGAGTACAAGTCATGTTAAGCATCCCACATTTCTGTAGCAAAGCTGAAGAACACAATATTCTCACTAACTAATTCTTCCTCACTATTTAGAATTCAAGTCATGATAGAGTAATCATCTTGTTGCCATGAAGAATACTTAACATCCTTTCTAATAGGGGGTCCAAAAAGGACATGTTCCAGTTTCATTGAGAGCCAAGAAATAGTTTGAAGACATATGAGCAAACAGCATAACTTTTACCATAACTTTTACCATTTAACTTCATTATAGCTAATTCCACATTCTTTTTCTCAATTAGAGATACCATAATAATATAGTTCAAGTTAATAGGCCTAAACAAATACTTCCAAGCAATACAAACTCATTGGTGAAGAGACAGAACTAACCCACGAATCTAGACACAGCAAAATAATCTAAATGTAGTAAAAATTTAACTTCCATTGGCTAGGGTTCTAGAATTTCTCAAAAAATTCCAATTAAATTAAACAACTAGATCAAGAAGTCAGCTGGAAGTGTTTGACTTTTCCAACTCCACAAAGAGATAACACCTTATGGTGATTGAGCTGTCAAAAGCTTTTGTGAATAGAGAGATATGACAAGAGATGGCAGTAACGACACGATTTGAACTTCACATGCACTGCATGACAATGTTGTTGAGGTTTATGTAGTCGAGCAATGGTGCCATCATGAGGAAGAAAGAGGTGTGGCTAGAAGGAAGTAGTGCTAGGGTATAGATTAAGGATGTTGTCATGACCTTTTCCTATTGGGCTTTACCCTAATTGAATTTTTCATTTTCTTAATCACTGTTGTAAGTAGGGTAGCTAAAGTGCTGAAGTTCTTCATGAAATGCCGGTCAAAGCTAGCTAAACCATAGAAGTTTCAGACATCTCCAACAGACCGAAGTGTAGGCCATTCTTGAATAGCCTTCACCTTGGCCTCATCAACATGTATTCCCTATACAATAACAACAAATTCTAGGAACATGCATTGGTCATCATAGAAAACATACTTTTTCACATTAGCATATAGTCATTCTTGCCTCAATGTAATCAGCACATTATGTTAATGCTTGATATGATTATCTAATGTCCCAATATACAATAATATATCATCAAAATAAACAACTACGAATCTACTAATAAAAGCATGTAGGACATGGTTCATTAAACTCATAATTGTACTAGGAGTATTAGTAAGACCAAATAGCATTACAATCCACTCATACAACCCAAATTTGGTCTTAAATGTTGTCTTCCATTTATCCCCCTCTCTCATCCTAATTTGATAGTACCCAGTTTTCAAATCAAAGCACATACGCCACTCACTGCCTTTCTTGGGAATGAGCAAAACGAGCATTGCATATGAGCTCATGCTTTCCTACACCCAACCTTTTTTTAGCAGCTCCTCCACTTGCCACTGTATCTCATTAGTCTTCTCTATGTTAGTCTTGTATGCTAGCCAATTTGGAATGGAAGTTCTAGGCACTAAATCAATTTTCTATCACATAAGCTAGTCGCAACTCGCTCAACAACTCCTGTAGGATCACATCCTCGAACTCCTACAAAAGAGAAACAACATAAAGGAAAAAGGATGTGACATCATTAAAAATAACCAAGTTTTCTCTATATATCAATAATACCATAAGGTTCTCAAACTCAAATGCTCTCCTCAAATCTTGTCTTCTAGCTAAGAAATGCTCTTTTTCTCCTCTCTTCCCATACTCATTTTTCGCTTAAGACTACTCTCACCAACTCATTTCTTACCCTCTTCTCTCTTTCTTCGATTTCTCTCTAACTCTAATTTATATTGCCTCTGAAAGTATGTTTGGTCCTCGTGCACCTTCCTCGAGGACAAAAGGACCAAAGTGATCTTTGACCACCTAAGAAGAATGAATACCTTTTGGTAACACCATTAAAGGTTACCCCCAATCAAACTGCCACGACATCCTAGCAACATGTGACTGGCCTGCATCAAATTAACATCAAAAGTAACCTCATTAGCATACCCACTGATACTAAACATCACCAACACCTACTTAGTCACCTTCACCTCCATACTATCTTTCAACCACTACAAATGATAAGGTTTAGGATGGACAGTAATAGGCAACCTTAACTTCTCCACTAGTGTGGTGTTAGCTATGTTAGTGCAATTCCCATCATCTACAATCTAGCTCTAGATCTTCCCCTAAACCTGGCATCATGTGTGAAATGTGTTCTCCCTTTACTCATCATTCAAATCCTTCTTAGCTTGTGAGCTTAGGGCTTTCATCACACAACTCGTCATGAACATCACCATCAACTCCAATAACCCCTCTCCTCACCTATCACAATCTCACCGATATCATTCAACAGCATGTTCCTTTTATTTGGACATTAGTTTCAAAACGTTCTTGCCCCTAACACTTAAAACAAACAACATTAGGGTTATAAGAGGCACTAGAAGACGAGGTAAAATGGCATACCTTTATCTATAAACACTCTTTATATGATTCCTTAGCTTTAGTGGAACTAGCTAAGACAGGTTGCGTTTCCTTCCTAGGAAAAGTTAAGGGCCTACTGCACCAAGCTAAAAACCATTGTAACCCCTCCGCTTAAGCTATTTCTCTACATTGATGCCCCTTTGATTCATCTCATCCAAATCCTCATATTGCTACAGCTCAACCACATCGACAATGTTATAATGTAAATCACTCAAAATCCATACCATGGTGGCTTCTGGGTCCTCCACCACATTAGCCCTCATCATCAACAACTCTAACTCCTTATAATAATCCTCGATGACTTGGGATTCTTGTGCAATACCTTGTAACCTTTAATATAACTCCTAATGGTAGTAGGATGAAATGAAGCACCACCTCATGGCTGCCTTCAACTCATCCACATACGTATGGGCCTCTCCCTAGCTCTCTTCTAACTTAACGTTAACTAATCCCACCATACCTACTACCGCCAACTTTAATTTTTGAGTCTTTGAGTACTGATGATAACTAAAGAACATTTTAGCTCTACTCTTCCAGTCTAAATACAACTCTAGGTCTAGCTTAATCTAGAATGGTGCCACATTCAATTTTACTCCATGAAGGTCATCCTTGTCATTCATCTCCTCTAAGCTTGCCGTTGTTCCTCATCAAACTGGTTATCATGATAATTAGAAAAATCATTTGGAGATCACCTCTCCACCCTCGACCTATGATCATGGCCTCTAAGCCTCTCACATTAGGGTAAAGGTTCATCTTGTGCTCTCGTGGTTTAGGACACCTTAAACCTTTTCAAACGGTCTTCCATTCCCCTTACATGGTCATGCATTCCTTCCATAATTTTTGAGATTCTCTATATCTCTCCAATTATTACCTCAAAGATCACCTTCATGTCATATGTATCCCTACCTAAACCTACCTAGCAATTCAATATTGTCATAGGAAGATGAAAGCACAAGTGTGTGTGTGTGTGTGTGTGTGTGTGTGAAAATGTATACCTCACACCTCACAACACTCATGAATGCACTCCAATTGTGTGTGTCACTCAAAACTTAAGAATAATCTCACCAAACTCAACTCAAGTCACCTCAAAAAATCCAACTGAATTCCTAAACTCAAGTGGCTACCAAAATGTAGAGAAAGGTGTAGAAATGACAAAAAACAGCTCGAGATCAATCTAGGAAACAAGAAAATCAATCTAGACTAAAAAAATAGTAGGTACAATCAATCTTGGGGGAAAAAGGATTGATTGGGACCAGGTTAAAAAAATGACACAATCAATCTTAGGGCAAATAGGATTGATTAGGCAAAAGGCAGACATGATCCATCACATTGTCTAGGCGCGCGATCATTCCTAGAACTAAGGATCGATTGGGCAAGGTTGTGATCGATCTTGAGCAACCTTGACTACTAAGGCAACTTATCAACACGATGAGCAATCGATTGGGGTGTAATCATGATCGATCACACATTAGCCTGGCAGAAAATTTAACAAGCCTAGCAACAATTCTCACATAGAATTCTTCTCTTTTTTGTATGAATTTGTCTTCTTTTTATTTAATAACATATAATGTTTCCACGATTTTTCATCATGCAATCACAATAAGTCATACCCCAAAAACAAAATTTCTAGCAATTCTCACAAAAATATCCATAATAATAAAAATGTCGTAGGAAGTATATAATTTTTTTGAATTTTTTTTAGAATAAAAGATGGAGAAGAACGAAGAAAGTGATGGAGAAAATTAATAGAAAACCAAAAAGAGATAGAAAATTGGTACCTTAATCGATTAACCAAGTTAAGAAATTTGACCAACCAGGTCTGATACCAATTGATTCAAAAATAAGGGAGTGTACAAATCAAAAACATGGTTTAGATAGGAAGGATAGCAAAGTTTGTAGCCATCTCTAGCTGATCTAGAACCTTACCACTAAAAAAAGACCTAGGAAACAAAATGAAAATGGAACAAATCGAATGATCTAACACCCACGCAGGGGATATGCTTGCCATGAATCACCGATAACTGCATTGGATAACTCAATTTGATCACTTGGAGTTTCAGAATTGAAACCCACACACACAAGCAATTAGGAAAAAAATTCATAATGTCTTGATCCAATTATCACAAAGGCAAAAATGTCTTCCAAAACATAGGAAAATGTATTTAAGTGATAAAACCCTAACTTCTAATGGGCCTAAGACTATAATGGCTATGCAAGGCCTAAACAAAGCCAAAGTCATGTTTCAAGTATTAGAAAATTCTTTACTCAACCCGATGTGATCGATCAGACTAACAATGCAATTGATCTCGCTTGGTTCGAATCAATTAAGGATGATCCTCCAGCATGTGATCATATGTCTAGAAAACTATCATATCAATTGCATGTTGGTGCAATCAATCTAGTCTTTAGCAATCATAATTATAGAATGTTAGCTCGTTAATTGTGCATCGATGTGACTGATCCTTCCTACCCGGTCGACCCCTATGCCAATCGGTACCTTTTGCAATCAATCAAACTCTAGCAAATTGTAAAAACAGAATGCTCCAACATCAATCCCAACACCCTAGATCAATTCTCTTCAAGTTGGATCATAAAATTAGAAGTTGTATGGCACTCCTACTCCTGCCAAGCCAACACTTCAAGCTATGCTCCTCTCTTAGGTTCCTCTACCTGGTCTTAGCTGTCTCTAATGTTCAACTCTCAGATTAAGCTTGTCAATCTTTCCTTGAATTTCCATGCTCGAGCTCTTATCACTGGGCCTAGGCATCACAAAGAGATCATTACTAGTCTTGATGTCCACATCATGTAAGATGTCTCAATTTCCTTGGAAAATTCAAAAGTGGAGATTAATTTGAATTATTCCTCCTCCACGCCTATGAATATTGCATTGATTAAATTAAAATTTTCAAGGATTGCCTTTTCTTTGTCTACAATCCTAAACAATTGGTTGCCATTTGACAGTAATGGAGAGCCATCCCTTTTCATCAAGTGATTTAATGAAGGAGAAAATCTAGGCCTTCCAATATGGGTAATTTGTGTTATCCAACAATGTGGTGTATAACTGAAGTACCTTTTCTAGTATTCATTGTCCAACTATGAAAACTAGGACCTCACCAGCTTAATCAAACAAATTGAAAGTTGTAACTTGGTTATGATACCACTTGTTAGTATAGACACCTTCAAATACTAAAAACAACACTTTGTTGTTTTTATGTTGTAACATGGAATCAACACAAAGGCAACCAGTAGATTGCTTTTGTAATAGCTTTTGTAATCTTTAAGTGTTGAATTTTGTCAAAGTTACACTAACACACAAGACATATTCATAAATCTATCAAAATAGTAAATAATGAGATAAACACCAGAAATATTTTGTAATTCAAAATAACCATACCTATATCTATAGGGCCACGTTCCATTGGAAAGAGGCCACAAAAATCAATGAGTTCACATCAAAAAACTCACTCAAGCTATTCTGAATGAAATTCTATAGCAAATCTTCCTTGTTAGATTTTAGTCTTAACTATCTTTAAGCCCCCATCCTTCTATTAAAATAAACACTACTTTTGAAGTACAAATTTTTTAAACTAAACTCACAACCTAAATAGAAGATAAGCAACTTTTCAAGTATACATATTCAATGCACTCAAGCTTCACAAAATTTATTAACAATAACACTTCAAGACTTCAACAAGTCACTCAAAGACTCTCTCCCATCTTATTTGATTCACTTTTTATCTTTCCAACGTTTGTAAGAGTCACTCAAATTAATTTCCACAAAATTGGGATTTCGAAGTGTACTATGGTCAATTTGATTTGCTCAACTCTACACTTTTCATGCTATGTTCTTCCAATATTACAATATTGAATTGACTTTTTATCTGGAGTCTAGATTTTTTTTTTTCATGTCCAAATCCTTTTAATTTGGAGGAAGATAATCATACTAATTTTCCATGATTTGATCTGATCTAAACTTCAAACAAAAAGCTCCAACATATCATGGTCAAACTTTCTCCTTTGTTGTGAAAACAATATCTCTAATATTTGCTGAATTTCTACCATATCTTTACAAACATAAAAATTAGGAAAAAGTCGTCAACAAAATAAAAAATAATATCCTCATAACATTTGTCAAGTATGGTAATGATTATTGAAACATGGACAACCGAGTGTATATCACCTAAGTGACAACACATGATAATGCCTATAGAATTGCTGAAAGAAATAAAAAATCGACAACAAGAAATTGCACTCTACATCAAAGGCAAAACGAAGGATGGATGGTTAATGAAATACACCATCTACTTTGAGGAACTTTACAAAGAACATGATGAAAAAAGCTACAAATAATGAAAAAAATAAGGATCAGCATCTATTTCTTCTTCCTTTGCTTAGATTTCCAGCGTCTAAGTGGAGTTTTGCTCTTCTATTCACATGCTAACCAAAATGTTCGATGGCGGAATACGTTGTGTGTATTTGCCCAAGAAAGGAGGCAGCACGTGAAGAAAGGTCCATTAGAGAACACTTCAATGCCTTTAGTACTAACACTTTAAATTTAAGGTATGAGATTTAAATTCATTTCAGAACATGTGTACATATGTATAGATTAAAAAAAAAAAAAATTGTAAAAATGTTAAGAATTAGAAACAGACTTGATAGTTAGTTTGATAAGAATTCGCATAAAGGGGGACAGCAAAGTTGCCAAATAATGTTCAAATAATGTTCCTAACTAAACTAAATACTTCGTCTCAAATAGTTCAATAATTTCCTTTTAATATGTGTGACTCTCTCTCTCTCTCTCTCTCTCTCTCTCTCTCTATATATATATATATATATACACACACACACACACTATAATATAGGCTCTGACCTCTAAACTTTCAAATTTGGCTGTCACAAAGAGCATTTCTAATATTACCCTTATTGTCGTTAGTTATATTAAATGTTATTAATTTAAAGCTCCCACCATATTAATCTTAAAATGTTGCATATGAAAAAATTTTTAAAAAAAGCCTTAATCGCTTAACTAATTGTAGGAACTAATTATGGAAACATTCAATTCTAAACGCTGCTAAATTCTTTAATTATTAGAAGTTAAACATTTTTCAATATAATTATCAACATAATTATTTATATTAGTAATTAAAAACTCCCACTATAGTAATCTTAAAATGTTACATATGAAATTTAAAAAAAAAAAAATGAGACATTTATATGTCATTGCATTCTTATGTGCACTTACTAATATTTTAAATTTTAATTTTTTATTAAATTTATTATGAATATTTTTTCCTATTTAATATTATAAGCTATTTGAATATTTACGGTTGTAAGTGTTCTTTTCATTTTTGCACACAGGTATTGAGTGTACCCTGATCGAGAGTATGTGTGAAATTTTATTTTGTTTTTTTCACAATTAATATAAAATGAAAAAAAAAATGAATATATTAGAAAATTCTTGGCCCGATTTCTTGAAGCTGAACTCGACTGAAAAACCTCATTTTCTGTCTTTCTCGAACGCTCCAAAATGGCGGCGAAAACGGCCCTGCTGAAGTACCTAAGGGTGAACGTCAGTCCCGTGCTACCGCTTCGAAACCATAGAGCAACCGCTGGCGTCTTTCCGCAGTTCATCAGGCGACACTTATCCGAGGAAGCTAGAGGCTCGTTCCTGGACAAATCCGAGGTCACCGATCGCATACTCAATGTTGTCAAGAACTTCCAAAAAGTCGACCCTTCCAAGGTTTAATCTATGATCTCTTAGCTGTTCTTTTTTCATTTTCTTGAATGCGTTTATGTGGTAGGTAGGTGGGTGGATTGATTTCAAATGGTCGGGAAAATCGATGGGTTGCTGGAGGCAATGCGTTAGGTTATTTTGTTGTTTCTTCCAAGATTTGATGGGCACCTATACAAATTAAAACAATGGAAATTATATCAGTCCGCCAAATACTGATGGTCGTCATCAGACAGAGAGGTATACTTATACCGATGGTTGGCAGTCCGCCAAATTATATCAGTCCGCCTTATACTGATGGTTGTCAATTGCATTGCTTCAACTGTTCCATTATGTGCATTTTTGAATATGTTCTTTGCTTAACACTTGAACTTATTTTGTAGGTTACTCCAAACGCTCATTTTCAGAACGATCTTGGGCTGGATAGCTTAGATACTGTGGAAATTGTGATGGCCCTTGAGGAAGAGTTCGGTTTTGAGATTCCAGACAACGAAGCAGACAAAATCAACTCCATCAATCTTGCTGTTGACTTTGTTGCATCTCACCCTCAGGCAAAATAGATAAGTGGTATTGAGTCCGCTTCTTTTTCCCTTAGAACTAGCCAATGATGGAACTTGTTCTCTAATAATGTTCCTTATGTCACTGTTTTCAGAAAAACAAACCATTTGCAGGTTGACATATCAGAATCATGCTTTGTTTAGCATTCTTTTGGGTTACTGATAATGTGTATCTTGCGCTTTGCAATCTGTATGACTCATCTTCATAATTATTGATGATAGAAATTCCAAGTGAAGATAATAGGATGGTTGCATTTGTTCAATGAAACTCAGTGCTGATAAGTAATAAAATAAAATTAAAGAAAAAACGTCTATCATCTCACTTTGAAAACAACTAAGGCCTTTTTCTCCTTTTATTGTCCTATGTCCATCAATGGTTTTAGGTTGTCACATTTTTTAATATCAGTTTGGGTTTTCCTTTTCTGACCAAATTATGACGATGATCTCGATTCTAGTGATTCTTGAGTTGGAACTGTCAGAAAACACAATATTAATGGTGTATGCTACCGAAGTGGTGAAAAATCAATCCTGAAGCCCCATCAAGCATATATCAACATCGTGATAGTTTAGCCATCTTGAAATCCCTTTTCCTCTACTGGAAATCTAGTCCAATTATGTGGATTGGTTTTATCGTAAACAAAGAACTATGAGCTAGAAACCATAGCTTTCATAGAGGGATTAGATGATTTTTGGGTTATGCTATGCTAAACCCACTATAAGACGAAATTTTTGAAAAACAAGAAAATTTGGTGTAGGACCGAATAATTTGAATCAACTTGAATTTTTGTGGATTCTACTCTCTAACTTTAGTCTCTTGATTCTTCCTTCAAGAATTCTTGATTTAAATTTTGAACAATCTTCAAGGAAATGATTCGTGTTTAATCTTCTTTGAAGTTTGTTAGTTTCTCAACAACACTGATCTTCGAGTTTAGAATTACGATTTTGAATCAAATGTTGATTTTAGGAACTTTAATAAAGAACACCTTGAATTTTAATGACGAATTCTTTAAATTTGATAAAGAATATGATGAACTTCTTAGATTTTAGCAAAGAACATGACAAACTTTTTAAATTTGAGAAAGAACACGACAGACTTCTTTGAATTTAGCGAAAAACATGATGAACTTCTTTAAATTTAACGAAGAACACGTTGAATGTTCTTGAGAATTCCAAAGAGAATTTAAAGAGTTTTTCAACTATTTTTGCTTCTTCTGTTCTTTTTTTCGATCCCTATTTATAGTTGTAAAAAAGACAGAATAGCTACATCAATTTATTAACATGACGCAATTTTATTAGTCATCAGAATTTATACTCTATCCAACAACTTAATAAAATTTTTATTACTTGAACTTCTAGTAAAATTTTGCTATTTAAAAACATTTGATTAGCTAATAAAAATATTATTTATTTATTTTAAAAATTACATTTATTTAAATTTTTAAATAAATAAAAAATAATTTAATTAATATATTTTTTTTAATGCCATCTTTTTCAACATGACATTATTTAATTGATAGACAAAAATTTGTATGTCTACCTCCCATCGATAAAGAACCATTCTAAGCAAAACCTAGTTGATGGCACCATCACGAAGCTTATCATCAAGCAGAAAAAAAAAAAAAAGAAAAAAGAAGACAGTGATTTCTTTCTCCGAATTACTCCAACCAACTTTGCTAAGAGTGCCTATAAACATGGATATTACGAGAACTTCAGCATAAATGTCACGTCCTTTTCATGGCTTCATCCAATATCGTATGCATGTCTACCGTAACAAAAACAAAGAATCAGCAGCTTTTTCCAGTGGATGATTATGTACACAAAATTATGCACAAATTTATGAAACTCCTTGCCATCGTAGGTATGCAAGGACTAGTGATAGCCATTTCCAGCTTCAGACTGGAAAAAATGAGCAATAACATTTAAACCATCGGTACATGCATCATGATTCTGAAGCTTTACTGGTGATAACGGAAGCATAATTGGCTATTGTGGATTCTGGTGATTTCCTGAGCTGTGCTATTAGAGGAAATAGTTCCGAGGAGCGAATGAATTGCCTACATTGTGGATAAGCACACATCTTCACGAGTGAAAACAAGGCTATCTTTAAAGGAGACTCGTTTATGGCATCCCTTCGTGGGTTCAATGCCACTGGGGAACAATCTGCCACCACCTTTAGCAATGCCTGAAATGAGCACAACTTTTCCTTTCAAAACAGATATGTAAGTATAAAGAGCATTAAGCTTTCTACACCGTTTCTACAATCATCAATGATACCCCATCACCAATCATAAGAATTGATGTACTAAAACCAAATAAGCATGCATAGAGAAAGATCATTACGAGGACTAAACCCTAGTGACAATTAGGGAAGCACTAGCCAACCTGCATGGCTCCTTTGGAAACAATGTCTTCGCAAAGCCGGCTGGAATTGCGAACTAGGTTGCTAAGAGCACCTGCAGCATTGGCTTTAGTTTTGTCTTCCTCGTCTGAAAGCAGCAAATTTTTTAGTTGGGGGATGGCTTTTCTGAGTTCATCATATAATGAATCATTGTGATAAGCAGCATTCCCGACCTGCAAGCAGGCATATGTCAATCTATTTATCTACTTTGAGAGTATAGACAAAAAAACTGTTGAAATAATTAAGTTAATAGGAAAAACTACAAATGTACTGTGTACAACAGGAAAAACTTACAGCAAAACAAGCAAATTTCCTTGTCCGCTTGTCAGGATCCCCACATCGATCAATAAGGACACCAATGATATCATGGTTTGCCTTAAATAAAATAAAAAACATCTGTAAGTTACAGGGATATTTGACCAGGAAAATGAGAACCACCAGCTTTGGTGATCCTTTTCTTAATTCTCTATCAAGAATCATTAGGTGGAAGTAATTAATTCTGTGATTGGAATTACAAACCAAATAGTCATAACCTAAACGGTAAGAAGGGAATAATGATACTTGTCATCAAGGGTTCTATACCAGTAAATTATAGAAAAAGGAGCTGTGGCGGCACATGTTTCCAATTGCACTGCAAGTCTTGGCACGCAAATTTGGATCCTCATGTGTGAGGAAGCGCTTCAGATCCCCCAAGATATCCGCCGCATCAATATATTCATAAAATAGCTACATAGAGAATTTGTGCTTAGTAATAACTCAACAGATCCCTTGGCTAATGAAATAACAAAAGCATCCTTCCCAAAAAGTAATCTTTTCCGGTAGAAATGATAAAATAGCAAGCAGAATAAAGTTTCCATGAAGTGTGAGCGTCAAAATAAATAAAATATTATTCAACTTTGTCTAAACTTCAGGACCCAAATGTGAACATATAGGGATTAATTACACGGGAAGAACAACCGTAAAAGGGAAACAAAGCATGAAACTACCCAATCAATTGCATTATAAGTTATACCCTGGTCACTCTTTCGGTAGTCTTGTACCGTAATGGGATAGCCATGTATAATTTTTCTCATGGATTTATGCTAATTATCTGTTTCAGGCAGAAAATATAGAGTGAAAGAAATAAACAAGCTTTCAATAAAATGGAGTGAAAGAAAATCATTGACAATATTGTTTAACCGCATATAAAAGAAATTAGCAAGTGTCAACCTGCGCCAAGGTGTAATTTTAAACTTGGAATGAAGTTTAGAATACGCCAATACAACAATGCAAGGAGATCACATTATGGTAATTACCTTGTCCATTCGAGCAAAATCCGAAACAATCATAAGAAAATCCATTGTGACCTCCCTGGGGCAGGAGCTGTTAAGCAATTTTTTCGCTCTGCTTGGATGCAATAAGCCTTTGCCTACTAGTTGGACAGCAAGGGGTTGTTGGGTGGATAGTTTAGCAACAAATGCAACTGGCCTGGCAACATCTTTCATTTCCATATGGTCCAAGCAACGGAGAATAATTGCTGCCGCATCAACCTAAGAATACAGAAACAACAAAATAAAAGAAACAATAAACCTGCATGCGTCCCCCAAACTGCACATATCTACATTAATTGCTCCATGCTTGAAGAAATAAACATGAAATTTTCCAGTATATTAGGGGAAACGCTAAAAACAGCTTTAATAAGGATTCTGACGCCATATCCCTTGTTCATATATTTTAAAAAACTATCCGCATTTTGTGAGCAATATTTTAAATACAAAGGAATCATTTGGGAAACTCCGATTTCGTTTTTTATAGAACATCTCTAATTTAAATTTTCTAATGAAGCTTACTTTCCTACGAAATGGACAGAGCACTCTGGATTCCAAATCTGTTCATAATTGGCTGGTCGTATAGTGACTTCCAAAAACAATGAGTATTCAAACTGCCTCAGGCATGTGGTATAAAGCGGAACGTATCGGTATGATTAGGCTTATAAAATTGTATATGTTGTGCCCTAAGTTATGCAGAAAATAATTAACAGAGGGAATTTGAAAAAAAAGAAATCCTTCAATGCAGCATCTCACAATTAAGAAACAAGAAAGATATCAGTGACTGACCTCCAGAAGAATTTGAATATACTTTTTCATGGTTGTTTGTATTGTTTTCATCATGTCTTTGTCTTCAACACAAACCTTCCCACCTGGAGAGCCCATATTCAGAAGGAAACCACTGTTCACAGAAGCATTAGCAGATGGCAGACCAGGCACATTCTGTACAGCTACAAAAGGAAAAGCTAAGAGATCTATCACTGCATTTATTGTATCTCTCACACCATATTTCCCTCCACCAGGTCCAGACCAGGACCTAACAAGCTTAAGGTGAGCGTCGCATATCAAATCAGTTATGCACTTAATGTGTTCTGTCCTTAGCAAAATCTGACGGAATGTTGAAACGCCACCAGAAAGGCATTGACATATTGAGGAAATAGTCCACACAACCCCAACAGGTGACAATCCAATTTGATCTTGTGAGCAGATAGATATTTTCTCAGAAGCATTTGAGATATTGTTGGCCAATAAATCAATAAGAAGCTGTGGAGCGCCACTAGCACATAGCTGTTGCACAGCCATAGGTCCTCCCCAGTTCAGTCTGGATTCCAATAACCCAATAGAGCCATCCCTAATGCCATGCCTGCTGGGGAGCATCCCCTTCAGCATGCTAATGTTCACTACATTGTCATCAGTTGCTGGACCTCTGAGATGCTCACATAGAGTCGCAGTCCGAGGAATTAAAGGAAGAGCCATCTCAGAAACAGTATTTTCAACGGAAGACCCCTTCTCAAGGGATAGAATTGATGCAAGAGCTAACATGGCAGCTGCACAGGAAGGTTGCAATGAGGATTGCATCCTTTCATCGGAAGAAAAATGGTGTGCAAGGATCGACAGCCGAGCAAACTGCTTTTTTGAAGACGTTGTCAGCATTAACAGAGCAGAATTTCTTCCGGATGATTTCAAACTCTGTGCAACTGTGGCAAGTAGAAGACACGAATGCATAACCAAGGCACGTGTATCCATCATTTTAGGCTTCGAATTATCTGTTTCTAATTCATTAGCCTCTTTATTTGAAGCAGCACAAAATGTTAGTATGGAGAAGATCTCTGAAACAATTGTGCCATCTCCACTGCCGCTGACAATAGTTGCCACAGGTAATTTGCTTGGCAACCCACAGAGAACGTTCATAACTACTTCACTATGCATGCAACATCTCAGAATAAGCTGTGATACAGTAAAAAAGTCATTCACAGGTATGGCAAAGCTGCTAAACACAACCACATGACTGAATAAACAAAAAGAGTTGCATGGGATTCAGAATTATGTACACAACTTCAATGCATGAATTTCACAATAGAATGTAATGTCACTGGATAAATATCCTACATCTAATACGTGTGAGTACATCATACATGAAAGACATGAAAATCGAATAGATACCTGCACCCCAGCAAATATACCAATCTCGTGACGTTGGTGAAGACAAAAGTAGACAGCAACCTGCATGGCTTTTGACTTCAGAAATGCTTTTGTGATCACATCCATGACTTCGGAAACTGTTCCATGCAGTGGTTGCTCATCTTGATTCTTGATGTCAAGCCGAAGTGGAGAATGGCTTCGCAAAGAGTTTAGTGGAAACAGAGCAGTTTCTTTCATGGAGAGAAGTTCACACGCTTCAATAAGTGACCAAATTCCCCTGCATGCTTCACAAGCAGCTCGCAACATATGTGTAGATCCTGATATGAGGCTCAGGCCAGAAGATTCCAAGCACAAGCACAAACAATCCAGTACTGCTGAAGATTTAGCATGGTCCAAAATTTTTATAACAGTTCCGTTTACCACTGACTTGGCTGAAGCTGCCTCAGGGTGTGAAGCAACTGCAGAAGCTCTGAGAGATTGTACAACTTGAGATAACATGACAGCAATACATGAAGTGCATTCATAAAGAGCTCTTGCAGACATTTCATCATTGCAACCTGTAACCTGAAAATTTTTTAAAATATGAGAACTTATAGCATAAAAGTTTTGCAATTTCCAGCTAGACAAAGTTAAATACAAAGCAATGAAACCAACCTGTGAGTATAATCCGACAATGGTAACCCAATGAGTGAAATAAGGATCACCAATACTGGCTCCACAGCTATCTAGGAATCTTTTCAGGAGTGAGAAGCTCTGTAAAGAAATTGGAAATGCATTAAGCAACATGCATAAGGACTAGCATTACTTTGAACAAGTAACTGAACTTCTCCAAGGAAATAAAGAAAGATCAAGCCTAGGGTATTCAATTATAAAATAAAATACTACTTGAATGCCTGAGCTTTCTTCTAAATTCAGTAGCTGCATTTATACTATCTCCCACAGGCAAGAAATTTGCATTAGAAAAAATTTCAATTATATGATTTCCCAGGGTCCAGATCAATTCAAGTTCTGTTATTATCATTCTGCATGTATCAGATTATAAAGAGACACAAATCTAGAATTACTCATATACAATTATGCATTCATTGCCGAATAGAAAAATAATGATATACCTTTGCCATCAAATCATTTCCATCAGATACTTTTAATTGGACTAGAGCAGAACTGAATCCAAGAAGTGCACTAATTATTTCTTCCAGAAGCCCCTTTGAATTGACAGCCCCAGCAACAATTAAATTTGCAAGTATTCTCATTGACTGGTTCAGATTAACAACATCCTGATCCCTATATGAGAAATGACAGATATTACAATCTTAAAGCACTAGCTCAGACTGAAGCGATTATAAAAGAAAGTGAAAAGCAGATAGAGCCTTCCCACATGTCTAAATTAACTGTTTTCTAAGAAAAATGAATTAAAATATATAAGAAATAACGAGTATATTAGGCATTCGCAAGACACAAATTTAATGTATAAACCATAAAAGCAAAGGAATGAAGATAACAAGAAATTAATTTGCCTTAAAGTTTTTTGTGATCCATCACACAATTTTTTTATTGGTAGCAGAACGGCGGCCAAAGCTTCGTTGTCTTGACCAATGATGCATGCACCCTTAACTGTACGGGAATTGTTCTCCAAGCGGTCCAATACTTGGCAACCTAAATTTAAAAAAAAAAAACAGAATTCAAACTAGAAATCCCAACATATATAGGTCAACCATAAAATTAAAATAAATATTATCCTTTTAAGGTCAAACTAGTGCAATGAAACCATTCCAAATATAAACAGATAACAGATACATGTTATACATCTCTAATCTAACATTGCCTAGCATAAAAACAGTTAACAGAAAAAACAAATTATATATTTCTTTTACCAATGCAAAAGGAAAATCTTCAACTCAATTTATAGAGGGAGATAGGGAGTAGATGTACAAATATCCAAACATATTAAAACACCTAATTATTCTCTAGAAAATCTAAAAAACATTAAGGTTATGTTTGTTTTGGCTTTCAAGTGCGTGATTTTAAGTGTATTCTTCACAAAAATTGTATAAAAATAAGAGAGAAATAGAGAAAATTTAAATGTAATTATTGAAGTGTATATATTATTTTGGAAAGAATCAAAACAAAGAAAGATTAAATATTCCATATATCAACAGGAAGCAACTGCACAGACAGATTTTGAAGAAGAGTTGCAAAGAAAGGAGAAGACAGGAATACAATCTAGAGAGGCATAATGTTGTACTTTATCAACTGAGGTGTAACAATAGCAAAAGGCATATCTTATTCTAGCAATAGCAAGTCAACCTAGGAAGGGGAGAAGGTAAACTGCAGAAATGAAGATTAAAATCAAAAAAAAATAAAGGATAGGAAATGTAATCTTAGCTAAAATAAGACCCCAATGCATGGTAATCTTGATATAATCGAAGATCCAATGCAAGTAATCCATGTAAAATCAAGATGGAATGACCATAATAAAGACACATGCTTGATTGATACATCAAAAAAACTTCAAAAATTCTCACTTGAATTGCTCAATTTGATATTAGAAGAACAAGAGAATAGAAGTCTCAAGCTTCATATAAAAGATGAGCAAAATGTGATTAAAAATCATAAATTTGTCGTTCTAGAGAGTGGAGGCGTAATGTTAGTCTTTGTCTCCAAGCTTCCTTTAGGCTTATATACAAAAGACATCCATAAACTTTAGTAGAATACTCCTAAAATACTACACTCAATGACCAAGAATCTTAGTCTCCAAGTTTAATCACAACATCAAGTTATTAGTTTTGGATCCAAGAAACTTAAAGGGTGTTTAGAGTTTATAAATTCCTCAAAAGTGTTTGATAAATTGTTTAAGAAATAGCTTATAAGTTTCCAAAATAAGTTATTTGGAACTTATAATCTCTTTAAAAATAAATTGGATTGTCCCAATTTATTTTTAAATATCTTATGAAATACCTCATTATACATATTAAAATGGTATATCTTCATTTACATTATATGTATGATATTTAGTTTATTTATATCATTATTGCACTAAAAAATTATAATTAATTATAATTATAAATTTCAATAAAATTATAAAAGACGATTTATACAACTTCACTAGCTTTTTTTTAAATTACGATGAATAAGTTTATAAGTTTCAAAAATATCTTATAAGCTATTGAAAGTAAGTTTAACCAAACACCCTTTTAGTAAGCTTATACTTCCTTGGCTTGATTAAGGTTTGATGCAATCCATCTCTTTGGACTCTGCAATTTTTATATTAGACTCCAAGTTCTCAACTTCCTTCACAAAAGTCACTAAAGATTTTTTAAACTTTTTATTACGAGCTCTTGTAATTAGACCAGCTGAAATTATCAATAGATCTTAATTTGTGGACTTGATAGACTCATCACAAGTACAAAAGAACAGCATAAAAATCATTTATTTATCAAAAACAAAACAAGACTAACTGGAAATATATACTGAGAAATCCAGCATCATTCCCAACATATTAGAGAACTAATGTTAAAACTGCAAAAGACTACAATTTTTGAAGACGATACAGCATGGCTGTCCCCCAACTTAATATATTGAGACAATGAGATCAAAAAGTACAAAGATCAACAAACTAATATTATATATAATAAATTATCAAATACCAAGAAACCTACAGAATATATAATATTTGAACATTCTTCCTCTTGTTAAAAGTTCGGTATTTTATTAAAATGCTCAACTTGGACCATCAATATCAAGTCCATAGAAGCTGCACATTATCCATATAGGCAAAAAAGGCAGTAACATAAGTCACACTTCATGGGAAGTTGAGAAAAGGCAATAGAGATAGAAGCTGCGCTTTATATGCAGCAACAGAAAGTTGATAAATATACAGAAAATCGTGTTAGTTCATTAAAAAAACTATAGATTACAATGCAGATCATTATGGTGTTGATAATAAAATCAATAATCAAGGGAGATCAATATTAACACCCAATTTTTTAAATAACTCTAGCCTAATGAGTCAAAAGTTTGATCCTACAACCATTAATTCAGTAATTAAGTTGAACAAAGCCCAAGCCTAATAAACCAATAAAGATTACATTTATTCATAGCAATTTATAAAACTTGGCCCAAGAATATTTTGGCAAAGCCCAAACACACTTCCCTTACTCCTTGTATGTTGCCCTTTTGTTTCTTCTAGGTATTTCCTCACACTCAATTACACTCACTAGCTCTCCTAACTATTCCATATCACTAAGGGGAAAAAAGGACGTAAAAAAATGGTGAAGTAAACATAAGGAGATATGTTCTTTAGCACTAAATTCAACTTTTACTTTTGTTTCTTGTCTTGGAAATAAAGAGGAGACGCCTTATATCTTCTTCTAGAAAGATGGCTTCTCATTTCCAAGAGCCAAAATACTCTCTCCAAAATCTAATCTCTGATGCCTTACATTGCGAGGTGTTGGCTACTTGTACTTGGGTTTTATGTATAAAACTAAGGTAGCGTTTAGCTCGCATCTTGAAATTGGTATTGGATTCGAAATCATTCCTCAATGGAATCTTTTATTCCAATTAGTGTTTTCAAAATCGACCGTAATCAAACAATTGAACTGGTGGGCTGCAGATCAGTTAAAAGAACGGTTCAAGTAAGACTTAACAAAATTTTGATTCCCATAGTATTAATCCAAACAATAATTATGTATATTATTTCAATTTTCAATTCCAAAATCTTCTTACCAAACGCCACATAAGTACCTTTGTGAGGAAGGAAATGGCTAGGAGGGTAAACAAAGGAGTTAGCAATAGTTTTTGATAGTCATGCACACGCACACTCATCCAAGAAATAAAAACCAGCATCGTGGGTAGTAGTGCAGAAATTTTTAGGCTGCACATGGCAACAGCACACCAAAGTTTGGGATTATGGTAGAATTAGGCGTGGAGCCAACATTTTCTTTCCTATCTAGGTGGCACCACCGTGAAACAAAATAGACTTAGCAAAGCTTAGCCACCTCAAAATCTACAACTAGGCAATCAAATTAGGGCTTACTAATGTGCCTTAAACAGATCAGGGTTTGGAGTTTAAAGTTAAAGTTACATTTTTTTTTATACTTGATGATACATTACAACCTCTAACTCAATATACAAAGACATTTAGGTTGGTTGTAACACTATATTTAAGAACTGATCAAGTACCCAAAATCATTAGATTCTCACACTAATTAAACTCAAGTTTTGAGCAAATCGAATAATTTAAAAATAATGTCGGAAATTGTGACATAAGCATGTGCAACTACAAACTTATTTCAATCAACTAGTCAAACAAAGTGATGAACTTACTGATAATCAGCCACTAGATCGACATATTCATCGTCCATACACCAAACAATTCATAATAAAGGCAAGAAAAATCACCAAATAGCATTATCGAATTGACATTTCATTTTAGAGTCAGAACCACAATGTGTTGCCAAAAAAAAAAAACTGTAATGGAGTGACTTGCATAAGCTTGTTCTTCAAAAAAGAGTGAACATCTTTAGGGATATGAAACCACAAGAGGTTAACATAGAAAAACATCCAAAATGAACAAATAAAGGCAAATGACAAATTGACAATATATGTATTAAAACAGTTTTAACATGAACTGAACAAATAAATTGCCACCCATATAACCAGTCACTAAAGGAAATAGTATGCTAAGCACAATGAGAAGTAAAAAATGAGAAGACACAACACAATTCATTTGATATACCCGTCTGTACAACACCACCGTGACTTGGAAAACCTGGAAACTCCTCTCTTGGCATGGCATTGCCTAATTTAGAGTTAACTCCATTTGAATGAGGATTGATTGGAGGGCTATGAACAATTCCAGTTTCACTACCTACAACCACATAATGTAACAATAGGTTCCCTAACTACCTTTTGGAGAAAAATCATAAATTGTTTGGACTTGCAACACTCCCTTTAGAGCATTTGGAGAATAATAGAGTACTTACTTCCTGGACTTGAAACAGTAAATCCAGTTGGCTTTTGAGCATTTCTTTCTTGCCTCAGGTCTGCATCGCAAGATCTTGGAGAGGGTGTAGTCACCGAACGCAACTCCTGGTAATTATTGAATATAACAGTTGCATGAATATATTACCGAAAAACCCAAACCAAGACTTCCAAACCTAAATCTTTGCAAGGAAAATGTCTGCTCTCACTTCTATTTCTGCAGGAGTTTCTTTAACAAATGGATGTTCTAGAAGAGCAGGCCACGTTAGTCTGTTCTGAGGAACCTGTTCCAAGAAAACAAGTGCAAAATAAATTCATGGAGAAGAATGTATATTTATAAAACATACATCAACCTCTGCACACATCACCTTATTCAGCAAACCATGTAAGAAACTTTTGAAATTTGGGCTCATATTGTCTGGATATTTAACTGGATCCTGCGGGAAGTACATTAAAAATAATTAATAAACCAATGCATTGTCAAGAAAATTAACAAGTGAAAGACATCATAGTACCTTGATGATGTGCCGTATAAGCGCATAAACTGAATTTGTATAAAATGGTGGTTGGCCGACAAATAGCTCGTACCTGTAATGTTTGCTAGGGTTTGAACATTATCTAAAAAAGAGACATAAAAGCTAGCCATAAAAAGAGAGCAATGATATGCAGTTCGATATGTGGCAGATACCCTTGATTGACACCCAGCTAATCTAAGTTGAATGGCTGCCACAATAAGCTCAGGATATGCCACAAGAGCATAGACAAGAAAGCAAAAGGAATATGGTTTGGTACTACAAAAATTTCCTGTCCCAGATGGAAGAAAAATCGCTCCCCTAACCAAGTACTGAAACAGTAGTGCTAACAGATTGGCAATTATTTAAGATTTTGGGGATATGAATTAAATTCCCTCCTTGTAACTGCAGCTAGAATTTGGCTGGACTATTTCCATCAGAAACGCACTGAATATATCAAAAAGGCACCGAAAAGTAAATCTTAAATAAAATGATTTTTGAGGCTAAGGAAAAGTTAAGAGTTACAACCATAATCAGTAATGTTGCAAACAACTCATATCAAATTTTCAATTTTTATGAAAGTATATTAGTCATCTCTTGTGAACATTCAAAGCCAAGGATGCCTTACAAAATAACACCAAGGGACCAGAGATCAGCGGTGTGATTGTACGGCTGTTCTCGTACTAATTCTGGGGCCATATATAAAGGAGTTCCTATTATCAAGAAGTAAAACCAAAAGTCAGAAGTCATTGATCAAGCAGTCCATAGTAACTGCTAGCAACAATAGCAGCAATTATGGGAAGATTCATATGGAGGCATTCTTACCTTTTATGGAGCGCAAGACAACCGTGTTAGCAGACATCGCCCGAGCAAAACCAAAATCGCAGAGCTATTAAACAGATGAAAAACAAAAGAAAAAGAAACTAAGATGTCTTGCCGATTGTTTCAGGGTAAAAAGCCATAAAACAAAATTTAGTTAATTTAAACCTAAGATGTGTGCTACTGTATAGATGTCAGAATATGAATACTCCTTCAAGGATTTAATGTCAATATATTCTTGAAAAAATTTGGTGAAAGGAACATGCCTAATATGAAAAAAAACAAATATGAACAATAAAAAATAAACACTATCCCGTCCAACAAACCTTAACAACAGATCCAGCACCAATGAGAATGTTCTGTGGTTTCATGTCACGGTGAATTATACGATTTGAATGGAGATAATGCAATGCTTTCGCCTGAAAGTTAAACACAAGTGGTTCAAATTATAAATTGAAATTTTAGGATACAAGTTCAGTTCCAGTTATTATACACAACAAAATAATTGGATTCCATGCTTAGTGAAAATCTAATTTGTCCCAGCCAATAAGAAACAAGCAAATTTTACTGATTACCAGTTGTTTTGCAATTGCTTGGACTTGTTCTTCGGGAAGACACTTGTCGTCCTCAAGAATTTCAAAAAGCTCACCCTGCAGAAGTTAAATTTTATTAAGAACTCATGCTTTTGCAGTTTCGCTTCAACACAGTAGAAGCAGGACAGCTACATTAAATATACAGATAAACAATATGCTCCGGGATAAAGAACTAACTCCATGCGGAAACTCAATTAAAAAAGCAATAATTACTTGTGCAAATTCTGTAACAACACAAAACTCTTGTGGGCTCTCAAACGAGTCCAGCATTGCTATAATATTTTCATGCTTCAATTTTCTAAGAATCTGCAATGATGAAAGTAGCCAAAATTAGCACTAAAACATAACTTCAAGAACAACCCAACATTTACAAAACAGAAAGTAACATGAAAAAAACACATGAAATTGCCTGATGGCATCCAGTTACACATCCACGTATTATTATGACAATGCATAAGGAGCTAGAAGGGAGATGACAGAAGAAGGATGAAAAAAGATGTGCTCCTATTTTACTAAGGAATAAGATCACAAAGATGAGCTCATCCTGTCACGGAAATGAAGGAAATAGAAAAGATCAGCATATAAGGCTTATTTAACTACAAGAAGAAATGTTGACCAAGTATAGATGAACATAAAACAAGAAAGTCGAGCAATCAGTTCAGGTGACAAAAAATCATAGCACTTAACTGTCCTATTAGCATATTTCATTAATCCAGAAATTCTGACCCCAACTCAAATCAGTAGCAACTGGTTTATGAGAACAGGAAATTGGCTGGTAGATAGATTTTTAATACATGTAAACAAAAAACAAGGAGAAGGCCAGAAGACCCAGTCATGTCTCAGTAGAGAGATTGGCCAAATATTATTCCACTTTCAAAAACTGAACCCCAGTGAGCATTTTTGTTTTCTTCTGAAAATGATCTCCAAATGAAGATAAGTTATTTTCCAAAACACACTTACATAATAAATAACCTCATTCTTCGCAAAAGAAACTTAACCTAAAGCAAGTAAATCAATTTCCACCCGCACAACCTGCCAACTTTGAATACAGTACACTAAGTGAAATTTTTTGAAATGGAAAAAAGAATATGCATCATTATTTCCATCCTTCAGTATTCTTAAAATCTGCAGTACTACGTGAAAGCCAGATTTATATTCCAGACGGGTTTACAGAACAACACCTAATAACACAATTTCAGTACCAAAAGAAAATAACTGTAATCAATCTCACACCACTGTAATATGCCTATGGAATCCACAATCACTCAACCATTTTATATATATACAATGCAAACACATACCTCTATTTCCTGTCTTAAGTTCAGAATGTCCTTCTCACTTTTGCCGTGCTTAGGAATAAACTTCATAGCAACCGTCTGTAGATTGCAACCATAAACAAGATCAACAACGTTATTAACATGATTAATCCCCACATCCTGAAATAGCAAGTGAACAGAAACACGCACCTGACCACTGAACTTGCGCCGTCCTTTGTACACCTTGCCGAAAGATCCCTCGCCAACAAGCTCTATGACGTGATAATTGTCAACACCCATAATTTCTACACCCACGGAGAAGTAATATTATTACAAAACAAGCATATATCAATGAGCCAGACCAAGAGAAGTGATCATAAATAAAAGTAAAAAATCTATTCAAACATAAAGATCGGAAAAACTATTGAACAAAGTTCATCAGCATCGGCTAGTATAGCGAGAGAATGAATAACATATCGGTAAATTGCGAAAATTCAAGGAAAATTAGGACAGGAAAAAAAACAGCAAATCAAGGAGAATTCTTACGCTGGAAAAGAATCTATGCAGACAATTCTTTGAATTGAAGTGCCAAACTAAATGGAATAAAGGGTGTGAGTGCGTGTGAAAGGAAGAGAGAAAGGGTTGGGGGAATTACAGAGCTGCAAATTTGAAAAAGAATACCACGTCAGTCGGTTTAACGTTATTTTTCATTTGAAATATTTCAAATGCAGAAAAGGCGCTGGCGAAAAAATTCAACGATCGGGCAGACGACGTCGTTTGCGGGGTGAAATTGCAAATTTGTCCCACAAGATATGATCATTCGGTTTTTTATCCCGTAATTAGCGTCGTTTGGATTTTAATCTCTCTTATTTTTGGGATTATCACATTTAATCCTTTTTCATCGATTTTGATCTTATAATTTTTCATCCGAAAAAAAACAACTGAAAATTTGAAAAAACAAAATAGGGCGATGTGCATTTGCCATTTTAATTTATAGAATTATAAATTATTTTTTCTCAAAAAAATATTTTTTTATTTCAAAATAATAGTTTATTTATATGAAAGATTTTTATTATATATTTAATTTGATTTAATTTCATATTATATATAATTTAATATCATACAAAATAAATATTTAATAAAATGAACATTTTTTCTAGTTTAGAAAGATTAATTGTGCAAAAATATTAGTTAAATTGTAAAAAAAAATATAAAACAAAGTTGAACCAATATATTATGAAATAATAAGATAATAGAGTGATTTTTATGTGACATATTTCAAAAAATATTTGGATAAAAATTGAAACATTAATTTTTTTCCATTTTATTTCAAAATTATAATTTTTTAAATTGCAAAAAAATAATTTATAAAATGAATATATTGTTTCTATTTTAAAAACTAAATTGTGCAAAAATGTTAATTAAATTATAAAAAATGTACCAAAAAAGGCAAACAAAAAATTGTAAAACTATAAAAAAGAATTATTTTTTGTAAAAATATTAAATTCAATTATAATATCAAATGCTCAAAAGATAGTTTCAAAGTAGCAAAAAATATTTAATATAAAGTAAATATTTTTACAAAATAAAATACTAATTTTCAGAAAATTATTTTTATATATTTATTTATTATAATGTCTCTATTTTACAATTTTGTAATATTTCCATTTAGTTTGACATTTTTTTATATTTTTCACTTTTAATTAATATTTTACTGAATAGTATTTTAAAAAGTAAAATAAAATCGTTATTTTATTTAATCTTGATTTTTAATAACTAAAAATTAATTGAAATTTCAGACATAAATTTAAAAATAAAAAACTATATATTCGCATTGAATTTGTTTTTCATAATTTCAAATTTTGTCTTAATGAATGATACACGGAGCATGCTAATCACTTAACTTTTTTCTAAAATTTCTGTTAATTCCTAAAAGCTATCAGAAATTTTACTCTCCAAAATCAAATAAAAAATATTATGTTTTAATTATTATTTTATTCAATTTGTAAAAAATGATTTCTAAAATTTAATATTAAACAAGATTTTGTATAAGCATATAATAAAAAAAATATATTGGATGAATTGTACTCAAAACACATATTTTATTTTAATTTCAGAAATTATTACAAAATAATTTTAAACTAAATTCCATACAAATATATATCTATAATTTCAAATGATATAAAAAAATATTATTTTATTCTTTAAAAATTGTATATTAACCATTCAGATAATTTTAATTAAATAAAACTAATGATTTATTTTATTTTAAAAACACTAGTTGTATAAGTAAAATCGATACAGGAAAAAAGTATAACAAAAGATTAAACTAAATAAAAGTTATATTAAAAATATTTCTATTTCATAATTTTAATTAGTTTATATTTTTATTACATGAAATCCCTATTTTAATTAATTAATTTTAATTTAATAGCCAAAATCATCAAAAAGATTTTTCATTTAAATTTTTTGTTTTATTTTATCAATTAAAAAAATTATGTTTTAGTTGAGAATCGTTACATATAATAGGAAACTAAAGTGATTTAAAGATATGATAAAAATATTTAATATAATATAACTACTAGTTTTGAATAAAATGAGAACGATGTTTTTGAGGGAATTTAGTATTTATTTTATATTTTTATTTTTACAAAATAATATTTCTATTTTATAATTTTTTATTTTTTATTGATGGCATCATTTTTAAGGGAAATGAAGTTTTTTTTAAAATTTTTATAAATTAATTAATTTTGCACAACTGAATTTTTAAAAGTAAAACAAAATGTTCATTTTATTAAACATTAATTTTGTCTGATAAACAAATTAAAATTTCAAAATAAAATAAAAATACATTAAAATTTTTATTTTGGTTCTAAGATTACATATGCAACTCACATTATATTTTCCTCAATTTTTTGTATGCTTTTAATAGTTGAAAATTGTTGGACAAAATTGACGAAAATGACACAAATCGCGGGCTGAAAGACAAAATGACCTTTTGCGGGGAGTCCAGTTCAAGATTTTGCCTTGGCATGTACTGATTTTTCTTCTCCTATACATGCGTCATCGTTGGTTCTTTCCCTAGGATGATAAAATTGTCCCGTCGAGTTTCAATTACATTACTCGTATCCCCGGTGTTCTTATGCTCAATTTATTCTAAATTGTATAAGAATAAATTATTTAAATAAATGAGAAAACAATCGACTACAATTTTTTTCTTGTTCGCTTTGCAAATAGCATGCACTTCACATGAAGATTGCCTAGTTTAATACGCCCCTGATTATCAGTTTACTTTGATTAGTCCCTATTTCTTTTAAACAAAATAATTTAAAAAGCCGAAATAATGCTAAGTTAGACAGGCAGCATATTCAATTTTTCATTTTATCAAAGTTAAACACACAAAACAATACCATTCATCCAAATAACATTATTCTCCCTTTTACTGTCATAATATTCTAAATTTACACATTTAACTTTCGTCCTCAGCAGAATTTACATCCAAGCATGGCGCAAAATTTTTTTGAGTATTTTGCATTGTTAATTTTCATATAAAAGTTGCAGGAAAAACATTCAGAACCTCTGATATTCGCGGGACTCCATCATAAGCCCAACTAAGACATTTTACTCTAATTGATGAAACTGGCCGAAGATGAAACCAAATCAATGTTTCACAAGCTCATCATGTTGATTAAAACAGCTAACGCACTCATCAACGAAAACACCGAGCATATCGGTTAGGGTTCTCGTTTCTTAAAAAGAAATACGTATTCGCTCACTCTCACAGCAGTTCGTGCTAAAGAATCACATATTGTTGAAACTGAAGATGACAAGGGAAAAACTAACATGTATCGCGATGGTAGCCCAGTTTACAGACGAACTTCATCTATGGTTATTCGGAAACTAAACACCACGCAAGCTCCATGAATTCAAACTGCTGTTGGAAGGAAGTTCTTTGTAAAGTATACCAGCTCCAAATCATTAATTCACCAGCCACAGATCGCATGCCAGCAACATCCTGCAGCGTCAAATTTGATTATCAATCAGAACAAGGGTGCATCCTATTAAGCTTTTCCACACACTCCAGGGAAAAAAAGAAGGCCCTCTTAGTTCAGAGGCTTATCTGATATAGTAATGCGAAAGGGTAACTTTAGGTCAATTTATTTCAAACGGTCCCAGTATGCAGACAGCACAAATAGTCTAAACTATAATCTGTGTAAGTAAAATTTGCAATAAACCATAGAGAGGAGTCTTGAGATGTTAACTCTTTCTCAACAGAGACGAAAATATCATCCATCTTAAATCAGAAAAAGCATGGACATATAGAATTATATCAAAAAAGATTGGTATATTCTTTTGTAATTAACTTCAATATGCCTATATGGATGATGCTCATACAGACTTCTTCCACTGGAAACGAAACCCACCCCCCCCCCCCCTCTCTCCCAAATACCACCTCCGGCACTTCCAATCACATGGAACCTACCACAGTGGCTTAAAAACTGATCATTTACAGAGAGAGAGAGAGAGAGAGAACTAAATTTGAAGAAAGAGGAAAAAATAGAATAAATTAAAATAACGAGATTATATTGAAAAAATATTATAAATTAAAATTGAGAGATACTCAATGGCGGGTGCATGCAAATAAAAAGTGAGACCATTCCAAAATATAAATTTTCTATCATTTTTAAAATTCATAAAAGAATAAAGAAAAAACAAGGCTTGAAGAAAGAAGAAAATTGAATAAATCAAAATAAAGTTAGTGAATAAAACAAATAAAAATTAAAAGAATAGAATGAGAAGAAAATTTAAGGATATTTAATAATTACACATTGTGCAATATAGATACACAAAAACACATGGTTTATATAAGAGGGGGACCAAAACATGAGTGAGATGAATATATTCCTGCATAGGAGATATCAGCACCAATCACCAAAAAAATGAAGAAGATATTAAAAAAGCTCAAGTCTATAATTTCAAGGAATAGAGAGGAACCAAAACATGTGCATGCTCAAACATTTGTAGGAATTGGTCATCTTCTTCGCACTGCAGTAGCCTGACCCCGTCCTGCAACTGCTTGTGCTTGTGAAGCTGGTTGCCCACTACCTGATTCCTCAGCCATGTTCATGGCCTGCGTCATGGCATTTAAGAGGATAATTCCAAGAGGGATCAAGTACATCCACTGCAAATACCAAACCAAAACATTTGAGAAAATCCCCATTTTTCCCTATGCCTTTGTCAGAGCACGTGAAATCATTACACCAAACTAAAGAGTTCACAGTTTTTACTTACATATTTAGCCCAGAAAGACCTTTCTGGTAGCTCCACTTCTTCACCTTCTCCATTTTCTCCAACTTCTCCAGTAAATACTGGAGTTCTGCTTCAAAACAGTAACTCAAATTAGAGTATAGCCATATCAGAAATTCAGCAATTGAACAAATATATAGAACTGAAAGAATGTTGTCACTCTGTTCTCTCTACAAGTGGCTTACCAAACCTTGAAAAGATCCTATACCAATACAGAATGCTTAAATGTTTACATCAATTGCTCTGAAGCTGTTGCATATAACAGCTGTGCTGTTTGGAATGCAGGGCACTAGCTTACCGAAAAAAAGGAATCAAAAACATCTAAAAAATGCGAAAAACGTCTAGTTTTATCAATCATATTGCCAAATGTGCATGTTCAACTGGCCATTCATAATACTGCAATCGGTAGCTTAAATGACTACACAAGCTCCTAAGAAAGAAGAAAACATGAAATATCTTCTATAAGGAATTTAAATAAAATAAATCACTTGCAACAGCCTAATCAATATTTCAAATGATGAGCAAGATAGATTTTACCTAGGAGCCTGATCACTGTTCTTCAAGACGGTATGTGACTTAAAAGTCCACTTTGTAGGCTGAAATGAAAAGATTCAGGTCGACAGCAAGGCGTAACATATATGTGCAGTCTATAAGATTCAACAATTAAAATTTTGCAATAACAGCTAAGATCCACTATGAAAATACCCAAGGCAATAATTAACAGGGTAAATGGGTTGTTGTTGGGAACAGCTTACAAGTTTCAACGGGCGGGGATAAGAGCATGATCCTGGGCAGCCATAATTAACGGCTAATATATTTACACCTTCCTGCATCCATAACAATAAAAATAAACCAAATAAGTAGTTATAAACACAATAACAGTGAATACCGAGTTGAGATCATAATACAGGTTAGGATCTGGCAACTTATGTGTCTCATCAAGGAAAAATAATTGAAGCACTCCAAGAGCTTTTTTGTGTTAAGATCATATCAGTGAAAAGCATTAGCAAATATATACACAATATAACTAATGGCTACTTAGATACAAGCTAATTGCTACCCATGCTCAATTTATCATATGTTGAGAGATATTTTAGCAGAACACCTAGCAGGCAAAACTAACCGTATGGACTGGAACCCCAAGAAGCATAGGGGAAGGCAAGAGATGGGTTTAAACTGCCGGAAGCTGTTTAGCCCAAGAAACAGGGTACACCATCAACTACTTACTGGCATGGCTCAACATAATTTTTCAGTTAACACTTATATTACATATCCAATTTCAGTTGTTAGGCAAAAATATCAGTGTTCAGGAATTTATTACCATGTGTATGACAAAATGCTCATCCATTGCATCCCGTGGGAGACATCGCTGCAAGCAAATGGGAAGGGTCATAGTTATATTGTTATTACCAACTTTTACAGTCAAAGCACACAAAGAGAAGCAAGCAAATTACAAAATCATAATTTGAAATTATGATAAAAGTAAATTAGTTGAGTCAACAGAGTTATAATGGGTGCCTTCCTCTATGCTAAATAGACGATTATTAACAGCAAATGTGCATTGAGATACCCATGAGTCCAAAAGTTGCATAACAGCAAATTTTTCAAGGGTGGATATCAATATAAGCATGTTTTGTGAGTGAAAATTAAAGTAACAGCTAAAAGGTGCCTTTGTTTGGTATGCATTTTTAACACCAAAGACACATTGTTTTTCAAATATTTTAACACCCATTTGAAATTTAGTTAGCAAACTAACATTTCGGGGGAGAATATGACAAAATAACCCATTCCCCCCAACTCAGTGGAATACAGAAATCAAATGTTTTTTATGGTGGCATCATTTAAAAATCATGCATTTATACCACCAGCTAATGCCTATTTTTTTAGTCATTAATTTTCGAATTCATCTTGTAGGACTGCCCACACTCATTACTGCAAGCATCTTCAACTTTGAATATTCAAATTCTAAATATATATATACATACATCTATACTATAATGACTAGTGGCAAAAGTATTTATATTTTGCCGGAGAGTAGAAGGGAAAAAATGGTATAGCATATAAATTATGTTTTCATAAATTATGTTTTCATAAGGCTTACTTTCTCTTATTCATCTTAATTCCTATGATTTATTTTATTACCCTTCTACTTATAAATAAAAAGACAAATATTTCACCACTAGTCATTATAGTGCGCATGTACATATATAGTATATGTATTTTGAAGTTGGATATTTAAAATTGAAGACACTCGATTTAAAGAATTTGGGATAAGCCTGCATGCATATACAAGAGCAGTTCAAAATTAATAATTAAAAACATACACATTTATGCCACCAACTAAATGCACAATTTATTAACAATGCCGCCAACTAGAAAATGAGCAAACTGCCAAACATACAAATACCCCTCCATCGAACGATTTTCAATGTCCACCAAATTTGACCGAGACTTATAATAAACTAAAATATCCTAGTAGGCTTTCAATAAACTTAAGAACCTACTTGCAACATTAATAATATACAAAGGACTTTATTGTAATATATCAAACAACTGGTTTTTCCATGACTGTAAGAAACAATGATTCCCACAAAGGTTACTAATGTGTCGAAGTAAATTTAATTGTTTCAATATTACTTTATTAAAATCCAAATATTTCCTCCCAAAGTTTTCCTTTACCCTTTTTAAGACTTAAAGGTTTTCAAAAAAAGAAAAGGAAAAAGAAAAAAAGAAATTGAATTTTGAAAGCATAGCAGGCTTCTGTAGTGAACAGTCAGAGCAATTTGAACTTTTCAGTCAGGTACCCTTCAGTAGGTATAACATTTATAGAGCACAACCACCACAATTTTATGCTGGCCCTTTTTTGTTTGGACGTCAATTAAAGACCACCATCACATTAATCCCCCACCCACCCCTATGTTGCACCTGTACATTTATATACTTAAAAAGTCGATGCATCCTCACTTTGGAAGTCCTGACTGTTGATCTGCTAAATCTTGATACAATATTTTAGGACACATGCCACACGATAAAATAGTCAATGCATTTGTATCGAGAGCTATGTTTTCTAAACTCATGAGGACCTCTTTCTAGTGGTATTTTCCATTTTCATGAGAGAAAGAATAATGAGATTACATATGACTCGAAGCAATGACCTTGATAATTTGACATTTTTTACTTTTAATAATGCTATAAATTAGAGATTACAGAACAGAAAGTTCACAGTTCGCTTTCCATTTTGAGAAGATAAAAATGTCCTAACAGCAATTGAACAGATTTGTCGATGAATTGTTTTCATGTCAAATATGCCACATTGGATATATCCATCCATGTGGCTTTAAAACTCTAATCTCTTCACTAAATGCCAGCATCAATCCAGATGGAACAAGATGAATTTGGCAATTCCTGATTTATTTTCTCAAGAGTAACTTTTAACTCTTTTATTTGGTTTCCTGCATAATCTGAAATATCATGCTTCAGGGTTGAAACTGTTAGGTGTGGAACAATCCCTACCATTACCATACAGGTTTCTAATTATTCTAAAGCGGGGTATAGATTCCACCTCATTTCATCATAAATTACCTCATTACAATCTTCCCAACAACTTAGTTAGCAGAAGTAAAATAACCTCCAAAAACCCAAAAGGGATATCTGGTACAAAATATATACCCAAATGGATAATCCAATCAAGGTGAAATGGGGCAGCATCCAATAAGTGCCCACCACATGTACAGGCAGCCATCATAGAAAAAACTCACGCTGACCTTAAAATAGTGGTGTGTATATGTCTAACACTCAAAAGTGGGACTCGACAATGTCAGCCAAGGTTGCATATGCTTGGACAATAGCCGCTAAGCTTGTAGATGCAAGTGTTTAATAAAGCCAACTTCATTGCAATCTTTTGTTCTATGCAGAGTCGCAGATGGCATGGTAGAGCAGTGAAGCCATGACAGTATTTTTCTTCCTTCAGTTCTAGGGTTGTTTGGGGGAGAGAGGTTGGTTTGGAAGACAAACACAGAAAGGGCATTTTTATCATTTCTTCTTTTCAATTTTTTCCAATTTTATTTTTTTAATTGGAATCTGTTAAGGGTAATTATGTCATTTTACACCATCCAGCAATAGGATGTAATGGTTCGCATAAATTCAGCCAGTTGTGGTAATTTCTCAAACAAGGGGGATATTTGTTATTATAATGAACCTCAAGGAAAAATTGCCCTATAATATTATATCTATACTAAATTTCTAAAATACCTTTCTACTTATAACCACTTTTCCAACACTTTTCATTTTTCAATTATGCTACCAACCCACAGCCCATTTCTTCTACTAAATTCCTATTAAATGTTAATAGGATTTAATTCATGAATCTTTTATAATTATACATATTATGTATATTTTAATTCATGTAATGTTATTTTCTTATTGAACTACTAAAAATATAATAATTTTATATTTTATTATAATTAATGAAATTATATAATTTTTTAATAACATGTACACACATAGAGTGTGGCAGTTTTACTAGTACACATATAAGTTCATACAAGAAAAATTCCCACTTACTCCCAAAAACACACAATAACAAACAAACGAAATAACATCCAATCCATTATTGTACACTATTTATAAAACACCTAACCTCCATATTATACACACAATTTTACCTCAAAAATAAAATCCAAACAAAGACATAAAGTTTGTACTACCATATTATTATAACCATGAATTCACGGACATGTAAATGACTACTTCCCTTGAACTAATAAGAAAAACTCAGATTCCATATTCACCTTTCCAAAGTCCAAACCAAATTTTTCTTTTCCCGTATAAAATCTTTCAACAATAACTTGAAAATGCTAGTAGAACCCATTTAAACAACAACAAAGTAACAAAGCTTTCAACCCAATCCATAACAAATCATACAGATGCAACCAATCTACCAAAAAAGAAACCTAAAGAAGTGGGTTAAAAATTAAACTATAATCCTCATGCATGTGTTTGTTTATTTGTTGAAGCATTGTTCAACCATAGATGCACACAACATACACAAATATGCTACCATGCATTAAAATCATATATGGATGATAAACATCCATTTTAAACTTACTGCCTTTACAGATGAGACGATGTACTCTCTGCCAGGTGGGCTTAACACATTAGAGGGCAGCCTTATTTTGTAAAGGTCATCTTCTTCCAAAAGCCTCTGCGGGATTATTTCACAAAATGCCATCACAATGCATTGAAAACAAAAGCCAAGTTCAAACATAAGGACAGAAATTGCAATGGAAATTTACTCTGAAATTTTCCTTCTCTGTCTCACCAAAGACATTCCTCGAGAACCGAAGCTTTGTAAGGGTCTGTAGTAGATCATATACAGTTACTATTCAGCCCAAATAGAAACACAAAACAGCTAATAAATATGGTATTAACATTCAATAATCATCTTAGAGGTTTTTTTTGCAAGGACCCCACTTTTTTCTTTTGCCTAATTAGTTTGACTTCATCGCTGTCATTTACAGTCACTAGCAACTACTAAGCTAATCAGAGTAAAATATCTTTTCACTTTGTAAGGAACAGACCAGTGCCTGTCATTTTAACAGAATTCAAAGACAAAAATTGTCTGATTCCGTGCTCATGCAACACATTTGGAATATCAATGTATATTAAGGCTACAAAAATAAACAAATAAATACACAGCATGCCATTCAATATCTTCAAAAACAATCTTTCATTGAGTTTTTCTTCTTCTTCTTCTTCCTGTTTAATACTACGAGAAAACAAAGGAAATCGAATATCTATCAACGCAACAAAAAAAACCAAAAAAAAAGGTCAGAATGTTAAGCAGAGGATGTGAGACAACTCTAAGCAATTTGCCCCAGAATTAACGTACATATGTAAATCTTCAAGTACCTAGCCTTAAATTTATCTCAGTTATTCCATAATAACATGTTTGTGAATGCAAACCACGCCATAAAGAAGAACCCAGCTGCCAATAGAAAGTATTACGACGCTTTAAATACTAAAAGCCCCAAGATATTTATGCTCGAGGCACTAAAGTACCTGTCCTCCATGCGACGTCGTCTTGAGTCGAGCGGAGAACGTGCCGGCGGGTGAGAAATCGGAGTCGCCGAAGGCCTGCTCGAGGGTGAACTGTACTTTGGAGTCCGGATCGGAACCCGAATCCGACGACCGCCTACGGGTGGAAGGAGTAGAAACTGGTGGGTTTGTGACTACCGGATCGAAAGATCGCCCACCCTCGAGACCGAATTCATCGTCGTCAGCGAGGAGCTCGTCAGATTGGAAGGCAAAGGAGACGGTTGCGGCGAAAAGGAAGAGATTTAGGAAGAGAAACAACTGTAGAGAGGATGAATGTCTGGATATCATTGTGGATTGCTGAGACTGCGAGTATGGGAGATCAAGTCGAGGAGGTATGGTTCGGTTTGTTTCTTGCCTTCTTAGGTGGAAATTGTGGGCTCCCATCAATTTAGGCTACGTTTGGAACAAACTTTCAACTTCAATACATCTCAAATTTTACATAGGTAAATATATCACTTAATAATATTTTTATTTAAAATTTTTATTTTATGTATATAATTAATTAATTATTACATATATTTACAATTAAAACAATACTTATATATATATATTACATATTTATTCACATTTATTATTATTTATACTTATAATATAATTATTATCCATATAAACTATTATATTATCTAAGCGTTGTTGTATATTTTATATATATATTAAAATAAATTATATTATTTATTTTATTAAAATATTACTTTCAAATATATTAGTCATTTCAACACAATTCTTATCAAACATCGTGTTCAACTGAAACTCCTCTCCGAAACATAGCCTTAGGGTCTATACATCGGGTTTCCCTTACACGTGTTGGGACACGTTTTTAAAGTTTAAAATTTTTAATGTTTTATAAATTAAACAAAAATGTTATTCAATAAAAAAAATATTGTAATGTTTAGTAATTTTATATATTTACATAAAAATAATAGATAAATAAAGTAACCATATACACAAAAAAAATAAAATTAATTTTTTATAATGAAGTTAAAAATCAAAGCATATTACAAAAATACGTAAATTTATTTTTTAAAATATTTCAATGGTTTCTATATAATTTATTTAATAAATTTTTTAAAAATAAAATTAAAACACCATTTGGTAAAGTATTATAATTTTTAATAATTTTTTGTTGTCATATAAATATAATAGGTGAATAAAATAGTTATATGTCAAAAAAGGATTTAAAAGTATTTTTAATTAATAAATAAAAAATTAAAATGTTCCATGAAGATATTTAAATTTATATATCTTAAACATTTTAAAAATTTATATTATATATTTATTTATCTAGTTTTGTACTTATTATTCTCATATCTTTTGTTAATTCACAAATGTTTTTCTTTTTAATTTTGAGGTGCGAAAATTGAGACATATATATCTAACGATCCAAACGTTTGGTGTAGGATCGAAAGGACCAAACTAAGAGATGCAAGGCGAGAGGTCTATAAACTAAAATATAACAATAACAAAATTTCAAAATTATTTATGATATAATTTTAGTAATTGACTAGCGTAGTAGCGGCACACTCAAACAAAATTAAGACATGCATATATATATATATATATATACATATACAGACACACACACTCATATGTATAAATACACATAATAAATATTATAACAAAAGAAAAATGATCCAAATAAAAGTAATACTCAATAAATAAAAATCTCCGCTGAGTTCATTTCAATTATCACAAACAATACAAAACCAAAATATTGTGAGGAAAGAATAAAAATCGTTCACCTAATATTGAAAAAGAAATTAAAAAACAAAAATTTGAAAGAAATTTGTATTTGGAAATACCAAACTTGGTACCAAAAATAATATTAAATTGTATATTATCAATTAGCCACACTCGTTAGGATTCAATTCTTGTAAAAATTAGGTAATTAAGTTGAATTATGATAAAAACATATTTATGTGAAGTTAACACCAACAAAAACATGCATCAGCATCTTCAAAATGCCGCCCCTCCGATATCAAAGCATATGATTGAAATATAGATAAAAGATAACCATGTAGCGATTACATCAATTTACATTGTTTATAATTATAAGATATAAAAGACTATTTTTGTGCTTTTCCATTTGATTTCTCCTAACATAGATCCTCTTTATTAAAGTACCTCTTATTGTCACCAACATGTTTATAATTGATTTGCCCCTTGCTCTTAGGATCATTGAATTGAAACTCTAGGCATGTTATTCAATAACATGTTTGATTTTGCATGTATGCTAAAACAAGACTTTGACCATTGTTGAGGTGACCTTCATGGCAACCATTCACATGCAACAAGATCCATTTCCTTAATCTCAATCATTGCTATATCAAAATCAACCACTCTTGTTGTCCATGAAGCTCCCCTAAAGCGTGTTATTCTAGGGTCAAATCTTTGTGTACAACCTTCAAAATCTTATACAAATGCATATCACAATTTCTGTGTTCCCAACTAGACTACAATTGATCAACAACATTAATTAAACCCTTATGTTTGTTTAAAATAATTGTCCAACTATAGGCTTACTTATGTCCAAGCCATCCTTTAGTAAATCTAAGAACAAGAATTATGGCTTCTTCTATTCTTTCTTTACAATAGAATATGTAAAGAGATACATATAGTTATTGGCATCAATTCCATTGCACTTAAAAGAATACCACCACTAAATATTTTAAAGTAATTGGTTCAAGGTGTTTTCTCTTCTTCATCATCATACAGTGCATAAGATAATCTTCTTGATCTAGAAGTCTTTGCAACCTTTAGTCATACTCATGGCTTCATCATCTCATTCCATTCATCAGAATGGTCAATTCCCTAATCCTTAGCCACCAGAAGATCCCAATTCCCCATTGTTCATACATCTTACCCATAATCACAACACGGTTATTGCACAACCCGAGCTCACAGGGTAGAACAATGCAACATGGGGCAGGTCCTTCACCTTAGCCCTCTCAAGCAGAAATAAACTTAGTGTCATAAATGGAGAGATAAGAAAACCACCAAGAGATGATCCACAACATCATGCTTGGATTCGTTGCAATGATTTGATCATTACATGACTACTAAAGTCCATGAGTCCATCATTAGCTTCCACGGTCATTTACATCAGGTATGCACATCAGATGTGGGATGTGCTTGCAAGGAGATTTTCATTGCTAGATGACAACTAAGTGTGTAGGCTGCAAGGAGAACATCAGACAGTGAATCAAGGCACAAGGTTTATAGATGCCTACTACATGGAGTTGATGATCATATAGGAGGAGTTTTTATAGGTTCCTAAATGAATTGAATTATATGTTCTTAGCCAACAGGTCCCAACTTCTAAGTTAAAAGTCTTTTCCATCTTTGGATAAGGCATACAATGCCATTGTGGTGGAAGAAGCTTAAAGAGTCGCCAAGGTGTCACATGAGGTGTGGAATGGGACATCAGCTTTGCTTTCAACTACAAAAAGGAAGGAGAAGAAAGAAAAACAGGTCTGCTCACACTGTCAGGGAAGTGCTATAAACTTGTGGACTTTCCCCTAAACTTCAAGTTTACCAAAAGCAAAAATAGGCCTCACCAACCTCTAGCAAATCAAATTTTCTCTTTTGTAAGGTTGAATGATGGGATTGCTAATGCAGAAGGTGGTAGAGTAGCAACTATAACATAGGAGTAACTTCAGAAGCTTGTGAGACTGTTGGAACCCATTAGATTGGTCAATTGAGTGTGGTCTCAACACAAAAAAGGTAGGAGCAGGGCTATGCACAAAGTCAATCTGAACACCAACATTATTTTTAACTTTGCAGGTGAAGTCCCTCATTCTCAACTAGATGCCTTTCTAGGTAAGCCTTTTAGTGACCTAAAACACTTTTCTTTTACCTCACTTAATATGCCACTTGAAAAGAATAATAGCAACAAACTAAGCTTAGTTAGATGAATCATTGACATTGGTGCCTTAGGTATGCGTGCAAGTCTAGATCTGTTTGATTCTTGCACTCCAATTTCAAATGCCTTTGTTCACTTACCAAACAATGCTAAAGTTCTAGTCACATATATAGGGATAGCAAAACTCTCAAATTCCTTGATCATAGATAGAATTTTGTTTGTTCCATCATTCAAGCTAAATCTGCTGTCAGTTAGTAAGTTAGCCCAAACACATCATTGTCATTTCATTTTTAATCCAAGTTCATGCTACATCCAGAATTTCTCACCATGGATGAGGATTGGGGTAGCCGAATAAAGATATGGACTTTACAATTTAGAATAAAAGGAATTCAAAAAGGGATCTTTGTAAGTTAATACCAGCTAGAGTCATTCAACTTTTGTGTTTACCTCAGAACCTTTTAATACTTGGCATTTTTGTCTTGGTCATACTTTCGATAAAATTGTTGATAAACTTCATGTTTTGTACCTTTACATCAGTACTATGCCTTAGAAAGTTTGTGAAATTTGTCCTAAAGTAAAACAAAAGAGATTGACCTTTCCTTTACATGAAAAGTCAACTGCAAAGCTATTTGAAATTGTTCCAGGTCCTTATTCTTCTGCTACCATTGATGGTTACCATTTCTTCTTAACAATAGTTGATGACTTTACTAGATGCACATGGACTTATTTAATGAAACACAAAGTTGACATACACCAAATCATTCCTATGTTCTGCAAGGTAGCAAAAGAATTAGTTCAATCACAACATTAAGATTGTTAAGAGTGATAGTACAATTGAGTTGAACTAAACCAATTTATTCACTAACCTTAGAATCGTGTATCAGCAAAATTGTGTAGAAAGCTCATAGCAAAAATGCCATTATTGAAAGAAATCATCAACATATCCTTTGCATTACTAGAGTCCTCATGTTCTAAGCCTTTATGCCACTCAAATTCTAGAGTGATGCTGTCTTAACTACCACTCATATTATCAATAGAATACCATCCAAATTATTGAACTTTAAGACACCCTATGGTTGTTGTTTGGTAAGGTGCCCAACTAAGATCACTTAAGAGTCTTTGGATGCCTTGCATTTTGTTCCACTCTCAAAAGAAATATGTCCGAATTTGACTATAGAGCCAAAGGGTGTGTGCTGATAGGTTATCCCAGTAGAGTGAAAGGTTACAAACTATATGATCTCGGCACACATGAAACCATAATTTCCAAAGACATTTCTTGAGCATGTTTTCCCTTTCAATTATGAATACCAAAAACACTTCAATTTGCCTAATCCCATCACAGATCTACCTAATATAATGAAAAGGGATCATGACTTTGTGATGAGTGATCTGAGTCTTTTACTAAAGTTGTGGAGAAGCCACATTGGAAATAGGCCACGATTAAGAAGATAGCAGCATTGGAGGAGAATGGAACCTATGAGGTGAATCAGTTGCCAAAGGAATAGCATATAGCAAGATGCAAATGAGTATACAAAACAAACGTGAAGGCAGATATAAGTGTTGAGAGGTACAAAGCCAAACTTGTAGCCAAAGAATATAGTTAGGTGGAAGGCTTTGATTTTCATGAAACATTCAACCCTTTTGTGAAGCAAACCACTGTCAAAATATTCTTTTCATTTGTTGTCATGAAAGAGTGGAAGCTACAATGATTACATGTGCAGAATGTTTTCTCGAATGGAAACTTGAAGGAAGATGTGCTTACGAAAATACCACAAGGCTTTGGGTTGTTAGGATCAAAGCTTTGCAGTGAAAGAAGAATGGTGCGCAAGCTAAAGAAGGCTCTATATGGCCTAAAATAAGCCTTTAGGCGGTTGAATGAGAAATTCACCATCATTCTTGATGAGTATGGCTTTAGAAAATCTAAGTTAGATTACTCATTGTTTACAAAAATCACAAAACAAGGCAACATCATGGCAAGATTACTCATTGTTTACAAGAGTCTCAAACCAAGGCAATATCATAGCACTACTTATGTATGTTGATGATATAGTCATTGGCAGTGATGATGAGAAAGAGATCATTGATGTAGTTGAGTTTATCCAATCGAAGTTTAAAGTAAAGAATTTAGGGGTTAGTCATGTGTTAAAGAAAGTACACTTTGGATCTTTTGGAGAAATATGGAATGATGGGGGCAAGAACAGCCATAGCACTCATGGAGTTGAACTACAAACTTGGCAATGAAGATGAGAATGCACTAGAAGACATGATTGATTATAGAAAACTTGTGGGGAAACTAATTTTGTGGATTTTCACAAGGTTTGACATCAGCTATGTAGTGTAGGTCCTATCACAATTTATGAGCATACCTGTAAAGAAGCATCTAGAAGCAACAATAAAAGTCCTGATATACTTGAAACTTACATTAGTGAAAGGTATATTTTTCAACAAGAAGAGTAATGCAAGGCTGATAGTTTCCAATGATAGTGATTGGGGAGATTGCGTTAATATAAGGAGATCAATATTAGGCTATTATATATTTGTTGGAAAAAGTATGGTGAGTTGGAAATTAAAGAAACAAAGTGTTGTTGCGATGAGCTTAATTGAAGCAAAATATAGGGTGTTAGCAAACTACATCTATGAAGTTTTGTGGCTAATCAATTTGCTGAGGGATTTTGGTAAAAGATGTGTTTACCCTGTCATGACTTACTATAACAACTAAAGCACCTTACAGATTTCGAGCAATTTAATTGATCACAAACGAACAAAACATTTCGATCTTGACATACTTTTTGTGAGAGAAAAGATAAAAGTTGAAGTCATCAAAGTGGAGTACATCAACACCCATGATTAGATTGCAGACTTGATGACAAAGGCTTTAACTTTGAGGCAGTTTAGCAAGCTAGTAAGCAAGATGAGCTTGAAAAACATCCATGCTCATCTTGAGAGGGTGTTAAATCCAAGTCTCAAAGCAAGAAGGAAAATCTACAAGAAAAGCAACTAAACTAGTAATAGCAATGAGAGAGGTCATCCCATGCAGTGTTATTATTTCATTGAATTTCTTCTAGCTTTTGGTGAGGTTGGAGTTGATCTATTGCTGATTGTGTAGATAAATGGTTGACTTGTAATCTTAATGTATTGTCGCAGTTGCTTGTAATAGTTATAGGTGGTTGAAAGGCTTGATAGTTAGTAAGCTTAACTGTAGAGAGGTTGTGAACTGTGGCTAGAATATATTGCTTTCATGGCTGTGTATTTCGGTTGAGAAATCTTTTAGAAATGAATTTCTCATTCTTTGATGCTCTTTTGTTCATTGTTTAACAAAGGTATCATTACGAGATGAGGTTTGGTTAAATTGTATTGGAATATATAGTATGTTTAATTGTAAAATTTAATATTTTGAAAATTTTTATTTAATTGAATATACTTATAAAATATATAAAAATGATTGGATGATATAATAGTATATAGAGATAATGATTAATTTTTAAAATATAAATATTTATAAAATGATAGTATGGATGTATATATTTATATGTATGTATTGATTTGATTATAGATAAAGGTAATGATTGAAGAATAATTATATATATAAGAGTGAACATTTGATTTAGAATATGAATAAAAAATTTATTGAATAGAATGTTATAGGAACTTTGATTAGACGTTAGAATTTTAAAACATGGAAAACAAACAATGTAAGAGAAAGCGTTTATGGTAAATTAAAACAGAGAAATGATGACATGTCATTACTCCCAATAGAAGTGGTTTCTTATCCCTAGCAATTTATTTCATCTCCCTAACCCCTCTCGACATTCGCTATCCTCATCTAAACTCCAAAACTGCGTTACTACCATTACATCGTCTCTTTAATAAGCATCCTTCCCATGCATCTAAATTAGTTGTATTGAGATGCTGTAATGCAAGTGTTAACTTTATGGAGACATGGGACTAATAATTTACTTTGTTGTGTGGCAAGTATGTCGTGATTGTTTGATTACATCAACTAGTAGGGGTGGTAATAGGTTAAGTTGGCAAGTCAGAGGGTCAAGTTGAGATCGAGGTATTATACCTAATATATTGACCTGAACCCAATCTAATTATTTTCTTGGGTTAAACAATTTGATTCAAACTTGACTTGCAAATTTCATAAGTTATCCGAATCTAACCTGTCAAGTAAAAAAAAAATTATTTTTTCTTTAATTAAAATCAAGGCTTAATGTTTTAAATATTTACAATTTTAGCATTTAATTTTATTTAATTATTTTTTTATATTTATATAAATATTTATTAAATTACTTAAAATATATTTACGAGTTCGCGGGTCCGCGAATCACCTGGAAAGTTCACTCGAAATTTAACCCATTTATCTTTTTAGGTTCATGGGTCTAATCTAATTTTGACTCGAACTTATAAAAGCTTGATTCAAAACCAACTAATTTTGGATCGGATTCGAGTTGGATTTTTTCATCGGATTAGAAATTGCCACCCCTATCAATTTGGGAGAGCCATGATTCATCTTTGGTAAATGTTCCTCATAATTGATGTTGTTAATGAACTTGCATTCTACAGCTTAATATGCCTTTCCATCAAACTTTCAGCAGCTTATTGTGTCTTTCCATCAAACTTCGCACTGTAAATTTTAGATGGAGCAATTGATAATTGATACTACTTTTTTGAACAATCTTGTGAAGTTGAGTAGCTATGCAGATTCTTCGTTGCTCATTGCTGTCTCTTAAAACAACCAGCTAATTTGATGTCATTTTAACTAATTTATACTATTTAATATAAGTCTCTTAAAACAACTAACTTTAATGATTTAATATATTTACTAAAATACTCTTTTAATAAAATTATATGCTTTTTATTATAATTAAACCTCATATAATATCTTTTGGTACTTCAAGTGCAAAATTTAGAATGCCTTTATTTCATTTATTTATCTTTTTTAGTTTTTTCATTCTTTTTTATATTTTCTCCTTTTGATAGTTTCATTTAAATTTTATTTAAGTTAATTCTTCTTATCAAAATTTTCTTTTAATATTGCTTTCATTTTGTAATCATTTCAATGCACTTTAAAACAAATTATGTATATTTTGTTACCATTAATAAAATAATATAATCCTTTTATATTTAAAATATATAATTTTTGTTGTATGATGAACTATAAAATAAAAGACTTATGCACATAATTTAAAATATTTATATAATAAAAGTATAACTCTGTGCATATATAATACTCGAAATAATGATAGGAGTAGTAGTAATTTTGAGCAGAAGCATGACTAACATGATTCCTAAAATGAAGGAGATTAACTTCTGAGTATGAACCAAACGAGACAAAGCAGCCGTACAAATTGAGGGCTTATTCTTCTTCATTCACTAAACTGCCCAAGTTGTTGTTGCATGAATAATATATTTCCACGTGCCACCTAAAATATACTATGTAACTAACTCAACTATTAGAACTAGTGCTGACTGATCAGGATAACCATGAGAACTAGAAACAACTTCAAGACAAGCACTAACTGATCAAGATAACCACGATAACTAGAAACAACTTCAAGACAATGGGGTGCCGCACCAAATTATAATTGATGCATTGTCTCGATTTTGTGATCTAGCTAGTCTACCCTCCTTATTCAGTGAAATGAAGCTGATTTAATACTCCCTCTCAAGTTGTTTGTGTTTTCCACAGTTAACTTGCATATGAGCTTTTTGAACTTCCTTAAGCTGGAAGGTTTTGTGAATAAAATTGTTGTCCTTGTATGCTTCACTTCAATTATTGTTTCATGAACCTTTTCTCTTAAAAGGTTAAATCCAGGTCAAAATATATAGTTCTTTCATAGTATGTTAGGTTTCTTCAAAATTTGTACAGTACTTTGATTATCACAATGTATTGAGACTATTCTTTGATGTTTGATCCCAAGCTCTCTCAAAAGGTTTTATATCCATATAACCTCACATATGCAAAATGTCAGAGCTTTATATTTAGTTTTTGTAGAACTTCTTGCAACTAGGCTTTGCTTCTTCAATCTCCAACTTATCAATGAACCACCAAAGAACACACAAAAACTTATGATGGATCTCCTAATCCCACAGCATCTTGTCTAATCACTATCTGAGTAGGCTTCAATCCAACATTTGATTGACTCAGACATACAAATCCCTTTTCCTAATGTTAACATAAGATACTTAAGCACCGTGAATGCCGCCTTCAAGTGACTCTTTAACAGCCAACTCATAATTTATGATAACACCTACATAGCATAAGCAACATCTGGTCTATGAAGGTTAAATAAATTAGCTTTCCCAACAATTAATTATAATACGTGTGATAATTCAATAAGTTCTTATCATCTTTAACTAGTTTTTGGTTCCTCTCCTTAGGTGTAATTGCAAATTTATCTCCTCACAGTCCATAAAGGTCAAGGGCATACTTCCTTTGGCACATCACTTGTCCCTTCCTTGACTTGCAATTTCCACACCAAGTATCTTGCTGCTTCTAAATCCCTAAGTTTGAAATTTAATATGAGATAATCTAACACTTTGGTTATTTCACTTGAATCCTTGCACTAAATGATCACATCATCTACATACACAAGCAAGACGACATTATCATATTGCTCTTCTTTTTTCAAAAATAATAAGAAATCTGAAACTAATTGTTTGGTGCTCAACTTCTTTCCCTTCACCACATAGCATGGTATAAACATGGGCATGATTTCATTTGAAATTAAGAACCAAATTGGACCAACCCATCTTAGAACCAAAATCAAAACTACGACTGAAATTGTTGGCCTAAGACTATGCAAGAACCATGTATAATGATTTTGATTCTAGCTCTAAAAAAGTATAGCTAGAACTCGAATCCTTGGTTTAGTTTCAATTCAAGAACTGTCAAAAATACAAAATAAAATATATACATACATATATAATATAATATATGTATATTACAATATATAAAACATATTTTAATATGCTAACTTTTATTAATATTAAGTAGTTAACACATATTTCGATATTATCTATTTTTTCAATTGAAACATCATGTACATTTTTTCTACTTAGTGTTAGTTAATTGACAATATATTGTTATGAAATTTGTATCACTTACTCTTTACTTTATGGAATAGGTATAAAATTGAAATATGATTTTCTTTAACTTTTTTGCATTTTACGTTTTATTAAAAGTTTTAAATATTTATTCACATTACTTTTATATTAAAATTTATATGAACAAGTATTAAATGTAATTAAATAAAACTAGAACTGTTGTAGAACAATAACTAGAACCTTAAGTTCTAAAATTTGAATCAAAACCTTTAAAGAACTAAAACCAAAACCAAAACTAGACCCACGTATAAGGTTCAATTTTGATTTTTTATTTTTCTAGAACCAAAACTAGTGGTTCTAGAATGAGAATTGCTAGTTTGAACCCATGGCCATGCCTAGCCTGCTAGTAAAGCCATGTAGACCTCCTCATCAAAATCTCCATTCAAAAAGCATTGTGTATATCGATTTTTAGCAACTACTCTAGCCTTATACCTTTTAATTGTTCCATCAATCCTAAGCTTTGTTTTATATACCCATTTGCATCCAACAACATTATATCCTTTAGGCAATTCAACCACACCAGATGTATTGTTTTCTTCCAAGGCCTAAAGCTTACACTGCCTAGCCTCAGTCTAGTATGGTTCTCTTGAAAATTCAACAAAAGAGTTTGGTTTCTACACATTATTTAATTCTAATAAATAACATAGTTACTCCTTTAGTAATTTGGTTAAGTTTAGATAGTTGGATATAAGATGGTTTGTATTTGTAGCTAAGGTTGGATGATCTGTTCCATTTAGGTTAGAATGATAGGCTTCAAGGTGCTTTGGTATCCTTTTTATTTTTATTTTTTTGATATTCAAAGTTCTAATGTTTGGTTTTGTGGCTTAGTTTGGCTTATAAGACACTGGTTTGTAGCTTGATCAATTAGTCAAGGGGGTAAAAAGACTTTATATAGACCGATAATCATTACCTGCATTTTTTAGACTATGCATATGTGTCATTAAATCACTTAGAACAATAGAAAGGTTCTAATGAGGAATTGTAAGAAGGTCGTAGTTATAAGGTGTCTATTTTGGTTGCAAACTATGTGTTAATTAGTTTTTGAAAGGCAGTTATGATGTGTGATACTTTAGTCTTATATTTCATTAGATAGGTCCATATGCAATGAGTGAAATCATCAATAATAGTCAAAGAAAAACGATGGCCATTTAATGAAACAACTAAATATGAACCTCAAACATCATCATGGATTAGTTCAAAAGGTCTTTTGCTACTTTTTTGTGTTAAGAAAAAAAAAAAAGGCAACCTCTTTTATTTTATTATATGTCAAATGCAATTTAAAATCGAGATAATTAAATTAGACAATTAGTGACTATTTGTAAGTAATCCAATTTAGATTGCTGATGATGAGAGAAACAAGAAAATGTCCTAAAAATATTTTTATATGATTCAACAACTAAAGCCTACATCTATAAAAAAGTTTAGCAAAAAAGGCCCTCTCTTAAATATTAATAGTGTATTATACAAGCCCTTCCTTTGTTTATCAAACTTTCCTTATTCCCTCTATCATATTTGGTGTTCTTTTTTTTTTCCCCTTTTGGTGCTTTTTTAATCCTTACTCAGATAGATAGGTTTAGGTATTCATTTTTACCCTTTTGTTTCTAATACTATCACAATTAATGGGTTTAGGTTTTGTAGAACTTAACGGTAATTTTATCCCTACTCACTTGGGAGATTATCATGCAACCAAATGGTAGTTTATTGACGAGGCGTCATGCAAAGATAATTACAAGCAAGTGCCTCTACACCAACATGCCATCAATCTATATTGGCTAAGCAATGGGTAAGATCCATGCCATTGATCTCTTATTATTGCTGTTTTTCTTAAATCTTGTTGGTGAGTGAAGTTGCCTAATTGACTTGCTCATAGGAGATGGTTTATATTCCTTTCTTTTTAGATAATGACTTTTTTTGTGCCTTTAAATTAGCTTCTTTACTTTCTTGACAGCGGCAACTTTTCGCCATAAATAATCACAAAATAATTTGTGACTTTGTTTAAGGTGAGTCTTCTCTCAAAAGCTTTTTGAGGGAGTTGTTTAACTCCCTAAGTTGTAACAATCAATAAATGCTAGACATCATCAACATGTCAAGGACCCTAGATCTTTCAATTCATTTCTTGTGATAGGTTGGATGCTTGGAAATGTAGAGCCATTCGCAAAGACGAAGAGATGGCATTTCTCAGTTAACTTTTAGCTTACTTTGAAAAGGAAGAAAAAAGGTAGAATGTATTTAAGTCTCGAAAAGCATCAAAGAACATTTAGAATGTCAATTAAACCACTTTCTTGATGAGGAATGGAGGATGGCTGAAAAAATAATTGAAGCTATGGATAGCAAAATATATTTGGAAAACTATAAGTGTGAACAATTTCTAGAATGGCAATCATTTCCTTCTTTCAAAAGTTTATCCATTCAATTCCATAAGGTTGAATTCAATTAGAAATTTGAAATTTACCGCACCTTAATCATAGGACAAGGGAAGATAATGGACGAAGCAAACCCTAACATTTTAGATTGGCATGAATGTTAGTGCTCCTCACCAAATGTGCCTAGTAAGAGGTAGATGCATGTCAAGATTCTTAGTCCAAGGACTTTGAAGCCGACATTGCTTCTTACAATTCTTAGCCATCATGTCTCTTGTGATGGAAATTAGAATCTTTATTCTTTTGTCATTTTTTGTTAAATGTTAATGTCTCCTTTTTTGTCTTATGCACACCAACCAAATTGGAGTTTATTTTTGCAATTACTAATATTTTAACAAAAAGTATTTCATCATGCATGAAGTTTATTTACATTACCTCAACTATTGCAATTTCCTTCTATCAATGTCATCATAACCCATAAACAATTAAAGTCTATCAACTATCATTTTTTCACCTGTGGCATAATTGCATGCTTTGTAAAATTGCACTACAAATAGGCCCTTCATGATTGCTATAATAAATATTATCAACAATTACTTCACAAAGCTTATCATGTTCTCAAAATGTTATCTTCTTAGTTCAAATTTTTTTGTCATTGAAGGTCTTAAGTCTTTATGGAAATACTAAGCAATCTCTGTTTTGTCATGAATGGACAAAGGCGCTTTCAATTTTTCTAGTCACATCTGACAACTAGGATCTATGGTACAAGGATTTGTTCAATATCAAATGCATTTGGAGCAAGACCACAAAGGGATGATATCAAGCATAGTGGTTGAATATTAAATCTCATTGCACTCATGACATGCAAACAAGAGTCTCCATACTTTTATAAGATTTTTTACAAGTCATTAATTCCAAATAAGCTTGCAAAAATGTTTAGCATTCCAAGAATCCTAGAAGGTCTAGGAAATAGATCCAATCATCTTGTTGATATATTCTAAAGAGCTATTTCTTAGGCACTTCTATCAAGGGGTGCTTTCTCCAGCTATAGTTGGAAACTCCCAAGGAATTTTCTCTTTGAAAAATACATAACCTATTGACTTTTTGTAGATAATGAATGACTATATTGTAATTATCATATTTAATAAGCTATTGCACTTCAATTTCAGATAATAAGACATTTATTTATTTCTTGTATGTGATGCTTTATGGATGGTTCGATTGCCTTTACACGTTCACTTTCTAATGAAAGTGTTTCAAATATATCCCAAGTCATTGATTTGCATACAATCAAAAATCACATAACTAAATATAGTTCATTAGTAGAGGTGTCTTCTTGTATGTCACCCTTTGACCAATATACAAGTAGGCATATGATTAGTGCACGAGACAAACCATTCAATCAAACTACTCAAATCTTATAAGAGATCCTTATACATATATAGGTGTTCATCCTTCATTTATCAACACTTTGTGTTGTCAAACACCCTATCTCATTCTTCCAAAGAGAGTATAGTCATTTTGTTTTCTGGCCTTGTAATCTTTATATAGCCCTAATAGGTAAGCACGTTTAAAAAACCATATAAGAATTAGTCAAAAGTAACTATAACGAAAAAGCCCTAAATGACTATCCTAGGTAATATCAAATTCCCATCAACCATGAACTATGGCTACTGGGGAGGAGGATCATCCTCATCACCCTCCCCTTAAGTTTCTCACCTACTTCATTGAAGAACTAAAGGCAAGGTGATAACTCCATATACTAGAGTTATTTTTAACAAGATTATAACAAGAAAATTACTAAAATTCCAATATTCTACTTGTTTCAATATCGATTATTACGTTCTTAGGATTTATTAAGTTTAGAACAAATTGTACTTTTTTTTCGTAGATATAACCTTATAGTGCCTCCTTGAGCATTTTTTTCAATAATTCATTGTTGTTTGCATCTTCATCACTCTTACAACATCATAGACCACTCTAAAGACCAAACTACGATTCAACCCAAGTCTATTAAACATCCACCACTCATAAGATTTCTTGAGAAAGGTTTTAATTTAATAGAAGACAAGGAAGAGGTTCATTCAAGACTAGATTTCAAACTAAAAAATTAGTACATCCACAATCATACCTAGGTATCTTTTTGCTTCAGTATTTCCCTCAGGTCATGTCTATTTCTAAAATTATTTGTACTTTAATGCAAAACAAAATATCTCTACACAACTGGCTTATTGCTAGGAGCTCAAAATGGGATATATCCAAGATTTCAATGGATTTTATCAACAAGTGAAAAACATGGAGGCCAAACTAGACACCTCCCAAGTTTGAATCAATTATTTGGAACATTACATAAAGGAAATTAAGAATCACTATTTCAATGCCAATGCCCAAGCTATAGAAGCAGAAGCCAAACATATAGAGTCCTTGATTGAGCGACTACAAGCCAAGTTGACAGAAGAGAAGCACCATTGAATTGAAGGAGTGAAAGTGATTTAGGATCATATTGATGATTTCCTACAACCCATTGTTCTGAAAGGAAGCTAGCAGCTAAAGCTCTCACTTATTACAATTTATAGCTTTACTAATAGTATATCCAAGGTTACTAGATATATCAGACTCTTGTGAGGAGATATTGATGGTGCCTCCAAGTAGTCCTTAATATCCCTAAACTTTTTTAGACAAAATTAGGGGTGTTTGAAGATGGACCTTCATCTCTTGTTGATTCAAGTGAGATTGTCTGTGTCTAAAGCAGCATGGCCATGTTACCTAAATATCAAGTGAGATCCAATACATCATTGACTTAAAATTTCTTGCTCCACACCTTGTTGAAGAATTATTCCATACTCTTTAAATTCTATTTTCATCGATTAGAGGAAGTTTCTCTTGAGCATCAACTCACTAATCTTTAAATCAAAACCTTACACTCACTTATTTTCCAATCCAATTTCTAGGAAAAATATAACCTCCATGCTATAAACCTTGTTAAAGGCATCTACCCAATGGAACTTTTAGGTGTAGTTCAACAAGCTCAAAGAATATTCGGGAGATCATTGGCCTAGGATTCTTTGGCCTTTTCTCACTAGGTGTTGATTCTATTCGGGTTTGTTTGGTTAGTTGAGTTTAGCCATTAGTCTTAAGATGTGCCATCGAACTGAATAACTATTTTATCTTCACACCTTTCTGCCATTCTTGAATCTAATTTCCCTGTTACTGTCAGCCATTATCGATGATTAATTTTTAAGATAAGTTATATCGAAAAACAATATTTTATCTTCATAAGAATTCAATGCTCTGTAGTCATTTTGGCATGTGCGTTAGCCTCTACTCATTCATTGAAATAGTCAATGGCCACTGTGAGTAATTTTCTTTGCTCAATTGTTACTGGGGAAGGCCCAAGAAAGAGAAGTAGTTAAGGCCTTGGTCATTTTTGTAGAGGAAGAATATAAATTGACATTGTTATGGTAGCTCTTACAGGATTGTGCAAATGCTATGGTATCTTTCAATACGGTGGGTTAATAGCATCTAAAGCTAATTATCATCTCGATAAGGGAGTTATCTCCTTTACGTGCTCTACCACCTCTTTCATGCCCTCCTCTGAAAATATAATTAATCTGTCTAAGTTCATCACACTAAAAAAATTAAATCCCCTAAGATCTTTTATAGAGTGTTTTTTGATTAGAAAAAACCAAGCTACTTGAGCTCGGGTTTCTTTATTAAAGACTTTACCCTTCTAGACATTGAAAGATAAACTCTCCTGTCATTCCCTTTCTCAATGCTAAGAACTTCATTGTTTATTTTTTATCGTAGTTTCTTTATCCTCAATCAGCAACTGCAATTTCTTTAAGGTTATTTTCTTGGTTGAACTCCATATTATAGATGCAGCCAAATTGAGAAGTGAATTAACCTAACATTCTTTTCTTGCAATATCTAATATAACTGGAATTCTTGAATCACCTATTTAAAGTGATTGACCTTCACAAACATATAGCTTCATCACTTTTCCTTTGTCTCGTATCTCTCTTGTAACCTATTTTACAATGACTTGTAAGTTTGAATAGGCTATCAAGTTTATAGCCCTCACTTCGATTGCCATTGTCATTCCCAAAATTAAGCCCCATATCCTACCACTTTCGAGTCATTCAAGACTATTCCTACTCTGATTCAATTTTGACATCCAATCCTATCAACGATATTGATCCACTTTTAACTCCTCATATCGAAAAACTTTTCACAAGAAGACCCCTCCAAACCTATCTTCTGATAATTTTTTTGAGGGCATGAAAAATGTTGTCTTCAGCAAACTGCACCTTCCATTTGAATATTCCCATTAATGCTTTTGTTTTACCCAGAATTTGGCATACGAACTTGCAAGTCAACTTTATGATAGAACGGGCCCAAAGGTAAGAGGGCAATGATTAAACTACAATCACAAAAGCAACACTAACACCTCTATCCTAGAATATCTAGTGTAGGCAACTGGCTACATCCTTAGTAGATGGGGCTCCGACTACAAATTCTCCATTATTTTCATTTTGCCACAAAATCACCACCCAAACATAACTAAGGCAAACTCATATTGTGTTTCCAGAATGAAAACGAGTCACAAAGGAAATTTGCTGGGATAATCAATGACATTCACATCCTTGATTGGAAACCAAAGCCGAATCGACTTTGTATGCATAAAGTATGTTTGTAGAACGACCTTTGTTTTTTTTTTATTTGATGATTATTTAGAATAGATTCACATATATAAAATTCATTTCCAAGAATGTCTATTTGCACCTTCTGAAATTATTTTCTTACAGTTGTACTATATCATCTAAATACATTTCTACTAAATGTTTAAAAATGTGAACAAGCATCTACTAAGAAGCCCTTACAAAATAGTTTATAATTCAAGACATTTTTCCAAATCTGAAAGTTAAAAGGACAAATATGCCAATTTGCCATAACTGAGACAAAATTTGCATTCAATAAAAGTGTGCCTATGACAGAGAATAACTAGAGAGTAATTGTGTTATCTCCTCTTATTTTGGTAAGCAAGTTTAGAAGATAATAACTAGAAAGAGAGGGCGCTTCATATCATCATGTAACCATGACTCGCTCTACTTATTTTTGTTTTTCTGCAGTCTCTTTCAGTTTTTCCTTCAATTCACCAGTCTGCGTGACAAACAGGAATTTAGGCCTCTATAGACAGAAAAACAAGACCTTATAAATGAACAATCTGGTACTTGAAATTGGATGAGGCAAACCTGATGCATATTAAGAATGATATCAGATCCTCCAACAAACTCCCCTTTGATGAATATTTGAGGGAAAGTTGGCCAGTGGCTGGCAGTAAAATGACACAGTGTTATTGCGGAAGACAATTCATGAAAATATTTTTTAAATTCTATTTGAATATTCCCTGTGCATAAACATAATTATCCAAACCAGTGTTCAACACCATACACAAGACCCAATCAAGAGCAGTTCATTTAAATTTGGAGAAATGCAACAAGGTGTCCACGAACAACTCATTGCTAATATAATTTTATTGTGGCTCAATTGAAACCAGCCAAATAAAAACCATGAATTTTTGTTCTTTCCATGAATGCAAAGGCAACAAAAATTTTGAAATCCATATTTCAAAACATATTCTTGCCATTTAAGACTGCAACTTCAACAGTTCTTCCCCCAATTTGGCAAACATTCCCAAATAATTATATTTCTAGTCTAGATAACAATATCTACCAACTTTGCCATAATATGTTGCTTCCATTCTTTCTATTGAACGTATGTTGCCAGCAATAATCATATCAGCAAAGTTTTTTAGGTTTTCAGTGTTTTGCACTAGAAATATTCTGTCTTTAACTTCTTATCCATCCAACTGTGCATTAATAAAATATTAGCAACTATTCTCATTTACTAAAATATATTAAAAATGATAATTACCTGAAAGCTTTCACAGCATTCTTCAGCTCAAAGTCTTCTAATATATTCCTTGCACTCAGAGGAACATCTGCAAAAACCATAATGAACAATACGAATATGATAAAATTGTGTATATAAATTTATACAATTAATAAACAAATATTAGACGGACATTATCTACATCTTTCTGAGTTTCAGCCATAAAGATTCGTGTTGCATGACAAACAAAATTAGCATCAAGACATATTGTACAAAGCAAGACCAAAGCCCACAAAAGTCAAGCATGGTTTCAATTCCTCAGTCAGATGAAAATCAACTCTAATCCCAAACTTTCTTAGTTATCACCCTTGTTATGCAAAACTTACTATATTCTTTCAAGACCCTCACAGCTAATGCACTGAAACCACATCGAGGAAGATCTGGAACCCCTTTCATGTATATCATAACAGGGTTTTCTTTCACATCCTGTAAAAATGGGATTTAATCAACTAACAGATAGAAGTAAAGCCAACGTGTTCACTAAAAAGAAACTGAGATAAGAAAGCAAAGTAATTAAAAGATGCTGAACTGGCTAAGAACACTCAAATTTCATGCCGAAATATTCTAACACCGAAGATTTTAGTTGAATCCATGACAAATACTAAGCCAAAGAAGTTATAATGAAGGGATTTACCTGCTCAACAATGTCAGTCAAGGAGATGCCAGAATTCTCAATTTTACTAGTTGGTCTAAAATCTTCATGCGTATCAGGATCATTAGGCACACTGGTAGAAAAATGAAGCACACCATGGTAGAAGGATCGAGAAGCCTGTCCCAGGTATAACACAAAATTAAGTGTGTTACAATTAAAATTGCTTATAGTATCAAGTAAGAAATCAAAGTATGGGCCAAACTTTTGATTCTAAAAATTCATTTCTACTGGAAAAGCATGTGTCAAGCACAGATAAGAGTACACTTATTAATACCTGATGCCAGGTAAAAGAATCACTAGTAGTAAAGATATTGATTTACAGAGGATCAAAAAAAATAGTTTTTCCATGAGCTATACAAACAAGTTAATTTCTCATAATGAACCTGCCAATGAAATGATTAAAAGATATGCAATACACACACACTAAAAACACCTTTACAAATTATAATCTCAACAAGACTGTATGCTTTATCTTTACAGCATGGCCCAAAGTCAGCTCTAACCCAGCTTTTTGTGCCACATCATTTTTGCAGTTTGAAATGTCGTAAACTTTTAGCTGATTCAATATTCAGACACAATGTTGGCATGGTTATTCACTAAACAAACTAAAAACTAATGCTGATCTGATAACTATGCCCTGTTTCCTCAAATATAAAAATTTATGAAAACCTTTTTATGACCAAATGAAATTACTTCAATTCAATCTTATCTTGTGATGCCCGGGCATTATCTGCAAGTGATATCCGTTATAGACACCTTATTTGGAATCGCTACATTGAGAATCACACAAAGTAAGAATAATATATTAATATCTTTTTTCCATTTTTGTAACCTTTTACAGGCACAATAAAGTTAGTTGTTGGAATGATGGGAAAAACTAAATCATGCTGTATTGATGAAAATTCCATCTTCATTTATAGTATGAGGTCAGATAACAATTACAGAAAACTCCAATTTACTATACTAATTCCACAATTCCAATCCTGTTACATAAGGAAATAGAGCAATCTAAACCTATATTGGGTGACAAAATATGTACAAAAATATTCTCGATTATTATCTTAACACTTCCTCTCAAGTAAACATAGGGTTGGTATTAGATGTTCAGCTCGAACTAACTTGAAAAAATTGAAATGTTGTAAGACGACAATAAGGTAACTTTCACAAGACAAAAGCAAGTGCTTGTCATAAGTTGACAATTGAAAATAGATGTCATAAAGAGACATTTAAAAGTAGTTGTCACGAAGCAACGCAAGAAGAAATATCGTGAGGTGACACATAAAAGATTGTTATAAGGTAATAATAAAATAGTTTGTCGTAAGGTGACAGACACCATCAAGACATTAAAATCTATGAAATCCCGTCTATAGATAATAATTATTAAACAACAAACCAAATACAACTACTAAAAATAATCAGCCTAATAATACAAGATTAATTCACTAGCCTAATAAAACAAGCCCAAATGTTGAAGAGGCCGAAAATATAGGCTAAGAGGTATTGAAGTCCAAAATAAACAATTGACCCAATTACACACCAGCGCAAAGTGGCCAATATGCCCAGCCCAATAACGTTCATAACTGGCCCAAGGTTTCTTATATATGTAAAATACTACAACACAGCTTTTACAGGTAAAATACAAGCTAAAAGCCATAACAATGAGCAATTTAAAAACTTATTCAACAGATGGCAAAAACGGAAAATTAAGAGTTGGTGACAGGGAGGTGAAACCATGCAGGTAAACAAAGCATTGGATTCCCCATTAAAAGCCCCAAGCAACTCACAAAAGCAGTTCCATTACACAGCAAAAAATTAAAAAGCAACCATTATACATATTTTCTTCATCCTTTTCTCCCTACACCCTAGGTTGCTAGTTCTCTCATTATTCATTATGTTTCTATTTATTTTTCTTTTTCTATCAATCCCATCTTCTACATGCAATCTGGCCGCCCCACAAACTCTACCTTTCTATTTTCACCTCACTTTATAGTTTTCCTTCTCGTTTTTCCTCTTCTATGTTTATCATCACCCACTACTCCATCACAAGCTCTGTATTCACACAAAACAATTTTACATTGTTTTGTATCGCCAAACCACCACCAAAAATCTTAAAACCTATCACAAAAACTTAGTAATATTTTAGTGAATATTTAGAAAATAGTGGTTTGTATAGCATTATCTTTTCTCAACAACAGAATTTTCCTTCTTTGACCTATTATAAGTTTCTTTGTTTTAACAATTTACTTCAACAAGGTACAAACATGGATCAATTTTGAGAAATTACAGTCAATGACCAGGTTATGGATGTCAAATTAATCTGATTCTAGCTCAAACTGAATCAGGTGTATCTTATACTTACAAAACATGCAATACATATAAAACACGCAAATTCGTGAAAACTCAAACACACAAACACACACACACACACACACATGCATAATACATGTTGGATAATTAATGGAGTTATTAGTGTTATCAAGATAAAAGAAATACAATTAACTTTGAAGTTCTACATGGAATCATAACAAGCACATAAGAACAAAGACAATTATAGAAGGGTACAACACAAGGCGTTGGATGACCTCCACTGGCTGTTACATAATTAAGCAACACAATAACATAAATTGCATGGAAAAGGTACAAATTTTTCAAAAATGCATAAAACTTAAAAATGTCTAAGGATAAGGAAAGAAATAAACTTACAACCGAGCTAGCAGCTGGAGTAGTAATGCCTTTATAAATAATATTAGCCATTGATCTCGCCATTATTTTTGTGTCCAAGTCAGTGTCGGTCGCTCGAAGCTAAACAAAAATCCAATGACAAGATGATAAATCTACTTAGTTTGGTAGGAAGTCCACAGGCACTCACAGTAACAAGAACTTGTCGCAAATGGACTTTTTAATAACATAGAATGCTTATAAAGGTAAAATATAGTATAAAATTGGAATGTAAGATTGAATAACATACAAAATTCATAATCCAATATCGACAAAACTCTGGTAAAATAGCAGATAAAATTGCAAAAAGACGAAAACATTTAAACTTTATACAAGGCTAATATCCTAATTTAGGGCAGGATAAGAGTCGAGAAGGCCAATTCTTTAAATTTGTTTAGTTCGAGCTCGAGTGAACAAAAACATAAAAGAAAATGCTCAAGTTCCAATCCTGCCGAGCTCGAGTTTATCCTAGTTGTCTTACTCGGCTTATCACAAAATTGGGTTTATCGGAAAACTAGGATACTTTAGAACCGTTCTTTTCTTTGAGAAAATAACGGAAGTACTGCCATTCAGCGAAAAAAATATACCCCAGAAATTCCAGGAAATTTCATCCAGCATATGAAATGCACGAAGAAAAACTCAGAAATGCTAAATAAAAGCAATTAAACGTCCATAGTGACACACAAAAGGAAAAAAGGCAGTTCCTTCCCGATGAACTCTGCAAAGATCCCCCAACATAACCAAATAAGCCTCTTATCTACACAGGTTCACCTTCACGTGTTTGATAAGCACAAAACGTACAAGCTTTGCCTTTCAAAAATCCAACTAGTTGCCAGCGAAAGATCTGCGGATGAGGAGCGCCGTGGTACAAAGAAGTGATGCTTATGTGGTCCACGACCGTGCTTGGGCCAGAGAAGGAGGAAGCGGTCGTGTGCGGTTGCAAGAAAGAGTGGAGAATCGTGTCGCGAGCTTCAGCGACTGGATTTTGATATTCGAGGTACTGTACTCAGGATTTGGGGTTGTGGTTGCTGGAGGGTGAGGTGGAGATCGTCCGGACTCTTGAAGATAGGGGTTGCAGGAGACCAGGACGTGGAGGCAGTGGCGGCCAGAGGGTTTCGTGGCGACACCTGACGGGTTTGTGTCAGAGATGGGTTTCAGTTGGGATTTGAGTTTTCTAGCATTGGGGTCGAATTGGCTAGGACAAAAATTTTATTTCGAAAAATAATTAAAATTTCTGTTTATTTTTACAGTGATTATGTTTGGAGCTATTTTGACACCAAAAACTCGTCTCGTTCAACCATACCATACTCGTCTCGTTCAATCAAATATTCAATCAACATAGGACAAATAAAATAAAATAAAATAAAATAAAATAAACCACTCCCTCAAACATAAGCTAATGATAATAACATACTCAGATATTACTACATTATTATCTTGTTACTAGATTTTGGTTCAACTATTAAAAATTTAATCAAATTTTGAGTTATATATATATATATATATATATGTATGTATGCATGTGAGTGTGAGTGTGAGTGTGAGTGTGATAACAAAAGAAACAAAGGGGATCCAACGCAAGAAAAAATAACAAATCAACCAATACTTATCTTCAGTAACAAAAGGAAAAAAATTAAGAACACGCAAAAAATTGCTTGATGAACAGCAGTAGCCCAACCAAAGGAGAAATTAATTACCTAGAAATAGAGCCGCAAGATCGATGATAAATGAAGGTTCCAACGCAAGAAATAGGACCGCAAGACAGATGGGTAATGACGGGGGCAGAGAGCAGGGCACAGGATTTAGCAACGCCTAAGAAGAATGCGAGAGAGATTGCCGAAGAAGACAAAGAAGGGAACGCTCAAGACGATGGAGGAGAGGAGAAAGAATGAGGGCTCTGTTTGGTTTACTGATTACAAAAACAAAAGATTTAAGTTAGTAGTGAGTTTGGTTTACTTTCGAGAAGTGATTACTGGTTTTAATTTTTACATCAACGTAAAAAATGTTTACATCAAAAAATAAACCAGGAATCATAATTTGTTTTTCAATTTTTTTGCATAACCCCATTTTTTTTTTTTTTGTTTTCAAAAATAAACAATTCCAGAATTGTTTAATTTATTTTCATTATTTTGAGTAAAATTCAGGAATTAATTGTTACATATTTGGAAACTCAAGCAAAATTATTTACTAATTATACATACGCATTAAAACATTTCTATATTTATTGAATTTATAACTAATTTTCTCTCAACGCTTATTTCATTTCATACAATATTTAGTTTTTCACAATATAATTTACTCAATTTATCCCAAAAAAGAATTAAGATAAAAGAAAATTAATAATAAATCGACTTTAACATCCATTTTTTCTCTTTCAATTAATATTATTATTTTTGCGAGATTATAATTTTGCCTACATTTTACTCTTAAGCCGTAAGCTTTAAAAGATACTATTGCTTACAACTATTTATGTGTAAGTCATAATATGTATTGTCTCCAATTCTTTTAAGAAAATATTGTTGTTGTAGAAAATTAATGCCTACACAAAAACAAGTGTAAGACAAAAATCTAATCTTTGTATTATTTCAGGCCTCGAGAAAAAGGCTGTGCTTAATAACCAATTTCTTTGTAGTGACACAGGATTGTGCTTAAGAAATTTAAGTCAATGTGATAATTTCCCTTGTCTTGATTGAATCAGTATGGACATCACCTTGTGTAAGAGCTTAGGCTCTCCCAAAAAATTTAGATTTTAGTTTAGCAGCTTCGACCTTCAAAACATTATCCTGTCAAATTGCCTCAGCATCAGCATCAAGGCAAGGAATTGTCTAATTGTTGAATTCAGATGCATTGTATAGGTCCAAATATGCAACCCATTCAACAAGTCTACGTGCCTCCTCATTTCCACAAATCATGGGAACCAATCCTAGAAATCTTAAGATAATATGAGGTGGGTTGATATAATGCATGCCAATCGGACACATAACCCTGTCAAAATGGTAAATCTCCAAAACATGATCTGCATGCCAGCAACATTGTTCTTGCAAAGTTGTTGCTTTAAAATAAGCACATTTTTTTTTTTGTCATTGGCCACAATTCTTTCCTTAATTTCCGGTTTCATTGCCAAGCTTCACAACCACAGATGGAGTGGCCATCACGTTCTCCACAGTAACTTGTTGTCAAGAAGTCACGACCCGTCGAGAATATGTTGCTAGAAATGGATATGGCAGTTCAGCAGTGACAAAGGGTCGAGATGATAGAACAACTTCTTGTTATTAATGCCTTGAGCCACTTCTTCAATCGACAAGTTCATAAATCCTCCCATAATAAATTATCTTGTGTAGGTGCCATTTGTAGTGTTATTCTGTCTAGCAGCTACCAAACTAATGGCCCATATGCATTAGAAGCAATCCTCCGCCGTGCTTCTTTTGAAAAGACTGCCCAACATTTACAAGGCTTAAGATTATTGACTTGTTTTGTACCATGAAATGCCTGGAATAGTATGAACTAGAGTATCAGACAAACAATTCGACGAAGAGCGTTTTCTGCATTAGAGAGGTTGTTCTCTGTCGTTGGGGCTTTTAATGATTACACTCTTGGACACTTAGGAATTCAGTTGGGCTCTTGGGATATAGCATACTAGTTGCACCATGGTTCTCCTTTATTAATAGACCAAACATTTTGCAGGTTTGAATTTCAAACTCAAGCCTCTGCCAGAATTTCGTTAGCATTTATTTTTTCCATTAAGTACTATTTGAAGATAGACTTAGGAATGCATGGGGCAAGGGATGGGGAACAATGGGGCGAGGGATTGCCCTCCCATCTCCTATCTCATGACCAAATATTTCTCCCTTCCCCCACCCTACTGCCACCATTGTTCCCATCCGATTCCTCTCTAGATGCTCTGTTGAAGATGAAAAATATCTAATTATATTTGAAAATTTAAATTTTAAAAAAAATTAATCTTATTTGTTTATCTTATTAAAATTAAATGATACCCGTTAATTCCAAAAAAACAATAAACATGAGAAACATCTTTCATAATTAATATAAAAAATATTAAAATATAGGGACAAACATTTTTTTTATATTATAATGATTAAAAATGGTTTAGATTAACTAATTTTTAAATTAACCACATATAAAATAATATACAAATTAATTACTAAACATTATACATAGTTGAGTACTAGCTTACAATCTATTTTAACTAATAAATTTTACACTTTTTGTATATGCAAAGTAATTTACAAATTCTAAAGTTATTGTATTTTAAATAACAAAAACAACATCATTTAAAATTAAAAGTATAATAGTAAAGAAATAATAAAAGAGTCTGTAATGAAAGAAAACTTTAGACAAAAAAAAAAGTAAAAATAAGTTAGAAGGGAAGGAAAATGAAAATATTAACAAAAAAATGAATGTAAATTTAAAATAATTAAATAAATTTATATTGTACAATTTATTTTCTCAAAAATATAAGTATAGATAAGAAGAATACACACACACACACACACACACATATACATATACATATACATATACATTTATATATATTTACTTAATTAAAGTAGGAGTTGAGAGGGGGGAAGGTTCCCCCATCCCCTACCCTAATTAAAGCAGGGGAAAAAAAAATTTGCCCCATCCCTGCACTCATCCCACCCCAACTCTAATCTTATTTGTACCCCTATAATGTAAGACAGGTGTTCATAGTCACCCACATCTCATTACCATTCCTAAGTAGACTAGAGAAAGACCAATTGCAGGCAACTTACTACCAGTAAAAATACAATTGAGAACGTATTTATTCAAACCTCATAAAAAGGCAAACGAAACCCAAAAATCACCGAAGGAGAAATCAAAGTTGTTGTCTTTAGGAGTCATTCGGAATGTCACCACCATTCTCAACGAGTGATTGAAAATAGAAAACAGCATCATGGGGTGAAATTAAAAGAGTTGACTCATGCTCAGCAGTTGTAAGTGGCGAATTGGTGGCGACCACTGCCACATTAGCAGCCATTATAGACGATAAGTGATAGAGAATTGGAGGAAAATTAACCAATGAAGACCATAACCCAGCTTAATTCTCATCAACCCCTTCTGATAATTTCCAAGATTCCCAAGTGCTTCTAAATTTGATTTACTTAATCAAATTCAAGAATATTGAACAATATACAGATTGACTATGATGGTATGAAATTTAAAACTCATTTTTCACTATTGAACTTTTGCAACAATTGTTGCCATTGCAACATCTCCCATAGGGATTCCTACTTCTCACATTTTTTTCCTCAGCCCAAGTATATTGAGAAATCATGGGGATCTCTCTCGGTTCCCTTGTGCGCTAGTAATGTGAACTAAAATTATGGAGTGTCAGTTCTATTTTGAATCACACAAGAAGTAATTAAGGAAAACAAAATAAAGAAAATAGATTTAACGTAATTCGGCCAATTAGCCTATGTCCATGAGAGGCGTTTAAGTATATTTTATTCATGTAGAAAAATAAACCTACATTAGCCATGGAGATATTTTTGATATTATGCAGAAAAAGATAAATGGGGAGTATAAAAGGAGAGAGAAACTGGCAAACCTCCCCTTCCCAATAACAGAACTTGGTCATGGAAAATTTTTCACCACTTTCCATGATTTACTTCCCCATGTTCTATAACCCACTTTCTCTACAATTAGGGAATTGCCAACAAGTTAATAATAAATAATAATGGCAATAATGGGGTGGAAACAAATGGATATATCAATTATTACTGTTGTTGTTGTTAGAAATATATCCTCCAATGTTAAATACTTTGTAATAGAAGGAATATCAATTATAAACCTTCATGATTATTCGAAAATATTTATATATTGATCTTATCAATATATGGCAATTTTATTCGTACATATAATTTTTAAATTGACATAAATGTTATATAGGCAAATATAATTGTGCTAATAAGTTTTATTTATAAAACTTATTCATATAGACACAAAACTTCTTAATATTTAATCATTAAAACTTGTTTATGAGTCATAGATTCTCCAAAGTGGGTATTGTGTATTAATACAAATTGCGCACTTTGTATTTACATGATGAGTACCACACTATTTTGTATGAGATATTAGATCACTAACCTAAGGAATGAAATAGGCACATAGAGTTTACTCTTTACTATCAATGTCTAACTTAGTAGTTACGTCAAGTCTGAATGAGTTTTACACCTAAAACAATATGGTTACTTTATAAATATCGTGATCAATGCATCACTAAAGCATTAAGAATTGAATCTACCTTAATAGGCTTATGACCATTAGTCCCGTGGGTCATGTATGTATAGAAATATGCATATGGTTAATGAAGAATTCGTCACTTTATAAGTAAGTAAGGTATTTATCCTATGCAATTGCTATCGTAAAAGACAAAGATCTTAACCTAAGATAATGCATAATCAAAAATAAGCTTTCAATTGACATTAGTCTTATAAGAAATATTAATTTGGCTATATGATTAAGCTGTGAGTTTGACTAAATTCATAACTCTAGTTCAATTGAAACAAAGTAATACAAAATGTTTATAATGCAAATATTCATAATCGGAATGGTTCTTATGATCACGTGGTTTTTTGCCAGAATAACCCAAAAAAAAACATTTGTTAAAATAACTTGATTAAGGAGGGGTTTGTAAAATTAACCCAATTTCATAATTGTATATCACGGAATTAGTATTTTTTAAATAAAAAAGCTAATTCTATGATTTGAAATCACAAAATTGGGCGATTTCCATGATTTCAAATCCCGGAACTAAAAAAAATTAAAATTTTGAATTTCATGATTCAGAATCACGGAAATCACGCAGATTGAGGTAATTTTTGTGATTCTGAATCACGGAACATAAAAAAAATTAAAAATTAAATTCGGTGATTCTAAATCAAAGAAATCACTTGAATCGAGGTAATTCCATGATTCAGAATCACAAAATTGGCTTTCTTAATTTAAAAAAAAAAACAATTTCGTAATTCGAGTTCATGGAATCACCTCGAACTACACACCATTGGTCTGACACTTTGACTGACCGTTGCATTTATTCTTCTTCTTCCTCTCTTATTCTGCCATTTATTCATCTTCTTCGCCAGCCATTACTTTATTCTTCACCTCACCAATCGATCTTCTCTCTATTTTCTCTACATCTAGTTTCTTTTCTTCCTCACTTCAGTCGATTTCTTCTCATCTTTCTCTCAATCTCTCCAATTAACTTCTTCAAAAATCCTTGTTACTCCTCTAAAAATCCTTCTCCCTATAGTAATCGGTTTTTTTTCAATAACTAATCATTACTCTTTAATTTACAGTAAGAATTAATCGGTATGTTTCTTTCATTCATTTAATCTCTTCTTTTATTTCTGTAAATTTATAATTTAATTTTCATGGTTAAATTACATAATTTTATTTATGTATATAAATTATATATTTAATATTGTGTTTAATTTGATAAATTTGCAATTTTGGAGTACATCAACAACACCAGCATTCTTCAATTTGTAGTAATAATTGATCAATTTGTTTCTTTCATTTACATAATCTCTTTCTTTTTATATTTTCATAAATTTATAAATTAATTTTATAGTTAATACGCATAATTTTATTTATGTTCTTAAATTATATGTTTAGAATTGTATTTAGTATATAAACATTTAGATATTATTTGAAAATTTTTCCTGTACACTAATTTGTAATTAAATTAAAAATTAATTCAATTATTTAATAATTTAAAATTATATTTAGTCAAAATAAATTATTGCTTAATTGATTAAATTTACTATTTAAAATTGTATTTGATGTGATATTAATTTAAATTTTAAAATTAGGGAGCATGAAAATATTTAGTTTGAAATTAAATTTACGTTTTCAAATTTTATGTAAAGCCACGTTTGGTTTACAACTTTAAAAATTATGTAATATATTCTAAAATATGTATTAAATTTTTGTTATATAATATAGTTTCAAATTTTTTATTATATGTTTATATTTTTAATATTTTTGTAAATGTTATGATATTCGTATATATTGATGATTTTGAATATGTTATTTTCGTGAAGAAATGTATTTGAATTAATTTAACAATTTAATAGTTTAACAATATAATTAACAATTTGTTTTATATTTGACACATTGATATATGTATACTTTACAAAAATTATACATACTTTGTAATTTATTTTAATAATTTTAATATATATTTAATTAAATATATAACAAATAATTAGAGTTTATTTTAAATATCTATTTACATATGATATATTATATGTTAGAGTGTAATACATTTATATGGTTTAAATGTGGACAGACAATAATTGGTCAGAGTTGAGATTTAAGACCGCATTTGCTTTTTAAAGTCAGACAGGGTTTAGTTATATAAGGTATGTACACATATTTTGTTATAGAATATCTGAATATATTTGGCGATCATGTGTGTACGCTTTTTGGTATATTTAAAAATATTATGATATTTAGACAGTTTAAATATGCGAATATGATACTTTAGTGAGAAAATATTTATGAATTAATTTAATAATTTAGTTGGTAGTCGCAATTGATTTTTTTTTTTTTGGATATTTTGTTGTTTGATATATATGTTTGAATTAATTAAGATTTTAGTAAGCTGCTTTATTGTTTGATATGTATGATGTTTGATATGGAGTATAATTAGAAGTATACAAAAAATAATTTAGTAGTTGAAATACATAATTGGATAATACATGGAGTTGATAATTTTTTTTCTTTGCAATTTGTTTTTATAAAGATATGTCGATTGGTGGAGATTATATACAAATCATGCTGTATTGGAGTGGCACAATTTTGCGAGATATGAATTCTGTTAGATATAACCGTGAGCCATGTGCCTTAGATATCATCTCTCACGACAAGAACTTAATACAATTTTCTACAAGATTGTACCAATTGAGTAGTGTTAATAGTAATAGATTTGAATTGAAAATTTACACGCATTTGTGTTAAGCCATAGACATTGACATGATAGAGCCATTGTAATTAACTTAAATACTAACGAAAATCTGCATTTCTTCATAAACCTTATTAATGGATTCCATTTTTTAGAGCTATATTTGGAGTTCTATGAGATCCTACATCCTCAATCAAATCATACTTTTCGCTCGTGCCCCACAAATGAGCAGTTAAGCGAGCTACCGCATATCATGGGAGGTTTGTCACAGATAGAGGTTCATGAAAGTCCGATAGAGCATAGTTATGATGAGGGACCTTCACATGTGGCTCTGCAATTAAATAATACATTGAATAAGGAGGATAACCTAGAGACAGAACTGCATGATGATGTGTCAAGGGCATATGGCGATAGTTTTGAACAAAATTGGGGTGGCACAGATATGCCGTCAGATGATGACATAGAGGACGATGATGACGAGAGACTTGCATATGTGAATACAATGGAACCAATAGAGAAATGAATTAGCCAAGGGTAGGTTGGCACATCAATTCAACTTCATATGCAGGTAGATTTAGGTTCAGGGCAACATATGTACCCATCCACTGAGTTTTTGCAAACGATTCCTGATGACTGCGATCAAAATTCTTAGGATATTCTTCCTACTACGTGAGGCAAATTTTACGAGGAAGATAGTGTTGAATTGCTCGCGAGTATGAATTTTAATGATAAAAATCATGTAATTTCGGCTGTTAAAGAATGCTCATTCAGTGTTGCACAGAGTGAATATAAAGTGGTAGTGCAGTTAGACTGCTCTACCTTGACTTGATTATTGACTTGGATAGTGCGGACAGATATAGTTGAGGTAGTGCAGTTTTGGTATGTGTGTACAGGAATCTTTGTATTGCTTGCCAAAGAGGGTGCTCGTCCATTTCTGGCCTATTGCCTCTTTTATAGGTATGTTTTGCATACCTTATATTCACATGATAGAATTTTAATTCCAAGCATGAATTAGATTGTGATGATAATTATATTGCCAATAATATAGATATGAGTATGGTCTCAAATACCAGGACTTAGACCACAGCTTGTAGGCCACCATTCTAACATAGGTCCACTTACTCTACCTAATCGTGGAGCGCTTCCGGGAGGGAATGTTGTATGGTGCTACGTATGATCCTGACATACTTTTATTAATTTTTTAATTACTCGCTTTAGAAATGTATAATATCTTTCTTTTCCCTTTGCTTTTTCTTCATAAATATACAGATGGTCTTGTACATGGAGACAGATGACTGAAACCGGTAACCACAGCTTACGAATTTTTAAGGAGATTTTAGATTCTAAGGCATACACACAGTTTTGTTATTAGAGCATACATTATTTTATATTATTAGTAGAATGTTTGATTGAAATAAAAATGGTAAGATGTTTGTTGTAACTAATATGTAGTTTAATTGACGAGACTATATGCTTCTGAGTGGTATACTGCATTGCCAGCGAGATCTGGACATCATATGTTAACGTACTCGGGTCCACTCATTCTCTATGATATTGTAGAGATGCACTAGCAGAGCGAGTTTTACAGCAGTTTATGATGATGCAGAACATTCCACCTACTCCCCGACTCGACGAGGATCTCTTACACACCATTGATCGTTGTGCATCATGAAGATCACCAACAAGTTACTTTGCACTCAATATATGGAGTCACTGGAGGGTAGTGTAGTAATGAAAAGATCTTAAGAGTTGTTTTTTGCTGACAATGAGAGTTTATGTCCTCTCATACAAAAAAAAATAAAAAAAATGCTCCAAATATCAGATGCAAAGCAATGTGTTGCCTGCTGCTACAAAAGATATAAGATTCAAAGTGTTTCGATATCATTTGCAAGGTAGGGGATTGATATTATAGTCCATTTCCCATAGCAACAGGTCAAAGAAAGTTTGAAATTATGGTTGTTTAGTAGTTTAAAAAGTGAGTAGAGGTTGAATCCCTAGCTAAAATCACAAAACTCCAGTTATAAACTTTCATGGAAAAAAAGTAGTGTGCAATTTTAGGATTCCCCAAGAGTTAATATCTGATGATGGAAATCAATTTCAAAGAATAAGGATACTGAAATGGTGCCAGTAGTGAAAAATTGAACAAATTTTCAACTTGGCATCCCATTCCTAAACTAATGAGTAAGTAGAGGTGATTAATCAAACAATAATCAATGGACTAAAAACTAGATTGGATAAAGTAAATGATTGCTAGGTGGAAAAATTACTAGAAGTTTTGTGATTCTACAGCTCCATCCCACAAATTACCATAGGGGAATTACCTTTCAAGATGGTGTATAGTTGTAAGATAGTAATCCTGGCTGAGGTAGGGGAAGAATATTATCACCTTGCCCATTGTGATTAAAAGCAAAATCATAACTGACAGAAGGAAAACCTAGATCTAATTGTAGAAAAGAGAATTTTTCCAGACTTCAAAGTTTACAATACAAGTACGAGGTGGCCAATCTCATCAATTAGAAGGTGGTGCCCTGCAAGCTAAAGCAAAGAGATCTAATCTTCAAATGGGTTGAATCAATTGTAAATGTGGGGAAGTTAAGTCGAACGTGGGAAGGCCCTTTTATTGTAATTGAAGCTCTCTCCAAAGGGGCTTACAAGGTCAAGGACTTAGAAGACAAGTTCTTGAGCAAACCTTGGAATGTATGAAATTTGAAAAAAAAAAAATTGTGTAAATTCTCATCTAGTGAAATGAATTTTATGTTCGTCATGGTACTTTATTATGCCAACAAAATAATATTTTTTAAGGTATAAACTATTAATCGACCTAAGAGGCTAAAGCCAAAAAAAAAATTTAAGGTATAAGCACTTTGTTAACCTGAGAGACTAAATTCGGGTACCTTATAAGAAATACACTCAATCATCTAAAGAGGCTAAAATTAAATATTTTCTAAGACATAAGCTCTCAATTAGCTTGAGAAGTTAAAATCAAATATTTTCTAAAATATAAATTATTAGTCATTCTGAAATACTAAAGGCAAGTTATACCTTACGAGGTGCAAGCTCTCAATCAGCTTGAAAGGCTAAAGCCAAATAATTTATAAGGTATAAGCCCCATTCAGTCTAAGTGGTTGAAGCTTAGGGGTTCATGAAAAACAAAGGCTATGTTTGGGAGGGGGTTTTTGTTAGGAGATGATGTTTTATATTGAAATGAGTTATATATTTGAAAGAAATGCATTGATAAGATGAATAATACAATTTGTATGAATTTGTATATTTAAATATACATATGTGTGTGTGTGTGTGTATTTATAAAATATATAATAATGATTGAATGATGTGATAATATATAAAAGTAATGCTTTTTTATGGGATAAATATATATAAATGTGAGAGTACGTATATATATATATATATATATATATTATAAATATGTGTAATGATTGAAAAATAATTAGTTAGTTATATATATAAGGAAAAGAAAATTTGAATTTGAATTTAAGAGAAAATTTTGTAAAGTGAAATGTTTGGTTATATGAAATTGATGAGATGAAGATGATAAAAGGTGGCTAACAAACATAGACAAAGTAAACAAAAGGTGGAAATTCATCATACAACGAAGGCACCTTGAAATACAAAAACATTTCATTCCATTAACAAAATATGTACAAATTATTTGAGAAAAGAAAAAGGTCAATGCATGAATGAGTCCCCTTTGCCACTTCAATTAAAGGCTTAGCATCACCATTGTGCTCCACATTGGGGCATTCATCTGTGGCCTCCTCCTCTAGTTAAGTTCCTTCAACTTAGGTCAATATTGCTTCAAGGTCCCTAAATTCCTCCAACATTATAATATCCTATCCTCCAATTGGATACTTAAGCCCCTCTGGTGGGATTTACTTAAAACTATTCCCTTCATATTCTACAAGTGGATAGATATCAAGAGCAAGGTAACCCTAGGCAATAAGAGCATGCCTAAGGTACTGAAACTAATGAAACTAGTATGTGGAGGCATTGTCATGTGTGGAGATGTAGTTTAGAATCATGGACAAGGTAATGGAAACTGAAAAGTGTAGAATTGGAGCCAATTGAGGAATGTGAGGAGGTTGTAGCACTCAAATTTATTTAATGAACCCTCATAATAATTAATTTTTTTACTATTCTAATTAATTAATTCCATGCCTTTCTGTCAAAATAGGTGGATATTAATGTAATTATATTATGCTACCAAAAGAGAGATTGTATAAGGCACTCACACTTGATATACAGAAATAGATTATTTTTAATATCTTTATTCTTATTGAATCTCTCTCCGTTTATTTGTTGGGCTAATCCGCTAAACAATCTTTGGGATGGGCCAACTTTCAAAAAGGTAAAAGCTTGAGAAATTGGCAAATATACATTTATTTGAAAACATCCGAAGTAAACAAAATTTTGCTCAAATAATAAAATTAAGCTGTGTAAAATCTCTATAATCAAGAGATTTTGGATTAGGAGGATTGTAGTTATATGATATGATAGTATATAATTTGATGAGAGATTTGGAAGAACATATGCCACTTCATCAACATAATTAGCAACATTAGTTGTTAATTAGTTGATTACAAATTAATTGTTTGTAAATAATTTATAAGGTTTAGTGCTCATTGAGGTTTATGTTAATTCTTAATTGCGAATACTAAACATTTATAAGTTTAATTATGTACATTATAGATTCAATAAAAGGGCCACCATCTAGAAATGGATAGCCGTTATTCAACAAGCATTCCCTTTAATAAAGTCGGAGGCTTCCATTTTCATTTGTTGAATGAAAGTAAGATTTTCAGTTATATTAAGTAACTTCTTTTCTTAATTTTTTCTATTACAAAATACAATGTAATAAATCGAGCTTGTCAACTTGAACATAATTAAATTTGAAATTTTCATTTTCTATGTTTCATCAAGTTCAAAATTTGAATATTTTTAAAAATTTAATCATGCTACTTAAATTTGAATTCAACTTCTACAAGATTGAATTTAGTCGAATTTAAATAATTGACTTTTATTACTCCTCAAATTCACTCATATAGTATGTTTGGTTTGAGGATTTTATCAATGAAAAGAAAGTGCAAGACAAAATGAAATGAACATTATAGAAATTTAAAATCCTTTTCTTTTTTGGTTCAACAGATTTTAATAAGGAAAGAAGAACGTTTTAAAAAAAGAAATAAAATCTAAAAAAATTGAAATTAAATATTTTATTATATAAGAAAAAATAAATAATAAATTAATGAAAAAAATATAGGTGTACAAATTTTGAATAAGAGAAGAAAGTTAAAAATAGTTTTCCTCACATTTTCTTCTTTATTTGGTGAGCAAAAAGGAGTTTTCCTTTATGATTTTAACACTATGTTTGGTTCTAGAGGGAAAGGAAAAATACAAAGACAAAGGACACGGAAATCAAAAGAAACCCAAAGTCTTTAGTTTGTTTTGTTTCCAAGAAAAACAACAAGGAAAATAAATTTCCTTGAAGACCTCTATTTCTTTGTATTTGACTTTTATGGAAAGCTAAAAAGTAAAAAAGAAATATTCAAATTTATTCATATTTTATTGGTAGTTCAATTTAAAATATTATAAATATTGTTCCATTTGAAAATTTTAGTAAATATTGAATATTTTCAGTTTTCTACTAATGAATTTTGATTATATATAAAATAATTTTAGTGATTACAACATTAAATACTTTATTAATTTTGATTAACAAAATACAAAATAAAAAGGAAAATCTAGTAAATATTATCCACATATATTGGTATATATCTGAATTTAATAAAATAAATTACACTATTATTGTTTTTCATAGTCAAATCTAGATTCATCTATTTAAAAAATGAAAATATTAAATATGCTATCAAAAAAAAAAATATATATATATATACTCCATGAAATTTTTGCTCACTGCACATCATATTGAAGTATCTGCTATGCTAAATTTTAACAACAATAAAATGTCTTTAAAAGTACAATTCTTATAAGAGAAAAAAAAAGTTTATGGGTCCTTTCAAGTCCAAATCTATGCAATTCTTTCAAACAAAAAATTCTAAATTATGTTCACTGATCATAAAAAATCTCCAGGCCAAATTTCACAAGTAACCATTATTTTTTTCACTCGGTTGGACATTTGTGAAAAGCATGAGCTGCACTTACATTATTTGTAACCTTTTAATATATCTTCATTTGTGATTTTTAATCATTCCACCAACAGAAGCAATCTCATCAAATAATTCTTCTTCAGTATAATTTCTTTGATTTCCAAACTTAATTGCTGTAGCAACTTCACCTATACTAGATGTTAATAAAGATATTTCTTCACTCACAACATTAATCATTCTTGTCTTCTTTTTCTTTGGCTCTTCTGCCATCTTTGTGAAGCATGTTGGAGCTTTAGATATAGAAAACTCTCCTTTATTATTTTGCATACTTGGTGCATCATTCCATGCATTAACCTCATATTCTTCTAAAGTATTTTGATCCATTGCAAATTTGAATCGTCTTTATTTTGGGCTAACAACTCTACATCCCGTAGCATGATCTTTTCCAAAAAGTTCATCCAAGTTTTCATAATTTGGAATTGGGGTGTATTTTAAATGTGATGCACTCAGTTTAGCCTATTAAATACAAAATCTCATCAAATTATTTAAATATTGTATTCAAATTTTCAATTAAAGAGAACAAAAGATACATTTGATAAAAATCACCGAGGAAGCACATATTGAAGAATTTTCTCTTCTTGCATGAAAGGAAATGCATATAAAAAAAAGTACTATGTGCAGATTTATACCACAAATAAAGAACACACATAAACACCACATTCCGAGGCCAAAAGCTGCAAAGCACCAATAACCATTGCAACACTTTCAAAATTCTAGTTCTATATGAACATCTGATAGATTACTAAAAATAATAAAAATATCCAAACTTTAACACTTCCAGAAGCCCAAATCAATAAAATTCACCATCAAAAATGGGAAACTAAAAATCCATTTTTTATGAACAATATTTGACAAATTGACAAATTACCAAAAATTGACAGAAGATCCGAACTTTACCCTTCCTAGAATTAAATATCAACAAAATTCACCATAACTCATGTTCTGAATCTATATTAATAATCAAAGCTATTCTAAAGCGGAATCCAATAAAATAACTCAAGTTGAACATAATTAACTACAAGGTAAGAAAGTGCTTCAAGTACATATCTTGAGATAAGCATTCCACACTCCTTATTTGGCTTCAATTAGTTTGGTTGAGTAATTGAAGCCAAGTCCACCACTTTGTAGAATATCTTCAATTGAGGCCAAATTTTTTTCAATGTCTTGACACAGCTTTTGACATATCCAATATCCATATAATATGAAACTTCATGGATACACTTGCAACTACTACCTTATAAACTGTGCTTGTGAAAACACCACCAATTTTTTGTCCTTTGAGCTTTTGCTCCATGAGGGCATCGATTAAATATTTGTCAATGTTATCACTCCACTTCAAATTCTTTTTATCATTAACTGTTGAGTCCTTTAAATTATCTTCAACCTAAATTCATGAAACTACAAAAAAACCAAAAACATGACAAGTTATAATTTACTAACCACATGGCAATTCTATAATAGTAAGCTGGTTTATCATCTAATACATTTCTATAATAAAATTCACAAGTTATAAATGATTTAAAATAATAAAAAATTAATAACAACAGATGTATGCATTTTGCTTTCCATTGCATGTAAACTTTCATTTGTAAGTAAAATGAAACAAAAAAAAAATTCATAAAGTACGCAAAAAACTATATCAAACTAACTTGAGTTTTTATGATTCCAATAAATTTACAATTCAAATCTATAAAATGAACGATTTAAATGATAATCTCTCCACATAGCATTTGCAATGCTTTCTCTTAATATCTCTCATTCCTTACGTTCATCCATCAAGATAGGATAAGTTACAGGCTCTTTCTTCATAAACTCTTCATCAACTTCAACAATTATCTTTTCATCACGATCAACACCCATTAGGTATTTACGAATAATACAACATGCTATCATTATGTTAGTTTGAGTACCAATACTAAAATGAGACTCTGCACCACTTTGTATGATTGGAAATTTCTTTTTTAGAACTCCAAAGGCTCTCTCAATTGCATTCCTCAGGAAGAATGTCGAAAATTGAAAAGTTCTCGTAAGTTTTCTAGTGCATAAAGACTATACTTTTTTAAATGATGAAAAATACCTCAATAAGGAGCAAGAAAACCCAGTTTTTAGTCGATAGCCCGCACAAGTGGTATTTACCTAAATCATAATATATTATTTATCAATCAAGATTTTCAGAAAAAGATGGTAAGGACAAAGAGATAAGTTTGTTATATAACCACCTTGTGGAACAATCAAACGATCATGTTCTCTACCTAAAGCATCTTTTAAAATTCTAAAATCTAAGGCCGATCCCTCCCAACCACAAAGGATATAAGTGAATTTCAAATCAAATATTAATGCAACAAGTACATTTTAAGTAAGGTTTGATTTACGCCCTTGATACCTAGGCGCATCATGATTCGACACTTTGACACAAAAATGAGACCCATCAATTGTGCCTATACAATCTTGTATAGAACTTATAAGTATATATAAAGAACAAATTAATTAAACATTTTCTTTATTGTATTAATATACCTTAAAATATGGAGAGAATTTAAACTATTCTTGATCTCTAAAGGACACTCTTTTCCATTAGGTTGCTTTAACAAGAGATCTTCTAAAGAAATAATAGCTTGAAATAGATGGTTAAATTGTCGACTAATGGTTTCACTGGAACGTCTAAGAGTAAATTTAATTTTTCTATTTTTTACATTGCCCACGATATAGATAAATCTTGTTAGTTGCTCTTATAGGCTACTATAACTATTATGTCTAAGAAGACTTCTTCCTTTAAAAATATACAAAAGATTTGCAAATACATCTTTTATCATTCATAATTAATCATGACAATCTTCATCACTCAATTTTGTGAGACGACGCATCAAAGTTTGTCTTTCATAGTCTCCTTTTAAACTAGCCTCATCCATGTAATTTGGTCCCCGAATCAACGAAACTGAAAAAATAGCATATGTTGCATGAGGGACAACACATGAAAAAGTCCATTTGCTCATTTTTTCCCCTTGTTCTTGATAATCCATGTCCATCTAGACAATAGACAAATACAAAAGATTTTTTCATACAACTATAATTGTTAAATAAATAACTAGAAAAATGAAATATAACATCACATCAAGCACAAAAATAACACAAATTTAGACAAACAAACACGAAGGGGCAAAAACTATTACAACATAAAGATAATCAAAGTACATTAAGCGATAAAATTTTATCACATGAATCCTACTTGAGATTTCCCCTTCAACTTGAGTCATGTATCTAACCATTAGGTATGACTTCTCTACCATTAGCCCCGTTCAGACAATGAAATCATGGTAGATTTATTTGATTCTTGTTTCTAGTTATGCTTACAATTACCATCAGCTGTAATGAATTGTGTAGCAGTTCTCAAATATATGAAATAGATGAGATTGCAAATAAAGTAAACCTATAATTTTTTTAGAAGAGAGGAAAAGGCTTGAGCTACAAAAAGTTAAATACTACGGTACAGCACAAGACAAGAAGAAACAAACCAACATAAATGGCACATCAATTTACTAACTTCAATGGAGGATAGACTTTTTAAACTGTAGTAAGTACACACAGATCCAAATTCAATTCTTTTTTACAAGAAAAAAAAGTGAATCCTACCTAGACTGAACCAAAAAGTCACATAAGAGTGCACAAATAAATAGAAAGAGTGTCTTGTGAGTAACAAATGAGCTAGCGAACATCTTAAGTTCCAAAATAATTATCTTAAAACTCAGACGCAAATAGAATTAAATTAGACTAGTAGATGAGCTCTTGAATCAGACGGCGTCTTTATCAGAGCTTACACAGTCATCTCTTTATCATAACTTCTTCAATCTTTCATCATGTATAAAGTAGCCTTGAAAAGAAAGGAAGACAGCATAAATGCAAAAATGAATGAACAAACCCTTCTTAAAAACTCAAAGCAAATCCACCTTCTTCACCCCTCTCTCCTTTTTTTTTTTTTTAGTCAAAATTTTTTGCAATCTTTACAAAATACAAAAACACTTGCAGACATAATAATACCGTCATCTATATCAATGAACTATCTTGTGTTGCAATTACAGGAAGATGAGATAATATAATGTATGGTTCCTCCACCATGATTAAGATCTCTGACTTCAACCCCAAGGCTTTCAACAAAAGTCTGTGCAAAGAAATAATAGTAGCTATTGCCCCACATGCCAACATTTCAAGCACAAGAGGAAATTATAATATTCCTCCAAAGCTTTAATGGTTGCATGTCAACCAAGTTAACAAATCCAATTCAAGGTTGAGATCTTCTAAGTCTGTTGTTCTCTACTTGTATACTTTTTCCAATTTGCAAATACACATAGAAATTACAATTTCTAGAAGAAAAATAAAAAGGTTTTTCTCATAGTAGATTCTCTTATCGGACAAACAATACTTTTCCCAACATACCTAAATATACAATACAAAATTCAAATACCAGCATATAAAATGTTTTTCACGTAAATAACAAAAATGCACAATAGATTAAAAAGCTAATGAAATATTAGTGGGGAAAGCATTTAACTAACACATCTAAACCAAAAAATCACAACATTAAACTCATTTCATAACTACACTCACAAACAATCAAAAATTTTGAAAAGATTATGAGAAAACAGCAAAAAATCTCTTAACAAAAAGTAGAATCAAAGCCACACCATCAAAATTTGAACACAAACACTTCACCAATTTCATTCCTCAGCCATAAATCTAACTTGGAATATACCTCTTCTTTAATACTATAACTAGATTGGATTCTCAAAGAATTAGGAATGAACTCATTTGCTCCACCACCGTTCAAGGTACTGTGAAGATTATAAGCAGATTTCCTAATTGTTTTCTTCATCCATCGGCTATTTTGATTTTGACCAAAGACTTGTCTGTCAAATTTTTTATTTGAAAGAAGGGGCTGTCGACCTGTTGTTGATGGAATTCTTCCATAACAACTTGACGAATTTCTTCAAGAAAATATAGTTGTGAAAGATAACAACAAAGTGGAAGAAAGAATCGAAATATGTGCAAGAAAGATGTAAGAGAGAAAGCCCATGCCAAAGTTTCTCAGAAGTGAGCGAGAGAGTGATTTATTTAGTCTTTCCTCCCATTTTTTTAGGAAAAGTAATTTTCTCTTTTAATAGTAACTTTTCTCTCCTATTTTCCTTTTCCTTGTATTTTCTTTTCTATCCAAACATAAAAAGTCATTTTCCTTTATATTTTCTTTTCCTTTCCCTCTTGAAATCCAAGAACCAAACATAGTCTAAAATTTCCTTCAAGTTCTCTCTTTGTCTATATTTTATTTATCAATCAAAAAATCAAAACTATTTTCCTTAACACTTTCTTTTCCTTTCCTGAACCAAACAATTTGTTCTCGTCTTTAGAACAAGGCAACTGAGTTTGAATTCAGAATGTCCTTTATGGCGCTTCATCACTCCGGAAGTCGACAATGAACTGCAATTTACGCTAGTTGTAACAAGCTCACGTCACATGTAAAGAATTAATAACACATTTGTTCACATAAACATGTAATCTATTTACAGGGTTACATGTTAATATATATAAACTAAACATAACATGAAGGGACAGGATGAGAAGCAAACAATGAGAGAGCTATGTAAGCAATCATTTTCAATCTCATCAAATGAAATAGATGAGAGGAAAGGGGAAAACTTTCAGAAGTTTAAAATCCAAACACATTCAACATTTACAGAACTCCATGCAGCATCCACATAGTCCCATTACAAAAGGAAAAAGTGTGCAACCGCTAACAAATATCGTCTTGCTATTACACAACTCAAGGCATAATCAGTTAACAAACTTACATGTGATCACCAAAGATAAAACTAGATATCATTAATCTGTCCTTCAAAAACTTCAACCTCCCCCTAAGTGGAAGAAGCCCGTAATAAAGGCAAGCAGTCAAGTGTCATGCTAACAATCTTGAAACCAAATGACAAACCCATGAAGTAGACTATCACTTGTTAGGACTTAGGACCCTATTTACACCCGAACCAGCATCAAATGCTTCGTGCATTCACAAAACAGCTGTCTGCCCCAGGTCTATAATATGTTTTCTCACAATTTCTCCAGGCTGATTCTGCAAGAAAACAATGACAACAATTTAGCACCACAGGAATTCCAATTCAATGAGGGCAACTAAATTTCATGAGACCAATGTTACGATTCAGTTACTTCAAAAGGAGCCTGAGGAAATACAATTATAGTTTCTAATAACCACCCAAATACTAAACATTCCTGTGCATGAGCCAAGATTTGCATAAATTACCCGGAAAAGTCATACGCCCATTTCACACCTGATCTTCAAGTCTCATGCATGAACCGCACCAAAATTCAAGTGTTATTCATCCATAACAAAATAGCATAGAGGACATTAATTGTACAAGAAGTGTGCTAAAATAGCTGCAAAGGACACATAGGCCTTCTATTTCTTTTTTTTCCACCAAGAAGAAACGTAAGAATAATCTTTTTGATGGTATCACTGCACAATGAAATTGAATAACATCAAGTTATGAGGCAACATAATGCATAACCGACAAAAGCTAATCTACATAAAATTGTCAAAACGCCAAGTATCTAACCGCGTTCCAAATAAAAATTCATGAATTATTGGGATTCAATAGACCATAAATAAAAACACGGTCTTGCAAACACCTGCCGGACTCCCAAATATGAAGCAGCAGACAATGGCCCACGGTTCATAAACTCCATTCGTCTCTCATTTGATCAAAAGTCACGCCAAACAAGTTATAAAACTCACGTTCATCTAAATCACACCATTAATGCAGATGTAACATAACAATAAAGGATGCAGCTCTGATAACACCACAAAAAATCCTACAAATTCCGGTTATCCGTGATTATCCATTCACCCCAAAAAAGTTAATTAATGTAAGGCGTACATTCAACATTAAAACATTCATAATTAATTACGAACCTCAACAATCCGCAAACTATTTTCATCTAACAAGAAGACATCATCCCCAGCGTCCAGGGCGTTACAATCCTTGGGCGTCTCAAAAGACGACAAGGAGAACTGCTTCGAAACCACCCCCACGTCAAAGTAAATCAATCCGGAGCTCGGAATGTCCACCTGGATGCCCTTCACGGGCAACCACAAAAACAGCTCCTGGGCAGCAACCCCCGACAAATTAGCAATCCTCCCGTAACTCAGGTTGCCCGCAATCTCGCGTTCGTATCTGACCCGCGTCTCGAATTTGGCGTCGCAAGGGGAAGGAGACAGCAAATGTAGATGGAAGCGGCCAGAGGCAGGATCGATGGAGAAATCGGAAATACCCTTGGGAAAGAGGCCAATTGGTAGAGCATTGGAGGCGAGGGCGTCATGAAACGACGCGGAGTAATTTTGTTCCGCCATGGCCGGGATCAACCCGAATATCAGAAGCAACGCGATGATTGGAGGATTGAGGGAAGCCATCCTCAGAAGGATTGGATTTCGGAGTTGAGATTAGGGTTTTTGATTGAGGACGAGGATTTGTTGTTTACACTTCCTTCACTTTTGATTAGAATTAAAGTTGATTCATACGAATAGGATCATGAGCTTTATTTATTTATTTTTTTATTATTATCACTTGTAACTGTTTAAAAAATATATGTCATTCGTAACGGTTTTGTCCGTTTCTTGTCAAATTTATGTACTTTGTAATCCTGTCTTGCTGTCATCCTTTTTTCCCATCCACATTTATTCACTTCCACCCATCTTTTTTAAACAGTTTATTTCCACCATTTTCGATTGCTTTTTCACTATTATTTTATTTTTATTATGGCTGTTATTATTGTTCATGTTGTTGTTGTATTCTTATTATTATTATTATTATTTATGTTTGTGCAATAATATTGCCCACTAATTAATTTAGTACAATTTAATTAGAGTAACCAGTAAAACAATTATTCTGATATCAATTGAAAAATAAGGTAACCATGAAATATAATAGATAGAGCATGTTATTTTCTTGAAATATTATACATTTAAAGTTTGAATTATTTGTGTATTTTTAAATGAAAGAAAAGACCTATATTTGGCTTGGGTATTGGCTACTCAAAATGAATAAAAATTTTATTTGTTTAAACACACACACACACATGTGTTGATTATGCTGTAAATAAATGTAACAATTGAATTCTAAATACTTGTGTAAATATATATATATATATGTATATGTATATGTATGTACATAAGAGAATAATTTGAATTTTAAATTAAATAAAAATTTTATAAAATAACACATGTAATTTGAATAAAATTTTAATAGAATAAGAAATAATTGCTTAAAAAATATAGCCGGAGGTAAGCATGGGTTATGCCCTTTCCTCTACGTTAATTTGGCTTCTTTTCTTGTTAGGTCACAATTCAAACGTCGATTGATCAGTTACTCATTGTTCTCAAAATCAGACCGAATCAATCAATTTAACCAATTCAGATCGAACTAGTTGATTTTCCAATTTAGCAGAAATTTTTAGTATCAATACGAACTGGTCAACAACCAATGTAAATCTGTCAAAACCGACCAAAACTAACCAAAAACAGGTCAAACTATTTTTGACTCAAAATTCAAAAAATAAACTTCGGCAATAATTTTGAAAAAACTGCAACATAATTTCACTTTTTGTTTTCAAAATTTATTAAACTTGTAACTCCTCGATATTAATTACAATATATAATTTTTCATTTTGATTTTTATTTTTAATAATTTTAATCTGTTTATTTTTTAACCAAGTCTTTAAAAATTTAATTATTGTATCTTAAAATTAGAAGTGTTCATATTAACTGATGAGTTTCTGTTTTGCGAAATGAATTTTATAATTTTTTTACTTTTAATTATTTTAAATTTAATAAATTATTTAAATTTGTGTAATGATTTTTTATTCTAATTAAATTACTTAATTTTAACATTACGTCTGAGCATTAATAAATTCTACAAACGGTTGGCACCGTTCTCCCCTTATTTCTGGAGCCATAACTTACTTCTACGAATGCCAAGCTCATTCAGACACTGGTTTAGACCTCCCATGAAAACTTTGTCCTACTCAGGCAACACAACGAGATTAGGACTGTCATTAGGTTAAAAATTGAACCAAGAAAAATTATTTGACATACGAGATTTTCTACTTATATTTTTGGGTCTTATAAGTTTTTTATCCAATTAATTTCAATAAAATTAGCTGAATAGTTTGATAATTGAAATAACCCAAAAAAACCATTTAAAAGCTTTTGTAGTTTTTTTATTTCATAATTGTTTATGTAATATTTTATGTTTTTAATTTTTGTAAAAAAGTGAATTGAAGACGAAATGAGAGGTGAATAAATTAATAAACAAAAATAAAAAAAAAGAAAACTATTAGCAAATACAAAATTAACATTTAAAAGATAAAAAAATAATTCAATTACTGTATACTAAGTCTAATAATGAAATAGAACTAAGTATACCAATTCCCAAAAATACATTATACCAAATGATGAACCAAATACTTCGGCTCGATTCGCACTGAAGTATCATCTTTGGTTCGATGCCCTCTCTAGTCTATCTAAACACATAACCCATGTTCATTTCATTGAATGAATTATGATCCAAATAAGTATGTCACAAATAATTAAAATTTGCATAAACTAAACTTTTTTAACAAAAAACAGTTATACAGAGAAAATATTCCTCAAAAGATAAACTCTTTCCTAGTCACTCAAAACAACATAGTATTGGGTGACACTCTTCCCTAGTCAAAACATGAACCATTCTTACATCACAACACCATGTAGCTCAAGCAGATGCAGCCAAGCAAAACGAATTATCTGAGATTGTCACAAAATCCAGCCTAAAAACAGCTTCGGACACTACAATAATGGAATCAGATCTCAAATTCGAAATTTTTTTAAAAAAGCTATAACACGTTCCTAGAGAATACCAGTGTACATAAATAGAAGATACAAACTTGAGATCCATCCCCCATATGACACATTGCTTGTCTGCCTAATGGCGGCCATAACGCCTGGTGAAAATGAGGAGGCATGTTAAACAAAGACAACAAAACTAATACAAGATTGAAAATTGAGAATAACTGCATACAGGGACCATGAAAAATCCAAAACATCAATATAAAAACATATAGAATGAGGAAACTAGACCAGAAGGCAGTGGCTAGTGACTTTCAACAACTGGCAAGTCACATCACAACAATACAAGAGCGTGCAGATACAAAAATAAACAGTATAAAACAAGTACTTCATCAAAACCAATTGTCAACACCCTCCTACCAAAAATATCACAGCCAAGAGAAGAAAACATTAATTATTAAGAAAAAGAAATAAATGTAATGCAAGAGCTGATGGCAAGAGCCTGCAAATACAAAGGAAAAAGTTTAGGAACAGGAAATTTGCACTCAACAGAAGCATTCAAATGAATTCACAAGGAAAACAGCCTCCAAATGTCTGACAGAAGAAACCCAATTATGGGCTCCAGGGCCCACCGCCTACCAAATTGATACTATACCATGATTAAGTATACCGCACCGTGAAGTATAAACAAGAGAAACAAAAAGGGCAATGAAAATTTGACCTAAACCAAAAGCAGTGGACAGACAAATTCTGTTTAGTGGATAAAAATGACACAAATCACAGGAGAGAAGAAACAGTTAGAGGGTGAAAGCATGCTTATATCACCAAACCTAGCCCCTCGGCACCTGGGTCTTCAAAGAGAACAATGATATAAAAATAATTTAACAAAAGTCCTAGAAGCTCAAGTTAATGGGTGAAAATATCTTCAGTTTACCGATATTAGTGTATACTAAATCTTCAATTCCTCAATATGTTTTTCACAATAAAACTAATGCTTTAACACCAAGCAAAAAGGATCCAACCAATCGGCAAATCAACCATAAACTTCCAAGAAACATCAGAATCATTTTACCGTTTAAATGTTTATGTGCATCAGCTTAGTTGCATTAAGAGTTTTAAATATTAACACACAATCAGAGAGCTGATGCTGCCCTGTAAGAATAATTGTGTTTTAACAATGTACAACAGTAACCCAATATGTCATCATCACATCATAAAAGAAAGTATGGGCAACAGTTTCAAAACATAATTGTAGACTAAATTCTTGTCAGGAGAAACAGAAACCACAATAATTTAACGCAACTCATGCAAACCTGTGGCGATCATAATCACGGGAACGTTCTCTTGACCGAGATCGAGATCTTTGGTGACTTCTTGAGTCATAGCTGCGAGAACAATCTCTATCTCTTTCACGTTCTCGATCATACTCGCGGTCAGAATACCTATCATGATCTCTGCTCCTACGATCGTAGCCCTTTCCACGTTCATGGCTACCACCTCTATCACGATCCTTGCTAGATTCCCTTTCACGGTCACGACTTGTCCGATCTCTAGACCTGAACCAAAAATTGAATGCTTCATTCCACAACACTTGAAAGCTAAGTGAAAAATAAGTTAATGCATTATGACAAATTTTCAAAGTTACCTTCTTTCTTCATATGCTTTACGTTTCTTGTTTCTCTCTTCCTAGAAATGAAGAAAAAGAAGTATTTGACAATGAAATTTCTCCCACTGAACAATAAACACACACAAGCGTATCCTTATTCAAACTAGAGATGTAAATCAACATAAGAAACTCCAATATCTCTTCATTAATTTCATCTCTTAAAGAGCAATTTATCAGATATAACACCATTTTTCCCTATCCAGTTGACAAACATATGCTCTGTACGCAATTCTTCAGAAAAACAAAAACAAAATTACATAGTGGACACCATGAAGTGCGTGATGAATAATACAATAAGAAAAAGATAATATATCCCAAGAAAATATACTGCATGGTACACCAACTGCCACTGCATCAAGACATTTTCTTTTCCTTTTTTGGGGGGCCATAAAAAGCTTCATGACTTAATTGAAACTAATAATTCTCACACAGCATATCCATTAGACCTGTCACTGATTCATAACACTGAAGATCGTAGTAACAGAAAACTAATCCACCTAGGAAAGTATACATTCCAGGGGGAACCAACATTGTCATGCTTAGTCTACACTACACCATGAAAATGAAGTTAGATTAAATAGAGTGTGGGCACAGCTTAAATAGCAAGTGCTAATTATTTTGGTTGCAGCACACTAGAACACTAGAACTTGGCCTGTTTTTAATAGGTCGAGAGGGAAGCAATGATTTGTCACCCAATAAGGCATGATGGCATAGCTGTTGAATCTGTTTATGCAATAAGAAAGAACATTCAGCTACCAATCCAAAGAATAGTGGCCAATTAAAAGATGCATAACAGTCAAAGAAGACAGAAATTGGAACATCAGGAGACAAAATAATAGTGCCCACTAAACAAATGCATAAACACTTGTACTCCACGAAGCTGTGTAAGACCTTCACTAGTTCACTGGCAAACAACACTGATACAAAAGGAATGTTGGAGGCAGTAAACTGTATGCCTTTCTTTGGGTAGAAAACTAGGCTGCAGTTGGTAGAGCTAAATAAATGAATTTCTTATTCTTATTTTGTCATGAGAAGTCAAGAATTCTATTAATACCAAAGCTAAGCACCTAAACTAAGCAAAAGCAATGATTCATCACTCAATAAACTAGGCTGCAGTTGTTGAAGCATATTTTTAAGTTCAATTGAAATTAATCAAATGATTTTCCTTACAAGTTTATGATTCTATTTCAGAGAACTTCAGACAGCAGATCACCAATCTAATTGGATTAACCGCAGCTAACTCAGCTCTTTGATTCCTCAAATCATATGCATTAGAGCTGAACAAGGATTTTCCTTAAATAACCCAACAATTCAAGTAATCAAAAGAACACTCTCTTAGGAGTAAAAAAATAAAATGAGAACCTCTATAGAAGATATCGAAAGATTATATCACCAATTGAACCAAAACATTCAGAAAGCCAGCTGGGTACTAAAGAAACCCACTACCTTTTATACAAGCAACGAAAATATTTTCCACCAGAAAAGTAAAAACAATAGCAAATACATGTTAAAAACTCAATAAAAGAGGAAAACAGATGAGTTAGAAAATCTGAAAGAAAAAAGTTAGAATAAACTAGTAGAAAATAGATTGCAGACATACCTGAAGCTCAGCTAACTTTTCACGAATTTGCATGTATCCTAAGTGGAGCTTTCCACCAAAATGATCTGCTAAACGGCGATCACTGAAAATCATACATACAAAATGTATCTTGTCACAGCAATCTTAAGGGCCTTTATCATGAAGGAATCTATAATAAAGGAGCCCAGAAAAATTTCTAGCTGCAATAGCATGATCAGCAAACATAAAACAGAAAATAACGCACATTCTTTAGCTGCAAAAGTTATCCTCGTAAAACTGGGCCCAAAAGCCTGCTGGTGACAAGGAGGTATGGCCATGTCAAAGAATGAAATACCCAAAACTTTTAAAGCTACTTTCTTATCCTATTGGCAGGAACTACAATTTTCAATAAGAAGTTAACAACCATTTACCTGTCATAAACACTCAAGAATGCTCCGCAAATGTCACAGACGCGAAGCTTTTGATCAGTCTGAAAGTAAGCAAAATAATGGATCAGTATCATAGATTACACAGTCCCTATCAGTTTATTTATTTTCATGTTTGGAACAGCAGTCCTGCCATGACAATAGGCAGGAAAAATTTTACATGCTAGAAAAAAAGCCATAACTGTAGAACCTGTACTTTTTGGACAAAGATAAGTGGCGTGATCATGGGTTGGGGCAAATAGTGGACCGAGGACTCCTCATATTATTTTATTTTTTTGTGTAATTATTTTAGACTTTTAATATGTTTGGACTTTTCATATAATTTGAGTCATATGGGCTTAGAGAATTAAGGTTTAGCATAAATATTGTTTCATGTTTTACCAAAACTCAGAATATTGCCATTTTACAATCAAGATTAATGAAATTTCTTTTGGACTTAGAAATTGATGAGCGATTCCAAATTTTTGTGAACCATCAAATCAATTAAATTGAGTAATTCCTTTTGAATCGTAACTCATAAATCGGCCTCGACGTGTCAATTGGGGCCTCAGCATGTCGATTAGAGCCATTCTATCACATCGGCTATCCAGTTTCATTTCCACTATACCTCTTATCACGTCAGATGGTATCAAAACTGGCTTTGTCAGATTTCTAAATTCAATAACAAGTCCTATAATTTTTGAAAATTCAAAATAAAATAAAATAAACTAATATGAGTAGTTCTAGGTCCACAATTAGCTCCAACCCACAATCGCATTGGTCAAAGGTACGTCGAAAATGAAACTAGATAACCGGCATGATAAGACGGCCACAATCGACATCAACACATCGAGACCAATTGATACATCACAATTCAAAAGGAATGTCTAAATTGAATTGCTTTGGGTGGTTCACAAGAATTTGAAATCACTCAACAAATTCTAAAAATCCACCAGAAATCTCATTACTCTCAACTATAAAAAGGTAACACTTTGAGCCTTGGTAAAACATGAAACAATATTTATACTAAACCCTAACTCTCTAAGCCCATACAGCCCAAATTATATGAAAAGCCCAAACGTATTAAAAGTCCAAAACAATTAAATAAAAAAATAAAATAAAACAATACGAGTAATCCTAGGTCCACTATCAACTCCAACCGACAATCGCATCAAGAAGTACGAGTATTAGATTTGCTAAAAAGCTAGTTGACATACTGCACATACAATGGGTGGACTTGAAGGGGCAGTAACAAATTATTAAATTAAATTATCAGAATACCAAGTCAGTAGACTTACAATGCGCACATCAGCGGCAGTGTACTTAGAGGAATCCGCCACAGGTTCCGGTTGGGCTGGCTGCTGGATCAAATGAAAGTAGAAGTTAAATTTGGGCATACAGTCTTAGGAGAGCTGAATAGAAAGGGATAAACAGTGCAGACCAAGAACAACATGAGAATAATTGCCAAGAAAGGCCTTGTAAATTAATCTGCACATGTGAGCAACATGCCAAATGGCATTTATTTAAGTGAAGTAAATAATGACCTTCTTGAGTGCTTCAGCCTCTTCCAATGCTTTTTGAGCTTCATCTATCATTCCTTGTTCACCTAAACCATGCATCAAATGAACGCATGGTCAAGACAGTTAACATCCATACAACCAAAAAACTTATTCTAAAACATTAAGACCACAACAAAAAGGTAACATTACTCGACATTTCTGACATCTAGCTATCATCCAGTTTACATAGCCACATAATGAAGTTCAAAACCCAAAGGATAGTTCTTGGTATATTCAGTTTGGTATCAAACAAATCCTTATGCATATTAACGCTTTTTTCCACAAAAAAAAAAAAGCCATCACAAATCTGGCAAATATTTTAGAAATTGGCAAAACATGCATACATCCATCATTTATGTAGTTTGTTAATCCTTCAATTACAAACTACAGCATGCACATCTTACCGAGATCTTCGGCTTTCTTTAGCTTCTCATTTATCATTTCTTGTATATGAGGATCTGGAACAGCTGCTGGCAAGGTTGCACCTTGCGTAGCATTCGTCGGGGGCTGAGGAAAAGATGCACGATCCTTGTTGAAAGCATCCAAAAGAAGCATTGACTGCCATTCAACAAAATTAAAATTTTTCCTTCTGCCAACTGCTATATTATTTCACTGACAACATATTACAAAGTTTTGTAAAGCCTTTAGGACCTGCTTATCTGCTCTTTTAGTTCTTAGTTCTTCAACCTCTTCCAGAGCTCGAATCTTCATGTCTGTATTGCCTTCGAGATCTAAAGAATCAGAGTAGTGCAGAGCAGTGTCGTCAGATGAATTTTCAGTGGTAAGATTTGGCAATTTGCTTCAATAGTTTATCACAATATATCAAGTGAAGAAAGAATTCTAGACAAAAAGAATGCCGTGGAGAAAAATGTTGATGAGTCATGACCTGAAGATACTCCTATATTCCTATTATTTCTGTTAACATATCAAGACCTTGTGTTACAACCATAGCATTAATCTTCAAAGTAACTCAACTAAATCTTTTCATAATATGAACATTATCAACATTAAATCATGTACAAAGGGGACCAGATAGTTAATAACATTACCAGATTGTTCGGCTTCCTTCAGTTTTTCTTTGATTTGCTTCGACAGCTCAATAATCTCTGGTGACTGAAATTCCACTAGTTTTACCAACTATATGGCAGCTGAAGCAGAGGAGAGGGAACAGTCAAATTTTGAAATTTAAAAATATACCTGGGTAACTTCTGATACTGAGATTGCAATAGCTGCTTTAGCATCCTCTTCATCAAGTCTCTTCAGAGCCCTTGCAATTTTACGATCACACTCAACAATAAGTCTATCAATATTATCCTCGAGGTCCCTGTCATAATTATCAAGACCTTTTGCTTTAGCTTCTTCATATCTGAATAAGAGTTAAATGAGCACAAGAAGCCATTTAAGTAGCAAGGCCACATGATGCAATGCGATAACAGAATCAGTCAACAAAAATGCTTCATGCAAATACATTTTAAATGCCATTTTAAAAATCCAATCCAGTAACGAAGTACAATATTAGTTTATTAAGAATCTTCTAATTGCATATGTAAAGCCCTAGTGACTCCAATTTTGACTCCCAGTATGCCTAATTTCCATAGTCACCAAAAATGGAGAATCAATCAAAAACTGAAAGCTTTTTGTCATCTGTGCCGGATAAAGGATACTCTTTCCTCAGCTGCAAGGAATGAATTTTGGGGCATGGTCCCTTGTCCATTTTCTGCACCAAATAAATGAACAAAAAAACGTGCATTTACCCAAATAACCAAGCAGCAGCACATTATAAATTTCATTAAAAGAGTCGTACATTCAATTTTCCAAAACTAAACTGCATAAGAACTTAAAAGTAATTCATAATTAACCCAAAAAATACAAAAAGAAACATCAAATAATAAACCCCACGTAACGTTGACTGGATAAAGTATCAATTAGCGGGCATGCTTTGCCACTTCTTAAAAATGATAAATGGCGGAATAAACATATTAAATGCACCCCAAGACACGAACGCTGTACACGTACGGTGAGTTGAAAAAGCTCGTGAGGGCATAGGCCGGCGAGGAAGAGGCGACAGACTTCACGATCGTAGTACTTTCGAGTCACTTCCTGAGCGTCGCCGTTTCGGTTCGCTCCCATCAGAACATCCAGCTGCTTCCTCAGCGCATCCATGGCTTTCTTCTCCTATTCAACACTCCTCTGCACAGAAACTATTATACCTCTGCGAGTGTTAGGGTTTGGCAAATGATTTCCAATAATAGAAGAACAAAGCGTGAATTTATGGGTGAAAACAGAAAAGCTTTAATTCTGTTGCGGCCCCTGTTATTCATGAAAATGGCTAGTTAGACCATCGGAAATTCCGTCATTATTGAAAGTTGGGGGAGCAAAATGAATTGTAACAAAAAATAAATAAATTAAACTAAATAGAACTCAATAACGCTTTTGTATAAAAGTAAAATAATAATGATACTTTTCAATATAATTTTATATCATTCATAAATTTTATAAAATGATAAATGAAATAAAAATATTTTAAAATAGTATAAATTAAAACTAAAGGGGATGAATGGAATAAGAAAATAAGGGAATAGATTGAAATAGAAGCATATAAAGAATTAAGAATATTTTGGTAATTATATGTCGAGCAACCAAGACTCTCTTCTACTCTTACTAATAATAATAGTGGCATATGCGAGTCTAATTTTTCAAAAAAATTATAATATTTTTATTTTTATAAAAAAGTAACAAAAATAAAATTAATTATATTGAAAGTATAAGGAAAAGTTAGAAGATAAAAAATAAAAAAGTGAATTGAAAGATTAAAAAATATAAGAGACAATATAGAATTATACTAAATGAGAATGAAGAAATATATAGAAAATTATGTAAGTATCTGACAAAAATTTAATACTGCACAACTAAAATCATGCCTTTAATCTAAATATAATAAAAAATAATTTTTTTTCAAAAAAAGGGTAAATTAAAATCTGTAAGTGGATGGAATAAATAAAAACTAAATAAGGAGTGAAAAGATAATATAAAAAAGAAATAAAAAACATTTAATTAACTATGAATTGTGCAATCAAATTTTTTTATTTGCTTAATATATAGTATAGATATAGATGAAAAGTATGATAGAAAATATATAAAATAAAAAAGTAAAATAGTTTGAAAAGAGGGGAAATTTAAGAACAAACATAAATAAAAAAAACTAATAAGTTAGAAAAAAAAAAAAGAAGCAAGAAAATGATCAAAAAAAATAAGTTAAGGATAGTGGCATAATTTTGTTTAATATATGCAACAAAAAAACCTATTTTCATAATAATTTACTAGTAATAATGGTACACTTGACGTGTATACAAAATATTTTATAATTTATAAAATTTTATTCATGATAATAAATTGCAATATGAATAAAATTGTTTCAAAATTAAAATTATATAAAATAAAAAACTAATAATTATGCGCACACACACAGATAAAAGGAGTGATTTTAAAGATATATTAAATGTAATGGAAAATATATAGAGTTATATCAGAAAAAGAAAAAAAATTATAAAATATTAGAATAAGAGTATTTATGTAATTTAACAAACCTTAATATATAAGTAACTATTGCACAATTTTCAATTACAAAGTTATACCTCTTTTTATTATATGTTCATTTCGTTTGGTATTTTTATCTCTTCTATCTTATTTTTTACATTTGTTTGAATTTTTTTGCCAATTTTTTTCTAATTTCATCTCTCTACATTGTATTTGACTTAATATATATCATCCATACATATTCAATATATAGACAGCCATCATTAAATTATAAGTTTATGTTTTTCTTCCCTCTCACTCCCAATCTCTTGAAAATAAAAAGAAAATACAATTAATAAGCTTCACAAGAGCAATAGAAAAACTAAAAATCTTGAATGGAGGTTTGAGATTGATTCCATTTTAAAAGTTACTGATAATCAATTATCTTTTATTATGACATATATTTACTATATCAACATATGTAAATATATTTATTATTTTTACACACACAAATGTGCTTCTAGTTCTTTTAGAATGGTTAATCCCTTGAAAAAAGCATTTTGGTTGCAAGACTATGACTTCAAAAAAAAAAACCCCTCTTTTTTTAAAATATAAAGCCTATTTAATTTGACTTGCAATGCAAGCACACTTGATGCTTGTGCATTTAAATTTCAAAGTACAATTAATTAATAATTATTTATTTACAAGCTAATCAAAAAATGTGATTGACAAAAGAAGAAGTAGGTTATTGAATTTAGATATGTTCTTATGTATAAAGTAATCTACATAATTGGTATAAATTTTGTGATTTGCTATCAAATATCACATGAGAATCATCTAATTGTAGGGCATCTCACATGGACTAAGATTGAGGGATCAACAAGTACATCATAGAGAACTTTTAACATGCGAAAACATTGTAATAAATTTACATATAATTAACCAGTAAAGTTAAAACAATCCTAAGATCTTCATAGTACTATGTGCACAAAAATTTTATTTATCTAATACCTATGGAATACATTTCATGCGTGGGGTATTTGTAAATTATAATTTTTCCCTTAAAGACCAAAACAAAACTAAGCACACTTTAAAAAGGTGAAACTTGAAATTAAGTAGAACATAACCTTCTGTGGATCGCCCACAACTTGCATACAAAAATCAACTATACATATGTGTGTGTGTGTGTGTGTGTGTGATTTAATAATATTTCAAACTATAGAGTAATAGAATAAACCACAAGTCCTTTTGCATAAAAGATATATTTTCAAAAATAACAAGAAGAAAGTTCAAAATGCAAGAAGGCTTTAATGTCAATAAATGCTTATTTATATTGAAAGCCACTATGTAAGGAATTTCAAGAACTTGCAATGATACGAGATAATATAAATTATCTATATATGTACTACATGCATGTTATTAAGTACCATCTCTTGTTGAATTGATAAAAACACTACGTAACAAGAAAACAAATTAGATTTTAACATAAATATGGATTTAAAGATAGAGATGTAACTTCTCAATATGAATTTTTTTGCACCATTCTCTAATTTGATATGGAAAAATTGATAGCAACACTCTCCTTTTATATTTTCCTATAATAATAATCAATATCCTAACTCCAACAGACCCACACCCCACTCTTGTTTGGAGCAGTTTTTGGTTGAATCATTGCTTTACACAAAGTCTATTTATGTTTTATGCTATTATAGTAAAAAGTGTCAAAATTGCATTATTTTAGTTTATTAGAACGTTGATGGTGAAGCAATTTTTTCTCCTTGTTTATTGTTCCGTCAACTATATTGAAATTATTAAAAATCATATATGCTGTGTTTTAAAATGTGAATAAACCTAATCAAAGCATTAAAATAATTTAAACAAATAATATTTTTATTTTTTCAAAAAATTTAAAAACTAATTTTTTTGAATTTTTTTAAAATTCATCAAAATGTTAAAAATAGCTAAAGTTTTTTGTTTTAATTAAAAAAATATAGGAATCATTACCTAGGATGATATTTTTTCCCTTGGTGTCACTTCATTTAGATCAACAAATCTTTAATATTATGTTATTTTATGATTTTTAAATGATATCTAAATAAGTCAGTCAATTTTTTAGGTCATCTAGGTCCAAAAATTTTACGCTTTGCTTGCAAACACTTCTTGAGTGAAAAATAGCAAATAGTGTTGATTGAAAATTTTATGCATAGTTTAAAAATGTTAAAGTGAAAATTTTATTTGTCTGTTTTTGTGTGTTTGTATATAAAATTTTATACAGTAATTGTGTAATGTAGTTGTATATAGAAGTAATAATTACTTTTGAACATCTATAATATATATATATATATATATGTGTGTGTGTGTGATCGTGAGTATATAGATAATAAATTAACCTCGAATAATTAATGTATAAAATCGAGGGAAATTGAATTTTATTAAATTTCAAACTATTGTATATTTGAAAGTTGTATTACTGTGTATGTTTTCCGAAGCATATGATCTCCAAAAGAAGAATCAAATTAATGAAAGTCTCAAAATATTTGAAAACCCATTATTAAATGTTTTCATATGTTAAAATGGTGCGTAGTTTAGGTTTGAAGAACTAGTTAGTGTGATCAAATGGTGAAAATCCCCAAAAAATGAAAATTTCAACACCAAATGACTCAAACCCCTCCCAAACTATAAAAGGCAGGTAAAAGAGATTAGAGAGGGATAGAGAGCGCAGTTTGGAGAGAAAGAACCCCAAGAAAAATTTTATTCAAGCAACATAAGATCAAGACAAAGATTTGGGGGAAAAATTTAAGGAGTTCTTAGGCGGGATGTGTGGACCGGCTAACAAACTACTAATCCCCAGGTTTTTTTTCTTTTTTCTATTATTCTCAAAGATTGAATTTTTGAATAAACTTTGTGATAAGACTAGTTAGAAACATATATAGCTAAATTTCTAGTGTCTAGAAATCATTTAAATAAATCTAAACTATGATTTAATTTATTCCTTTTAGTTTTAATATAATATTTTCTATTTAATTATTTGTATTATCTATGCTGAATTCCAGTTATATTTATATGATTGAATTATTTGTTATACGTGAAATTGTACACTTGAAAGAATCAATTTTATACATTAAAATTGAAGTACACACATTTGACAAAACTTTGAGCTATGAGGCTAGGAGATCCTAATCAATCAAAAAGGGGTGATGAAATGTATGTATTTAGAACAATATGAAACCAAAAGGAAATTCCTAGTTAATTCACTTAAATTTTCATTCGACGCTCAAAAAAGGTAATGGAAATAAAATTGAAAACCTTGATTAATAATAGGATGGAATGAATATTAAAAACTAATTGAATAATTAAATATAATTAGGAGGAGTGATATCAATTTCTTAGGTGATTTCCATATATTAACTGTCTCCATATTATTGTATGATGCTTGACGAATAAATATTTGCTTACTAGTTGATTCTTCTTTGCTTATTATTATTATTATTTATGATTCCATTAAGACTGCTTAACTTGAATTTGAGATTAAGTAGTAGTAGTTGATTTAGCTTGATTTCAAATCCTCTTAGGATGATACTTGTAATCACTATTGTATTGTAACTAGACGTTTTGCACTTGTAGTTTAATTGCGAATTCCATTTTCGAGATATTAGAGTCCAATATTTCTAGAGGGACCTTAAAGCATGACTTGTGCATGCGCACATTATCATAAATGTGTTTTGAATGCCCAGTCATGATATCCCCAATCTAGTTCAAGCCTTACAAGACGAACTTGTTCCTAGATATGCACACTTGTCACATGACCCCTGGCACCAATTGCTCATACGCTACTTGCTATCTTTTAGCATGTTGATATTAAACTCAAGAGTTTTTGGCATCTTCCACTCATCCACCAACTGCAATCCAACATCATAACTACTTCTTGAAATTCCCACATAGGTCAGGTATTCCATCTTGCATTAGCCATTAATAAGGACAATCAAATTCGATTGTTTGAAGAGAACACGCATGAATATATCAATGATCACGCACCTAAATATACGAGCAACCCTATGATGGAGCAACCATCATCATTTCTTAGGGCATGTGATTACATATTTTAAAATGTGTAATATGGCAACGAGATGTGTGCTAATCGTGCATACAATATTTAGAGTGTGTGAACACTCGTTCAAATTCCTAAACATAGCTAAAATAGATGCAAATGGATGATGGTACTATGATCAAATTATGATGCAAGAATTGTATAACAACTTGAAATGTTAAAGGCCGGTCCAACATATTTTACATCCACTGAAATGGAGAACTGAATGGCACAACAACAATACTACAACAATATAACAACCATAAGAAATTTTAAAGGTAGCAAATCCTAGGCAAAGTTCCCTAAAACAATACAAGTACATTTCAACATGGAAGAAAATGCAATAATACAACAAATTAAATATCTTGTTCACAACAACAATCTCCACAACAATATAACAAAAAAATGGTACTTCAACCCTCTCAACTAATCCACTCACTCTTTGTTGGTCTTCAAAGCAAGGAATATATTGTGCTGGCTATGGTGTGTCAATGGCTAATATGCACATAAGCAGAGCATTTCGATCCTAATTATTTGTAATGAGCATCCATCAAGTTGTCTAATTTGTCCAATGTGTCTTCTAGTCCATCTACTCTATGTCTACTCTTTCAGCACTACAATGTTGTTGGGCTCCCTAACACATTATTACTATCCTTTCTAGGTCACTGAATCCTGTTGACACTACCTCACCTCGAAGTAGCTTTCCATGAATAAGTCGAGTTTAGTATGCTGCTTGATAGGGAGGAAGGGTTGTGAGGACAAATGCTCACATGGTGCAAGATTGTTCTGCAACACCTTTGTGAGCATATCGTAGAAAAGGGGGTCATGGAAAAATGGGATGTGTTTGCAGTGGTGCTACAACCAATCAAATAACTTAGCCATCAGGTACTAAATTAGTAGTGCAAGAATTTCATAATACAAGGAGAATAAGGCATGTGAATGGGCATAGGTAATGCTATTTAGTTCCTTAGAGTTTAATTCAAAAAATAAGTAATTACATGTTGTAAAATTGAATTAATTTTTAAACACACTTAGAGAAATAAGGAAATAACAAGTAATAAAGAAATAAGGAACCAAGATATATGTGGTTCAACTTAGCAAAGCCTACATCCACTGGGTAACAAGATATATTTTATTATGTAGAGTTGTGAAACATGTAAAACATGTTTTTGCATCCCCAACACATCCACTATTTATAGGGAACACTCTAGAGGCCACTATCTATGTTCATGCCACTCCTTCGTCATGCCAACGTGGCCTTAAGTGACTTCAATTGCTTCAACCGCTATTACTCATTGGCTTGGAGAGATTCCTCATACCTTAGTCATACAACCTTTCCCCAACCATGATAGGATGACTGGCATGAGTAGGGATGATTGAGACATAAATCTCGCTAATTGGGTTGCCCTCAAATCACCTCAGATCACCCAACCAACCTAGAGCTTGCCTGTCTTACTTGCTGGTGGAATACTTAAGGGCCATATCACCACTCTCCCACACAGTCCAAGGACTATGTCTTTGGTTTTGGATCAGATCACAAACAAATCTTTTAGACATGATACAAAACTGTGTATCTATTTTCTCACATCAAATCAGGCTTTTCTTCTGGGGAATGATGTCATCTTTCCCCTTATAAAAAGCTGTTTGTTTCTCATGTTTGTTACCCTAGAATCACATCATTCTTTATTGTTTTTTCAAGAAAGTGTCCAACTTCCCTTTTGGTGATTTCCTATTTAGTGGCAATGTCTCCAAATCTTCTCTTGCTAGATTAACAATTTCATGGACTCAACATACCAAAGAATCCAAACATATCATGGACCACATTGAGAAGCTTGAGATAGATAATATGAAGTTAAAGATTAAGAACTAAAAGTTGAAAGAAGATGTCTCCATTGAGGAACAACTTAGGGCTATTAAAAAGGAGCTTGAATGAACTCAAACTAAATTTGATGAACATTGCAATATAGCACGACAGATTGAGAAAGTGCACTACAAACTTGAGTAAGACTATCAAACTCTAATTGACCAACTGTATCACTCTAAGCTGGAAAAGGGAGCAGCCACTCACGTCGTGCCTCATAAGCACTTTTGGTCTATTTGCAAGGGTTCAAAGATGGTTATAACGTCCTCAACTCTTATTTCATGCGGTGGCTCATGGACTACCATTGCTTCCACTCCTTCTACATAGACCAAGTTGGGAAAAACACTTTCCCTTCATTGGGCATTTCCAAATCCCTCATGGAAATCTAATGATAAATAATTTTTTATGTTTCTCACTTGTTGCTATTAATATCCCATTCTATAGCTCCCTCTTTTTTTTCTTGATTTTAGTGTTGCAGTAGGGTGATGAAAAGTAAGTTTCTTACACTTTTTCTATCTTTTTGAACCAATACCAAATGTCATAAAATAATAAACAAGAATTAAAACAAATATTCCAATTGCTCCCACTAAGGCAAGTATAGCATCTCTTCTTGAGTATGCCAATATCATTATAAGGAAAACCTTATTCATCAGATTATACTTACCACAGGAAAGGACCTATAGCACTACTTCTTGAATGTAATATTTAGGGGTTTGCTCCCACCCAAATTACCTAACATTATACTTATACTCAACTTGCCAGACTTATTGGGTTTAAACACACACCTCAGATACTTAACCTCTCACTTCTTTTAGATTGCTCCTTTTTTTTTTTCTTTCACTCTAATATATACAAATAAAAGGAGTCCAAGCTGACTACATTGACATTTAGCTATCCTCCACGTTGTCCAGATTATGGGCTGATACTTCACACTTGATCCTCAATCAACAAGGCCAACTTGGTAATAGGTAGGAGCTCTTTGACACTCTAGAGTTTACATGTTTTGAATAGGTACCAACCTACTACTTTAGAAATTTAAAAATTCAGTAGACTAACTAGGTCACTATGCATGTACTCCTTGAACTCAATCAACATAAGTACTTAAATCTCAATGGAAAAATTCAATACTTAGCTAGCTTGGATTCAAATTTACTAAGTCGCATAAGATATTATTGGTGCATCATCGGTCGCCATAGGGTTTTAGACCTACCACATGCCACAATTGATGATATCATAGAACGATTACCATAGCTTTGTTAATCTACCCATCTCTGTCTTACACTAGCCCATTAAGTATGGTACTGCTTTAACACCCAACAATTTAGTGCAGTAGCTATATTCTTCCAATTGAGTTGAATAAAGTTACTTTTGATTCATTCCCCCCATGCTTCTGCTCCTCATACATGCATTGGATAAAAATCTCAACATACATCTATAGTTAGGTCAACTTCCTATTACGACTGTTTTCACCTGGTGCTACATGTTTCCCTTATCCATCTGTAACATTATAATTATATGTATGAAGCAACAAAGGGATGGCACTACTAGAAAATGCAAATGCACTCGAGTATGGTGCATGATCTATCATTTGACTAATATTGCACTAAGAGAGATGCCATTGCATCTAAAGGGAGTGAAGTAATTTGTTAGCTAATTTGGTGGAAGAGCTTTAACTAGAATGAAGTTTTTGACTCAAAAGCCTATGTTAGCTTCTCTATTCTGTGCTCCACCTACAACCATGGTCCAATCATCTACGATGGGGGTCTATGGTCTCACGAGGACCTTACCTTTGATCTATAAATTCACACCTATTTTCGTCAAATAATGTATTCTTACACAATATATTTGAATATGCTTATAACCTAATGTTTCGCAGCAAGGCTATGGGCATTACTCGGTGCCAGCATGGAAATTGAATCATGTAGGCTCATGCCCCATGGACAACTCAATGTCAAAACCAACCCTGAGAAAGCCGCCACAATTGACTAAGCTCCTAACTTTTGTTCATAGGATTTCTCCAAGTTGAACTAGTGCTTTCAACTAAGGGCTCGACAAATCCCATGATGGGAACACTTAATCCCGTGGAATTAGGTCTACAACCCTTACTTTTTGGCACATGCATCCCACTCCTAGTGCAAAACCTATTTTTGCCAAGTGTAGGGATTCTTCTCATGGCTCTTCTTTGTAGTGGCGTTAAGGACTTTTGAAGAGGACATTAATGAGTACCATCAATTGACTTTAGAAATTGTAGGGAATATATTTATAACTACCCTCCGGAAAGGTATAGTAAAGGCTTTGTAGGGTAGAGATGAATGTCACAGTTTACAATTTTTTAAACTAAAAAATGCAATTTTTAATCATTGTGCTTTTTAAATTTATTTTTTTCATCTCTCTTTTTTACATAATTTTGAAAAGATACATGTAAGTCACATACCTAAAATTAAATGAAGTAATAATAACTTTATTAGATAATTGTTTTTTATTTAACTAAGACAACTTAGCTGGGGTCAAATGCTACACTATAAAAACAAGTGTGCATTTAGAACTTTACTATTTTAAAAAAAATAAAAAATAAAAAATGATGATCTATATGTCAGCTAATTATATAGAGGTTTTTAATGTTGTCAATTGAGATATAAAACTTTAGCTATGTTTGGGAAATGGGTTTTTGTTGCGGATGACCTATGGGAAGAATAGTATTAGGATAAGTAGTGCATTGGAAAAAGGATTTTGATGAGATAAAGAATATGACTTATTTGAATATTGATGCGTGTTGTCATCATACCAAAATTATAAATGTATAAAAGAAATATTTAGTAAGCAAAAATGTTGTATCCATAAAGAGGGTATATGTGTCTATCAATATAATTAAGTATTTATTAGTTAGGATGTCCAAAAATAGTGATAAGGAAAATGATAAAGAAGAAATTACAGACACATAGAGAGTAAAGCGGTTAGCAAAAGGTAACAAAATTCCCATAATGACAAGTCTAATCCTTTGTGATACGCCGGTTCCTAATGTAAAGTGAATTACGTCGATTATCAAATTAATTATTTTATTATAGCTTATTAATCCTAAAATTGTTAAGATGTTCTCCTGAACTCTCCTAACACTTTAATTTAAAATCAAGTGTGTTTCTACAGCCTAATCAAATTAAGGATCAAGTTCAATGATTAATAATATGAATTCACACTAGTTTTACAATTTTACTTTCATTATTCTCACAGAACTAATGTTTATAATTCGATGTCTAACAAAAATTTTACTCCTGTTATTCCTTACACAAGCACAGATTAATAAAAAGGTTGATAAAATCCTTTAATCACCATTTAAATTACTAATTGCAAATAACACACACAAGGATAATTAATCATAAAACCATGCATTTATCAATAACCAAACACAATCACAAGGAATTAGAATTTAATTTAGCAACCCATAATGTAATCAATAAAAACCATAGAAAAATAATTTATCAACCTACAAACTTAATAATCTAAGAAAAAGTTTGGAAAACTTAAGTCTTGATTGTTGGTGTTCATGTAAATGATGAATTCCCTCCAACTTGGTGCATATTCCTTCTCTCTTGCTTTTCTTATGCTTTCTTCTTTGATCTCTAAGTGTTTTTAATGTTTAAGGCTCTAAAAAACTCTCTTCTAAACTTGTTTGATCCTATACTTATAGGTTTTGACGGCTAAGATCAAGATAATTACATAAAATAGATAAAGTTACCCTTAAAATCACATCCCCAATTGTGCCCCGTGCTATGTCTCGTGGATGGAAGCCCTATCTATTAGTGATATGCCACCTAATACCAAAAGATAATGAGATATAATAAAGGCAATTTGGCTGTATATGTACACTTTCATGTATTGATATATTGGTTTCCTTTTTATACCAATATTATGGCAATATTTCAAGCATGTAAATCCCGAATGCTATAAAGAGTTGCATTTTCCTATATGATTACATGAAGAAGCCTTATTCATAAAGAATTATGAACATGAATACAAGACTATCTTAGTACACAATCACTCAAAATAGTTCATGAGTCATAAACTCTCTAAAGAGCATTAGAGAGTCGACATAACTTACATACTTTATATTTTTATAATGAGTGTCATGTCTTTGAGGTTCTCCTACTACCTTAGATTGTGGTCTCCAGAAATTGGGTTACAATTACCCACATGCTCCCATAAGACATTTAAGGTTATTGTCGCCCAAGTGCCCATCCTTGTTAAGTACTGCCTCAAAAAAGGTAGTAAATTTTGACTTCTAAACTAATGCTTCTCCAAAGAAGTCAATTAACATCAATTTAGTCAAAGTAACGCTCAGTTTGAAAATTTTCTTACTTTCTACACAATTCATTAAAGGTGGGGAAACAAGAGTGGATAACATATGAAATGTACAAAGGTATGAATCTTCCCTTTCTTGTATTTCATCCTTCCCTTCTAGTTGCTACCACATCTTAATAGGGATTGGTTCCTTTTCTACCATGGGCTCTAATTGATGAAATGGCTCATTAATGACATCAATCTTCTTCAAGGTGTCTCCTTCAACAATTGTGATATAAATGGTTCTGTGTAGCTCAAACCTAAGTCTTGGTTTTCTTTGAAATTTAATGTGTTAAATTATTCCTCATGAAATTCTAGGATATATGTAGAACTATGAATTTCATCCAACATGGGCTCAATTACGACTCCACACTATATCCTCTTCTTCCTCTTCACATATCCTAATCTATCCTCTATTTATTACTTGATGCTTTTCAGGATATAGTTTGATGTTGCTCAATAATGAATCACAGGTTTCATTAAATGTTACTCTGGTTAGCTACTCCAGAAATGCACAAAGGTAAATTTTCAATCTTTGATGAGGATTTCCACCTTTGTCATGTAATCATGGATGGACTTCGCAAAATCCACAACAATGTCTTCTAATCATTGCTGCTTTTATAGTGAGACTTCCACCCTGCCAAGGACATGCTATGGTATAGGTTCTATTATATAACTCATCAAGTCTTGGCTATTCTCCCAAGAGGAATTTAGTTGATGCCCTAGTCCTAGATCATGTGTAATTCTATATGGATTTTATTAGCTTGAACACTAATATTCACAATCCATGTGTTGGGGTGGTTAACAATTTCTTCCCGGACAATAGGATCATGAAGTCCTACACAATATTTGCACATTTGCACAAAAGATGAGTTTATAGTGATAATTTCTTGTGTTCAAATTTAATGAACAAGAAATTAGTACAAATGAAAGTAAATTTGAATTAAACAGACTTTATGGGTACGAATATCTAAATTTAACTCTTTAATTTTTTCTTCAATAACAAAATTTTGAGATTTGAACAACTTTTCAAAGAAGGGCTTACACTTGATCTTCTTTAAAGTTTGTTGGATCTTTAATTTATATTAATTCGTTGGCTTAGCATAACAATTTTGAATCAAATGCCAGAATTTGTTGACTTTTCACAAAGAATGCCTTGAATTTGGTGATAAATATTGTGGATCTTCTTTGAACTTTTGGAGAGACTTTCTGGGGATAATTTGTGGTACTTTTAGACTTCAATTCTTTATGAGACATCAATTTTCTTGTATTTCATGGAATCAGCTCTTATTTATTGCTTTAAAAGAGATAATTTTGCTGCATCAATATGTTAACATGGCTCAACTCTATTAGCTATAGCAATTGGACCTTATTACTACATTTACTTGATAAGCTTAGATTTGTATAAATCATCATCTCCCATGATTTGATGAGATTTTGACATTTAACACAATTTGATTGGCCAATTAAAATATCAATTATCTATTTATTTGTTTTAGGAATTATATTTATTTAAAATTCTAAAATATAAATAGAATTTATTTAATTGATATTTTTTATTATGTTTTCCACATGTCACTATATGACTGGACACAAAAATTTGAGTTTCTACAAATACCCCCTCGAGACGTGTTCATAAAGAAATTACTTTGAATGAATAAGTTTCAATTTTTGTTAATTTTTTTAGGCATAATACCTCTTCAAGAATTTTCTCTTGATTTGGCTGATCTGCAATCTGTCTTTTTCCACCAATTTGTGTGCGTCATTTATGTAAGCCTCGTTAACCACATAAGGGCCATTCCACTTTGGTGTAACCTTATTTCCACTATAGTAGGTAATAACAATAGGCCTCCCTAAGGTAAGCACCAATTCTTAGGATTGAAAGGAACAAGCATGCATTTTCTTATTGCACTCTTTTGACATGCAAGCTTGGCAGTACTCGAGCTTTTATTAGCATCCAACTTTTTTTCATTAAGTACCTTCAATTCTTCAAGGCACAAGCAACTGTTCTCCTCTTCTGTTAACCCTTCTTATGTGGTGATTCACAATGACGGAACATGCTATTCAAGTGGGATGACAACCTCAACTCCATGTATTAATACATAAGGAGTTACATGTATAAGAGTTCTATAGGTGGTTCGATAAGCCCATGAAACTTCTCCAATCCTTTTATGCCAACCTCTTATTGACTTGGAGACTACCTTCTTCAATAGGTTAAAGAGTGTCTTGTTGAAAGCTTCTGCAAGACCGTTGGTCCAAGCATGGTACATTAAGGACTTCCTTTGTTTAAAGCCGAACTTTTAGCACAACTTATCAATACTGCTATTAAAGAACGACTTCCCATTGTCAATGATAATATATTGAGGGACCCCATACCGATATCTGTCGACTTACATCCCATACTAGCATCGGGAAGGCGCGATGCTTGTTTATATCTTTTTGATCTTTATATATACACAAATCTATGAGAGACAAACAACTTTGTTTCCCACAACTAACACCCATAGATGTTTTAGGAACTGAGGTTCTGAGCTATTTTTGAGCTCCGCTTTTAAGTATATCTTTCTAAAAATTCCTATACCCAGATCATCTTCATTGTCTTATAGTGTTGGCTTCCAATATTAAGCATATGAATCCACCATCAAGAGGAAATATTTTTCTACCCACATATTTCCATACATAAATTGCCATCTTTGGACCATCATTATAAACCAATATTTGTCTTTAAGTATAAGGTTTCTTTGGATGGCATCCATGGCAAGATCAGCACATTTATCACCTAACTGAGAGAGGTGCAACAAAGGAAAAGACATTTCTTCTAACAACGGGATTAGAGGTCTTATGAAGCTTCTCTCCCCTCTTTTTCAAAATTTTTTCTCTTAAAGATGTGGCATGAAAGCTTCTATAACTTGCCAAATCTTGTGTCAACCACATCCACATCGAAAATTTGCTTTGAAGAATTGTGAGAATGGCAAAGAAAAGAGTTGAGCATAATGACACATAAGCTTTTTGCATGGCTCTAGTGCCAACATTGAACAGGTGTGATGGGATGCATCAAGAAGATTTATCATTAAAGTACCAGTGATAGTGGTGTCATGGCAGTACCCTGAATCATTGGGTAAATGGTGATTGGAACCCGCAATGCCTGGTTTTTAATGAAGCACTAGAAACAGCAGTAGCATGAAAGGATGTGATGATGATTGAGGTAAAGATTAGCTTTTAACAATGCTAGAGGTAGAAATCAGCTTCTTTTAGTTACACTAGTACGGTGACTTCTTTCTTAAGGCGATGGCGTGGAGATATTAGACTAGAAGTCATGAGTTGCAGTGGTGCTAGAAATGGCAGATTTAACATAACGATGCTTTCTCCACTTTTAGTGGAGCAAAGGGGTGATATAGTGTGTGAGCATAAGGCTAATGAATTGAGGTAATGAGAAAGGCAATAGGGTTGGGAGACAATTGAAAGGCCTATTTGGCTAGGGCACTTTTATTGAATAAGAAAGGGTGTGTTTAGCCTTCTACCATGAGGACATGTTTGGATTTCTCTATTTTGCCTCTTTTTTTTTTTGCACAAAGTATCGCTCAAATCACTGTGAAGTCCCAACTGGCCTGCTTTAGGTCACGAGTAACAGGCTTGAATCTTGCCTATAAGTATGAGGCTTGAATTTTGCCTATGAGTACCAAGCTTGAATTTTACCTATAAGTGTCAGGTTTCTTCTTTTTCCTTGTAGAGCTGTGCCTATGTCAAGAAAATCACTTCAACTCTTTCTAAAGTTTGGCTTGCATCAAAGAAACTTAACTAAAGGTAAGAAAATTGCATCTTACCTCTGTCATGTTCTCTTCTCTACTTCTCTTTTTGTTTTCTTTCTTTTTTTCTTTATTCTACTTCCATTACAACAATAAAGCTCAACAATGGCAACATTGACCTTAAACCCTGTAATAGCAATTACTGTCATGCTACCTCCTTAAAGCAACACTGAGCTTTTTAGAATCTTTGAGTCTAGAGTTTTATCTTTCGAAGTCCAGAGCTTTATATTTCAAAGTCCAAAGTTTTATACGTGAAAGTTCAGAGCTATATACTCTAGAGTTTAAAGTTTTGTACTTCAGAGTTTAGAGTTTTATACCTTATTTAGAGCTTTATAGTTCAAAGTTCAAAGCTTTATATCTTAGTTTAATCCCATTACAATGCCATCAGAGTTTTACATGATTTGGTAAGATTTGCATACGGTGTTGAATGCCCTACCATGATTGTCGTAGAGCATTATTGCCTTAGAGTGTTGTATGCTCTACGATGGGTGCCTCAAATTGTTGCTTGCTTTGGCATGACTAGCACAAGGTGTTGCATGCCTTGCCATGATGGCCACAAAGTGTTACATGCTCAGTTATGATCACCTTAGAGTGTTGTATGCCCTATGGCGATCACCTCATATTGTTACCTGTTTTGGCATTATTGGCATAAAGTGCTACATGCTCTACTGTGATCGCCTTAGAGTGTTGCATGCTCTATGGTGATTACCTCAAATTGTTACTTGCTTTGGTATAATAAAGAACTCTAAAAGTCCAAGGAAGCTAAGTTCGAAAAGTGTTAATGAAAAGTCCATGTACACAACTTGAAGGTGAAGTCGATATAAAGTTCATGGAAGCAACTTCAACATGAAGCCAAGGAGTAGTCCACTGAGGCAACTTCAACATAAAACCAATGAGAGGTCTACTGAGGCAACTTCAACAAAGAGCCAATGAAGAGTCCATGAAAGCAAGTTCGAAGGGGATCAACTAAGAGTCTACAAAGGGCAACTTTCAAAAATAGAGTTCATGAAACTTCCATGGATGCTAATCTTAAGGTGGGGTTTCAATTTGAATTTGGGTTTATTCGATAATATACACTCATATCAAGGAACTTTTAATTTACTTTGGATTTGTTTGACAGTTTATTCTCGCATCAAAGAGTTTTCGTTTAGCTTTAGCTTATTTGATAGTTTATACTCAAATCAAGGAACCTTAGATTTGAGATTTGTTAATAGTTTATACTTATACCAAGAAGTCTTTGATTTGAGATTTGTTTGATAGGTTGTGCTCATGTTAAAGAGATTTGAATAAACAACTGAAATTTGTTGACTTTTCACGAAGAACGTCTTGAGTTTAATAATAAACACCATGAATCTTCTTTGAACTTTTGGAAAAAGTTTGTGGAGAGAATTTGTGAAACTTTTGAACTTCTATTTTTTATAAAAACTTCAATTGTCTTGTTTTCTATGGAATCAGCTCGTATTTATAGCTATAGAAGAGACAATTTTGCTACATCAATGTGTTGACGTAGTGCAACTCTATTAGCTATTGTAATTTGGAGCTTTATCGGTACATTTATTTGATAAGCTTAGATTTGTGTAGATCATCATATCCCATGATTTGATGATATTTTGACACTTGGCACAATTTAATTGGCTAATTAAAATATCAACTATCTATTTAATTATTTTAGGAATTATACTTATTTAAAATTTCAAAAATATAAATAGAATTTATTAATTCGATATTTTACATTATATTTTCCACATGTCACTATTTGACTGCTAGAAAAATTTAAGTGTGTATAGAGTCAACACAATATCTCAATTGATTAATTTGCTTTCGAGCGTCATCCAAAGTGTAATTTGAAGAATAATATCGAGCTTGTATACAATCTCAATCATCATTAAATGGTAAGCACTTATTGTAGCATCCAAAAAAAAGAAAAAGCCATCAAAAATACAACTAATGCTACTACGCACAAAATGGGGGTAAAAAGGATCAATTCACACATAAGGTGTATGATAGAAATCAATAAAGTGTACAAGCATACAACACAAACCCCAAAAAATCTAAATGAATGATAGAGAAACGAAAATAGAAAGAAAAAAAATAAAGAAGCAAGCAAACAAATATATATATAGAAAACGAATAATGGCCTAATCTAGTAAACACATAGAGTATTTAATAGCACTCATCACCTTCCTCAGCAACGATGCCAAAATTTGATGCATGTCATTAACATGCCAAAATTTAAATTCATGTAAAAAGTACTCGATAAGTACAAGTGTCGTATCCATGAGGAGGGTCTATATGTATCTATCAACCTAACTAACCGTCTATTAGTTAAGTTGTCCTAAAGTGATAAAAATGAAAATAATAAAGTAACAAACATTTTGAAAACAAAATCACAAGCAAGAAGTAGCAAATTCTAATATTAAAGAGCCTAACCCCTTGTATTGTGCTGGTTTCCAATGTATGTTAAATTATGTTAATTATTGATTTAATTGCATTATTATAAATTGTTAATTTTAAAGTCTCTAGGATATCCTCTCGAACTCTACTAAAGCTTTGACTTAAGATATCAATGGGTTTTCCAAGCCTAATCGAGTCAAGTTATAAATTTTGTGATTAACAATATTTGTCCATACTAATCCTATAGTTTCACTCCTATTATTCCCACAGAATTAACATTTACAATTGGATGTCTAACGTGTAAGTTTTACTCATGTTATTCTTTGCACAACCACAAATTAGTTAAATGGTGGATTAAGTCATCTAATTACTATTCATATCATCAATTGCAAATAACAAGAATAAAGACAATCAAACTTAAATTCTTGCATATATTATGCACCAAACACAAACATAAGGAACTAGAAAGAAATTTAGCACTTCATAATGTATTCAACAAAAACCAACGCTAAATTATTCATCATCCAACAAGTTCAAAAATTACAAAAAATGTTTAGGAAAATTTAGCCTAAACAGGTGGTTAGCATGGAAGAGATGAATCCTCTCCAACTTGATATGGATTCCTTGCCTCTTCCATGCTTGTTCCCTTGATTTTTAGATGTTCTTAATGTTAAAAACTCTCCAAAAACTCCGTAAGACTCGTGTACTAACATGTATTTATAAGTATGGGTGGGCAGGTTGATAAAATTACAAGGAATGAACAAAATAGCCCTTAAAACCACATTGCGATAGCATCTTGCTCTGTTGTTCGTGGTCGTGGGCCTTTTGGTCGCGCCCGTGAACCCTGCAACAAGTTTTACATTCGTACTTTTTAAAACTCGTGGTCGCACGTCACCTTCTTGCGACCAAATTGCCCTTATCTGCTATCATACACCTAGTTGCGGTTAAGGGTTGCAAATGAGTCAAACACCTCTATTTTTTTCAAGTTTGAGTTTAAGCACAAAACAAAAATATAAAACTCAAACTGAAACTTGAGCTCAATGCATAAGTGTTAAGCTCGAGTTGAGTTTGATTCTACATTAAATTTTTAAAATTTTAATATTACTTAATTTAAATTTTTTTAATAGCTTTAATGTATAATAAAAATAATGTTTACAATAATTTGATTAATAAGAAGTAATAAAATATTTAAAAATATATCCATTCAATTAAATTTAACTAAGAGGATAAATTTAAAATAAATTTTGAGAATGAACATAATTTTAAAACAATATGAAAATAACCATTGGCAATATATTTTGAAACATAACTTAAAATTTAGAAAATAGCATATTAATTTTTGAAAAAAAAATATTTTTTAAGGTTCTCAATCACATATTTGAAATATTTTAATAACTGGATATAAATTGTCTCTTGGGATCCTCCATAAACTTTTCAACAATAACATAATTTTAATCTATCTAAAAATTTTATACAATATATATGATATTTTATAAATAATACATTATTTATTATTTTGATAAGATTTTTGTAGGGTTTCACTATTATTTTCATTGAGTTATATTTATTTTTGTTATTTTAATTAGAAATTTTGAAATATATTTTAATTTTGTCATTTGATAGAGCGAGCTACACCTATATCATAATTATACATATCAAGTAAAAAATTAAAAGTTCTCAATTTTTTTACCTAAAATTTCATAAAATATAAAAAAAAAGTCTACATCAAAACTAAAATTTAATGAATTGTATATATGTATATGTGTAACAATTACTATACAGTAAAATAATACTAAAGATGTATAATTGTATTAATTTATAATATTTATAATTTATTTAAATTATTTATCATTTTATGCATATACAATATTACAAACATTCCAAATTTTAAATGAAAATTTTATAAATTTTAATTTCAAAAACACATATAAAGATTAAAATCTCACATCTTATTTATTTATAAATGAAATATTATACACTAACATGTTAATAAAAGATGAAAAATTATATAATCTACAATATCCAAATTTCATTTAGAATCTATACATATTTTAATATCTTTATTACATTTTTTAGAAACTAAATTAAAATTTTGAATATTTTCAAAACTTTATAAAGAATTTTATATTTTGAAATTTTAAAATATATTTACTCAAACCAAACTTTAATACATTGTATATATATGCAGATAAAATCATATATAAAATAATTACTATAAATTAACATATTGCTACTAGTTAAACGTATCAATTGAATATATATTAATAAATTGTTATTTATAGAAAATATAAAAAACATAATTAATAAAAAATAGAAAAAGCTCGTGAGCCTTTCAAACCTACAAAAATGAGTTCAAACTCGAATAAGCTGGACTCGAGTTTTAATCGAGCTGGCTTGCAAAGCTTGTGAGTTGGTTCGACTCATCTTGTACCTCTAGCCACAATTGCTCTGGTAGGATACATTCTTTTACATATAACTTTTTTGTTCAATGTTCAATTAACCTGATTTTTACATTATTGAATAGCCAATCCATTTTTCTTTTAGTCTACAAAGTTTCAAATTAATTAAATACTCTATCAAAATGTGGCATCCTTTTAACTATTTGTCCTCTTAATATGTGGCATCCTACTAAATATTTCCTCCTAAATTACTGGTCCTTCCAAGTTTGTTTTCTTCCTAGAAGTCAAAATTACCTAATAATTCTTAGACCTAAAACATAATCATTAAAACACCAATATTAACCATAATTGTACAAGAGATGAATAAATTAATCTCAATTCTTTTCAATTACTTCATCTAGACAAATAATACCACAAAGTGTAAAAATTCAAGTATTCTACATTAAATCAAACGAATTGCATAGAAGACATAACTCCTTTTGTTGAGTCAACATGTATGCATATTTTATTTTATAATTTATTATCAAACAAAAATAGTCGATTTTAAATATAATAAAATTATATAATGTTATTAATGACAATAAAGTATATTTTTAATATTTTAGAAAACTTTATATAAAATGCGAGGGAATTTTTTTAATTGAATAAAAAGAAAAAATTAAATGAAATTTATTTAGAAAGGGTAAAAACAGAAAAATAAAAAAGTTAGAGAAAAAGTAAAAAAAAAAAGAAGAAGATAAATAAAAGAGAGTATTCCAGCCTTTTTACTTGAAGCAGCAAAATCTAGAAAGATGTATGGATTTAGACTTATTAGTGATCACGTGTTATGAAATATATTAAAAAGTTCAAACTCAGTTACAATAGATAAAGGTCTCACAATGGTTATGTTTGGAACTCAAGTTCTAATTCCAACACATACTCTCAAACTTCACAATATCAAACATAATATTCAATAATATTTTCATTCAAATTCAAATTCAAATTTTCATTTTCTCATATACATAACTAACTAATTATTTTTCAATCATTATACCAATTCACAATTAAATCAATACTTATATATTATCACATATATATTCACATTTATTTTATTTTTATTTATATCTTATAATATAATTATTATTCGCATAAACCTCCACATTATCCAGTCATTATTATATATTTTATATATATACATATTCAAATAAATTTTATTATATCTTATTAAAATATTTCTTCTAAACTAACTAATTATCACAATACAATCCATATCCAACATCACATGGACAGAAACCCCTCCCAAACATAGCCAATGCATGGTTTCCGTTGACTTAATTGACAGTGCAATGACTGTAATGCCTTGGCCCATCTTCCACGATGGCCCTTATCAGTGATAAGACGATGAATCCGACCCATCTTTATTACCCCATCGGTAGACATCTCTATTAACTTAATCTATCTGAGTATTCGTTTATCTGTCCAACGCTGTCTTTAGACGACGCCAAAGCAACCAGGGTGTCTGAAACTTCATTTGCTGGAGGAACAGTTCCAATTCTTTTCGCACGTAAGCGTTTGTGCTAAACAAGAGAACTCTATCTATGTGCATGTTTCCACGCATGCATGTGTATTTGGTTCAGAAATGGCTTTGGGCATTTCAAGATTTCCCATCCCACGTAGGAAATATAAAAGAGCTAGAACTTACAATCCAAACATGCCCTTCTTGAATAATGGTAACCGGACACGCCTTTCCCAGAAACACCTCTCCGCTCGCCAAACGCGCCTTTCTCCTTCTCCACTCTTGGAATGAATCAGTGCGTCCATTCGTCGAAACCCTTCATAGTCTACAAATATGGGTGTTTCAGACATTGTAGAAATCAATCATCAATCAGCTCCTAAACAACAGTCGTCCAACCTCTCATCACCATTTCTGCACTACAATCTGCACAGCCATCCTCTCTCTCTCTCTGCACTTCACTTTTGGCTGCAATCATCACCGTAGTCTTCTGCTTCTTCCATTGCCAGACTGCTCCTTCATTTGAATATAAAATTCCTCTACCACCATCCTTTGCCTCTCTTCACCGTGGTTGCACCCTTGCTTTACAAAATTAATTCAGCCTTTCAATTTGAAGTGTGACTTATTCTTTTATTGCTGCTGGCTTATTGGAATCCATTAAATTGTCAATTCCTCATATTCCAGAACTAATTCTTGAACAAGGCTTGTTCAATTACTTTGGGGGAATATTTAATTGTCGAAATAATTCTTCACAGATAGTGTTGCGTCCACGACTCAAGCTCCAAGTTTCAATGAAATTCTCCTGCAAGTACAAGGTGTAAAATGTGAAAGCCACTGGTGTTCTGGAAATTGTGGAAGTCCTAGGAGCCACAATTGCCCATGAGCTCATTTTACCATATGAAAATACAAGTTATCAGTTTTTTTTTTTTTTTTTGGGAAAAGACACCTTAAATTACGAATAAAATATCCAGAAATCCTGTTGTTTTAGTATGTTTGTTAGCTTGAATTAAATTGAATATATTTGGGGATACATAATCTACAGCAATTCTTGCCTTGTATGTACTGCCACTGTGCCAGGTGGTTTTATTTTTATACATTATCAGTCTATATAGAGTCATTATTGTCCAATATGCCAAAAAGTTCCAATTATAAAGATCACATGCGTTTTACATGCCAATTTTTGGCCAAATTAGGATTCAGAGTTTCAAAATTATCAAAATTTGCCAAAGTCCAAATATTTTTGCTAGATGCAAAAATTGAAGGACAATTTTCCTAAATAACAATATATATGGGACAAAAATTGAATTTTTGCTTATAATGAACTTTTAAATTAAGTATTAAAGGGCAACTAGAGAGTTATAATGAATTACAAAATGCCTACAGTATCTGTTCCATAAGATTTTCGAGCCAATGGTTGCTTTTGTCTTTGTCAGATCTTTTGGCTATGTTAGGGAGAGGTTTTGTTGGTGGATAATGTTTGATGGGAATTGCATTAGAATGAGTGCTAAACTCTAGACTGATTCAGCTTCAACAAGACAGTAATAAAAAGTGACAACTGAAACTTGGAAGGATGATTTGTTAGCTGAAGTTGCTGATTTATTCAGAAATGAAGACAGTTGCATTGTTGTATTTATGGTGGTTTCCTAGTTAGCTATCTAAGTGGTGGTTATGCTCATATAGTTAATAGAAGTTAGGAGCAGTTAATTGAGGAGTTAGTTAATGGAACAGAAAATTTGCCACAAAAATTGACTTACTGGTTATGTGATGTTCTGTGATAAATAGGCTGTGATGTTTTCTTGTGTGGCCGAGAATTGAATAAGAAAATGAAATCATCCTTCTCTTCTTTTTCTTGATTCTTTCTCTTCAAATTTCCTAATATGGTATTAAAGCTCTTGTTGGATCAAGAGAAGAAGAATCAGTCCTACAAGTATTAAATTCAATCAGTTCAATCACAAGTCATGCAAGGACCTTCAAATTCTATAAACCAGCAGAATGTGCCTTAACCACATCAGAACTCTCAGCCTTTCTTGCCACCTGATGATCCCAATTCTCTTTTCTTCATTCACCCATTAGATAATCGTAATACTGCCATAGCACATCCAAAGCTTTTAGGACAGAATTTTGCCACTTAGAGCAGAAGATTCACCCTGAGTCTTTCAATTAGGAACAAATTAGGTTTCATTGATGGAACCATTCCTGAGCCTACAAAGGAAGATCCTCGTTATCAAGCTTGGGCCAGGTGCAATGATTTGATCATTGCTTGGTTATTGAAATCGATGAGCCCTTCGTTAGCCTCCATTGTCTTTTATATAAGGCATGCTCATCAAATGTGGGAAGTGCTCTCCAAGAGATTTTCCCAATCTGATGACAACCGAGTTTGCAAGCTTCAGAGTGATCTTCAGGGCATAAATCAAGGAGAAAAAAGTGTAGATGCATACTACATTGATCTGCTTACTATTTGGGTGTAGCTTAGGTTATATAGGCCACCTTCTCACCGTAGTTGTGCGAAATGCAATCAAGAATGCTTTCAGAAATTTGTGGATCTTCAATAAAGGGACGAAGTTTACAAGTTCTTAAATGGACTTAATAAAGCCTATTCTTTTAATATGTCACAACTCCCTAGACAACGTCCTTCCCTCCATTAGATGAAGCATACAATGCCATAGTTGTGGAGGAAACACAGAAGGGATTAATCACACACCAACAGCATTGGAGTGATACTTTTGCTCTAGCTTCAACATCCGATAGGAAGTTTAAAATAGGGGAGCTAGTGTGTTTACATTGTGGAAAACATGAACACACAAAGGATAAATGCTACAGAATAGTTAGATTTCCACCCAACTCTAAATATACAAAAAACAAAGGGAAGAGTAGTCAGTCATCTGCAAGCCAAGTCTCACTGATGAGCTCGATTGATAGTGATGACAACAAGGAGGAAGAAGATAGGTATGCTCTATCTCAGGATCAGTTAAGGAGACTGATAGGCTTGCTAGCGAAGCAAGGAATTAGTCAAGGTATCACCTAAACCCTAAATAATACACAATGGCAATCTAACTACCAAAGCTTTTCCAACTTTGCAAGTACAACTCTCCATGATCAATGGTCTGAACCTCAACACATACCACTCATGACACAACACATTTGACTTACCTCACAGCTTTTACCCTTATAAACCTATAATAGGAATAACTTCTTCCTCATACTATTGGATTGTGAACACTGGTGCATCAGACCACACGTGTGCATCAATTGATCTTTTCTTTAACTATCATCCAGTTCATAATCTGTTTGTCAATCTTCTAAACAAAACCAAAGTCCTTGTAGCACATATAGGGACAGTAAGAAAGACACTGAAAAACAGGAACCAAATAGACGTCTCAGAAAGACAACTAGAGTTAGGAAGCTTCCTAAGTACCTTAAGGCCTACCATCATAATGGAACAACCTGCATAGCCATCATTATCCACTAGTCACCCAATTTCCAATTTTCTATCTACTAAAAGACTATTAGAAGAATACTTGTGCTATCTAGTCAGATTGAATCAGGTGCATGAACCAAGTTCGTTTGCTGAGGCTGTGATGGAACCACACCAGAGACGAGCAATGGTGGATGAGCTGCAAGCATTGAAAGACAACCACACATGGGAATTAGTTCAACCACCAAAGAATCAACACATAGTTGGTTGCAAGTGGGTGTTTAAGACCAAATTAAGGGTTGATGGTACAGTGAAAAGATAGAAGGGAAGTCTGGTGGCAAAAGAATACACCCAAGTACAAGGTCTTGATTAAAAGGAAACCTTTGGTCCTGTTGTCAAACAAACTATAGTGAGACTTCTCTTCACATTAGTAGTCTCACAAGGTTGGAAAATGCAGCAGTTAGATGTCAAAAATGCCTTCTTAAATGGGTAACTACATGAAGATGTGTACATAGAGATACCATCTGGATATGATACGATCAGAGGTGATATTAGATACAGTAAAAATATGGTTTGCAAGCTAAAGAAAGAACTTTATGGCTTGAAGCAAACCTCAAGACAATGAAATGAAAAGTTTACAAGGACTGTCTGTGCGCATGGTTTTAAGAAGTCAAGCTTTGATCATTCCTTGTTTATAAGGGATACTGATGGAGAGGATATGATTGCTTTACTTGTGTATGTGGATGACTTAATCATTGGTTGCGGAGAACAAACAAAATTGGATGAAACAATGCAATTTCTCAAGTTAAAATTCAAACTTAAGGAGTTGGTAAATCTAAGATATTTTCTTGGAATTGAAATGGCTAGATCAGTTGATGAAATGATGTTGTGCCAAAGGAAATACACCTTGGATTTATTAGAAACCTATGGAATGTTAAGGGCAAAGACAGCAAACACACCGATGGATAGGAATCAGAGGTTGACAAGGCAAGAAGGAAGCTCATTGGAGGACAAAACATACTACAGATAGATGGTAGGAAAGTTGATATACTTAACTTTCACCCGACCTGACATTGCACATTATGTACAAGTACTTTCTCAATTCATGTCTCAACCTACAAATATGCATCTTGAAGCAGCTTATAGGGTACTAAGATATCTAAAGTCAAGCCCTGGAAAGGGGATTTTTCTCAGTAGTAGAAATGATCTCATTTTGATAGCTTATATAGATAGAATTGGGGAGCATGTTTGGATTCTAGGAGATTAGTTATGGGCTACTGCATCTTCTTGGGGACAAATCTAGTAAGTTGGAAGTCCAAGACGCAATTTGTGGTTGCAAGGAATTCAATAGAAGCAGAGTACAGGGCAATGACAACCTACACTTAAGAAGTCATGTGGGTTTAAGGATTGTTAATAGACTTTGGAATAAAGAATAGAAAAGTGGCTACAATCCTTTGTGACAATCAAAATGCCCTATAGATATCAAGGAACCCAATACATCATGAAAAGACCAAACATTTTGACTTAGACATCCATTTTGTAAGGAAAAGGGTAAAGGAAGGAGTCATAGAGACTAACTATATCAAAATTGAGGAACAGCCTGTAGATTTGTTGACTAAAGCTTTGAATTTGAAGCGGTTCGCTTATCTGATCTCTAAGAGGGTAGATTGATTTAGCTCTAACAAGGCAGCAAGAAAGAGTGACAACTGAAACTTGGAAGGATGAACTGTCTGTTGAAGTTGCTGATTTGTTCAGAAATGAAGACAGTTGCATTGCTGTATTTATGCTGGTTTCTTAGTTAGCTATCTAAGTAGTGGTTATACTTATGCAATTAGTAGAAGTTAGGAGCAGTTAATTGAGGAATTAGTCAATGGAACAGAAAACTTGCCACAAAAACTGACATACTGGTTCTGTGATGTTATGTGATAAATAAGCTGTGATGTTTTCTTATGTGGCCGAGAATTGAATAAAAAGACGAAATCGTCCTTCTCTTTTTTTTCTTGATTCTTTCTCTTCAAATTTCTTAATAATGAGTAATATATTTAATTATAAAATTTTGATGCAATGAAAATTTTAATTTATTTGAGCATATGCATAAAATATATGATAATGATTAAATAATGTAATTATATATAAAGATAACGATTAATTTCTAGAGCATAAATATATATATATATAAATATAACTTTATGTATACATAAATAGAGGTATTGAGTTGACTGTCAATAAGCGTAATAATAAAATAATAATTAGTTAATTATATAAGTAAGAGAGAGATTTTGAATTTGAAGTTAAATGAAAATTTTGTTGGGTAACATCTTTAATTTTGTAAAGTTTGATAGATTATGTAAAGAATAAAAGGTGGGGTTATAAACACATCCTTTGCTTTTCTTGACCAATTGCATTTTAAATATTATCATGGGACATCCAGTTCATGCTCATTTTGATTGATTTTGTGGAGCACGATGAATACTATATAAGTTGACATGCGTGCCAACAATCCATCTCAAAGAAGAATTGATTAATTAATAAAGAAGAATATTGATTCTATGGTTTAATTATTTATTTATTGATCAGTGGGGAATGAGTCATATTCTTTCGTATTCGATTCTGCTCATGTTTTCGTGCCTACGCACCTCGCTAGGTAGGCTTGCTGCAAGCACACATATGTGCTTAAGGCCATTTTTATTGTCTATCTATGGGTCGTTGCATGGAGCATTGATACATAAAATCTACTCAAATACTACAAATGTTCTGAGTTTCAATCTATTTTGAAAAATCATTTAGTTAAGTGTAATGTAACCTTGATTTATTTGACCTTTTTTGAAACCGGGATGGGATAGGAGTCACACGCTTGAATGGAAACAAAATTTTCTTTGATTCTTTAACACCATTTAGTTATTTATATGTTTTTTATTCTATCTGCTTCAGCCCACAATATTTGTCTGTCATGTTTTTGTTCAAGGGAAAGAGGTGAAAGCCAGGTCCAAACTAGTGGCTATGTGCCTTATGCAAGTCAAATGAGAAACGTTATTTTCTTTGGTATTGTGGCGGCATGTTTGGATGCACATTGGAGTCCCATTTGCAGGGTGTATGCAAGTTTGTTGTTCAGGGTGGAGATGGAGTGCTGTGAATATTTGGATGTCATCACTTCCACTTGAATGGCAAGACTACGACATCAAGGGTTTATTCGAAGTCCTACAACTCAGACAGGCACAAATATTTAAAAAATAAAATAAAATAAAATAAAATAAATCAAAGGTATTCGAGAGACATGAATTGACAGAGTAATTAAGGGAAAGAAGGCCGGTGTAGATAGAGTCAACCAATCCTGATAGGCTCGACGATAATTAAGTGACAGATGAACAACTTAATCAATAACAATGTCCCTGAGGTGGGTGGCCTAGGGGCCTTACTTTTTAATTTAATATACATAATTTTGGCTAAGCTGATCAACTGTATTGTGTCAAATATAATATTTGAATTTTATAATATTGCTTTATTATGATGCATAGCATATTACAATGAAATATGGTATGTTTTTCTTCTTGATACCTTTCTTGAATGATTGGAACACTCTTATGATTATTCTTGTCACCAATGACAAGGCCCGTTCAACACATGACGCATTTATATGATTAATTAAATAAATAAATAATATCGTTTATCATTTATAAAAGATAAAAAGATATTAATAAAATAATAAATAAAAATCTTAAGAGAAGATGGAAGGAAACACATAATAAATTAAAAATTGAAGAAAACTCAATTCTTATGTATGTAAACAAAATAATGATATTTTTTGAATATAAATTTTTGTCACTTATAAAGTTCTTCAAATGATAAAAGAAAAGAATAAATTTGAAAAGAAAAATATAATATATTAAAAGCAAGAAAAAAGTGAATGAGATAAAAAAGAAATAATTGAAAAGGTATAGTAGAAAATAGAATATGGAAAAACTTTAGTGTAGTTTAATGATTATATATTGTGTTTATACTTTTAGTATATAGTATAATAGATAGATATTGATAAAGAAGTTGGCCACGCACACATATATGTATATATTGCATTCTTATATTGTATTTATAGTTGTGGCACATTTGACGTTTCTCCAATTTTTTTTTTTTTATAATTTTTAAAAGCTTACTCATTATAACAAATTATAATAAAAATAATATAGTTTTGTAATTATTAATACATAAAAATAAAAAACCTAAAAAAAGGATAAATGGAGCAAACGGAATGATATTGAAAATACGATTAAAATAATTTTATATTAAATGAAAATAAGAGCTATAGTAATTTAATGTCGTATAGCCATCTATAACTTGGTAACGGGCAATTAAAGATTGCAGTGCATTTATCTATACCATTTTATTATGGTTAAAGACTATTGCTTGATTGCATAATGTGTAATTCAAAAATTTTTTAAAAGAAAAGACGAAATTATATAAAAATATTATAAGATGAGTAAAACAATAATTTCAGGGTAATAACTAATATATTGTATAATTTCCACTCAAATAATTTCTCCATTTATTCTTCCTGCAGTTTCTCCTACAATTAATTTTTATTTTTCTTAAATTTATTCTCAACTCACAAAACTTTCTATTTTATTCTCTCTCAAATTTATCCTCAACTTCTCTATTTTGTAATTGCTTTTCATTTCTCTCTAATTTTCAAATTGCAAACATACAATTTGATCAACAATTTGACAAATTCCATCTAAAAAATTTGTAAAATCGTAAGATGTGTATATATTTTTTGTAAGTGTCGATCTTTAGAGTAACCAATTTGGTTGGCATGATGTCAAAAGACTAAAATACCTTCCATTTATAATTTTTTTTTCTTTTTTTGGTTACTCCTTCTAGTTTGTTTTATTGTGTGTTCTCATGTCCCTTCCCACTTTTCATTTTAATTTATTATTTCACCTCCATTTCCTAACTTTGTTATATTCTACTATATTTTCACATATTTTCTCTTCTCAAATTTCTTTGTTTGCTCTTTCATTTTATAAATTATATAAAATTTGTATTTAAAAATATTATTAATGAATTTATATAACTATGCACACAAACTAATATGCCTTCAACACTAGTTACGGGCAAAGGTGCTAAAGTATCAACCTTTAATTGTCAAAGTGTAATGACTTAAAAACCTTTAACATCTATTTAATTTGCACTTTCTTATGGCAATTTTCACTTCATTCTCCAAGCTATTATTTATTATCTTAGCTTTATATTCTCTATCCTCAACCTTAATTTATTTTATCCCAGTTATCTGCTTTATTTTTTTTTAATTACTGTCCTCTCAAACTCACATTAATTGTACTTTCTTTAAATACTTCATCAACCTTAATATATTCTATTTACTTCTTTCAATTCTATTTTTTTCTTATTTTAATTTTAATTTTAATATATTTTATAATTTAAGTTTTTAATGTTCTTTTAACTTTTTTTATTTACTTCCCTTCTATCTTTAAATGTTCTTTTAATTTTTAGTTTATTCACTAAATTACGTTTGAATTTTCTTTTACCTCTTTATTTTCTTTTAAATTTTAGTAGAATTTTATTTTTATTATTTAAATTTTTTTTATAGGTTATAATTGATCAAATAAATTTTTCAAGTTTTCTATATTATTTTATAGGTTATACCTTCTTTTGTTTTTTTTTTGTCTGTTTTTATTCTATTTCTTAACTTATTCATTTTTATCTTTTTAATTTATTTGTAATTTATTTCTTTACATTTTTTTTTATAAAACTTGTTATACAATTTAAATTTTTTAATACTTTCATTTTATTTATTGAAAATGTAAAATAAAATAAATTATATATTTTATTATGGTATTCCTATTCTATTTTTCATTTGCATAATTTTTTCCTTCAATCTCTATTAGTATATTTTTTTTCATAGCTATAAGATGATGCGATGTGTAATAATTATACAGACACACACACACACACACACTCACGTATATAGGCAGGACCAGACATTGAAGATGGCAGACAAGGCCGGGAACGACGCAGGTACTGGCCAACCGCCAATCGTTCGCTCCGACTTTACTGTTGTTGTTGTTTTTATCAATTTTCTGCGAAATAAAAAGTTCAATCGGCGGCTTTTTTGCGATCCCAATTCTCTCTCTTTCCCAGCAGTTTCACCAGTTAGTTATTGATCTCTCTCAGTTGTTTTGCTTTCCTTGCAGGCTCACAATTTGGTGTCTCGTTTATATCCCCTTCAAAGAACCCATTTTCGTTTATTCGTATCTGATCTTGGCCAAGGCTTATTATGTATGTATACACACACAAATAAAGAGGTCGGAGCTGTTATTTTAATTCCCACAATTATTCTGATTTTGGGTTTGATCTGCTGGGCTCCACGATTCAACTTTCTGGGGTTTCTAGAGTTAGGTGATTTCTTTGCGTGGAAGTGCACAGATTTTTTGATGTGGAAGTTTCAAATAGAAAGGAATGTTTTGTTCCGTGGGACTCTGAAAAGCGCTTAGATTTTCCCATAGATCTGCTTCCTTTAGCTTCTTGGTGATTCGCCTTTCTAGCTTTCAGCCGAATTTTATATTATTGTATTGTACGTTGCATAGAAAGGAGGAGGAAGACACGGCATAGTTTATGCAACCGTGCTCGTTTTCTTATGTATCTAGATTTTTTAGGGCTGGTTTGAGGATATTGATGGCGGAGTGCTCGTTTCTGTTGGACTTTTCAGGTGGCAAGCACATAGTTTCATAATCGTTGAGAATAGGATAGCCTTTTGTGGATAAATTGTAACTGATTACCGAATTCAATTGTTGAGAGCTCATCTCTGTCGTTTGGGAATATCGTGTTTGTGTTTTTTTTTTTTTTTTCAGTGGAATTCGTCGCTGATCGAGGAATGAGTTTACCCTGTTGAGCGGACGATTTAACAGTTTTAATCTAATTAGTGGAGGGAATTCTTAGCGAGACTTTTGTGACGGATCCAACCACAGAAACGAGTGGGTGTGATTGGCTGGCTGGTCTGGAGTGTGTACTGACTATTGTCAGGGCCCTAAGAATGGGGTCTTGCTTGTCCTGTGAAAGCAGGAGTCCTATGCCCCGTTCTCCGATGGAAGTCAGGAAGAGAAAGGGTTCCAAAAGGAGGCCGGGGTCACGAAATTCGTCATTCGACTATAGGATGGAGGAACAACTGCACAGGATTCCAGGGCGGATGTTCTTGAATGGTTCGAGTGAGATCGCTTCACTCTTTACCCTGCAAGGCAAGAAAGGGACAAATCAGGATGCCATGATTGTTTGGGAGGTTAGCTCCTCCTTCCTTTATCCTGATTTGGGTGATTTCATGTCATGGAAGAAAAGAGTTTTAGAAAGAATCTAATGCTTAATTTGTTTCTTATTCAAGGTCAGAGCTTTTTGCAGCATGGACTGATTTTGAGCTTTTAAAAATGTTGCTAATTACTTTTACATGCTGTTCTGCTACCAAAATTTGGATTGTTATTGGAAGCCCGGATCAAAACTCTAGACGTTTAACTTTTGATGGCTAATATATACATAATACTAATTTTTTTTCTCAAAAGGTTCTCTTCAGCTGGAATTTACATTAACTATAGTTTAGTAAAGAAGATTCAAGAAAATAGATGCGCTGCAGCTTGGTCTTGTTGCTTCGTTGATCCATGGTTATTGATAGAAAATTTTGGTACATATTGTACTTCTGTAATTATGGTCTTTGACTCTACACACCCTACTTTGGAAGCTCAAGGTTTCTGGGGTGTTAAACCTTATTCTCGTGGTTTCTCTACTTCCTTTTTTCTTATAATAGTTCATCATTAAAATTGTGGGAAACATAATCATCTCAATTGATTTGGATGTGTCTCCGTCCAAATGGCCAGTTCATGAACAACTCTTAATTTATTTTTTCTGGTCTTTATTGGATACTGATGCTTAGTATCTTAGATATAGCAGGACATACAACGTGAAAATTTTAGCATCATTTGTTAACATGCCATACCATACGATAAAGCTGAGAGACTAGGACCGAGGAACAGCTTTTATACTTTGTACTAACTGGTAACTGTATGATTACTACAATGGGAGAACAGAAATTTTGCATGTGATACTCAACAAAAAGTTTTTCCCGGTCAGTAATTCTATCATTCTGTTGATTAGATATGAATGCTCAATCTTTTTGCGTGTGGATTGTACTTCCAATCATCTTAGTCCATTGCAGCTTTTTGATGCATCCATTCTCTCTCTGCCCTGCCAAATTTCCTTTTCTCACATCTGTCAGAAGTTGTTTGCAAGAGACTGCATTTCACCGATTTGTTGTGACAAAATATCCAGAAATTTGGTTCAAGAAAGGACATGGTTTTCTGTGGGGTTTTTGATGGCCATGGTCCTTATGGTCATATGGTTGCAAAGCGAGTTAGAGATTCTCTTCCTCTGAAACTGTCTGCCGACTGGGAAGTCAATATGAAAAGTGATGAAATTCTTAAAGAGGTCAGTCTAAATTCCATAGGAAGTTTGTGCACAGAAGATACATCCTTCCTATCAGCTGATGAGGAAGCCAGGGATTCCGTTTTTGTTGAAGAAACTGGAAAGTATCCAGAGATCTTTCTGACATTGAAAGAGTCTTTTCTGAAGGCTTTTAAGGTCATGGACGGGGAGTTGAGAATGTATGGGAATATTGATTGCTTCTACAGTGGAACAACAGCAGTGGCCATGGTGAAGAAGGTAATGTAATAAAAATTTACTAGTTGTACTTGATAATATTGTCTGTATGCTTAACTATGCCTACATTACTTTCTGTAGGGTAAGGATCTTGTAATTGCAAATGTTGGGGACTCAAGAGCTGTGTTGGGTTCAAGAGACGAAAATAATTCACTTTCTGCAGTCCAATTAACAGTGGATCTCAAACCTAACCTTCCAGGTACTCACTCCCTTGGCCCCAATCAAATGGCTTCAACTATTACGATTAACTAATCCCAACTGGGGGTTTTGCTCAAAGATAAACTCTTCTTGGTGGGTGCAAAAGTTACTTCAGGAACTGGTGTGGAAATATATATAGTTTTCCTACCAATATGATAGTTATGTTTTTTTTAGTGCATTTGCAACTAGAGGCGTTCACAGTGTAACCAAATTTAATTGAAACCAAAATTTCAATACATAGTAAAGCCAAACCAAAAAAATTATGGTATAATATATTTTAAAAATTTGGTATTCGATTTGGTTTCATTATTGAATTTTGGTACACTATGCTAAATTGGATATTGAATTATTTTTTCTATTTATTAAAATTATTTTGTTATTTAGTGAATATTAACTTCTTTATTTTATGTTTCTCTATTTATCGATGTTAGGCTCTTTTTTGCCCTTTATTTTCAGAAAAAAAAAAACACAAAACGTCAAACAATCTATCTCTAACATACAAAGCATTAAAAATAGTATAAGAGTTCTTCTATTTTGGTTATTGAATTATTGAACTGAATTTACTGAAATTAATTTTTCTGGTTCAATTTTGCTGCACAATTTTGGTGTGCTGAAATTTTGGTTTGGTCTCAATTAGGTTTTACCAAGCGGAATTTCTGCCAGCCTACTGAATTATTGGTGTTGGGAAGTTGCCATGAATACCCAAAAAGTTAAATCCTTTTTTTTGTCCTTTTGGTTTTTTGGTTTGCTGTTGCTGTTCCCACACAGCAACATTTGCAAGCTAAATGGATCAAAAAGTGTGGATAGATTTCTTAGTATAAGCTCTCCCTTTGTGGAAAGATCTACACTAATGATCTCTATCTATATGAAATTAAAATATGATGCAGTTAATTTCTGATATAACACTTTCACTTTCTTAAAATTTTCTTATCTTACAGCGGAAGCAGAGAGGATCCGCAAATGCAAAGGACGTATATTTGCCCTTCAGGATGAACCAGAGGTTGCAAGGGTGTGGCTGCCACACAATGACACTCCTGGACTTGCTATGGCACGTGCATTTGGTGATTTCTGTCTCAAGGATTTTGGCCTTATCTCTGTGCCTGAAATTTTTCATAGACGAATCTCTGATAAAGATGAGTTTGTAGTCTTAGCAACAGACGGGGTGAGATGACCAGAACTTGGCTGCTTTATTCCATTCCACAATACTTTCAAGGAGCTTGATGTAAATTTTTCAAATTTCTTGCAGATTTGGGATGTACTCTCAAATGAGGAAGTGGTGGACATCGTGGGTTCTTGCCCCACACGCTCGTATGCTGCTCGTACGCTAGTAGAGTGTGCAGTCAGGGCTTGGAGGCTTAAGTATCCAACTTCAAAGATTGATGACTGTGCAGTGGTCTGCCTTTTCCTTGACTCAAACGAATCTATTGCTTCGACCACCAAACCTAAAGCAAATATTCCTTCGCCTGACCACAACAATGGCACCAGGAAAGACGATCTTCCTTGTCCAACAGGATTGAAACGTAGTGGAACAGTTAGAACAGGCAACGAAGCACTTTGACTGTGGAATGAGGAAGCTAGTGAGCAGGAAACCTTAGGCAGAGAACCAATGAATACCAATTTAAACAAGAGTTGTCTGCTCTTGAAGGTGTATGTAAACGAACTGTCAGAACATATGCCAAGGTTCGTACCAGGAAATGAAGACACAAGGCTAGGAAATGATGACCAAATATCTGCTCTGGTTGTGATATTTTTGCAACAAGTTCACATTTTCTGTTCCCTAAATCTCTCAATTTTCATCGCTCTCCAGTAGTAAAGGGGAAAAACGGTCTGAAAAGAATCAGGGCCATTTGCGCTTGTTGGGGCCAGGAGAGATGAACCCGACTGATATTAGAGTGTCCGGGAATCATCCTTTCTCCCTAACTTGTGTGGATAGAATAGAAATTTTGCCGCAACCACGTTTCCCTGTTTTCTTCTTGTTTTAATGTATTTTTCATTGTCCCTGAAATTGTGTGATCTGTATCTGTCTTACATTGAAAATAAATATGGCAATGCAGCTTCATTTGGTTCAAGTTGCTGAACTGATTGATACTTCCAAACGCCCTTGTTTGTTAGTTTGTGCTACAGCTTTGCTTAATACAGCTTGTAGATTGGTTGATGTAACTGATATCCCACTTTCTGTTTTACTTATGATGATGATCGATAGGACATCATACAAGTACTCTTTTTCCTGCAGAAATACAATAAACATTCCTGCAGAAATACAATAAACATTACTGTGTTTATTGTAGTGACTTAACCGTCATGCAATTATATTAGAGCGAAGGTTTCTGTTCATTAAAACTTAAAAACACAATTCTTGAAACATGTACAAAAGACAATCGAAACTTAAACGTGTCAAAAATCTCTTTAATTGTGTTATTTCATGGACAAATTCAGGGAAAACTTACTTGCTATTCGTGGACAACCAAAAAAAAAAATGCCTACAAAGTCAATGTAATGAAAGAATGTGTCTCGCTTGTTTAGAAATAAAAGACCATAGAGCTTGATAATGATGGGGAAGAATATACAGATTTTAATGTTGTGTTGGTTTATTATATATTTTTAAGGTTTTCTTTTAAAAAGTCACCTAATTAAAATCATTTTCAAGGTCCTACTGACAAAAAAAAAAAAAAGGAAAAAAATGATCAATTTCAGTTGGGTTTGTTATTAAAGGAAATAAAATCAAAGTCGTGAGGGTAAAAATGAAGAAAAACATAAAAAATGCGACTTCAGAAATAAATGAAATCGCGGTGTTGCAGATTAAAACGGGAAGCAGAGAGAAGATGCAGATCTCACAACTGGCTGGTGCTTCATTCTACTGCGGTCGTCGAGGGAGCTAATTGGCCCTAATCCGATTTCAACTACGCAAAGTCCATTACAGATCTCTACAACGTGAATCGGTACATTTTCGTTTCTCATTTCTTCGTTTATTCACCTTTTGGTTTGAATCAATTGCTCAGCTGTTAATAAATTTGGTTTTGGATCTGAATTGCCAGAAATATATTGTTTGCCTGTTATTGATGCAACGAATCTGAATATGTTTGGGTGCATGTACCGAGTTTAAATCGTTCGATCGTTTGTTGAACATCTGTGTATGTATGGATGTATGCTTTGACATTTGTGGATCTGCACGATGTGAGCGATGATTTTCTTAGTCGCGTCGCTGTTGTTCAGTTTCAATAGGAGTTAAGAAGCTGTGCTTATGTTGATATAATTTGTATTTTTGACATTTATGTTAATTAATCTTGATTGATTCAATGTGCTTTCCAGCCTAATTTATTTTTCGTATTTTCAAATTTCGAGTCCATATTATTCTTTCTGAACATTTTTCAATGATTGATCAAACATCTGATGAATCTGATTCTATTTAAAAGTGGATCGTTTGAGTGACAAGTCACCGCCAGTTTTTCTGGGCTTAATCATATCTAGAAACTAATCTGGTCTTTCATAGTTTCGTTTAGAGTGTTCTAAGTAATACTTATTTCAATATCAAGGTGAACTATTATAGTTGATAATCACAGCATGGACACTCAAACCGTGAGTTAATACTGTTGTTCATTCAATATTCTTAGGTTATAGATGTTATTTTGTAATTGGAATTTTACTGTAGTGTCAAAAGATTTTATTAAAAGCTATGGCTATGTTTGTTTTCGTTTTTTCCACCACAAAACACACACTACAATTATCACACTTTATAAATTTCATCTCTACCACTCTCTTTCTTTGATGCAACTCCTATGAAAAATACATCTAAAAACACATGCCCAAAAATGACAACGTAGCCTGTATCTGTTTCTGTTAAATTTATCTTTTTCTGTATGTAAAATAATTGAGTCTAATTGATATTTTAACTAGTGAAAAATGGAGAAATCTTGCTCTCTGCTGGTACATTTTGACAAGGGCTCACCAGCCCTAGCTAATGAGATCAAGGAGGCACTTGAAGGGAATGATGTTCCTGCTAAGATTGATGCCATGAAGAATGCCATCATGCTTTTGCTAAATGGTGAAACCCTACCTCAGCTGTTCATTACCATAGTTAGATATGTGTTACCTTCTGAGGACCACACCATTCAGAAACTTCTGTTACTGTATTTGGAAATCATTGATAAGACTGATGGAAAGGGGCGCGTGTTACCCGAAATGATCTTAATCTGCCAGAATCTCCGGAATAATCTTCAGCACCCTAATGAATATATCCGTGGTGTCACTTTGAGGTTCCTTTGCCGGATCAGTGAAGTGGAGATCATTGAACCTTTGATCCCCTCCATTATATCAAATTTGGAGCATCGACACCCCTATGTCAGGAGAAATGCAATTCTTGCTGTTATGTCAATTTACAAACTCCCACAAGGCGAGCAGCTCTTGGTTGATGCTCCAGAGACGATCGAGAAATTTCTGTCAACAGAGCAGGATCCATCAGCAAAAAGGAATGCCTTTCTAATGCTTTTCAATTGTGCCCAGGATCGTGCTATCAATTACCTTTTGACTCATGTGGACAGGGTATCAGACTGGGGGGAATTGTTGCAGATGGTTGTCTTGGAACTAATCCGAAAAGTTTGTAGGACGAATAAAGCAGAAAAAGGGAGATATATCAAGATTATTATATCTTTACTGAATGCCCCTTCGGCTGCTGTAGTTTATGAATGTGCTGGAACCCTTGTTTCTCTGTCTTCTGCTCCCACGGCTATAAGAGCTGCAGCAAATACTTATTGCCAGCTACTTCTCTCTCAGAGTGACAATAATGTTAAGCTCATTGTGCTTGATCGCCTGAATGAACTCAAGTCTTCGCACAGGGATATTGTGGTTGACATGATAATGGATGTTCTGAGGGCACTGTCAAGCCCAAACCTTGACATCCGCAGGAAAACACTTGATATTGTTCTGGAACTGATCACACCTCATAATGTGAATGAGGTGGTCCTTACTTTAAAGAAGGAAGTCGTGAAAACCCAAAGTGGGGAGCTTGAGAAGAATGGAGAGTACCGCCAGATGCTGATTCAAGCAATCCATTCTTGTGCTATAAAGTTCCCTGAAGTGGCTAGCACGGTGGTCCATTTATTGATGGATTTCTTGGGAGACAGCAACGTGGCATCAGCAATGGATGTTGTTGTTTTTGTGCGAGAGATAATTGAAACCAACCCTAAGTTAAGGGTTTCTATCATCACCAGGCTTATGGATACTTTTTATCAGATCCGAGCTTCAAGAGTTTGCTGTTGTGCTCTATGGATTATTGGAGAGTACTGTCTATCACTTTCTGAAGTTGAGAGTGGAATTGGAACTATAAAGCAGTGTCTTGGAGAATTACCCTTTTTTTCGGTTTCTGAAGATGAGGAAGCTGCTGACTCGTCAAAAAAAGCGCAGCAGACAACTTCCATTACTGTTTCATCTAGAAGGCCAGCTATCCTTGCTGATGGAACTTATGCCACTCAGAGTGCTGCCTCTGAAACTGCTTTCTCTGCCCCAACTGTAGTCCAAGGATCTTTGACAACTGGGAATTTGAGATCTCTTCTTCTCACTGGTGATTTTTTCCTTGGAGCAGTTGTTGCGTGCACTCTAGCAAAGCTCATTCTAAGATTAGAAGAGGTTCAACCGTCAAAGGTTGAAGTGAACAAAGCATCAGCTGATGCACTATTAGTAATGGTCGCAATACTACAACTGGGGCAATCCTCGGTTCTCCCCCATCCAATTGATAATGATTCTTATGATAGGATTGTTGTCTGCATAAGGTTGCTGTGTAACACTGGGGATGCTGCAAGGAAGATCTGGTTGAAATCTTGCCGGGAGAGTTTTGTTAAAATGCTCTCAGATAAACAGCTGCGTGAAACTGAAGAAATTAAAGCCAAGGCTCAGATTTCTCATTCACAGCCAGATGATCTCATTGACTTCTACCATTTGAAGAGCCGAAAGGTGAAAAATGCATTTGCTATCCGTTTTACATTTTGATGAATTTTGAAGTCTTGTAGTTTTCTTTGGTATCAGAATCTTACTCTAATTATGATCGTCATATCACGGCATGCCCAAATTCTCCCTGTGCTGAGTAAGTGTTGTGTAGGATCATCCTTACTGTCCACTTTCTTTACCATTTTCTGGTCGATTTACCCTCAGTTGGTTTAAGGATTGAAACTGTCTGGTATTTTCAATCATCGCTGTGCTATTGTTGGGGGGTTTACTCATTCCATTATTTTGAATGCCTGTAAGCTTGTGATTACCAATCTGCTCTAGTCTCTAAAATTATTGTGCAAGTAACATTTTGCAATAGCCTTTTTGTTCATTTGCGGAACGTCAATTATAAGTTTGGCACTAATATAATTCTAACACTCAATGGTGATGACCTTGATTTTGACATATTCTGGGTTGTTTTTGGTAGACCCAACAAGGTCATTGCTAATCACTTACTTAATTGTTATCATTGCAAGGGCATGAGCCAGCTGGAGCTGGAAGATCAGGTCCAAGATGATCTCAAACGTGCTACTGGGGAATTTGTTAAGGATGCAGACGATGCAAATAAGTTAAATCGTATCATTCAACTCACAGGATTCAGTGACCCTGTATATGCTGAAGCTTATGTAACGGTTCATCATTATGATATTGTCTTGGATGTTACAATTATTAATAGAACAAAGGACACCCTTCAGAATTTATGTTTGGAGTTGGCTACAATGGGCGATCTTAAACTTGTTGAGCGCCCGCAGAATTATACTCTTGCACCCCACTCAAGCAAGCAAATAAAAGCAAATATTAAGGTGTCCTCTACTGAAACTGGAGTCATATTTGGTAACATTGTTTATGAGACCTCAAACGTGCTTGAGCGGACTGTTGTTGTCCTCAATGATATCCATATTGATATCATGGACTACATATCTCCTGCTGTGTGTAGTGATTCTGCCTTCAGAACAATGTGGGCAGAGTTTGAGTGGGAGAACAAGGTAACAAAAATACTTTTCTATTGGTGTCACTATCCTGGTTAAATGTTTAAGGGACACCTGGTATTTTACAATAGCTTTATTATTTTGGGTAAGTGAAACATTTCATAGAGTTGCTCAATTTCTTGAAATGTTGATCTACAATAGATGTTCCAATGGAGTTTTCTATTTATGGCCAGAGTGCAATCATGTGCCACGTTTTGTTTGAACTGCTTCATGCCTTCATCTTTAGGCAGAGCATAAGCTTATTGAGCGTAGTCTAGTTTTCATTACACGAACTTTACTTGAGAACATTGAAATGATCTTTCTCATCTTCTATAAACTATTGCAAAACTATTGTGATTTACGGCTAATTATCATAATGATTTTATTACCAGACAAGTAATTTTTGGAGGAAACTCTGGCTTATGTTTACTATATCTTATCTTAAACTCATTCACCGGAAAACAAAAGAATGGGATTTTAGTTTGTGCCAGCTCTTGATTGGTTTTCTTGTATGTACACAACTGGATAAAATATGGCAATCAAGATGCCTTTCTACTATTTTAAGTTTTTTTGTTTTTACTAAATTATTGTTGTTTATTAATATTACTTAATTTAGTAGCTATTGGATGTCATCTCAGGGATTTCTTTTACTTTAGATAATGCTCAATGGTTTGAGTATGATCAATTGTATTTTTTGGTATTGTTGACTTATTGTGGCATGTCATTTCTCCATTTTCCTTGCTTCAATTGCCGTTTTCTTGATTTATTTCCCTTTTAAGGAAGTCAGATCTTGTTATATTGTTATCTCTAGGTGTCTCATATAGTGTGTTATTATTACTTGATTCGTGAAGAGCATTTCTATTGTTAGTTATATGACCTGTCTGGAATTCTATCCAGAGAATTATTCCTCCATTAAGTCATACTCTCTCTCTCTCTCTCTCTCTCTCTCTCCATATTATACTTATATTATCTTGTCAAGTTGGTACTCATTGCTTTTCTTTTGTTCTTTCCTATTTTTTTTTCTTTTGGTAGGTTGCTGTCAACACTACAATTACAAGTGAGAAAGAATTTCTTGACCACATAATCAAATCTACCAACATGAAATGCCTAACTGCACCGTAAGTCATTTTTGTGATTCCTATTGACCTGTATTATTCGCCACCACCGAAGCTAAACTTCAACATTTGTCTGAATCTCATGTTACCATATATAGTCAGTATTAAAGCTATTCTTGGTGTCATTTTTTGTGATCGTTGTTCTTCATGTATCTTTGTTTTGGTTATCATTTTCGTGCTTAGTGTATTTAGAGGAAATCGGTCTGGAATTCAAAATTGGGTGTTATTTCTAAATTATTTCATACAACAACCCGTTAGCGGATGTCAAATTGCATATTTGTGCATGAGCCTTGAACTTTCCACTGGTAGCTGTCTTCTGAAGATGAACTATTAGGCAGATAGTAGTGCATAAGCTGCAACTCATGAGAAGTTTCATCACCATTTAGTTTTTTCTGAAGGTCCTCCTTTCAGCTGATACAAAAATTTCTTCACTTTATATGTGAACCAAAGATAAGCCACCATGGTAGTTCAATCTAACAAAATGATTGTACGCGGGAAAAAAGTTGATTCCACAGCTTGTAAGAAACTAATGAAATTAATGCTCTTAGCTAATTCATGGCTTTGCATATATTTGATTTTACCCAATAAAACTTCCAATCTACTGATAATTGATAGCCTTCTCTTTCGTCCATATATATTTGAGGTAGCCATAGCCCTCCTAAACCGAAAGTTTTATTGCCATTCCTGTCTGTTTACCTTAATGGTCAATTCTAACACTTTTGTCTTGTATGCCATGGATGGATATTTATTTTACAGGTCTGCTCTTGAAGGTGAATGTGGGTTCTTGGCTGCTAATTTGTATGCAAAGAGTGTGTTTGGGGAGGATGCTTTGGTAAATGTTAGTGTGGAGAAACAGGCAGATGGCAAACTTAATGGATATATTAGGATAAGGAGCAAGACTCAGGGGATTGCCCTCAGCTTGGGTGACAAGATTACACTCAAGCAGAAGGGAGGGAACTGATCTACAGGTAATTGTGTTGTCTCTATTAGCTTGCCTGTATTCTATTTGTCTAATCGAATGGATGGACTTGTCTTCTATGAATTGAGCTTTAATCCCTAGTGTACTAGTCTTCTTAAAATCGACCATTGATAATATTCTATTTCTTGCAATCCATATTTTATAGGTAGCTCTCCGTATGAACGTTTATGCCTGTTTATACAAAAGCCAACCTTCAGTTTGCATCAGCATATCATTGTCGATTATCCTTTTTCTAGTTACTTGTTTCTTATAATAATATTCCATTTTTGTGTAATCTCGATCTGCAGGAGTTGGAGGTGAAAATTTTCAGGCTGCTGCTCTTCATGTCTTGCTTGGGAGGATAGTGAGATTACTTTATAGAGCATAGAGATGCTTGTTGTGGAGTTTACGTTTTCATATTAATTTGGGATGCCAAAATATACTACAATTGAACTTGTTGTTTTGGAGATTATTTTTGTAGAAAATGAGGCAGGGAGAGAATTAAATTTACGTGCCGATTGTGATTTATGCCAACTTTTGAAGCCATTATGGCCCTTTGCTGCAAATTTGATGTTTAGGATGCGTGGAGGCAATTTTGGATAAGCAGCGTTAAGGGTGGCAACGATGGGGTTGATGGGTCGGGTTGAAAGTTAGGCATTATACATGATTACCTGTCAATTTTGTAAGTTACTGGAATTTGATTCGTCAACTTGTCAATCAAAAAAGTAGTTTTTTTAATTAAAATTAAAGTTTAATATTTTAAATATTTATAATTTTATTATTTAATTTTATTTAATTAATTTTTTAATTTATATAAATATTTATTAAATTATTTAATATATACTCGTTAATTTGCAAGTCTGTGGGTCAATTTGAAATTGACCTATAACTTGATTTAGTTTTGATTTAAATTTGTAAAAGTTTGGTTCAAATTTTTTTAATTTTGAGTTGGGTTTTTAGATCGAATTAGAAATTGTCATCCTTGAGCAACGTGGTAAGACTAAGCAAAAGCAACGTAGTAAGATGACTACAATTAATATAGTGGAGTTTATTGATAGTAACGTGGTAAGACTAAGCAAAAGCAACGTAGTAAGATGCCTACAATTAATATAGTGGAGTTTATTGATATGTTTCGACTCAATAATGAGTTGATGAATATGTTGAAGTTAATTGATATGTTACGATTCAACAAAATAATGAGTTTGGCCGGTTAAATTATTCTTAGACCAAAATAGATAGAAGAACGCCTGATTTTCATTCTGTGTAAAAAAACGTTGGCCTAAACACAAACATAGAAACCCGTCCAGAGGGATTTTCATCCCATAGTAGGTTTAATAATTACGATCCACCAAACTTGCAACCTGGCCGCTTGTATTAGTTTAATAAGATGCATTTGTATCTTTTATATTTGTTTTTTTTTCTTTTAGTTTAAATTATAATTGTGCTTTTTTATTTTTTAGTTATGATTTTATATTTGGATGGAATTAGTAGTATATTTATCAAATTTGTTGGTTAATTCAAAATACACTTGTTACTATATTTAAGTTGATTTTTAATTTTTAAGTTTCAATTATTTGATGCTTTAAGTTCATAAAATTTTAATATAATAAAATTTTTATAATTTTGATATTTTGCGTTTGGATTTTATTCTAGTAATTTGTTTTATGTATAAATGTTTTAAAGAATCAAGTAGTTTAAAACTTTTAATTGTCAATGTAAATATTTAATTAAATTTATGAAACAGTTTAAAATTTATATGTATAATTAATTATAGAAGAGATATAAAATTAAATGTAAGGTAAATAAAAACAAATCATCGTTTCGTTTAATTGACAAGGATTTTAATTTTATATAATATACTAATTAATAAAAAATTATTATATTTCACACACTTAAAATACTTCAACTTCATTTTTAAATTATGGACATAAAATTTGTAACTTAGCCAATCTGCCAATCCAACTGTTAAACAGTATCAAACTGATCGAGTCAAATCATTTGATTCGAAAAAAATTTATAACCCGTCACGATATAAACTTTTCTTAACCTACCTATATCGGGTCAGGTATAGTTTTTATTATTAAACCACCCAACCCCAACTACGTACACCCAGAGTGATGCTTGAGGAAGCAGCCGCGGGAGGAAGGCCTGACAATGCTGATGATCTAAACGCAACTCGACGAGATCTGCAGTGGCTCCTCTTCGACATTTTCTTTCATTCTTTTTCATCATGTTTCCTCTCTTTTATCTATCGACGGTGGCGCTTAAGGGACAGTGGAGAAGGAAGCAAATGTCAGAGCTGCAGCAGCAAGACGAGATCTACAACAGCTTCTCTTCAACTTTTTATTTTCTCTTTCGTTTGTTGATGGTGGCACTTACAGGGACACAACAGCGAAGGAAGCAATTGTGGGCGACGATGTTTCTGGGCTCTAGCCATAACACGTGATCAAGGGTGAGAATTGGGCAAACCAGGAGCGTGCTCCCACACAGTGTTAGACATGGGTCTCGCCCACACACGTGTGAGGGTGTTGGAGCAGACTCTCGGTTTTATTAGGAAATGATCGAAGGTGTTTAGCCGAAGAAAAAAAAGGCTTGAAAGAAGATGAAACTCGATTTTGAATATGAGATACGGAAGTTGTCCGGCCAAGCGTGGTGGAATCGAATTCAACGAATTAGATGGATGGATGTGATATGACGACTACAGTTAGTGAATTAATATAATCATCATTCATAAGAATTAATTATAATTGAATTGAGAGAATTACCCAACTAATTTCAGGAAACAAGAGCTCCCATCTCTGAGAAAAATTTAAAGTGTCAATTAATTTCATTCTTGAAATATAAATTTTCTTGGAATTTAATCTTTTTAATTTGTGTATCATATTATATAATTTTTTATATTTTTTGGAGAGCTTATTTAGGTATACCTTTTATATTATTTTTTCTTCAGATGTTATCATATAAAAATATTTATTTTTATATTTTTCATAAAACTTATTTTTTAAATATTTTATATATATTTAAGAAAATATATTGTAATATCTTTATTGGGAGATATTCTGAATTAATATTTTTAAATTTTATTAAATTTAAAGTTTTATTTTATAACATATAATTCATAAAATATATATTTTTTATTTTTCTGATAACATATTTGCAATTTAAATAACAAATTTTTAATTTTATATTGTTTAGGAAATAAAATTTTTTGTTTCTTTTCATTTTTAGGTAATTTTCAATTTGAAATTCCAAATGTTAAATTTATTTCTAAGAGTTTAAAAATTTTCAATGCCCATTCTAGAATAAATTTTTAAAACTATTTTATTTTTTATTTAAATATAAAATAAATTTTCAATGCCCACTCTAGAATAAATTTTTAAAACTATTTTACTTTTTATTTAAATATTAGGAAAATTTTTATTATATTTTAAAATTTTTTATCTATTTTCTACTTTTAATTTTTATTTTTACATATTTTTGTGGAAAATTTTGGATGTATTTTCAATTTATTTATATGTTTGCAAATACAAATATCTATTTTAATATTTGTTATAAAATTTAAGTTTAAAATATTTCATTTTTTTCGATAGTATATTGTAATATCTTTCTTGTTGGATATTTTGAATTAATCTTTTTAAATTTTTATTCAATTTAAATTTATATTTTATCAATGATAATTCACAAAATATATTTTTATATTTTTTTAATAACATTGTTGGAACATTTTATAAATTTTGACTTTAAAATAGAAGTTTTTATTTTTAAATTTGGAAAATTTAAAAATTTTTAAATTTATATTTATTTAATTCATTTTTTGTAAGGTAGAAAATAATTTTTATGCTCCTTAGAGAATAAATTTACAAAAATTCTAATATTTATACTTTATATTTTATGAGAAATTTGATATTTTTGTAATTTTTTTTTATATATTTTACACTTTTTATGAAATAGAGATACCCACTTCTACTTTCATTACAATCATATCTCCTCATGTATGGTAACGTGATAGTCAATTGTTGAGTCAACTAAGTAGTAAAATTAGATTTTCATTCAATTTTTTAGATGGCATCATTACTTTCCAACAAATAAATTATTAGATAGATTTTTTTTTTTTCCAGAGATATATTTAAAAAGAGATCTCTGTAAGTTTCAAACGTAAAGGGGTGTTGTGTAATTAGCCATAACCTCCACTTGAAATTATTCCATTACAGTCTTGGCCAATATCATATTTGAAAAGCAGTGTTTCAACGTTGAAGAAATTAGGGTCTGAGTTGCTCAATGACTTTCCCACTCGTTGTATCAATTTATTTTATCCTTAATGCCAGACAGGATGTAAGAATTATAATTAAGTAATATTTAACTTAAATTTGCAAATTGCAAGGGAATAAAGCATTAACTGCTCTATTTTTCACCCAAATAGGTATCTTTATTTTTCAACGTTTAAAAAGAGATCTCTGTTTGGGCTTTTTTTTTTTTTTTTTTTTCATTTTGACTAATTATTGGTTAAGTTTTTAAATTATGTCGTATAATTTTTTTATGGATGAAAAATTAAACAAGTGGGTTGTAAGAATGTAATTGATTCTTGCGTAGACATTTATTTTAAACAAGCGAATGGAGTATACTTAATTCGTGTACAAAAATAAAAAATAAAAAATATATGTGTATATAGAAACACATAATGTATACAATAATAAAAATAATACATGAAACGATTAAATTCTAAAATGGATGAAGAAAATTGAAAATAAACTTTCATTGAATTCAACATAGAAGATAAAATTTTACAATAATATAAAGACAGGTTAAAAAGCCATCCGTATGCAGAAAAACATACAAACTATATAGGATTGCTTCGTACAAACAATGATGACATGATTTAATATATTTTAATTATTATAACAACAAACATATACCATTAGTGGATCAAATTTACATGGAAACAAATATAAAATTTGACAACATTAATACGATTGGTCAAATAAATAAAGAAAAGAATTTCCAAACACATCATCATCGAGGACCCGTCATTTTTTTTAGCTGCCCATTTTCGACATATCTTATTTGTTGGACATAAATAATTAAAAAAAAATTGTATTGAAAAGAGGATACAAAGAGTTAACCTATGATGATGCATGCAAGATTTTAAAACATGGAAAAAAAAATTCCAACATAAGTTTACCATTAATGCAAAACGCTTGCATATACTTGATCACCACACACCACCACCAACCTATTTAGAATCAAAAAGTTTAGAAAAAATTATAAATAGTAGGAGGTATAATTTGATCTACATTGTTTGGCAATAAAGCCATTGTATGTCAACAAGTTCATTGGCTTGCATACTTTCTAATGCCAAACAAGTGATACATTCTAGAGATATTTAACTGCAACCTATGTAATGCAGTTCTTTGCACTATGACAATCCATTCGTCCCACAAAATATGAGAAACAAAAATACTTTTTTGACAAACAGAAGACTATAGTTGTAATAACTATTATCATAACTTGGACGCATGTAAAAAAGGAAAGTTATTTTGACCAAAAATAAGAAGGGAAAATTTTGAAGGGGGGAGTTGGAGGAAGAAAACACGCAGAAAACAGCCATGTTTAAATGACTTGAATACTATAAATAACCTCCAAAAATTTACATAATTTTATATATTTATATGAATTGGCACCCTGCCCCCTCCCCAAGCCTAGCCAAAAAATATATGAATGAATGTCTCGAGTCTTAAATTTAATAAGATGAAGTATCCTCATATTTCCACATGTTCCAATTCTTTTTTCCACTCCAAGAAATGGGGAAGTAGAAATTATACATTCGGACACTACAAAATATTCAAAATAATTTGTGGCAAAGAAGTAGCTTTATTTTTCCTTATTTTTACTTCTGGTGATGTCCTTTTCTTGGGTTACTGTCTAATTTTGATTAATATTTTATTACACATTTCTTGTCCTTTATAATTTAATTGTTCACAACGCACGTGTTATTTATTGTATTTTGTGATAAATGTATTAAATATAATTAATATGAATGTATTTGTTCTAGATATTAGATAAACAATTTTGATTTGGCAAATTTTGTGGCATTTTTTAAAGAATTTTTACATTTAATTTGTTGTTTTCTTAAACTCTAGTTTATTTTTGCTTAGAAATACACTTTTTTAGGCATTTATTTTTATTTTTCAACGCGAGCTTATTATTTATTTCTTACACAGTATACTTACTAAGTGTGTTTGCAATTGCAATCAATTTGAATTACCGTCAAATATTATTTTTAATACCTATTTATTAATTATTTTTTACTCTTATTTGACTTTGTTAAATATTAATTTTGCATTGTAGTTTATATTATATATATATATATATATATTTGTTATTGATAACATGTTTAATTAATTACCTATTAATATTTTGATTTCAGATTAAAGTATTAATTACACTCTTCTTTTCCTTATCTTTTTCATACAGTTGTCTTTTCTTAACAAGTAATTTTTTTTTCTCATATTAGATATTTATTCTTAATAGTATTAGATTTGCGCAAAATTTATTAATAACTTTGTTTTATCAAACAACATAATTTTTTTGCAATCTAAAGTTAATATACTTATTATTGCCGTTCTATCCCTATTCCATTTTATCACATATGATTAAATTCAAAATAAAAATAATAATATCTGAAAATTTTTACATATTTAATAAAGTTTTTGACTGATTAATAACCTTTAATGTATATCATAAATAACAATACAAGAAATAAAGAGTACAGATATTGTATTAAGACATTACATCAACTCTATTTAGTTTAAATTTGGTCTGTATTCTAAATCAAAAATGGTATCTTTTCATTTAAAATAAATGTTAAATAAAAAAGTCGGACACTTTAATGACATTTTAATACATGATTTATAATTACGAGGACACTAAAACATCGACAAATTACAGATTATCCTCAAATGATAACTCATATTTTGAATAAACTTGTTGATAGAGTTAAATTAGGCAGTTGATTGGAGAAAAATTAAACAATGGTTAATTCTTATGCTGACGCTTGTCATACGTGGACATTACATCAGCTTTTAATTTTGAATATTGTATGTTGGATATTATTCATTTCAATTTCATTTATTTTTTAATTAATGAAAATTTTAAAAGTGGAGAAAAAGGGCCCAAACAGAAAATAAAATTTAAAAAAATAGAAAGATGAAAAGGAAAAGAGAAAAGAGAAGGAAGAGAGGAAGGGAAAAACAGGGGAAAAATAAATAAGTTATTTTCTTTATTTTCTTTGCCTTTTTCCATCTTTAATTTCTTTTTTTTTCTTTTTATTTGAATAAAAATATGATTTTTTTTTATCTTCTTTATTCTCACCTCAAATTTATTTTCTCTCTAATAATTTTATTATAAAAATATCTACAATTTTATTATTTAAACACTAAAGATATAATATTTTTTTTATGATAAATATGCACAATATAAAGTGTGTAATTTTTATTAGTAGCATTAATTGTTGTTATTGTCATATTTTGGAGATGAGAGTTTCCCTACACATAAACTTAAAATAAATGAATAAATAAATAAGGGGAGAAGAAAGAGCTTCGAGTGGAGAGTGACTTTGTTGAGTTTTACTGAATTTGAGGTTCAAATTTTAATTTTAAAATAACATGTAGTAATGAAATTAAGCAGCAAATTCCAAATTAAACCATTTTGGTCATACAACACACATAATACAATAATCCAGTATGTTATACAAAAATTACCTGTTATAATCAAATTTCAAGTGAGGCGTATGCATGACCAAAAAGTCATAATACTTGAGCTGCGACTTATAATTTGTCCAAACATCTTGAAAATCCTCGATGAACTCTTTTGTGAGGACCCTATATAAGCACATTTATATTTAGAGACCTTTTAGATAAGAGAAAAACTACGAAAAAGGCCAGGGACAGTTTTTCTCTTATTTGGAAGTGGTACACAAAAACTCTAAGTGAAAATCTGGTTCTTTATTATTTGGAACTCTTTAAAATCTGTTTATTTTTAAAACAGACAATCCTACACAAGTTAGAATTCTTATTTTCATATATAACACTTATAGTACATATAGAATGAGCTCTATGGGTTTCTTATATGAATCCTTAATTAATTCAAAGTCGTTCTATTTTTAATTAGTAATCTTATTAATAATCAAAGCCCCTATGTGTCTTGTCATTTAATTAATTAATTTCATTAATTAAATTAAAAGTTCATTATATTTTCAATTAATCATCTCATCATTCATGGAAATAATAAAAAATCCATTTAATTCAATTCAATTGTGACAAAATTAATTTCACAACAAGATTTCTCAAATATCACTTAAGCTCCAAACCAATTTACCAATTTATCCTTATTTCATCCTATTATGTGTAATTTTTTAAATTTATCCTTAATTGACAAAAAACGTAGCTCAAATGATATGGATAACGCATAGCCTACGATCCATATCGTAATCCAATTAAAATGAAATAAATGAATCACATAAACTCTCTCAATTGTAAATATCATACGATATAAGTCTTTTGCCGTCCTTTGTTATGATTGAGTGAGAGCCTTAGATTTAATTAAACTCATTAGCTCGATCATATGACTAGATCAATATTATTTCATGAGATTAATAACTATCTATTGGAAACTCCTTTTCGATTTCCAATCCTTCTTTGGCTAGAGGTTTCTGTCTCATAGAATATCGATTATATAAAACAAATACCTTACTCATTTATAAAGAGACAAATCTTATATTAATCGCATACATGCCACCATACATATTAGAGTAATAACATGTTGAATTGGTAACCCTATCTCATATTAAGATAAATATTGATTTTTAATGCTCACTGACACATTAATTATTATGTGCACAAGACAATCATTTCATCTTAAGTTTAAAGCGCACACATACTTAATATGATTACAAAACAAAACATCGATTGCAAAATTGAACCTCATATATCTGCTTTTCTCTTCAAGTCAATGTTTAAATATTAATTCTCTAATAATGTATACACACATATGTGTTCTCAATATCTCATATTGAATTGCATAACATTTACCATACAAACACATAATTTGCAAGTTATATCTATTATTCAATGCTCCTTTTGAGAATTTGTGACATACAAATAAGTTTTAATGATTGTATACTAAAAAATTTTGTATTCATGTTTATAATTCCTTATAAATAACACTACTTAACATAATCTTATGGGCATGTACAAAACTTCACGCCATATAAAATTTATATGTATAATAAAACTATCAGAATATTGATATGAAAAGAACATCAATATTTTATTAATTAATAAAAACATTACATTTATAATCAATATCTCTCATGTACTAGGAGGTTAGAAAGCATGTCACTAATCAATTTAATTTATAAAAACTTGGATCCTTATACAAAGTAAAAAGCAATATAGTGGTGGATGTCATGATTTCACCACATAAATGGGAAATGCACTTTTCTAATAACAACAAACTAGCTGCCACGGTAATTACTTTGAAGGCATAATATCAACACATAAGAAATGGTTAATGATGTCATGAAAGTTACCACCTAAACAACTAATTTGATTAGTGATATTAGGTCATTAATAATGAGTGCACTATGAGTCATGAATGTGACACATTTGCCATCCAATAAATGATAAGGCTTTACAGCTTTAAGCTTTACTGTCTTCCGCCATTTGCCGCGGCCATCGTCAAACATATATAATACATTATCAACATATAATCTGCATATAAAGAAGTTTATATTGCTGATAACATAATCAAATCATTTTACATCGCACTACAATACTCTCCCACAAGTACAACTATAGTTTCAAAGGTCAATATAGCTATATATAAATATATCTCTTTGTTTGCAAATCTTGCGTCCAATGGACAGGTGATGGTTCACAATTTTGGCCTTTAGCATCATCGAAAAGAAAGTGCAAATCAAAAAACTATTGGTCAACTCCAATTGTTGGATATGTTGTCATGAACCATATTTCATTGCTGTCTCTATATTTCACTGCAGTAATAGGCAATAATAGCCTACTTTTAAGCAAGAAAAATAAGTTATAAAGTGCTGCATTGCATGGTCTATATATAGAACTACGTCCTCTGTCATTCCATCTAATTAGTGTTATTCTAACTTCTTCCTTCTCGAACTTAGTTCTTCTCCTATTGCTTCTGTATTTGAATTTCAGGAAACCGTTAAGACCATGAGTCCAATATTTTTTCTTGCCCATCTTTGATACGGTATTAAGGGAAAGATCCTAAAAAAACCTGAAAAGAGGAACAAAGAAAGAGAGGAAGATCTTAGTGTAAGTACATTAATAGAAAGTATTTCCTAGCTTTTCTGTTGCTCTCTCCCCTCTGAATGGAATTCGTGAATAATTACTTCCTAGAACTAAACCAGCAGCTGAGGCACGTATTTCTAAGAAGAATGCTCCTTCCTCTGCCAGATGAAGGCGTGAATAACCCAGCAGCACTGCAGCAGTCCAACTGGCCGCCACTGATCATCGCCTACTGCCGGAATTTGGCCACCAAAATTGCAGACCGGTGCTTGCAACTTAGAACCGACCATTGTGGACATGGGCTCCCATTATCCGTGGTCCTGGGTTCGCTGGCCACGGTGTTAGCTTTCGCCGCCACCTTTGTGGCCAAGATAATATGGCGGCGGCGCCAGATGGAAGCCAGGCTTCTACTGCGCGCTGGGATTTTCTCCACGGTCGCAGCCTTTTACTCGGCCATAGCAACCCCTTTTGCTGTGAGCCTCAAGATCGTTTCATGGTTCATTTTTGCCGCTTGTTTCCTGCCCATCATCATATAAATATTCTCCAGGGAAACATATATTATATATGCGTGTGTATCATGTGATGATTAGCATGAGATGAAGCAGTCCAGCGGCTGTTGCTGGATGTGTATACATTGTATGATGGGAATTCGAGATCATTAAGTGTGTGTAAAAGTGTCAGTAAACCATATATATATACATACATACATACATATATATATATATATATATTGATATAGATATATATCTTGCTGTGACGGTATGTCTGCAACAATGTCGGGTCCGTATAGATATAAAACAGCAGGTGGTGCTTGAATTTCGAGTTATTCAATTGCACCTGGCTATTTGGTAGGCGGAGGATTCTTGACATTATGTGAACTTGTACATGGACCTACAACATATGTGGAACAGTTTGAAAACTTAGGACATGCAGGATAACTACATCATCACGTAACGGGCCGCATTACAGACTGGTGGTAACTATTATAGTTTGCTTGATTTTACCACCATCAGTTGCCCAAGTCTTCTAATTTTAACTTGAAAGTTAAAATGGTTCTCACCTTGTCGCATGCTTTTCAATGCCCGGACAGCACTGGTAACAATACCAACAATAGCAGAAACCAAATTTTTCCTTTTATGTCCTATGCTTTGCCATACATTTTGCAGTAAAAACTACAAGGGCGAGCTTCTGTTGTTATTTGTTGTTTCCTGTCTTATTAGTGATCAGAAGTTCCAATTAATTTCTGAGATGTCAAATAAAACAGCATTTTACTATACAGTTGCATAGTGACTCAGCTCATTTCATACTAATTCACCCATAAACTACAAAGGCAAGGAATTCCTCAGCACAGAATATAAGATAACCTTTTTAGTTCTTACAAATGCATATAACAAACAACCTTATGCTTAGTTACAGCAAGAAAGAAACCAAGGCAAAACCGAAACAGGACAAAAGTACCTCAAATTTGAGTCTCACTCAACGCAAGTACTGATTCAAACAACTTTCGCATTATTCAATTTATTGGTCTAAAGAAACTATTTCTCAAAGATATACTGAGAGAACCTGGAAAAACTTCTGACCACATTTCTAAGTCAACCTGTGGATGGTTTTCATGTCAGCTGCTCCCTTGAGAGTCCCTTTCTCGACATGATCCCACCACTGGAACAAGAAGTTATCAACAACTAATCTGAACCATGGGGAGAGCTTCAGACCCTCCTCACCAGCATCTGCTTTTCTCAAAAGCTCTTTCAACTGTTCTCGGTTCACATATTTGACATCAGCTACTTCATCTGGATTTGGGTTCACATTCACTTCACGCACGATGAAGAGGAGATAATCCACTGCATGTAGAAAGAGAAGTCATTGTACAATATGTAATTACATTGGAAATGACGGATAGCTGTCACATTACAGGAAAGACCACAACCGAAACTGAATCAGAGAACAAGAATAACTACTGAGGAAATGATTTTGCATATGAATATTGGCAACATAATGCTGAAGAGGGCAGTATTACGTTCATGCTCTCCCCATTTTCCATCTGACGGTGCTTTGTACAGCATACGGCCCAGTGGAATGAACTGGTCAACTGGGACATCTTCAGCAGGGATACCAAGTTCATCGAACAGCTTCCTTTGAGCTGCATTCCTTGCTCCTTTGAAATGAAAATTGGGTTAAAAATAATATCAGTGTGCATGGAGAACTATGCCCTCTATTGAAAGATGAACATGATATAGTACCAAGAGCATTTTCTTCAATAAGCTCAGAATCCCGGTGAAGGGGGTGACTACAGCAGGTGTTTGTCCACACCAAAGGAAAGGTCACCTTAGTTGCAGATCGTTGCTGCAATCAGAATAAAGAGGACAAAAATGAGTTGGCCTGCATTCTGTAAATAATGCATCAAATTAATTAATATAAGCAACAAAAGGTAAGCTTCTGCGGAATTTGCAATGGAACAGACACAAGTAGGGAAAGAATATCATTGAACTTCTCTAGGTCAGTAGCTAAGCAAACAGTATCAGGGAAATATGAAGTCATGTCTACTTGTTGGCTTCTTACGCATTCAGGTTTCAGGCATTATCAGCATCAAGTTAGGAACTTTCATGTACAATTATATATATGTTGATCAGTTCTGTGACCAGAAGAGCTACCTTCCCATTCAACTAATTGCATTATCTGCTCTTAGTAGCTTTTTCCTACAATGAAAAAAGTGCTTTAACATCCAACCAACTCCTTTTCTACTTCCATTAATAGCATAAAGACGTAGCAGGATAAAGCCAGTGAGTCTTATAGAAGAGGTATAGGTTATTAGAACAGCAAAAAATGTACATGATGCACATGTTTGTAGTAGGAAGAAAAGGGCCAAAAGAGCTTTTTTTGAAGCAGTCAGTTACTTTAAAATTCAAGCTGCATGTCATAATAATCCACTATGACTAGGTAAAAGTACATTGCCAGAGAACATCAATAAGATGCAATAACTTCCAGAGAACCTTTGCATGAAAGACTCAGGTTAAAGATTTTCCTTCTGGCTACCAATGGTGAAAGTGCTATTTGAAGTTTCTATAATAAGGATTCTACAAAGTGATTCTAACATTTGTAAAGAGAAATAAAATCACCCAAAGCCAAAATACAAGCAAAAGAAGATATTTATGTTTGTAATGTCCTTTATGTTGACATCAGAAGAGGGGGGGCGGGGAGGAGCCCATTGGAGATATCTTATCTCATAAGCACCCATTACGATGTCTCTAGCCTGATCACTTGTTGAAACAGGAAGGAAGTGGAGTAAGTGGCTCAACTCATACTTGGCAAATATGTAGGTACAATCCTATAGGATGCGCAAGTTTATTTTGAACTGAAATTGGAAAGGGTAAAGCAAAATCATTCAATTATATCTTACAAGTGCATTTTATCTAGTAAGTATCAGTATCGCAATTGAGAATTCATAGAGTTCACATCTTTGGTGTTGTCTAATTTATTACGCACCATTTAGGCAAAATAACATCATTCATTCTTACTGAGAAACTAAAATAATATGATTCCAGTTCCTTCTGATTCACTAGTCAAAGCTATGCTAATTGGAAGCAAAAACACAAACCATCATGGGATCCTAGTAAAGAAAAAGAAAAAGCCCATCTAACATCTTCTGTTCTAGTAGATTCAAACTAAGCAGCATAAAAAGATGATTATAAAAATCAAAAGTTTGAATTTTACAGAAACACCACTATTTTTTATTTATTTTAGATTTTTTTTATTTTTATTATTTTTTATAGCCTCTAAACTTAAAGAATAATAAAAATGACAAAAATCTAAAATAAATAAAAAAATAGTGTTGTCTCTTTAAAATTCACACTTTTGATTTTTATAATCATCTTTTTATGCTACTTAGCCTGAATCTACTAGAACATAGCCTGAATCTACTAGAACAGAAGATGGAGTAATCATTCTATCTGAAAAAATAATAAGATGATGTAGCCATGTCCAAATTATGCTGAACACACCACCGTCCCATGCCATTTCATGTTGGTGTTGTGTTAGATTTTCTCTCTTTTTATTATTTTATGACCACAGCAAATGCCGCGTTAATCTAGTGTCAGAGCCTGTTATGCAGCATTCATGTTTGATAAGCGTCAAACACCATACAATTTTCTAGGGTGTTCCTGCACTCTTAGGAATCATTTATCCCATAAATGATTGTATTTCTCTACATGAAAATTCTTCAGAAAAAGTCAGATAAGTTTTTTTGGCGGTAAAACAACTGCCCTTCTCATTTCCCCACATAAGATAACTCATCTCTGTAATAGGCAAGTGCCTTATTCTTTCCTGAAATTGTTGAAATTATTTGCAACAATGTAGATAAGAAATGAAAAATGGAATCGAGGCACTCCTCTTGCTGCAGATGTTTCCAGTGGCACGTTCCAGACTTGGGTTGATAATGAAGATCCTATCTTAAGTTGAATTTTAGGAAATACTTGACTTAATTTTATGTGGTTACCCCTGAAGATAAAGTTAAAATCCATAGCTAGAAATCCATTATGAAATTACTCCTTTGATAGACTTTTCTTTTATTTGTGATGTGCGGAGTTATTTTCCGAAATATCTTAGCAAGATAGCAGCTTCAACCTATACCAAGATAATAGAAAGAAGTCGAAATATATAATGCAGCTTAGACAAATCCTTTTTGTCGATAATTTTTGTAGATTGATCACTTTGTAGTCAATGAACACCATTTGAAATGGGACTTATGCTCAAAAGATAAAATGTTCTTAATATTTCTAGAATTCTTACTCCAACTAGATCATTTGGATCAATATGCGTCATCATCCCAATTCATGGATCTCTCAATTCAAGAGATCCAGACATTAGAACAGAACCATATCTTTTGAGTATTTTCCAAATTTTGTAATTGATGGTTGGTTGTATATTTCATTTAGTTTTATGATTTGAATTACACTTTCTAATCTCTTTACATTCCATGCTCAAAGTTAGCAATCAATTTTTTTTCCAGAAGTTAATAATTGAATGCTTTTACATAATTACTTCAGTGATCCTTATTAGACTTCCAAATATAATGTTCACCTGTACTAAAATAAAAGAGCACACGGGTGTATTTAAGTGTTATCTTAGAGCATAAATTACAAAATTGTCAGCATTTAACATTTTGCATTTTATTTAGCATTCAACCTAAGAAGAGAAGTAAAAATTTTCCATCATTTTCCCACTATTTTCGGCAGGAGCAGTTTCAAGCGGATTGCCAAAGTAAAACAACAAAAGTGATAGGTATCCTGGTTCCTATAATCTAACCACTAGAAAAGTGGTCCAATCCTAATATTTCCCAGAAATCAAACAATACATTATGCTTGGAAATGGATAATCTAAACTTTTATGAGAGTTTGTGGGAAGGAAAGCAGTTACACGAATAAGGGAGGACTACTTAAAACTAATAATTGTATAGGTAACTGGGCCTTGTATTCACACCTCAAAGTAAGAGTGTAAAGTGAGAATTCCTACTGTAGAATGTCATCAGAAGTTATTGCAAAATTTCTATACACATTGAGATAACACAGATTATATGCATAATGTCTGAACCAAGTAAGCTATTTACAGCTAATTAACTCTAAAGAACAGAACATGAACACATTAAGTGTACCTGAAGCAATAGCTCATATTTTGAGTTGAACAAGAAGACACTGAAAGCTCTATGTAACAAATTTTCAGACTCAATCTTCTCCATCAGATGACCTGCAATATTAAAGAGATTGTTGGGTCATTATTGAAGTTTGCAAAATAAAATTAAAATTTATTAAAACAAGCAGAAGAAACAATAAACAAAAAGTAGCAATCTTTTAGATAACCGATGAGATGTGGAAAGATCAGTGAAGAATCATAATTCATCCATATATTGATCAAACCAATTATTAGATTCATAAATTCTAACCCGTCTTATTGCAAGTCTTACTTAACAGAGCAAATAATCAGCCATGACAAGCTTGATCTTTTACTTCTCAATTAACAAAATGGATTATAGAGCTTAAACGGAAATCCATCACTTTTTGAAGAGATTAAACTCATTGTCTCAGGTATCCCACTAAACTTTCAAGATCAAGCCTCGGGCAGAAGGAAGAACACAAAGTCCAACTTACAGTTGTATTTGGTGTCATGGCCAACAACACGATCATTCTCATCAACCAATATACATCTGTAGAGTTCCAAAACCACACAAAAAAAAAAACTATAAGAAGGATCCTAATGAGAAAGACACGTTGAAATGAAATTTTTTTAAAAAAAAGTATTAGCCATTCGTTATTTAAGCATAGGAAATCCTCATCCGACGTGCACAAACAAACAGGAATGGAAAAGACAAAACCAGCTTATCTCCACAAAGCCAGAAAACAACTTAACATCCTAAACGAAAAGGAAAAAAACAATTTCCGTAAAACTGTTCGTCTTCCCACCAAATCATTTCAAAGTCTCTCCTCTATCAAAATAACTAGATCGAAACGCAATAAGTGGAAAAGTACGCTTTCAAGCATCACGGCAACAACGGAGGATTCATAATTAACTAGATCCAAAACCCAGAAAATCCCAGATTAACACAACAACGGAGGATTCATAGCACCCTTGAAGCGAAACCCACATCAAATCCCCATACTTGAAGACCCACAATGCGCCATGAAAGTGCGTGCGTCAATCAAACAAAACGGATAAAGATCAAATGAGAAAGAAAATTGGGAGGACAAAAGGCAGGGTACGAACTCGTCTTCAAACATGAGGCGTCTCTGGACGGCGTCCATGGCAGAATCGGCGGTGACAGCGCCCATAGTCGATAGGTATGCGGTGAAGGACGACGAGGGGTACGAGAGAAAACTGACCCTTCTTCTGACAGCTGGTTTGAGAGATCCTGGTTTTGGAAGGATAGATTGGAGCGTGAAAGCGGAAGGCGCAATGGAGGCCCAGACTCCTGCGGCCAACCCTTTTTGAAGGGGAACGCTGCTCAAGGAACACATCGTTTTCCTCATTAGGAAATAAGTTTTTGACATGAAGTGGGTCATCGTTGGTTGTTGGACACTCCTGGGTTGTCCGTCACCATAGCCATGTTCTTGGATTGCCCGACCTGGACTGTGCTCTTTCTTCCGTATGCCGTAATTCTTTCTTTTCCTTCCCTTCTTTCCTTTTTTTTTTTTTTTTTTTTTTCGGGTTCTTCCCGTAAATATAATTATAAACACACACAGACACAGACACACACATACAATCGTATATTTAATTAATTAAGATCATAATTTTTTTAAAATAAAAATAAAATTCATCTGGGGTTAAAAATGAAACTATGAAGTCAGAAGTATGGATAATGATGGAGACGTGAACCCATCCTTTCAGAGGCAAAATTTGGAAGTTGGTACGGGATCTGTCCCTGTCAAACAGGGGTACCATCTTGTACCCTTCTGTTTTTGGATTTTCTGTGATAGCTTAAATTTTAATCAGGCAAGGGAGTTATTGATTTTATTTGTTTTAGTTCAATTGTTTTAACTCTTAAATTGTGTATGGTGTGATTTTATATAACTATACTATGTATTAAAAGGGCGTTTGGCTAAACTTGTTTTTAATAACATAATATAATTTATAAGATATTTTTGAACTTGTAAACTTATACCTTTTATTTTTAACATAAGTTGATAAAATGTTTAATAGAAATTATTAGATTATTTTTTAAGATTTCGTTGAAATTTATAATTTTGATTAATTATAATTTCTTATGCAATGATTCTAATAATAAATTAAATAATATTAATAAAATATAATTTAATAATATTTATGTCATTTTAATATTTCATCAAAAACAATTACTAGACAATTGTAAGTAGCTTATAAGTTCACCAACACCCCCGAGAGGATGCTCCACTAAGTTTATTTTTATAAGTTTATAAGATAATATAAATTATAAGAAGCTTTTAGAGCTTGTAAACTTATGTATTTTATTTTTAAAATAAGTTAAAAAGTGTTTGAATAAAAGTAATTAAATCATTTTATAAGATTTTATTAAAATTTATAATTATAAATGATTAAATGTTTTTGGTGTAATATGATGAAAATAAATCAAATATCATTAATATAATATAATTAAGAATATTTATGTCATTCTTTGTATATAAACCAAAATATCCTATAAAATGTCTTAAAATAAGTTAAGTTATTAAAAGTTAACTTATTTTTATCGAGATTATAAACTATAAATATTTTATTTTAAAAATTATTATAAGCTATTTTGGTAAAACATTTATAAAATACTTTTTAAGAATTATACACTATCAAACATCTTTCAAGATATTTTGAGAAACTTATAAACTCACATAAGATGTTTAGCTAAGCTTATTTTTTTGTAATTTATAAGATTATTTAACTTATAAGATATTTTTAGAGCTCACAAGCTCAAAAATTTTATTTTAAAAATAAATTAATAAAGTTTTTGTAAGATCATCTTATATATTTTTATTGAAAATTATAATTGTAATTGATTATAATTTTTTGATATATTAATAATGAAAATAAATTAAATATTATTAATAAAATGTTATTTTAAGGATATTTATGTTAATGTTAATATATAAAATGGAACAACCTATAAGATGTATGAAAATAAGATGGGATTAGCCACTTTATTTCTGAAAAACTTATAAGTTTTTTTTAAAAAAAGTTACCAAATACTATTGAAGAGTTTATATGTTCACCCAAACATCCTTTCTAAACCCCGTATGAATTTTTATCTTTCTATGATCTATCTCTTATTTAGTTTATACTTCTCCTCCCTTCTTTTCTTTATAATTCTTAGTTTTCTATCAATTTCTCCACATAAATTTGACTTAGTTTGTTCATTTTAATTTGCTTTTTCCATAAACTTTCTCTCTTTAATTTTATACAATTTTAATTCATTTTAAATTTTATATAATTTATTTTTAATTATTAAAATACAATAATTTATGTTTTAGTTGTTAATAAATTATACATATTTTTAAAATTGTATTCATATCCAATATATGTAATTAGATTAGATGATATATTATAAAATAAAATATATGTATAATACAATTTAATTATATAATAAAAATATAGATGGAGTATAATGAAAAATATTTATATTGTAAAAACATAATTTATGCATATATATTTTAAATTTTACATGCATTTGCATTAAATGTGCACCTATGCAGCACTTTGGGATTTGATTATGAATGAGCCAGTTTTTTATCAAATGCTAATTTTCAATATCTTTTGATCTTTTTGTTGCTACGAAAATTTTTCTTTGCTTAGTCTTGATTTATTAATTCCAAACTATAACATGCAATTAAAGAGAATCTCATATACTTTGTTTAATTAGCATCAATGCACAAATATATATGTATATATATATATTAGTGTGTAAATTTATCTATAAATTATAAAATATTGTATTTAAAATATAAAAATATTTTAAATAATAAAATAATGAAAGATGAAAAGAAATCAAAAGTTAGAAGGTCAAAAAGAGAACACAAATAAAGATAAATTAAAAGAATAAAAGAGCTATGAGGGATAGAATACGACAAAGAGCTAAAAATATAGGTAAATATGTAATTTGATATTATACAACTAAGAAGAATAAATATGTAATTTTACTTATACAATAAAAATAAATTCAAAACACTTAAAAATATAGTAAGTATAGATAGATATTTGTTCTTGAATTAGTAATGTGATCCAAAATTAGAGGTGCAATTTTGCGTTGAATCATACACTAAAATGTATGAACAGATTAAAGATAAAGATCAAAAAATAAAGAACACAAAAGGCTATGTTTGTTTCGAAATTTTGATTTATGTTTTTAGGTATTTTATTTCGATAATTATATATAAGTACGAGGGAGTAAGAGATAAAAATTTAAAAAATATAAAGATTGAATATATACTTTTAATTCTAAAAATTGAAAACAAGGACTTACTCCGGATAAAAGGAATTCTTTCTATATTTTATGCATGACATGGTAAAATAAAGTAAAAAGGAAGCTTTAATTATTCATTTGCTTTTCTTTTCCTGTTTGTCTTCAGCAAATCAGCAAGTTGTTCCACAGTGTAATTGTCGATATATATTTCGATGGATCATTAATAATTGAATATGACTTTGTCTGCAGTTCCGAATTTCTCAAATTGTTTTATATAAAATAAAGGTTGGTAAAACTAGTTATTCATATTTGCTAACACGTCATTTTCAGATGGAAATCTCAATGTTATTATTAGTCATTGATCATCCATCACAGCCATGCACAGAACAAGTGGAAGTCCATATCTATAATCTATACAAAATATTTCCTCGTTTCATACTCAAAAACTATTTATCCAACTGTGATTTTTTTTTTTTAATTTGTTTATATGGGTATTTTCTTTTTAGTTATATAAACTCTGTTTGAAAAGCAAAAAGGGTTTTTGGTAGCTTACAAGATGGGGGGGCATGTCACTGGTGAATCCTGGTAAGTCTCCAACATTTATTATAATTTAAAAAAAAAAAAAAAGAATTAATTCCATAGATGTCTTTTTCCTAAAAGCCACATGACAGATGTTCAATCAGAACTGTCGACCTCCCCTGTTGTGATAATTTACTTTATAAAAACGTGTACGGTAATACAATTAGAGATTTAAAATCATAACACACTCAATGCCGTCGGTGATGTTCACGTGAGGATGGACCCCACCAAGTCTGTTATCGCACGCAAGGACGATATTGATAAGTCAAAGTAAGTGGCCACTAAAATGTCAAAGATGGCATGCTAACGTGTCAAATGATGACAAGAAAGAGAGAAAAATGCGTCATGGGTCTACTTCTAAATAAATTAAGACTAAAACTAGTATAAAAAAATAAGAGAAACAAAAGATTATTTTTAGTTGATGAAATGTTCATAGCATGCATGTTTTGACGAGGGAGAAAATGTTGAAAATTGAAAAACGCACGTTATGTTTGGGTGCAAATTTACTTCAATTTCAATCTTATTTAAATTTAAATTTTCAAATATCTTATCAAACAAAATTATTTTGTATCTTTTTTTTTCACTTATACTTACAATTTTTTTAATTTCGAGACAATATTCTTCCTCGTCACAATTTGCATCTAAACAAAGTGTATGCGGTTGCTTTTTATATAATTATAAGTGTTATATTTTATACTATGCGTTAAGGATATAAGTCTAATTTCCGTTCGTACAATGTTAAATTTCTATAATACTATTATTTTAGTTTTTTTTTTTTCCTTCATTCTTTTTAATATAGTTGTATACATTTTTCTCTTGTATTTTCTATACATCTTTCAATTTACTGTGTTTATTTTTCTTCTATATTTATTAAAATTTCTCAAATAATTTTAATTTTAAAATATCTATGCCAAGACTAGGGGAATAATTGAATTACACGATATAAATTATTATAATGCCATTGTATTAATATTTTTTATTTTCTTTACATCTCCATCCTACATATCTTTCTCCTATATTTTATATGCTTTTCAATTTACTCATCACACACACACACACACATACATATACACACATATATTATTTTTTATATTCCCTTAATTTTAAAATCAATATTATAATTTGACATGATAAATATAATTGTATAATTTATTAATTGTTTTGCTCACTCACTCATCAAGTGTATAGTCATACTGGTTTATACTATATATTAAAAAAATAGAAAACAATCTATAATCAGTTTTTATGCTTTCTTCTTATTTTGTTTCTAAGATTTTCATTTATTTTATTTACTTTCCTCATTCATATTTTTTAATTCTTTTACCATTTTATGAATTTAATGAATGATATAGAATTTATATTTAAAAATATTATTATTTTATTTATTTCCACAACTGATGAGTGTCTCTCGAAATTTTTTATTTTTTCAAGTTTATTTTTATCTCTTATTTATAGAAGATGTAAAATAGTTAATTGATAAAATTATGAATATGCATAGAGTGTATATTTTTCTTATTTTAAGCTTGAGTACATAAAAAAAATAAAAAAATAGTTCTATTGAATTATTTGTGCTTGTCTAGATGTATCCATGTATAGCACAGGATACATATTAATTTAGTCTATTATTTATACGGTTTTAAAGTTTATCTATATTTTGTTACTATTAAATTCTAAAGTAATTAAAATTAAATTATTCCATATTTGTAGCTAGGAAGATGTATGGGCTATGTTTTTTTTTTAAATTTTCATTATTCATTATTACTTAAAAATTTTACTAGTAAATTATTTATCATATAAATTTTATTTAAATTTAAATTTAAAATTTTTCCTCTCTTATCAGTTATAACTAACTAATAATTTTTTATTCATTATATCTATTTACAATCGAATCAACACCTATCTCTATAATTTTCTTGCTCACATTTATTTTTTTATTTCCCTATATACATATATATTATCACATCATCCATTATTATCACATATTAAATATATATATAAATAATTTTCCTACCCATTCTAATAATAAACCAAACATACCAATGGTCATTATGAGCAAAAGTAATATGACATTTAAGAATTTCTTACTTATTAAATAAATATACATACATACATGTATATATATATATATATATACACACATGTTTTTATCGTAAGCCAATGATGTTTATTTGCACTTAAAATGGTAAAGAAAATTACCAATCAAAGTGTCTGGTTAAGTTTATGATTTTCAAAAAATGATATATGAGATGTTGTATAGCTTTTTTTTTTTCTCTAACAAAAATGTATGGTAATTTTTTTAATAAACAAAATTACAAATTTAACAAAAGCGTTTGGCTTTATTTATTTATTTTTTACCATTATTACATTATAAAAATCATAAGCACTAATGTTTATGGAACTTAACATTTTATAAATGATTAGATATTATTTTTATCCAAATATATTAACAGTATATTTTTAAAAATAAATATATAAAAATTATAAATCTTAAAAAACATCTTCTAAATTACAATAACTTAAAAACTATTAAAAAGAAACTTAGTCAGACACCCAAATAACCTTATTTAAAAGACAAACGAAAGTGGGGGATTGAAAGAAATATTTGTCTACATGTTCGTGAAAGGACAACAAAATAAGATTATTGCTGAACACATTTCTTGTGTTCAATTGTTTAATAACACAAATATATGCTTTTAGATTAGAGGTATTGAATTTAAATTCTATTAGAAATGTAAATATTCATATTTTTGCTACGATGAATTCCTAATTAGGCTAACGGACACTGGCTCACTAAGTTACTAATCCAACCTAATAGGCCACCAACAATTAAGGAACCTTCTGAAGTGATGGTTGATAGATTTTTTACCCAACTAGACATCCATGATGTATTCGATCTGCATGAAGTGTAGGATGGTTCTTCTACACAGGTAGTGTTCAATTAATGGATCAAATGACTTTCTACCCTCCAGGTGCGCCTCCCTGCCTCTTATTTTCTGGTCTTCTTTTTTCTTACCTATCCAGTCGCTATGTTGCCCCTTATCTCATTGATGATTGGTGGCCTAAAAGCTCAGAAATTTAAATATTCTGACTCCTTATCCCTTGATCTCAAACTTAATTGGAATATATTGCTAATCAATTGATGAAATGAGCCCTAAATCCAAGGACTTCCGCAGCGGTGATAAGGCAAAGACAAATGAACAGATACTAGCCTTTGAGCAGTATTCGGTGAGTATGGAGGTTGTGATGTTCGTACTTGAACAATGGTTTTGATATAAATGCAAAGATAGAGGGGGAAATGCAAAGGGAAGAAAGAAAAAAAAATAGAAAGATAAGTACTTTATTTCTAAATCATGTCCCCTGGCTTTACATCATTTTTATTTATTTTCATGCTATAAAGCGTATCTTGACTTTCCTTATTTTGGTTATTCTAGTTAAGATCCAAAGAACAGTTACTTCCTTAACTTAGGCCAAGCAGATCTATTGTGAGCTCCCTCTCGATACTCTTTTGGCTCATTTAATGTGATTTAATTTTTTGATTTGGCTGGATAGTACTTTAATATCCGTGTGGCTTGTAATTTAATTAATTCTCTAGCTATAATATTTGTTCCTATTTGGTCAATATATTTGTGATGTGCTAGCTCTATTTTTGTGGCATGACACCCCCTCCCCCTATAGAAATGTCCTTCTCCTCAGGGACAAAGGTCAAAAAAACTGTTGCTGGAGGGTGGTGCTATCCTTCTACAAGGCTTTCGACATTCCATTTAAGACCACTAAATTAAGAGCTGAGTGGATATCCCCCCTCCTCTTTTACTTGTCTCTATCCCAATACAATTATTAGCACTAATTACATTTCTCCATTGCTATTTATTTGTGGTGCTTGTTATTGTATTGTAGTTTCAGTTCCCACCCTTTCTTTAATTGGGAAACATGGAAATTTGGGTGTATTTAAGACCCTTGGGGTATGTAAATTCTATAATCTACTTCTCCAATCCTTAACAACACTTTATAGGGCCTATAGTATTTACCTGAAAGATTTTGATTGACCTTGTTGGATACTATGACTTGCTTGTAGGGTTGTTGTTTCAAACAGATTTTGTCACCTATCACGAAACTCCTTTCGCTCCTTTTCTTGTATGCCTAAGTCTTTATATGCTATTATGCCCTCTATAACTTGTCCCTCTGTAGCTTTATGGTAGCCCCATGATGTTTATCGAATTGGTCTACATCTCCATTCCCAGTCTAAAAGGCTATATTGAATCCATATTGCGATGGGTTAACCTCATAAGTGCCTTGAATGGGGTGGTGTCAACATTGTTGTGGTAGTTGGTATTATACCACTACTCAACTAAGGGAAGCCAACTGACCCATTTTTTTGGCCTTGTATGAATCATGCATATTAAATAACATTCAACACGTTGGTTGACCCTTTCTGTTTGCCCCTTTGTTTGGGGGTGGTATGATGTGCTCAAGCGTAAGCCAACTCCTATAGCCTGGAACAACTAATTCGAAAATTTGCTAGTAAAAATTTTATCCCTATCAATTGTGATGATTCTGGGTAGTCCATGTAGCCTATATATGTCATCCACAAATAGTTAGGCTACTTGTGATGTGGAGTAAGGGTGTGACATGGTGATGAAGTGTGCGTTTTTGCTAAGCCTATCCACTACTACTAGAATGACATCCTTCCTTATTGATTTTGGCAGACCTTCAATAAAGTCTATGCTGATGTCTTACCAAATTCCTTGGGGTATTAGTAGCAGCTATAAAAGGCCTGGAGGATGAGTGTTTTCTCTTTTGTTTCTTAAACAGGTATCGCAGCTCAATACCATCCTCTTGACATCTCCAAACAAACCCTTTCAGTGAAATAAGGACTTCACCCTTTTGTAAGTTCCCAGTATACTTGAGTGGTCTCCAATTGAATCCCCATGTAGATTTTTTACCAATCTCTGTCTTAGTTCATTTAACTTCTACATGTATTAAATTTGATGAGGCCATTATCCATTGTATAGTTAAGGGAGGGTCCTTTCCCTTTTTGAACCTCCTTTAAAACAGTATGGGTTTCAAGGTCTTCCTAATTGCTGTCTTTAATTTCTCTAACCCATTTTGGTATTACTATAATGACTGCATTTAACTCCTCTGCTTCCATACATCTTATAAAGCATCTGCTGCTATGTTCTCCCTTTCCTTTTTATATTAGATTTTGTAGTTCAGCCCCAACAACTTAGTCAAGCCCCCCTCCCTTTTTTTTTTGTAATGGACTTATAATTTTCTATATTAACAGAAATTTCAAAAACTTTCATGGTCAGTTTTAATATAAACTGACCATGCTCCAAGAAGTGTCTCCATTTACTCATAGCCATCAAAAATTCCAAGAACTCCTTTTAGTACACTGACAACCCTCGATTTCTACTGGATAATGCCTTGCTTAAAGATGCAATCGGTCTGCCATTCTCCATTAAGACTATTCCAATTCCCTTGTCTAATGCGCTTGTCTCTAACACGAAGGATTGATTAAAGTCTAGCATCACCAATACCAGCACCTTTGTCATGGCAACCTTTAATTCCTCAAAGGCCCTATCTGGTTCCAGGTTCTAATTGAAGGAATTCTTTATAAGCAACTTCGTAAGGGGCTTGTTGGTTTTACTGTAATCTCGGATAAACCTTCTATGGTAGCATGTTAATCCTAAAAACCCTCACAAGGATTTAACAGTTTTGAGGGTTGGCCAATTTACCATTGCAATGATCTTATCTGGATCAGTGACCACTCTTTCCTTAGACATAATATGCCCAATACATTCTACCTTCTCGTACCAGAATGAGCTTTTTTTGACCTTTATGAATAACCTTTGGTCTAGTAACCTCTAAAACACCAACTCCAAGTGTGCTAGACGCTGTTCTAGAGATTGACTATAAGCCAATATATCATTGAAAAAGACAAGCACAAATTTCCTAATGAACTCATTTAGGACTGAGTTCATAAGGCTTTGAAAAGTAACTGGATCATTTGTGAATATGAAAGGCATTACCAAAAATTCAAAGTGCTTGTGGTGTGTTCTGAAAGTGGTTTTATGTATGTCTTCAAGGTACATCTTGATTTGATGGTAACCTAATCTCAGATCTAACTTCGTAAAGATTGATACCCCCGTCAGTTCATCTAGTAAATCTTCGATTATTGGGATAGGAAATCTTTCTTTTATGGTCATTTCATTCAGTTTCCTATAATCAATGTATATCCTTATGGTTTGATCTTTCTTTTTTACCAGCAATACAGGGGATGCAAAGGGCCTCCTACTTTCTTTAATAACTTCCTATTTTCTCCACTTGTCTCTCTATTTCTTCTTTTTCAATGTGTGAATATTTATATGGTCTCAAATTGACTAGAAGAACTCCGAGCTTAAGTAGAATCTGGTGGTCATGTGTTTTGCTAAGGGGTAATCCTTTTGGCTCTACAAAAATTGCTTTATAATTGTCTATCAATTCTTGGATTGGTGCTGGGGCCCCTTGTGCTGGGTCTACCTCATTTATCTCGGTGTGATGCGAGATCCCCTCATCCTTAGTAGGTGGAAATAAACAATATGTAATTTCATGACACGTGATTCTATACGTCACATCAGGTAACTTATCCCTCAAAATAGTCTTTTCCTTATAGCATGAGCACTACATTATCAATGCATTAAAGTCAAATGTGATTGGGCTAATTGTTCTTAGTTAGTGCACTCCGAGGATCATATCACAATTCCCCAACTTGGGGATCCTCACTTCAGATTCACATCTTTGGTCCTGCATTTCCCACCTTAGTTTCTGACACTCTAGGTGAGCTCTCTCCCGATACTCTTCTCGCTCTTTTAATGTGTTTTAATTTTCTAATTTGGCTGGATGGTGCTTTAATATCCCCTTAGCTTGTAATTTAATTAAATGCCTCGCTGTAATATTTGTTCCCATCTGGTCGATATATCTATGATGTTCTACTCCATTTTGTAGCATGACAATTTTTTATATTAGTTACTGATGATAGTTTATTATAATTGTTGTTTATTAATGACTATTAACTTATTATTATTTGATAAACAATAAGCACATTTTAGACTCCTCCGTAGATAACGTTTGTTAGCGCAAGGTACACTATTTATTAAAATTACCTCTTTCTCTTGTATTTGATAAGAAAATGGAAGGAGTATTATATGATGGATCAATACTAAATTAACGTTTATGGTTCAAATTTGTAAATTTTCTTGATAAATACAGTATATTTAGATTTAAATTCTTATTTAGTTGGATTTAAATTTGTATGAAAATTTAAAAATAGTATGAAGTAAGAGGAAAATTAGAGAAAAAATTATTTTAATTGTTAGCATATTCAAAAAGTGTATTTTGCTGAAGGAAAAGGTAAAAATTATAACCTTTTGGATTCAATTTTCTTTGTTTCTTTTTTCACTCGTTTTTATTCTAATTAAAAAGTATATTATAATTACCATGTTAATCTTAAATTACAGACAGAAAAGCTCCTATAAGATCGTAGTTGCCCTTTTGCTAACTCTTATTCTTATAGTTATCTTATGCTATTTATTTTTTTAACTAATTAAACAGAAGGAAATATTTTAATTTGAAGTGCTGAGATGAGATACAGCTTACATGAATACAGAAAAAAAAAAGATAGAAACAAGATACGAAATTGATTTTTATAGTCAAGAACAAATGCAAATGTGTATATATATATATATATATATATTGCATTTTTGTACATCATTTCTCATAATAAAGCTTTGTTTATAATTAGTATATTATTGGCATAAATCTAAATAAAAGTAGTATATTAAAGCAAGTTGTCCTATAGTGTAATTGTAGATATATATTTTGAATTTGGATTATTATTAATTGAATATGATTTTGGCAGCAGTTTAGAATTTCTCAAAATATTTCATATAAAATAAAGGTTGGCAAAACTAAGTTATTCATATTTGTCAACCCCCTTAATTTTAGATGAAACACTGAATGTTATTAGTCATTGATCATCACAGCCATACACAGAACAAGTGGAGGTCAATACCTATAGAATCCATACAAAATATTTCCTCATTTCATACTCAAAAACTGTTTATCCAACTGTGATTTTTTCAATTTGTTTATATGGGTAATTTCTTTTTAGTATTATAAATTCAGTTTGAAAAACCCAAAAGTTTTTGGTAGCTTACAAGATGGGGCATGTTACTTGTGAATCCTGAAAACTGAGGATTTGATTCGCATCTCTAGCATTTATAATTAAATAAAAAAGAATTAATTCCATAGATGTCTTTCCCAAAAGACAAACAACAGATGTATAATCAGAACTAGCGATCTATTCGGGTTTTTTTTTTATGAAATAAATTTTTTTCAATTTTTAAAATAATCGGGTATAGAATTGTACTCGGAATGTGCCAACGGCGGAATGGCACTGTCTTTTTTTAAATTTTTTTCCATTGCGCCCTTTTAAAGGTCGGAATGGCTTTATGCTTTTTTTTTTTAATTGCAATTTCCGTACTATTTTTTTTATAAAAAATATTTTTGAATCTGGACACTGGAAGTTTCCGCCCTTTTTGTTATTTTGTTTTTTTTTTTTTCATAATGAATTTTTTAAAAAAATTAATTACTTTTTTGTTTTTTATTATAAAAGTTTATTAAAAAATTTGTAATATTTAAATTTTTTTAAGTTGTTATAATTAAATATTTTTTTAGTTTTTTATAGTTAAATGTTTAATTATGCAATAATTGATATTTTTATTAATAATTATTTAAAATTTTTGTTAATTTATAATATTTAAAATTTATGTAATATTTAAATGTAGAATTTTGATAATCAAATGTTTACAATAGTTATTAATTTTACTGATTTTGTTAATTTTTTTTAAATACAACATTTAGTATTTTATACAACGTCCTCGAATAGATACAGCATAGTAGTTTCTATATAAATATGCCAGCATTTTACTATCCTAATTGTCTTGAGATGCATGATATATATCCTCAAGAAGTGAAAGGTAATGTAAGTTGACTCTCTTGCTTGAGCTGTCAAGCAACATAGTGCATACCGACATGAATAATGCAAATCCTCTTGTGTGCTGAGTTATTTGCTTCGAAGGACTATCTAGCTTAATGGATCGTCCCGTATATATCCTGCCAAGTTAAATAGCATGAAATCTCGGCCTTTGAACCTATTCGTCTATGGACTCTAACTTAAATACTGCTGGCAATATGCCCGCCACTCCTCTATAAATCGTGTAACATCGATCTCCGTCATTGACTTGCCAAAAATAGGCAGCTATCATAAAGTATTGAGTTTAAAAATTGAGCGACATTGATGCGGACATATTTTATATTAAAAATATAAAAAATAATTTAATAATACAGTTATAAGTGTTGGGATTCCATTTTCTTTCAACAGACAAAAAACATGGATGATCAAAGCAACACCGGCGGATAAATTTAAGACCAATCCTTATAGAAAAATTAATAACTATTACAAAAATTTAATTATAAAATACTAAATATCATATTTAACAAAGTTTACAAAATCAACAAAATTAATAACTATTGTAAAAATTTAATCATCAAAATTCTACATTGAAATATCACATAAATTTTAAATATTATAAATTAATAAAAATCTAAATAATTATTACTAAAAATATATATCAATTATTACATAATTAAATATTTAACTATAAAAAACTAAGAAAATATTTAATTATAACAACTTAAAAAAATTTAAATATTACAAATTTTTTAGTAAACTTTTATAATAAAAAAATAATTAATTTTTTCAAAAAAGTCATTATGAAAAATAAAAAATAAAAATAAGGGCAGAAATTACAATTGAAATAAAAAAATAAAAAAAGCATAACGTCATAAAAAATAGAATATTGAAAAAAAAAAAAACCCTCTCCTTTCCTGTTAGAATTTAATTTATACATAGGTGTATGACACTGTCATCGGGGATTTAAAATCATTACTTATCGATGTTCACGTCGGGATGGACCACTTGAAGTCCATTGTCACGCACGGGAAAGATATCGTTAAATCATCAAAGTAAATGGCAACTCTTATTGGTCGGAAAGTTGAATGAAAATACAAGGTCAAAGGTGGCATGCTATTATGTGTAATATGATGGCATGCTAATATGTGGAATATGATGGTAAGGAGAGAGAGAAACGCGTTGTGGGTCAATTTCTTAATAAATGGAGACTAGTAGGGCTGCAAGTATAATGAAAATTTAAAACTAGTATAAAAAATAAGAGAAACAAAAAATTATTTTAGTGGATAAAATGTTTATATTACGCGTGTTTTGATGATATAGAAAATGTTGAAAGTGAAAAATATAGTTCGTGGTTACTTTTTATATAATTGTAAGTGTCATATTTATTCTATACATTAAAGGATATAAATCTAATTTTTATTTGCCCGAAGTCAAATTACTATAATACTATTATTTTAGTATTTTCTTGCTCCATTCTTTTTAATATAGTTATATACATTTCTCTCTTATATTTTTTTATACATCTTTCAACTTACTACTTTTATCTTTTTTTCTATATTTATTAAATTTTCTCAAATACTTTTAATTTTAAAATATCCATGCAAGGCTAAGGGAATAATTTTGTTACACATTATTAAATTATTATAATGTCATTGAATTAATATTTTGTATTTTCTTTACATCTCCATTCTACAAGTCTTTCTCCTATACTTTCTATACTTTTCAATTTACTCATCTCACACACACATTATTTTTTATATTCTCTTAATTTAAAAACAATATTATAATTTGACATGATAAATATAATTTTATAATTTATAAAATGTTTTGCTCACTCACTCATTGCCTGTATAATCATATCGGTTTATATTACATATTAAAAAATTAGAAAACAATCCATTGTCAGTTTAATCTATTATTCTTAATAATGCCCCAAAGCCCTACAGCTCTTCGGACTAAGGCGTGACCCTAGGATCTCACTGTGTCGGAAATATGCTTTCTTCTCATTTTGTTTCTAAGATTTTCATTTGTTTATTTAATTTCCTCATTCATATTTTTTTCTTTCTTTTATCATTTTATGAATTTAATGAATGATATAGAATTTATATTTTAAAATATTATTATTTTATTTATTTGCACAACTTTGAGCATCCCTCGAATTTTTTTTTAAGTTTATTTTTTATCTCTTATTTATAGAAGATATAAAATAGTGAATTTACATAATTATGAATATGCATAGAGTGTACATTTTATCCCTATTAATTATTAAGGTTATTGTCTCTTTCAGTTCTCGAATGTATAAGCACCATAACATAGATTGACATGGATGGGTGGGTTTTTGAATCCTTAAACCTCGTTCAAATTCATTAAATTATTGGATAACTTAGTCGAAAATAATAAAAGTCCTGTAATTTCCTTATTTTCTATTCACTTTTCTCCTACAATTTTCAATAACCTCATTTTCTTCCCACAATTATGACTTATAAGTTATTCCTTTCAATTTTAATTCATCATTTAATGATCAAGGAAGTTCCACATTTGCCATTCCGTGGCGCTATTTTACATCATTAGAAGAATTATTAACACAACGCCCACTATCATCTGATCCCCCGTGCCTCACTTTTCCTAACATTCTCTTGAACACAGAGGAAAACACAGTAATCATATGGGTTTTTTTTAATTTTTTTATTCTAATTAAAATTTTAATTTAACAAATTAACCTGTTTTTAGAGTGATTAATAATTTAATCAAGTTTTCCGTTTCAAACATCTCGCCGTTTGGAATGGTGAGATACAATTTAAATTAGAAAAAAAAATAGTCGGTATATTTTTTCTCATATACGGGAAAACGCTACATCATCTTGCCATTTGAAACGGCGAGATAACTGTGGTATAACTCAAACAAACATGGCCTTATTGCAATGGATCTGTTCTTTCCGATTTCAGAAAATTCAGACCAGAAATTCACGATTCTTCCATTGGTTTTTCCAGGAATTCAGTTTTTATTTCTGGCCCGTTTGAAGTCGGAAAAAAACTTGAATCAATTTGGCCATTTTTCTAGGGAGTTTCACGATTTCCAGCCTTTTTTTGGCCAATTTTTACTGATTTTTCACTCCATTTTCGGTACATTTTTCGGGTAATTATGTTATTTTATCACTGCTCATTTGGAAGGTTTTCTATTCTAAATTTTCTAGTGTTTTGTCGGCCAATTTTTGCTGAATTTTCGATCCATTTTAAGTACATTTTTCAGGTAATTGTGTTATTTTATCACTACTCGTTCGGGAAGTTTTCTACTCTGAAAAAAGTTTGAATTTTTCTGTGTGATTGTATTTTCCAGTGTTGTTTGTTATTGCATATTTTAGTGTTATTTTTTAGTTTGGGTCTTGTGTTATTGCATTTCCCAGTGTTATTTTTCTGCTACGAAGAAAGTATGAATTTTTAAATTCGTTTATTGGAATATGTTGCAGAACTTCCAAGAGTCTGTTTGGTGCTTCCTGATTCTTACTTGGATTTCAAAAATGAGGATTATAGAGGTATGGAGTTCCATTTCCATTTGATTGCATTGGAAGTGTTTGTGTTTAGTTTTTGTAGAATATGGTTTCTATTTCCATTTGATTAATTGGTTTCTGTAGAATATTTAATATATAATACCAAAAAATATTAGATGAATGAAGAAATATTTACTTAAATATTTAATACATGATACTAAAAAATATTAGATAAGCGAAAAATATTTACTTAAAAATTTAATGCATAAATTTTAAAAAATATTAGATGAATGAAAAATATTTACTTAAATATTAATACATGATGCTACAAAATATTAGATGAGTGAAAAATATTTACTTAAATATATAATTCTTTTAGAAGTTTGAAAAATGAATTATTTGTATCATATTATGGATGTGATACTTATATTTACTATATTTGTATATACCATATTATGGATGTAATGCTTATATTTGATTGCATCATGCATGTGAATTGTTTGTTTTGAAGATATGACATTTGAGGGTGAAATTCAAATTGTGCTACATTAGGGGGTTCTATTGTGCAAAATTCGAACGACATAAGTTACAACATTGGACCTTACTATTTACAAAACATACGTCATAGTACTATTCTTGTTGAGTTGGAGATGATAGTATGTGATTTGATTAGAGTGGATCATAATCATTATGTTATCCATTTGAATACAAAGTTTGTATTAAGAGATGCATTTGGGGGGCATGATGTGGTCCTACTTGCAATTGAGAATGACATAAATTTGCAGTTCTTGTTTAATCCGATCAATTAACTCATATATTTAGATTTGTTTATCGAAATAGAATGGAGATACTATGACAATCAGTATAGTGTGCCACGTGTGAAGGGAGAAACAGGTCAAACTTCCCACCAATCATTCTTTAAAACTCCACAGATCAATAGCGTGCCCTTGGTCACTAAAGCGTTGACTCATATGGATATTCAAGAGGATGACATGTTGCCTGACCTTAACACTCAGGCATCATATTTTCGATCAAAATATGGAAGTCGTTCTTGTACTTTGTCACAGCCTGCAGCACATATTAACATAAGAGCAGAGGCTTGCATGGATGATGATGGTGAGAGGCTTTGTGATGCCCATTAGTAACATGTATACCGATCAACATCTGATATCAATGATAGAGATTATGGAGATGAGGGAGATAATGAGGATGAAGAAGATGAGGATGCAATCGATATCAATTTGATGCAACAGGTATTAATAGCATTAGATGCTGGCCCATCAACTAGTGCATACCCTTGACATGTGCTAGGGCAAGCGAGCACCGTGCCTATGCACACTTCAACTATCCCTAAATATGAATATGTGACAGAGCCATCAACTATGCCTTTGTGTTCATCAGTCTTTCCAATACCTGAACATGTGATAGAATCACCGATTGTGCCATTGTATCCTTCTGTGGCATTCTTCTCACAGCTAGGGCTAGAAATAATGACTAACAATATTGAAAATCCCAGTGGTAGATGGAATACGTACTATGACGAGTAGAAAGAAGAGCTTCGTTTGGACATAGTGTTTAAGGATAAGGGTCATGTCCAAGCAGCTGTGAAGGATTACACCGTGACACATACGAAGCGAGAGTACCTTGTGGTAAAAAGCACACCCAGTACATGGAAGGTTAAATGTAAATATACTACAATTGATGAACCTCGTAACTAACACCTTGGGGCTTCTTTAAGGCAGAAAATGGGGTTGTGGAAGATAATTAGATACGGTGGAGCTCACACTTATCTCCTAGGGAACCTAAGTATATATTACACAAATTTAAATAAAAACATGGTAGTTGCAATTCTCGTAGGGTTAGTTTGTCAAAACCCCACTATTGAGATAAAAAATATGATACAACTTGTCAAAGATCGGTATGGTTATGAGTTAATTATGCAAAGGTATGATATAGTTTGAAACAAGCCATTGAGAATGTGTACGGCACATAGGAAAACTCAGTGAAGAAGTTGTCTGCCTATATGAAAGCACTACAAAAATGGAATTCGGACACTGTTTTCGAGTGGAAACACATTGACATTGGGGTGCCAAACAGAATGATGCTATGTTATTTATTTTGAGTTTTCAAACCTTGCATCAACAGATACCAGCATTGCAGGCCACTGAACCCCATGAAGATTCTTCACCAGTCTCTATCTCAATTCATTTGACTTCCTCACGAAAATCTTATGCTTGAATTTGATGAAGCCATTATCCACTATATAGTTAGGGGAGGGCCTTTTTCTTCTTGAACCTTCTTTAAAAGAGTTTAGGTTTTAGGGTCTTCCTGGTAGTTGTTTTTAATTTCTCTAACCCATTCTGGTATTACTATAATGACTACATTTAACTCTTCTGCTTTTGTACATCTTGACAGAGCATTTGCAGCTCTGTTCTCCCTTCTCTCTTTATACTGGATTATGTAGTCCAGCCCTAACAACTTAGTCAACCCCCCCCTCTTTTTGGTACTAGGCTTGTAATTTTCTATCTTAACAGGAATTTCAAAAACTTTCATGGTCAGTTTTAATATAAACTGACCATGCTCCAAGAAGTGTCTCTATTTACTCATAGCCATCAGAAATGCCAAGAACTCCTTTTAGTACACTAACAACCCTTGATTTCTAGTGGATAATGCCTTGCTTAAAGATGCACTCTATCTGCCATTCTGTATTAAGATTGTTCCAATTCCCTTGTCTGATGTGCTTGTCTCTAACATAGTGAAAGTTTTTTGGTGCAACTCTAGGATGGCTTTTTAACAAATTTTGGCAAATAATTATATTGAATTCTATTCATTTTCCTACTTGCTTTATACATACACCCAATATGTGTAACTCGGTTATTTCGGTACAAATAAATAAAAATATTAAAACGTAACATTTTTAACATAAATACATATCCCAAAACCATTATATAAATACACAATTTGTTCAATAAAAAGTTCATACAATTCCCATAATTTATTTTATTTACATTCCTCATTCATATTTTTTATCTCTTTTATCATTTTATGAATTCGATGAATAATATAGAATTTATATTTAAAAATATTATTGTTTTATTTATTTGCACAACTGATGAATGTCCCTCAAAATTTTTCATTTTTTCAAGTTTATTTTTTATCTATTATTTATAGAAGATATAAAATAGTAAATTTCTATAATTATGAATATGCATAGAGTATATATTTTATCCATGCCTTTTGGTTATATTTTCTTATTTTAAGCTTGAGTACATAAAAAAATGTAGATCTACTGAATTATTTATGCTTTTCTAGATGTATCCACGTATAGCACATGATACATATTAATTTGGTCTGTTAGTTATATGGTTTTAAAGTTTATCTATATTTTGTCACTATTAAATTCTGAAGTAATTAAAATTAAATTGTTACATATTTATAGCTAGGAAGATGTATCGGCTATGTTTGTTTTTTAAATTTTTACTATTTATCATCACTTAAAAATTTTTACAAACAAATTATATTATCATACAAATTTTATTTAAATTCAAATTCAAAATTTTCTCTCTCTTATCTTTTACAACCAACTAATAATTTTTCAATCATTATAATTATTCACAATCAAATCTACACCAATCTCTATTATTTTCTTGCTCATGTTTATTTTTTTATTACCCTATAAACACAAATACTATCACATTACTCAATTATTATTCCACACTAAATATATATAAAAATAATTTTCCTATCCATCTTAATAATAAACCAAACACACCCATGGTGGTTATGAGCAAAAGTAATATGACATTTAAGAATTTCCTATTTATCAAATAAAATTTTAAAATATGCACATGTATATATATGTTTTTGTCATAAGCCAATTATGTTTATTTGCACTGAATATGGTGAAGAAAATTACCAATAAGAGTGTCTGGTTAAGTTTATGATTTTAAAAAATGATTTATAAGATGTTTTGTAGCTTTTTTTTCTCTTACAAAAATGCATGGTAATTTTTTTTTTATAAACAAAATTACAAACTTAACAAAAGTGTTTGGCTTTATTATTATTTTTACCATTATTACATTAGAAAAATCATAAGCGCTAATGTTTTTGAAACTTAAAATTTTATAAGTGATTGGATATTATTTTTTTATCCAAATATATTGACAATATATTTTTTAAAATAAATATATAAAAATTATAAAGCTTAAAAAACATCTTCTAAATTACCATAATTTAAAAACTATTAAAAAGAAACTTAGCCAAACACCAAAATAACCTTATTAAAAAGACATAAACGAAAGTGGTAGATCGAATGAAATATTTGTTCACATGTTCATGAAATGACAACAAAAGAAGATTATTGCCGAACACATTCGATTGCTTAATAACACAAATATATGCTTTTAGATTGGAGTTATATAATTGGAATTCTATTAAAAGCGTAAATATTCATATTTTTGTTATGATGAATTCCCAATTGGGCTAACAGACATTGGCCCACTAAGTTACTAATCCAGCCCAATAGCCCGCCAACGATTAGGGAACCTTCTGGAGTGATGGTTGACAAATTATTTACCTAATTAGACGGCCACGATGTCTTCAATATGCATGAAGGGTAGGATGGTCCTTCCACAAACGTAGGGTTTCAATTAATAGATCTGATGATTTTCTAGCCTTTAGATGCACCTCCTCTGCTTTATTTTGCTCCTCTTTCTTCTTACCTATCCTATCATTGTGTTGCCCCTTATCTCGTTGGTAGCCTGTGACCTAGAAGCTTTGAAATTTATATATTTTTGACTTCTTGTCCCTCAATCTCTAACTTAATCGGAATAGATTACCAATTAATTGATGAGATTGATTCTGACTAAGCCTTAATCTATTCGAGGACTTCCGCTGCGATGATGAGACTAAGACAAACGAACAGATACTAGCCTCTAAGTAGTATTTGGTGAGGATGATGGCTGTGATGTCCATATATGAACAAAAGTTTCGACAAAAATGCAAAGATAGAGGGGGAATAGAATGGAAGGGGGAAAAGAAGAGGGAAGAAGGAAAAGGAGACAGAAAGATAAGTACTTTATTTCTGAATCATGTCTGCTAGCTTTACATCCTTTTTATTTACTTACAAGCTATCAAGCATATCCTGACTTTCCTTATTTTGGCTATTCCAATTAAGATTTAGAGAACAGTTACTTCCTTGACTTGGTCCAAGAAAATCTGTTGTGAGCTCCCTCTCGATTCTCTTTTGGCTCTTTTAATGTGCTTTAATTTCTAATTTGGCTAGATGGTGCTTTAATATCCCCTTGGCTCGTAATTTAATTAATTCTCCCACTGTAATATTTGTTCCCATCTAGTCAGTATATCTATGATGTGCTGGCTCTATTTTTATGGCATGACACCCCCTCCCCTTTTAGAAATATCGTTGTCCTCAAGGATAGAGGTCAAAAACTATCGTCGAAGGGTGTTCCTATCCTCCCAAGTGGCTTTTGACGTTCCATTTGGGACCACTAAATTAAGAGCTGAGTAGTTGTCCCCTATCCCTTTTTAACTTGTCTCTATCCCAATATAGCTACTGACACTAATTGCATTTCTCTGTTGCTATTTATTTGTGGTGGTAGTTGTTGTATTGTAGCTTCATTCCACACCCTTTTCTTTAATTGTAAAATATGGAAAACTAAGTATATTTGAGACCTTTCGGGTAGGTCAATTCTGTAAGCTACCTATCTAATCCTTTCCAACACTTTATAGTGCCCATGGTATTTGGCTGAAAGCTTTTGATTGACCCTATTGGACACTGAGAATTACTTGTAGGGTCGTAGTTTCAGATAGACTTCGTCACCTATTGTGAAGCTCCTCTTACTCCTTTTCTTGCCTACTTAGGTCTTCATACGCTATTCTACCCTTTGTATCTTGTCCCTCCGTAGCTTTATGGCAACCCCATGATGTCTGCATCTCCATTCCTAGCATGAATGGCTATATCAAATCCATATTATGGTAGGTTAACCCTGTACAGTACCTTGAATGTTGTGGTGCTAAAGCTATTGTGATAATTGGTATTATACCACCACTCAACTAAGGGAAGCCAATTGACTCATTTTTTTAGCCTTGTATTAGTTATGCATCTTAAATAACATTCAACACATTAGTTGACCCTCTCTCTTTACCCGTCTATTTGGGGGTGGTATGATATGCTGAGGTATAGGCCAACCCCTATAGCCTGTTACAACTGCTTCTCAAATCCGTTAGTAAAAATTTTTTCCAATATATGTTATCTACAAATAGTAGGGCTACCTATGATGCTGAGTGGGGCTATGACATGGTGATGAAATGTGCATATTTGCTATGATTGTCAGCCACTACTAGGATAGCATCCTTCCCTATTAATGTTGGTAGACCTTTGATAAAGTCCATGCTGATATCTTGCCAAATTCTTTAGGGTATTGGTAGTAGCTGTAAAAGGCTTGGAGGATGAGTGTTTTCTCCTTTGTTTCTCAAGTAGGTATCGCAGTTCAACACGACCCTCTTGACATCTCCTAACAATCCCTTCCAGTGAAATAGGGACCTCACGCTTTTGTAAGTTTCCAATCTACCTAAGTGGCGTCCCACTGAACCCCATGAAGATGCTTCCCTAGTCTCTGTCCCAATTCATTTGACTTCCCCATGAAATCTTATGCTTGAATTTGATGAGGCCATTATCCATTGCATAGTTAGAGGAGGGCCTTACCCCTTTTTAACCTTCTTTGAAAGTGTCTAGGTTTAGGGTCTTCTCGGTAGCTATTTTTAATTTCTCTGACCTATTCTGGTATTACTGTAATGAATACATTTAACTCTTCTGCTTCTATACATCTTAATGGAGCATCTGCTACTTTATTCTCCCTTCCCTTTTAATACTGGATTATGTAGTCCAGCCCCAACAACTCAGTTAGCCCCCTTTTTTTGTACTAGGCTTGTAATTTTCTAGCTAATAGGAATTTCAAAAACTTTGTGATTAGTTTTAATTATAAATTGACCATGGTCCAAGAAGTGTCTCCATTTACTTATAGCAATCAGAAGTGCCAAGAACTCCTTTTCGTACATGGACAATCTTTGATTTCTTGTGCATAATTCCTTGATTAAAAATGCATTCAGTCTACCATTCTGCATTAAGACTACCCCAATTCCCTTGTTTGATGAGTCTGTCTCTAGCACAAAGGGTTAATTAAAGTCTAGCATCACTAATATCGACACCTTTGTGATGGCAACCTTTAATTCCTCAAAGGTCCTATATGCTTCTAGATTCCAATTGAAGGAATTCTTTTTAAGCAAGCTCGCAAGGGGCTTGCTGGTTTTACCGTAAACCAGTATAAACCTTCTGTACTAGCTTATTAGTCCTAAAAACCATCACAAGGATTTAACGATTTTAGGGGTTGGCCAATTTACCGTTGCAGTGACCTTATCTGGATCAATGACCACTCCTTCCTTAGATACAATATGCCCAATATATTCCACCTTTTCTTGCTCGAATCCACATTTTTTTAACTTCATAAATAACCTTTGGTCTAATAACCTCCGAAACACCAACTCCAAGAGTACTAGATGTTGTTCTAGTGACTAATTATAGCCAAATATATCATCAAAAAAAACAAGCATAAATTTCCTATTGAACTCTTTGAGGGCTGAGTTCATAAGGCTTCGAAAAGTAGCTGGAGCATTTGTGAGTTCAAAGGGCATTACTAAAAAATCAAAGTACCTGTGGTGTGTTCTGAAAGAGGTTTTGTTTATATCCTCAAGGCACATCTTGATTTGATGGTAACCTCATCTTTGGTCCAACTTCATAAAGATTGATGCCCCTTGTTGTTTGTCTAGTAAATCTTCGATTATTAGGATAGGAAATTTATCTTTTACTATCATTTCGTTCAGTTTCTTATAATCAATGCACATCCTTATAATTTGAGTTTGATCCTTCTTTTTCACCAACAATACAAGGGATGCAAAGGGACTTTTACTTTCTCTGATAACTCCGTGCTGAAGAAGTTCTTCCACTTGTATCTCTATTTCTTCTTTTTCACCAACAATACAGGCGATGGAAAAGGACTCCTACTTTTTCTGATAACTCCTTATTGAAGAAGTTCCTCCACTTGTCTCTTTGTTTCATCTTTTTCAGTATGTGGATATCTATACGATCTCAAGTTGACTGGAAGAAATCCAGGCTTAAGCAGAATCTAGTGGTCATGTGTTCTGCTAAGAGGTAACCCTTTTAGTTCTGCAAAAACTGCTTCGTAATTGTCCATCAATTCCGAGATGGGTCCGACGCCCTTTGTGTTGGGTCACACTAATGTATCTCGGTGAGATACGAGATCCACTCATCCCTATTAGGTTGAAATAAACAATTTGCAATTTCATAGTAGATAATTCTATACATCACATCAGGTAACCTGCCCTTCAAAATAGTCCTCTCTCCATTGTAAGAGAGCTGCATTGTCAATGTATTAAAGTCAAATGTGACTAGGTTAATTGTTCTTAGCTAGTCCACTTCGAGGATCAAATTGCAATTCCCAAGGTTAAGGATCCTCACATCAAATTCATATCTTTGGCCCTGCATTTCCCACCTCAGTCTTTGACACTCTAGGCAGCTTATAACTTGATTTTTATTAGAAACTATTAGAGCAATAGGAAGGGCTTCTGCAAGCTGTACTAATGTTCTAATTAGAGCCCTGGGAGCAATGGAACTCAAGCTACTTCTAATGTCGATGAGAATTATTAGAGGCCTACCACACATAGTGGCTCTTATACACAATGTAATAGGGGTATGTTGTTAGTGATAGTGTTGAGTGTTACCTCGCCCTCATTCCATACTTCTTCGGTGCTTTGTTGAACTTCTTCCTCGCTATCCTTTGCTCCCTCAGTTTCCACTTGGTGGATTTTGTGCTTCCAACATTTATGTCTCAACTGCCACCTAGCTCCGCATCTATAACAAAGCCCCTTCTTCTGTTCGTTTCTCACAGCAATGTACTTTTGACTAGAGTTCTGGTGATGTTTCCCTTACTGGGATAATTTTGAGGTGTGACTGAATTTCGCCTTCTAAGTGCCTCTTGCTTTAGTTCTCATGCTTTGCAATACTGTAAGTCTCATCCAAAGTCTATAGTCTTAACATAATAAATATATGCCTTATCTCATCATTCAGACCACTTACAAAACCATGAATGAGGTAGTGCTCCGTTAGGGTGGGATTAATTACAAGCATGCGCGACATCAAATCGTCAAATGCTTCAACATAGGATAGAACGTTCCTCTTTTATCTCAACTTGTTGAAGGTCCCTATAACATGTACTAAATCTTGGTGATCAAATTTTACTAGAATTTCCCTCCGCAATTCATCCCAACTGATAAACTACTTTCCAACTAAGAAGTTGACAAACCAATAATCTACCTTTTCGTTAAAGTATAGGGCTGCTAACTGGATTTTCTCCTCTTCAAGTGTATTGTAATAATTGAAATATCACTTGCATTTCCTCAATTAGAATTTGGCATTTGTGCCATCATAGGTTGTGAGTTCTACCTGAGGTTTTAGGGGAATGGGGGTTAGTAGCTCTCTTGTGCCAGTTGGTTAGTGGCAATTGTTTAATGGTAATGGGGGTGGTTGATTGGTGTCCCCAGTCATGTCGGATGCGATGGAGTGGATATGATTCCTTTTCCCCCTTGCACTGAGGGAGACTCCTTAGCTGTCTATCTTTTTATTGTAGTTTAGGCTTGACTTATTAACTGAAAGGTGTTAATCAGCATATCTAACTTGTTAGAAGTGTCTGAGTGGGAATCTTCCATTTGTTATTGTATGCCCGTGACATAGCTTTTTGTCCATTCATTTTTCTATTCTGGCTTCTATCTCCTACAATAGTTTTTCTGCATTCTCTTCGGCCATCTCTTAGTTTCTCGTTTTGGCCAGATTGCCAGGATCGTGCTCTGGTACCAATTATTATGTTGAATTCCCAATTAGGCTAATGGACACTGGCCCACTAAGTTACTAATCCAACCTAATAGCTTGCAAAACTGTCAGGGAACCTTCTGGAGTGATGGTTGACAGATTTTTTACCCAGCTAGATAGTCACATTGTCTCCAATGTGCATGAAGGGCAGGATGGTCCTTTCACACAAGTAGGATTTCAGTTAATGGATCTACTGACTTTCTAGCCTTCAAACATGCCTCCCTTCTTATTCTAGTCTTCTCTCTTCTTACCTATCCCATTACTATGTTGCCCCTTATCTTGCCAACGACTAGTACCCCAAAAGCTCTGAAATTTATATATTCTGACTCCCTGTCCCTCGATCTCAAAATTAATCAAAATAGATTGCTAATTAATTGATGAGATTGATTCTGACTGAACCTTAATCTGTCCAAGAACTTCCACCACAATGATGAGGCTGAGACAAATGAACAGATGCTAGCCTTTGATAGGTTTTTGGTTGGTGACAACGGTGGCCGTGATGTCTATCCCTAAAAAATATTTTTAAAGAAATGCAAAGATAGAGAGGGAATAGAATGGAAAGGCAAAAAGGAGAGGGAAGAAGGAAAAGGTGATAGAAAGATAAGGACTTCATTCCTGAATCATGTCCTCTGGCTTTACATCCTTTTTATTCATTTACATGCTATTAAGCATATCTTAACTTTCCTTATTTTAGCTATTCTAATTAAGATCTAGAGAACAGTTACTTCCTTGACTTGGTCCAAGCAGATCCATCGTGAGCTCCGTCCCGATACTTTTTTGGCTGTTTTAATGTGTTCTAATTTTCTGATTTGGCTCGATACTGCTTTGATATCCCTTTGGCTTGTAATTTAATTTTTCCCCCACTGTAATATTCGTTCCCATGTGGTCGATATATTTGTGATGTGCTAGCTCTATTTTGTGGCATGTTATTTGATAAACAATAAGCACATTTTAGACTCCTTTGAAAATTACATTTGTTAGCGTAAGGTACACTATTTATTAAAATTACCTCTTTCTCTTGTAATTGGTAAGAAAAGGGAAGGATTATTTTATAATGGATTGATAATAAATTAACATTTATGATTCAAATTTGTAAATTTTCTTGATAAACACAGTATATTTAGATTTAAAGGCTAATTAAGTTGGGTTTAAATTTGTACGAAAATTTAAAAATAGTATAAAAGTAAGAGGAAAATGAGAGAAAAATTATTTTAATAGTTAGCATATTCAAAGAGTGTGTTTTGCTAAGGAAAAGATAAAAATTATAACTTTTTGGATTTATTTTTCTTGGTTTCTCTATTCACTCGTATTCATTCTAATTAAAAAGTATATTATAATTACTACATTAATCTTAAATTACAGATAGAAAAGCTCCTAGAAGATAGTAGTTGCCCTTTTGCTAACTCTTATTCTTATAGTTGTCTTATCCTATTTTTTTAACTAATTAAACAGACGGAAATATTTTAATTAGAAGTGCGGAGATGAGATACGGCTTACTAAATTTTCTTGTATCCAAAATATGAATACAGAAAAGAAAAAAAAAGAGAGAAGAAGATAGATACAAGATACGCAATTGATTTTTATAGTCAAGAATAAATGCAAAAAAAATGCAAACGTATATATACGCTGCATTTTTGTACATAATTTCTTGTAGTAAAGCCTGCTTGTAATTACTATATTATTGGCATAAATCTAAATAAAAATAGTATAATAAAGCATGTTGTTCTACAGTGTAATTGTAGATAGATATCTTGCATTTGGATTATTAATAATTGAATATGATTTTGGCTGCGGTTTCGAATTTCTCAAAATTTTTCATATAAAATAAAGGTTGGTAAAACCAAGTTATTCATATTGTCAACCCTACAATCTCAGATGGAACTCTCTATGTTATTAGTCATTAGTCATTGATCATTACAGCCATACACAGAACATGTGGAAGTCAAAACCTATAGAATCCATACAAAATATTTCCTTATTTCATACTCAAAAGCTATTTTTCCAACTGTGCTTTTTTTTATTTGTTTGTATGGGTATTTTCTTTTTAGTATTGTAAACTCAGTTTGAAAAACAAAAAGGTTTTTGGTAGCTTTCACGATGGGGCATGTTACTTGTGAATCCGGATAAACTAAGCATCTGATTCGCATCTCTAGCATTTATAGTTAAATAAAAAAAGAATTATTTCCATAGATGTCTTTCCTAAAAGCCAAACGACAGATGTATAATCAGAACTGGCGATCTTCTTTCTTGTTAGAATTTAATTTATAAATAGGTGTATGACACATCATTAGAGATTTAAAATCATAACTTATTTGATTCTATTGGTGATGTTCACGTGTGGATGGACCACTCGAAGTCCATTATCACACACGAAAAAGATATTGTTAAATCAACAAAGTAAATGGCAACTCTTATTGGTGGGAAGGTTGTTCGAAGGTAAAATGTCAAAGATGGCAATGCTAATATGTGTCATGTGAGGAGAAGAAGACCGAAAACTGCGTTAAGGGACGGGGCGTTTAATGACAAGAAGACCGAAAAATGCTAATATCCTTGAACTCCTTTTTTATCATATATTACTTAAGTTAGGAATTTTCATCCACAACTAGAAATTTCTCAGACTAGAATGGGCATTTGGAATAGAATTGGCTGAAAAAGCTATCCCAAATGACAACGTTGCAGATATTTGGGATGGCTCGGAAGAAGCTATCCTAGATTTAGCACGATTTTTGGATAGATCTTTTGACGTGACTTTAGAATGGTTTTTTTTACACGGATTTGGGATGAGTATTTTTTTGGTATGACTTTGAGATGGGTTTTTTGATACAGCTTCGGGATGGGTTTCACAGTGAATGGTTTTTGGCGGAACTTTGGGACGATTTTGAGATGGCTTTTTAATAATTTTTGGCAAATAATTATATTGAATTTTACTCATTTTCCTACCTACTTTATACATACACTCAATATACGTAACTCGCTTATTTCGACATAAATAAATAAAAATATTAAAACGTAACATTTTTGACATAAATACATATCCCAAAACCATGAATATAAATACACAATTCGTTCAATCAAAAGTCCATACAATTCTCATCATTTCAAACATAACAAATGTGTGGCATTGCAAAATGTTGGGCAACTAAGAAGTACACCTAGCTATCGATGTTCTCATAATCTTCCACACCTTCATCGTTGTTCAAGGAGTTGATACCCAACTTTCTAGCAACAAGTCGCATAAATTTTTTTTAATTTTGTCTTTGTTTGTGCCATTTTTGTCTTATAATCATCCATTTCAGCATTTCTCTCCCATATTTATTGCTGAGCATGTTCCAATATTTCCTATATTGCTCTTAGCTCGATGTTGGGTGAGGAAGTTGAGCTAGTGGATGCACAAGACAATTGCCTAAAGGACATAGCTTTTGATCCTATCCTTGGCAATCGGCCCTCACCAAGTGCGTTAAAAACTATCATGTTACTATTGTTGGAGCTAGATGTAATCCTGATGCCTTTTAACTCATATCTCTCTATGGCGTTTTAGTCTTGTTGCAATTTTTTCATCATTTCCTACAAAGTTTGGGAACTATTAATGACATGTGGCATTGTAGCCAACATGACATGTTTAAATAATTGTACTTATCCCCTGTGACAGCGCATGAGGGCCGGGCCTTTCCCTAGCAATGTTCTTTCACACTTTAGAGTAACGCTCAAGGAGAGTTGGTGTGGCCTTCCTAGTGTCACTTTCTAAATTATTGATTAAATTTTAGTATAAGTTACAATAAATAGTATTGCATTAATATAACTAAACGCGTAAAAATGGTGAATGAAAAGGCATATAAATTTATTACTCACCACTCGTTTAATGTGGGTGGTTACTAAAAGAGAGCAATTGTGATAAATGGTGGAAACAAATATGCTGTTAGCTGCTTGATAGGTCCAATTTTTCTTGCACATTGCTCCCTAAGCATGTTTTGCCCACTTGCCTAACATTTCATTCCTCTTCTCTTATAAAATCCAATCACCTTTTGTATTGGAAACTTTTGCTAGGTACAATTGTTTCTATATTAATTCTACAGCCCTTTTCTTAAAAACTTGTTGTATAGCCATGTTGTCCGTCGAATCCCATATGAATTCAATCTATGTAGGCATATCAAAATAAAAGTACAACTATTACCAACATGAAGATTACATAAAAGTCATGGTACAAAACTAAGCCGGCGTGTATGTTTCACAACATGAAGGCTAAATTTTTCAGTAGCAAAATACACTTCTTTAATGGCAATTTTATTAGTAATCTAAACTAAGACCTGCAGTTGGAATCGTCAAACCTTAAAAAGTTGAAACCATTCTTATTTTTGATTGAATGGGACCTCGGAATAACGGATTCATGATCTATTGTAATGTCCAAATATAATGAACTTTATGAAATCTGTTATTTCTTTCCATGCACTGCAACAATGTAAAATGCACATGTACACAAGGATAATTTATATTTAAATGAATGAGTATACGTAAATGAATATTAGTACTAAAGCGACTTTATACTCATTGAAATAAATGTTTCATCATGTATTCGGGGTCCCCACGCAGTGTTAACCTATTTCACATGTTCCAGCCTCTGACGTGGCAGGTACCATAGGGCCTTCTCTCTATCCTGACGATTAGAATGATGTGTTGATATGGATAGCTCGTCACATTGCGTTTCACTTGTGGGTTGTGTCTCATCATTATCAAACAGTGGTGATGATGAGAGTAGTGTAAACATGGATTGCTCATGTCTCATTGGCTCTCCCCACCACATTGAGAATCACCAGTCCAACTCCAACATGCTCTACGAGTGATCCTCAATGATATAAAGCAATTCAAGGCTGAGTTTATTACCATTGTTCTTGAAAAATGACATATTCAACAAATAATACAACTAAAAGAATATGACTACAAAAAACAACTTGGTAGGTAACAAATTGGGACATAAAATGAATCATGATCCTCCACAATTAACATCTTGTTAAGTAAGGAAGAAATTTATGGTGGGTTTGACAATGCAAGTGGTGCAATTTTTTTCATGTCATTGAGGCATTTTACCAAACAAATTATGTATAAATGTTGCTTGTACAACAAATACCCAACTTTTTGGATTCCAACAAAGTTAACTGAGCATAAACATCTAATTCATTGACAAACCTATTAATCCAAAGCACATTTGTAACATTTTAATACATGAAAAAGAATGTATAAATTTGCAAATGAAATTCTAACAACATAGGTAACATAAATTCCTAACTAGGTTGCACAAGAGTCCAACCCTTCTACATTAACCTTACCATCTTGTGTACAAAATTCTAAACATAAATGCACTTAATCTATCCCAAATTTCTTTAAAAATTATTCAAACTCATATCAAACTATGAAAGTATTTTCACTAAAAAACACCCTATATTTCAACATCCACTTCAATCCCAAAAATATTTGCTCTTTTTCTAAAATATATCATTCCAAACTGTTACTCATTCAACATAGGGTGAAATTTGGGGGCCAACTAAGGGATAATGTCGTAGGGCCTAAGAACTCAAGGGGAAAAGAAAATGAGAACTTACCTTCAACCAATGGGATAAATGTATGTGCTTGTTGTTCTTGATGAGTGGTTAGTGTGGTTGTACCCGAATTCTGGCAATTTATCTGGTGAGATGCACAATATCGATTGATGGGTGGGGAGGATTGTAGTTTGGAGGCGGTGGAAGGAACTATAAAATGAGGGGGAGGGAGAGGGTTTTGTGGCATTAATTTCAACTGAGGAGAACTTTGGGACGGGTTGTAAAAAAACTCATCCCGAACAGGCACCTAAATATGAATTTAGCCATCATTGTCCCTGCTGTCACAATAGGCTAATCTCTAGCATGGTTGTCTCATCACAACAACAAGGGGCTAGCAAAGTCGCTCTACATGGTTGTCGCCCCGCTTCCTCATGACGACGACAGTTTTGGGATGGTTTTTTTAACTTTTTTAAAAACTTTTTGGCATGGCTTTAGTACGAGTATTGCACAAAAAGGAAATACCTGTCCCAAAGCCATGTCAATTTTGGGACGAGTTTAGGACAATTTTTTTTTTTTTGTTAACTATTTCAAAAACTCTTTAGCACAGTTTTAGGATAGTTTTTTTAACTTTTTTAAAAACTCTTTGGCACAGCTTTGGGACAAGTATTACATAAAAAGAAAAAGCCTGTCCCAAAGCTATGTCAATTTTGAAACGGTTTTGGAATGATTTTTTTTAAAAAAAACTTTTTCAAAAAAAATTTAGGATAATTTTAGGATAAGTAGTACATAAATATCAAATACCCATTCCAAAGACGTGTCAATTTTGGAATGACTTCGGGATGGTTTTTTTTGTCAACTATTTCAAAAACTTTTTGGCACATCTTTAGAATGGGTATTGCACAAAAAGGAAATACTCGTCCCAGTCGAGCACTGTGTTGGCATGGATATGTTCCAATCCCAAACTTAGGAATGGCTTTGAGATGGATTAATTTATATTTTTTCAGAGCATGCATTAGCATAGAATTGAGACAACTTTAGGATGTCTTTTAGAAAACCGTACCTAATTTACTTGCCCCAATTCTACATGTTTTTTGTAGTCATCTCACAATCTATTGATAACATAGGATATCAATCTTTCTTACTTAGAAGGAGACCAATTTATTATTGATTACACATTAATTTCGTAACAACAATTAATACAAAAATGAAGTAAAGAGAATGAGCAACATGTGGAATATGTTAATGCAATTTGATAATGCCTTCGATATGTTTGGGGCTGCCGCCCAAGAAAAACGATTCCACTAAATTACCTCAACTAGTTTGCAACTTGTTTTATACGAACACTTGACATCACAATCATTTAACTCAATTTCCATTGACCCCCAACTCGTTGCTGCTTTTACAACAAGTTCCCTGTTGTTTATAGTTTTGACCAAACTCCTCTTTGATTTCAACCACTTTTTGATAGTGATATGTCTCTACACTCACAGTTTACTCAACGCAATACATAGGATAGCGTCTATGATAACGGGTGAAACAAACCTCGTAAGCTCAGTCAAATCTTTGGAATACCCGCCCAAGGTTTGTGCAGTGTTTGAAATATATATATTCAACTAAATATCATCAAATTGTCTTTGCACCATATCATCTAAAGATTTATTCAGCGAACTTCCTCCGCTGGCGTTGCAAACGCAGTTAACCTTTCTCTTTATTTTGCGAGATTTCTTCCCAAATTTGGATCAGCATTGTCTTTTCGGATAAGGAATGACTATCTTCTTCAAATTTGATCTTAATATCTAATATCTCCAGCTGGAATAATCTTTGTGGGTAATTGTAGATTCTGATGAACAAGAAAACTATATATATATATATATATATATATCATGAAAGCTAAATACTACACTGATGACATAAATACATTTATAACTTTATTTTATGTCACGTATAGCCAATTCATCAATATACAAAGCCAGCAAGCAAGTACTCGACCTTACCATCTTCTTCCGCAACTCCTACCTTCTTCAATTGAGTATCGATGCAATTTGAAGCTAATCAACACGATTAATCCAAAATGAATTACAAAACACGATTAGGCTGCTTGGATAGACTTGCTGAGCTGTATCTGCCCGAGCTCCCATTCTCTTGGAGTGCGGAGCTCCTAGCCACAACTGTGGATTATCCCCGGCTAAAAAGTGAGGCTTTAAGTTGGGTATGCATTAGGAATGGAATTACTAGGGTCTCGACCTGAACTGTATTATGATTCCCATGTTAGTGTGGCCTAAAAATTGTTAACCAAGCAATGAATATCCTGTTAGAATTGGTGCAGTTGAGTGGAAGTGGAAATGCTCCTGAAAGATTGAATGTGGATGTGAGCCTGCTTTTCTGTACGAACTGCCGGCATTGGGACGCAGTTGTGTTTGACCTGCTCATTAGGGCTGGCTTACCTCAGAAAGGTTACGATTGAAGAAAGTTCTCGATCTTTTGGTGACATGGTGAAGGTTGGGTTTGTTTCTAGTATTGTTACTTTTAGTTGCCTTCTTAAGGGGCTCTTGAGGAGGGATAATTTTCACCAACTATCAGTACATTCGTGAAGAGGAGCAGCGAATTGGATTACACCTAATGAAATCATGCACGTTTGCAAGGAAGGCGGCGTGGAAAATGTGAATAAATTTTTGGAAAGAAAGAAGGAAGAAGGATTTCATCAACGCGCAATATGCTTCTTGGTATGTAGATTTTGCAAGAAACGAAGGTTGAAGGACTAGTGTAACATCATGTGTTGGAGAAATGTAATTTCTGGTATGTCACGTACGCATCCTTGATACAAAGTCTCTGTAAGGTTGGTGGAGCGACAGAGACTCATCAGATGTTCCATCTGATGGTTCAATGAGGGTTCAATCTCCGTGATGTTTCATACAATACTCTTGTGTATGAATATTGCAAGGAGGGGATGATGCAAGATTGACATGATTGGAATTGGGGCATGCCCTCTTGCCGGATGCTCGTTAGAGGGTACAAATGAGCCTAGATAAGAATGGCCCAGCATCTTAGATGTGGACTTGAATTGGTTAAATGAGCCTGACCTTATCTCTGGAAGTGGAAGTTGGTTGGGATGGGATATCTTGGTTTCAACTGTTTGCTTTTTGACAATGTGAATATGATGGTAAACTGATATTTTCTCCTGTAATGACATTACAACTACTTCCCAAACAAAACTGGTGTGAGTACAGATTCAGGTTGGCAGTGTGTCACTCGGGCTTGACACACCAAACTATCTCCACAACCAAAAGTCTTGGACCCATCTCCCCAATGGCAACCAGTATGTAATCTGAAATTAAGACTACATTATCTATAACTGTATGCTGAACAGCAATGAAGCATAGCTCAGTTTACTGGTTGGAGTAACATGATAAATTAGATATGTGCATCATATGAAAAGGGATTGGGCTTTGGATGAACACTGAAGTGTGTATAAGTCTAACTACCATTAGATCAACACTAAAATCATTAAAATCGATCGCTGTCTACCATCCTAGCATCTTGAAGTATTCCCTAAGTTGATCTGGGAAACTTCGATCTGTAGCTGGCAAATTTCCATCTTAGAATTACTTAAGGCTTGCGTTTTAAATTTTGTCTTTGGCTTTTGTTCATATAATGAGTGGAACTATTTACTGTTTAGGCTTTGTTATCTCCTTTTGTGCGTAACCTTGTCTTTTGTAGCTAAAGAACTGGACCAAAACCTTGACTCCAAAAAGCTATGCATTAAGATGTTCCACACAGTTACACAAATAGTGATAACCACAATAAACACAATAGATACATGAGCAAACAATGCATGGGCTCTCAGGTAATTTTAAATTGTTTTTACGCATAGAGACATCGGCATGCCCTGTCCTACTATCACTCCTCATGGATACTGCCATGATCATGATAAGTTCTTCATTTGGTTTCTAGCAAACTCCTGACACTGGGTTGATCAGCTTGTGTTGCCATGGCCAGCTCAAGTGGTGTCAAAGGAAACGAAGGGAGATTGATCATCTTGGGCTCGTTCAGATTATCCCAGCCCGTTGAGAGGATTGAGTCTGTACAACCATCCAACCCTATGTGAGTCACATGCTTCACATCTGTCGGAAATCCAATGTCCATCCCGATTTCTGTTTCTTCCAACTCATCTTTGTATGCTGGAAACAGATATGGTTATGAGCATACATATACACGTGTTTGATTGTGTTGATGTGGTATAATGAAGACGACAGGATGGAACAAAAGCTCACATTTTCTCCTTAAGATTTGTGCTTTGTATTGCTGAAGCACTTACCAAATAACTGAGAGAAGTTCTTGAAATTTTTGAACAGCTTCTGGAACTTTGGCAGTGCCGATAGGGTTGAATGGGTCTTCGAGTTTTCACTCGATGAACTTTCTTCATCATCCTCGAATTCCTCTTCTTCTTCCTCCTTTTCTCCTTCCCAAGTTCCTTCACAGCCAAAACAAAGGTAAGAATGTATGTATGCAAGGGGGGAAATTAAAGAGAAATGAAAGATAGATAGTATGTTAGTGTGTCAAGGAGAGCAGCACTTGTGGGAGTAGAGTTGGTGTCCATCTTCGATCTTTTAGCCTGCTGCAGCCCCACCGCGATGCTCGACTCAGAGATGCAACCTGCAGTGAAAGGAAATAGAACAAATCTTTCCATCCGATCCCTCATGTTGTGCAAGAGAAGAGATACACAGGTGACTAGTTATGAGGTGGTTTGGGGAACTAGGGAATGGTTATAATATAACCTACTTGCTTGCTTTATTTCCAAGTTAGAGCTACCGTATGTATTTGTTGTGAATACGCACTCAAACTTTGACAGCAGAAAAGGGGAGACCCAACACTGTAGGTTGTGTTACACTACATGCTGTCTCTACATATGATCTGTTCTTTGATTGCTTGCAGACACATGATTGCCAACTTGAATACTTTTTAAGTCACTCCCTCTCTCTCTGTTAGTTCTGAAAGGCCGTTGGTTCCTTCTTTACTTACCTCTCTTAAAGGAGAAGACACTTAGCCATACCCTTTTCTGTTGCTACCAAATTCGCCTCATTGTTGTGCAATTTTCTTGCTGTATGGTCTCTCACCTTTCTTGTTTTGTTCCATATGAATAGACTTTGGTTTGACTCCATCAAATAAGAGTACATCACAAGCAAACTTTTTGACTGACAATATCCCAAGGAACTACTTGTCTGAATGTCAAGTAATTGGGCGTTCACTTCATCCGAAAGGAGAGAAATAGAGAGAATTGATTTGATAGAAATCATGCAGATAAGTTTCGTCTTAGGTGGTGTCTTGATTGATTTTAGAGCAACAAATACATCTGAAAACTGTGGTACAAAAGCGGGCATCATAATTGTGATGATTTCTGATGCAAAACTAAATCTACCGACTCTGAATCATTGATCAAATTAGGTAAATGTGGACCAGTAGTCCACGTTGTGTGCCTCAGATAAAGACAATTAATTATATCATGATTATACATCATTACAATGTTAAAATAAAGCTAGGAGGAACTGCTGTCCAGGCACCCAGATGCCTTCATTTAACTCAAACTTGAAACATCATAGCCATTGGAGTAGTGGGAGCTTAGATTTCATTGATGATAGAAGGTACAAAAGAAACAATTCAGGATTATTTTGTCACTTATTGGATTTAGTTATTTAAACAATGTTTTAACTATTCCGTATTAAATTTTAAATTTATCACGACTTTAATTCTTTAAATGAAATAATATATTCAATTTAATCAGACACTAGACATGAATCTAATTTGATGAGGACCTTGAGTGACTAAAAGGGGGTGAAATAAAGAATATGCTCCCACCAGATAAACGCCCAAATGCAACTATGAAGGTTCTTATGGTTTCCGAGCACCATGTGTTGCATGAAATATGCTCAGAAGCAAGGCTATGTTTTCAAATTTTGATTTGTTTTTATTGGAAATTGTGTGTGTGTGTGTGTGTGTGAGAAAGACAGAGAGAGAGAGAGAGAAAAATTAAATTTAAAAAGTGTAATGATTATAGTGTGTTTTATGGTGTAAAATTTGAAAACAACCATAGTCTAATTTAGTTTTCCTGTAATTCTTGCCGTTATAGACAGTATCCCATGTTTGCCTGCATGCAATGAAACGATTGTAGTATACCTTTTCAGTAGATTTTGGACCAGTTCTTGGTTAACAATTTGCATCAAATTAGGTGGGAAGAATATTTTGAGACAGCTATTTTCAAGAAATCACTCTGCAATGAAATGAAATGAACTAGTGGTCTAGTTCAGTTTCCAGAAATGAAATGACCATAAGCCCATGGTGGTGACTTCAATGCCAGCACATTGCCATTCTGCCCAATAAGAGTCTTATTTCATATTAGCATTTTATCTTGCATTACACACACACATACTTATTTTATATGCCCTGTCTACAATTTCTTTATGCACATTGCATATGTGAAGTGGAATATGAGATAATAATATCGCCAACCTTTGAACAAAGATCCATATTGCAAAAAGCAAACCGCAGTATTGCTGCAGAGTTCCATTCTTTTCCCTAAATCTAATTGATGGTTGGACACTTGCAAGCCTTTCTGTAATTGATAAACAATGAATTACACTTGAACAAGTATGTAAAGTTTTCCTGGAAAACACGATCCAAGAAAAGAACCTTTCCCGGTATATCACATGTATTCATCTAAGCAACTATATGTGGTGTTAAATCTACAAAACTTGCATCATCATAGTGGAGGATAAAAGTATGAAGACAATGAAAACCCAAGGAACAACAATCCTCCTACTGTTGCGACCGTACGCTGTGAAATCTTCGATGCCAGAATACTTCCACCGATTACTGCCAAAGATGTACAGATAGTGTGCCCTATGGTGGCCCCTACAGCAACGCCTACAGCATTTTTGTGTGTTGCTAGCTGTGGAAGAGGCAATAAGCATCTTTTCAAATAAACAACTCAAGTAGCTCTTAAACATTTTGAAAATTCAACTCACTATGTGGAAGATGCATGATGCAATTCTATTCTTCTTTACAACATTGTTCACAAAAACCAGGAATGATGTCACCGGGCTAGTTACAAATTTGTTCAAAATCCTGGGTTTTTTCAGGTTTTGAAAAGTTATGGCATAAGTTAAGATGTGCCAATGGAGGTCATATAAAATTTTTAACCTGAGATTTTAAGTCTCAAATTTTGTCATGCAGGCTTACATGAATCATGAATAGAAGCTCTATGATCTAATCACTTATAATTGGATTCCACAAATAAGCTATTTAGAATTGACCCCCAGAAAAATCAGATATCAGAATGCATCAAGACCTACAAAAACCTTAAAGTCCTGTCCTCCCAATTGTCAATTAGGGTCCGTAGGGGTTGCTTTTGGATAAATAGTGTTCCCACCTAAACCAAGCTAGTTCGAGTACATCAAATTGAATAATTGGCATAGATTGGTTATTGGGTGCCAGATACATCACTATTATGTTTGTTTGGTTTTGTCTGTAAGAGGACTCTGAAATCCTATCCATAACATCAGACCAGAGTAGCCAATAAAAATAGAATAAGCTCCATTTTCTTCTTGCACTGAAATTACAGTTTTGTGCAGTCTATTTGTTCAGCCTCTCTCATTTTTAATTCAACACATACCTACATTAACATGAAATCGGAAATATCTAAATTTTGTTTTTCTATTTTTCATTTCAGCAATTTATAGTTTTTTTCCCTTATGCTTGGCATTTTTATCTATATAAACAAGTACCTATAATCCAAAACCCTGGTTGCTAGATCCAATTTGTGGTATAGAAAGCTTTATTACAGAATATAACTAAATCACAAACATGATTATCATGCTTAGATGATTCTTGTTTGTTAACTTACAAATTGATTGCTTATAACATCATGAAAATTTTTAATGGCTTTTTATGAAGTAGTTGAATTTCAAAAATTCCAGGCAAAATGCATTTGACGCTATTGCACCAAGCATCAACCTCAAAATCTTTTGGAGATTCATAACAAAATTAAACTATAAAATGATAAATTGATAACAACAGTGAGAGTCCCAATTACTTAAACTTTAAAACACAGATAAAGCAAGAAAATATGGCAATAAATAAAAGCCTTACAGCAATTGTCGCTATCTGGCTACGGTCTCCCCACTCTGCCAAAAAGGTCAAAATAAATGACTGCAAGCACAGATCATAGCAGCGGAAAAAAATTAGTCAATTGCACTTCAATCTCCAGAAGGTCCAAAGTAAAGCAGAAAACAAACAAAAAAAGAACAATTCTGACTGTGTTAGGATGCATATTTCTGATAGTTTTTCAGATGCGGGCACAAATCATGACTTAAAAGTTGAAAAAAAGAATGCTTTACTAGGTTAGTAATATGCTCTTAGAGTACAAAGGAACAATGTATACCTCCAGATAGATTGGCGTACAAAATCTAGAAAAGAAACGTCGCATTTTTGTTTTTCCTTGTCCAGCTTCAAGTTTCTCTTCTACCTGTAATATTAACACAGTCTGAGGCCCAATTTGACAGTATATATTATAAAAGAAAGTTGGAGAGAAATCATGAAAATGCTCACAGCTAGTATCTGATATTTTAAACTTCACCAAGACATATTTTAAACTAGGGCTAACAAGGTAGGATGAAGATAGAAATGAAGTGTCTTTAAAAACCCAGCCATATAACAGTATCATATTTAAAATATAAAAACAGAGATCATTTGTGGATATCACCTTCAGATGATGGTAAACAATTTAAGGTAATAGACAGTCTGTTGATTATGAGCTCAGATTTAGTTTCAAAATAAGTATTCTAAAATAGGGTGGCACCAACATTGAAGACAAATGATTACAAAGCATCATAATTAACCAGGGAATTAATTGGACACATTTACAGGCCAGATATACTCCGTGAGCTCAAATTGTCAGTGAAGATTGTCATAGAATTGGAAGGCACCAGAAAGAGAGAGAGGAACAGACAAGTTAAACATTAGTAATTGCTAGTCAACCAAATCACAGCATTCTTAAAACCATCATGATGACCTAGCAGCATCAGTTGTATGATCATTCCAAACAAGGAATATGAAATATATAGCTGTGCAGAGTCAAAATTAGTTATATAAATTTAAGGTTCAAGCTGAAGAAATATGTTTGATATAAGAATCGAATATATATTCAGTTCCGGCAGAAAAAAGAAAACTAACATATTTAAATCAATTTTCAAACTGCAACGTACTTCTTCTATCTCTTTTTTCTGAGAAGCTTTTGAATTTGATCTCCAAGCGATATAAAGTAATCGGAGCCCAAAAAAGGCATAAAGAACTGCAAGAGGATATCCATTTATAATGCAGAAACAAGTTGAAAAACCAGATTCATTTACAAAGCGTTAAAATATAAAATAAAGTGAAGAGAGAAAATGAAGGAATACAAGAATTACACCATTCAGGCATTTGGTTTACATCACAGGCAAATCCCTAAAGGACAACTAAATCATAATATTCATTATCTCTTATACATTAAACTAACCACTTATTCATAAATTAGATACAGAGTATAACAATAAAACCAAATTAGTAAAATCATCTCAAATATTCTCAATCTTACAATATGATATAATTTTATCTAGTCTAATTACATCTAATCAAATCAGTTCCTAACATATTATAATTGGTTTCCAACACTCATCCTCATGTCAAACACGAAAATTTAAAATAGAATGTTCCATCTAAACAATTAGATCAAATTATTCATGTCTTCAAATCAGCAACTTATAGAGAGATCGATAAAGAAATGCACGGAATGAAATTCATGCTATGCCCATATCCACATATAAATGCCCAAAGGAAATCATCATATTCATCCTCTCTTACAAATGTATTACAATAACTACCTATTTATGGGTGAGATATAAAATATAAGAATAAAAACAAATAACCATAGCATATCATAGCTTGATCTTACATATATGATGCTATTTCATCTAATATAATCACATCTGGTGATAAAATAAAGTGAAATTCATGAAATATAAAATGAAGTGAAGAAAGACAATGAAGAAATACAAGAATTAAATCATTCGGCCATTTGGTTTACATCACAAGCAAATGCCTAAAGGACTAAATTATAATATTCATTATCTCTTAAACATTACACTAACCACCTATTTATAAATTAGATACAAAGTATAACATTAAAACCAAATTAGTAAAATCATATCAAATATTCTCAATCTTACAAATATAATTTCATTTAGTCTCATTACATCTAATCGAATCAGTTCCTATCATATTTTACTAGGTTTCCAACACTCATCCTCATGTCGAACATGAATATTTAAAACAGAATGTTCAATTTGAACAATTAGAACAAATTATTCATGTCTTCAAATCAGCAACTAACGGAGAGATCAATGAAGAAATGCAAGGAATGAAATTCATGCTACGACAAAAAAAATAAGTCCATAATTTGCTAAAATTTTGCTTACTTAGGCAAAAAGTATGAACTCCAAAATTTATCTCTAGTCTCTAGGGTGCCTAACACCTAAAACTCTGCTTATTGAGAAGAAAGCAAAACTCCAAAATTCCACCATTTTAGCCTATATCCACAAATAAATGCCCAACGGACTAAATCAAAATATTCACGCTCTCTTATAAATGCATTACAATAACCACCTATTTATAGGTGAGATATAAAATATAACAATAGAAACAAGGAACCATAACACACCATACACTCAATCTTACATATATAATGTTTTTTCATCTAATATAATCACATCTAATGAAATCTATTCCTATCATATTTGACTTGATTTCCAATATAAAAAAGTTCTAGGAGGAGCTTTTTTCAATCTAAAATACTTGTTTAGTTAGTCCATGGAATGACTTTAAACCAAGGCTGTAAAGGAGCCACCCAAAGTCAAGCTTAAGGATATTCAAGCCCAGATTGGTCGTAATAAAAAAGATTAAGAGACAAATAAAATGTTCAAACTTGTCTGATTAAAAGCCAAAAGTTGAATAATCTTAGATGAATCACATAAGAACCCATCTCAAGTTGCTCCAAAAAAATGCAATATGCATTTGGAACCAAAGATGACTGGTTCACGAGTGACTGAACTATGAAAGTTGGCTTGCAGATATTATTAAAGTAGATCTAATTGCTCAAGATTGGATATGAAACTACACATATGCAGCTCAATATTGAATTGAGTTAGGAGTGGAAGGGGGTATACATCAAAATGCATCTGTATATCTGGCTGTTCACAAGAAATTGAAGAGAGTCATTGCAAGTACACTAACAAGAAATTTTCTACTATAAAACCTGATTGCTTCTATAAGCTCTAAAACCATGTATTATCCCTACCTCTCTAATCTCTCTCAACACATATCTATTGCATTTCCTTCATTCCTCCCCCACTGCAAACTCAATGACTCTAAAGTAAATTATTCTCAGGAACTAAATTAAGATTAGGGCTGTTGGTGAGTCAAGCTACTTAACTCGCCTTATCAATTCAAGCTCAAGCAGGAATCATTTGACCTCGATACTCGTTGAGTAACTTGACTCGTTTGATTTAAGTATATGTTCAGATCACAGATTGTAACAATATTCGCACATGGCCTACTACTATCACCATTCATTTCAAACATGAAGGTCTTGAGTTTAGATCCTATATTTTGTTGTTATGTTTTTTAATTCAGCTCTATTAATAAATATAAAATCATATTAAATCTTCACCATAACAATTGCCAAGTTCAGTAATAGGTTGCTTACAGAAAGAGTGTCAGGTTCCATGTTCAATCTTATCTTTCACTATTCTTTTATTTTTGGAGCTTGATTGAACTTGACACTTGACTCGCTCAAGATCAAACTCAACTACTTAACTCAAGCTCACTCAATTCAAGTATTATGAAAATTGTGTCGAATCAAGCTCTAGTAGCAAGCTACTCGAACTCCTAGACTAGACCCTTAATTAAGATTAAACATAGGGGATCCACATATTGATCCCTCCAAACTTCTATGCAGCAATTTTGAAATTGTAGGAGTTCAATATGCTTTTCAAGTCTCTTTTCTCCTTCTAAGAGAGCCTGAGCAAGCTTCAAGGCACATAGCCAAAGCAAATACAGGCTAATTATTACATTAAAAACACACACAAATGCTTGAAGTTGCACCACATAATTCATAGATTTTGGCCTCTTACTTGAGTGATTTTGTAATCAATTGAAACTTTTAGTGTTAAAGTTTTATGTGAAAGTGTTTGAAAGTTGAAAACCCTATGTTAGAATGCATTTTGAGGAAATTTAAGTGAAAAATAGGATTTCTTGGACAAAATAACCAAAAAATTCGTTCTGCTTGCACGATCGCGGCCGCAGAAAAGGTTACTGCGACCGCAAATGTGATGATTGCACCTATAGCAATAGAAGCAGCAAAAGATTTAGCACAGCAAGCTTCGCGGCCACAAAAGAAAGAGTCACGATCGCAGTGGAGAGAATTGCAATTGTGAGATCGAGGACAGTGCGTTGTAGAATTTCTGCAACTAAGACTTGCGATCGCAAGGTTAGCAAAAGTTAAAGTTGCAAGCGCGAAAGAGACATTTTGAAATTTCTACAACCGAGAGTTGTGACAACAGAGTAAAAGGTCATGCCCACAGAGGAAATGTCGCAGCCGCATATCACAATTGCCAATTTTATGTAATTACTGCACCCGGGATTGCAAAGGAGAAATTTAAGCTCACACCCATAGGATCTATCGTCGCAGCCGCAAGGGAGACAGTGAGAAAGTGTCCAGTTATTTTTGGAAACATGTTTTTGGTTGAAGTTTGTGTTCTTTTTCCTTAACCTAGCCACCAACATATAAAATGGACGTGAGAAAAGGTTTTTAGGGATTCTTTTCGAGTTTTTACATCACCTTAGAGGTAAGAAACACATTGGAAGACATGAGCAAGGAATTCACTCAATTTTGGAAATTCATCCAGTGTGCACCAATTCAAGACTCTAGAATAAGCTTTCTTTTATCTTTTTCTTTACTTTTTGACTTTGTGGATGACAAAATTTAGTTTAGTTTTGTTGAACAATTTTATTATTGCTAAATTCTTATTCTAAGAACTTGTGTTTGTATTGAGAATTGATGGATGAATGAATTTTTTATAAACTTTTGTTGTTTTGTTTTTTGCAATTGTGATTTTAATGATTTTGAAGGCTTAACTACCCTTTAATAAATTTGTGACCACTTAAAGAATAACTGAAGTGAAACTCATAGGTTAGACCAACAATTGCAAACATTAATTTTGTAGGATTAAGGGAAGCGAAACCATAAATTTAGTGTGGAATAAATTTTTAATCACATAATTCCATATTAATTTAATTAAGTTACGGGAACACACCTAACTGAAAATTGAAGTTTTAAGAGAGTTTAGAAAGATATCCTGAAGAGAATAAGATTAGCAATCCGTTTCAAGACAAGTAAATTGATTGTTAATACAATTCACAATTTACTGAGAATCAACACTACACAAGGGACTAGACTTCTTCACAACCGAAACTCGTCTTTGACTTTTTTGTTGCTTTACCTTTGAGGCATTAGATTTAATATTTCTATTTATTACTTTCACTCTCATCTCATTGTGATGGCCTAACTACTATACACTCAATCACATCAATAAACACACAACTGCACCCTCTCAATGGATACAACTTTTGTGCATACCTAGTACTACCTTTTTTTATTTGTTATGTTGGTGTAGGATCACATGCATCAAGAGCCTGAGCAAGCTTCAAGGCACCTAGCCAAAGCAATTACAGCCTAATTATTACAATTATTAAAAAAAAAAACACACACACACACGTACACGCATGGCATTGAACAGCAGATAGAAATTATTAGTCATCTATTGAATAACTGTATGAAAACATGTTCTTAAACAAATGAAAGCATTTATCTATCCTACCCCCTTATCTCAAGACCAACACAAACTTAAAAGCATTAGATTCATAATTTATGTTAGAGAACTGAAACAAGAACCTGTAGCTGCATTATTTGTATGCTTCCTTGAAATCAAATTTGGCACGATCCTACCAAGACCAGTCGAAAGTATCTAGAAGGTATGGGCAAGGAGTGTAGTCTTAGTATCATTAACCAAAAAGTAATTGTGAGTTGGAGAGCCAAATATCTACAATTTCAGCAGGCATAAACATGTGACACATATTGGGACAGGCTTCAAAGGAAAGAAAACACACTAGATATTGACTTACTGTCATTACAAACAAGGCACTGAGCGCACCAGATAGAACAGTTGACTTGGGGTGACGCATTGCCATGAGAGCTGCTATTATAAATGTTTCATCTCCAATCTAGTATCATAGCACAAGATAGTTATCAAATTAAATACAAAGGAATATTAATGAAGGAATCGCAAAAATGCACACTTCTTCCTCAAACAAGAACCAACTTCAGAACATAACAAATTCTTATATTATCCAACTCAATACTCTTTGAAGGGTGAAATAGGAGGACTAAGGCATCTCTTGAAACAATGACCACCACACTAGACTACAGTAGCAACAAACAAACAAAGCTGCAGAGCATGCTAATTGCACCAATGAGGGAAAATCTGGCGGTATGTGTAATAAAATAGTTTGCTCACCTCACTAATGAGTATCATCGAGAGACTAGCAAAGAACGCATCAAAGACTCCAAGACCAGAGTCCAAATCAACACCAAGATTAATAGAATCTGGATATTTTTCTTCTTTGACAAAACCAGTCTTAATTTTATCCACAAATATCTGTCCACACAGAAGCTATCATGAAATTACAACATCAACTGAATTTATGAACATGAGTAAATGAGACTCAACTAAAATGTCAGGTCATTCAACAACCAAAGAACTTATGAACCTCCTACACGAAATGATTTGTTAAACAAAGTTTAAGGTGCCAGACTCAACATCTTTCGCTGCCTTGCCATCTTAATTTTATCAAGATAAGTGCCTCACGGATGCAATCTAGTTATATTAAGTGAATCCTGCAAGAATCCTCTCCTCCAACAAAATGTCAAGGCATCCAAAATTAAAAGGCAAATGACTGACATCGAGTAGCCTTGGAAACTTTTAATTTTTGCTTTAGCACTCTTAAAAATTGTTTCTATATCTATGTTCTCAGTTTATGCGATCAAGAATCAAGACTATTTCCATTGAAAACAAAATCAACTTCAGCATCATGATGCGAATGTCAAACAACGAGACAGCATGGCCATACTGACTGACTTTACTACGACGTCCCAGATCCATGATCGCCGCATTTGACATGTTCCCTCCATTTTCCTAATATTGTGCAAACAAAGTCACATCAACCAAACATCAAAGTCCATTGCAAAAACACAAGGCAAAAGTAAAATGCGAAAACAGAAGAGGAAAAAAGGGAAAGAAACTAAGGATAAAAAAAGTACCTGGGCGTAAATTTGAGGAGGAGAGAAAAAGAGGAAGAGCAGAAATACGAGGAAGGAAACGTATGAATAAAACGGTTTCCCCCGGAAGGGGTATGATGCAAAACCATCCATTTTTGTCAGCTTTGGCTTTCCTGGATTGATTTGAAACCCAGAGGTCAATATTTGGGTAATGGAGAAGAAAATCAGTAATGTAAGAAAATAGAGGGGATCTGGATCCAGAAATGGAGGGAATTGTGGATTGGGACCTTGGCGGGGATAGATTCCCTGCCTACTTTGATGTAATTTCAGCCAAATATCTCTCAAAGGCTAGCTTCCATGGTTGAACGAACTTTTATAGCTATAAGTTATTTAAGGATTAATCTATACTTCTATAGAATAGAGGAGACCTTAGGTTATGTTTATTCTCTTGGACAAATTAAGTAACAGGGTTATTTAAGTAAAAATATAATTTTTTAAACATATAAAACACACACACACATATATTCTTTTATTATTGAATTAATTGTAATTTCAAATCAATGAATTCATTAAAAAAATTTATTGTAATAAACTTTATATAATAAATTTATCTTTTGATTTTTATTTTACGATTTTTTTGTCATCCATAATGCAAATTGATCATGAATGAAATTAATAGATTGAGATAAGTAAATTCAATGTAATTAATTTATCCTATAAATTTAAACCAAAATTACAACTAACATGAATATCAATTAATTTTAGTATTTTATAAATATAGGTGTGTGTGTGTATGTTTATACAAACATTGTAATATTTATCCGTACATGTTTTGAGTGTGTGTTGATTACTAGTTATATAAAAATTGCTATTTATTTTTCGCATTCAAAATAGAACTAAAAATCTATTTTTGACAAACTTTAACCATTTATCTTCCATATTTATCCATACTTATAAATAACGTTTAAGGTTTAATTTTGGTAACACATTGTTAAATTATTATATTTATCTTATTTTAATATTTTTTAATTTTTTAATATAAGCTAAACTTTTTCATTCATATTTAATATCTCCTTCAATTGGCTCGTTATAATAGTGTTGTTAAATTCAGGCCGCCCGATCGATTGTATGGTGCATAGGTTTGGTTTGTTTTTATCTTTCATTATTTTATTTTATTTTATTTTATGATTCTTGCTTGGATGAAGAAAATGGAAAGGAAATGAGGAGGAAAGATAAGAAAAGAAGGAAAATTACGAAAAATATTGTAGAAATTGAAGAAAAGTAGAAATAAAAAATAAATTAAAAATACCAAAATAGAGGAAAGGTACATGACGAAAGAATGAAAATGTACAAAAGGAAAATATTTCATTATATTGTGCTTGAATTTATCGTTTTTTGTGATTAAATAATTAGTCTACCCATAATGTATGAGTTATGTTGAACCTAATCAATCAACTAGTATATATATAATTTATTTTATATTTAAAAATAAGTAATCGATTATATATTTTTTACTCAAATAATAGTATTATATTGATTTGTATGGAAATTACGTATGCAATTTTAAAATAATGTCAATATTTTTTCTAAGTTATTTATTAGAACAACATGAATATATATATTTATTATAAATTGGATTAACTTGTTTATATTTTTAGAAAAATTCAAATACCTTTAAGTTTAAAATAATGTTATTATTTATTATAATTTGTTACAATAAATGAAATTTTATAAGCTATGAAAATTTTCCGCGGGTATGTTGGTTGTGCCAATATAATTAATATACTATTTATCATGGGAGTCTCAAAGTAACTACCTTTGGAAATTTAAAATATTTACCAAAATGCTCTTTTAATAATTTTATATAGTATTTATTATAACTAAACCCCTATAATAGCTATCTTTTAAGACTTCAAATAGAAAAACAAAATACTTCTTTTATTTATTTATTTATTTTATTCCATATTCTTTTATTTTATTTCTATTTTATTATTCTTGAATAATGTTATTTAATTTATTTCTTCTTATTTAATTTTTCTTTTAAATTTTTCTCTAAATTTATATTATGTTGTCACTAATAAAATTATATAATTTTATAATATTTTAAATTGACTATAAACTAACGCACATTGTTCAAAAAGGACATAAAGGGACATACATGGCCGTTTCTATATCTTAATAATACTTGTCATCAAACTTTAGAGTTCAAAAACATTCCTTGTATTGTTATATTTTTTAAATTTTATCTCTTTTTCTTTTATTTTTATACAATTTTTGATATAAAAACACCTAAAAACATATACTAAATTTTGAAAACCAACATAGCTCCCAACCTCAAACCTTCACTCTAATTGATGAGTTACTTCATTTTCTATTCTCACGGTTACTTCTATCATTATATTTTCTTTTCTTTTGTTTTTTCTTCGTCAAGTGGCGACATTTAAACATAAGTTTCACGTGTATAAACTTTTAGCGTGCTCAAATAATAATAATTAAGAAAAAGAGAGAACATCTGTGAATAAGCAGCAATTGTTTTTAATGATGTATAGCCCAATATTTGTTCCTAGTATTGTTACTATTTTAACAGGCCATCAAGGATGGGATGTGTAGGAAAATGTAGGCCAAATTATGAAGAGGTGCAAATAATTAGGTTATAACTGAGTTCATGCATGTTTGCTATATTGACTCACTCACATGTTCTGCAAGGAGTGCATCCCCCAGAAAGGATATTACAATTTATTTTAGAAAAATAAAAAAAATTCTAAAAATAATAAAAAATGAAAATATATTTTTAATAGTGTAAAAAAAATTTATAAAAAAATATATTGAATATAAATTATTTTTTATTAGAAAATTCATTTTTGATATTTTAAATTTTTACTGTAGAAAATATAAATTTTTATATTTCTACATTCTAGAAACTATGAATTTTTAAATTTTAAAAATTGAAAAAAATACTTTGACCATATGCTTATTTGATGATATTTAAATTTAATTAAATTTAAATTTTATATTATCTAATTCATAACTTAGAAAACAAAATTTTTTTAACAAAATTTTTTATTTTTGGCCTATATATTTAGAAGTGTGTTAAATTTTTAAATCTTATAACTTTTAGAATATATAAATTCTCATCATTCTTTAGTACATCTAATTTTTTAATTTATATTTTATATTTATAAAATATTATTTTTGTGAAAATATTCAAAATATAGAATTGACTTTTATATTCTTTTAGAAAATATAAATCTTTACTTTCATGTTTTTCCGAAAAATTCAAGTTTTGAAATTTTTTTGTTATATTTTATGTTTGATAATCTAGATAAAATTATATGTTACATTTTTAGAGCATATATTTATAAAAAAATTATATATCTTTTGAATATATTTTTCAAAACATTTTAAAAAATAGTTTTCTATATTTTTTAGTTTTTTTTACATATTTTATACTTTTTTAAAATATGAATTTTTGAAATTTTTTTATTTTTTATTTATAAAATCCAACTTAAGTAGCATTTGTCTCAATCATCCAGCCACGTCATTTGCTCGGGGGGTCAATATGTCAAACTCATCAGAGAGCCTCTACCTCAGGTGCATTTCATGTACAGAATGTTGGCCCAATTAGGAATCCAAATGCTAAAATACCCAAAATTTTCAAATTTTATGATATTTTTGTTACCTTCAAAAGTAAAATGACAAAAATACTAAACAAATAATATATACTGGACGAAATATGCATTTTTTGCCATTGGTTCTGAAAGGGATAAAGCTTCATGCTGGGTCATACAATACTCTTGCATTTGGATATTGTAAAGAGGGGATGATGCTAGAAGCAGGTTCCACGTTGTTTGATGTGGTAGAAAAATGAGTTTTCCTTGATAATTTTACACGTTGAATGCTCACAGAAAGATATCAAAATTACGATGGGATGAAATTTAAAGTGAGTCTAGTGCTAAACTCACACACTGTGAAGCCATAATTTTTCAAGATAAGTACTGCTGTCTAATCCTTACTTTACATGAGGAAAATAAGTCATTTGCAACAAAGTTTCATTAGTTTTTGTTTGGAACATGTTTCTTAAAAAAATATTGCCAAGTTAGTAAATTGACAATAGTTGACTGATTCACACAATTATAACCAACTTTGTAAAGGATGCATTATAATTGAGAGTGGAGACAACATGAAAGCTCTTGTGAAATCTAATTTCAGTGCATATAAAGCTATGGTTAGAGGTTTGTGTAAATTAAACCCAGTCTTCTACACTAAGAAATTCTAATATTTGACACCAAATTTTATAATACACTAGTTATGATATTTTTTGAGTAAGATGACCTCTGTTAGTTAATAGAAGCCATGATAGGATGGCTAAGTTAGGTTTTCCACCAACAAACTTTACATATAAGCAATATTTAAAAATTGAGAAATTGATTAAATCACTACACCAGTTAGATCATTCAAAAAAGTCAACAATTTTAAATTAGATAGTACTATATTTACACATACATAAATATATTGGTGGTGGGAGATGGTATTTAATATGAGTTATATTGATATGTAACGAACGTAGGTGCGAGATAATGTTTGATGTGAGCTATGTTGGCATTGGATGTACGTTTGGAATAAACGTTTTGTTGCGATCAAAATTTTTACTTATTTAAATTTGTGTGTACACATACATATAATATTAATTGGATGGTATAATAATATATAGAGATAATATAGAATATAAATGCACATAAATATAAATGTATATGTGTGTATATATGTATTAATTTGATTGTGAATATATAATAAATAAAGAATAAATATCTAATTATATACGTAAGAGATAGAAATTTTGAATTTGAATTTGAATAAAAAGTTTGTTAAATACTAATACGCTAGTTATGTAAAATTTCATTAATTTTGAATTTTAATTTTAATCAAAAGTTTATTAAGTACTGATGCGTTGGTTGTGTAAAATTTAATTGGGTGTGTAGAAATTAAAAATGGGGCACCACACATAGCTGAGGCACCAAAGGAGTAACTATCAATAATCCTCTTCGCGAAGACACTAATAGTGCGAAAGGATTATTAAGTGCACTGCCTGTGAATTTACGTTAGTACAACATGAAAATGCCAAAATTCCTTTTTCTTTTTAATATATACTGTTTTTGTACCTTACTCTTTCAATGTCGACTTAATATATTTTTTGGGTTTCACTTTCTCCCAGTTCTTGGTTCATTATACTGTCTTTTTTAATCCTTTCTCTCGGTTTTTTATTTATTATATTTTATATTTTCTTAAAGTTCTGCACTGTGTTCGGTTTTATATTTGTATCAATTTTCGTCCTATATAAATTTACATATTCAAATATTTTATGTAATAATATTTTTATTTAAATTTAAATTCAAATTATTTTTTCTTTCATGCCTATTTATAATCAAATTAATGCAAACACACGCGCGCGTCCATATTGTATACATGGGCATACATTTACATTTAACTACACACACTAAAAGTTTATTATTATCTCTTTTATATTATTATACTATTGTTTTGTATCTTAAGCAAAACTATGTAGATATAAAAACTCAAATAAATTAAAATTCCACCCCATAAAATTTTATCATTTTCATCTCCGGACAAAATCACCAATCAAACATACCACTTTTTTCTCTCTTATTTGGTAATTGACATAAGATTTATGTATAATTAATCTATATAATAATGGATGTATAGAAATTGTCCTCGACGTTAGTTGTAGTTATTGTTGTTTTTGTTATCGTGGGTGCAAATTTATTTTAATTACATAATATAAAATTACACAATTACATTTATTTTTATTTTTTTATTTTTGTTATTTATTTCTCTCTTTTCTTTTAATTTATCTTGTTTGTATTTTATCATGGGTGCAAATCTTATCCTTTTGGTTTTCTTTATTACTTTTATTTTAAAATTTTTTTATACTTTTGATTTTAGATTATTTTTATTGATAAATATATAATAATTCTATAATTTATGACTAATTTTGCACAGTTATAATAGTTATCGTTGTTATTCTTTTTATCATCAAATATAACAATAAAATGAAGCACACGGGTATAAATTAATTACAATTTTCATACGTTGCTGCTATTTTGCCTTCACGAATTTGTTTATTTTTACCAAAAAATTTTCAAATCGAACACGTGCAGATCAAAAACATTACAAGACCAAAAGCATAATTCTAAAAAGCATTATAAATTATAGTTTTACTCTACGTATAAATAGACATCAATAGTAAAATATATGAATGTATATTTAAAAATAATAATTATTCATATATAAAGATGATATCATTCAATTATGATATTCGTACACTTCAATATAAAATTTTACACAAATTATCATTTGACACGTATATTAATTTTAATGCACAAATACAAGCATGAAGAAATAAACTATTTCTTTTACTATTTTTACATTATTCACAAACACTCACTTGAAAAACTATTAAATTAGACATTAGAAAAATAAATAAGAGTCGTTTCCAAACAAAGTCACGGCTCTTTTTATTAAGTAATTTTTGTTCATATTTTTAGTAGCTAAATTTGAGGGAAAACGAAAAAAAAAAAGAATATGTGTGTAAGTTATGACGTCAGACAAAGGTCATTCTTACTTCGTTCCCCAAACAGAGCCCAAAAGCATATACGTCGTCGTCGCGTTTATATCTGTATTTTCCAATTCTAACAAGCCTCAAAACCCTCACCCCGATCGGTAAGGACTTCGCTTCCCATTTCCATTCCACCGTTGCCTCAAACGGACGTACGTACTGTTTCAGGTTTTCTCCGATGAATTTAAGTTGGGGTTTAGATAATCTCGAAACCTGCTATTGATTGCGCACTGAAATGGCCGAAGAAGAAGTAGAACAGATGGGGATTGAGCGGCGGCTGGAGCGCGCCATCTGCTCTCGCGTTCAGCATTTCAAAGACCAAGCCGAGTATATATCTATATATATAAAGCTATATGTGTTTATGTGATGTGTGTGTGTGCAGCCATTTGTCTTTACACTTACACTGTTAGTCGGGTGTTCTTTTCATTTTTATGTATTGTTGTGGATGATGCGTGAAATGACAGTTCATTGACGTTGGAGTCTGTTCGGAGACTGTTGGAAAAGGATTTGGGCCTTGAGAAATTTGCACTGGATGCCCACAAGAGATTCATTCGGCAGTACTTGGAAAAGGTTAATTATTACTCCCTACATTTCTGGCGATGCTTGGCGTTTCCCAAGTGTAATATTTGAATGCAAAAATTATGTGCTCTTTAGATTGGCACTAATCTAAAGAAAGTTTACCAGTCTAATTTTCATATTCCGTATTCTTGATCCTTTATTAACTTTTTTCAAATTTTCAAACCCAATTTTGGTATTAATATTGATATTTTTCATAATTAAAAAATTGGAATATATCGCATGCCATTCTGTTTAATCGTACTAAACGGAATGTCTACCCATTGATGGAACATGCTGTCCTTAGTAGGAATATCTGTTTCGGTTATATTCATTCTGAGTTTTTATTATCTGCTTACATGCCACTTGTGCTGGTGGATGGTAGAAAAGGTAGGAGATTTTTTCCCCGTCCATGGATTTTTTTTGACATTCTCAGGAATTTGCCTTGTTTCATTTTCAGTTTATGCATGCTTCTGGCTAATTAGGCAATTATCAAGAGAGTTGGAAAACTTTTTACTGTGAGAATTTGATTTATCTGCAATGATTGGAAATAAGTTCGATAGATTTTCATCTTGCCAATTGTTTTCTCTCAAGATACTCTTGACTTTGTGGTTGGACGTATGTTGCCTAAACTGTGTAGTCGATGGATGCTGATTTTAAATTCTTGTGCTTTGTTTGGGTAAAAATTATGGTGGGGTGGAAAATTGACGTGGAAATTTAAGAATAGTGTGAAAGTAAAAGATAAAGTAAGATAAAAAGGGTTATTTTATTGCGTACTATGTCTGAAAGTGTAGATTTTCGTGGGAGGAAAATTGATGTAAACTTGCATCATAAAAGTTCCAAAATCACATTCTCTGGCATTCTCCAAAAATGATGTTCTGGTCAACTTTATAGTTATGTTACACTGTTCCCCATCCCATCCCACCACCACCCCATGCAGAAGCAAAAACAGGACATATGAAATTGGGATCATATTTTCATTGAAAGCTAATAGTAGCTGAAACAATACTGATGTGATGCCCTTTGAATAGAACACAATCCCTTCCCCTTTGGGATATATAATTGATCTTGATGTGGCATATGGTATAACAAAAAGGGCAAAAGGAAACCTTTCCATCAAACCTACCTGGTGGCAAATTTTTTCATTCTAAACACATGATGGTATATGTTGACCATGACTCATAAAATTTTTTATTTTTTCGGTTTTGCCAATAATAGAGGCGAGTTTCCAGGAGAATTGTATCTGGTTTACTTTGTTATCTGTAAATACCTGTAATGCCTTTTCTTTTCATTTTAGCGCATTATCATCAGCACAATATTCTGTCTGTACCAATATGTATAATGAATGGTTTTTGACCTATAAAGGAAGCTTATTAACCTTTGACAGCTTTAAGATGGAGGCAGTCTAGTTGTTTCAGTGTGTGGAATACAACAGGTATGTTAATCAGTATCAATATTCTTCTTAATGTCAGAAAATGGAAGGCACTGATGATTACAACCCTAAAACAAAAACAGAAGATGTGGACAATGATGTGCATTTAAGTAAAGAAGAAGCAACAATATCGCCCAAACCGAATGAGACAAAGAACAATCTGAAAAAATTGAGCACTGAAGATGAGGACACGATGGAAGACTCTCCTATAATGGGTGTCTTAACTCCAAAATCTGAAGGTGGCGGTCAAGGATCATCTGTGAGTGAAAGCAAGATAAAGAAGGCAATCTGGGAAAGAGCTGATCATTTTCTAGCTAATTCTGAGTATGTTTTCTGGTTCGATGAACTGTTTCTTCTCTATTATTCATTGATTGTTCTTGTTTTATCTTCCCTTAAATCATAATTTTGAAGAAAAGATAACTAAATTAAAGAAATCAGTTATGTAAGAATAATAGAAGATGAAAGTAAGGTCGCGTCAACAAGCAAGAATCAAGATCATGGGTGATATACCTGCCTTCACATGTTGTAGGGGGCCCCTGATTGAGATTAACTGCAAAGGGTGAAAGCAGCAATTCGATGATGTGCTGTGCTTTTATTTTGTTTAGTACCAAAAAAAAAAAGAAAAAAATGCAGTTGCAGGCTATTGTACTCAACAGACTAACTGACTATATAGTCCATTAAATTGTTCTTTTATTTGAAAGTGTTGAAAATGAATCATTTAGTTGCTACATTTTGCAGGGATATAACTTTGGCTGGAGTTCGCCGGCTTCTGGAGGAGGATCTTGGACTTGATAAAAACACCCTTGACCCTTTTAAAAAGTTGATAAATCAAGAAATAGATCAGGTAGCAAAAATATTTTTAAACTCTGGCTTTCTTGAAATAACCACTGGCTAATGTTATTGATTTGTTGCTATGTAGGTATTAAATTCACCAAAAGGAGCTAAATCTGCTATAAATGTTAAGAGGAAGACCTCTGAGAACTTAAATAGCAAAAAATTGAAAAAAATCAGCAGAGAAGAGTCTGACTCTTTTGGCAGTGAAAGTGATGAGATGGAAGATAAAGTAAAATCAAGAAAGGAGGCTGCCTCTGGAAGAAACATTAAGAAATTGGAACAGCGAAAGAAACAAAAAATATCTAAGGAGAGTGAGCTTGATGTCTCTAGCACAAAGAACAAGCTTGTGAAGAGCCAAAAAGGGGTAGATAATGATTCTGATGTGGATGGAAGCCTATCTGAAGATGGTCAATCTCAGTTATCTGTAGAAATACCATCACAGGTTGGTCATTCATATTTCACAATTCCTACAATTCCTAATTTCATTAAGCAATATGTGTACACACGTGTGGTATGTAAAATTATTCTTAACTTTAGTATTTTGAAAAATAGAGGAAAGAAAAATCAGCCCCTGGATATGGGAAACAGGTGGAGAATCTGAAATCCATAATCAAAGCTTCTGGAATGAGGTCTGTTCACCTGTTTAGCTATTTTTTGCTGCCTCTAACTTGATGTTTTTCCTGTTGAGTGTTTGACCCATAAGGAGGGGACCTTATCTGGTTGTAATTGGCAGTGTTGCTCCTTCAGTTTACAAGAAAGCTAAACAAATACCAGAAAACAAGCGAGAAGCCTTCTTAGTTAAGGAGTTAGAAGGGATTCTCTCGAGAGAAGGGCTGTCTGGTAATCCCAGTGAAAAAGGTAAAGAGTTGATTTTGGTATGTAGCCTATTTATGGAAATTTTGTAGAGGACTGTATGTTAAAAAGTTAAGACGCATGACTAGGTGGCTTTGTGAGCACCGGGGGGGGGGGTGTGTCTAGGTTTGAGCTCAAGGTTCATTCAAGTTGTATTATCCAGAAATTTGAGTAGTTAACAAAATAATTGGAAAAGTTTTAGATTGGATGGTAAAATCAAGTATTGTGGGAAAACTTGTGAAGGAAAATAAAGAATGAAATGTATAAAATCAATAGATCTACTGCAGTATATTCAGCTGCTATCCTGGTCCTTGTTTCTGGGGTGTTTGGATAAAATTAGATTTAAACCTTCATGTGAAAGACCGTTTAAGTTGATAGTGAGATATTGGGCAGAGTTATATTGACTGAAGAAGGCATTTTATTTCTCTATCTCACTATAAAAATCCTCTTTTTGATTGATTTTTGTTCTCGCACAAAAGCTACTTGGTTGTCAGTTCAGTGCCCTACCTCTCTCTTGAATGTGATAACATGAAGTACAGAGGCTGTGTCTGTAGAACCACTAATCTAAAGATAAATTCTTCTGGTTTTGATTGAAGTGTGAAAATAATTGAGCTCGTGAAATTTTATTTTCTTTTAGCTGTCAGAAATATTTCTCGAATTAATGTTGGCTGATTAAGCCAGTTCTTCTGGTCATAGTTGTTAATGGCGCAAAATGGCGCGTGCCATGGCGCCATCCACTAAAAATGGTGAACACTTCAAAATGGAGCACTTATGGCGCACCATGGCGCAGTGGTGCTATGGCGCACACCATGTTGAAGATTGTATTTTAAAATTTTTATCTTAAAATATTTTTCTTAAAAGAGAGAAACCATGAAACATGAAGATTTATTTAGGATTTGGTGAATCTCATTTTTTGCCACAAACAAGTCTCAAAACACAATGATTGTTTTCTTCTATTGAATGATATTGCTGCATTTTCTTCTAAAATGATTTAATATTTTTTTTAACATGCTCTCTCGCTCTCTTTTTTTATCAACAACTTTTCAATACTTTAGGTATGCGTTATTCCTTACTCTTCTTTTCCTTTATTTTTTCTTCTTATTCTTTCTTTGTCACTTTTTATTTTTTCTTCTTATTCTATCTGTCACTTTTTATTTTTTCTTTTTCTTCTTTGCTGGACTTTTATCCCTTTTTTCTTTTGATCTTCTTTGTTTTTTCAATAGGCTAAGTAATATTTAAATTTTAAAATTTTTTATAAATTATAATTGGATATTGTAGAAAATTCATTTTTATACAAATTAAGTGATTAAGCTTACTTAGATTTGAAAATTTCAAAATTAAGTGGTTGAATATTGATAAAATTCTCAATTTTTTATTCTTGAGATTATAAAATTTTTAATTTTTTGACAAATTTAATAGTTAGTTATTCACTAATTATTTATTATTTGTTTTATTTTAAAAGTATGAAGTTGAAAATTATTTGTAACTATTATTTAACATATAAAAATTGTTCATATTATATTTTTGTAAAAAATTATTAGTAATATAAATATATTTCACATATGACATAATGTTGCGCCATACTTCAATATGGCGTGTGCCGTGTTGTGCGCCATGCGCCATGGCTCTAAAAAGTCTTTGTGCCATGCGGCACCATTCACCATTGACGACTATGCTTCTGGGAAAATTAAGCGACAATATGCTCATCTCAAGATAGAATTTGCTTATTATTTTGGCTTTAAAACTTACCTGTGGCTCTAATTTGTTCTCTGTGCCTACTTTTAATTCAATTAATTGAGGCCTTGTTCTCTTGTCCTTCTCATTTGCTTCCCCTTGTCTTTGTGGTTGAATGATGCTATTATATTCATGCTTTCAGAAATAAAAAATTGTAGAAAGAGAAAGGAAACTGCAAGAGAACTCGAAGGCATTGACATGAGCAACATTATATCCAGTTCACGTAGAAGGTCAACATTTAGTTTTGTGGCTCCTGTAAGGCCTGAAATTCATGCTAAAAAAGACAAGGTTGGTGCAAAAGAAAGTAAAAGGAAAGAGAGTGATGACAGAGGCCACAATAATGACAAAGAAGAGGAAGAGAAAGAGGATAAGGAGGATGAGAAGAAAGAGGAGGGGACACTCCAGAAAGAGGGGGAGGGCGATGATGAAAGAGAGGCGGAAGAGCAAGTAGAAGAGGATGATGATGATGAGGAAGAGGAGGAGGATGAAGATGAAGAAAGTGAAGAATTCAATGAAGGTAAACTTAATTAGCATTGAGGTTTCACCTCATTTCCCCACCCAACCATTGCCTAGACTCCATATTAATTTTTTCTTTCGTTACCCATAAATAGTTACCTAATGTGAGTCTTTTATCTGATCTTCTTCTTTTCACTTGCAGTTGATAATGAAGACAGCGATTAAATTCTGGTTAGCTGGCTTCAAGATGACTGTAACCATTATCTGGAGTTGTATAATTACGAGGAAAGTGGTGGTGTGCCATTAAGCTCGTGTACAAGATTTTCTATGAAACTTATTATCTGGCAATGCTATGGTGGTGATTCAGTGGAACAAAGAACATTTGAGTCACTTCATGTAGTGCAAGTTTGTCAATTACTAACTGCAGTTGCGTTGCATGTCACTCTGGATCTTTCCCTTCCAGAAGACTTCATTCCGTAGCCTGTGGTAGTCAGCCAGGCCTTCGAAAATTAGACTGTATTAGCCTTTAGTTGTGGTTTTGTAATTTCTGCCAAATTCTGTACTATTATTCCCTACCCACCAACGAAGGGATGGTGGGAAGATGAAAGCTTCAATATTCATTTCATCTGTTTGTTATTATTGTTGAACCCCCCATATTCCTATGAAAGTCCTTGTTCATGGATGATACTCTCAGGAGTGATGTGTACCCAAGGCTCACAAGACAAGCAATTGTTCGCTTTAGTGGGAGGAAGCCGGCATCTGTTTTGGTGTCAACACGGATAAAACAGATAACTACGAATTTGTTCGGAAGAGAAGATGTTGAACGGGTTTTCGGACCAGCCTTGATTGACTGGAGTTTCAGGGCATCTTGAATCTGCACCCGTCGTGGGAAAGGAGGAAAGGTCTTGGGGGGGACTATGAAGCATAATTTCAGTCATAAATGAAGTGTTTGTGGTTGACATGTGAATTAGCACTCAATAGGTGATCCTGTTTTAGTGGAATTGACGAAAGGCAGGGGCATAATTTATGGGGGTAGGGATGAGAAGATGGACGGCTGTTGGATGCTTCCCTTGTCAATTCAGGTGACGCTCTCTTATTCATGGTCCTGATGTTGACTTCATTGTGACTGTATTATCCAAATTCAAGTGCCTTACTAGCACTTGTTTATCCCATAAAAATCAAAGTCTATCGATGGACAAGTCATTCCTTTGGGCTATAATAAATAAATAAATGAAACTAATTAATTTCACTAGCCATTTCGGAAGCAAACTTAAGAGGGATGCCATAATTATCTATATTATTTTACGATTGCTAAAGGGTAATGTACAATTTCAAAGATGTGCTTAGTAAAAAATTATAATTATATTCAAACATTAAAATTATGAATAACATTGTAATTGTCACTAGATTATCATCTCGACTCAAATACCTTTTCCATTCATCATCCTTTTCACAATCTCGCATAATTCTCTACTTTTGTAACTACTTTTTTGTTTTCTTCGAATTAATTTATTTGCTATTCACAAAACCGATCCATTACAACTTATTTTTTAACTTCTCCACTTTTACCCGTTTCTCTGAAATCTCAAATTGCAGATCTTTCGTTTTGTTCAAAAATAAAGTTTATCAAAAATTAATAAATCTCGTTTCACAGACAGGCTATAAAATTACAATTTTTTATTTTATCTTATTGTGGTCACTTCTTTTACGCGTGTCTTTATAACTAATTTTGCAAATGAATTTTATAAGGGTGTGGGCCGAATCTTGAAACGGGCCGAATAATCCGATCCGATCCGGGAGTGGGAGTGTTGGACTGTTGGAGTGCGTGGGCGGTTTGTTTGGTTGATTTTTATTCTCTTCATTTCGTTTTCTCTGCTTTTCTTTTTCCACCACTCTTTTAAGCTTTTTCTCTTTTGTGGGGATGAGAGAACGCCATTACGCCACCACCTAATACTGCACCCCTTCTCCCCTTACCCCTTTCTCTCTACACCTCTATTCTTCTTACTTCTTCTTTTCCTTGGCACATTTCTATTCGGCCATGAATGCCGGAATGATTTTTTGCTAGTTTTTGGTGGCGGGGCCGCCGGGTGATGGAGCTTTGACCACTGCTTGTGAAGCTTGCCGACGACATGTTATATGGGTGGTGATTTCCAATGTCGCGTGTGTCGGTCACTGCCGTTGCTTCCTCCTCTTCCTCTTCCGTTCGCCTCCGCCCCTATCATCAAGGTTCATTTCGTACCCTTTTTGCTCAGACTGGATTGTTGTGGACGTTATGTAGTTTTGTGATGCTTCAGAGCGGGTTTTGGGCGCGATCGTGTCTGTTGATTAGCGTCGACTGCCTTTCCTCATCGAATTTTATGTCTGCACAATCTCTGTCCTTCTGTTTTCCCCTTTATTTTCCTTTAAATTTAACTGGTTTCTTTTCCCGTTGTTGATTGAATGCAATCTTATTCCTCATTCTTTTCTTTATGTCTTGTGTTCCTCTGCGGGATCATTGCTTGGAGCTGATCACTTTTGATATTTCCACAGTGATCCTTACCAGTTGTTTGCATGCATGAAATTGAGGTTTTAGACCGAATATATGAAAGGTCACTTCAAATTTCATTAATCTTCCCCAGTTTTATTTTGATTGAAATTTGGTGCAAATTGATACAGCCATTATTCTTTTCTTTTCTGTCAAGGTGGTGAATCTCTGCATTGCCATTGCCATTTTAGTTCAAATATGCTTGTGGAGCTGGTAAGAAGGGGACTCAATATCTATTTTTCTAGTGCACAGGCTTGTCGCGGCTTTGATATTTTCATCCCCTAGGGGACTTGTGTTATTTGAGAAGTGGGAGACATCTTTACTGGTTAGAGCGTTAGTTTTGAAATTCTGTTAGGAATGTGATGCTCAAGTTCAAAATTTTGAATTCTGAAGACGAAAACTCTTTTTTTTTTGTTCTCCGAGTTGTTGTATAAACGTCAACTTGTTTATTTAGGAAACAAAATACCAATTTCATTAGGTGATGGGATATTTTTTTAGTGGTTTTGGTTCATTAAATATAATCGGATGGTAGTTTCAGTAAAGTGCACTGGGTTGCAAACTGGCACCAGCTGATATTTTAGATGCTTTTTTGGTAAATGTGAGTGGGATCAAGGGAACAGAGCAATTCTGGCAGTTAAGTAATATTTATTCTTAGGGGTGGGTTTTTCTTTCACATATGGTCAATAATCAAGCTTAATTTTGCAGTGATGTTGATCATCATAGGCTTTATGATCATTTCTGCATTTGTATGTTATCGAAAGCCCTTTTTTTTCTGTTAATTTCACGTATTTTTTTACCCATTGATTGACCACTTGTATGTAATACTGTCCTGTTGATTTCTAACCTTTTAATGCTCTATTCGCCTTTTGAGTTTATTTTCTTCTGGATGATTGTAACTTGGAATTAATTGTGTGCGCTATCTTGCCTTTCAAGATGAAAACTTGCAATCCTTACCCAATTCTCACATGCTTAAAGGCTTTAGTGTATAAATTTCTAATAGTCTTCTGACTGAGAAATGCTTGCCGACATTGTAAATAACTTCAAATCCATGGAAATAAATAGAATGTAGTTAATTGCATCCATATGCTTTATTGAATTTTCCCCTAATTTTCCTGGAGTTAGGTGTTTAGCATCTCAATTTGTACATGTCATTTCTCCATTTGTATGAAGATTTTCTGTAGTTGTGTTGTTGCTTTACTGTTCAAATATGTGAGTAAAATTGGTTGTAAACGGGGGCCCCAAATCTATGATCCTAATGCATATGATTGAAATCTCTGTTTATGGTCTTTCCAGTTGTTCAAAGTGGAAAAATTGTCTTGTCAATTTTAGAGCTTTTGGTGTTTTGAACCTTTTATTGTGCAAAGTTTTGAGTTGTGATTTTGAAGAGGGATCCACTTCTTTCCATTTGGCATATACAGGGCTGCTTTATTTAGAGAATGGCCGCTTCAATTCAAATTAAATGAAACTTGAGTTTTCGAACTGATGACATCTAATATTGTCAGATGCTTTATGGCAAATGAATTTGAGATCAACGGAACAAATGGAGTCTGGACCTTATCCTGTTCGCGAAGGTGAACCCGATTGTTCATACTACATACGAACAGGACTATGCAGATTTGGGGCTACCTGTCGATTTAACCACCCTCCCAACAGGAAACTGGTATGGGGTACACATGTCATTTGAATGGCTGATAATTTTTGACCTTATATGGATGTAGACCTAAATTTATATCAGTTTGACTGGGATTGACTTAGTATGGCTAATTTAACTGGCTAGGATCTCTGAAATGCTGAATTGGGATCCTGGGCATGTTTGGGTGAATTTATTGGTAGAAAATAGAGAATGAAATTATTACTTAATTGCATGTGTACCTGACTAACTTGAAGTCAAAATTGAGTAACAAAAACTAAACTAGACCCCATTAAAATAATTTTTGGACTGTCTTTTATGGAATATTAATTTTTTTACCATATATGCCCGTTTAATAAACTATTTCAACTCTCAACTACAGGTCATTGCCACAGCAAGGATGAAAGGGGAATATCCAGAAAGAATAGGACAACCTGAATGTCAGGTATGGCGCTATATGTTCATTTCCAGATGTAGACGCTATATGTTCATTTCCAGATGTAGACTAACTGGATTAACTCTTCCAATACTATCTTAAGGTTTCACTGTCACACTTGTTCTTCTATTAGTTTTGTGTTTGAATTTTTAGCTGTAGGCATGTTTCTTCTCATGTTATGAGATCTACAAGATAGGATTCCTTTGCATAAAATTCTGCATATTTGGTTCTTCTGTTGATTCCTTGACTTCCTGTTTCTCTGTAAATACCCATGAGGTACAAAAAATCAGCCTAGCACAGTCAGGACAATGCTCTCTAGGGGACACAACAAAGGGGATCTGTGCATGTACATGGAGCCTTAGTGAATTCACAACTTTCCATTGTTTATCGCTTTTGAGTGTGTGTGGGGGGGGGGTGCATATCTCTAGACGAATGAAGAATCATAATCCAGTTTCTATTGCATGGGTTGTAATTTCCTGCCTTGGAAAAACATTTTGTCTATTACATCAATCCTTTATGTTGTTCAGTATGTTATATGGAAGTTATTACTGGAAAATATTAACCAAATTCAAGATAAGGGAAGACAAGATGATAATTGATATCAGCTTGGGCCTTAAGAGTGGAAGTGAATACACTGCACTTGTAACATCAAAAATTGATGCACAGAACAGGGAAATAGTGAGAAATGGTAATCTGGTGTATACTTCTAATATTACATCAACAGTGAAGCTTCTTCTGTAGTTTGCAAGCGAGCATGTTCTGATTAGATTTGATTTTGAGAAATAAGTATTTGGATGCAATCTGTGACATAATAAGTTACCCTCTACTTCAAATTTTCATTCTTGGCCTTGATGCCTGTGTTCTGATACTTGTCTGATCAATAAGTGGCAGAGACCTGAAAGCTTTTCTTCTTACAATGTTACTGCTTAATTTGACCCTTTTATGCTGGTCAATCCTGATTTTTTTCTAGGTTTTTGAATTTTGATTTTGTGCTATCACCTGGTCTGCATCTTGTCAACTGGGTTTAGATTATGGTTCCAAAGACTTGTATCCGGCTTCTAAGACCATAAATGGCCTTTCTTGCACAATCTCCCAGTGTATGGAGTCCTAGTAGTAAACCTTACCATGTAGACTTGATAATTATTTCAATTACTGGGAAACATAATAGCTAGAAAGAAGTATTGGTATCCTGGAGTTTTTGGTTCTCCCATACATCATAGGGTTGTCGGACTAATTAAATATTATGTGATACATGTCTCTAACAATTTAAACATTTAGATGAGATGGTTATTCAATGTGGTATCAGAGTCAGGCCAAATAAGAGGCTTTAGTTCAAATCTTAACCACCAACCATTTATGAAAATGTGTTACATGTGCAACGTTTAAAAAAAAACTGCTTGCATGTGAGGGAGCACATTAGAGTAATTAAGTATTGAACGATAAATTTATCTAATAGCTTGAGCTTTTAGATGAGACAGTCATTCAACGAGGATTGTTGGCTTTTACTAGTTGAATAGTGTTAGAAATAATAGATTTATATATATTTTGTTTCCTAGTTAATGGGATTAGTATCTTTACTTCCTATTTATGTATTAAGTTTTTTATTTGGCATAACTTGAATTATGGTAGGACTAGAGTTATATTTGGCATCTTTGTACCAATCCCATGCCAAAAATTAAATAAAACTCTTTAGTCATAAAATATGCATTAATTCTTCTAATTATTTTAATATGGCATCAAAGCAAGTCAGCAAGTGGACAGGCTTTGAAACAAGTTTTCATCCACTTCATGGGTTGAGAGAGTCCGGAAAAATGGGAAAACTTTAATTCCCAATTGGTGAGAGAGAGAGAGAGAGAGAGAAAGGAACGATAGGGAAAGGGGGTGATTTATCGTTATACCAAGTATATGGTCAAAAGGATGGGGAGAAGTTCAATGCCTTAATCATCAATTTACTACCTAGGTAATGCCTAACTGCAATCAAATTAACCACTATCCACCCCCCGACAAACCCTAATCACGCTGCACTTAAGCTAGTGCCCATACCCTAGCTGTTATTCTTTCCTTTTTGTGATTCTTTGTGCTCCATATCCTAGTCTTCAGTGTGCACATCCAGAACCTTCAAGTAGCTAGTGTGTCAGAGCCATCTCTTGAGTAATGCCACCACCGCACCCTCCTATCCCTTATGCCGTGATGACCCTCACCCCACATCTGCCATGCATCTAGTCATCTTTTTATTGCATTCACTGCTTGCAAAAACCCATGTAAAAATCCTTTAGACAATTGGGTCTTTTGCACTCCAAACTCTTGCTACTGCCATCACTGCACTGCCTTTTTTCTGTCTGTCTGTCTACTGCACCACCAAATCTTGTGTGCTAATCTCTGCCTTGCACCGTTGCATGCAACCTTTCCATGGAAGGATGTTTGCATAGCGGGCACAATTGTTTATGGTGCCTATCATAGCTCATGGCACACTATGGCAATAGCATAGTGCCATTCTTACACTATAGCATTGGGCTCCACTAAGATGCATGCCATGGATGCCTTCTATGCTGCGATTTAGTTTTTAAGGAAACCAAAGATGCCACTTTGACTTCATATTCTCTTCTTGCTTTTACCTTTTAATTTTCATCAGTTTTTTATTTCTTTCTTTCCTTTTTTGTTAAGTTTTTTCTTTTATTATATTTCTTCATTCTCTTGTCCATGTCGAGATTCTTTAGAGTTTTACTTTTTTTAAAAATTTTTTCCCTTCTAGTAAATTCCTTTATTTCTTATTAATTTTTTCTTTATTTATTTAAAGTATCTATGGTCAAAATACTTGGATTTTTATAGTAAAAAAATCTGTTGGTACTGATCTTTTGTCATAATTTTTATAGATACATTTTTAAATCAACAATATCAGAAATACATAGGAAATTTTTTATATTTTAGCTTTTTCTAGAAGTTGTTTCATAAGTAATTTTTTTATTTCTTAATTTTTAACCTTTTTAAATGGAGACTAATATGTGATCTGCGTTTTCTTATAAAATTAGAAGTTAAAAAATATCTATATTTATTATCTATTAGGTAAATTTAATTTATGTTTAAATTTTTGAAAATTCATAATAGTATAAATATATTTTATTTATTTATATTATTTTGCACTGAACTTTAATAAAGTGCACACACAAGGCTCTTGAAATTCTTTGGGCTATGGTGCACCACACGCTATTAACAACTACGGTAGTTAGAGCTAGCTTCTATTAGGGTTTTAGTTGATCCTTCATGCCTTCAAGATGCTTAGGCTTTCAGATTCATTAGATTGGGCTTGTTTTAAACCTGAATGGCCTTGTAAAATTGGGTAGGCTTAACATCAAATTAATAAAAATATTTTATATTGCCCTTGGGCTTATTTTGCTAATTATTTTATATTGCAATGGGTCTATACCTTTTGCAGGTTTGATTATTATAACTATATTTTAATACTGGTTGGCTATCACATTTAACATGTGATTTTTATATTGTTTGTTACGGAAAGCTATAGGTCCTGGTTGCTGCCTTCTTTTGGCTGTCTATCTCATTGACCACATTTCTAGTTGTCACATTTGACTTGAGATCTCTATAAGTTCTATCTATCTGACTATTTATATCTCTTCGGCTATTACAAGTTTCTGGTTGTTTGTTTGTCTCAATGTGGTGATCTGGGTTGAACGTTTTAACACAAGTTTATGTTTAACTTGAGGGCAAGTGTTAGATATAATAGATTTATGTGTATGTTTTTTTAATAGGACTACTATCTTTACTTCCTATTTTATGTATTCTATTTCTGCTTTACTATGATTAGAATTATGGTAGAACTAGAGCTATATGTGGCATTTTTGTACTAGTCTTGTACTATAAATCAAGACTGCTCTTTAGTAGTAAAGTGTGCTTTAATTATTCCTATTATTTTAATAGATGCAATGTTACTGATTGGATGAATGAGTCACAACCTCACTTTAACATTGCTCACGCTTGTCATGTGTTTTGTTTCTGAAATTACTAATATCAATGACATGGTTAATAATATCTCAGCGAAATGATCAGGCATTTGATGTGTCTGTTTTGCTTGGCCATGTATTTTCCTTGTTGAGGGTATGCACATGTTAAAGTGTTCCTCAGACACTTACTCCATCAATGATTTTGTAGGACCAATATCTCATGCAAAAGCTTAGTCATCACTGTTTCCATCTGCAAAGTGACTCTGATATTAATATCGTTAGAAAGTGGGGAATTGTATGTTCCCGTTCCAGTGTGCTGCACCATTCTTTTTCAGTCATGATATTTTATTCCTGGCTCTTGATGCTTCTAGGCACTGTGTTGGTTGTCTTTTTCAGTTGCTTCAACTTAAATTGGGACAATGGTGCTCTATTTGCTTCAATAAATTTATTTGTTAAGTTATTCATTTGACTAGTTTCAATTTTTCCCTAGTATTACTTAAAAATGGGGACCTGCAAATTTGGAGCCATGTGCAAATTTCATCATCCTAGGGACAAAGCTGGGATTGCTGGAAGAGTTGAATTAAATGTTTTGGGTTATCCACTTCGCCAGGTTTGCATATTTTAGCTTCCCTTCTGTAATTTTCCCCAATTTTAGTATAGTGGGTTTTTAGAACTTGATCAACTTATGAACATTTACCAGCTTAGGATATAATTCTTGGTGACGGGGTGATGTTAATGGTCTTAGCTGCTTTATGATTTTATGTAATACTATGTAAAAGAAATACTTTTGGAGACCTTGATAATGGTGAATACAAATGTAGTTGCTTTTGTAAGCTGGAATATGAATTAGGTTTGGCTTCAGAGATAAATGAATGGATTGTTCTCTGGCATAACAAAAGCAATTTGAATGAGGCCTGACCTCCTTTCTTATTCTCACTGATAATAAAGCATGATATAAGGTGAAGCTATGTTTTATGCTGGGCACTTTGTTGACATGACTCTACCAATACAAAAGGGAGAGACCACGTAAAATACTCTGAAAATTTTGCTGGAGAATGTTAAGTCTTTTATCATTTGCTTTGGATCACCAAATATAGATCCCTTAAGCAAGTACCAGATTTTCATGGTTTAGTTAAATTGTGTTCTCTAAATTACTTTTATTTTTTTGGTCTTTGTTACAGAATGAAATAGAATGTGCATATTATATGAAAAATGGGCTGTGCAAATTTGGGAGCACTTGTAAATTCCACCATCCCCAGCCCTCTAATCTGATGGTCTCTTTACGTGGTTCTGCTGTATATCCTTCTATTCATTCTCCCCCTACTGGCCAACTGTCTTATCCATTGTCAAGAGCTTCTTTCCTCCCCAGTCCACGGTGGCAAAACCCTTCAAGTTATGCACCGCTGGTTATGCAGCAGGGGGTGGTATCTGTCCCAGGATGGAACTCATACAGTGTAATCTTTCTAATAATTTAACTTCCATTACATCATTTCTTTCTTCATTTTTCTTGATTGTGTTCTGGTAAAAGGATGATTATAATGTAGTGGCATGTCCTTCCTTAATCAACAGCATCTCCATAATCTGCTAGCACATTTTCTTTCACATAGTTTCCTCTTTACCGAATCAGATCTCCATTATAAACTAAGACAATATGAACCAACTTGTGGTAAAGGAATGATATGTATCAACTCTGTTTCTGATTAGGCAATGGCTTCCTTTCCAGGGTCAGCTGGGTTCAGTTTTATCTTCAGAAAACCAACACCCTACAGCAGCAGACAGCCAGAATGGTGGCATGTCACACCAAAGTGAAGCTGGAAATGTAGGATCTCAATTTCATTCCAGTTCTGTATCCATGGGTTATTATGCATTTCAGAGAGACAATGTGTTTCCTGAGAGACCGGGTCAGCCTGAATGCCAGTTCTACATGAAGACTGGGGACTGCAAATTTGGTGCAGTGTGTAAATTCCACCATCCTAGAGAAAGGCTCATCCCTGTTCCCGACTGTGCCTTGAGTCCAATTGGACTTCCTCTAAGGCCGGTAAGTCAAGTCAGATATTTTTATGTGGTTTTTCCTTGCACTTTTCTGGGGTCAAATATTGATCCCTGCATTCATTTTGAGATGTTCACCTATCCTAGTAGTTAGTTTCTAGCATTACTACCGAAGGACACTAATCTACTTAAGTCTAGTTTCCCTTAATTGTTTTGCTCTTCAGACTGCCCTCTTCATCTCTTACCTGATATAAATGTATTTAAGTGGGCTTCTGAGTCTCACGGAAAGATTTTGCATGAAGTTTGATCTTAGTGTACTTAATTGTTTCATATTTGTCGTAGAAGCTGAAAGGATAGGCACCAAACATGACATTCATTTTTGCAAGGTAGTATTATAAAAATGGGGGCCAGCTCTCCCTCTGTAGACAGGAGGATGTTTATGGTTTAAACTTGGAACACTCACCTTAATTTCTTGTCAAGGATCAGCTTAGGTTGTAAATAGGAATCACACTTGTTGAAACATAAACGAACACATTTTCATTGAACTGGATGAAAATACGGAGGCCTCCAACTAAATTTATAGAAGATTTGGGGAAGGTGAATTAATTCCAATGCACCTAAACACTCAAACAAATTGCAAGAACAGAACAAATTACAAGAACATTTAATATCCTAACACTTCTTTGCAAGTTGAATGTTCATGTTCAACTGGAACCATTAATAAAAGTTTGTATCATCCATAGTAGACAACTAGAGACAGGTGCTTCATGAGTAGCACACAAATGGAAATTGACTGAAATAGAAGTCGGTTTTTGCTAGAGGTTGATAGAGAGCCTGCGCTTCATGGGCCATAAACAAAGGTTGACAAAAATAGAAGTCGACATATAGAAAGAAAATTACGTATTAATGTGACAGAATTTGACAAATGTGCGTACAAATCTTTAACATGGGAGGACAAAATTTTAAAAATATCTTGATTTTTATTACTTCGGCCAGTATTTTGTCCGTAGCCACAACATCCAGAGTATAAAATGATGAGAAAGATGAGGAATATAATATTGATAATAGGCACCCCCATTTGGTCCCTTTTAATATCATCCAACTGCTTTGCATGCTTGACAGCCTTAGCATACAACAGTTAGGTCATTGCTCCAAGTGGTGCAGTTTGGATTTGTGAAGGATGATTCCAGAACCTAAGTCCTATTTGTTGGAGCATTCCTTTTGCTGTGTTAGAACACGAGTTATTCTAATAGGGACAATAGGCATCTAATTTCTGTGAATCTGCTCACTGGAATGTGTGTGACATATTAAATTAAGATTCTTTGTAGAGAACTAGAAGCTAGTAGCCTTATTTTATGATTCTCAATTTTTTCCTTTCCTAGATTTTTAACATTCGTGAGTTTCCTAAATTGTTTACTGCTAAAAATTATGGAAGCTGAACTGATAATTTGTATTTTTTCCTTTCCCAGATTTTTTTGCTTGGTAAGTTGTCTAAATTGTCTACTGATAAAAATGATGGAAGCTGAACTGATAATTTGTACGTTTCTTGTGCTAAATCTGGGATCGTCTTAATATTTTAGTAGTCCTGGATATTTTATTGGAAACGATGAGCACTTGGTTTCTAGAAATGTGCTCATTGGATTGTGTGGCATATTAAATTTAGAACCCTTGTAGAGAGACTTGAGAGCAAGCAGATTTATTTTATGATTCTCATTTGTATCCTATCCATTTTTTTTGATTCATCTTAACAAGGTTCCTAATTTGTTAACTAACAAAAGTTTTGGGAGCTGAACTACTAATATGGACATTTACATTTGATAAATATAGGATCTCTTCAATGTAGTTTAACAGTAAATGCTAAATAGAAATTTCCCATGCTATTTTTCTCCTGGGTGATTTTGAGGCTTTCTCTGGGATGAAGATTTCCCCTTTTCTTTTTCACTTTGGAACAAATAGTTTGCTTGCTTTTAGAGGAATTTTTCCCTATCAGTTTAAGTTTCTTGGGCGCTTGGTTTCTGGTTGGTAACTTACTTCAACAAGTGCTAATATTTATCTTATTATTATTATTTTCCCACATGGTTTATTTTTCCTCTCTCTCTCTGTCTCTCTCTACATATATGTATATGTTCATTTTGTTTTATTATTTCTTTTCCATTTTTACCAGGTTTAAAGCTCAAGGGTTCTCATTTCCTTATCTAATTATATGCTTGATTTTGGGGTTTAGGGAATGGGTGTGGTTGCAGATGGCCACTGGAAGAGACAGAGAACACAGATTTTCTCAAAGAAATTGATTGTTCTGTTCACTGAAAATTATGACTGGACAATGGAACCTGTCATTGGATTGATATATGGAGAATCATATGAAAATAGCATTAATGGCATAAAACAGAACAGCGAAAATGGTTACAGGAACTATCTTGAGCACATACTGAACGCCTTCACTTATTTTGATGATTCATGCATTCTTGAGTAATGTGATTCGGCTCTTATATACTGAGGAAGACAATTTTCTTGAATTTCTCATATTAAAATACATAGTTTAACGTCTAAATATATAGTTGTAGGCATATACACTATGCCCCTGTTTTGATGTGAAGTGTAAGGGGAAGAGGTTTGATGTATAATTCTCTGACATCAACAAATAGTTGATATATCTTTTTGAGTAAATTCCAAAGCATTTTCAGCAAAAATAATGTGTAAACTGAAAAAACTCTGGGTCTTTATTTCATTATAGAAAGGGTGGAGTGCATGGGGAATTTCAGATGTATCCTTGAAAAGATACATTCATGTCATCCTAAAGAAGTCATGAACAGATATCGGAAAATAGTAAAACTCCCCATGAGACATAGTTCAACCTCCAAATGTATAGTTGGAGGTGTATACTCTATAACATAATTACTGCAGTCTACTGACTACAAATAAACATACAAAATCTGCCTATATATGTAAGATTCTATAAAATTGAATTAAAGGAAAATTCTAGCAATCTATTCCAACACTCTCCCTCAAGTTAGAGCATATACATCATCCATGCTCAGCTTGTTATAGTTCCTTAAAACGTTTGATGCCCAATGCCTTTGTGAATAGACCAGCCACTTGTTTTGATGATTAAGGGAGTGGCCACTTTGTGACTCATGATGGCATCACGAACAAAGTGACATTTAACTTCAATATGCTTCATGAAAAACAAGATTGTTGGCAGTATAGATGGCTGCTTGATTATCACAACATAGAGAATAGTTTGTTGTATACCTAAACTCTTCCAACAAGTTCCTGAGCTGTAGCATTTCACTCACCGTGTGGGCCATGGCTCTATCCTCTGCCTTAGCAGTAGATCGAGCCACAAGTGTTTGTTTCTTGTAGCATCATGTAACCAAATGTCCTCCAACAAATTTGCAGTTTCTTAAAGTGGATATTCTATCATCCTTTACCTAATCAGTGTCAAAGTATGCTTCCATCTATAAGTGGCTGTGTTTCTTAAATAGCAATCCTTTCCTAGGTGATCTCTTATGCTATGTTTGGTTCTTGGAATTCGTAGAGGAAAATAAAAGAAAATGTTAAGGAAAATGTTTTTGCTTGTTTGGTTAATAAGGAAAATCCTATGGAAAAAAAAAACTAGAAGGAAATTGTTGTTTAAGAAGGGAAAATTCATTTTTCTTACAAAAAGGAGAGCAAAATGGAAGGAAAATTATTGTAACTCTTGCTTCTCCTTCAAAACTCTATCAACTCTATTTCTTTTATCAATTTCTTTATTATTTTTTCTCAAATTATAAAAAAATTCAATTCTAAATTTTCTTTTCTTCATTGAAATCCTTTTCAACCAAACAATATATGGAGCATTGAATTTCTTTCATTTTCTTTTCCTTTCTCTATCATTTTCCTTTCCACACTCATTTCCTTAAACCAAACATAATCTTAAGGTACCGTAGAGTTTTGAGTGCAATCTCCTGGAGAACTACACGAGCTTTGCCCTTAAACTGGCTCAGTAATCCAACAACAAAGGAGATGTCAAGTCTCGCCACAGTCAGATAGATCAACTTCCTAACTAGACCCCTATGTTTTGCTTTATCTTCTAGACATTCATTAGTGTCATTGAAAAAACCTAAATCAATATCTGCCGGGGTATCCGCAGGTTTTGAACCTAGCAGTCCAGTCTCCTGACAAATCAACAGCATACTGCTGTTGAGATAATGACACTTAGGGCTTACTGTGGGCAATCTCAAGGCCTAAGAAGTATTTTGTACGCCCCAACTCCTTATTAACGAAATGTTGTTTCAAATATGGCTTGGTTTCCTTGATTCCATTCATATCAGTCCTAGATACAAGTACATCATCAAAATAGACAATTAAAACAACCATTCCGTATTTTCTATGCTGTATGAATATTAAATGATCAGTTTTGCATTGCTTGAAACTAAAACTCCCCGTGATTTGACTGAATTTGTTAAACCATGCATGGGGGCATAGTTTTTAAAGGCGCAGAATGGTGCATGGTGCCAGAGGCGCGGCCTCCATGACATTTATTATTGAAGGCACATGCCTTCAATCTGGCGCGCCATAGGCATGTGCCTAGAAGCCTTTTTTGCTCAAGCGTTCTGGCGTGCGGCGAACGTGTTAAATTGAAGGGCTTGTTTCTTTAAAGTTTCTAATATTTAGAACACTCTTTTAGCATGTAAAACAAAATAAAAAAAAACGTGCGACAACACTGCAAACTTGTGCGATGTGAAGCGACGCTGCTACGACACAAAGCGATGCTGCTACAACTCTGGGCTTTGGTTCACGTTCACCCTCCGCCGATTTCTACACTTTTATAAGCCAATTTTGTTGTCAATTGTAGTTTATTTCATTCTTTATGCTGTTTCTCTCAAGTCTCACCCTTTTATGGTTTTAATTTTGAAGTTTAAACATACAGATCTTGATTTCTGTTTACTAAGTTGCTGCTATGGATGAGCAATAATTGATTTTTAGTTATTGTGTGGTGTGTGGGCTGTTGCTACTGTTTACTGTTTATTTAACGATTTTTTTATGGGAATAGTGGAATACATATAGGTGTGTTGATGTTCTTGAATTTTTTTGCTGTTTTCGTTTTTTTTGCTCTTTCTGCTGTTTTCGTTTTTTTTGCTCTTTCTGCTGTTTTTGTTTTCTGTTTTTTTTTGCTGTTCATGTTTTGGCTTGTCATTAGTCATTACAGTGCTGACTTGCTGTTCTTTTTTGTTGCTTTTTTTTTTCTGTTTTTTACATGATTTGTTTGTTTAAATATTAAAGTTTAATTGTTGATTTTACGGTTAGCACTTGAAACTAATTATTCATGCCTTTATCTTTTTTTTTTTTAATTAGAAGTTGACATTTATTATGGTTATTTTACATTTGAAAGGCACATATTAGAGATATGAATATATTTCATTAATTTGACTTATTGTGTGCCATGTTTTAATATGGCGCGTTGTGTGCAATGCCACGCCATTTGCATTTCGGAAGTATGCATGGGGGACTTTGTTTTAAAACACAAATCGCCTTTTGAAGTCTACAAACTTTATGTTGATCCTCCCTTGAGAAATTTATCCCAACGGGTTCTCCATAAACACAATTTCCTCAAGAAAAATGTTTTTGACATATAGTTGATACGTACGCCAAGCTTGATATATGGCTAGGGAAAATAAGGTATGAATGGGGTTGAGGTGAGCAACTGGAGGGAATTTTTGAAGTAGTCTATACCATATGTCTAAGTAAATCCCTTTGCAACCAATTGAGCCTTATATTAATCAATGGTGCCATTAGCCTTATATTTGATTGTGAAGACTCATCTACAAGCAACTGTGTGAACATCAGGAGGAAGGGCGTATACAAGTTCTCAGGTGCCTTGGGAAACGAGGATACTCATTTCTTCATCCATGGCTGCCTTCCAAGTAGGAAGAATGCCTCATGATAAGATTGAGAAATATTTATAGAAGAAAGTGAGACAACAAAGGAATGAAAGGTAGAATGCAAAGTATTAAGGGACATGTAGTTTGTTAAAGGATAATAGGTGCTTGACTGAGTACCTTTTTGGAGAGCTATAGGAAGATCAATATCATTTGAGCTTGGAGCTGTAGGAGGAGAAGAATAAGAGGCAGGAGTGGGCAGGCCTTGACAAGAACAATGTGTGTACACGTGTAGTGGAGTTGAGGCTGGATTATCTACGAAGTGGTAATGATGTAGGAACAGGCAAGGGTACATTGCCAGGTGTGAAGGAGAAAATATAAAAATTAGGAATCGTATCTGCTCTAATGCCTTGAAGAAGACAATTTTCTTGTATTTCTTATATTAAAATGATAGTTTAACTTCCAAATATATAGTTGGAGGTGTATACACTATACCATAATTAGTGTGATCTACTAACTTTATTTAAAGTTACAAAATCTGCCTATATACACTGAATCAAAGCAAATATTTTAACAATCAATTCCAACATACATGAATATTTCCTGTACTGTCATTGAAAACAGAGAAATCAGAGGGCACTGCGAGGAATGAAAAACAAGAGAAATGAGTTTATAGAGAACCCATGTTTAGAAGAAAGAGACCTGTACTTTCCTTGTTCTTTATGGTACAAAAAGATGACTTTATTTGAAATGAATAAGTGGCTCTTTATCACATATTTTGCTTTTTGTTTATTGGTTTTAGGGGGAGCCTCTATGTGTTTTCTACTCCAGATATGGAATTTGCAAGTTTGGTCCAAGCTGCAAGTTTGACCACCCAATGAGGGTTTTTGCATACAATGCTGCTGCATCATCGTCAACTGACTCCCAATCTGTTAGACGTTTTTTGGTATCATCATCAGGAACTGTTGCTTTTTCTCCAGAAGGACTTGTGGAAGCAGGATCCACAAACAACAGACGTCTCTCTTTTTCAGATACAAGACAGAGACACTCGGGTGATAATAACATAGAATCAGAGTGATTGTATTTTCTTCTAAATGCAATTAAGTTATTGCCTTTTCCAATATTTTGGAAGATAAATAAATGAGAGCTTGTAAATTCATTTTCGTGGCTGGAGATGTACGGAATTAATTTCCAAGTTGATCTGACTAGATTAACTTCTTCGAACTTGCTGTGTTGTATAAATCTGCAAATGTTGTTTCATTTCTCATTGCCAGTGTTGACGCTTACCTTTCTGAAAACCATATTTCTGACATCGTTGTATCACATTAACAGTCTTCTGAACTCTTACTTTCACAGCAGGATTCATCTGGCTCATCGTTGGTCTTCTCAAAGTACAACGGGACAAATTCTCATCCTAACTGTTATTCAAAAGATTATGGTTCATTTCCTACTGGTCTAGAACATCATGTTATGATCTTTGTTATCATTTCCATTATTAGAACTCTGCAAAATTATGAGCACTTACTGTTATTTTCATGTGGCTAGTGATATTATCTCATAATTAAGTATTAGCTGCTTCAGTTTTACTATTAGGAATCTAGAGGGAGCTTCTTCATAGACTGTGCTATTGGTCAAATTATTGGCTTGCTCTTTTTGTTTTTTAATAACTTGAGTAGATCATGCTTTACCTGTCAGCTGTGCTAATGGTCAGGTAATTGTGCTGTTAGCATTCTGGAGGAAGCTTTGTTATAAATTTGTTTCTGTTTACATTTGGATGCTGGCTTTGATGTAGAAGATCCGATCACTAATGGACCTAAGTGTAGCCTTTGTTTCTCACTTGTATGTATTTTTTCAGTTTCATTTTGCTATATAGATCTTATCTTACATGGAATGGGATCTAATTATTGTGGATTGCTGGTATTGCTACAAGAATTTGTGTTCATTCATTAAATATTATGATCATTGAATGTATGGCTAATTCATATGCCTCAAAAACGTTTTATAATAGTGTGATCAAATCACAAGTGCATATCAATGAGGCCTATATTGATTCACAAATCTAAACCAACACACCCAGAAAAACACCATAGGAAGCTGAGTCCAGATTTTTGGTTTGTAAGCTAAAGCTTTTCTGGGGAGAATTGAAATCTTAAGAAATTGAAGATCGAGCATTCCCTTTCCTGGTAAGTGTTTGTATGTTTTATTTTTTTAAGTGCTGATGCCTATGTTAAACTTACTTCTGTAGGGAGTACCATTTAGTTAACCTGAGTGTGCTTCAACACTTGAATCTGCGAACCACTTGGGGTACCTAAAGGGGAATATTCATCGTTTCCTCTTCGGTCATTCATAGATTGCTATACTGATTACTTAAAGCCTCTGCAAAATGGCAGATATCAGACCAATAAGGTCAAAGAAGGCACGTCACCTATCTCCTGAATCAACAAATTCTACCTGAGAAGTGTGGCAGGTACCCTACAAAACTGGAAAACTAATAGAACTGTTCATATCTTGGATTATTACTAAATTTGTTTATCCTACCCCTCCTACAATAACGTATTTGATTTTTGTGGAAGAGAGTTTATTAACCATTGGAAATCTTTCACTGGTCTTCTATCAAAGAACCGTAAACACTGCCAATAAGGCTATTTATCATGTTTCAAATAAAAAATTAACTCTGTTAGCCACATTTTATTTGGCCATTTATCTAATTAGAGAAGAATATTTCAGAAACTTGTGTAGCATGTCTTTAACAAAGGCATTTGTGTGACCTTTTAGCAAAAACTTACTATAGAGACATCGTTAAGTGCATGAATAGAATTTTATTGGCGGTGGAGTTGAATTTGATTATAATTTACTTAAAAGAGTTTTGGAAGATAAAAAGCCATGACCTTTGCTCCCATCTTATGCCATATTTATCTTGTATGGGGATTTTGAATATTCATAGTGAAATTGAAATAATTCAAATTATGTTTTATCAAACAAATGCACACATGTCCCAATTTATTTACATAACTGGCCATAATTAAACACAACCAATTGGATTGTTTTTATTTATCAATTTCTCCCTTATGTGTTGTATTCTACATTTGGGAAGACTATGGTGTTTGCTTGTCTTTTTAATTAATTAATTTATTTATTTTTGTCTTTGTAATCCATAGATAAATAGGATAATCAGTGTGGCCCATCTTTATAGTCCAAAAGTACCTTGGTTGCTGGATGGAAGTACATTTGCAGATGAAGGTGTTGCTTTGCAGCTTAAACATATTGAAAGTGTTTCCTTATCTTAATAAATGAAACAACCATACCATAACTGCAAAGATGAGTGTGAAAAAAATGATACAAATACGTACTTTAAGAGCTGGCTCTAGACTTGGGTGCTTTGTCATGTGTACCTTTAACAGGAGAGCTTTAAATTTATAGCAGATACATCATCTATATAGATGAACTAACATGATTGCAGATATAATACCCTGCTACTTTTTGCTAAATTAGTCAGATCTGAACTTTGTTGTATATATTTTTTTTCAATGGAAAAAGATCGTCTCTGATTTCCGGCCTACTATGTAATCTTAGTTACTGTACTTTGACAAGGGAAGAGGAAGTCAGTCAAGTTTATTTATGTAGTTAACCTTGCAGACTAAAATTATGCCTGAGGCCTTTTATTAAAAATGTCTGTCTATGTATCTCTGTCTGCCCTCCTCCCCCACTCAATTGCCTTGAAGAGAGAACATCCATCAGCTGCAGTGTTGCATCATGGCGAGAGCTAGGAAGGAATAGAAGAAGGAACTTAAAGAAACAATGAGCCACGTCAACCTGTATATGAGCTTAAATTTCATCATGAGTTGGAAATTGTTTTCAGATCTTGCTATGTGGTCAAAAGAGAGAATATTTCATAATTGAGAGGTCCATCTGTAGTAGCTAGTAAAGGAAAACTAGATCATTTCACAGCTTCACCCCTTAAAGCTACCAATTCAGTTTGATCTTACTCCATGTTAGTTGTTTCTGTCAGCCACGCGTGTCATCAATCTTGTGGATACAATATGTAGCTTGTTTCCTTTTACTAAATACTCCTATCTTGATGCCCATCTTTGTTGATAATATAAAACTTCTAAAATTTGGTATGCTTGAATTAATTAAAATCTACTTGCAACTTTAACTACAATGCATATGAACGTCCCTTATTAGCAGCTGCTAGCTTCTAACTTCTTTTGGCAACTCTGAGTTGATTAATAGAAACAGAGCAGTGACCTTCAATGTACTTTCCCACCCGCAAATAAGTAATCCTACTTGTTAGAATATATGAGAATGATATTTCACTTATTTAGTTTTCTAATTCATAGGATTGTTTTTATGTTAAGTTGTTTCGTAATTTTGAAATGATTGTAATTATCTTTATTATAAATTATAATTAGGATATTTCTCTAGTAATGAAATACATAACCATTATTCCAATTCATTCAATACGATACCAGTGCTGTTCTTTTCTAGAGTCTCGCTTTGCTTGAGACCTCGCGACCCACAATTCTTCTACCGAAAACAAAAATACAAAAAAAAAAAAAAAATTCCAAAATCTGCAAGCTCTGATTCCCAAACCAAAGCTCTAATTTTCCAAGACCAAACAAGCCCTAAATATACAAAATCACACTATCTTCCATGCTTTCACCCAGCCTTAACTCTGTCGAAGCTGTCACCCCAAAAACGCTAACTTGGCCCTCTGTTCCGCTGCCCCAATGCATTCTCTCACCATTGGCTAGTTGATTTGTCACTGAAACAGCCCCGACGGTGCAAATTTTGTGAAGAATATAAAAAAAGGGGTGATTAAGAGAACACAATGGGCTGTTGGGTTTGTTGGAGATGGGATGTTGGTCTATCTTTGGTTATTAAATGTTTTAGGTTGTTTATTCTAGGCTTTTAATTTTTCATTTACTTTTTTTTATTTATAATTAGATATTGGGTTGAGCTGCTTGGTTAGATATTGAATGAGTCTAATTAAAACACCTTTTTTATCTCAATAGTTCAAATGTATGAAAATTATCCTACACTTAGTCCCCTTGATGTGTGCCTGTCGGTCACGAAACCGAGCCGGCACACCCCATTAGATTGCATATAAAAGAGAGCTATTAAGTACATTACGTGTGAAAAAGAGTAGCCGCGCCCATTAAGCACTAAAGATAATTGTAGCGCCCATCGTGATTGAAAAAGAGTTGCAGTCACATTTCAACATTTTAGCTTTCAACTACAAACAAGGAAGATGATTGGTTTATCTACTTGGACAAAATGTGTAAATTGAATGCTTCAATAAAAAATGCAACCTTCAACTTGAAGGGGAAGTGTTATAATATATAAAATATTTACTTGGATATTTTAAATATTTAGTTACTTATTATAGTTTTGGGAATATTTAGTTTCTTAGTTCATTAGATTGTCTTCATGTTAAGCTATTTCATAATTTTGGTATCGTTGTAACTGTCTCTACTATAAATTGGGGCAATGAAACTCATAACCATTATTCCAATTTCTTCATTACTACTGAAACTCTCACAAAAAAATATTTACTTTAACATTTCAAATATTTAGTTAACTGTTATAATTTTGGGAATGTTTAGTTTTTGAATTTATGGGATTGTCTTTATGTTAAGCTATTTTATAATTTTGGTATAGTTGTAACTATCTGTGTTATAAATTGGGAAATCTTTCTAGTAATGAAACACATAACTATTATTCCAATTCCTTCAATATTATTGAACCTCTCACAATTATATATATTTTGCCATAAAAGAGAGGAACTCTGAATTCATTACCAACTATAAGCTGGAACCTTAGAATTGTGACAGCATATTTTTTGTTGGTTGTTGCTGAAGAGATCCAATAGTCACAAACACAGACTTGGTAAATGGTCTCTTTGCTTCCTGCCTAATTTGTATCAACTCAGTCTCATCCATCCATATAGCTGGCATGATTCCATAGGTAATGTGGGAGGTGACCATGGAAATAACTAAATATTTAAATGCGGCTCATAAATAGGCATTTCTTGACAATGACTTTTAGAAGTAGAAGAATTAAGAGATAAGCATGGATCAACAAACGAACCTATACCAATATGGAATATGTCAACAAAGAATGAGTTCTAGGCTTTTGGGCTATATATATGTGATAAAGCAACACCAAGCCCTGGGTTTTTCCTATGCTATCTAAGGTATTGTTGTATGTTGTTATTTGTTGTTAGAATTTTAATAATACCTAGTAATTTTATTTATGGATTTATGTACATTCTTGTACTTTATCTCCTCAGTTTCTATGAAAGAAATTATGTTGATCAGTATTTGATAATTCTTCATGTAATTAGCAAGGCCATCAAGAAATTCTAACACATCACTGCCCATGAGTGTGTGCAATAATTTTTGTCTAGTACCTTAATATAGAGAACTCACAAACATAGTCTTGTAATTGCAAATTCTGGTGCAGGATCGCATAGTTGCTCTCTAGATGTCAATAATTAATTTGTTAGGGTTGCAAAATGTAGCCTGCAGTTTGAAGTTCAACATATTTTGGTCCTGCTGTGATGTATTTTCATGATTTCAATAAAAAGTTGTGTTGTGTGTTTCTGGCCCTATTCCAAACAGTATTTATAGGACAACAAGAGTCAAATTTCCCATTCATTTTTTCTTCTATGTTCAAGTACTTGGGAACTTAGTATTAACAACTTGCCTTTCACTATGTTCTTTTCATTGTGTGATCACAATTTTCTTTCAAGTGAGAAATTAAGTCTATTGTGTGTCTCCTTTCTATATGCAAGTTTTCTCTCCTTTTTATTGTTAGCATTTTGGATTGTTGTTATATATCTATTTTTTTTTTAGTTGTGCGGTGTTTGAAAGTCACAAGTGCTTGTGCAGGGTGGCTTTTCATTTTTCATTTTTTTTAATGTGGATTATATGGTGGAGGAATGCACTATTTGCTAACATTATTTGTAGGGTTGGTTGATTGTCACGGAAGGTGATAGAGGTTTATTCTTGTTACGTGTTGACTATTTGACAAAAGTTAAAATAACTCCAATTGGTTTCTACAGTAATTCTCAACAAATTCATTTCAACATTTAACTTCAAGTTGAATTATATTTTCTGTCATTTAATTGTTCTCGTACCTCTTCTATTCGCTCCTTACTTGACTATAAAGATAGTCATTAGGAATTGTCTCATTGCCTCTATTTATTAGAGTATATTGCAAAAGGAGATGATTTCACAATTGCATGGCTCTGAGTAGGTAGTTGCACCTCAGTAGTAAGACATTTATATGATTATACATTATGAAATAGAAAAATATACATAAAAACATGCACATGTGCACACGTCATACAATTGGGGTGGATTGTGGTAGATGGTTTAGGAGAGGAGGATGGCCTACAAGGTGGCGGTGCCTAGGTTGTGTAGATGTGGGCCAACTACGTGTATAGGGTAAAAAGAATTTTTGGGGTTGTTTGGCGTGCGCTTTAGTGCACGTATAAGTGAGAATAATAATAGAGGTAGGTGACTATGGGTACTTGCCCCAAATAAAGAGAACTAAGGTGGGTGTTGAGGTGAGGTGAGGTCGAGGGGATTTTCCCCCCATTTTTAAATGGGGCGAGGGATGGGAGAACTTACTCCCATCCTAGCATTAATCAAATAATATATAATTATATTTATTTTATACATATAAAAGTATATTATTTAATTAAATAAATCATAAACCAACAAAAATATATATTATCTTTACTAAAATAAATTATAAATTAAAATTACATATGTTAAATATTAAACCATTCAAATTTACATATAATTTTAAGTTTAGTTAATTTGAAAATCAGTTCATTACTTAGAATTAAAAGAAAATCTCATAAAAGAGTTAATTTTGAATAGATATACATTTTAATTCTAATGAAATATGTACATTCTTACAAAACTAATATTTTTTCTTACAATTAAAAGTCATAAAATATGAAAAAACCAAATTAATTACAATAACGTATGAAGGTTTTCATTTTCATTTATATAAATATTGAAACTTATTTTTTTACTATATTAAACTAGTTAATTAATTATTATAACTATAAAATAGTATTTTTTATTGTAATACTTAAATTTAACTTAAAAAATTTTCTTTGTAATGGGGCACCTGCGGAGAATTAGGGTGAATGATGGGGTGGGGGTAAGGGAAGTAGAGATAGGCTAATGATAGTTTCTCCACTATGAGGTCTTGGATCATGTTAATTGATTCACTCCCTCTAATCAACAAGGTATTTGCTCTGGTAATTCAACATGAGAGATAGCTAAATTTAAGAAATCTTCATCACAATTCAAAACTAATAGCATTAATTAATAAGACAAATAAAGGAGCATTAAGATAAAGAGGAAGTTCCAAGACAAGACCACAATGCTTATACCATGGAAACCTTGGATATATAATGGATAAATGCTTCAAGAAATATGGATTTCCCCTAGGATACAAGAGTAATAGGAGAAGGCTATTTGACACAAATTATGTAGAGGTTAGTAAGCATGAAAGAAAATTTAAAAACACCTATCACACAACACCTATCCCTGTAATGGAGTTTCTCAGGGAAATGAAGGCAACACATCTCAAGGAGTGAAACATCATACTCAAGTTACATATGTTGTTGTATCCTCTCCTTAAGTTAATTCTCTTATTGCAAACTTCTCTCCAAAGTTGTGGTATCACAAGTAACCTCCCAATCATGTTTGACAAAAAAATCCCTTGGATTATAAACAGTGGAGCCATTGATCACAAAGTAAACTCATAAGTATTATTTACTAATCTGTATTCCATGTCAAATGCCACTACTAGACTCACCAATTTTTAGTAAGTCAAGGTATCTCATGTAGGAAATATAAATCTCTCCACATGTGGAGGCACATTATTTATGATTATTGTAGTTTGTCAACAAACAATTTGAGTTAGAACTGTGGTTTTTAATATAACATGAATTTAGTTTTTAGCATAAGATGGTTTCGGATTTTAAAAAATTTTATTTTTCTAATTAAATATTTTTTCTAATCTTCATCTTGTTGTTTTGAGTTTAAGAATCATACAAGGAAAAAAAAAAGCAGGTCTTTTGATACCATAACAAGAACAGGGAGAGATCAAAAAAACAGCAAGAAAAATAGGAAAACTAAATATTAAATATCAAAAATGTTGACAGTATTAGCAGAACATATTGGCGGCAATAGTACTTTCTGTTTCTCTTTATTTTCTATTTTAAGTTGGATTTATGAGCTATGGTTAAATGTTGTGGGATTAAAAAATAAAAAAATAATAAGAAGAAAAAGTTATGGCACACGATTATGTTGAACAAAGTACTTCGCCACAGGCGAGGGTTTCTGATTCCCAAAATAACGAATTACAATGGAAATTGAGGAAATTAAATAATAGATACTATTTTATCTTCCTTAAAGTACATGAATATTGCTGTGATAAGGACATTATCACTTCATTTGAACAAAAAGATACCCCTGACAAGAATGATAGACAGCCTTCATGTGATGCTCACCTCGATCAAATCCAAAACCTAATGTTTGTTTTCTAATCATAGTCAAACCAATGCCGCCACTTGAGCAATCTCATGGTTTTTACTTATTAAATCAAATCATAAACAAAACAGGGCAATGCAAACACCAGTTATATGCCTGTAAGAGGAAAAAAGCTATCTTTAGCATCCCAAAAACAATAGATACTAGGAGGCTTGCACGCAGGCTTGGAGCAACATATCCAGGCTTATGATGTGCGGGCTTCTGGAATGGCCGCACCAGGCTGCCTGGTCACCGCAGCCAAGATATCAGCAAATCCCACTACACCGACTAAAGTGTCCTCTCTTTCAGCCTTAGTAACCCATATCTTAATATAGAGAACTCACAAACATAGTCTTGTAATTGTAAATTCTGGTGCAGGATCGCACAGTTACTCTCTATATGTCAATAATTAACTTGTCAGGATTGCAAAATGTAGCCTATAGTTCGAAGTTCAACATATATTGGTCCTGCTGTGATGTATTTTCGTGATTTCAATAAAAAGTTGTGTTGCGTGTTTTTGGCCCAATTCCAAACAGTATTTATATGACCACAAGAGTCAAGTTTCCCATTCATTTTTTCTTCTATGTTCAAGTACTTGGGGACTTAGTATTAATAACTTGCCTTTCACTTTGTTCCTTTCATTGTGTGATCACAATTTTCTTTCAAGTGGGAAACTAAGTCTATTGTGTGTCTCCTTTCTATATGCAAGTTTTCTCTCCTTTTTATTGTTAGCATTTTGGATTGTTGTTATATATCTATTTTTTTTTAGTTGTGCGGTGTTTGAAAGTCACAAGTGCTTGTGCAGGGTGGCTTTTCATTTTTCATTTTTTTTTAATGTGGATTATATGGTGGAGGAATGCACTATTTGCTAACATTATTTGTAGGGTTGGTTGATTGTCACGGAGGGTGATAGAGGTTTATTCTTGTTACGTGTTGACTATTTGACAAAAGTTAAAATAACTCCAATTGGTTTCTACAGTAATTCTCAACAAATTCATTTCAACATTTAACTTCAAGTTGAATTATATTTTCTGTCATTTAATTGTTCTCGTACCTCTTCTATTCGCTCCTTACTTGACTATAAAGATAGTCATTAGGAATTGTCTCATTGCCTCTATTTATTAGAGTATATTGCAAAAGGAGATGATTTCACAATTGCATGGCTCTGAGTAGATAGTTGCACCCCCAGTAGTAAGACATTTATATGATTACACATTATAAAATAGAAAAATATACATAAAAACATGCACATGTGCACACGTTGTACAATTAGGGTGGATTGTGGTACATGGCTTAGGAGAGGAGGATGGCCTACAAGGTGACAGTGCCTAGGTTGTGTAGACGTGGGCCAACTACGTGTATAGGGTATGAAGAATTTTTGGGGTTGTTTGGCCTGCACTTTAGTGCACGTATAAGTAGGAATAACAATAGAGGTAGGTGACTATAGGCACTTGCCCCAAATAAAGAGAAATAAGGTGGGTGTCGAGGTGAGGTGAGGTCGAGGGGATTTTCCTCCCATTTTTAAATAGGGCGCTCCCATCCCGATATTAATCAAATAATATATAATTATATTTATTTTATACATATAAAAGTATATTATTTAATTAAATAAATCATAAACCAACAAAAATATATATTATCTTCACTAAAATAAATTATAAATTAAAATTACATATGTTAAATATTAAACCATTCAAATTTACATATAATTTTAAGTTTAGTTAATTTGAAAATCAATTCATTACTTAGAATTAAAAGAAAAAATCTCATAAAAGAGTTAATTTTGAATAAATATACATTTTAATTCTAATGAAATATGTACATTCTTACAAAACTAATATTTTTTCTTACAATTAAAAGTCATAAAATATGAAAAAACCAAATTAATTACAATAACGTATGAAGGTTTTCATTTTCATTTATATAAATACTGAAACTTATTTTTTTACTATATTAAACTAGTTAATTAATTATTATAACTATAAAATAGTATTTTTTATTGTAATACTTAAATTTAACTTAAAAAATTTTCTTTGTAATGGGGCACCTACGGAGAATTAGGGTGAATGATGGGGTGGGGGTAAGGGAAGTAGAGATAGGGAATGAGGCAGGAGCGAGAATAAGTTTTTGACAACAAGGGAAGGGGTGGGGGAGGCATTGCCCAACCCACTCCCGCCAGATTGTCATCCTTACGTGTAAGGCGAGTTTTTAAAAAATACACACACATATGTATACATTCAAATTTTCAACAAAGTTGTTGAAGTCAAGATCCTAAACAAACGTTTTTGTTCGAATACTGACAACCATAGCCTAAACAATATATGGTTCAAGGAATATAGAGAAGAAATGAAAAAAACATTCCTGGGAAAAAGTGGAAAAACCTACAAGTGTGGAAAATCATTTGCTAGACAAATGAGTGAAACATGATGTGGCAATGTCTCCATCAACTTCAATTTCCTTAGTAGTTTGTGCAAAATTTTCAAGCGAATGCATGAAGTTAAAAAGACATGTATTCTTACTTGTTAAAGTCACCAAGAAATAACGTTTAGCAATATTTTTTCATCTCTTTCTAAGTGTAACAAACAAATCACAAAGAGAGAGAGAGAGAGAGAAAATGCAAGAGTAGGTGCGAGTAAAATCACAAAAGACCTCATTCAATAAGGAATGCATCAATTTTCTAGTGTAGATAGACAAGCAAATCGGAAACATAGCCACATTCTTACGGTCAAGCATTTGTCTGTTATATACATAAAATTATAATCCCTTTACAACTATGTTTCACCCCTAGCTACATGCTAGAAAATTGAGAAAATTTAACAAAATGAAACATTACAATGATATTTAGATTCCATTATTAACTAGCCTAAGCATAGCAAGTGGGGTGAAGGAAATCAAAATGCATGCTATATGTGCTATAGAGGAATCAGTCCGTGTGATCATCTTTAATTTTATGTCGTGAAAAGTTTCCAATGGTTGATAAACTAATAAAACAAGTCGATTACATGTTGCGACCAATGCATGTGACTTCAGCAAGACATGTCCACTAGGCTTCTTCATAAAGATGTCATTGTATTTAGCTCTTGAGGAACGCTTAACATTGTAAGAAAAAGTTATATATGTATTTTTGAGTTGGCAAGTGTTGTTACAAGGCAAAGATTAAAAGAATGCAAGTCAATTTGCACGGTGCATGTACCTTTGAAAACACCCACAACCACAAGGTCATGGTTCAAATCTTTGAAAGGTTATGTGGATTGGATCAGTGAATTGGTAAATAAAAAAGAAAAAAAAAAAGAAGGAAAACAAAATTTGCACTGTGCATACCTAAATTGTACAAACCTACAATAATTAAATGTAGTTAGGCATGAAATTTAGAAGGCAATTGTACATTTTCAACATCCAAAAGATCCAACTAAATGAGAAATCCAATATATAAGTTAAGAAGATTTAAACTCACAAAGAAACAAAATCCTTTTCGGGCTACTGAAAAAAATCACTGTAGTAAATCGGACTTGACATAGTTTTTCATAAAATGTCTTGATGAATTGTTAATTAATTTATATGAGAATTGGTAATAATAGAGAGTTAAAGATAATTTCTCAATAATCTTGAGGCATATTGGACAACCTAGTCATTGAAAAATCCAAACACATTTATCATTTAAGTACGCCCTTAGCAACTTTTGCTAGCTTATTGAAATAAAATCATTTTCTACTTTTGTTTTCCTCTTTGCCTTAATTTTCCCCCTCATAGAAATGAATTGATTCAAGTTTTATTTAAGAAATAACAACTATCATGCGTGAGTACGCTTGATGATCACACTAACGCACACAGATTTGACCAAGAGCTAAAAACTACATTGGTATATATAATTAGGTGTTAATTGGTTTAATCATTGCTAAACTGGACAATGCCTACCATGGTGTCATCATAGTGTAGGATTTAATTTTTTTCGCCGTGTACATAACCAAATAGATTCTCTTATTATTCTATTTTTGTCCACGAAGGATGATTGGTTAACTAGTTTAACTAATAGTTAGGTAGATTATTCCCTTCGCTTGTATATATCTTGCCAATGTAATATTGTTGTTGAAGTGTGAAATAAATGGCTTCCTTTTTCAACAATCTTTCTTCTTCTTTTTGTTCCTATCATGGTATTAGAGCCAAGAGACAATTTGGTTTGTGATTTTCTCCTTTAATTAACCAATATTTTGCTTCTCTTTTTCTTTAAGCAAATTACTTGAACTTGACCACAGCCACAGATCATGCAATATCATCTTTGTCAGGGACAAATCAGAACAAATCGGAGGAGTTGCCATCCAGTCCATACTACTTGCATTCTAAAGAAAGCCTCTCACTAGTGTTAGTGTTTTCAGTCCTAACTATACTAAATTATCACTCTTGGTCACAAGTTATGAGGTTGGCATTGCTCTCAAGGAATAAGTTGAGATTCATTGATGGATCAATCTCAATTCTAGGTCGTAAAGATCCCATTTATCCTACCTGGGAAAGATGCACACCATGGTGTTGTCATAACCACTACATGCAGTGAGTCTCTCCATAGCTCAAAGTGTAATGAGGTTAGACAATGCAGTAGATGTTTAGCAAGATCTAAGGAATAGATTTGCTCAAGGTAACTTGTTCAAAGTGGCAAGACTCTAAGAAGAGATATATTACTTCCATCAAGGTACACTAATAATAACAGATCATATTTATCCTACTTGGGAAAGATGCAACACCATAGTGTTATCTTAACTACTACATGCAGTGAGTCCCTCAATCGCTCAAAGTGTGATATGGTTAGATAATGCAGTAGATGTTTGGCTAGATCTAAAGAATAGATTTGCTCAAGGTAACTCATTTGGAGTGGCAAGATTCCAGGAATAGATATATTAGTTCCATCAAGGTATAGTAACAATAATGGATTATTTCACTCAATTGAAAAATGCTATAAGATGAACTCACAAACCTGCACTTCATTCCTCCTTTCACCTACACTCCAAGGTATTCCTATGAGGTATTCCTATGAGGTATTCCTATGATACACTAAGAATTGAAAGGTGACCAATAATTTGATTATGTAATTAGGTTTTCGAAGGGGCTAATGATAGTTTCTCCACTTTGAGGTCTTGGATCATGTTAATTGATCCACTCCCTCTAATCAATAAGGTATTTGCTTTGGTAATTCAACATGAGAGATAGCTAAATTTAAGAAATCTTCATCACAATTCAAAACCAATAGCATTAATTAATAAGACAAATAAAGGAGCATTAAGATAAAGAGGAAGTTCCAAGACAAGACCACAATGCTTATACCATGGAAACCTTGGATATATAATGGATAAATGCTTCAAGAAATATGGATTTCTCCCAGGATACAAGAGTAACAGGAGAAGGCTAGTTGCCACAAATTATGTAGAGGTTAGTAAGCACGAAAGAAAATCCAAAAACACCTATCACACAACACCTATACCTGTAATGGAGTTTCTCAGGGAAATGAAGGCAACACATCTCAAGGAGTGGAACATCATACTCAAGTTACATATGTTGTTGTATCCTCTCCTTAAGTTAATTCTCTTATTGCAAACTTCTCTCCAAAGTTGTGGTATCACAAGTAACCTCCCAATCATGTTTGACAAAAAAATCCCTTGGATTATAAACAGTGGAGCCATTGATCACAAAGTAAACTCATAAGTATTATTTACTAATCTATATTCCATGTCAAATGCCACTACTAGACTCACCAATTTTTAGTAAGTCAAGGTATCTCATGTAGGAAATATAAATCTCTCACCGGACCTTCGGCTCAAGAATGCGTTTTATGTTCCAAATTTTTGTTACAACCTGAACTTTGCCTATAAATTAGCATTAGACAACAAGTGTTTGTTGTTTTTCACCTCACATTGTTATTCCGTATGAGAGCTATCCACTAAGAGGATGATTAGTTTGGCAAAGCAAGTCCATGATCTTTACTTGCTAATTGAGCTAAGTCTAATTTATCCTAAGGCTATCTGTAGCACCATTTCATCTCCAACCACCAAACTTTGGCACTTTATGTTAGGGCATGCTTCATATTCTAGACTTAAAAACTTAGGAAATCTGTTTCCTACCATTAAAAAGGAAAGTGTTGAGGACATATGTGACATTTTCCAATATGCTAAACAAAGAAAATAACCTTCCAATACTAGCAACAATTTATTCAACATCAAGAACTTGGAGAGCCTATCCTACTTCCTTGCATTAGAAGTGCACAGAGATGAGAAAGAGATCAATATAAGTCAAAGAAAATTTGCTCTTAAGATCTTATAAGACAATGGTTTCATGGGATATAAGCCTGCCAAGACACCCATGGTTGTGGGGCTCAAACTTGAGATGGAAGAAGATCAACCTTTGTATAATATTGCAGAGTATAGAAGTTTGATAAGAAAATTGATGTACCTCACCACCACAAGAACAGACATTTGGTTTGCAACTTAGCAACTATCTTGGTTTCTAGACATGCAAAGTTTCATTGGAAGGTAGCACATAGAGTACTACGTTACATCAAGGGTGCGCTTGGATAAGGACTCCTCTTTCTTGCTAATTCAGACTTGTTTTTAAAAGGCTTTTCAGATTCAAATTGCAAGGCATGTATTAACACAAGAAAATTTGTAACTAGATCTAGTATGTTTCTTGGGTCATTGATCTCGTGGAAGTTAAAGATGCAAGCCATTATAATCAAGGTCCTCCTTTGAATCAAAATATAGAGCATTAGCCACAACTTGTGAGGTGCAGTGGTTACTTTATCTTCTCAAGGACCTTGGAGTCAACCATTCTTCACTAGCGGTAATCGATTGTGACAACCAATTTGCAATCTATAAAGGAAGGAATCCAATCTTCCATGAAAGGGCCAAATCTACAGAAATTAATAGTCATCTTGTTCACAAAAAAACCCAAGAAAGGGTTGTTCATCTTATGCCTATTAAAATAGAGGATCAATTAGCAGATTTGTTCACTAAGGCAATACATCCTTCAAGGTTACATTCACTCTTGGCCAAGTTGAGTGTATGGAACTTATACACTGTAGCTTCAAGGGGTGTAAATTGGTTTGGTAACTATCAAGTTAGACGATGCCTGCCATGGTGTTATAGTAAAGGATTTTTTTTCTTTTCCACCATGTATATAACCAAATAGATTCTCTTGTTATTCTATTTTTGTCCATTTAGGATGATTGATTGATTAGTTCAGCTGATAATTAGATTATTCCCTCAACTTGTATATATTTTACCCTGTAACTTTGCTATGGCTTCGCTTTTTAGCAATCTTTCTTCTTCTTCCTCATTAGGAGTAACCAAAGAAATAAAAATGGGGAAAACATTGAAGAATGGCTATTAGAAAAGTTGATCAGATCTTTGAAGATGAGGAATGCAACAAAAAAGAAGCAGAGGAAGAGGATCTTGAGTTCTCCAACTCGACAACGATGGTGTAGATGCTTCTTCCCTTCTCTGGCAGACGCTATCAACCCTAATCGTCCCCACTGCATTGCTTCTCCTTGTTGCCATTTATTTGTTGTGATGACGACAAAGAATCAATGATCTGATGATCACACAAGAAAAGTGAGGCAACAAAGCTGAAATTTTGGGGATTTCACTTCCAATTTGCCCTAATTATTCTTCTTACAACAATGGAATTAGTCTGTTAAATCCTAACATGATATATCATGGCTATGTTTGGAACCCATTCTTCAACTTTCAATATCTCATCCAATTTATACTTTCAAACATAAAGTTCAGCAAAACATTTTTTCAAATTTAAATTCAAATTTTCTCCTTATTACATATATAACTAATTAATTACTTTTTAATTATTATACTTATTTATAATTAAATCAATACTTATCTCTATACATATACGCACTCACATTTCTCTACACACACACACACACCCTATAAACTAATCATGATCTTTATATACTATCACACTATTCAATTATTATCATATATTTAAATAAATTAAAATTTTCAAATATCAAAATCTGATCACTAAATATATTACTCATTTTAACACAACTCCCACCAAATATCATCTCTCACTAAAACTGCCTTCCAAACATAACCCATATTCTACATATTCCCTTTTCAATTTCCTAATAATTAATTATTATAATTAATTCCTCTCTCTCTCTCTCTCTCTCTCGTATGAAAATTACAAGCTTGTGTTTAAATGGGTCAATACTTTTTAAGCTGAAGCAAACTAAAAGAAGTAAAAATAAAAAATAAAACTGTTAAGAGAATATATTTAAGTTTTTGATTTTTCTTAAAACTTAATAATAATGGTGGAATATTTTTTTCAACCCTCTTTCATTTTCTCCTTTTTATTTGTTTTTATCCTATTTTATTTTTTTATCTTTAAATACGATCAAAAAAAAAAACATGAAAACAAATTGATTTATACTTAGAAATAAATTAAATAAAATAAATATCTTTAAATTTACGTTTTATAATTTTGTGCACACCATTAAGTTACGCGACTATATTGTCCCCCCACATACATTTAATAGTTAAGTTGGGCTTTGAAGGTTTTGATAGTTGAGGGAACCTTTTGATATAGAATGAAAAGCAAGGGGTGAAAATGTGTTTAACACATATTAAGTAGCCATGGATGCAATTTTTTGTTTGGCTACAAAAAGACCTTTTTGGTGTTAGTGAAACGTGGCCGACCAAGATTTACTGTTCGACCAAATGTGATTCCAACACGTAATCAACAAGAGTCACCCCGTGGCTAATGCCTTAAGGACCATATTACTATTCTGCCCCTACTGCCCTCTCTCTAGTTTCCATATTAGCACTTTTTCCCCCTAATCCCCGAAGACAAAATTAAATATTTAATTGATAACTCGAGAGTATTTTGTTAGAAAATTGAATTACTAGAGTGTGTGTGTGTGTATATATATATTATATTTACAATATTAAAACAACGCAATGTGTAAATACATTAGAAAAATTTAATTACTAGAGAGAGAGTGTGTGTGTATATATTTTATATTTATAATATTAAAACAACGCAATGTGTAAATACATTAGAAACTTGAAATGACACTAATAAGACAAAAACTAGTATTTATAAATGTTTAGAGTAAACAAAAATGTGAAAAAAATCTCCAAACCAACTTTTATTCTAGGGCGTGCTTAAATTTATATAATATAAAATTAATAATTGCTTAAATTATTTTATATATAGTATATATTAATCTATTGAAATATTTATTTTATACTTGTCCAAAAAATATCATAATTAGAAAAAGAATAAACAAAAAAATTAAAAATAACAAAAAAGACAACTTTGTTATTATTAAGTCGAAAATGAGTACACGTATAAATTTACTTAATTTAAATATATAGGAGTCAAACTCTTGGTAAATAGTATAGAAAATGACTTTGTTATTATTAAGTTGAAAAGAAGTGTCTTCAAAAAAAAAAAAAAAAGTTAAAAAGGAGAATTTATGTAAATTTACTTAATGTAACCATACTCTTAATATATATAGTATAGGTTTTACAAGTCCTCTAAAAATATCCAACATGAAACAAAACCAGTAAACATACTATAATTCATCATCGTAGCCATCATTTTAGCATCATTTGTATATACTATCTATGATAATAGCAATTCAAATTCAAGAATGGTAATTTCTGACTCGAATCACCCACTAAAATATAATATAAAATACAAAATTTTAAGATGGTTTTGGCTCATTTGGCATACATTCAAAGGAAGATTTTCGTTTGGTGTTTATTTCGCAATAAAAATGGATTACATTGTAGAAGGAAATTTTCTTTTCTTTGGCTTGAAAGCTGAAGAAGATGAAAGACATTGTAAGAGAAAACATTATGAGAGAATGGGAGTGGTCGTCTGTTGTCTTTGTTCTCCTCTCGCCTTCTATTTGTATAACTAAGTGGTCGCTCTCAAGATCCTCCTCCATTCTCTCATAATTAACAACTACTGTTAATGATGAATAACAAGAGATTTAATTAATGCCAATAATTGAGGTTTAATCATACAAATAATTGGGAGTTAATAATAATAAGAAGTTGTGGGTCAACTAACATAGGTAATTAGAGAAATTCATGAGGTGACAATCTATACTATATTATTAAAGTCTTAGGATTAGTTTGTCGTAGAATTTATAATATTATTCTTAATTAATAAATTTACGTTATTTATCCTTAATAAAAGGATTAAAGATACTCAAATATAATTGCTAATATACTATTACTTGTTTTTTTTTTTTTAACTATATATCCATACTTATATTTCTATAGAAATAAAGGTTTTTTTTGTGCATTATAAAATTACACGGCCGTCCTTAATTATATGTATTTGATTTTCATGCTTTTCTTTTCTTCTTCTTCTTGTTTTTCTTAATAATTCTCTTAAATTTTCTTTTTCTTCATGCTCTTTTTACCTTTCTTTATTTTCTTATTTTAAATATTATTTATACTTTTAATCTACATCTCTACACATTGTAAAATGATACAACTATCTTAATTCTATTTTTTTTATTGTTCTATTCTTTTATCACTATCCTTTCTTTTACCCCATTATTTTTATTTTTTTTGCTCTCAAATTTATTATCTTTTTAAAATTATTTATATCTTTTTATTTTAAATATTATTTAAACTTTTTATTAGTACTTTTTGTTTTTTTAAATATAATTAATTTATAATTTATAATTATATTTATACATACATAAAGTGTACCGCATTTACTAATATACTATTAAGAGTTTGAGACTATTTTACATGAAATTAGAGTGTTAACTTAATTTATACTATCTGGCTATTTTTATATTATATTATTTCTTTGGAGGTCTTATGGTAACTAACTTTTAATATTCAATATTAAATTATCAAATTATTCTTATTATCTTTATTTTTATCTCTTTAATCCTATTTTTTTTTACCTTTTTCTCTTTTCTTTCAATAAAAATTTGATTTTTTATCTCTTTAATCCTATTTTTTAACCTTTTTCTCTTTTCTTTCAATAAAAATTTGATTTTTTATCTCTTTAATCCTATTTTTTAACCTTTTTCTCTTTTCTTTCAATAAAAATTTGATTTTTCTCTTATTTACTCTTACTTCTAATTTCTTTTATATCTCTTTTACAAAACTTTTAATATAATAACATATAACTAATTTTATTTTTCTGATTTGGAATTTTAAACTATAATAATTTATTATAATTAATAAAATTAATTAAATTTTTAATAAATATACATGCATGTAGAGTGTGCAGTTTTTACAAGTTGTTGTTATTATTATTATTATAAAACGCCACTTTATGTCCGTTGTCGCTGGTAAAGTAGGGGTACTTGCTTGGCTGCCTATACAGCCTTCAGTCTTCACAGCCTCTCTGAATTCCAATTTCCATCTTCCACACCGATAAGGAAGTAAAAATCAAAAATAAAAGCTGTGAAAATGCAGAATCCACACCATCGTCTTGACCTTCGTTGTTGAATGCCATTAAACCAACCTTTATCACTCCTATAATGTCACAGAACAACTATATTTATTAGGAAAAGATAGGAGCATGCTCACACCTAATTAGTAGTACCTCTTTCACTCCAAGATTCCACTCCCACTTCCATTTTCATTTCCTCCCTCCAGATATTATTAACCATACACCCATCGCCTTCCCACCACCATTAATTAACTTCCTCTCAAGAACCTCAGGCAGAAGAAAATTCAAAGGAAAAAGAAAAATCAAGAGATGCGTGCAATTGGTTGTGGGATCTTTTGGTCTGTGTTTATCGTGTTATTCACCTCCAGTCTCCATGAAGTTGAATCCTCCACGGTGAGTTTCTGAAGAACACTTCATAGATCCCATAAATATTCTGGTGAAAAATTGAGCCTTGATATCATTCTTTCCCTTTTCCAGCTGTCATTTACCAGAAAAAATTGGGTCTTTACGTCATTAGCTTTTTAAAAATGTTTTTCTTTCTTTTGTAGGCATATGGGTTGGCTGCGGAGAATGCCACCCCAGTAGCAGATATGGTGCCTCTAGTGGAGCCAGGGAGGGTGGAGATGATGGTGATGGTGAATGAAAGCAGGAGGAAGCTGGGCAGCTTTCGGATTTGTTCTGTGTGCACCTGTTGTGGAGGTGCAAGCAAAAGCTACTGCTTGCCCTCTCCTTGTTGCTATGCTATCAACTGCAACATCCCAAACAGGCCCTTTGGGTTCTGTTCTTTCACTCCCAAGACTTGCAATTGTTTCGGGTGTCATCTCTAATACTTCTGTTTTAATTTCTCGCCTAGCCCTAGAAAGAACCCTTTTTGATTCTGCTGAATATTCTTGGAAGGGAGGAAAAGAATATCTGTTTTGTTCATAGTTATTTGAGGGATAGCTATTTCCAGGTAAGTTTTTTGCTACTGGATGGGATACTTGTGCCCTCTCTCCAACAGAAGAGATTATTTATATTTCCTTGAACTAGCAAAAGCTTAGCTGGAAGCAGCACTGGCAGAAGTAGCAGAACTTGTTTGGAGTTATGCAGCTAAACATCATTATCCTTTTCTTCTTGTTTCATGAGTGGAGGGGAAATTATATCTCATAGTATCAAGGATGATAAGTGTTGTATGATTTGAAGTGCAACAATGAATTTATTAGTTATGTGGCTTAATTAGAAATTAGTAGTTGGCTGGAGGTGATATGCCAGAACATGATTGTGCATCATGTTGCTCACTGGGGAATGTGTTTCCGATGAGTGGGATTAAGATAATGACTGTAGTCCCATTCACTGCTTGCTTCCTTATCATGTTTGTCAGTCTTTGTTTAATGTCATGTTTAAGGGCATGGCTCAGACTTTTGTGGGCAATGTAGGTTCTCCTCATAAGATGTTGTACTTGTTGCAAAGTTAGATGTACCTTGCAGAGCCACGCACGATGCACAATCTCCTGTTTGTGAGAAGGGAAGCAACCGAGTAGAGCATATGGCCTAGTAGTTGGGAGTTGAGGAGTGAGAAGAGCGAGTCTACCAGTTGTGTGTGTGTGTGTGAATGGTGAGATGAGGGTCTGGGGTGGTCCATTTCTCACTTTCTTGACCAATGAGACAGGCCACCGCAGCTGCATTATTGTTGTCCTAGTATTGTGTGGAGATTGGAGGATGGTGGAGGTGGTTATGGCAGCACTGTCTTATGAAGGAATTAGTAGTTGGGATTTCATTATTGAGGCAGAAAGGAGGAAATGAATGGGTGGTTAGCAATTATTAAAGGGGGTGCATGTTGTGGATTTTAGGCCTTGGGGCTGCCCCATGCCAGATGCAACATGGAATTGATAGAAATATGAAGGTGGTGGGTGGTGGTTGACCACAACAGCCTGCCATTTGCTGCAATAAATCATAATGCATTTTCCCGCTGATGTCTTCTTTTACAATGGCCAAGAATTATGACCTTGTTTTTTTTAAGATTTTTCTCTTGAATGCATGTTTTTGAGATTATTTTTTTTTTCTAAAAAAAAATCCTTAATAAAGAGAACTGTATGATAGCTATAGTTTGAACATAAACCCGCCTGAACTGTCCGACCCATAAGATCCGATTTTATCTTTTCAGAACCTGTTAGTTTTAAGACTATTAATTTTAGCTACACTTTACTTACTTTTTATTGCAACTCCCTAAAATTAAGTCTTAGTGGATTCACAAAATCAAATTTGTTGTTTGCCCAATTCGCCCCTTTTATTAGATTTGTAAATTAATTAATGTTTCTTTGTCTATGATTCTGTGTGTTTACTTTCTTTTTTCAGAGTTATAAAATTTTATAAACTTAAAGAACTCAACTATGAATTTTTTTGGGTGCGTTTAGTGTGATGGTTTTTAAATCTACCTCAAGAGACAGGTTGAAGGTTTTAATCTACTGAATTAAGGTATAAAAAAAGTAAGAATTTTTTCACTCGCTAATTCTCTTCCTTATGAGTTGTGACTTTTAATTTCCAATTATTCGATAAATTATTAGTTTTAAAAAGGCACTTAAATTGAACATAGCCTAATATAGAGTTGACCATTTTTCAACTTACAAACACATTTTAAATCTATTTTAGTTTCATTAAATAGTTAATTTTCTAAGAAAATTAAAAGTCAAGTTAAAAATTTTTTCTCGGAAACTTCACATACATGCATTTGACTCAACAAAGCCAAAAATAAATTTAAAAAATACAAAAAAAAAAAAAAAAGGGTCATCACTGAGTAAAAAACATTCAACTTATGGTCATGATATTTGAATTGATTACAGAAGTCAAGGAAAATGAGAGTTTTTGCCTTTTGTTCTAATTTCTTTCTCTTAATTCCTTTCCACTTTTACATGTATTTGAAAACAATATTTGTGACATAATTTTCACTTTTTTTTTTTACAATAATGGAAAGCATTTGTTTTGAATCATTTTTTTTTATGTTTTAAACTAAGGCTAACTGATTAAACACAATGGAGATGCAAATGGCTATTAGTTGTATTTTTTCCAAAATAGTGATTAATACTTTATAAATTTTAAATTAAGACGTGTTAACTTTACATTTAGTTTAGATCAATATATATATGAAATTTGACAACCTGCAAACCCTTCTGAAAAAAAATATAAAAATTAACAAACCATCTATTTCAAGTCGAACGGTTTCAAAAGATTTGTTACTCGCAAGGATTTAAATTTTTATAAACTTGCCTACATTAAATTCAATTAAATTTTCATCATGAACCACATCGAACCAAGTGAAACGACCCTAATTCAAAGAAACCATCCTCTTTAGTGAATTAGGGAAGATATTACTTTTATGGGCTTGGGAGGTGTGATGTGTTGAAATGTTTATAAAGCTTTCTCTAATCTAAGATTGCATATATTGACCATTGATTATCTTTATAGTTATTATATCATTATTATCAATAGCAAATTTTTTAGTCATAATAAACAATCAGTATTCAATATTTTTCAACAATTTTTTTTTATTTATCAAAAAGGTTAGACTGCGGAGACAGGATTATTTCAAACATGATAGTTCCGTAGATCCTCATAAAAGTTGCTTGGGATTTGAAATCAAAAGTGAGGGTAATACTTCAACAAACAGAGTACTCCCAGTCAGCATAATCAAAACACGTGTATCATACTTTTTACTCTTTTTTTTTATTATTATTTTTTTAATCCCACAACATCTAACTATAACTCAATTCTAGATAAAAGATATACTATTTTTTTTTTTCATTTAATTAGCAAAAGATTTATTTTTTTATTAACACGCATACTCAATTATTATACTTTTTAAATTTTATTTATTTTTCTCTTTTATTCTTATACAATTCTTGAGATAAAAACATTTAAAAAAATACATAACAAAATTTGAAAACAAACAAAGCCATGTTTTATAACTAATTTTTTATTAACTAATGATTGACCGAAATAAAGGATGTCCAAATTCAAGGCCAAAGTTCAACAGATGGTGAAGAAATTGAAGGATATCTTGCATGGTCTCTATATTTGAAGCAAGGTTAGCAGTGGGATAAGGTTGTACCTAATATTGATGAAGCACATTCATTACATAAAATTTATACTTTAGCTACAGGTTTAAGTGTGTGTAAAAGTCAAAAAATCGATACTACAAAAGGTCTAAAGAAATCAAGTTGAAGAGTTTTGTATGTAACATGGAAGGAGGGAGAGAAAGTGAAGAGAAATCTTGACACTAAGCAAAGAAGTTATGCACGAAATAATATTAAATTAGGGAACCAGGCCAAGTTTGAGATTTCTCGTAAAATAAATTATGTATGGAGTGTGAAGATATTCGAGATTAAATATAATCATGAATTGTCACTTCTTGATGAAGTCACTCGTTAAAATCTATAAAAGAAATGGTGCTGCGGGAGTGTTGGAAAATATAGTTAATTTTGGAATAAGATTGTGTAATGTATTAAATTGTATAGAACAAGAATCTAGCAGAGATGAGAACATGGATTTTATTAAAAAGGAAGCTCATAATATGATTAATGCTCTTCAAAAAAGTCAATAATTGGAAGTGGTGATTGTTGAGAATTTTTTTGATATTTTCAAGACAAGGCTAGCAAGAATGATTATTTTTTTTTTTTAATGTAGAATTTGATGAATTTGGACTGGCAAGGCATTTGTTTTCGAGAGATAGCAAGTGTGCATTTGGTTATGAGTACTTTGGCAATGCTATCATTTTACACTACCTATTGAACAAAGTGTTATAATTTGATTTGTGCAACAAATTGGCATCAATCACCACAAACATAACATAATATTCATTTGTGTATTTTGTCTAATGAAACAATATCTACATTGGAATGGTTATTCAGTGCATTTATGAGGGCAATGGGCAATAAACATCTACATAGTATAATCACATATTAGTGTCAAACCAGGATGAATGGTATTAAGACTTTTTTGTGTAATAGCACATTAAAGAGAATGCACCCTCCCATCTTGGTAGTTTGAACAAAAATGTTGAATTCAAAAATTTGTTTAAGAAACGTATCAATGGTTGTGAATTATAAGTACAATTTGAAAAAACTTGGAATGAGATGATCACTCACCATAATTGCCATCAGAATAATTGATTGAATAATATGATAGACTTCGTCACAATGGTCTGTAGGTTTTACTAGGAATGATCTTAATGTTAGGCCTGAAGTTACTTCTAGAAATGAAAGTACAAATTGTGTCTTAAAAAAAATAAGTGATAAGACTATATCTCTTCCTAATTTTGTGATTACTTTTAAGGGGCTCTTGAGGCGTTGGCGTGCAAGAGAAAAGAAATGAAGATTTTAGTCGCGGGCTTGGAAAACCAACTGATATTGTGAAGCAAAGCTCTTTGTTGTTCTATGTAGGCGATGTTTTATACTACGTTGTACAAAATTTTTGAGTAAGAATTGGTGAATGTCACGATGATGAATTCAAAACTTGGTAAATATTCACGTGGAGGCACATTATTTATGATTATTGTAGTTCGTCAACAAACAATTTGAGTTAGAACTGTGGTTTTTAATATTACATGAATTTAGTTTTTTAGCATAAGATGGTTTCAGATTTTAAAAAATTTTATTTTTCTAATTAAATATTTTTTCTAATCTTCATCTTGTTTTGAGTTTAAGAATCATACAAGGAAAAAAAAAGTAGGTCTTTTGATACCATAACAAGAACAGGGAGAGGAAAAAAAACAGAAAGAAAAATAGGAAAACTAAATATTAAATATCAAAAATGTTGACAGTATTAGCAGAACATATTGGCGGCAATAGTACTTTCTGTTTCTCTTTATTTTCTATTTTAGCTTGGATTTATGAGCTATGGTTAACTGTTGTGGGATTAAAAATTAAAAAATAATAATAAGAAAAAGCTATGGCACACGATTATGTTGAACAAAGTACTTCGCCACAGGCGAGGGTTTCTGATTCCCAAAATAACGAATTACAATGAAAATTGAGGAAATTAAATAATAGATACTCTTTTATCTTCCTTAAAGTACATGAATATTGCTGTGATAAGGACATTATCACATCATTTGAACAAAAAGATACCCCAGACAAGAATGATAGACAGCCTTCTTGTGATGCTCACCTCGATCAAATCCAAAACCTAATGTTTGTTTTCTAATCATAATCAAACCAATGCCGCTACTTGAGCAATCTCATGGTTTTTACTTATTTAAATCAAATCATAAACAAAACAGGGCAATGCAAACACCAATTATATGCCTGTAAGAGGAAAAAAGCTATCTTTAGCATCCCAAAAACAATAGATACTAGGAGGCTTGCACGCAGGCTTGGAGCAACATATCCAGGCTTATGATGTGCGGGCTTCTGGAATGGCCGCACCAGGCTGCCTGGTCACCGCAGCCAAGATATCAGCATATCCCACTACACCGACTAAAGTGTCCTCTCTTTCGGCCTCAGTAACCCATACGTGGGTTGCTCGGTGGGACAACATCTGGGCCATGACGGCAGCCAGTGAACTCGTGACCTTACAGGTCAGAGGGGCACTTCTGCCGCGATACATGCTCCTGCCAACTCCTAGATTCGTGTTTGAAGAATTGCTGAAGAAGCCAATGCTTCTGCTGCTGAATCTTCTCAGCCTAGTTGGGCCTCCACCATTTGTTAAGTTGGTCTCCCCAACCATTTTGTTTAGGGCAATATCCGGCTGTGATCTTGAAGCCATATGATCCTCAACGCCCATAACAAACTGTCCAGCAGATAGATTAGCTAGAGCCCATGCAGCAGCCAAGTAATCACACTTCCATAGCTTAGCTGCAGATATTTCACCAATTATCTTCTGATGGCCATCTGGTGTTTGCTCTACAACTGCAACTGCACAGGGATCTCGTGCAAGATTTTTGGTGGCATCAATGGCAGGGCACAATGCTTCAATGCAACAGTAGTTTTTATTGATGGCTCCCAAAGTGCCAATAGAAGAAAGAGGTAAAGGGGCTAAGGCGCCTAGGCAGCCAATGAGGAAGCGGAGGACGTCTTCTCTAGAGAGGCAGCAAAATTTGTTCTGGATGGAGGAAGTGGAAGGTGATGACTGTGGCCAGTTAGAATTAAGTAAAGCATTTGAGCTATTGCCTGCAGAAGGGTCTACATTTTTGAGCCACTTTCCATTGTAAAGAATGGAAAAGCGCTTGCTCATTCCTCTCCATACTGAACTCTTAGGTACAAGGAGTCGCTTTACACCTTGTTTCATCACCTCCAAAGCATCTATCAATCTTGTATAAGAACAGAGCATTGGCACCAAAAGTCAGAGAAAGAATTTGCTGTGAGAATTTTCTCACTTTCAGACTACACAAAGAATTTTAAAGATGCAAATTCAATATGCAGTATGACTCGTTCAAATATTATTTCTCCACTACTACAAAATCATCTTTCAAGTCAAATTACAATAGATGCACTTACGCACAAAAACCAAGAATGTTTGGTTGATTTGGCACATAAAGATCCTGGTCATGGACAAAAAATAGCGTGGAATATTACATCCTAACACAAGCATGTGTCCCTCTTTGACATGTGCAACCCTCAGGGGGGTATGCATCATGAATGGAACATAAAATAATTAAGATAACAAGAGACGAGGGAACAAGGAGCCTAGCATTTGAAAATTCATTCAGTTAAATATAAAGGTTTATAAAGGGTTTCTTGAAGCTTTCCATGCGATTAAGGCTTTATATTTTAACATTACAATATTTTTACTGCTAGTAATGGTTACATGAAAGCAAGAAGTTGGACAATCCCTCAAAGATACGGGTGCTTACCAAAAGGCAGAACTTAAGGAATGCTCTCCAAAAGTAAAAGTTCTGTTTATGAAGTTCAAGCTATATACTACCGTATGGCAAAGTTTTGGGTCCAGAGGATCATTGCAAGATTTTAGTATGTTCATTTTATATGTGTTGGGCTGCATACATATATTGACTATTAGAATGCTATAACACATGACAACACTAAGGTAAGACAGATTAGTCAGAGTATCAGAGTAGAACCTTCCTAGAAAATCCATAAATTTCCAAAGAACTTCATGAAACAATTCATATTAGCAAGCTCAAAGTTCTGCAATTTCTTCTCATTTAAACTTTTATAGTGGGTCAATATTGCCATTTCTCTAAAGGCATATGACCTAAATTTTTTGCATGGATAATCTACAATCTATAGCTTGTCCATTCAAACAACCACAGAATGGATCAATACTCCAACAAAAGATAAAGATTCAGTACTCAGGTATCACAAGGCCTGATTTTGCTATGAGAAATTATCTGAATATTATGCAAGAGTTCGCATAAGTACATACTCCGAGAAAATCCTTTCAGCCACCAGAACCTTTTTCCTTTTTCTTCAGAAGAATAATAAGAAATCAAAACAGAAAATGTAACAAGAAAGATTTTAAACAGATAAAGTCATTTAATTACATGGTAGACAGCACCCTAATTCTCATTTCTACTTCATACAGTTACAGTCTCTCTATTAATGTTTATGCTGGTGTGAAGGCCATATCATTACCCTTGTTAAGTTCATATGTACAAAAAGACTTGTAAATAGATTACTTCCGTGTGGCTATGTGTACAACAGTTGTTTGTGTTATTAGACCACCTTCATGTATATAAGTGACATCAAACTCATAATGTGACTCAGTCATGATAGAGATTTAACAGATTAGGGTTGCGTTATCAATACATACTGATCTTGACAGAGGAATTATTTCCTATATTGCATGGAAAGACTGCAAATTAACATGTTCTATAAAGAGTGTACGATACAACTACTGTACTTCATATTCAAAATATTGTATGTCAAACCTCATTTGACCTAACAAAATAACCCACTTGTATGGAGACTGGTCAAACTACATGATTGGTTCACTCTCTATCGAATGATCAAACACAAGGCAAGAGGACTTGGTGGGTCTTTCACAAGCACAAAAACTCAAATATCTAAGAACATCCTTGGGAGGAGATATTACCAGCTCCTCCAAAGTATCTAATATATATCTATACCATATAAAAAAAGTATGAATACTTTTGCCAATTGTGAAAAGATGTGTGTATCTTTAATTAAAGGTCTATATTTATTATAATAAATGAGCTCACCAGACAAGACGTGTGAGGATCAAAGCTACTCTATAGTCATTGCGGAAGAACTGTTTACATGCCATCAGTATGTTCTGCTAACCAGGAAATAAAATACAACCACTTATCACATACATAAAAGATCCAAAACAACAAATCAATGTTTTACTTGCTTTCTTGTAAAAACACAGAGATTGCATCACCGAAGAATGCAAAGAAGACCATTCCACGGCTTAGCAGTTTCCCATAGAGACATACAAAATGTTCACCTTTCCAATGCAAAGTGAAGCACCAGATAATGAATCTTCACCAAGATATTACCACCATATGGCATTTGGAACAACAATTAAAAAGACATGGCCTGATCATGATCTCCATGTGACTACCGCAGCCACATATGCCTGAATACATTAAGCAATCCGCCCCACCGCCCCCCCCCCCCCCACCCCCCGCCATGATCTATGAATTCCACCTACAGAGTAACAGCAGCAGAGCCTAGTCTTAAACCATCACAAATCATATTCAAAGGCCAACAACAGGCTATAAAATTTCCAAGAAAATGCCGGCAAAGTAGCCAAACGAAAATTAAGAAAACTAGGATGGGAGGGGAAGCGACCAACCTCGTGCCAGGATCAACGACCTTAAGGGCGGAGTTGTTGGGAACAACGACCTCGGAAACAGGGGTGTTGATGGCTTTATCCTGATCAGTCAGACAGTCTTCCCCAGCCAAGAATGCCACGATATCCAACGCATCGAGGATACCCACAAACCTCAGCTGTCGGGCTTCGGCATTCTCGATCGCACTCTTTTGAGATCTCTTCTTCCACACGGGAACCCCTCCTTCCGAGGAATCCGCAATCGCCCGAATGGCGGCTGCCACAGTCTCCGTCTCCGAAAACTCCGACAGCTCGGGCTTACCCACCGTCAGATCCCCCACCACGTGATACAGAAACACCGACGCCATCGACGAATTTCGATCCCTTCCTCCTAATCGATCTCACCACAGGCCAGTAGCAGAGCCTTCTTCCGATCGATTTCCTCGTCGAGGATCAGAAACCAAAGGGCGATCTCCGATGCAGACACAGATCTCTTTCTGCAAAAAGAATAATAATAAAAATAAAAGAAAATTCTACAAGAGGGAGTGAAGGAAGATGATGAGCAGAAGAAATGGATTAACGGGAATCGACGTGGTGAAAATAAGGGTTGCTGCGGAAACGACAGTAATCCAGTTAGGAAGAAAAGCTGAATGAGTCGCCATAGATGAATGCTATATTTATGAGTAGAAGTTTGTCAAAGCTGGGAAGAGCAGCGGCAGGAGCAGCGACGCCCATGCCCACGGGAAATAGCAGGGCCAAGAGAGAGAGGTCCTGGGGTAGAGGGTGAACGGATGGGTTTGCTTGCAAGTGTCTGAAGCAGAAGGAAGCGACAACTGTATTGGGAATGACCCTTTTGCCATTGGATTGGACCGGGCGAGAGGCGGCGGCCCAGCTGCAGTATGAGAGGGTGATGCTTCCAACTCCACTGCATTCATCCTTATCATTACCACGCCATTGCCAATTCTTGTTGCTTAACACCAACGGATCCCAGAACTATGTTTGGATGCAAATTATCCAACACTATTTTACTCCATCAAAATTCTCCCACTACACATATCATCAATCCAAATAACTTTTTTAGTGTTCTTTTGACCTCTTACTCTCTCACTTGTATACACTATTCTTAAATTTCTACCCCAACGTTTCTTTACTACAAAATTTACACCCAAACACAGAGCAAGATTTTTCGATTATTTTATTATATTCTATGATGAGTGAAGACATCTCACCAAAGTAAAGTGCAAGTTGATTCCATCTCCTCCCTTTTAATACAGAAAAGACATGGAAAATGAAAAAATTTTCAGACAATTATTTGGACGTCAACCTCGGTTGTCGCTTCAGTTGGGCGACGACTTCTTGCACCCAATTCAGATGCTGAAGGGTAATCTCTGTTACCGGGCTAAAAATATAAAATTTGTTTTTTTATTAATACTGCAACTAATCGACAAGTTTGTAGTCAACAATGATATATATATTCGTTCCACCGAATCCCGTGTCCTGAGTGAACTAACCATAATCATCGGTCTTGAAATTTTCTTTTGTTTTCCCTTTTCTCATTACTAGAAATGAGAATGTGCATAGAATATTTGCGTAAAAATATATGGTATATTTAACAATTATATAATTTACTTTTTCATTAATTATTGTATGCAATATTCTAAAAAAATGAGACGTATTGAATTAAATTGTAATTTAGCGATTAATGAGTTGTTTTGTATAAATATAGACCTTGACTATTTTTCTTTAAAATTAATATCATTTTCTTATGAATATAGGGTTATGTATCTGTTTTATTAGATTTATCATGAACAATATCAATAACTTACTTGTAAAAATAAATAAATTATTTAAATAAATATGTAAGATATTATAAATTAAATTTTAACACCAGGACTTACTCATATTACTATACTATCGATAAGAAATTAATTTTAATTGTTTCTTTTAATTAAGTAAGATCATGAATAACGAAAAGGCTGTTAAATTTTAATTTGTAAGAATGAATTTCGATTAATAAAAAAGTGCTATATGTTTTTACATTCCATCTCAGAGGTATGTAAATAAGTTAAAAGAGTAATAAAAAGGTTGTGTAAATTTTGATTTATACAAATGAATGAAGAAATTAATTTGAAATTTACTTTTTTAACTGAGGAGAGTGGAACTTTTTTAGAGTTTAATAATATTTTTATATGAATATATTTTTTGTTTTCAAAATTCTCGATTAATAATAATGACCATATTCATGATATTTACTTAAAATTACTTATATATGTAATTATTTTTTAAAACTTTTGCATCACTCTCTTGTATGCAAATTTCACTAAATCTTTGTAAATGATTTTTACAACCTTTGTATTCCTAATCTATAGTTTGTATATTTAAATAACCTCACCTCATTAATTATTTTTATCATTTAAATTGAATCAAAATTACTTTTCATGTTACTCACTATATACTTTAATTCTAAATTTCTTACATTTCTACTATAGTATGATAAAAAAAATAATCTTTATCTAAACCGAATAATGTGTAGAGAATATTGTAATATTAAATGAAAATCAATTAATCTATAATTTGTCTATCTTAGTTTTAATGAGAAATTTCACATAAAATTTTGAATTATTGATTTATTTTTATTTGTAGATCATTATATTTCTACTTAGTTTTTACTTTTCCTATAGCTTTTACAGTTAAATTGATTATATGTAAATTAAAAATTTAGTAATTATTTATTAGTAAATTAATCTAAATAAATAAGTCCTTAATACTAATATAATTGTATCTGATTTTGTATACTTGGGATTTGTATTACATTTCAATTATTTTATATTTACACTAAACATATTTGTTTATAACAATATAGTTTTTCAACTTTCTATTTTGTCATTTATGCATAATATATTGTAGCAATAGAGTTAAATGATATCACTGACTTTTTTTTTTATTTTTTTTTATCAAACTACTATATTTTCAAAATTTTGAAAATTTTAAATTCTTTTAAAATATTTGGTAGATATTTATATTTTGACGGCTTGAGACCAATTCTTGCATCTTGAATTTAAAAAGAAAACATTCCATAACTTAAGAAGTTGTGTACTAAAATATTTCAGGTAGGAACATTATATAAAACTTCATTATATCAACCCATTCCTTATATATAGGTAAAATTACTTTTAATCATATTTAAAAGAAAATATTTTATAAGTGAAGAAATAATATATATTACAATATTTTGTCAAAATTATATCTTCAAACAATTTACATAATAATATTATATAATGATTCATCACATAAATCCCTTTTTTAGATTTTAAAGAATTGAGAAAACATATTTTTGATTATTTTCAAGTCATTCCTTAAATATTTATAATGCATTTTCTTAAGTATCCAGTTGGATTAATTATTACTTAAATAATTTTTATCCATGATTCATGTATTGATTAATTTCTTTAAAATTGATAAACTTGCGTGTAAGACAAGTTCATATTAGTTTTTATATATGGAATATAAAATTCTTAGAACAATAACTTTTCACATGTACATTACTATTTTTACTTTCATGAGATCTTATCATGATGAATGTACTTAATATTTTTTTATTAAATGTGTATTTTCCTTCAACTAAAATCATATTGTACTTGTTACTTATTTAAATATATTATTAGATAAGATTGTGTTAGTTTTTCTATATAGAAATGTAATTTTTAATATAACAATTTTTCATCTATGTATTGTTAATATTTACTTTTTATTTATTCTTAATGTTTTCTATAATATCTTATCACTACAAATTTACTTAATATTTTTTATTAGATACGTATTGTCATTTATTTAAATTTTTATATCGTACATGTTGCTTATTTAAACTCATGATATTTGTATTATAGTTACTACATGAATGCATTTATTTAGAATTTTTTGAAAGAAACTTCAATTTGACAAAATTTATAATATTTTACTTTGCAAGGTTTATTATCTAATTATTTAATATTTATTTGTTATTTTTCCCTTTCCAATTATAGTTTTTCTTTTTGAAATTTACTTCTATTTAGATATTTTAAATAAGTATTTATAGTACAGATCTTATTTTATGTACTTAATATTTTTATATGGCATATGGTACTTCTTTAAATTTATAATATTTCTATTACAATTACTACATGAATGCATTCACTTTGGATTTGATGTAAGCAATTTTAATTTGACAAAATTTACAAAGTTTAACTTGCAAGGTTCATAATCTAATTATTAAAACTATTTGGATTTTCAAACTATAGATTATTTCTTTAAAAGATATATTTTCAATTCAGATATTTTTAAATAAGTATATGTAATGTAGAATGTTAGTTATAGGTAAGTAAACTTATTCATTTTTTATATATCAACACATTAGTTTATTTTATGTTTTTTCAGAAATTATGTTACCAAATTGGTATGCAATCATAATATAATTCATCAACAATCTATTGTGTAAACTTATCATTAAAGATTGTTCTTTGATATGTTTAATTTTAAGTTTTGTTTTAATTTTGTAACATTAATTTTATCATGTTATGTTTTATATTTTTATACATTATCAATTATAGCATATTTATAATATATTAAAGTGAATTACTTAAATATTAAATTTGACCGTTTATTACAGCATTTTTTGCATGTTCATGCATTTTCATATTGATAATATTCTTTCATAAACTTATTATTATTTTAACATATCATTTGATTTCTCATAATATAAATTTATTTTGTTATATTTTTGTTATATTTTAAATGTATTTTCATAATATTACCAATTACATTTGGATGGTTTTATTAATAAATTTTCAAACAAATAGTATATTTTATCCCTACAATTAGAATTTTCTTATCTTAGTAATTGTTATTTTGTCTCTATAGCATCATATTGTAAATAATTAAATTTTAAAATAAAATTAATTTGTATCAAATAAACATCACATATTTAATAAAATTTATAGTCAAATTTTGTACCTTTGAAATAGTTTATAACATATTGTTTATTTCTTAGTAACAGTTGTTTCTGACAATAATTAATTTTAACCCATTGTTGTAACATTATTTGCATTGATACTTATTTTATCGTTTGTAATTTTATTTGATTGAAATTTATTTTTATAATTTTAACACATTGTTTTTTTTTTATATTTATTAAGTGATATAGCCATGAGTAAATATCCTCCAACAAATTTGTTATTATTTAATTAAAAATAATTAAGCACTTCATATATAATGTAGATAATTAATAATCATAATAATTATATAAGTAGTTTAGATAATTTAAGATTCCATTTAATTGTGGCTAGTTTTTTTTTTTTTTCTCTCTCACATTACTATTGAAAAGCTTTAGGTTTTAGGTACCATAAATAAGTGATCCCTTTGTTATTTGTACTCATTCCAAAAAATATTCTTCCTCTTATAATTTGTTGTTTAGAAGTCTTTTACTTAGAATCTCCTACTTGAAGGCAATTGTAATAATTACCATAATTGTAAAATCTTTGAAAATAATGAAGTGATATTGTGGCAGTGTTATGAGAACATAGGCAAATTTTTGAACCTTGTAAACTTTGTTGTGGTCTTTCAATTTTGCTTTGTTACTTTATTTTGTATCAATTGTAATATTTGTTCGATTTGTTGGGCTTGTTCATTAATATTAGTTGTTAGTTTCTCGGGAAAATTATTTTAATTTTTCCAACAAGTGGTACCAGAGCCATAGATTTACTCTAGGCCTTATATATATATTTGCAATTAAATACATTTGTGTTCTTTCAATATGTCTATGGAAGCCACAAAATTGAAAGATGGAGACAAAACCACAACATCAAATTCCTTCTCTATACTAACAAGGACTGTGATGTTAAATTCAGAACTCTTGGTGGAGCTATTCTATGGTACTGGTCATTTTGATATGTGGCAAGATGAAATTACAGATGCCCTTTTCCAGCAAGGCCTAGGCATTGCCATTGAGGAGAAGAAGCCAGACGACGTAGATGAGAAGGAGTGGAACACCATCAATTATTTAGCATGTGGAACAATCTACCTGTGCCTGTCTAGAGAACAAAAACATGCTTTCAAAAATAAGACTTTTGCATGTAAGCTATGGAAGGCGTTAGAAGATAAATTTTTGAAGAAAAATAGTTAAAATTGATTCATATGAAGAAAAGATTGTTTTGATTTGATTATCAACCACGGACATCCATGAATGGTCACATCACTGCTTTCAATCAATTAGTGACAGACTTGATAAACTTTGACGAGACCTTCAAAGATGATGATTTGCCCCTAATGTTGTTATCATCTCTTCTCAACAAATTCGAGTTTCTTGAGACTACTCAACTTTATGAGAAAGATAAAGTTTCACTTGATGAAGTATATATTGCTTTGTACAATTATGAGTTGAGGGGAAAGGATAAAAGAGAAAGCAAATAGACAATAACAAAAGCATTAGTGGCCAGAGATTGTTTGCAGAGTCAAAAGCTAAAAAGGAGATAAAGATCCTGTTCGAGAGCCAAACCTGAAAAAAATGAACGTGCCTTTTGCCATAAAGGACATTGGAAGAAAGACTATTTGAAGCTGAAAAAGAATTACAATGCTACTTCAGATGCCAATGTAGTTAGAGATGATGCTGATGAAGAGCTATTATAGACCGTTTCGTCTTTAACGACCCATTCAAATGAATGGGTATTGGATTCAAATTGTACCTATTATATGTCTCCAAATAAAGAATGGTTCTTTTAATTTGAAGAACTAAATAGTGGAATTGTTTATATGGACAACAATATTACTTGTACAATAGTTGGGATAAGATCAATCTGATTAAAGAATCATGACGAATCAACCAGAATTTTGACAAAGGTGCGATATATACTAAGTTCGAAGAAAAATCTAATCTCTATAGGTTATTTGGAGTCTAAAGGTTTCATTGTGACGATGAAAGCCACGTTATGATCATTAGTGGTAATGAAAAGCATTAGAAGAAATAATTTATATTACTATCAATTAGTACAAGTATTGGGTTAGCAGAAGCAGCAAAAGGAAATGATGAAAAAATAAATGCAACCAAGTTGTGGCATATGCGTTTGGGACATGTTGGTGAGAAATCCTTGTAGATACTAGCAAAACAAGGATCGTTGAAAGGTATAAAGGCTTACAGATTAGAATTTTATAAGCATTGTGTGATGAGAAAGCAGAAAAGACTAAAATTCGGCACCGCCATCCATAATACAAAAGGTGTTTTAAACTATGCTCACTCAGATGTATGGGAACCTTCCAAGGCACCTTTAGTGGGAGGTAAACATTATTTTGTAAAATTTGTTGATGACTTCTCTAGAAGAACTTAAGTGTATACCATGAAGACCAAGGATAAAATGCTTGAAATTTTCCTTAGATGGAAAAATATGATGGAAAACCAGAAAACCAGATAGACAAAAAGATCAAATGATTAAAAACAGGCAACGGTGGAGAATATAAGAGTGACCCATTCTTCAAAATTTACAAATAAGTATGAGATTATTTGAAACTTCAGAGTGAGATATACACTACAATAGAATAGGGTTGCAGAGTATCTGAATCTTATTTTAGTACAGAAAGTGCGGTGTATGTTGTTCAATGCTGGTTTGAGCAAGGAATTTTAGGCTGAAGCTATGTCATATGCAAGTTATCTTGTTAATCATTTGCTATCATTTGCTATGAAATGGATTCTACAGTGTGCTTAAAATACCATAGATGTTAGTTTTGTTTTTTAGCAAGTTGATGATATTGGTCAACATATAGTTGGTTAATATGAGTCTAATTTTGCTGGAGATTTGGATAAGTATTGATTAACAATTGACTATTTGTTCACTTTTACCAAGGTGCCAATAAATTAGAAGTCTATTTTGCAATCAATAGTTTCTTTAGCTACACCAAAAACTGAGTATAGGGCATTGATAGATCCTCTTAAAGAGGAAATTTGGCTTGGTGGAATGCTAGAAGACTTGAGAATTAATCATAAGCACATTATGATATATTGTGATAGCCATAGTGCCATCTATTTAGTAAAAAAACAAGTTTATCATGTAAGAACTAAACACATCGATTCAATATCAATTTGGGTGTGAAATCCTTGAGAAGGGAGAAATGATTCTCAAGAAGATTCAAATTGAAGAAAATCTCTCAAATATGATGACCAAAGTAGTATCAACAATTAAGTTCAAAAACTATTTAGACTTATCAACATTTTGCATGTTTGAATACTTTTGGGTGTATGGCACTAGTTGTTGTATTTGGAGGTACGATAATAAAAGACTCCAAATCGCGAAGGCACGGGGAATGAAGAGGTTGCATAAGAGAACACAAAATTAGCAAAGGTGGAGATTTGTTAACTGTGACTAGTTTTTTTGTCTCACGTTGCTTTTGTATTAAAAAGTCGTAGGCTTTGGGTACTATAAATAAGTAACCCTTTTGTTATTTATAATCATCCCAAAAATATTCTTTTTCCTATAATTTGTTATTTGAAAGTCTTTTAATTAAGATTTCCTAATTGAAGGTAATTATAATAATTACTTATAAATCTTTGAAAACAGTAAAGTGATATTGCAGTGGAACCTTAGATAAATTGCTGATTCTCCTAAATTTTGTTGTGCTTTTTCTTTTAATTTTTTCTTTATTTTGAATTCAATCTATTTGTTGCGTTTAGTTCGTGGGGACACCAGTACTCAATTCTCTCCTTCCCTCTGCTAACACTACTGTTACATTCTTTCCCTTTAACCGTCCACGAAACTGAAACGGAGAGAACTGGGACTAAGAATATTAGAGAAGCCTAGATTTTCGAGTTTACTTCAGTTGCCTCAATGCCCCCCGTGCTTTTTCTTGGTGGTGCTTTGTTTATTCTTCCTCATAAGTCCAGTTTTTTGTCCATTAGTTGATGCTTCTTCGGGCCCTCCCTCAATGAGCAGCGGCACCAACAGTGACAGTGTTGGCACAGAGAGAGTGGATATTGGTGTCGACCCAAGTGATCGAGCTGCACTCTTGCAGTTCCAAGTCTAATCTCCAGGACCCCTTATACAGCTTGTCAAGCTGGGATTTTGCACTTGCCGGCTCATCGCCCTCAATCTCACTTCACTGCCCTCCACTCGTCCGGCCCACTTCACCCCTCACTCTGCAACCTCACTTCTCTCGAAACCCTCAATTTGTCACACAATGCCTTCAATGGCTCGGTGTTTCAGCCTTCTGCAGAACCTCCAAACTTTGGATCTCAGCCACAACATGTTTGTTGTAGTGCTCAATCGGTTAACTGAGCTTGACCTCAGCCATAAGATGTCCTCCGGTGAGATTCCCATTTGGATTGGGAACTGCTCTTTGAAGCTAGAAAAACCTGTTCTGGGATTCAATGCTTTTCATGGCGAGATGCCTGCCAGCTTGTCAAACGCAATGTCATTGCAGTTCTTGGATTTGTCCCACGATTATTTAACAGGGAGCCTCGGAGATTTTCACCAAGCTTTGGTTCATCTTAACCTTATCTGGTACTTCTTCCTGTGTCTTGTCATCCTCTCAATCGCTCTCGCTGCTCAATCGATTCTGGGAGGATTGCTATCTTGTATTTCTAGTCGTCATAGTTTGACACAGCTCAACTCGTCCTCCAATCAACTGAGATATGGGATTTCCCCGACATTACTTCTTTCAGAGAAGTTGGTTGCTTTGGACTTGAGTTTCAATCTTCCAAGAAACATTGTTCAGACACCTGAAAAGTCTGGCCTCTTGCTCCTTGATCCGTCTGATAACCAGTTCAGTGGTGATAACGATTACAAATTTGAAAAACTTCCAGGCTCTATTCCTCTCCCCTAACCTTCTCAAGGGTGAGGATTGGATTGAAAACTTGAGAGCTATCTTCGAGGGATTGATCTGTCCCACTCCACCTCAGTTCCTTCGAATATTGTTGGCTTCTTCCAGTTCTAACATCGCAGATGAACAACAACAATCTTTCCGGTGAAATTCCACCGGAGCTCGATTCCTTGGGTGGTTTGAAGATATTGGCTCTACGTAACAATTAAATTTCTGGGAAGATCCCTCTCGCCTTGGCAGGATGCAAGACATTGGAAGTTGTGGATTTGTGCTTTAATAATCTCTCAGGATGCAGCAGCCAAATGGTCACAACTCAAGTTTCTTTCCCTTTCTCATAACAACTTCAATGCAATAATTTTATAACTTATAAAAAATTTTGTACACATGTTATTAATATGTATTATGTTATTAAAAGTTTGGGACTAATTAACATTGTAAATTTACAATATTACTCTTATACTTCATTCCAAATGCAATTACTAATATATCATTACTTCTTTTTCGTACTACACATTTTTAGTTATATTATTATAAGCGTGAGACCTTCTAATTGCACAATTATTTTTAATTTTTTATTATTTTAATTCTCTTTTTTCTTTGACCATATTATTTCTATTAATTTTTCTCCCAAATTTTCACTCTTCAATTTTTTTTTTCTTGTTTTAGATATTCTTTATATTTTTAATTTTAATAAATTTTATTATTTAAAATACAAAAATTTTATAATTTATAAATAATATTGCACATGCATAAAATATACCACATTTACTAGCTTATACTCTATTATTAAGGTTGAGGGTCCTAGAGTTTAAATTTGATTGGCACAACATAAATTTTCATAAATATTCTCATTTTCTTATTTCAAATTAATTACTCGAAGGCTAATCAGTATATTTAATTCATGTGTCCCTCCCAACTCAAAGCATTCTCGTTGCCATTTTTCTCATTGCAATTTTTTTAAATTATCTCTATCTCAGAAATGTAAATTTTGGAGTTTGGTTTCTCTTTTGATTTTTAAACTACAACCTTTTGATCTGCAAATTTAGATCATTAACTTTTGGAAAAATAAAAATTTGCCCAATGGCTGCACTGTGATCTTCACCTAAAGAAGGATGATTGCTGCTCAAAATTCAAGCTTACAATCTTGTCTAATAGTCGAGAGGTAAAATTATGAAAATCATTTTTATCTTCCCCAGCAAGAAAACAGCAAAAGACACTTATGCAAAGAGAACATCATATACTTGGGACATAAGTGTAAAATTCTATTCGAGTGTTTGGGTGAACTTACGAGCTCTTGATAAATTTTTTTAGTGGAAGATCTTCTAAACTTTTAAAATAAAATATTTGAAACTTAGAAGCTCTTTAAAAATAAGTTGGTTCAGATACTTTATAAGTTATTTCTTTATATATATATATATATATATTAAAAAAATATATAAATATCTTGAATTATATTATGTTAATAATATTTAATATATTTTTATGATTATTACATTAAAAAAATTATAATTAATTATAATTATAAATTTTTACGAAATCTTCTAAGATGTCTTTATCTAAGTACTTTATTAACTTTTTTTAAAAATAAGACGTATGAGTTTATAAGTTATAAAAATATCTTATAAGTTATACGATCTTATAAGCTATTTAAAATAAACTAAACCAAAATTAGAAACTGATTTAGTGAGTCTTGAAACTTCACTCAAACAAGAGCATGCAGGAATTACATTTTTGACCCTCAATCCACAAGTATGATTATATTTATCTGACCCAGGAAGGCTGAGAATTTCATAATATTTTCATTGTCGCCATTTGCCAAATTGCTTGGTAAGATGTATGTTCACAGTTAGTTCATCTTTCTTTCTTCTTATTTATTTATTTATTGTATGGAATGGTTAGGTACGTGTTACATGTAATGACCATTTGAGTCCTATTAAATAAGTTGTCGAATGTCGGCTCTTATAATTATTGTCTAATTGACAAATTATCCACTAGCCAAAATGAGATCGTCCCTCACTTTTTTTTTGTTCAACTATATTTTAGGTTAATTCACGAACTTTATGGAGTAGTGCTAGAATTCTTTTATTTCTACGTAGATTTTTGGTTTTAGTATTAAGGCTTCTATTTTATGTGAATTGGTTGTGTTAATTTAGTATTTTATTTTAACAGTAAAAATAATTTAATCTCTCAAGTATTGATCAAAATTAATAAATTATATTAGCACACAAAACGAATGTGCCCATATATCTAGCCATATATTAAGGCTAAAGACCTAATTTTGGTTGCACGTTAATATTTTATGATTTGTCTTCTTTTTTCATGATATTTTAATAAAAATTCATACTTTTTTTTTTTTTCATATTTGTCATTTCATAATCTCATTCACTCCTCATATATATGTAAATATATTATATTTCTAAATTTTCATATACTTTTTAATTTTAATATAATTTTGTTTTTTTATTATAATTAATCAAATTTATAAGTTACAAATTTTTTTGCACACACTCATCAAGTACACAAACTATGTTTGTTTTCAAATTCTAATGTATATTTTTAAGTATTTTTATTTCGAAATTCATATAAAAATAAAAGAGAGAGAGAGATGATTCTTTTTTTCCGATAAAAATTTAAAAAGTGTAATAATTAATTGTGTATTTTTTGGGGAGTCAAAATTGCAAAACAAACAGCCATACTTATTCCTAGTTATAACTATTTATAAATAATGCAAAGCAGTTATAAAAGTACATTCTTGTACAGTCTTGAAACCTGGGATGGATTCCTTCAACTTGAAACTTATGCACAACGATCAAAGGCATATTTATTAGTCAATAAAGGCATTATTTGATCTTTCACTCAGGACTTTCTTAAGGAGCAACAATCTGTGCCTACAGCTATCAGCTGAAAGTGAATACTTCTATATATTTTCTGTTAATACCACAACCTAAACAATCCATATTGACTCATGCCATCTACCATGTTGCGTATCATTCAGACCGTAACATCACAACGAGCGCCTTATTCATCTTGCAAATGATTTCACACGCTACTGCCTATACTACTAGCAGTGCTGCTGACAAGAAAAGCCAAGACAGCAAACAAAAACTGGGCAACAGGCAGCAGTAAATTCACTTGCCTGGGGCTTTCCGCCACGAAAGATTGTGGGCATTGTTAGAACACCAACTAATATATACTCTGCTCCACTCGGGCATCACGGCCTAAGATCCAAATTCACAGCAAAGTCCCAAGTCGTCCGTGATCTTGTGTGAAAAACTCGCAGCATCAATGGATCTAAATGGATAGACTTGTGGTAGCTAATACCTAATTGGTCCATCCAAGCTCCCGGATGCAAACTGAAAGATTTTAACACTTTGGTAAGAAGGATCATTTGAAAGTTATGGGCAGGGAAAGAAATAAATTTAGATAATGAGGCCTCAAGTCAAATAATCAGTAACCAGGGAGCATTGAAAGCATACAATACAGCTATATTAAGAGGGAAGCTCATATTCTTACTGAAATTAATGACATGGCATGTCTAAAAAATAAGGAAAAGATTGACTGTTTTAGTAAACGGGGTAAGTAAATTTGAACCCAAAAATTTTGTACCTGAAATTTTGCATCTATTCGTCACGTTCACATTCTTGGGTTTGAAATTTTGATATTATCAACAATGACAAATTCAATTCACCACATCTTTATACCCTTTACCCTTAACCAAATTCAGACTTGCAGAATAACCTCAAAAAAGACAAGCAAAGAAAATTTATACGATCTGTAATGATGGACTAACTCAATTTTCCCAAATCTACAACTTAAAGGTAAAAATAAAAAAATAAAAAAATGTTTGAGGAGAAAACTCTATTGCCTGGATGATAAACTTAATTCTCTTATATAAATGCCTGTGGGTTGAGACATCAAATATGTTACGTATATACATACATAAAAACTTACCCATGCGAGACATAAAAATCCCAAACACAAATAAATAAATAAAAGGACAAAAGATAGATGAACTTTACCTGTTGTACAATGGGATTTGTTGATGAGGAGAATTCATGAGTCATTCCTCGCCAAACAACTTTTCCTTCATGTAAAAATAAGAGCCTAGATATGAAATTAATATGAGGATGACATCAGTTAGCAATAACAAGGGTAAAACTAGAGTAAAAGACTAGAAACCGGGGCGGTAAGTTGTCCCTGAAACCAATCACTACCTATCAACAGCTCTTCTGATCGTGCTATGTTGATGAGTGACAACCACATAGGATGCAATCTTCCCAGGCTTCCCAAGTGCATCCTTGCCTTTCATATGAACAGAGCGAATGAGATCTTCAACAACAGTGGAGGCAATTGGATCTAAGCCAGCAGTTGGCTCATCATACAGGAGCACCTGCTTAACAAAATAATACAATTAAATAAAGAAATAAATACCAGTATGAAGTGTGCATGCAGACAATTATCATCAAAGCGGCTGAATCTCTTTGCAAGATTTTGCACAAATTCTTTGTGTTTGTGGTCTAATTGATCCTCTGAAACAGAACTATCGGATATACCCTCAAGCATACCCATAAGACTGGAGACAAGCAAGTAGCACATTTAAATAAAATGAGGATTTTCCAAAGGACTTGTGATGAATAATTTTTCTTAGACAAAACAGTAATAAATGCCACACCTAGCCAATGGCACATATTTATGACCTTAAAAACCATAGAACATCAGATCAAAATGTGTGAAATCTAAACTTGAGAAGAATAAAAAAATAAAAACATTATTATTGGACAGGAAAAGAATAATTTTTCCCTTAAAATGAATGAAAATAGTAGAGAAAGAAGAAAGCAATAATTCCATACCTCAGGCTCTATTGAATCCTTTGTTGTATCAAAAATTATTGAACGAGCAAGAGCAACTCTCTTCTTCATCCCACCAGATAATTCAGATGGTAAACGATCCTCAACTCCCTGTAAAAAATCCACTTAAACCTTGGCTGCCCAAACAACTGAATAAGCCCTTACGGTGTATGGTATTCCAAAATATTAAGATGGCTTTCAGTTTCAGAGCAATTGTTCAGGTCTTTTTGCATCTTAAATAAGTATCTCTGAACTAATTTACAAGCTACAGAGCCTGGAGATTCTCGATGATACTAGAGGTACTCTCTAATCAGTCTTTTTAGCACATATTCAGCTGCAAACAAGGGGTACATCCTAAGTGGTTCAAATCCTAAAGCAACATAAAGATCAAGTAGGTGGCATAGCAGCTTCTAATTGTTAGTGAATCAATGAAGTCATTCTTGTTTGCCTCAATACTAAAATAGTTGTTAGTAAATGGCGATAATAACTTTCAGACATTTAGAAAGTTTGCACATTCATTCTCAGAGCATCCAAGATGCATATGATTTTTAGCAAGCCGGATAAAGCACTGCTGGCAAAATGGTCATTCATTGCACACCTTCAATCCAACAGCAGCCAGAGTCTCTGTCACAAGCTCAGCAATTTGATCCTCAGGCATAGTCGAATTCTCATATCTATAGAGTTTAAATATAATATCAAGAATTATGAAGAGTACACATTTGGTTATTGCAAACAAAGCAAAATGCTTTTTAACATTTTCAAGAAAGTTTCTTAGTATCTTACAACAAAAAACCAACATTTTCCCGAACAGTCAGAGAATCAAAAAGGGCCGCACTCTGAAACACCTGTGACATATGAAAAAGAGAGTCATGAAAATGGCTGGAACCGCTGCAGTATTATGCATTTTATGATATAATCTCACCAAGCCAATCCTAAGGCCAGATATTTCCCCATCACTGATCAGACCATGTCGTCTTCTGCCTCGAATCAAAACCTCACCCTAATTTTTAAGCATATCAATGAAAGATCACAAGTTCAAAGTCAAAGCATTATTCTGGAGCACATTTAGCAAATTAGTTTCAGTTAAAAATAAAATTAATCCAAAATCAAATAAAAAATACTAGAAGAATTACCTTGTCTGGAACAAGAAGTCCTGCTATGATCTTCAAAATGGTAGACTTACCTGTCCCAGATGGCCCAATAATTCCAACTGCCTCTCCATGCCTAATCTACAAATGGAAAATTATCTCTTTTCAATTTAAACTCAAGGAAGGAGATCATTTGAAACTGGGGTTCGAGAAAGAACATAAATAAGCAAGTGAAGAAAGGAAGTGAAAATTTGACACCCGAAGAAGCAATTATAGCAATTTATATGCAATACAGCAAAGGCAAGCCCAAACAATCAACCATTTACAGTCTATTTCGTCTAACTTCCCTTTCACAGATAGAATGCTCCAGTCTCCTGGAAAATTTTGAAAGAGATAAGAAATTTATATGGAAAAATTTTGGTTTTTACCTTTCTAACTTTTGTTCAATAAGAGACTTCCCTCTAATGTCTAACAAAAATTAGATAGAAAACAGTATTTGAGATATAGGAAGGGAATTCTAAATAAAAATATATGCTATATGTCAATACATTAAGAATTATTCCAGCACTTTTAGAGATGGGAGAAATAGCAGGGAGTAGACCTCAGGTGCAGTCAGGGATAGAACGAAGTATTCCCAACCCAAAGCCCATGACATGCAGGAGAAGGTGGTTCAGTGAGCCCTCTGCCAAATATGAAAGGCTGAAGAGATCTTATACCACTCTTCCAAAGGTGATTGGCTTCTCACATGTTCTAGCTTCTAGTCTAAATTCAAACCACCCTAGTAACTCCCATTTTGGTTAGTCTTACTATCAACCAGGACACTAACATTACGAAAATAAGGAATGCCTTTACCAGAATTTTTGCTTGACTTACATAAATAGCAGCAAATCACTTGCTTGATGTATGTGAAGATCACCGCAATAATACAAGCATAGACATAGCATGCATGAAAAGGGCTGAAAGAGAAACAAAAGTGTTTATTAAACATTGAGCAGTGTAACGAGGGAAAGAAATTCCTTGTATTACGGAGAGAAAGGGATACATATTTATACATGTGCATCGGAGGCTTAGTTACAGAAAGAAAATCCTACCATTCAAACATGCACGTATCCTGCCTACTACCCAGCCTAAGTACATGATTCATAATTATAATTTGATTCCACAGAATATACATGCCATACATAACTCTCCCTCAAGTTGAAGCATAAATGTTAATCACCCAACTAGTTACAAATTTGACTGACCCTAATCTCATCGAGAGCTTTCATAAAACAAGTCTCCTAATTGTTATTCAGTTTTCACATTACTTGTAGAAATTAGATTTTGCCATAATTTTTCTCGAACAAAATGGCAATTAACCTCAATGTGGTCAGTCTGTTCATGAAACATCAGGTTGAAGGCTATATAAAGGGCAGCCTGGTTATCACAACATAATTTGGTTGGCATGGACAATTGAATGCCAGCTTCAGACAGGAGTTGATGTATCCACATTATCTCACAGATAGCTTGTGACATTTTCCTGTATTCTGATTCTGCACTCGACCTTGACACAAGTACACAACATTTTGCTTCTTGCTCTTCAACGATACTAAATCTCCACCAACAAAAACACAATAACTAGAACTAGTTCTGTGGTCAAAACACTCAAACTGGGTGTGCCCATAGTCCTTATACAGTACTCTAATTTGGAAGCTCCCTTTAGATAACACAAAATTTGTTCTAAAGCCAACCAATGGCTTATGGTTGGTGTAGACAAGAACTGACAAACCACGTTGACAAGCAAAATCAGGGTGCTACAGTAAGGTAGCTTAGCTTTCCCACTAATCTTCGATATTTCTCAAGATCTTCAAATGGGTCCCCTTCCTTTGTAAACTGCTGACAAGGAATCATTGGTGTACTGTGCGGCTTGGCCCCTAATTTTCTCATTTCCACTAATAAGTCAAGCACACACTTCCCTTGTGATAGAAAGACACTTTTCTTCCTTGTCACCTCAATTCCCAAGAAATACTTTAAGTTAGCCAAGTCTTTAGTTTGAAACAGACTGGGGAGCAAGGACTTTAAGGATGAGATTTCCATTGCATCACTGCTTATAATAATGATATCATCCATATATACAATTAACAAAGTGATGGCAAATGTAGTCTGTTCGTAGAAGACAGATACATCAGATTTACACTTATCACCCCAATGTTCTCTTACTCTCGTTTGAACTTCCCAAACCAGGTGCAAGGACTTTGTTTCAAACCACGCAATGATTTGCAAAGATGATACTTTTCCATACTTCCCTCTTGAGCAACAAATCCAAGTGGTTGCTCTATATGAACTTTTTCATGGAGATCGCCATGCAAGAAGGCATTCTTAAAATCCAACTGATATAGAGGCCAATCACTGTTAGTAACAATAAATATGAATAGGCAAACGGAAGTCAATCTTGCCACAGAAGAAAACATCTCAGCATAATCAACTCCATATGATTGAACAAAGCCTTTTGTAACAAGGTGAGCTTTAAGTTGAGCAACATATCCTCTGAATTAAATTTAACAGCAAATTCCCATTTGCATCTTATGGCTTTTTTCCCTGGAGGTAAGGATACTAACTCCCAAGCACTATTGGCATCTAAAGCATTCATCTCCTCTATCATAGCATTGTGCTAGCCAAATTGTCTAAAGGCCTCAGCGACATATTTAGAGGCTGAAATAGAATCAAGAGAAGCCACCAACCGAGAGAAAGTAGAAGATAATCTATTATAAGAAACTAACAAAGAAATAGGATGGGTGTATTGCCATTTGCCTTTTTAAGGGAAACAGGGAGGTTAAGATCACAGGGGTTGGATTTGATGACGAGAAAGAAGTGGTACAGTGCATGTATTATCAGCATCATGACATCTAGTATAAACAGGACGAATAGGGGTGGCTGCTATGGTGGAGAAACTTGTGTTGATGTGTAAGTTTTGCAATATATCAAAAATTCATCCTCCTTCCCCTTACTAGACAAGGTAGATAGAAAGAATAGAAGATGTTCAAAGAAAGTAACATCAGCAAACACAAGACACTTACACAGACTAGGACAAAAATAGTGATACCGTTTTTTTAGGCCAGAGTAACCCAGCAAAATACATTTGAGAGATTTATGATCAAGTTTAGTGATGTGGGGACATGTATCATGTACAAAACAAGTACTCCAAAATATGTATGGTGCAATCAAAAGGAGTTGTTTAGTAGGGAACAAAATTGAGTAGAGGGCCTCACCATGAAGTAAAGATAAAAGCATGCAATTGATCAAAACACAGGCTGTAGAGATCATATGTGCCCAAAATTGCTTCAGAACATGCGTTTGGAACAAGAGTGCCCTGGCCGTCTCAACAAGAAGCCTATTCTTCCTTCAGCCACCCCATTTTAAGACAGAGCATCAACACACAAAAACTAACAAAAAATACCATTCTGGACCATGTATTTTTCAAAGGAATCAGAAAGATATTTTTAGCAATATCACTATGCAATAATATGCACGGGAACAACAAATTGTGCTTTTATTTCAGTACAGAAGGAAAAAAAATGAGAAAAAAAGCTCTGAATACTTTTTCATGAGAATAAACTCAAGTCATTCGAAAAAAATCATCTATAAAAAAAACAAAAGACTGAAAGCCATTTTGGAATACAATTGGACATGGACTCCAAATATTATGGACAAACTCAAACCGAAAGTTAGCCCTTTTATAGACTCAAGGAACAAACGATTGACGATGATATTTTGCATATTAAAAGGACTCATAATCTAAAGAGGACAAACTATGGAACTCCGGACACAACTTAAGAGATGCCATGGATGGATGACAAAGTTGACAATGTGCTTCAAACAGTGTATGAATCCCCAAACAGACTACAGTTTTAGGCACTTGAGAATCTAGAATGTATAGACCTCCAGATTCATACCCTTTCCTAATAATTCGCTTCTTTGTAAGATCCTAGAAATGGGAATGATCAAGAAAAAGTGATACACAATAGTTTAAGGTATGAATTAGTTTCATGATAGATAATAAAATTGAAGGAGAACCCTAAAAGACTTAATATGGATCGTAAAGTAATGGATGAAGTGAATGTATTAGTGCCAGAACCCATAACAGAGGAAGTAGAACCATTAGTTAATGGGACTTTAGAAGGTGATTGGTGAGGCTAAAATGTGAAGAAAAGATCTGGATCACCTATCACATGGTCTGTAGCACCAAAATCAATGACCCATTTCAAGGAAGAGGAAAAGAAACACTTATTTCAATTACCTGTCTCAACGGCCGCAGATATAGAATGAGATGAACTCTTCAATGCCTCTTGGCATTGAGTGAATTTCAATTATTCATCCACACAAATGGTAATTGCATTTCCTAAGGATGGTGGTGCAGCTACAACATTAGCTAACTGAGGTTTTTTATTCTGATTTTGCAGGTTTTGACACGATCGTTCAGTATATCCTGATTCGTTATGGTGATAACAAATTACTTATCCTATGTCCTACCTTTAACTTCTTAGTCCTAGTTAGACCTATGAAGTTTTCTCATCTTGGGATCGTCATTTCAACCAATCAACAAACTAATCTCATGATTGGACAATGTAGAGGGGGTGCTTGTATCTGAACAAAACACCCTACTAAAAACCTCAACTAATAAAGAGAATTCTACACTTGAAAGAATTTGAGATTTAGATGAGTGAAATTGAGAATTAAGACCTACCAAAAAGCTCATTATTGATATTTGCTCTATTTGTGCTTTTTGAACTTTAAAATCTGTGTTAAAGGGAAGCAAAACATTAAATTCCTCGTAACTCCTCTTAAAGCCCATAGAATATGCTTGAGAGACCAGTATGTTGTCTAGCACTATAGAGCTCCCATTTTGTTTTCCAGAGTACAAGAATTTTAAATATTCCATCAATTCTTTCACATACTCACAGTGGGCAATCAGATTCACTACTTCGTTGTATGTAAAGTTGTTGATTTGTAGGAACAAACGTGAATCATCCCCAAACCACTCCATATCATCAGTACGATAACTGTCTCTAGAATGCAAACAAATTGAATTTGTTTTCGCCCACTCCAAATAATTAGAACTATTTAACTTGTATTCAGTAATCTTGGATATCACTGGGAAGACATCCGTCACAACTAAATGTTTAAGTTTATCAGTCATCAAGTAATTTAAGCAATTCCAAGCACCAAACAATATTTAAAACAAGATAAAGAGAAACCTTCTCTTATATTGCTTGAAATTGAGATTGACCCCACTAAATGGACAGACAGAAGTCAGGCAGAGAGTGTGGCAGTACAAATTGGAGAAGATTCTGACAACAAACTACATCTCGCACACTAGTGCATGAGAAAGTTTTAGGATTCGAGTGGTGGCGCATGTGAGTCACACGTACATTTTTTGAAGATCATGCTCGGTCTGACAGCCAGTCAGCAGCAAAGCCTACCCAAGTGGTGGAGATGAGAGTCTTTACCTCTAAAGTGGGAAAATTTGGCTTCTAAGTCACTGCTTGTCTAGGAAGTGAAGAAGGAGAAGGGACCAGGTTTTTTGCACGCTGGGGCAGAAAATTTAGGGGTTTTGCTTACATGAATAGGCAGGAATAATTAGAATTATCGTGTAATGAGGGAATCAAATTCCTTGTATCATGGAGAAAAAGGGATACAGATTTATACATGTACATTGGAGGCTTAATCATAGAAAAAAAAGGTCCTGCCACGTAAACTATGCACGCTTAACAATAGAAGAAAAAAAAGTCCTACTATGTAAACTATGCATGTATCTAGCCTACCATCTAGCCTAAGTACATGATTTTATAATTATAGTTCTACAGAATATATATGCCATAAATAACAATTAGATGCAGTTTGTTTGCAAGGAACTAATCTCCATTCAACGTCAACCATCACTGCATAACATTGCTAGGACAGAATTGTGGGACCTTGAGAAGACATATGATCCTGACGTATGAGAGAAGCAGCCCAAAAACACACAAACAGGCTAAGGGAAGGAGAGTAGTCTCCTTTCCATCCCCATGACAATATGAACATTAAAATAAAATCATCACTGCAATTTCTGAAGCAAAAAGAGGGATGCCAGTACTTTTATATGTTTCCACTAATCTTCTCTATAAATATAACTAAAACTCTATCATGCACATATATACTCATAGTGTCAGGGTTTAAATGCCAACATTTCATCCTTGAGGTGTTGAATTCAAATCCATTTGGGAGACTGTGTGTGTGTGTGTGGGTGGGTGGGTGCCTGTGTGGATAAAACAAATTACATTAAAAAAAAACATATATGCTTGTAGTGCAAACAAAAATGCACTTTTTGAAAGAATAAATTCATTTCATCTTCCTTGCCTATATTAATGTGAAAATTCAATAAAATAGTTAGCACAGTGAAAGCAAAAACAAAATTGCCAACCTAGGTTACTCAACACAACTTTGGAAAAATTCTGTCTAAGGATGGTTCAATGTGTCAATTCCTCATGTTAATTAGTTGAAAGAAGATTCTTTTTTTCATTTCATTAAAAAAAAAAAAAGCTAATTAAAGAACAACTTGTCCACCTGAAATATCCAGTAACTAATTAATTCTCTGCAACTTAAGTTAACCAAGCGTTGATAAACAACTCAAGTTAACCCAGAGTTGATAAACAAGTGGACATTTTAACAAGTTTATCTTCTCTCACCCATTTAAACAAGACTAGGCCACCATTTAGAGTTTTCACTTGCCCTCCACCTGACATTTGTCATTTTTATAAATCCTGGTATCGTTGGGTTGAATCATTGTATTCTGATACATATGTGCAAGTAGCGCATTCCCATGAGCATGTTCTTGCCTATTCTTCTTAGCAAACCTCAATTAAGAACAACAAGAAATGTGTGTCCACATTTAAAGTGTTTTGGGATAAGCATCAATAGAGAATGTTACCTTGAAGCTCACGCCTCTTAAGATGTGTTGCTCCCCAAAGGATTTGTAAACGTCTCTGCATTCAATCAGCACATTGGACTCATCCCCTTGCTCCTCCTCAACACTCAAGTTTTCTATTTTCTTATTAGTACCCTGGAGAAAATGAACAAACTGTATATTTCCTTCTGAACACAACACAGAATCTGACAGAAGCACTGCAGGATAAACAAAACCTATCCATTTATAACCATGTTCCAGAAATGAAGCTATCTCAAAGTTTGATGTTCATTTTGAGGTTCATTTGTAAGAGTTGATTAATGGGTCAAATGCTGGAGGTGGAAACTTCAGAATCAATAGGTAGGAAACAAAGCAGTGTACAAGTCAACCTCAGGATGAACCCGGTAGATTTAACATTGATTATGTTTTTTTCTCCAAAATTATTCAATGTGCATAATGTATAATGCAAATCAAAGGAAATATAGGATGCTATCCTCGGAAAGAAAGAGGCGAGAAAAAGAGAATGTTAGAACATGAGAGGGTTGCCAAAACAATCTTGTAGGCTATGATTGGGAGTGAAGCGAAACACAATAGCAATGAATTTTACAGCCTAGACAGATCACCAGTGTCGATTGACGAGATTCAGTGCATTCCAGACCGTGCACAACGGTAAGAAGAAAACCAGCTACACAAGTAATTAGGCAAGAATAAACCAAAGGCAAATCCATCCCCCACATTCGAACAGTATAACAACTGATGAACACGCACATTAAAACGAAACGAAAAATTATCCAAACAAAATGATGGAAAATGCTTTCGCAACAGTTTTCACGCTCACAAGAAATTCAGCAGGTGTAAAGTCCTGCGGCGGTGCTACACAAGCACAAGCAACTCCTCTATTTCTTGTCGCATTTTGCCCATTGACAGAAGAAACCCCAGATGCTGGAAACGATCGCAGCAAAGTAGAGCCCCTGCTGCCATTCGCGTTGCCTATACCGAGAGGGGTGTACGGAATCCAAGCCGCCTGCGCTACCATGCTCCTTTTCTTTCGAACGCAAACACCAATCTCAGAGACTCAGGAAAACAATCGTCGAGAAGGAGAGGCTATGAGGACCGAAGGCCATGAAAATGGAGTTTTTGCAGTGAAAGCCAAAAAGATGAGTGGAAATTTTCTGGCCGTTGAGGAAAGGGAATGGGTCACCAATAGCCCACAATCTATGTAGAAGAGGGAAGCGGCCAATCCATCGCCTGCTTCATTTTTTCAATTCTGGGATGGTTTCTGTCAGCTTCACCAATTCAGATACCTTTCTTGCTTCCCTGACTCGTAATAAAAATTGAAAACCCAAAAAATGGCAATATTAACTTTTATTTTTCATCCCTAAAAAAGTTACAATTTTAAAATTTATTTTTATATTTCTCTTACTTTTACATTATTCTAAAAAAAACACATCTAAAAATACTCACTCGTAGCCAAAACAAACATTGCCAATAATTCTGTATTCGTATTGGACTGACGTGAGACTAGAGAAACATTTAATTATATTCACTTACGAAAATTATAACATAGATTTGAAATTTTACAATTTCATGATTATCAGTCATTTCAAATTATAATTATAATACAGTGTACACCTTCATTTTGTAGGATAGAACAATTTAATAATTGATAAAAAAAAATATTATTTTTAATTTGGACAACAGAGTAAGACAAATTGCCCTTGAGGTTTAGAATTTAAAATTAAATTTTGAGAACCAACGTTTGGGACACTGAAAGAAAGATGTTTGTTCACATATTTTCTACTAAAAAACACATACTACAATCATCATACTTTTTAAATTTTTCATATATCTCTATTTTATATTTACACAATTCATAATAAAACTATATTTAAAAACACATACCTATAACCAAAAACAAACCTTCCCACAAGTTCCATCGGTTGAATTACTTCGACGTCTGGACAATTCAATTGCTATCTAATTTCATTCCACACTTGGTGCACTTTGCACAACCAAACAACACCAACAATAAGATGATTTCTGCCAGCAAACATCAAAATATACATCTGCCTAAGATCACTGACAATAATAATACATCACTTATGCTCACCTATACCCCAAATAAATAAAGTACGAGGGGAAGAAAAACACTAAATAATACAATGAGATCATGTTGGCCTACATGTGCATAAGAGATCCCTGCCAGTGATGCTTGACAACATTAATTTTAACATCTGTTCGACAGCCGCATCGATTCTCCCTTGTCTCCAAAGGCGAATCCTTCAGCAGCTTAATCAGTTTGCCCCTCAGCTCTGGCATCCGCCGGAGAACTACAAGTATAGCAATTCTGAGTTGCTTCTTTCATTCGCAGTAGCATTACTTGTTACATTGCACCATGGAAGCTGACTCCTTTTCTGTTGATATATTGTCCTTTGAAAGTGCAGCTATTAACTTCTCCCTCAACATTGCATTGTATTCATACAAATTTTGGAGGTTTTTCTGAAGATCAATCAGGCTAATTTCACCAGAGTCTGTAAATTCTGAAAAACAAAGATAGAAATTATCTCATTTAGTAAGAAAAGGTCTCACCTACTGAATTACATAAGCAAATTAACTTTTTTCGAGAAATTAATTAAACAGTATTAGAGGAACCCCATTTTTGCAAAGAAAAACTGATCTTCTCATTAATCTAAGTACAATAAAGCAAAAATATTGGAGACAATCCAACTCAAAACCATGGCTATATACAGGCTGTGATGTGTAGCCGTTCAAATAACCAATGATGCAATCCTTTCTTGGAGTTACTCTGGACATGCATGCATTTTTAATAGGTAAGTACTAAATTTCTAAACTATTGATGTAGTTCTAATCTACATCTATCCTACTACAGAATTTGGGAGGCTCTAAATGGCTTTTTATTTAAATTTCTAAAATACCCCTCCAATTTACAATTACTGCTCTCGCACTCTCCATTTCCCAAATTTTCTATTGAACTACATACATCCTCTTTCAGCCACTAACTTTACTTCTCTTTTTAATTCATTTTAAATTTTAACAATATTTAATTCATATTATTACTATATTTATTGCGTATATTTTAATTTTTAAAATGTTCCACAATTGTGATTATTAAGAGTTTGAACTTACTTCAATTAATTTTATAACTTAAATTTGCTCTATTACCTTTAACCAGTACTACTTATACATGTTTAACGACATTCTTGGTATGCGGGATTAAATTGGGAATGAAATGAACATTCCCAAATCTATTCCAAATCATACGACTGGTATAATTTTAACATAAGAATAACCATTCCCAAAGAAATGTTGATTCCCAATAGTATAAGAATTACCATTGCCTTTCAGTACCATGAATTTACATATTACTAATATGTTAGGAACAAACTTATACTTCTATTTAACGAAATTATCCATTTATAATATATTATGGATGTACAATATATAACTATTAAATTACCCTTAATTATTTATATTTTTTTTTATTATATTCCCATAACTTTTATTTATTTCATTTATTTCTCTAAATTTATATTTATTTATATTTTTCATTTTTTCTATTTTATCATCTTATAAATTATATAAATGGTATAAAATTTATATGTAAAAATTATTATTATTATTATTATTATTATTATTATTATTATTTATATGCACAAACATTGAGTGTCTTCAAATTTTAATTTATTATATTTGTAGGCCAATATCCTCCTTCAATTTTAATTTATTCTAGTTTTTTCTATTTTAAATTTCATGCCTTATCTTCTATTTTATAAGAAATGTAAAATAATATTTATACAAGCAAGCAAATGCTATGCCAACACAAAAAATCATATCTACCACATTTATAGTTACATTTACAGTTTTCTCTATCTTTTTCTGAGCGATATGATTTTTCATCTTTATTTGTTATTCTATATCAACTAATTTGTAAAAAAATTGAAATTCTATGTCGTGAGAAAAAAATAATAACGCTTTTGGGTTGGTAAATAAATGATTGTATTGTATGTAAGTTTTATTTAATTGATAGATTTTTATTTTTTTCAACCAATTTAAGTGTTGAAAAATATAAATATCAATTAAATTTTTAATGTAAAATTATATAAAAAATTATTATTTAAATTTTTTTTTGTCATTATAAGTAAGTTCACAAAATTTATATGTTCATTTCTATTTATCAATTATAAAAAATGAAATTAAATAAAAATTATATTCCTTTCTCATTCCTTGTACATACCAGCCGTGAGATATCTAATATTCCATTCCTATATTTATTCCATTCCTACCTTACTCCATTCATGTATGCCAATCATGTCCTAAGTGCAAGTGATTTATAATAACTAAACTTTTCGCATTCATTGTTAAATTATCAAATTATGCTTATTTTATTTAATTTTCCTTTTCTCTTTAATCTTATATTTAACTTTTTTTTTTCTTTTATCTCATTAAAAATTTAATTTTTTCTCTTCTTTACCTTCACCTTTTATTTATTTTCTTTTTCATAAAAATTCAAAATAATCTTAATTTATAATTATTTCTATTTTTATTATTTAAATTCTAAAAAATATAATAATTTTATTACTATAATCAATAAAATTAATTTTTTAATAACACATCGAGTGTGCAATTTTTATTAGTATTATATAAAACAGAGCTACTAAAGCTATTCAAGTAAGCATCCATATTAAATCATATATTTTATTTATTTAAATTAAATATATAATTATTCATCTTTATTTAAGAAAGCCAATTCCTTTTTTTAGGAATTCCAAATCTGAATTAATATTTCATATTAAAATAACACACTGTACAATTTTATCATAAAATCTACATTATAATTTAACCTAATGCAGCAATTTGACTATTTTGCTTTTGTTTTATATCTCAAAACACCATCATTATCATACAATAAATATTGCCTTTATTGTTCCTTTTATTCCCCCCTTTCAGTCCATGCACCCATAATTATAGATTTTTCAGCACCTTCTCAACATTGTTATGATGAGTTCTTGAATTAAATGGTATTCATTAATATTATCTCATCACGTAATATAAACTCGTATTCTCTTTATTCTTTTTCGATTCGATGTATAAGAGCAAAAGCCTATGATTTTTTAGATACCATGTTTAACTGATGATTTATCTAATAATTATTTTAAAAAATGCAAATGTGATTTTCAAGATATAATATTTGTTTCTTCTTAAACGTTATTTACTTATGTTTATTACTTCAGCAATCTTTATAAATTGAAATAGATAATTTTCAAAGTTGCACCATGCTAATGTTTAATTGCAAGAAATATATTCCATATGAGAATCAAAATTTTAAAATTTTAATCCTTATTTGATAATTCTAATTATGGAAAGACTCTTATCTTCTTTTTTTTGTGTGTGTGTGTTCAATTCTAATGCATTGAATCCTTTCACTTGCCAACAATTTCAATATTTTTTACTTGTCAAGAAACAAATAAACATATTCATTTTTATTTCATTCATTCATTTATTAGTATTATTATTATTTCCTTATCATAGTTTGGTTATAATTGAAATTCAAAAAACGATTTGGAAAAAGATAAGGAAACATAAATATGCAATGACAATTAAAAGTTTTGAAAATTAATTCAATAGTAGATAAAATATACCATCTATTGAATTATTACATCTATATCTACTATAGAGTTATCTCTCACATAATTACCCACATCATATTCTAACAGTAGTAGCAAAAAATAAATAAATCTAAATCTAATTATATTAATTATCTCAAAATTTGAGCATTAACCTTCTATGCCTCACTTGCACTGTAGGGGACACTCTAATAGTTTAATGTCAATATTTCACACTTAAGATGTTGGGTTAATACCCATTCGAAAGTGTGAGTGGATAAAAAAATGAAAAAACATTCTATATCTCACTTTTTTTTAAATCAAATAATATATATATACATATATATAAATTGATTGAAATGATTTGTATATATTATAATAAACATAATAACATATAAGATTTCTTTATCTATACTATTATATTATGAGAGATGGTGGAATTGGTCGTTTAATTTATTTCCTAAACTAAACTCCCTTCCAAATAGTACATATATTGTTGATCATTAATTTACAACTCGTCATTATCTTTATAATACTATGACAAAAAAAATATGGGCATTTTACTTAGTAACACAAATTTTACTTCACTAACAAAATTAAGTTCAATCCAAAGTTAAACATATAAAAATAATTTTTTAAATCCTCTCTATTTTCGATTTATTTATTTTCTTTTTAATTTAATTTTATTTTAAATGTATTTATCCCTCTCTTCTATTGAATAATTTTCTAATATGATTTTCATTTTCAATTAAAAACTTGTCAAAATATAACAATAAATTTATATAATGTTTAATATTTATGTATACACACGTTTGTAACTTTTTGCCAGAAAATAAATAATGAAATAAACAATGTATGAAATATAATTAAAATATAAAAATTAATTAAGTGATAATCTTCCCAATCAATAAATGGTAATGGTTATACAATACAAAGTGTTGAATATTATGCAACGGCTATTTAGACTCTTTGGATTTGTTCACTTTTATTGATAGGATTAAAACTCTACAGATTATTTTAAAAAATAAATTAATCATAGGATAATTTAATATTATGTTCACTAATATAGATTAGAATATAGGATAATTTAGTAATAGTATATCAAATAAGTCAACATGTTTGAATTATGTTATCAAACTTGTTTGGTTGGATTATTTTATTCAACATTTTATTAAATTAATACTAGGCTTATAATTTATCAAGGGTTTTTATCAACAAAAGTGAACATTTGATTAGTCTTATAAATTAATTTATCAAACCTAATTCTTAAAAGTGAAAGCATTGGCCAAAAGTAAAAACTTCCTCACAAATACCATTATAATAAAATAAAATAACCTATATTTAAACTAATATTAACTAGGTATTTTATTACTACTTAATTAGCAAATTAACGTAGAAAAAAAATATATATCTACATACACACACACACTATCAATTTAAGCGTTTAGTAAAATTTATGCATAAAAATATACGTTTAATAGGAATACAATCAGTATCCATAAAAATAGAAGGAAAAACAGAAAATGATAATCTTAATAATTCCATAATATGATTTAATATATAAATAACTAAAACAACTATTACTACACATTAGACTCTTACTACCAAAATCATAACTACATGCAACAAGAATAATAATAAGTTTCCTAGAAATACTAAAATAATTCCTATTACCATTAAAACATCAAATTAATAAAAAGATCTTTCTTTGATCTATTATTTAGTAATTAATTAATTCTAGAAACCCACAGGAACAACTAATTTAAATATTTTATAACAAAATGGTTTGTCAATCCCATTGTTTCTATTTATTATATGATACAAATAATAATGCCAACAAGGAAATTTTAAATCTTTTTATGCACATTGCGGGGACCACAGAAATAAAGATAAGAAACAGACACGAACAGAATACCCACATAGCTCCCAGAATACCCAAAGACTCAACAATAAAAATAGAGTACAGAAAATGTGTCACAGCGCAACCGGAACAGACCAGAAAAAAACAGATGTGGAAGTTCAAATGCTTGAACTTTAGCACTCACCACATGATGGAAGAGGTGGAATATTTGCAATGTCAGCTGGAGGAAATCCTTGGTTCTGGCAGACACCTCCTGGATGTGAACAGAAGCTACTTTCACATCCTTTGTGTTCAACATTTCCATAGAGCAAATCCTCCTAAACTTAGAAATGAAAATAAATAAATAAAATATATATATATATAAGGAAAGTATAATAGCTTCATTTCACATCACACAAGCAACTTTTAACCAAACAAAAAAACATGTTAATGAAGCTTTGTTGCTGAAGCTACTTTAGTAAAATATAATGGTCAGTCTAGAAAGATAACAAAGTGGAATTTAGGGATATCAAACAATGAAGATACATAAATTTGTCTAAGTTTGAAACTAATTTGGTTGAACATTATAAATTTAGAAAATTGCTTGTAATTAACAAATTTACTCCATTACCCTTAATTAAAGGACCAAACATATTCAATTATTCAAATATAAATACTAATATATATAGTTACTTTTTTCTATACTATATTATTATAAATAAGACTTTTTGATTATACAACATAAAATTACACAATTATCATTACCTTAAATTATTTTATTTTTTAAAAAAACATTCTCCATTTCTTCTTTTATTTTTATATATATTCTCTCAAAAACATTTTCTTTCCAAATTCTTTTTGATTATTTTTCATTTCCTTGTTTTAAATGTTTTTTATACCTTTCATTTTAAATAGTTTTATTTCTTTTATTTAAAATACGAAAGCATTAAAGTTTATAAATAAATTTGTACATGCATAGAGCGTGCAATTTTTATTTAGTAAATTTGACTATTTAAGGTGATTATATATATTTTTCTTTTATAATCTTAGTATGTAAATAATTCACAATATAAGATTAAAATGTCATTAAAATATCCAAATACTTTCAACTAGGATTATCAATCCTACAATTTTCTAATTTCATGTCGGGTCTTTAGCATAAGATTTTACTCAATTAAAAAAATTGATAACCTTAAATAAAATAATATATCCCACATTATCATTCAAAATAAACATGAGCAAATGAAAGGAAACATTTGGTAACAAGGCCAATTGAGCATATCAGTCAATGTTCTCAGCACATGAATACAACCTAATTTGAGAAAGCTATGATTCTAACACAATATTGTAACGTGTAACAAAATTTTTCATGGTAATATATATCAGACAATACAATAACAAAGACTTCATTTTTTATGTACTGGTAGTAATTATAAACAAAGCATTCTTTTCATACGTTCATTACCTACAAAATGCAAGAAAAAAACATAAATCTTACTAAATTCTAGTCCTTGAGCAAAATAGCAACCTTTAACACCTAGCAATCAACCCCCAGAGAGAAGTGCCTTTAAAACTCAACAGGTAGTCCAGTTTATCAAATGAAGGTCTCTTACATCTAGCAACTGTCGAATACTACAAATAGCATCTCCAATAAACAAAAGTTCTAAAATTAGTTAAATCAAAAGAAACAAAATAATTTCCAAGATCGCCCAATCATTAATTCCACATATTGTCCTCTCCGTTTCTCCATTCCCCAACCACTCACCATTTCTGCCCTGAGCTGATGATACCTAACTTGGTCAAAGTTGTTTGGGCATTGAGCCAGCCAGCAGCCAGTTCCAAGTTACCAATAAAAAGTACAATTGGGCACTTTAAAACAAAAACTATCAACAAAAATTCTCAACCATGACAAACCAAATTACCAATTCATTACACACATATAAGATGTTTGACAGGCAAAAATCAGTTACCAAAATAAGGATCACTTTCACTATCATATTAAACTGCAGTGAACTGAGAGCACAAACAGAAAGGCTGCTCACAGGTTTAGATTTTGTGAAACATGAATTGTTTTCCATATTTATTGCAGCTTCAGTTGAGAAAGATCTGACCCCTTGAGCATGAACATCCTCTGGCACAGCTTTTCGCTGCAGCATCCATCCATAAAACAATTGAGCTTCAGATAAACTCAAGAACATCAAGGTAAAATTATAGAATAACAATTCATCAGGATGCAGAGGCATAAATCATAGACCACCTTCTCACTAGGCAAGGTGGCATTTTTGCTAAAACTAATAGTATCCAGTCTTTGCGACTTTCTATGTCTATGTGATGACCCATTTTTATGGAATGACTTCGACATAATACCAGTACAGAATGCCTCATTTGGCTCACTTCTGTTGTCATCAAATGAGCAAGATCCCCAAGTGTATCTCACATATTTTCGCAACTGCATTAAGATATATAAGCCTAATTAGTCGGAGAGTGGATTAATCTGGAAGAACTAGTAAACATTTAAATACCTCAGATGAAAGTAGAACTCAGGCAATATGATAAGCAATTTTTGTACATTCCTGACTAGAGTAAGAACCTCACTTTTTCCCAGCGATCTTGGGCTTTCCTGCGATTCCTAATCATCCTCATTATGCTATCCTCATTTCGAAGCCTTTTGATTCTATATTCACACTATAAACAAAAAACATAAGGATTATCAGGAAAAAAACTGGAAAACTAAACATTTTAAGCTACATAATGAATGTACAAACAATCAATAGAATGAGTACTTTTTAGTCAACATTCCAGGGTACTTTGAACTCATGATTAAATTTGTTTCTAACTTGCTGAGAGAAGTTTGACAGGTTTAACAGAGTTAACCATAAATATTTCATATTTGAAAGTTTGACATATAATCAAAACACCACCCAAACTGAGAGAGAGAGAGAGAGAGAGATATGCATATGCATTGCTTTTAATGCAGTAGCACCTCCAAAATATGCTTCAAAAATCAGCTTATTCTACTCAAAACGTAAGAACATCTGTCAGCTAACTCAGAAACACAATACTAGCATCTTTCTTAGCAGCTGAACCATTTCAATTGCCTAAAAGTGAATACCTCTTAAAGACTATACAACCACTTTATGCATTTTCTCCTTCTCTAAGATTTTTCCCGCATAATTAAAATGGATAATTATATTTACACCCACTGCAATGAAATTAAACTACAAACTTAGGAGTGTAGTTGAGTCAAGTTGAGCTCAAATAGATTGCTACTCGAGCTTGACTTGCAAAAAAGATCAAGTACTCGTCACTAGCTCAATTGAACTTGGGGTTTTAAATTTAAAAAAAAAAAAGAAAAATTCAAGAATTGAAGAAGTGGGAGTCAAACTTTTGACCTCAGATGTGTTGTAGTGTCTTCTTACCATCAGGTCAAATAATGATTTGATTTGTTTTTTATTTCTTAATTGGAAGAAAGAAATAAAGAATAAAGTTGCATAAATGCCACACTCATAAATTGAACCCAAAACCTTGCACCTCTTTATCAAAGACAAGGAGTGCTGACCACCAGGCTAAGAGTACGTTTCATTTAGAATTCAACATAATTAATATTTATATTATATACAGGCTTGAGTAGATTGATTAGCTTTGAGCCCATACAACTCATGCTTGAGCTCAATTCATGCTCGAGCTTAACTCAAGCTCAATTCTGACCTTGCTCAAGTCGAGCTTTGATTGAACAACTCAACTGAGTTAAGTCAAGTAGCTTGGTTGAAACTCTTTAAGTTCTGAAATTATAGTTAGATCTCTAAAAATGCAAAGTCTAAAATCACTCCACGCCTTTAGGATTTTCCTAAACCAATGGGTCAATATCTTAGGATTAGTTACACACAAGTGCTCTTTCGGGGATTCTCAATTACTAATTCCCCCACCAACTTTTAAAATTACAGCTGCAACCCTTCTAAAATTGCAATATTTACAACTTGTTCTTGTGATGCAATGTTCATAACAACAACTATAATGAGCACAACAGTAAACTTTTAACTTAAATGACAATAACATTACAAGAAAATCAATTTAACCATTACAATAAGAATAAAAGAAATGATTCTTTTACAACTTTGGTTTTGATTTTTCTGGGACATTATCAAGATATTAAAATTGATTTAAATTAATTCTTCTAAAATTTAATCAAATTATTGCATAGATGAAATTTCCAAGATCTGAAAACTTAATATATAATTTGGCAATGAAATTTACAATTAAAATTTTAATTCGCAAAGTCATGATACTTAACATGGACATTTTTCAATTTTATGAATATTGCATATTCATCCAACTCAAAATATGAACAGTACAAAAGCATCAAGGGGTAATATGATTATCATTATAGTACCAATTCCGTTTGGGTTTACAAACGGAACCTTTTTTGAAGGTAAACTACAATTTACAAAGTTCATGGGCAGGTTGGGGACTTAACATTTTTGAAAGGAATCTAAGTGTGACTAGCCCTAATTAAATGGCTATCGTTGAACCTAAAAGTGACAAAGGCATTACTTGCCGTATTCTGGCCCTATACATTCTTTAATAACTATGGATGGAGCTCTTCCAAGTTTTTGCAATCCAGACCTCAATAAGACCAACACATGGATAGGCCACTATAGCATTTACCACACCAAGGCAAAGAAGATGTTAGCAAAGTAAGAAAATATAATCCCTGCCGCATCCAGAGGTTTTTCAAAGCATCTTAAATCGAGTACAAGTATGGGTTTTGTGAGAGACAAATAAATTAAATGTTCTGTAACAGCACATGGCAAACAGTAGTTAATCATAAGTCAGGATTCATACAAAGAAAAATGCTGGAAAAACACTAATGAGATAAAAAAAGATAAAAATGCAATTATAAATAAACTCTAAAAAGACAGACAAATGGATATAGTCAAGACACATGCAAATCAAGAAAAGGAATAAAAAGAAGAAATAGAACAAGACAGTATAGGGTAGAAAGAAAACATACTTGCACCAAGAAGAAGAAAAAAATACCAATACTTATGCAATAAAGGCCACCCAAATCAGCAAGGAAGCTCACTGCAGTTTGGCAAAATAAAAAAGATGTCAAATTATTGTCCAAGGAATACTAAAAAAATTCAAACAGTTTATGAAAGCATTGAAGCTCCGGTGACAAAATACTCCAAACAATCTTCCACCGTCATTTTCAAGAAAGCAACCAAAATAAGGTCAAACAAAATTAACAATAACTTCAAACTCCTCCCACTTTCCTTGTAAATACACTTATTTCCACCACAACGAGAATCACAAATAAAACTTTGATAACCAATAGTCTCTCAAATCTTGTATAGATGTTTACAGGGGGAAATACTCATTAACAGAACAAAGACTGATAATGAACAAAAATCACTTGATTGATTTTGGTTTGGCTGCAATGCCTAGGTTAAAGTATCAAAATGAAATCAGAAATCTTTTAAGGCCACATCATATCAAATTTTCCACCATGCCACAGGAAATATATCCCCATCCCTAAAAATGTTCAGTATGCTACCAAAGGTTGAGAACATTTTGTAAATTCTGATAAGATCAACCAAGCTCTAAAGCCTACATTAGCAGAATCTTAGGTTGAAGTTTTTGAGGTGATAGGATTGAAGGGAGCAAAGATACAAATATCTTTCCGGGTAGAAAAAATAGCAAGATGGACAACATAATTTATAAGTTTGGGAATTGAGGTTATTATGTTGATTAAAGCAATAGAAATGATTAAACTTTGTAAAAAAGCTTTCTAATTTGAAAGTCATCTTGTATGGATGGTAGCAATCAACATATTTAAGAAGCTTGATCTATATATCCTCTCCCCCATTTGATTTTAAAACTCCAGCATCTCATTAGGACTATAGGTCAACTGTTGGAAAATGGGTTGAGCAGGAGTAAAAATCTTTCACCTACTCGATGACTAGTAAATATTGGATATATAAAAACAAAATGGTACCGAAAAACTCAAATAATACACCATTTGTTGCCAAAGCAAAAAAGGAAGCATGAGAAATCATATAAATGTTTAAAAAAAAACCTACTTTTTCAGGATAGTAAATATCAGTAAATGGAAGGAAGCTTGCTCGAACAATTACCTGTACATTTTCCATCTTTATATCGTCCAAGATTTACTTTAATTGCATTCCACAACATTCAAACTAAAAGGCATGTTACTATAGGCTAAACCCACTAAACCTACTACCTACAACTACCTCTATTTCGTAGAGCTGTAACTTTACTATGTGATGTTGTAAATGCTAGAATTATATATTATTTTCTCCAAATTGAATGATGCCCATGCTACAAGTGATTGAAATATAGCAGGACAGGATGCAAGGTAAAATCAGAAGTTGTAACAAACCAGAGAGTGAAGAGGGATGGGAAAAGTGAATATTTGGAATAAAGTGGATAGAAAAATAATTAGGAGGAAGGGAAAACGATTCAGAGGAAGGGAAAGGAAATGAAAACGAGAAAGGATAATATGGTAATAGAACTTCGTAATCCTTGATCCCACTGATAATCACCCAGTACATATATATATGAGGATAGCTAATTTTGGAATTATCCTACCAATGTGATAGCTATAATTGAAAAGATAGTGAAACCTTATTTTAATATTTATTTTATTTTCTTTGTAATCCAAATTAATTACTCAAATCCTCTAATTCTAAATTATCTCAATAATATTCTTGACATTGTTCCCTTAATCATTCTTGATTATCTCTTATTTTCTAAATTCATGCTTGAATTTTCTGAACGCGCTGAAATTTTAAATTGGGTAATCCCATAAAGGTGGATAGATGTTGAAGCCTATGTTATGGCTTTGATGATGCAGACTTTCCATGACAGTTTTCTCCCCTTGAAATAGTCCTAGTCCTTAAGGACTAAATGCCATAATCGTGGCCAAAGGATCAACTTTTATGTTCTCAATGTCTGCCTAATCAAATTCATTGCCCTTTTCGCCATCGATATCATGCAAAGTCTTCCCCTCGTACTCGTGACTTTGGCTCCACTTTTCTCAACAATAGAAACGCTTCAGGTTCTTAGCTAATGGATTGGTGGAGGGTGTTGGATGGAATCCATTGTCGCTATCACTAATCATTTTGGATGGACCTCGGTATTTTTTGAGAGCCTTGATATTCAACTCCTCTTGCCCGGCTTGGCCATAAGTCTCTCTCTCTCTAAGGCTTGAAACTTAAACATGATCACACCATACCTTATTTCCTCATTCAACCCACTAATGAAGTGGTGGATAAAATGTGGCTTTGTTAAATACGAGTTGAATTCAATCATACTAGCCCGTAAATCATCAAATGTCAGAATACATTCTGAATGGTGCCTTCTTGTTTGAGCTTATTGAAGGTACCAATAATGTGAGGCATAGGTCCTGCTTGTCATAATTTGCTAGAATGACTTGTGGAGTTCATTCCTACTAACATAATCCTCACTAAGAAAAAAAATATCGAACCACCTTTCAACTTTTTTATCAAAGTATAACGCTGTACTTAAGATTTCTCCCCTTCAGGAGTATTATAATAGTATAATATCTTTAGCATTTTCAGATCCAAAATCCACTATTAGTCCCATCAAAAGTGTTTAGTTCAATTTTCAGCTTTAGGTGGAAATGATGTCTTTGATTTTCCGCTTGAGGTGGACGATTAGTGTTGGCTATGTTTAGGTATGTTAGCTAGCGAGTTGCATTCTCCATTGATGGTTCATTGGGCGTGCGGGTGGATAACATACGCCGTGTCCTCAAGACTAAGGAGGAATCATCATTGGCTGGTTATTCAAAATTGAGAGGCTACTACTCATTTGTTGGAGTGCCAGCAATAGCTGATCCTTTTTGTTCTTGGTGGGTACGTGAAAAGTTTCGACTCTCTATTAAATGCTCTTTGGATTCAAGTTAAAGTCATTAGTGATTTGTTTAAACTTGGCCTCCATTCATCTTTCTAATTCTTGAACTTGTTTCTTAGTACTTTTTTCTGCCATTTGTTGTACGTGAGTTTTAGCCAGTGTGGTGCCATTTGTTATACACAAATTTTAGCCAACATGGTACCAAGCGATGGCTCTTAATGCCAACGGTAACAAACCAAAGAATGGAGAAGGATGGGAAAAGCAAATATTTAGAATAAAGGGGATAGAAAAAGCAATTTAGAGGAAGGGAAAGTAAAGGAAAACTAGAGGGATAATATGATAATAGAACTTTTAACATTCTATCCCTCGATTCTATTGATAATCACCCAATAAAAATATAACATATGAGGATAGCTAATTTTGGAATTATCCTACCATTATGGCGACTATAATTGAAAAGATAGTGAAACCTTATTTTAACCTTTCTTTTGTTTTCTTTGTAATTCAAATTAATTACTTAAATCTTATATTTAATTCTAAATAATATCAATAATATTCTTGACATTGTTTCCTTAATCTTTCTTGATTTTCTCTTATCCTTCTCCTAAATTCATGCTAGAGTTTTTTAAATGTGCTGAAATTTTAACTTGAAAACTCTCATAAGTGTGGATAGATGTGGAAGCTAATGTTGTGGCTTTGATGATGCACACTTTCCATGACTGAAGCTTCTAACAAAGGAACATAAATACCACAGATCTAGGAAAATTAAAAGAAAAATTAGAACAAAAGGAAGATATAGAAGATAAATATTAAGAAATGACTCACCAGGTCCTAAAATATTTTGATTGTCAATCTCAACAATATACGAAGAGAGGAAATTTATACACAATGTAGTGTTGATCAGTCCATTGCTAGAGCTCTCCAGCGATGCTTGAAGCTGCCCTACCTCAGTAAAATATGAACCCCGAAGAAACTCATGAAACAGAGGTTGGATGAGCTGTAGGTCATGCAAATTATGGTATATTCTAGGAAACAAATTGAATTTCAGTATGTTTGGCATGACCCCCCGATATGTAACTGGCGTGTCATCAAAATCGCTGCCATTTTTCAGAATCCCACTTACAAAACTTAAATGTTTCTTGTCACCATGGTTCCTTGCGGTAAGGTTAAACTGATAGCCTACAGCAGTTGCGGGATTATTTGGAAGATCAACAAACTGCCAGGACACATAGGCAAAGTCTTTAATAAGCCGGCACTTGCTGCACGTAAGTGTTATGGTTGGTCCTGCAGAGGTGTTGAAACAAGAATAGTTTGCAAACGTTGAAAGATTAACGGCCCTTTGATCACTAAAGACTGGACTCCCCATGACCAGAGTGCCAAGACCGCGCAACTGCACACAGCTCATACTAGATATCGTAGTAATATTGAATTCAAAGTCATTCAAGAAGCTAACCAAATCGGGTGCGTTTGTGGCTCTGACATTATGCACCTCGACACTTCTCTTGGAAATAATTTGGTAAAGCAACCTGGAGATTATGGCAGGTCATACAATGTAATAACATCTTAGACACAACGAACAGAGCATAGTAGGGCGTAATTAATTAACACCCTAATTCCAATTTCCAAACGGAGGGAGGAAATGCAATGTAAAGGTGTAGTACTCACGCAGCAAACAACCCAATAAAGAGTATCCAACTGGCAATGGAGAAAGTCCCACCAAGCTCCGTTTTACGCTTGATGACGGGTTTTGGGTCATTTAGCCAGTGGTGGGCAGCGAAGGAGATGTCGAGGCGGCTAATCCACCAGCGGATCTTGAACCAGCGAGAGCGGCCGTCGGAACCAAGGGGAAAGAGACGGAGGAGGAGGCAGAAAACCAGCCAGCAGACCAGTATCACCAGTGTCGCCTCCAGAAACACCGCCTGCGACTGGGTGAACTTCTTTATCGAGTCGAAGGAGAATATAGTTGCGGGGAACGCCAGGGCGGAGTCGTAGTCCACGCCGTTGCTCAGCTTGACGTCGGGGCTCCCATTGAAGAGGGCGCAGCTGTTGCCGCTCAAATTGTAGAGGTAACCGGGGTTGCAGGCACACTGAGTGCCGTTGTAGAGGAAAGCGTGGGCCGGGCATCGGACTGTAGCTTGCATACCCTCGCCGCCGACAAGCAATCAGTAATGGCTTAGCTCGCAGAAATAACCGATGGATCGATCGAATTTTGGGATCGAACGCTGGGGAGTATCGTCGGAAAAGAAGGAATCCTGAAGTTGCGTACAGGACGGGAAATGGAAGCTGCGGCAAAAAGTTTGGAATTTGATTGGTCCAATCTGAGTTGGACAGGTATCATTTCTCTGCCCGACAGAAATGAGCGAAGCTCGACCCTCTCAAATCTTGGACGGTGGGAATAACTGTATTTCGGATCGTACGGTCGAAGATAATCATTTCAAAAAATGTTAATTTCGAATAATACTGGAATATTGTTTTCTTTCAGCTTTATGTATTAGTGATCTGTTTAAACGTATAATCTTATTTATTAGATAAAATTATCTTTCTGTATTCCATTATAATTATATAATATATAATTAATAAAATACTTTCAATTATTTTTATATTTTTTCACTATATACTGATATTTTTTATTTATTTCATTTACTTCTCACCATTTATATTTATTCTATATTTTCTATTTTTTAGATTTCTTTCTTTTTTTATCATCTTATGAATTATGTGAATGACACAAAATTTATATTTAAAAATTATTATTATTTTACTTATATATAGATATTGAGTGTCCTTGAATATTAATTTATTATATTTTTATAATATCTTCCTTCAATTTTAATTTGTCCTACTTTTCTTATTTTAAATTTCATTCTTTATTTTTTATTTTATTTTATATATAATGTAAAATAACATTTATACAATTAAACATACATTTGTCTTTTAAAAAAAGTCTATGAAAGCACAAAAAATCAAATTTACCACAGTCATTGTTTTCTTTATAATTTTCTTTTCTTTCTATCTTTTTTTTGAACAAGACATCTTTTTCATTTTTATTTGCTATTCTATATTGATTTCTCTGTGTCATGAGAAAAAATTATGATAGTTTTGGATTGATAAATAAATTATTTTTTGTGTAGAAAATTTTTTAATTGGTGGATTTTGTTTTATAAATCAATTTTAGTGTTGAAAATATAAGTATCAACTATCAATTGAGTTTTTAACTCACAATTACATAAAAAATTATTATTTAAGAATAATTTAGTCATTATAAATAAGTTTATAATATTATGTTCATCTCTATTTGTCAATTATGAAAATAAAATTTTTAATAATAACTCCATTACTGTCTCATTTGTTGTACGTACCAATTTTAAGATAACTTATACAATTTTCATTCTATTGTTATATATATATCGTATTCTTTTATTTATTTCATTTTTTTGTATTCTATTCATGCATACCAACTATGCCCTTATTATTTTATTATTTACATATTCCTCGTTTAAAATAAAAATATAAGGTTATGCTTCTTTTCATTTTGAACAAATATATATAGAGAGAGAGAGAGAGAGACAGAGAGAGAGAGAGAGACAGAGAGAGAGAGAGAGACTTTAGTTATTACATCTTTAAATTTTTTCTTTTTTTCTCTTACTTATATATAATTTTTAGTTTAAACATTTTGCTCCAAACTTCGCTTAATTTTTAGTCATAAGACTTGGAGTTTCAAAAAACCCAAACTCATTCATAGACCTTGCATATAAAATCATACGATAAATGATGTAAATTATTCTAAAAATATAACTCCCAAATTTATAGATACAACAGTACTTTGCTTGGATTTTATATTTAAGTTAGTATAAAATCACTTGAATAATGAGTTTCTTGTTTGGTTATCATTCAATATCATTTAATTTAAACCTTAAACATAAATTCAAAACTCTCAACCTATATCCTACACCTTGGATTCTAAACTTTAAATCCTAAATCATAAAATTTTCAAACTTTAAATCCTCCTAAATCCTAAACTGGAAAATCTTTAAGGGAGTGTCTTTGCCAAAATTTTTACTCTAACTATTATTGTCCTTGTTTCTAAAATTGAGAATTCTTTTTCTTGGAGTGATTTCAAACCCATTAGCTTTTACAATGTAGTGAATAAAATGATATCCAAACTCCTCAATGGCTTATTAGCTCCACTCCTTTCATCTATCATTTCTCCATTCTAGAGTGGCTTTGTAGAAAATTAATAGCATCTTCTTTACTTAAGATATTATCCATGATTTGAACATCGAATATGGTGGTGAAATTAGACGTGTCTGAGGCTTATAATAAGGTTCAGAGGAGTTTTCTTTACGTAGTTCTCCAAAATTTGGATTTTGATATTATTTTATTCTCTTGGTCACTTATTGAATTGAGATTTATTTTTTCTCGATTCTTGTTAATGGTAAAATCATTAGACTTTTTCATTCTAGCCATGGTTTGAGGCAAGGTGATTTATCATTCCCTATTCTACATAATTTCTTTTTACAAGTCTTGACAAGCTCTTCAACCAGAACAAGTAGATATATTATCATTGTAAAGGGCGCTTCAAAATTTCTTATTTGTCATATGCTACTAATATTATCATCTTCACTAACATTGAGGAGATAACATTAATAAACTTCCAAAATTCTTGAGACATTATTAAAAAGTTATAAGATAACTTTTCAATAACTTCAAAAGTTCATTATTGTTGAGTAAAAAATATTCAGATCTACATATTAAAGGTTCATTTAAATCACAAGATTTAGTTGAAATCTCTTTCCAATCACCTATTTTAGAGCGCCACTTCTCACTGATAATAGGAAGGCAACCATTTTCAATTATATGACTATCAAAATACAAGTTAAGCTATGGGGATGGAGGACTTCTACTCTGTCATGATAGTTTGTTAGACCTCATCAAAAGCACTCTCTCCACAATATCTCTTTATCTAATCTAAGACCTTCAAACCACTATGAATGTTTTACATAGAATTGGCCATGCCATGGCTTGAATTTTAAAGCTCTTATGATGTTCACAAAAAAAGACATTAGTGTTTCTAGAATATAATTTGTTTGCCAATTAAGGAAGGTGGATTAGATACTCACAAGTTTAATGAGATTGTCAAAGCAAAAGTTAATGGAGCTTCAAAAAGCAAACTCATTGTGGTCATTTTTCCTTTCTTCTAAATATTATGGTTGCCTCCCTAGATATTTGGAAGTTCAAATAAATGCCCAACCTTGGAACACACTTGCAGAATTAAGAATGCTGTCAAAAAATAGAAATTTATGGGTGTTGGAAAATGGAGAATATTCCTTTTAGTATGATCATCAATGTGGCTCTCAACCCTTCACAATCACTAGGGGAAGCATAGCTTTGAAAATTTTAACATAGTAGAGCAAGTGATCCAATTGAAATTTTTCAATATTAACAAAGATCTTATGAAATGAAAACTTACTTGCGATGATCTTTTCACCCCTAAATTAGCATGAAATTTAGTTTAAGAATCAACAATGACTTAGCAACTCTTTGAAGACTTATGGACAAAATTCCCTACTCCCACTATGTTAGTTTTACTTTGGCATCTCCGTCAAAGTTTAATTCTAATTGATACTTACTTGCAAAAATTTGAAATTTCTCTTACTTCCAAATGTCTTTGTTTCCATGACATTGAATCCGTCCACACATCTTTTCCTCTAGATTAAGCAAGTGTTTTGTTTTTCTCACCTCTTCCACTTTACCCTCTCCAATACTTCTAAAATTAATCTTTTATTTAACTTCTAGAAATTTCTCTTATGTTTCTCTCACAAACTTTATATTAGATCTCTTTTTCCTTACTTATTTTGCAAATTATTTAGAGTTTAAAAAATCACTCTAAAAATAGAAATAAAAGGTTTATTTGGTCCAAAGTGTTTTGAAAAGTAAACAATCATCTACAAACACTTTTCAAAAATAAAAAGTTTTAGAGGAGACATTAGTGTAAAGACATAGCGATAACATATCTTTTTGGAATTCACTTTCTACCTAACTTGCTTCGTCATCCCTTTCCTGTGCTTTTGAGAAATTCCAATCAAAGATGATTCGAGCTTATATGGATGGTGTATCCAAAAGATCCATAGGAATGACAAGTATTGGAGGAATTATACATACTGAAGGCAACATCATTTTGGATTTTTAGGACTTCATTAGAAATGTTACCAATAATTCTATTAAGATGTAAGTCCTTACTAAAGATTTGTAATTAATTGCTCGGTAAGACATTTCATTTCTTTGCATTAAGTTGGATTCTCATGTAGTTATCAACATTCTATCCTCTTCCTCTTCTTTACATAAACACTAGACACTTCAAAATATGATTTCAAAAATCAGTATTATTAGAAGTGAGATACAAGTCCACACATCACTTATATGTAGAGAAGGAAATACAATAATAGATTATTTTGCAAATCAAGTTGATGTGATCCTAGATAGTGGGCTTTTTCATATAGATTTTATTTTGCTACAATTTTGGGCTTTAAAAGCATTTTTAGATTTTTGGGCCTTTTCATGTGTTTTGGCCCATAGATTCCTGGGTTTCTATTAGTATAGATACTTTGTTATTGTTCTTTGTGTTTACAGTTGACATTGTGAGATTTTTTTAATACAAAATTATTCAATTATTTTCTAAAATTAGTTTAGTTATTCTTAATTCTTATGAGTAAGTTTAAATTGATTCAATGAAAGATTGTTATTGTGTCATGACATATCAATCAACATCGACGTGTCGATTGTGACTATCCTATCATATCACCTATCTTTCCATTGCTTACATGTATCACATCACCAAGCATGTTTCTCTTATACATCTTTTATATATTACCCTCACCAGTATAATTGCTGTGTGCTAGATTTGATTAAATTAGATAGACTTGGACTCTCGAAATTTAAATTTAAAATAACTTGGTCATAGTTTTCTTCCTTTCTTCTTGTACTTTAATATTCTTATAAATTGTAAAGGAAGTAGTACTTCTTATTTCATCATCGCACGGCAAATTTTGTATGTACTTCTTCTAGCTAATTTATATGCAAGTTCGAGATCAGATAGTAACCACTCACCCTTAGTAGTGTTTTTGTTTGTAAAGAATCTAAACCTTAAGAGCATGACTGGTATATATGAATAGAATAAGATAAAAATGAAACGAATATAAAAATGAAATAAGAATAGGAATGGAATAAATATTATATAAGTTATCCCGTGATTGGAATGTACAAAAAATGACAAGGAATACAATTGTCATTCAGAATTTTATGCTCATAATTGACAAATAAAAATAAACATGTAAATACTACGAACATTCCTATAATAACAAAATTATCCTTGAATGATAATTTTTCATATAATTATGTATTAAAAATTTAATCGATACTTATATTATTCAAAACTTAAATTGGTTGAAAAAAATAAAATTTTGCAATTGAAAAAAGATTACCACACACAAAAAGATCATTTATTTACCAATCCAAAAACATCATCTTTTTTTCTCATAGCAGAGAGTATCAATCTTTTTTTATAGAAAACTTGATATAAAATAGTAAATAAAGATGAAAAAAATCATGCCATCCAAAAAGAAAATAGAAAGAAAAAAAAAGTATAAATAAGATTATAATTACGGTAGATATGATTTTTTGTGTTAGCACAAAATTTTTATAAAGGACAAATGCGTGCTTGATTGTATAAAAATTATTTACATTACTTATAAAATAAAAGATAAAGAATGAAATTTAAAATAGAAAAAATCAAAATAAATTAAAATTGAAAGAGAATATTGACCAAAAAAATATAATAAATTAAAATTTAAACTCATTGTCCGTGCATGTAAATAAAAATATTAATGGTAATAATTTTTACATATAATTTTTATACCACATCTTCGGCCATTTGAAGATGTTCCTTTTAGAACCACCTATGACAAAAGACATTCCCTAATATTTTATGTGTCGTGATTCTAATGTGATGCCAATTAGTGGAACAAAGTTCTTGACTTCTCGTAGAAGAGACATATCCACTAAAGACCATTCAAGACTTGTCAAGATTCTTGCTTTGACACCAGACTTGCTCAAATTTACTAAGTACCTCCTTAAACTTAAGAATAAGACTAATATATGCCTCAGAAAGATTAGAGTATCATCAGCAAATGGTAGATGAGAAATGCGTGGTGCTTTTTCTACTAATTTTGATCCCCTTTGTAATGTGGTTGGCAAATGGTAAATTTGTTTACATTGAAATCCTTGCTTTATTTGGCTCGTCTTAGTTCTTACTTCATATCCCTCGTTTGATTAAAGTGTTGTAATGGATGACACAGTCCTCTAAATCAATGTGTAGTATTGAATGAATGCTATTGATTTAAATCATATATGTAATTAGTTTCATTTACAATTTAAATCAAACTTAATAAGGCTCATCATTTAACAGCATGACAAATGTAATTGCACTTGGCACTTTTTAAATTTCAGGCCATCTTAGATCTTTTGTTATCCTTATGTTTATTAAAAAAATATTTATATTGAAAAACATTATATTATTGTCAGTTCGTTATATGAAGGTACTTTTAATTTAAAATATAATAAAAATATGAATATTATAAAGTATCATCTTTCGGAAAAACTGTAAAATTCTATATATATGCCAATTGTAAAATCAAAACCAATCATTTTAACTGGCAATATGCATGCATGATTAATTGTTATTATTATCGTAGTAGTAGTTGTTTCTTAGGTAAGATGCATTGAGGGTCTTATCAGCTAATTTCATCTAACCATTTAAAAAAAATGAATGATGACAATTATTTGCAATTTGAATATATTTCTTAAAATCAAAAAATATATACTTGAATATGTATGTGTCTATATATATATATATATGTATGTATGTATGTATGTATGTATGTATATATATTTGTATATAAACATTTGAAAAATCATACATAAGAGGGACATCTATGACTATATATGAGTGCAAAAATGAAAACAAAAAAAATCAAATAAATAAATATTACGAGCTAGCTGGTTTTTACTGAGAAATAAAATAATTAATATAATATTTTAAAAAGATGCGTCAGCAAAAAATCACTGTATGCATTCGTATATAATGAAGGATTAAGTGTTTTTTATATTTGTGATTATCAAGAATTTTTTTTTCGTTGAATGTGTAGCGAATAGATTGTGAAATTAAACATAAAATCAATTGATGTTCCCAGAATCAAGAAAAATAATAATAAAATAATTTAGGAAAAATTAATATAATTATAGCATTCAATTAGTAGTGAGATTACGGAGAACATGTTTATTAGTATTGTGATTATGTAATCAAAAAAATTTTAATTCGTTATTATATCCTAAATAGTTAAACAAGCATGACCAATAATTAAAGCACACATCTAAGAATTTAAACTAACACAGCTGGTATGCTTTTGAGAACAACTAAGAGTGTGTTTTGTTGGTAGAGAAAAACTACAAAAAAAAAAAAAAAGAATATATAAAAAATACAAATACTCGAGTTGTTCACTTTACACATTTTTATGTACATGTTCCGGTCGCATAGTTATCAATTTTTTTTTTTCCTAATTATAAATTTTATAATGACGAAATAAAGACAAATATTCTCTTGTAAATTAAATTTTCGTCATATTTTTTCCTTAACAACCAATTAAGTGTAGAAATTTTAGTCTCTCTCATTTTATTTTCCCTTGTCATAAATCAGACAGTGTTGGTTTCCTTTTCCTTTTCCTCTGCTCTAGTATTTTTCTGTCCTGGCGAAATCCATAGAGCAAACAAAGCGAAACTTAGGAAGACTGAAAAGTAAAAGACAATAATCGTGGAGGCCATCTCGTTTGGTGGATCTTCACTATCAACAATGAAAAATCATCAATTATTTCATTTATTCAACAGAAAGAGGAGAGTGGGATCTCATATCCCATCACAACCATATATATCCCAAAATTAAAATTGAAAGAAAAAGAAATAGGGGATTCAGTGTTCGAGGACGGAGTGATCTTCTTCTTCCACTTCGCTTGTGAAGAAATATATACAAAGATATACAAAGCCCCCATACACTGCTGTTCCAGAGAGCTGAGGTCCTTTATCAAAAACAAGAAAACCATAAGCTCCAAAAATGGCGAACGGAAATTTTGGAATTTGGGTATGGCGTGAGAAAATGTCCGACGTACTTTCCTTAATTGGTTAGAAAGCGCACGGCGGTGGAAGATCCGAACATCTGGTCCAGGACGATGACGATGGCCATGGCCGAGGTCGTGTCGATTCCGGGGTTTACGACCAGACGGAAAACGTCGGTCCCGAATGCTACCCCTCTGACGGAGGCTTCCTTTAGCTTGATCTCCGCCACTTGCCTTCGCTTGTCGTCGTACACGGCGCAGCACCGACGGGGGTAGGACCCCTGGATCTCGTAAAGCAACTCCTGCTTCGTCCGGCCGCTGCCGGCGGAGCTCACACAAGCCACGCACTTGGTGTTGAGGAGGTTCACGTTTTTCCTTACGAAAAACCTCGGATTATCGGCGGTCTCCCCGTCGAACACCAACCAGCTATCCCCCAGGCTGAGTCTCTGTGAATTAATTCACAATTCGACTTGAGCAAACAATCAAACACCATTTATCAATTCAATTCTATGATCAGTGGACTTCAACAATAACCAACAAGAAGCATACCTTGCGGCGGATGGTGAGAAGACAAGTGCCGGAAGCGTCCATGAGGACGATCTCGCCCTTATTGCCGGACATGTAGTTGTCCACCCGATAGATGAGGTCCCCATCGGCGTCGAAGACGGTGAAGCCGTCGCAGTTGAAAAGCAGCGACTTCTTCCACACAGTGAGCACCGCGGAATTAGGCTCGGACGATCCGCAGCAGCCAGCATTATTGCTGGACGACTTGGACAAGGGCGATGCAGCGTTTGGATATACCTTCGTCATTACCAGATTCAAGCTCCAATTCAGCCCACTCGATTCAAATCAAACTTCAGGGAGGAGGAGGAGGAAAACTACCGCTACTGTTGCTCGCAACTGATGGGTGAGGTGGATGCTCAGCGATCCACACACACACATATATTTATACGGCGCCCAGATTTGTGAGTAGGGAAGAGAACAAGAAACGGAATTGATGGGTAGGATCAAAGGGGGTGGTGGCGCACGATAGCGAAAGGCCACCATCGCGTGTCAACCATTGCCATTGCATCGAATCGTTGGGCGGAAAGGTCAGACGGGACAAGTGGGCGTCCCTTTCATGGATATTGAAAGGATATCGTTACCTCTGTTTTGGTTTTTAGGGTTAAGTTTATTTATATTTTTAAAAAAAATTCTGTAAAAAAAAAACGATAAAATTTTAAAAATATATTAATTGAAATATATGTATTTTTTAAAATTGAAGCCTAAACAAACATAACTTATCTCACTACTATCTCATGAACTGTCCTTCATAACTAAATTTTATCTCTAATAATAGTTAACTTGATCATTTTTATAAATTCTCTTATGTACATCTCTTAGTAAATCTATTTACGGTATTTAATAATTACTGTTAATTTTATATATCAATGAATTTAAAAGCCTCCATTTTTTTTCCTTCTCTTCATTATTACTATTATTCAAAATTCTCTCTCTCTCTCTCTCTCTCTCTCTCTCTCATTTTAATTTTCCTAATCTTTTTTATCACCTCTATTTTTTCCTTGCATATTTCTAAAAATATATAATTAAGTAGTTTTGTTTTATTATTTAGCTACTAAAAAAATATAGTAATTTTATATTTAATTACAATTGATCAAATTATTATAAGTATGCACATGTACAGAGTGTGCTAGTTTTATTAATTTTTATTGTTCTTGAATAATAATTGAAAATTAGGAATATCTTGTCATTAATTTAATTATTATAATAAATCAAAAGATCCTTTTTTTGGCAATTATATGGGTTCAGGATAAACTCTGTGAAATGGATACTGCTTACAAATACAACTTGTATGAAAAGATAAAATGCCTGTTAGGTTAAATCTAGGTTCTATTCTACTTAATTAAGTAATTTTCATAATGGCTATTTATCAAGAATAAATTTAATTGGTCATTAAGTGATTACCTAATTATTAACTGCCATTATTGGTAGTAGACTTAGATAATCTTATAATAATACATTTTAATTTTAAAAATTCATCTCAGCATTTGTAACATGGCTTCAACCCCACAAATTTGTTTTCAACGGAGGATCTGAATCTATTAGATATCAATTATGTAATAAATTATGTATCAATTGTACCAAACATTATTCTTTATTGAGTATAATCAAGTTAGTAAATATTTTTGTTAATTAGAATAGCACCTACGTTAAACTCTTGATTTCTCTAATCTAACAAAAGATTTTATTAGATTTGAAAAGTAAGCCTATGTTTGGTTTGAAACTTAGAGAAGGTTTTCATCCCTTTTAGATTTTCTCTATTGGAATATATATATATTCATCGAAATTTTCATTTAAACTTCAAATTCAAATTATTCTCTATTTTATATATGTATAAATTTTTGAATTCAATCATTACATATATTTATAATCAAATCAATGTTTATATAGATATACATACACTAAACTTTATATACTTTTAATTGTACTCAACAAACTAATTATTATATTCATATATAATCACATCATTCGTTCATCATTATATATTTTATACATGCACAACCACACAAATTCAAATTGTTTAAAATTTTTATCCCATTTAAATTTTGTAACATTACATAACATTTGTCACCAATAAGATTTTCATGATTTTCATCCCGTAATCAAATCTCAAACCAAATATAAAAGTTTAGCTTATCGCATGCTATTACTCTTTGAGATATTTTTCGAAGTTCATTGTATCATTAAATTAGTTTATACGATAATTTTTAGAAAAATAAATTTTGAAAAAAGTTACAAATATATGCACGCATCAACAACAAAAATAATATATTGGATAAAGTTAATAATAACTCAAATAAAAATTTAGGCTTTGTCTAGGACTTTTATTTGAACTCTTTTACTTTTGAATTTCTCAGAATGTGTAGAACCAACTAATCAAAACTAGGTAAAAAAAACAAATCAGTTTTAGGTATTTTTTGATTAAAATAAAAAAGAAATTTGAACCTTCTATAATATAAGTCAAAAAAATAAAATTTTAAACTTTATTATGAAATTTCTGACATTTTTGCCTCTGGAATATTTAATTAGTATATACAATTTTCACTATTTGTTTTTTATTCGCCTATTTATTTATTTTTGTCTATATATTATTCTAATTGAGTTATTGAATATTTAATTATTGTATCTTTAAATTAAAAATTTTCATATTAATTGAGTTTTTCTTATTTTCCAAAACTATTGTTTTCAATTTTTACATTTATAATTTTACTTTGAAAATAGCTAAGTTTTTCTTTATATTTCACATTTACTTTCCATTTTTCCAGATTATTAATTATCTTATGCTTTATCAAAAACTTATCATTTAACATATTAATCAATTAAATTGAATATATGTTGTAATATTGATCAAATATAGTTACATATGTGTGTGTATTATATTATATTTTATTCTATATAATTCTAAATGATAGATTTTTGAAAAATGATCGATCTAATCAATCATCAATGATCCAATCAATTTTGCGATTCAATTATCAGTCTTTTAAAAACATTGTTTGCGTGTGTTATTGAAAAATAAATAAGTTTAAAAATAAATTAAAAAGATAGCTGCCAAAGCATGGCGTTGATGTTTGAGTTGAACATACGTGGCAAGTTGCGAGGTCAAATCAACCACTAATGATATTTTTCTCTCTCTCTATTCTTATTGGTTATCCTTCAACCTAAGTTTTAAATCATAAAATATATTTAATTTCGCTGCCAAATAAATCATTCAACATCTTAATTTAAATTTAAATTTAAAATTTTATTCATACATATATATATATATATAATTAATTAATTATTTTTCAATCATTACACTTATTCATAATTGAATCGACACATACATATATACTTATATTTATTTTTATTCATATCTTATAACAAAATTATTATCACTATAAACTATTACACCATCCAAATATTATCATATATATTTCATATATAAATTTAAATAAATTATATTATTCATTACATTAAAACATTTTTTATAAATATACTACTCCTCTCAATACAACTTCGACTTCAAACCAAAAACCCCTCTCCCCATCATAGTCATTATAATTAGTTTCATGGCTTGAGTACGATAAAATAAAAAAAAAAATGCATTGACTCATTATTGTGAAAATAAATAAAAACAAAATAAAAAGAAGGGTTAGCTAGATTTCATTTTCATAGGATAATTTTCATAATAAATTATTTAGTGGTAGAGGGCGGGCCGCCCAATCTGTGCTTCGAAGACAAAAATTTAAATAATAATGATGAAAATTCAATCATTTGTTGAAAATGAAATTAAAATAAAAATAAATGCGTGGGTGAGAATGGATTTGCGGTGGGAAGAAGACATGTTAATTACTTAATTCAATTGATCAACTCCTTGCTCTCTGCCCATAGATATTTTCTTAATCTATTGTTTATGAAGAAAGACCAACTCTCACCTCAACGCATGCGCATGCATAATCATCCCAATTAACCATGTAATTAAGATTTTTAGTTTGTTTCAATAATATGTAAATTTATATTATTAGTTTAATTGAAAAATAGAACTACTTAGTTATAAGTTTCTAAAAAGATACAAAGAAAATGATTAGAGGTGGTCAAAAGATGAGAAAAAAAAATGTTAATTTAAAAAAAAGAGAAAGAATTTAAAATAATATTAATAAAAAGAAAAAGAAAAAATTAGAAGTATAATAATTCATTTATATTAAAGAATAGAAATAGTTGTTAAATAATGTAAATAAATTTATCAAGATGGACACTTTAAAGGATTTATTAAGAAGACGAAAGCTGGTCATTATATGAGATAGTATCATAATACATAATTTAGACAGTAAAAATAATCAGTTAGGAGGGGTAATTAGAAAAAAAAAATCATTAAAAGACTAACTGAAGGTCTTAGTAATAACATAATAATATATACATGATCTGATAATACTTATAACAATTTTATAAATATCGATAATATCTTAGAAGTTGTTGGATATTATTTTATGAAAAGAAGCTAAATTTTTTTCTTTAAAATAAAATTTACGTGCTCTTAGACTTTAGAAACATTTTAAAAATTACAAGAATTTATAAATTCTTAATTGTAAGCTTAGTCAAACTTCAAACACCTTCTTAGCCTTAACAATTTGTATAAATATTTTTCTTTAATAAATATTATATTACGTACCTTTCTAATATGCAGATTATAGTGAATAACACATTTATCGATGTGTTTGTTGGACACCCGTTATTCATATTTTTAAGCACTACCAATCAAGAATATGAAAAAAAAAAAAAAAAAGCACAAAAATGGGGAAATATCTAGACAAGAGTATGACATTAACGCAAAATAGTGGCATGGCACTGAAAATTAATTTTAATAAAAATGGCCATTAGTTGATAATGTGAAGAGGGAAATATGAAAGGAGAGAAAATAAATAAATAAATGATGAGATAAATAATTCAAGAGAGAAACAATTAAAAAGATAAATGATTTCAACGTGGACCATAAATAGGGATGTTTTTATATTGGAGTATGTTGGGTGAAGGAAAGGATTGTTTGGCGACGCTTTTAAATTCGAAGAATGATATTATCTAGGTCACTTTGTTATTGGCTCGATTAATTTGACCATTTCAATAGAAGTATGTAAACATGCATTCACATGCCCAATAATATCGGGATTAATTTTAAAATAAATTAAATTAAATTAATTAGTGTGTCAAGTGATGAATTTTAGAAGCGACATTTAAAAATTTAATAACACAATACGAAGAAAATTATTATGAAAATCCAAAATAAATATAATTAAAATTCAAAAGTAACAATAAGAACTTTGGAAAATTAGTTTTAAGAAAATAAACAAAGCTTGATTGATATGAAATTATTAACTTTTGATACAATATTTAAAATTTTAATTATTCAATATATGTTAAAATAAATAAACTTAATTGAAATAAAAGTCAAGACAAAAGATAATTAAAGAAAACTAGGGTTTTTTATTTTTTTATTCTAATTAATTTTTTAATTTAACAAAATAACCTATTTTTGAAATTATTATTAATCAAACTAATATCGCCGTTTCAAATGACGAAAAGACGTCAAATGAGATCATCTTGCCGTTTGAAACGTTTAGATACACTTTTCTTTCTTTTAAAAAACGTTTCGTTTTTCTCTCTGTATTAATTGACCCGAAATACGACGTATCTCACCGTTTGAAACGGTGAGATAGACTCTAATTGGTCCAAGTTGAAACGGCGAGATAGATTCTGATTGACCCAAATTACAAGCCGTATCTCGCCATTTGAAATGGCAAGATAGCTTTGATTTATGCATAAACACGCTCGAACGCTGTTCATTGTCTTCCCCGATTTCTGCGAGCAGGCACCCCAACCAACGAATTTCTGTACAAACACGCCCGACGGATTTCTGCACAAACATGCCCGAACGCCCGAACATCCCACCAACGGATTTCTGCAAGCAAGCTTATTCCCGAACGCACGCACGGAGGAGCTTCTTCCTGACCCACCCACATCCTTATTCCCGACGCACGGACGCACAGATTGGAAGTTTTGGATTCAGATCGATTCCAAAACTTATTTTTTTCAGATCGGTTTCCCAACCCATTTTCAGATCTGAAGTTTTGGGTTTATAATTCTTCTATTGACAAACGGTGCATCTTGATCGATTTTCTAATATTGTCCAGCCTTAATTTTTCCCAATCCATTATTCAATTTATATTTTTTGATTTGTAACCCGTTTTTTCAGTTTGGGTGTTTTGATTTTTTAGCCTTAATTTTTACAGTCTGTTTTTCAGTTTGGGTGTTTTAATTTTTTAGCCTTAATTTTTACAGTCTGTTTTTCAGTTTGGGTGTTTTGATTTTTTAGCCTTAATTTTTACAGTCTATTTTTCAGCTTGGGTGTTTTGATTTTTTAACTTTAATTGTTAACAGATGTGTTTGTATATTTCAGGAAACTCCAGTTAAAATTTGTAGAAACAAACACGGTGTTACCGCTATCAAAATTTGGAGCAACAAATGAGCTTATCACAGTAAGAATTTGGAGAAACAAACATAGCGTAATTGCAGTCAAAAATTGGGCAAACATACACGGCTTATCATCATAATTTATTTTCTAATATGAATGTTCATATTTTGTTATATTTAGGTTCCAAATAAAATTCTTGTATTATGGTTGAAGTTGTAGTTTGTCATTAGTTGCTAATTTTTCCTGTCACATTAACTATAGTGTAAATAGGGACAACCAAATAAGTTTGAAAAATCTCAATTAATATTAGATGAATAAAAATTACGTACTTAAATATTTAATACATAAAATTTAAGAATATTAAATGAATGAAAAATATGGACTTAAATATTTAATACATAAAATTTAAGAATATTAGATAAATAAAAAATATGAAGGGTTTTTTAATGTAGTTATTCTAATTAATTTTTCAATTTAACAAATGGAACCCACTTATAAATCTTTTATCAATTTAACCAATATATCAAATAAGAATATTAGATGAATGAAAAAATATTTAATTAAAATACATTCAATTCTTAAATATTTAATATATAAAATTTGGAAAACATTAGATGAAAAATATTTACTTAAATATATAATTATTCTAGAAGTTTGAAAGATGAATTATTTATATCATGTTATAGATGTGACGTTTATATTTACTATATTTGTATATACCATATTATAGATGTGACGCTTATATTTAATTGCATCATGCATGTAAACTGTTTGTTTTGAAAATATGGCATTTGAGGGTGATTTTCAAATTGTGCTATATTGGGGGGTTCGATTGTGCAAAATTCGAACAGCATAAATTACAATATTGTGCCTCGTTATTTGCAAAACATACGTCGCACTACGAATTTTGTTGAATTGGAGACGATGGTATATGATTTAACTGGAGTGGATCAGAATTATTATGTCATTCATTTGAAAACAAAATTTGTGTTAAGAGATGCATTTGAGGGACATGATGTAGTCCTACTACGGATTGAAAATGACATAAATTTGCAGTTCTTATTTAATCTGATCAATCAAGTTATATATTTAGATCTGTACATCGAAATAGAACGAAGAGATTGTGACAATCAGTATAGTGTGCCACGTATGGAAGGGGAAACAGGTCAAACCTCCCACCGACCATTCTTTGGAACTCGACAGAGCAGTAGGATGCCCTTGATCAGCGTTAACTCATATGGGCATTCAAAAGTGTGACATGTTATCTGATCTTAATACACATGCATAACATTTTGGATCGGACTATGGAGGTAGGTCTTGTATTTCGTCACAGCCTGTAGCAAATATTGGCGCAGGAGCAGTGGCTTGCATGGATGATGATAGCGAGATGCTTTGTGTTGCCCATGAGCAACATGTATACCGATCAATATCTGATATCAATGATAGAGATTATGGAGATGAGGGAGATGATTAGGATGAAGAAGATAAGGAGCAGTCGATATCAATTCGATGCAGTAGGGCGAGCGAGCACCATGCCAATGCACTCTTCAATCCTTGAACATGAATATGTGACAGAGCCATCAACTGTGCCTTTGTGTTCAACAACTTTTCCAGTACTTGAACATGTGACAGAACCACTGATGGTACCATTGTATCCGTCTGTGCTCTTTTTCTCACAGGCAAAGTCAAAAATAACAGCTGACAGTATTGAAAATCCCCATGGTAGATGGAGCACGTACTATGACGAGCACAAAGGAGAGCTTCATTTGGACATGATGTTTAAGAACAAAGGTCATATTCAAGCAGATATGAAGGATTATTCCGTGACACATGTAAAGCGAGAGTACCGTATGGTAAAGAGTATGCCCAATATGTGAAAGGTTAAATGTAGACATACTACAATTGATGAATTTTGTGACTGGCACCTTAGGGCTTTTTTAAGGCAAAAAATAAGGTTGTGGAAGACAACTAGATACGGCGAAGCTTACACTTGTCTCTCAAGGGACCTAATGATGAATCACACAAATTTGAATAAAAACATGGTAACTGCAATTCTCATAGGGTTGGTTTGTCAAAATCCTACTATTGAGATAAAAAATATTATGCAACTTGTCAAAGATCAGCACGGTTATGAGATTAATTATGTAAAGGCATGGTATAACTTGAAATGAACCATTGAGAATGTGTATGACACGTGGGAAGACTCAGTGAAAAAGTTGTCTATCTACATGAGAGCACTACAGAAATGAAATCTAGGCACTGTTGTCGAGTGGAGACACATTAACACCGGAGTGCCAAATAGGATGATGCTATGTTATTTATTTTGGACTTTCAAACCTTGCATCAATAGATACTAGCATTGCAGGCTAGTGATTAGTGTAGATGGCACGCACCTATACACGAAGTATTGTCATAAGTTATTGATTGCAGTTACTATTGATGCTAATCAACAAATGTTACATCTTCCTTATGCCTTGGTAGATAAAAAAAAATACAGAATCATGGGGTTGGTTTTTGTAGATGTTGGAGCGATATATTATATGTGGCAGAACATATACTTGTCTTGTATCCGACAGACATCCTGGTCTTCTTCCTGCTGTCGAGAACATTGATGCTTTCAAGACCTTGAGAGGACAACACCAATTTTGTCTTCGACATTTATGTACAAACATTTTAAAAGCTTTCAAATCTCGACACCTGCATAATCAATGTTAGAGAGCAGATGCTGAGAACCAAGGGAATTTTTTTTTTTTCAAACTCTAGACCATATAAAGCAAATTAATTTGGAGGTTTACAACTACTTGCAAGCAATTGATAAAGAAACATAGGCTCTATCCTTTGACGGAGGCTAAAGACATGGTGTACAGACAACTAACATATCAGAAAGTATTATGGGGTAATGAAGGGAATATGGCGGTTGTCGATATGTTCAATTGTGCAAATGACATTTAATCGGGGCGTCGCTAAATTCAGGCAAAGATTAATGGAGGGTATAAATTTTATGTTATTTATAAGACTAAAGTAAAATGAAAAGTAAGAAAAGAATAATAATAAATAAAAAGTAGGTTGAGAATTGTGAAGTGATAAAGTATAATTAAACAAAATTACGGGGGAAGTGAAACAAGGATATATATATATATTAAATCAAATTAAAGGAGTGAGAAGAAAAATTAAAAAAATGCGAAAAATAATGAGTATTTTGGCCCTTTGACATGGTGCCAAGCAAAGTATTTATTCTAACGGCAAGAGTCGATAAACAGTGTCGGCAAACAAGACCCATGACCCGATGTGCACATAAATAATTGTGAGATGCATAACTAAATGGTACGCCTAATAATTACAAAACAATATAAATCAAAGTTAGATATTATTAAATTTCAAGTGAAGGAAATCGCTCTAAAACATTCACAGTAATTAATATTAAAATAAGATTGAACCATAAAACAAAATAATGCAAATATAATTTAGAATAAGTATCGTGATTATGTACTTAAAAATTATGACAAAAAAAATATGTTAATGAAAACCTCGAAGACATCGAGTAGAACATTGAAAAATATGTCGTGGTTTTCATGCTAATATGGACATGTTTTGGTCAAATTAAGATTGTTGTTAACCATAGAAGGATTTAACTTGGTGGAATATTGTCTGCTACATTAAGCATTTAAAAAATTAAAATTGATTTTGAAGATGGTAATGGACAGATTTGAGTTTGTGAAATGGAGGAAAAATGATTTTGTAGACTCTAGAAATGAAAAGTTACGTGATTTGAAGTAAAATACAAATTTGAATGTACTAATAGCTCTTTCAATAAATATTTTAAATTAAGGATAAGAGAATATCTTAGATAATTAATATTGTGACAACCAAAATTTAAACTCTAAACGGTTAAGCCATAATAAAAGAGCAAGCGTATATATGTATATATGTATGTATGTATGTATGTATAATCACAAGTTGTTGACCCAATTAAGAAGAAAGTTGACCAATTCTATTTTTCTAGTTTTTAGAATTTAATAAATTAAAATTCTTGGGTTTATGAAAAATAGTATATATTTTAAATAAATAAAAAATTGTGTTGCTTAGAAAATTAGCTTTTATTAATGACAAGCCTACTAATTAATGTTCTACTAAACAACTTTCCAATATTAAATGAAACATTTTTTTTTAATTTCTTACCATTTTTTTTCTATCACATTTCATGTTCCGTTTCATGAGATTTCCCAAATAAAAACTTTATTCATGTACGTATAAATAAGAAATACATAATTAGATGCACCTTGTAATAATTTTGCTATTAATATTCCCATCAATTTCAAGAGACCTTTCTAGTGGCACATAATCTTCATTAATGAGACCAAACAACATATATCTATAGATCAGTTATGCCCAAACTGAAACAATAAACCACATATTCAAAATTAAACATATCCTTCAACAAGATAACTATAAATCCAAAATTTTCAAACCATTCATATCAATCAAACACTAATTTATCAAAGCCATAATATATTCCAAGGTTTGGCCTGTCATGTCATGCAGATCAATGTTTCAAAACTTCAAAGTATTTCCAACACATATTTGTGGAGTTGAACTTAAGCACGCGAAAGTAAGCAGCTTGATTTAGGCATTCAAGTTCAAGAAATTCTTGTTAAAACCAAATTAAACATAGCCACTAATCATAACACAAAAGTTATTAAAGGACTAGTTTCATCTATAAATTTCAAAGAAAGCATGCAAGCCAATACGAGTGTGCTTTCTGGCAGCACGGCTGAAACTGTGTTTGCAAATGAGAAAAGCTGTGATAAACTTGTTGTTGAACAGAGTAATGTGATGGTTTCTGATGATCCAGAAGGTAAGAACTTGAAAAGTACTGATTGTTGGAAATGTTGCTCGTTCGAGTGCCATCTGGTCTTATTACAGAAGATTACAGCTGACACGAGGACTACAGCTGATCATGGTTGATATTCTGTGGAGGCGGCAACCTTAATTGTCAATCCTGACTTGAAACGTCAAGAACAAATACCTGAGTCAAAAGGGGAAGAAGATGCTCCCGCGGCTGATGAGGCAAGTCAGCAAATTATGGTTTGTAGCATATTTTGATGAGTAAGGATTGATGCCGATTGAAAGTTGTGAAGTCCCTTTCTGTTTGCTTTTTCGATTCTTTTGATTAACATAGTAATACATTATCAAAGGGTAATTATGGATGACCAAAGAACTATAAGAGAAGACGTTTTAGACATCGTCTTACGTACCACCTTCACTGGCTAAGGTAGAATGAGGATTATTAACTGAGGCTATTGCTCTTTAAGGTTCAAATGGCAAACAAGAACAGACACATCATTCACTCATCATCAGCATTAAATTTTTTGCGACGGTTTTGGGCTACATATGGATCTGTCCAGTCGTGGGGCTAAACTAAGTTCAGACCAAAGCAAAGAATTTTGAGGCATCTGGCATGGCTAACTGATCATGATTAGAGGTGAGCACTTATGCCCTCGGCAATGTTGAATCACTTCCACTCGAGAATTTTCATAAATGTCGTACGCTGTGAGTGTAAGCATGTCAGTATGTCTATTATATTTGCATGAACCAAACACAACATAATTTTGATTAGGTCCCAAGCCCACAAATATGATGTGTACTAATTCTTGTCATAGCTGCTTTTGGGAATGAAAACAGCAAACCTACATGAGAGAGTAGAAGGGATGTTGGAGCTCCGAGTGGCAAGTGATGTTTGGCAGTCAGGTTGAAGCTCGACATATACCTAATCTCCAACTGAAAATTCCTTATCCTTGGGCCCTTGGTCTGCTAATCTCTTCATTCGTGCTAATATATATATATATATGTGTGTGTGTGTGTGTGTGTGGCATTATGGTTAGAATATTTTCATTTGAAATTAAATTTATGAGTGTAGATTTCTTATATGTATGAGTGTAGATTTTGTACAGTATAAATTATTATGCATGTTTTTGTTATTATTCTTAGTTCTTTTTGTTTTCGGACTTTCATATATTTTAGGTCATATGAACTTTAAGATTAGGATTTAATAAATTTTAGTATAACTGCATATTTTGTTTAGTTGTAATGAAGATAATGGAATTATTTAACACTTTGATTTTTCTTTAGAATAAGATTTTTTTTTTCAAAATTAGTTGAGTGATTCTTAATTCTATAAATCAGTTCAAATTGATTCAAAAGAGCAATTTTTATTTGAATTGTAATATATTAATCGATTACGGTGTGTATTACACCCCACATCTAGGTCTGTAATATGACGATACCTTTAAAACTTTTGTTTTGAGAATACCAAAGCTCAGGATATCAAAGTACTAAAATCATTTATTACAAAATATAAGATACTATATTTCTAAAAATTTTCAAACTTAGACAAGACTTTCTCAAAAACCCTCAAAATGTTAATAACAGTCGAACATTAAAATTATTACGAGCCATTATCACTCGACTCATCAAACTTAAAACATTTAAAATTACAACTTATTGATAATTTAATAACAAACTTAAGTTAATTCTCAACCAGCTTCGTCACCGACCCCAAGTCATCTCGTCTTTGAAGTCTTTGACTACGAAAAGGTTTTTAAAAGAAAGTTTGTGAGCAAAAAGTGCTCATTATGGATTTTCTATTTTATGAAATGTGAACAGTTTAAAATATTTACAAAAACTATTTTTAATAAATTTTTGCATATAAAACATTTTTGATAACATTTCATGAGCAACGTATGTAAGTGAAAAACTCCTTGCAACATCATTTCGTCCTGTAAACCACTCATTGATTTGGACATATCGTGTACTAACTTCACTGATTAAAACCTTAGCCTTGAATCCCAATTAAAAAGGGTTATATCCAATTGAAATGGTCACTTAACTAAAACGACTATCTCAATTTATAACTCCAATTAAGAGAGTAATTTAAAATCTCAATATTTGATTCCAATTGAGAGGGTCAGGTGGCTTAATTTTTTATCCTTGATTGAGAGAGTCGCCTACAACTAAATGATCCTTTAACTAACTCAATTGTATCAATCTATATTCTCGATTGAGAGGGTTCACGTGTTTCTTGACTGAAGGGCCAAAAATTTCATACCCGTTTAAGAGGGTTATAACTAGTTTCACTACACTAACTAACTACCAATAAACATCATCACATAAATCATTTTCAAATCAACTTGTCTAGTAAAAATGTAATACAAATGCATCGGAATATGTGTTTGCATCCAAAACATGTTCATAAGGCATTTTCAACTTAGCGTAAATAATTTCCAAATATAAGAGCTATAATAATTTTGGATAGAAATAAGTTTTTTTTTATAAAAGAACTTCATGGAAATTTTGAAATCATATTTGAAAACATAATTTCGTAAATATTTTGTAAAGCAGTGCTAGCCTACTAGATTTGGTTGTACCTCAGCCTTAGTTTCTTGAGTTCTTATTAAATCATAATAATCCTCACTTTAAATTCTAATTTAACAAAAATTCACTTGCTATACTATTCTTAGTTGTGACCCAAGTCTTTGAGATAATTTTATCCTTCACGGATTCATACTATTTCTCGTTTAACCCAATTGAGTTTTTTTTTTTTTTCAATCCAGAAACTTGCTATCACATTAATATAATTTGGCTTCTCCTAAATTAACAAATTAAGAAATGATTTTTCATGGATAAAATATATTTTCGATTTTAATTTAATAGGGCTTCATAAAATTCAAGTATTATACTCTATAAAAGAATTCATAATCATTTCAAAAAGTATATTTAAAAAATCAAACTTGCTAGTATATGTTTGGATTGTCACATTCACTTTTTTTTTTTAGTAACACCCAACCACATTCCCAATTAATAAATTTAGTCAACTCAAATCATCCTTATTGCCATAATCATGGTTTAACCCATTTAGCTCCCTCTTCATCAGCTTGTTGACCCTTCATTTCTATCTTACCCCATGTCATCTTAATCCAGCCCTTTCCTTATTCATCATACACAATTGGAATTTTATTTCTCATTTATTACTGATGGGATAGGCTTCCGATTATCACAGTGTTTCAATTGTGGCTCTTGTCTGACACCATCTATTCAATTCGTAGGATTTGATTTCAATTCTATTACTTTAAGAGGGGCAATTAAGTGAATGATTTGCACTCTAAGAATTTGAAATTCAGTCCAATTTTCTGTTGATTTATTTCTTGCTATCATTGGGTACATCTGATTATGTCAATTATCTTAATCAACTACCACCTCAAGATGGCTTTTAAAAAAAATACAATATAATCAAGAGATGGATATGATACTGGAAATACTTTTGCAAATATGATTAAGATGTAGAAAATCCTAATAAATTAAATAAAGTGATAATTATAATAATCTCTATAAAATAATCTTTACTCATTCACATATTTAAGTTTTTAGAATTTAATATCTTTAAATTTTATTCTAAAAATATAATAAAATAAATATTATTTATCCATGCCCAACACACTTGTAATTTAATAATTTTTTTAAAAAAAAAAAAAACTTTCAGTTTCGCTTTACAAAAGGAGCGTGAAGGCTAAGGTTTCGATATTCTGCTTTAGAAGCATCCAGAATCTGGCAAGCGTCGGAGATAAGGAATTATGGGAGACCGATGAGAGTGGAGGCACAGGGACTACGTTGGCATGGGAATAATGGCTGGTGTGAAATTTTGACATTATTAAGGGAAAGAGAGGTGACAGACAGGCTTCCCCATTTGAGTGCATCTTTTCCCTTTCCTTAATTCTTTTTTTAAATAAACACACACACTCAAATATTCCTATAAAATAAATATATTCCAGTATATGTATCTATTATATCTGTAGTGGGCCTTTTAAATGAATCTCTCTCTCTCTTTCCGCCCACCGATTTGCGACCATGGGTTTTCGAGTATGTGTGTCCAAAAATTAGTTACTAATACAACATAAGATACAGCAGGACAAATTGTCCTTTCCTTACCTGACAGAAGTGAAGTCTATTATCGAGATGAGATGAAGCTGGAGATGCGTGCGAATGAGGAAGACAGCAATGTGTTTGTTTATAAGTGGAAGATGAGATTAAATTATTGGTGGTTTGAAATGATATGTTGCTCGACTGATCATCAACACATTCAGATTCCCTTTTGAGTTACGCCATTCAAGGATCCCACCGAAGGGCAACGTGGGACTTCATTATTATTATTGTGCCAGAAGACTGGGCGTTCTCTAGAGTTTTGGCTCCTTCCATTGCCCCTAATTAATTAATCCTTTTAGCCATGTATGCGATCGTGACACTTTAATGGCACCTCTTTTGTGTTGTTGATGATGATGAATGAGAATGTGTGGTGCTTGCAAGTGTAATGCGATTGAAAATTAATTATAATGTTGGATAATTTGTAATCCTATGGTAAAATTGAGGCCACGCCCTCCGTTGTTGTGGGGGCTGATTTCCCATCAATAATTAGTAATATTTGGTGGTGTGGACGGGTGACTTCAGCACTCGTTGTTAGTTTAGTGTTAGAATAAGTAACAAATAACCAAATACGTAATAGAATAATTTTAGCAATTCTTAGATGAAGACTTGTATTTGTGTTCACTCCACTTTACGAAAATGCTGACACTCACTTAATGATGTAATTTGCATAAATGAAAACAAGAAATTGTTTACGAAGTTTAGTGTAAATACATCTACATCTGCAGGGGCTCTTCTAGTGGAAATGAGTTCACGAAAATCAATGGTTTGTATAACTTATATAACACAATTTGAACCTCACTTTAGCAGTTCCACTTTCTCACATTCAAGTTCAAGTGTTATTCTATACTGTCTACTTGGTAGAAAAAAGATCTAATACTGAATAACCTCATCCTTCAATCAAAGTGAAGTATTAAAGGCTATGTAACTGCGGGTCTACTTGGATTGGTCAGAATCCTATTCACTCCACCGTAGCCATGCACCAACCCTGCTTCTTTTGTGTGTTTGTATATTCACTCATCACATGTCTGTATCTTCCACACTCAAAGCATTGCATGCCCTTTCTTTGAGTGTCGCTTTTCATGTCTCTCTTATTCTTCAAAGATATATCTTCACTAGGCTTCTTGGAGTTGTTGCCTTTTTTGTTTAGATTCAACCTCTTTTCTTTCTTGATGAGGTGTCTCAACCTTTTTATAATGAGTCCTCATCCGTATTAAAACATTTGTCCTTCCTAGGTTGTTTTTCCATTCGCAAAGCATTTTCTTTTCTTTCTTAGCATGTGCCATGTTCATTTTATAAGTTTGGAGCAATCCAATGAGCTCGTCCAAGCACATAATATCTACATTACTTGCCTCTTTTATAGCAACAACCGTAGTTGCAAACCTATCTAAAAGTGGCCTCAAAGCCTTCATCAACAATTTTGACTCTAAATACTTCTCCCAAGTAGATACGCTTGGTTTGCTATATCCCTTAACTTTTCCTTAAACACTACAATTATCTCATCATCATCCATACATACGTTTTCAAATTGCAAGGCCAACAATTGCAGTATTGATAGTCAAACTATGCTTGTGCTGTCATAGACATTTTGTAGAATGTCCTAAATTTCTTTTCTGAATTCACAAGTAAAAATTAATTTGAATTGTTTTTTGTCCACTCCTATGAATATAACATTTATAGTCCTGGAGTTTCTTAGGGCTACACTTTTTTCTACCAAAGTCCATTTGTTCACCTCTTTGGTCATCATCTTACCATGCTCACTCAATGTTACAAGTGGTTGTCATCCTACAATTATGGTGAGTCATGTATTCTTATCAATTGATTTGATGAAGGCACGCATTCAAGCTTTTTAATAAGAGTAGTTCAAACCATCTAGTAACAGTGAGTGTGTCACCGATCATTGATGCACCTTCTCTCATATTCATCATCCACATGCACTAATCAAAATGCAATCACAATGGTGAGTGTGTTACCTATCACTGGACATCAATATCATAATAATATTTCTTGCATATGGCAATGATTTTATTATACTTAGATTATCACATGTGTTACATAAGCGTGGGAAAAAATGGGGTGGATGGGTAGATAAGGGGGTGGATGGGTAGATAAGAGAAAGGTATTGATTGTGATAAGTGAAAAAATCATGGTAAAAAATGATAAGATTTAAAAATCTGCTCCCTCTGTATTGGAAGCTTGAACTACGGTTTGTTCCCATGTTATGGCTTCACAAATGCACATGTTATGTCGTGTGCTGTTGAGTAGGACAAAAGAGAGGTTGAAAGGTGACGGCTTAATTTTGGAAAAACAATGGCTATGTAAATTTGTTTCTTAATTATCGTAGATGAGAAAATTTTGGATGTTTCGAGTAAAGATGAAAATTATATTTTGTTTGTAATATTTAAGTGGGTTAAAAAATTATATATATATATATATATATATATTTAATATGTAATAATAATTGAATGATGTGATAATATATAGAATTATAGGATAATAAAAAAATAAATGTGAGTAGAAAAATAATAGGTACTAATTTGATTGTGAATATGTATATAGTAATTGGAAAATTATAAATTAGTTATTAAAGATAAAAGAGATAATTTTAAATTTGTACAGTAAAATACTTAATTTATAAGTTTTTTAAACAGCCATAAACAACGTTTTAAAATTGAACTAGCTGATTGGATTACTACCAATTCAACTATTTTTAAAAAATTGTTCATTTTAAATTATATAATATATTTATACACACACATATAATACTATTAAAAATATTATAAAATTAATTCAAATCAAAAGACAAGTTTTAAATGTAAATTTAAAAATGTAATAATTCAAAAAGGATCAAAAAATATTACAAAAATACAAAAAAAAACTAAATAAATTCAAAGCAAAATGTAAATACTGAAAATGAGTTTTGTAAAAAAAACACAACACAATTAACAGAAAAAACTTTAATTTCAAAATGCTACATTAAAATTTCCAATAACTTAATAAAAATAATTAAATAAATACAAGTCAAAGAAATAGATAGTGAAAAGTAAAAATAAAATCAAAAGAAAATATAAAAAATTTTATTTATTTTTATTTTTTTAAAGGGCCAAATTTTATTTATAAAATTTTTATTAACAAAAAATTAAAAACCAATTTTGATCGATTTTTGATTAGTTCTTCTTAGTTCAAATGATAAATGGTTTTTCATGTAATCGAACTTGAAAACTAGCTGTCCCAATCAAACCAGTTGGTTCGATCCGGTTTTGAGAACCTCGGCTATGAAGAACGGTAAATTTAGAAAGTAAAATAGCCAACGTGAACTCACAAAGAATATTCTGATAATATTCCCTTGCACTAACATATGGACAAACCTTCTTGCAGTCCAAATCACAGCTTGTCGTAGCCCAGAAGTTTTCTTCCTGACTACATCCTTAATCTCCACGCATTAGGCAAACAGATATTATTTGAGGCAGTACGCATGTATATGCCCATGCAGTCAACTGAAGAAATTCAACCATGTAACTTGTCCAGGTTCAGAAATGAGAATTGTGCATATCAAAGAACTTAAATTTGTTGTTGAGTTTGAACTGAGAAGCAGCCAAAAGGAACGTCGACTCGTTTCTAGAATGGGAATCTCCTAAAAATCTTTTCACTGAAAGGCACATACCAAGAATATGCCTGCATCAACATTTCATAAATCGTGATTCTGCATTCCATTCTCTTTCCCTTCTCTTTAAAAGGTTGAGGAGGAGGGGAGGCCCAGCCAAGATACCAGATTTTATAGACAATAAGCATCATGACAACAATTGATATAAAGCACCATACTCATATATTCAAAACTAGCAAAAGTGCTTCCTTCACTTAACCTTAGATTACAGTAATATCAAGAAGGTATGGAAAGAGACTAAGACACAGGACTCTCAACACCCTTTTCACATAGATGTGCTCCTTATTGATAAGTCAGGTGAGAAAATTGAGTCATCTGACTTGAACAGGTTCAGAAATGAGAATGTGCATATCAAGAACCAGACTTTGAATAGGAAGAAATTCACAAGCAGCCAAGTCAAAACATCAACAAATTTCTAGTCGTACCAAAGGAAAAATGATCATTTCATTTCTAGAAAACCTTTTCACACAAAGGCACAAACCCAGAATATGCCTGCCTCAACATTTCATAAATGGTAATTCTTCATCCCACTTTTTGTTTCCCTTCTTTTTTAGGAGATGGGGAGGAAGTGAGGCACAGCCAAGATTCCAAACTTTAGAAACAAGAAACATCATGAGAAAAAGAATTGAAATAAAGCTCCATACTCATATACTCAAATTAGCAAAACTGCTTCATTCACATCCCCACCCCATATTACAAAAGCAACACTAAGGCATGGAAAGAGACAGTAGTGTCTCGACACCTCTTTCACATGGATGCACTCTTTATTCATAATTACGCTTTAATCTCCTTTTACGGTCTAAATCCTCATCCTCTCACTTGCGAGGAAAAAGGCGCAAAAGGGATTTGATATGAAACATTCACAAAAAGTAATAACGATGATGAAAAAAATAAGATCCCCAATTTTTCATGTTGGCTTCCCTTTGATTTTCGCATTTTTCTCCACAAGAAAAGGAGGTGAATTGAAGCCCTCCGCGCAGAACAACATACAAAAGGCCCAGCTCCATGGAGCATGTAGTCAGGTTAAATCCGCCACTAATGATGTCACTCCTCCATTTATAATCCATGGATGCACTGAAATTAGCAACCAAACCTCACATCAGAAAAGGTGGAAAAACAATCCGTAAAACAAATCCTAAATTATTCAATGCAATATTGTTCAAAAATTGCAACAGAAAAAAGAATATAACCCTGAAGGCACATTTGAGGATAATACACGGGAGGGAAGAGGATTAATGGTTGACTTACTGAGGACTTGCTCCGCCGACAGCCTCCTGGTTACGTCCCTGCAAATCATCTTCCTCAGCAGATCCTTGGCCTCCGCCGAAACCAATCTGAAAATCTTCGCCGGAAACCTCAGATTCGCTTGCAGCACCGCCTCAAAAGTCTCCGCTGGCCCCTCCCCGAAAAACGGCGGCACTCCGGCCAGCATTATGTACAAAATCACCCCAGCACTCCACACATCCACCTTCTCGTCGTAGTCCCTCCCCTTCAACACCTCCGGCGCCACATAATACGGCGTCCCCACCACCCCGTTCATCTCAGATACTCCAAAACACTCGGCCGATCCGAAGTCGGCCAGCTTCAGGCTTCCCCGGGAATCGAACAGAATATTATCGGGCTTGATGTCCCTATGGGCGACGCCCAAGTGATGACAGAAGGCAATCGCCACCATCAACTGCTTGAGAACACCCGCGGCATCGGGCTCGGAGAAACGGTCCCCGGAGGAGACGCGGTCGAACAAATCCCCGCCGTCGCACAAATCGGTCACGAGGTGGAGATAGTCGTCGTCTTCGTAGACGTCGTGAAGGCGCACGATGTTGGGACAGCCAGAAAGCAGCTGGAGAATCTTGGGCTCACTGTCGAGGCACCCGCGGTCGGTGGGGTCGGAGGAGAGGGAGTGCTTGTAGATGGATTTACACGCAAAAGACTCGGCAGCGGCGTTGGAGGCAGAGCAGCAACGGTACACAACCCCGAAGCGGCCGCGGCCGAGCTCTTCGCAAACCTGATAATCTCCCTTCAGGCTCTCGCACATGATATGGATGCTTCAAGCTTTTGTTGTGGGTATGGCGAGAGACTTTGGAAGAATGGGGTTTATTTATAGAGAGTAGCGGCGGATTCTTGGAAAGGGAATATTCCACGGCCAATGGTCAGCCATGGAACTGATCGAAACGGTGAGTCTGGCTTTTGCGTGTGAGTGGGAACTACGGCTAGTGAAGGCGGCAAAAATGGAATTCTATTACACTTCCTCGTTGGCTTTGGAAACTCGCCCTCAAAACTTCTAGGCAATGTTTGTTTTCGGTTCTTAGTTATATGTTTTCAAGTATAATTTTTTTAAAAATTATGTAATAGCAAAAATAAAATTTAAATTTAAAAAAGTATGAGAATTGCAACGCCTTTTGTGGGCAGAAAAATTGAGAACAAACATAGCTTTAAGGCTTTGTTTGGATGCAAATTTTGAAGGGATGAAATTTAGGAAAGAAATTTAAGAACAGTATAAAAGTAAAAAAATAAATAAATAAAAAAATATTATTTTTGATATGTAATATATTTGAAAAAATTGATTTGGATGGATGCAGATTTGTATACAAACATAACCTAAGTTTCGTAATATCTTCATTTTATATATCATGGTTAAACTATAGAAAATTTAAAAATTATAATTATGGTGTATATTTTTATATTGTAAAAATTAAAATAAACAATGACACTGTGTTTTAGTTATACCTAACTTGCACACTTTCAATGCCTACATGTCTATCCCAAAAATTAAAAAACTATATGATTTTATTAATTGTGGTAAAGTATAAAATTATTTTATTTTTTGACACTTCAATAATAAAATAAGACTACATAATTACATATATTTTAAAAAGATGCAAAGAAAAAATTAAAGGTAATAAAAAAAATAAGAAAATTAAAAAAGACACCGAATTTCAAAGCAATAGTAATAAAATGGAAAAAAAACCAATAGTATTTTAATTCGTTCAAATTTAAAATTAAAAGTAATTATTAAACTGTGTAAATAGACTTATTAAAAGAAGTACTTTAAAGTGTTTATTAAAATGGTCAAAGTTAGTTATTAATAGAGGCCTAATACATTGCATAAATAGTATTATTAATTAGGTATGAAGGGTGCTTTGGAAAAATCATTGAAAAACCAATAAGGATTTTAGTAATAATACATTAAAATAAGTATATACATAAATGCTTCTTGTAATACTATTATTTAATTTATACTTTCTTCCTCTTTTTCATATTTTTTTTCTTGTCCATCCAATTTTGATTCAATTTATTCTTTTTCTGTTTTTCATAAACATTTTTCTTCTTATTTAATACAAGTTTTTAATATATTTTAAATTTTAAGTAATTTATTTTTGTCATTGAAGTAAAATAATTTATGTTTTATTTTTATTAATAATATTATATAATTATGTTCATAATTATACACATATCTAAAATATTTATCTTTCATTATATGATAAATTATGAAATAATATACAAATGAAATTAATTCAATTACAGAATAAAATACACGTGCAATGTAATGTAAAATATTTATATACCAAAAATATAGGCTTTGTTTAGATGCAAATTTATAATATAGAAAATCTTGCACGGAAACTTAAAAAATAGTATAAAAATAAGAAAGAGAAAAAATTAAAAAATATTATTCTCGGTTTATTTGAAAGAATTCATTCTTATTTACATCCAAACATAGCCTTAATTACATGGACATAGATGCATCTTTATTAAACTTACATGTACATTCATCAAGTTTGCACCAATATAATACACATAATTAAAGAACATATATATATATATATATATTGAATATATTAATATTTATGTGTCTAACTTTTAGGTTATGTTTAGAACTCAACTTTTAATTAAAAAATAATATCTCAAACTTTACGTTACTAAACACATCATTAAATAATCTCTTTATTCAAATTTAAATTTAAAATTTCCTTCTTTCATAATTATAACTAATTAATTATTTTTCAATCATCACATATATTCATAATCAAATCAATATATATAATATATATACACCATGTATATTTTCATATTTATTTTTATTTATATCTTATAATATAAATAATATTTTTATAAACTATCACGTTATCAATTCATTTTATATATATTATAATATATTCAAATAAATTATACTATTCATCTCGTTTGAATATTTTTTTTTCCTAAATATACTATTCGTAACGCAATTCTTACCCAACAAAAACCCCTTTTCCAAACATTGAATCCTTGACTCATGCAAATTTGTCCAAATATCCGTCTTTTATTTCTTTCTTGATATTAATAAAATAATAGCAAGATGTTGGCTGCCTTGAGAGAGTGATACATGATGTAAGCTTCTAGGTCATTCGATCTTGGTTTATTTTTGACTTTAATTAATGAATGAAGCATGGAACTAGTTTTTAGCATTGACCCAAGATGCAACTCATGTCACGACCCTACATTTTATTGTTTTGACATGCTTTCTCCTATTACAATTCATACAATTAAAACATAATATTATCACAACTTGTGTTTACTTTAATAATTTTGCCTGCATTCTCAAGTCAAATTTTACACATAACCTTTAACAAAAAATTTTCCATGCTTACACCCATATTTACACATGTATATTTATATTTTAAAAATTAATTATTATATGTCACGACACCAATAAATATAAACATTCAAATTCATTTCATCAAAATTTTTAAACATAAGCCCCCCCCCCCCCTCAAAACTATCAACCAAACACGGTGTTAATTCCCTAAATCTCTGACGATTAATACTAAAGCACAAGGAATACATTAGTTTTCTATGCTCCCTTCGATTCGATGTGCCATGAAATGGGTGGAAGTTTTTATTAATTTATTACATTCATCCAATTGTTTTCCTTTTTTCTGTGATTTTGTCACTCCACACTTTGTTAGTTTATATTAGGTATTAGTATTAAAGGCCTGCTTCTTGAGGCACAAAGCATGATATTATTCATTCCTTTTTGTCTTTCTTCCAGTTTTTTTTTTTTTTTTCTCATATATTTTTAAATTTTAAAATAATTTTATTTCCTTGGTAATTTATTGCAATGAATAAAATTGTATAACAAAATTCACATAGGAATTAAGTGTGACATCATTAATGGTCATAGATTATTTAAGCCTCTTAGTTGATTATGTTAATATTCATTCATGGTGTGTCGTGCACTATTCTTAAAGACTTAATTACACCAGCAAATCAATAAATTCAATTTGGGTGTGTGTGTGTATACAGACACAATAATCATTAACATTTTAGATTTACTCGTGCAATTAGATAAATGAATTTTCGCAAATAAAATTATATATATATATATATATTATTTTTATATTGTTTGGTGTAATTTAATTATAATGATTGGTTGTCAATTTCATTACATATACGAACTATTTTATAATAAAAACAAGAAATTTAAAATAAAAATATATGAAATAAAGGGGAAATGAAAAAGAAGGAGAAATCTGATAGAGATATAAATGAATGAGAAAATAGTAAGGGAATATTGATAGATGGTCGGAAAATAAATGAAAAGTAAAAAGAGAGAGAAAGGATAAATTAATAATTCTATTTTTGAGACACAACGTAGTTATTATATGCACTTTATGCTTAATAAAATTGTTCTAGCATTTATTAAAATTGTTGTGAGTGCATTAAAAATTATTTTTATAAATAAAATTATTTAAATAATACATATTTTATATTAACTAGTATAGTTCAATTGTATTATTTTGATTAGAGATTCACATAAACTTGAAAAATGATAAAGTCAATAACTTATACAAATTATTGTTAGTAGCAATAGATATAAGATTATTTAAATTAAATTTATGTTAAGAAAATAAGGAGATAAAAAAAAAAGTTAAAATGTAGATTAGAGAACAAATGAAAGAAATAAGAATAAAAATACTTTAGAAGATAAATAAATGCAAGATTTTAAAAAATACATATTGATATATTTTTCATGGGTTGGTTCATGAAAGAAAGGATATGTTTTTATTAAAAGGCCCTCTTATTATTGTTGTTGTTATTATTATTATTACAAGTTGATAATGGAGGAAAAATAATTGTAACTATATGCAAGGGGTACTTTGAAATTTTATTAAATGAACAGAATACTCTAACCTACTGCTTCATAATAAATTATAGGGATGGATAAATTATTTTAAGGTTTAATCATGAAGATTCGCCTAATCATACAAATAATTGGGATTAAGCTCCTTAAATTGTACTCTAAACTTGAACGAGTACTCTGGCATAAGTAATGTTTGGAAGACAAGTTTGATTCCATCAACTTCTTTTTAAATCACGTCCAATCAAACATTCTACTTAACTAATTTTTATTAAATTTAAATTCAAATTTTTTTACTTTTACATGTATAATTAATTAATCATTTTTCAATCATTACGTCGATTTACTTATATAATAGTAGCGTGTGTGTTTGCGTGTCATGACGCAAAACATAAAATAATTTAATATAAAAATATATGAAATTAAAAAAATGAGAAAAAAAAAGGAAAACTGATAAGAAATATAAATAAATGCAAAAATAATAAAAATGTATTGATGGATGGTGGAAATATAAATGAAAATAAAAAGAGAGAGAAAGGACATGTTAATAATTCTACTTTTGAGACACGATGTAGTTCATGTTAATAATTCTACTTTTGAGACAAAATGTAGTTTACTTTATAAAATAGTACTAGCATTTTAGCATTACTTGTTGCGCTATGCAATTCAAAAATTAATTTTATAAATAAAATTATAAGAACAATAAATATTTTATATTAATTAGAATAGTTTAGCTATAATATTTGAGTAAAAATTCACATTAAATTTGAAATATGAAAATTAATAACTTATAAAAATTGTTTTAGCAATAATAAAATTAAGTTTATATAATGACGAGATAAAAAGAGCTAAATAGAGGTTAGAGAACAAATGCAAGAAAAAAAAAAGCATATTAGAGGAGAAATAAATAAAAAGTTTAAAAAATACAAATTTTTTTTTAATTTTTTACAGGTTTGTTCGTGAAAGAAAAAAGTATGTATCAATGAACTCTCTTATTATTATTTTTTATTATTGCTATTACTATTATTATTATTATTATTTTTCATTGATAATGGAGGAAAATAATTATAATTATTAAATGACCCGATTACTCGAACCTTCTGATTCATAGCAAATACTATGGATGGATAACTTGTTTTAATTTAATAAGGAATATTACTCAAATATGTACGTTAATTTGATTGGTTGGAACAACTTATTTTCTCATCGTATGTTTACTTTAAATGGTAATATAAAATAAATTATTTTATTTACGTTAATCAAACGTTCCATTTGATTAATTAAAGCATAATATAAAATAAGAACTTAATATAAAATTACAAAATTTTAGAATGAGTAATTTTTTTGAAAGTTGTCTTAAAATATTTAAAGTGTTAGATTCTTTTTATAAATATTTTGAAAAATTATCTTAACCTTATATCATTAATTGAATTATTTGCATAGTGAGTTCACAAATAATAAAATAAATATAATTATTTAAAATAGTCAAACTTATTAAAAATAATCACGAAGGATTAAATAGTTGATTCATGAAATTTTAATAGTTGATTCATGAAATTTTTTTATCTTTCAAAATAATTATTTGAGACATGTTTCCTTTCAATGATGAGATAGAATTCCCTTGTGATTATTTTGAAGAATTATTGTATCACATTTATTATATAGGATTATTCGTCTAATAATTTAGTGATTCTATACTAAATTTGTCTTTAATCACAAAATTTTATCCATAATAAAGATATATAATTAATTTTTATAAAATAATTAATTAAATTTGAAGTGAACATGGCCTACTGGAATTTCATCCCACTAAATGAACATAGCCTTGTGAGATATTCATAATGATATGTTGAGTTTGGACAATTAACTAACCCAAAATAAAGATTTAAATGGACTTCCTAAACTGCCCCTTTTTTAAGAACCCAAAATTTTCATGGGCTTTTGGTTAATTGGGAAATAAATAACAAAGGATCTATTACTTATTAACTTATTCATAATTGTTTTATCCACTATGAACCTATAGTTTATGTATTTATTTATATAAAGGAGTGATCTATCCATATATAACATATTTATACAATTTATTAAGCTTAAGCTTAAGCCAATATTATAGTATTTAAAATGTCAAGGCTAACATGCTTTTCTTTGATTAATTTGTTACTTTTCTCCTCTCTCTTCTTTTTGGTATTTTTCATTTTTATTCTTACCATCTAAATCTTGTTTATTATCTTTCTTTTTATTTTAGTTTTTTACTTAAGACATTTTTGTTCTTCTATCATTTTATATAAATTTCTAATGCATTTTAAAATTTTTAATCATTTATTATCATTATTAAAATATACTAATTTATATTTTATTACCATTTGATTGATTATATTATTTATTATACTAAAACAGGGGATTTTTTTTTACAATAAATTATAAAATAAAACACATGCAATATTAATCCAACTATAAAATTTTATACACAAGTTATATAATTCAAAATATTTATATAATAAAAATAGACTGTTATATTTACACACAATAAACTATATTTTAAGTTTTAAATATGTGCATGCATAAAGTTTAGACAAGTAGCCAATCTACTACTATGTAGAAAGTGTGAGAGCTCCTCCACATTTGATACTAAATATATAAGGACCAAACTGCCCTACTTTGTACACACACACACACACATTTATATAGATATATATTCTGTTTCCTTTTATTCCTTCTCAACTAAAATTTAATTCACTATATTTCTTCTTATAATGTTTTCTTACTAAACTTGTTTCTCTGTATCATGTTCTATTGTATAAATTTCTAATACATTAGTTAAATTTTCAATAATTCATTTTTTATGTTAAATTTTCTTAGAAAGGGAATAATTTAAATTTTATTATTATTAATATATAATTTTTACTAGGTAATAAATTATAAAATAAAATGTATACACAATATATTATACAATAAATTATAGTTTAAATTTTATACATATACTTGCATAAAGTGAATTCTCCACTGCTTATCAATCACTTGCCTCAAGTTGTTGAGGGGGAAATGGATATATCCAAAACGGATTGTGACCAAAGCTTGTTCATTGTTGCAGCTAATTTTTCTGATGAATCTGCATCAACTAATGTTGGACTGCCACAAAATTCAGAGAACCCAAATTTCCAATTTTTTTGTGAGGCTTACAGAGTAGACAAATAATGGATATGGAACATTAGAGTACAAATCACTGCAAATTAGTAAACCCACATCCTCTTCTCTGATTTTTTTGAAACTTGAGATGCTCCAAAGACAAATAATCATGCAGGTGAAGAATCCCAAAACGAAGTATAACTTGTATTTTGTGAGCATCTTCATTGAAATTGGCTTGCTTAGCTACCCTATATATACAGATTCTACAATTCAGGTTACAGCCACTTGTAATATTTGCAATCATTTTTCACATTCTATATGTATATATACATAGGAGAAAATACCATTGGATTTACAGTCACTTGTTCTCTTGGTTGGAACATTGGTACTAGCCTTTTATGTGGCTGACTGGATTTACAGATGGAGGGATCCCAAGTGTCATGGAGTTCTTCCTCCTGCAGGCTCCATGGGCCTCCCTCTTATTGGAGAAATCATCCATTTAGTTATTCCAAGTGCCTCTTTGAACCTCCCTCCATTCATCAAATACAGAATGGAAAGGTAAAATTTCATATACATAATATGATGTATCTCCACCCACCTTCATGTTGTTCTGTTGAGTTGAGAATCTTGCTTATAATCATGTTTCTGCAAGTCCGAAAACTTCTTTAGACATAACAATAGTTGATTTGTTTCCATGCATGCTCTTGTGAAACATCTTGATTTTCCATTTAGACGTGGGCCTATTATTCGAACAAACTAAGCTGGAAAGCCTGTGATCATTACAGCCGATGGATCTGGAGTTGAACCATTTTCGAACAAACTTGACCATGAATCAGTTTGGGGACGAGGCCCTTGAGACGTGTTGGGAGTGTGGCGGGTCCAATTACAAATTCTGATTGAACCTTATAGGACCAGAGGAGAAGCCCAATCAAATTGAGAGCGAGCATCACCCATGAACAACGTATGTTGGGTCTATAGTGGAGTCCAACAAGATCGAGAAAGAACCGTTTACGGATCTATACGTGACCATGTATATAAGTGGACTTGACACCATATATTAATCAAAAACTTTAAGACTATGAGTTATGCGTCAAGTATTTACTTTATATACAAGTCACTTTTGTTTTGTGAGCCCACAACACGACAAGATGAATCTCCTCCCTCAGCTGGAAGTTCTGGTCAGGAAATCTCATTCCACTTGGTCAAGACGTGAATCTGTGTGGAAGTTAAATGAGAAGCTGTTAAGGTAAATTAAATTTTCTAGTTGACCAGCTCCCAGCTATCTTAACACTCAGGCATTTTACTTAGATCCATTATTAGTCAATCATGAAAGAGATCATTAATTAATACTTGGCAGAAGCCCTAATGTCTTCTCCCATCAACATCATAAATGTTTGCAGGTAAACAATGTAGCAATATATGTGGCGAGAAAGAGGCTTCCGGAATCTGAGAGGCATCAACAAGAATTCCGAGTCATTCTTGAATGAGGATTTCGTAGTTCAGCTAATGTCTGGGCTGTTATTTGTCACTTCCGATTCCATTTCCATGCCATTTGGTTCGGGCATCAGACAATGTGCTGCTGCACAAGTCAATACAGCAGTGTGTCTTGCTCTCAAAATACAGGTATTCTCTCATGCAGTTTCTTGAGAATGATTCGGACACTTCAGAAGCTGTTGGGACATTACAAGTGATCCTCGTACGTATTTCTATCTGCATGTGGGAAATGGTCAGCGGAGGCAAGATTGCTCGCTCACCCGTCGTTAGATTCCCAGATGGATTTCCCTGCAAGATTTCAGAAGGAATCGAGAGGGACTGCATGGCTAGATTGCAAGGCCATGTTTGTTTGTTTTTTTAATAAGCCACTGGTTACCCCTGAAAAATCTGGCTAAACATTTTAACATATTCAAAAGTTTTTCTCTTACCTTTTATAATTAATTAATAATTTTTTAATTATTATAACTATAAACATATATTTTTTTATTATTTTGTAAATTATATACTATTATATTATTTAATTATTATTATATATTAAATATATATATATATATATTTCTGTCAATCCAAATTTAAAAAACCAAACATAATTTCCATTGAGCTAAAATCATCCAAAAGTTTCCTCCCATCTTCACACATAACTTGATGTTCTCAAGTGAATGGTCGTAACTTGTAAGCTCAGTCAACGAGTCATGTATCTTGTTATCATTGCATTATTAACGGAGGAGTGAATTGATGAAGGAAGAATACGATGGTTTGGCCGAAGATTATTGTCCATGTTAATGTTAATGTTTATTTTATTTTATTTATCTTATTTTATTAATAATAAACTGTTGTGGGGGGCAGCTATCTCTAAGTGGGTTCTATATATAATGCGGGATCCTTTCCCTGGATTGCGTCCTGTTGTCTGCACAGCCCTATCTAAGGTACAGCGAGAGAGAAGAGGGAGAAGGAACGGCTACTGAACCCTTGAAGAACCCTAAGAAATCAGTTTTAGCTTGCGGTTTCTTTCTTCAATTTAAATCCAAATCAATTTCGGCTCGCGATTATTTTCTTTAATTGAATCTGGTTGTTTTCACCCACTAAATCGGCACAATGAGGATTATGATAAAGGGTGGAGTATGGAAGAATACGGAGGACGAAATCTTGAAGGCGGCGGTCATGAAGTATGGGAAGAATCAATGGGCTAGAATTTCTTCGCTATTGGTTCGAAAATCTGCGAAGCAATGCAAGGCGCGCTGGTACGAGTGGCTGGATCCCTCTATCAAAAAGGTAATGCTCGATTTATTGTCAGCCCTTCTGGGTTTACGGATTTTGCTTGTTTTTTTTTTCCTCTTCTGTTTCTCTTGTTCAATTTCTCTGCTTGTTGTGTGCTACTTAGGGTTTTTTTTTTTTTTGCCACACTCTGGTTTCTTTTTCTCTGATTCTGTCGCTGCACATTAAATGAAATATTCTATGTGGACAAAATAGAAGTAATTTTGGAACAAGGGTTGGAAAATTGAAAGAACACAAAAAAGAAAGGAAAAATTTTAAGGGTGAAGATCTTGAAATGAAAGAAGACAAGGTTAGTGAAAATGTAACAGATACACTTTCAAACATTTATAAGTCTCAAACCTTGAAAGTGTGGCGAAGATGGATGGGCAATTTGATTAATGAAATGGTTCTTGAAAGGCAAAATGGATATTTAGGAAGGCTCTCCAGGGAGTTAGTGGAGTTTATGTAAACTTATTCACCTGACATGTGCAAATTGGTATGGGAAGACTTGCAGAATTTTGTTTGTTGTATCAAGTATTGTATGTGTTGGTTTTATTTCACTGAATTGGATGATTCTGAAAATTCAGAATTGGCTTGTTCCGAAAATTCACCAAATTGTGGACACTTAACAAACTAGATTATGAATTAATTGGAAAAATGTTTTTTTTTCTTGTGATTTTGAATTAGTTTTAGATCACACTCAATAACTAGAATTCATTTACATTGAATCCACAATGTGGACAGCCAGGATATTTTAGTAGTGATGCCATGATTTTGGCATGGCCAGTTGTTTCTTTACCAAATTGCTTTTTCATTCAAATTCCCAATTGTAGAAGGTTGTGGATTGGGTTGAAATTTTCATATGCATCTAATGTTTTTATGTGCTGAATAAGTGGCCCACTTTCTTGAATTACAGACTGAGTGGACTCGAGAAGAAGATGAAAAACTATTACATCTTGCAAAACTTATGCCCACACAGTGGAGAACTATTGCCCCAATTGTCGGGCGTACTCCATCTCAGTGCCTTGAAAGGTATGAGAAGCTCCTTGATGCAGCGTGTGCTAAGGATGAGAACTATGAACCTGGGGATGACCCCCGTAAATTGCGTCCTGGCGAGATTGATCCCAATCCAGAATCCAAGCCAGCCCGTCCTGATCCTGTGGATATGGATGAGGATGAGAAGGAGATGCTTTCTGAAGCACGGGCACGATTAGCTAACACTAGGGGCAAGAAGGCAAAACGAAAAGCCAGAGAAAAGCAGCTTGAAGAGGCACGGAGGCTTGCATCATTGCAGAAAAGGAGGGAACTAAAAGCTGCTGGAATTGACATTCGTCGAAGGAAGAGAAAGAGAAGGGGAATTGATTATAATGCTGAAATCCCCTTTGAAAAGAGGCCTCCCCCAGGCTTTTATGATGTTACTGATGAAGATCAGCCTGCTGAACTAGTCAAGTTTCCGACCACTATTGAAGAACTTGAAGGTGAAAGAAGAGTTGATAGAGAAGCTCGCTTAAGAAAGCAAGACATTGCAAGAAATAAAATAGCACAGAGGCAGGACACTCCTTCTGCGATCTTGCAAGCTAACAAGCTTAATGATCCTGAAGCAGTTCGAAAAAGGTCCAAACTGAATCTCCCAGCGCCACAGATTCCTGACCATGAATTGGAGGCAATTGCAAAGATAGGTACTGCTAGTGATCTTGTTGGAAATGAAGAGCTAACAGAAGGAAATGCTGCAACACGCACTCTATTGGCAAGCTATGCTCAGACACCACGTGAGGGTACAACACCAATGAGGACCCCTCAAAGAACTCCTGCAAGCAAGCAGGATGCCATTATGATGGAGGCGGAGAACCAGCGGAGGTTGACCCAATCCCAGACTCCCTTGCTTGGTGGAGACAATCCAATGTTGCACCCTTCTGACTTTTCTGGCGTTACGCCTAAGAAAAGAGATATCGCTACACCAAATCCTCTCTTGACTCCTTCAGCTACCCCTGGAGGTACAGGTCTTACTCCTAGAATTGGGATGACACCTTCTTCTGATGTATATTCTCTTGGTGCAACTCCAAAAGGAACTCCAATGAGAGATGGGCTGCACATTAATGAAGACATGGATATGCATGAAAGTGGCAAATTTAGGCAGTCTGATTCGAAAAAAGAGCTGCTTTCTGGGTTAAAAAATCTTCCGCAACCCAAGAATGAGTACCAAATAGTTATCCAACCCTTCCCTGAAGATGATGAAGAACCGGAGGAGAAAATTGAGGAAGATATGTCTGACAGAATTGCTAGAGAGAAAGCTGAGGAAGAAGCAAGGCAACAGGCTTTACTTAAGAAAAGATCAAAAGTATTGCAAAGGGAGCTACCAAGACCACCTCCTGCTTCATTGGACCTTATTAGAAACTCTTTGATGAGAGCCGACGAAGACAAGAGCTCCTTTGTTCCTCCAACAATGGTTGAGCAGGCTGATGAATTAATAAGGAAGGAGCTTCTTTCCTTGCTAGAGCATGATAATGTAAAATATCCACTTGATGAAAAAGCCACCAAAGAGAAGAAGAAAGGTGGCAAACGTGCTGCAAATGGGAAATCTCTTCCTGTGCCTTCGATTGATGATTTCAAAGAAATTGAACTAAAAGAGGTGTGCTTTCATTTCCATTTTGACTCCATACCATTAAATATCATGCCAACTATTTCCATGAATATTGTACTGTTCTATCTTCCACTTAAATTTGGAGCGTCTGTTTTGTTGCATATGACTAACCTTACAAGTTTACATTTTTCAAAGTAAAGTAATGGATCATCATTTTTTCTGCAGTGCAAAAGACAGATTAATTAAATTATTGCAAGCTGCACATGGTCTCCGACCTGCTGACGCTTGCTGCACAAATTCTTGTTTTCTTGCTTGAATTGCTGCATATATCTTCTGGATTTTCAATGGAACTTCAATGATTCTTGTGAATACTCACTCTTTTAGCAGTCATCCTAGACCCATCATTGAAATGCTTTTCAAAGATGAAGGTCTCATATGATCCTATTTTTGTGCTCCATGGCATGCCATTATTGTTTAATCTCATAAAATTGGGTTATTCTTTGTATTCTTTATCAATGAGGAGTCTGTAATTGTGGTTCTATCAGTGTAATTGCTTATCAGTGGCTAGATACTTTTTTTTGACTATATATGTATATAAATTGTTTTTAGTAAGCAGTGCTTATAGCTGATCTCTAAAGCCCTCACTTTCTCATGATTGTCATTTCCACCTTGTCGGGTGTCAAATGAACTGTTCACTGCATCTGCCTATAAACTCTTATGATGTAGGCTGACAAATTAATCAAGGAGGAAGCCCAATTTCTTTGTGTTGCAATGGGCCATGAGAACGAGTCTCTTGATGGTTATGTGGAAGCACACAAAACCTGCTTAAATGATATGATGTACTTTCCTACCCGTGATGGCTATGGTTTATCCAGTGTTGCCAACAATACGGAGAAGCTTGCTGCTCTGCAGAATGAATTTGAAATTGTGAAGAAGAAGATGGATGATGAGACTAAAAAAGCGCAAAAGCAAGAACAGAAGATAAAAGTTCTTACAAACGGCTACCAGGTATGCTTTTCTTCAATGGCTATAAATCTTCCCAATATTATCATGCAATGTCCCATCTTTTCTCTTATATGGAAACCATTTGACATGGTTGGATTTTGAAAAAATATCTAGATGTTGGATTTACTTCTAGGTGTTGCATTTTCAAAATCGTTGGGTTTCACGAAGTGGTGCCTTTAAGAAAAATGATAATGGCTTTTCTTTAGGTATAGTCTCAAAATAGCTTTCTTTAGTGTTTTTATTTGAATCAAACTTCATTTTATCTACCTATGCTCTTCACTTGTTTAGATATGTAGTAGCATTCAAACTCTATTTGCAAAATCCTGATGTAAAAGCATATTCCTTCATTTGTTGCGTGCAATGTATATTGTAGTTAATGGCTATGACCTACAAGCATAGTTGTTAATGGCGTGTGGTGCACCGTGGCACACTAGTTTCTTGGAGCCATGGCGCCTCACACATAGTATAACATCCATCTTATTGAAGTATGACACAAAATTATATAAATAAAATAAACATATTTATATTATTGATTATATCCACAAAAATAAAACAAAAACAAATCTTATGCAAAAAACACAACAACGCCTAATGTATTTCAATAGTATTAATTTTCAAAAAAATCAAATTCATAAGAATTAGGTGAAAATGACAATGAGCATATTTTGTTTACCATAAATATCTTTTTTTCATTCTAGATACATTACATAAAGAAAAAAATTATAAGAAACTAGAAAATTTACTAGAGAAAAGTAAAACTCTAAAGACTTGTGTAAAATTAAACGAAAGGATAAAAAAGGAATCAAATTAGAAATCTTACCTAGAATTGGAGAAGAGAATGAACAATAATAAAAATAGAAAAATTTATTACAAAAATGAAAGAAAGAAAGAAAGAAAATTTGATCTGTAATTCAAAAAATAACAAGAAGAAGATATTATGCCAAAGTATCAATTTTGTTTTTTATTTCCTTAAAAAAATAATTCATATCAAAAGAATTACAAAGGCACATATGTTGCATGCCTTGTGTCTAGGACAATGGTGCTCAAGGTGCATGCTTTAGTGAAGTCCAGTGCCATAGTACAAGAATGATGCTGAGCTAGTGCCTTAGTGTCATGGCATGCGAGCATGCCATGGCACTGCCATAAACAATATGCTTATGAGAGACTAGCAATCTATATCTGGATATTGTTTCTGGGGTTTCATTGGCTGCATTTCAAGCTTTTAATAATTTTTGTAGTTGTCGCAACAGCCCTGCAATCATTTTAAAAATATAAATATTTTGGATATGGCATTTCTAATCACCGACTTAGGAATGGGAGCCTGTGTAGCTCTTGGTGGAAATCTTGATTATTAATTTACAAGTTAATTGATTTGCTTGACATTCACGCTTAAAGTCACTGATTATTGAATTATCAGATGCGGGCTGGAAAAATCTGGACACAAATTGAGGCAACCTTTAAGCAGATGGACACTGCAGGCACAGAACTTGAGTGCTTTCAAGCTTTACAGAAGCAAGAGCAACTATCAGCAGCACGAAGGATCAGCAACCTCTGGGAAGAAGTCCAGAAACAGAAGGATCTCGAGCGCACTTTGCAGAAGCGTTATGGTGACTTTTTATCTGAACTAGAAAGGCTTCAGCAGACGATAGATGCATACAGATTGCAAGCAGAAAGAGAAGAAAATGCTTCAAAGAACGACGACCTTGTAGTACTTGCTGAAGATAATGTTGCTGCTGATCAATCTGCGGCAGCAGATGAAACTCATGAAGCTGAAGTCACTGCACAGAACGATGCCCTTGTATCCAAAGCTGCTGCAGATCAACCTGTTGCAGCAGATCTGGAGACTCCCGAGGGTGAACTCACTGGAAAGAATGATGCTCTTGTATCCGAGGCAGCTGCAAATCAACCTGTTCCCTCAGATCTTGAGATTGAAGTCACGACAAAGAATGATGATGCCCTTGTATCTGAAGCTGAGGCTGGGACCGTGGGGGCTTCAGATCAGTCTGTTGCAACCGATCTTGGAACCTCTGTGCATGTAGACGTCGCAGATGTGGGGAACTCCATGGAAGTGGACAATACCGATGAAATGAGAAGCCAACAGTCAGACGCAGCTCAAATAGGTGCTCAATTGATCTCAGAGGGTGGGATGAATGGAGGAGTGGATGAAAATGCAACATCAGTCGCTGGTGACTCAACTGGATCGGCTAACGCTGGGGAAGCTTAGAAGCATGAAGAAATTGTTTGCAAAGAACGAACAAATCAAGGATTTCCATGCTTATAGGATAATGCCTTTAATTAGATAAAACATGAAAGTGCCACTGCTTCAGAGCACAGGAACTCAAGTGAACAATGGACTGTGTAAGTTGAACCAGAAAGTAAATTGTACAATTATGCGAAAGGGGAGTCTGGAAACAAGTCAACTTTCGGATTTGCATTGCATTCTAGCTATTTTACGCCATTTTGAAATTTATATTTAAATAGACAAACTCGTTGGGACTAAGTGTTTTTTGTATGATGTTTTGACGCATGCCTCTTCAAGTGAATGTTTTTGGTGATGGATTGCAGAAAGTTTCTATTAGAAAGACCAAAATAAATTTATCTTTAAAATAGTGTCTTTAAATTTATGTGTGACATAAAAAACCCTTTAGTCAAATGTCAACTTAATATGATTGTGGGAATTAAGTGAATCTAATTGAAAAATGAATCTATATTTATATCAATATTTGAGGTTTTTTCCCTGTAGTAATTGACCAAAATTTTCTTGTATAATTTATTTTTCAATCGTACCATAATTTTGGTGGATTGCGAATTACGCTGCTAAGTCCAACAACTTTAAATATCAAATTTATACTGAATAGTTTAAACTATTTTATTTTTTATTTTTCAAATAACATATCACTATAATTAAATTGTACCAATCAACGTAAATATATATATATTCTATTCAAATAATTTATTTGTAACATATTTTTTAATTGCAACGCAATAATTGTACTAAAATGTTAATTAACTAAATTTGAACTAAATTACTTGCTTTTATTACCAATGTTAGCATGTTACAAATGTTACTGTTCATGAATTTATACACAACACACACACACAGAGTATTGAAATACATTGGAGAACAGTTTTATGAACCATATGGTAATAGATTATGAATAAGAGCATGTAATATATCATAATTGAAAAATAATATAGAAAATACGAAAATTTGTTATTCTTTTGTAATTAAATTAAGATAATATTTTCTCTATGTAAAACAAGAACAAATAAGATCACATATTACAAATATTAATAAAATAGTATTTTAATACACAAAGTTTCTTTAACGGATTAACATGCAAATCCTTAGTGTCTGTGCCATTTACTAGTACTTAATTGACCCCCCCCTATCTCTACAATCTTTATTATATCTGTACTCTTTTATTAAGTGTGAATATCACACAATAACTGTGTTGGTAACAAAATATAATTACATAAGTATTCTTCTCTTTTATAAAAAAAAAAAAAAAAAAAACACATGAAATTAAAGGATTGAAATGGTATAAAATAATTTTCTGGAGAGGCTAAATAAGTAACTTTAACTTTCATATCTTCCCTCGCGTGACTTCCTCACTTCTTCGGAAACTCGTTTCTCTATTTTCGTTGGCCCAACAATATGCCCTTTTCCCATTGATTATTCTCTTGCCCAACATTATAAAATTTATCAATCAATCGTAAGCAAAATCGACAAACGAAATTAATTTATGATAACATAATTTGCTCTATAAATGAAATCCTAACATGTCTTGAGTACATTTCTTAAAATTATAAATCTTTTTATTTCAACTGTTAGTTTATTCAATTTTTCAACTTCTGAGTTTTGCTTCGTACAGAAAGTAGGCCTAAACGTGTATGAGCATTTGTCTACATATTGAATTTAGAAATAAAATAATCATCAACACCCAATTATTTAAAATACCCATGGATATCAAGACATAAAATATTATGTTTTATGAGCACGTGTAGGGAGATTTTCTACCTATTGACAGTCCTAGGCGAAATGAGGGTTTTTCGAGCACAAGTTCGAGAAATGCTAGAAAATAAATTAGGGATGACAATGGGTTAGATTGGTAAATTGACAAGTTGACTTGAGACTAAAATATTACACACAAACTGCAAATCCAAACTTGACCCATTTACCTTTTCCAGATCAATTTTTTTTTACTTAAACTCAACTTATCAATTTCATTAGTGACTTAAACCTACCATGCCATGACCAAAATAATAATAATAATAAATGACCAAAATAGAGGTTAAAATAGATTCTTACTCACCATATATACTATTGTTTACAAAGGTAATTTTAGATTCACTCAAAATTTAAAGTTTTCTACTCTCTTGCCATTTTCAATTTTACTAGACTAAATTTCAACAAAATGCATATAATTATGCCAATGAAAAAGAAGAACAAGGAATAAAAGAATTCCATCAGAGCCGTCCAACTAGCCTGGGTGAAGGTATATAGAGTATACACAATGCTCTGAGATCTGATGTCCAAAATTAAAAATTTAGTGAGGATATAAATATAAAATTTAATATAACATAACATTCAGATTTGAATTTTCACTTATTTACTCTTTTAACAATTAAATTTATGTAATTAATATTCTACCAATGTAGTTAATAGCTTTAAAAAATTACAAAATAAACAATAAGTAGTAAAAATAATTTTTTAATTATTTTAAATATACATACAAATTCACATCGACCAACTTAAAATTGACTATTTTCCTTTTTTGAGTTTGCCAGTTTTACCCAATTTCAACCACTACACAATAACACTTAATCCAAAACTATTAAATCCAATCATATATTTTTAAATCATGTCGAAAATTATCACTCTTGTGTTCAATTGCTTCATTAAAGGCGTAGAGTGGAGTTTTTTGCGTTCGAATTAATAGATCGAATTTTTCTTAATGTTCAGCTCTCAAGACTTCACATCCAATGCTTTTCACAAACAGCAGTAACCATAAATATCCTAATACAACACCAAATTATTAAATAAATAAAACCCTCAATACCAAAAAAGACGAAGAAAAGAACACAATCGTGCTCCTGCTGAGCTGAACAAAAACGAAGGGCTCTAAACAGCAAAGAAAAATTTCCAGACCATTGTTACAGGAAGTATGCTAGGAAGAGGAAGATGGCTCCAGCATTTATACCCCACAGTTACAGTACACGAAGCAACCAACATTCCGTAGTAAGGTTTTGCAGATGAACACGTTCAAATCTTGATTTTGTAGTTTCTGCAGCACAATAGTGCTCGTTCTCTGCAAGACCAGCCATAGTACATGCAAGTTCTGAGACAACTGGAGCTCTAGCCACAAGTAGGGATGTGGAATCTGGAGTGAACCAACATAGAAATGCAAGGGCACTCAAACTTGGGCAAAAACTACCGTCTCCAAAGAATATGCAGTTTCTGTCTGCACGTCTTATACTGTACGGAGAAATCCACGAACTTCCATGAGAAAACTATGCAAATTTTTCCTGAATCTCTGATAATTTACGCGGTCGAGTTTGAAAGAGAGATTATTTGTCGTGGTGAGAGACTGGAAAGCATTTGTTAACCGTGATTTGAATGATGGGTTCATCTGCCTTTCTATCAACTCGTTTGCTAAATTCTGCAAAAGATATTTATGTCAGAATTATGAAAAATGAAATATTATCAAAATAATCAACGTTATCCCAATTGTCAAGCGAAACATTTGACAAATTTGCATGATGGTGGCAAACGGTTTATATGAAATGAATGCAACAATTCAATTAGCAAGGGACAAAGGGATCAACAGGTTCATGTCTGATACTTTTGCAAAGTGCACTAAATTTCTAATTAAAGCAATACAAACCCACCTGATACATTCTCTGTTCACACAACATCAAAGGAAGGAGTGCATCTGCTGCAGAGGCAACAAGATCGGCGCTGCAACGTAAAACAAGAGAAGCATCATATATAGTTTTTGAATACCTAAAACTAGGTCTAAAAAAAGGAGGCGACAAGATCTTTTTCATGGCAATATCACTGCTAAAATTTAAATCAACGACAATACTTGCTTTAACTTATTCTTTGTATACTAGAGTTTTTTTTAGCTTTCTGCACCAATATGAGTTACAAATTTTCTTTGGTCTCACCTATAATCCTCAAAAAGAAGCAGCTGCAGCAATGAGCGAAGGAATTGACTGAGAATGCCATGATGAAATCTTCCATCAGGGTCCTTGTAACTGGTGGCATGTGATCCTAAACCAACTTTACCAGCACTTATGTCCATGTAATGGTAAGATGCAAGTGCTTTTACAGCTCGCAGACACAAATCAACAACTTCAACGTCCTAACCACATACAAGGGAAATAAAAACAAGATATAGAAGCACGGTGACAAAGGGGAAAATCCTTTCAGGCATCAGAATCACAAAACTCTGATGTGTTAGAAACTTGCAATTATAGTTTATTCATCTTAACAAAGTGCAAAAAATCTTACATAAGCATAATCAACATCAATTATAGATTCAGGATCATAATCTACCTGATGACGAAGACCAACATCAAGAGTTCCAAGTACGTGACTAAACGATTCACTATTTAGCTGTGCGATTATTTCAGGATAACCCTCCAGCATATGTGATAGCAGTGAGAAATACTGTCCCAAGACAATAACCCGATTAGTTTCCAAACAAACCTTAGGACACTTTTAACCTATAAGAAAAGAGCCTCACGCTGTGGCAAAGTTTAGGGTATTTCAGTAGGTCCAAAGTTATCAAAGGAGTCACTATGTGAAGACCTGTATAGACCACCTGCAAGAGAAATGAGATCAGATCCATTATAAAAATTCGTTTGTAAAAGTGTAATAGAACAATCATCTCAATTAAGGTGTTGCGTGCATATACCTGAGAAATATTTGTACCATAAGCCTCAATTGGTTCTGATGCAAAGCCCTGTAAAAATATTGTTATTTCAGACATACAAGCATCCCAGCAAATGCAGGTAGAACAATGCACTAACACAGGGTACCAAAATGATTTAATCCATTAATTGGCCTACGTAAGGCACCCACGCTGATTCAGTAAGAAAAACAGACCAAAGAAATAGCACTTCCATTGAATATCTAATACCAAGCTCTCAATGTTAGCTTGACTAATAATTTGAATTATAAAAGAATCCAGTGAAACATTTGTTGCAAGAGAAAAAATCTTTGCGTGTATAATTACTATATGCTTGAAAATGGTGCTGATGGTGACAACGCTACTGGATAACGAATTCAAATTATTTACATAGTGATTATGATTAAGAAAAAATTTTGTCGTCTTGTATAAGAATGTTAATATATATTTGATGCACTGACATGTAACTAGCGGCAATCACAACAAATTGAACCAAAATCAATTCAGTGGTAAGTACTTGACATTCTATCCCTTGACTCAAAATCCTGTATTGTATGCATTTGTTTCCCCTTCTAATATTGGGTTGCATAACTGTGGCATACTGGCACCGATTACATCAATCTATCAGTTATATATATGCATTAAGGAGAACACAACACATCAGTACATCTTACTGATTAAGTTCAATTGTTTTCAGTAGATACACCATAAGCAAAAATGGACTTTATCACACCCCGACATAATAGAAGAGAGGATTAGCCAAAATCGAATTCAGAGGAACAGGGATTTTTAGCTCTTTTTTCACAAAATTAGACAATATTTGGAGTTGGGCATCTGGGTGAAGCTCTGCTATAGATGTGAGGTGGATGGAAAAACATTTCATGCTACCTAGTAGAAAAGGCCATAAATAATGTTGTTTTCTTGTAAAACCAAATATATTTATTTTTACATTTAAAATCAGATATAATTAACTTGAGTAGAGTGATTGGTTTGTGGCACTTCAATTAACTCCTGCTACACAACATAGGCTCAAGCATTTTGGGGCAATCGAGTCAATCAAACCATGTTCACAAGGCAAATGCTTGGAGTTTGACCTTCTGGTGACACTGAGCCAGCAGAACTAGCAGAATGGATTATACAACATGGATTGGACCAATAAAGTTGCAACATAAGTGAGGTAACTTGTAACACCTTATCCCAAGCATTTTAGTGTTAAGTTCATAAGATTTGATTGGCACTAATTTGTTAATTAAAATGAAATAGGTTTTTGCACATTTGATTCTGACAGCAAAATATATACAAAATAAAGAGCATTAACTCCAAAAGAAAAAAAGTAATTTATTAAACAATTGCAACTTTCAAAAATTGATCTTAATAGACAACAGCAATTTGAGGTCCCACGTGGGTGTTTCAGTGAATAATATGGCTATCAGGAGTCCACGAGGTTTTGTTATATTCTAATTTTTCTTTATCCAATAGGATTATTCTCCAACAATTTTCCTCTTTCCATTTTTACAATGTAAATATATCCTTTATGGGTAATTAAACTGCTATATAGGGTGGGTACTAGATATAAAATCTAGAAGGGACAAACTTCTGTATTTATCTAAAGATAATCCTCCCATCAATTATGACACTAAAACAAAGAAAAATGACAATAAGTTCCAAAGAACCAAGGAATTTAACAATGTAAATGAATAGGTAAACTATAAATGATTCAATTTGATTTAGTGTGCGGTAATTTTGCTTGCACAACGTTGTAAAATGCTGTGTCTAGGCTGAAAATAGAGTAGAACGGAAATGAGAAAAAACAACAGATTGAATTCAGCTAGCAAGGTTCAGCACATTTGGAAGACACCAAGATCATGAATACTGGAACATGTTTAGTAAGGTTAACTGGTTACTTGTCTAAGGCATGTACAGACAAGTCATATAAGGCTCTAGTAGATGGAGGAGAATAATGATTTATATGGAACCATATCTTCACCTCTGTATTGCTGTGAGCAAAAGGATAAAAATTTCAGGTCCAAAACATCTTTACTCTTGAAATTCATATGAAAAAAGATTTCTTTTCGTAGCAATTTACTCGAACTAAATGAGCATCTAAGTGCCAAACAAGAACCTCTCTAAGTTCTCATAATGCAGGATGTCTTGTGAAGAAAACACACTGTAACAGCAGAGTTAGCCGAGGGCGAAATTGGGCTGGGAAAAAGAAGAAAGAAGAAATCTGCTCCAGTTGATTAAATGAGCGAAAAAAGTTACCAGATCCTTCGAACATAGACTGGAGAGAAGTTGTAAAAGTGCGCGCAAATCCTTATATTTCTCTGCATCTGCTTCAGTACGTAAACTGGTTGACAAGCTAACTGAAATCTGAGGGAGCAGTCAAACAGAGGTCAATATAGAATGTGGCAATAACTATCATCATATTATGATGATTTTGTATTTCCTGTTTTAGAGTACAACATTTCACTGACAAACGTGTAGTTAAAGGGGTGATATCAATTGAGGATTGAATCAAATGCATTCTTGACCTCTTCAACCATCTGACTAACAGTAGTGTGATCACCTCAATTATTTTCTGGTCATTATATTTTTGGCTGAGAGGACTCTCATGTGAATGAATTCTTATCTATTTATGAGAATACTTAAATGATGTAGGCAAAGTAAAGTTGGAGAAGAAGTTCACTCTGACAGATAATATCTAATCAGACATATTTCATATATTAAAGTCACTAGAATAAATGACTCCACTAGAATAAATGACTTAAATTCAACATAAACACCTAAGAGGGGTGGGGGTGTGTGGACTAGTAGTGGCTTCCTAGACTTTCATATTTAAGGTCAAGGGTTCAAACCCTCTACCATCCATTGGGTGGGTGAGTTAGTGGCAAAAAAAAAAAAAAAAAACAAACACCTAAGAAATGGTAAATGTGTTGGAAAATATCTTAAAATATTTGATCTGGTGTTGCGTATATTTTGTTACCTAATATGGATTTGACAAGATTTTGTTTCCTAGTTTATAGAATTAGTTTTACGTCAAATTATTTTCTATTGTTGGTATAATTATACTTGTTCCATGCGACAAATTGGACAATGTACACAAAAATTCTTTCAATCCTTTTGAACAAGAGGGATTTGGCTAGAATTTAAGATCCACAAGAACTCATACACCACCTAAAAATAATTATTGTGTTCAAATGTCCTGATTAAAGTTTCCAAATCCAAATGGAACTGTGGGTTATGATATTCATATTTTAGCTTATTGATAACATAAATTCAAAAACATCTACTTGGCACCCTGAGATGCTCAGCTGCATAGATAACAGTTGATGCCGCTGCTTCTAAATGTTGCTAAGAAAGTATCAGGTGAATATGCATGCATGATGCATACAAGTGGGTTATTCTATGAGCGTGCATATATCAATATAGAGGTGCACACAAACACCAAAACCTGCACAAATAGACATTCTATATCTCATAACCAACAGGCAAACTAATCTCAAAACTTTGCTTCTTCTATTGATCAGAAGTATGCATAAATAAAAATGAACACCAAAACATTCACCTTGCCGATGTTGTGAGATGAGTACAGCTGAAGCAAACGCAGACAGAAATCAACAACAGCAGCAGTTTCTTGAGCTTCTAAGTAGAAAATTTGGCCATCCACCCAATCGGTAACAAATTTGAGTAGAAGATAGATAACTACAGACTAGAAAGCGAGAAAAATACGACAAGATATTAATCACTGTTGTAGAAAAGAACTCTAATATTCTCAGGCAGTGGGGGACAGGAAGTGGGTGAGTAGACACTTGGTCAAGCACAAAACCAAACATAACAAGACAGAAATAAAGAAGTCAATTTCAACCACATTTTATATAAACCCAGCATACTTACTCATAACAAAAGGAAAATGGAATTTCTTAATATTAGCAAAAGTGATAAAGTTTAAGATCCCATTACTAACCAAATCTTTTAAAATCATTTTATTATTAACTGACATATTTTAATTTCTCCAGAAATATACATTAAGTATTTGGTAGGGTTCTAATTGCAATGCCCCACAACCCAATTTATCCAAGTGTTAAGTGAGCATTGTATTCTTATATTCCTCCTTGACTCCTCTCAAATCCAAGAAAGACAACAAGCACCTGATGGATCTCAGCCTCTAAAAATTTGTGCTAGAAGAAGAAAATAAAGCATTGAGAAACCCAAAAGATTCTTCAAGATTTTAGTTATCTATCATAGATTCAGTTATTATTATGATATTGTTATGTTGCTATATTAAAATATTCAGTTATTATTACGATATTGTTATGTTGCTGTATGAAAATAAGTTAAATTGTAAAAGCAGCAAAGACATTTCAAAGGAATATCAACCCTGCACATTTTCTGCATGTGAATTTTTTCTTCTGAGTTTTAGAAACACTAGTTGCAAAGCCCATGCATTTCTCTTTTGATCAAGTCATACCATTGTCCTGAAGCATTTAGTTGGAGCCTGTATGGGTATCCCTCAATACATACCAATATATAGATTTGTGCGAGTGCAAGTGCAAGTGCAAGAGCAAACTATGCTCCTAAAGCTGGAAGCAATTCAGACAAAACATTAAAAAAGTCAAGGTACAATTTACACCTCATCTTTGTAAGCTTGAAGAAAGATCAAAACAGGGTTCATCACCGAGAATCCCATCTGATAAATAGCCTTCTGTGTCCGAGGTTCTGAGGCTCTGGCAACTCCACGAAGTCGCTCCAACAAGCAACTAACCTATTGTGTGCATCACAACATTAACTATACTTTTTTTCTCGATATACTAGTACATTGAATGCATAGTGAACAAACTTTACCAATAAAATGATATCAGGTTGTTGAGCAATGGTTTTGAGATCATTCTTGCTTGACAGTTCCACCAAATAGGCTGTCATATGGCTTGTCAAACTTTTTATATACCTACAAACAATTTCAATAGAACAGGTTAATTTGAATGACCATGATATGCAACTACTAGTATATACTGCACTACAGAATGAAAAAAATTAACGAAATCTGGACTCACTGATTTGATTCCACAGACGTTTTCATACCGGAAGCTGATACAGCAAGCGTCTGAGCCAGTGAGCGCTGAAATATGTCGGGAAGTATCCAAAATAAAGATGGTGTTTGAACGAACAAAAGTGAAAAAGGAAAGAAATTGGAGAAAGGTAGAGGGCATGAGTAAATGAGAGGAGACAAGATTGATGTTTGTTTAGTGCATAAGGGTGAGCAACAAGCAAGCAAGAAACAAAAACAAGTGTTGAACAGAAATTAAGATAAACTTCATTTTCCATTCCAATGTCTTACTAGTGACCTTGTAAAGGGAACAACGATAATATTAGGATTAAGTACCTGGTTAGCAGCATTTAATGAGAACAAAACCCTTTCATTAGAGAAAGCATTCGCTAAGTCATGCCAAGAGTCCTACATAAATAACATCCAATATTTCGAGAGTCAGTTGCAGGAATGCGATAATATGGTAAACACAAAAATCTGCAGTAAGCCAAGTGAATAAGAATAGAGGTAATGGGAGTTTAAGCACATAATATCATTGTGTTAAGGCTTAACAGTTACAAAATGAGCCGAATTGGCATGGAAATGTCTTAAGGAAATGGACCGATGGCTACATGATATGTGGAAAAAAAAAATCTGTGTGTGTGTGTATATATATATTAAAAAATTAATCCCATTAAAGAAGAAAGAGAATTACAAGAGAACAGAAAATCATCATAAAACAAAAGAAAAGGTTGCAAAAATTTTGCTTGCCAACCTCTCAGCCAGTCCCCAACTAAAATAACAGGAATCATGTTCAACCAATAGATGTTTCCCTCTATCGCCCACAGTAAGAAACATAAATAGGAAAAAGCAAATCTCCCATGTAACTTCTGCATAAAGTTCCACATATGTCACTCTTCAATGGAAGTTCCAGCTTGTCCCTATGGAGCATATACCTCTTCCCTAAAGCAATGCCAAACAAGCAAAAACACAAGCAACAAGAAACTATAATCCAAGTAGAAACTCTGGAACCACAGAACAAAAATGTTGGGACAGTTTCTCATGCAAGCGAGATGATACTGACCAAGTTGACAAGATGAGAAATAATATTCCTTCGTTTAACAAGTCCGTGAAGCAACTGATAACATGTAAGTGCCTGTCATAGAACAAATTGCAAAGACATCTGTCATGGGCAATTTAACATTACAAATTTACTTGATGCTGCATAAAATATTATTATGCACCAACTTGGACACTTTCTGATAAAATTAGTCTATGTTTGGTTTCACTTTCCAAAAATCATAAGCAATAAAATACAACTAGAAACCCATGCTTGAATTCTAAAACAAACACACTCAATATCTATGGCTTCAGATGACAGTTATATTTCATTCAGTCATGTTTGGCATTTTTGCTTGACGGAAATTTTAGATTAGGACTTAATTATTATCTATTTATACTCAATAACATTTTTTAGTTTTAGTTGGTATACGCTAAAATGTTCAGTGTTATTAGGATTTTAGTTGTTGCCAAAATGTTATTTTATTCTCTTCTAATGCCAACTTTTATATTAATGAGAAAATTAGTTTTGGACTTCCAATTTCTCAATATGATACCAGAACAGTAATGTTGCGTATCCACTGACACATGCCCTAATAATTTTTACCTGAATCATAATCTACTCTCATGTTAAAAGGTTCTATAAAAGACAAATATGAAGAAGAGATTTACCCTATTTTTACCGAGGACTCTTGTCAACATAATCCCAAAATTGAGACCCTAACCAAACCCAACCAGCACTACTCCTAGTGCTGCCCTACATGACCCCTCATGCAATGGAACCACTGAGCCATCCTTGTCATTTTGAAGCCTGATTTCACTTTTTTGTCATCAAGAAAAAGCAATGCACAACCTCATAGCGTGCAAATTTGTGCATGGCCCTGCCATACCAATTTGCGTCTTGCACTGCACAGTTGAAACCCTCTGCTTCGGTGCACAGCCCCTTCATCTCACTCATTGCAGCACCCACACCAGTGCTTTTAACACACGTCTATGAAGAAAGAAACCACAAAGGAAAAGTCTGGCAGTGGAGCAAAAAAATAAAAAATTGAGGAGCAGTCAATCCACAGCGTACAAAGCCCACCTCAGTCCAAAGGAATGCACTGCTGCTCCTCAATCGTGCAGTGTAGCCAGCTACAGCTTTTTCTAGTAATGGTGGTGGGCTGATGTTGGCGAATCCTTGGGGTGCAACATTTTATTTGAATGTGTAAAAATATGAGTATAAATTTTGGAACATATTTTGCTACCTAGTTCATGTCTCTAGGTATCTTTTGCTTTCAATTTTATTTATTTTGTTACCTATCTAATAGGATTACGGTAAGGCTAAAATTATATTTGGTATCTTGGTACTAGTTCCATGCTATATAAATTGCGATAATTATTGAGTAATGAAATATGCACGAATTCTTCTAACCATTCTAACAAACTGGAAGTAATAGGGTTGTTCAGTTTTTGGTCAACAACATTGTTTGGGTTGGAAGGTGTTTGGCATTCGTTTCAGGTTGAATTTTGGGTTGAATCATAATGCTTACTTGGCTTGATTTTAGGTTCCCTCTTTTTGGTTTTAACCTAAGTCTGATCCCCTAGTTATATTTAAGCTATTTAGTTGTTTAGTGCTGAAAAGGGAAAAATTGCATCAAGCACTGTGGCTATTTAATAGTTTAGTAATTGTGTTGTTTGGATAAGCTATTTAGTCATTTAGTGTTAAAATGGAAAAATTGCATCAAGCAACATGGCTATTTAATAGTTTGGGGACCGTGTTGCTTGGTTGACCATTGAGCATAACATGTGTTAGTGATATGCCCTCCAATGTCAACGGATTGTGAGAGATATTGTTTGTATATAAAAATATTTGACTAATAGATAAAAATTAATTTCACTTGTATCAATATTTTAATAGTTTTTCATACATGTAAATCTTATATGGTGTAAAGTAGTGCATGTGCCCATATGGTTGTTTTAAAAAGTCTTATTCATAAGAGACTATGAATATGGATATAAGATTTCCTATTACACAATCACTAAAACTTGAATGCAACTCAGACTCTCTCAATGGACATTAGAAAATCAATACAACTTGCATATTGTGTTTATATAGTTAGTGTCATGCTATTCATTATGAGATATTAAGAACACAAGTGTGTAGATATGTCATTGTAAAATGAGAATTCAAGCACTAACTCAAAGAATGAAACAAACACATGAAGTTCATTCTTTGTTGTTAGTCTTGCTTCGTGATTGAATTAAGTGCACTTAGGCCTTAGATTTGAAATGAAATGATTGATCTGTGCACATAATGCTAACGTGTCATTAGAGTATTAAAGAGTCAATATCTATCTTGATATAAGATAGGGCCATGAGCTCAATGTGCTGTTGCCTCGATGCATATGGAGGCAAGTGTCTGATTAATAAAAAATTTGTCTCCTCGTAAGTGAGCAAAGCTTTGATCCTATACGATTGATATTTCATGAGACAAAAATCCTTAGTATGATCGAAAACGAGCTCGCTTTGATACTATACGATTGATATTCTATGAGACAAAAATCCTTAGTATGATCAAAAACGAGTTTCCGATAGAACATTACTCTCATGAGGCAACATTGATTTGATCATATGACCGGAAAGTAAAACAAAAGATATATACTGCATGTTATTCACCGTCGCAAGGGTTCATGTGATTCACTCCATCTTAATTGGACTGCGATATGGACCACAAATTAGACGTTACCTATATCCTTCAAACAATGTCCATTGCTAATTAAAGATTAACTTAAAGAGTCACATATAAAAAGTTTGAATAAGGACAAGTTGATAATTTGGTTTAGAGGCACAAACAAGACTTGAGAAGTCTTATGGTGAATTTAATTTGGTCGCAATTGCATTAGACTAAATGGATTTCCTATTATACTTGTTAATAATGAAATTATTAATTAAAAGTATAATAGAATTTTAATTTAATTAATGAAATTAATTAAACTACACATGTGCCCTTAATTATCAATTGAATTAATAATTGAATATGATGTGAACCTGAATTAATCAAAGATCTATGTAGGAAGCTCATAAAGCTCATGCCATGTGTGCTCGAAGTGTTATAAATGAAAATAAAAATCCTACTTTGGGTAGGATTATATGACTTGAAAATAAATACATTTGGAAGAGTTCCAAATCAATAACAATTAGAAAAACTAAACAAATTAGTCACCCCCTTTCCTAAGCTAGAAAAAAAAAAGGTTTCTAACCACCTCTTAGGTTTCTCTCTTATCTAAAACCTGCGTAACAACAGTAGTCTGGGTCAAGTCTTTGCGAAAGAGTTCACGAAGGATTTTGGAGGCACTTGCTTACATTCTTTCAATGTAGATGGACTAGAGATTGTGGCTTGAGGGTTGCAGCTAATGAATCACGTGCACATCTCACTTAGAATAGGATTCCAAGAGGTAAAATCTTACATACCTTTCGGATACATTCGGTTTGCACAAGTTACGCGATGATAGCAATTCAAGTTTAGTTTTATTATTCTGTTGTGTATTTCCTGATTATATATGTTTTTAAAATTAAAAATTTCCACCCCCAAACTTGATGAAATCTAACATGTACCGGTGATTACTATTACTATGCATGTGTATGTGTGTGTAATGCCTATATAGGTGACACAAAAGGCGCGAGTCTTTTCAAGAATCAAGACTAGACTTGATTTGTTCAAGTTTTAAGTATGTTGGTTATTAATGACATTGCCAATTTACCAACTTCTAAATGTCAAACTTGTCCTCAATAAATGTGTAAACAAGAAAAAAATCACAATTGTGAGCAACTAAAGACGGTCATCCATATGCAGTCATGACACGTGAACCTAGCATTCTACTGTATATTCTTTTCTAGAAATAGGAGACTAGTTCCTTCATGCCTGAAATGATCAATTACCTAAATATTACCTAAATATAGATTTACAACAACCACCTGTTTACATTTTCAAAGCCACAATAAGCAAATTAAAAATTTGATCAAGATCTCCACATCCAACACGAGGAATGTTGGAATAAGTAAATTAAAACTCATCTATCTATCTATTATGGTTTCCATGTTTCATTAGGTATCTACTAAAATGTTTGACGTTGTTAGGATTCTACTCATTAGAATTTCATCTTATCTTTCTTATAACCCCATTCTATTCAAGGAGAGTTGGAACGTTTTAATTCATGAAAAAATTAGTTTCATTTTTTTACAAGACTTTACAAAACAAAATTGAAAGTAGCATAAAATATTATAAACTTGATCAAAAACAAGTGGACAAAAAACCTAAAAGTAACTCCAAAAATAAAAACTAAATAAATATATATGATACATAAAACATGTATCCACAAGAGTACACGTATATCCTTAATTAAATACTTATATTTATTGAAATAAGTTAACTTATCTAAACTTCCAGTATGATTATTCATAAATTAAATAAAAGCAAAAAAATTAATAGAATTCTAAACTATATGAGGTACTAATATAGATATTATAATTATTAATTATCCATATTATATATGAAGTGCTTAATTGTTCTTTTAATTCGATAATGATTTTTTTATGGACGCTAACTCATAACTATATCACTTAATAAATATAAAACAAATTGATGTGTTAAAAATCATAAAAACAAATCTCAACCAAATAAAATTACAAACAACAAAAAAATAGTAATATAAATAATATTACGAGTTAAAAGTTCAAATAAATAGATAGATTAATTTATTAGAAACAACTATTGCTATGAACTAAACAATATGTTATAAATTATTTCAAATGTAAAAAATTGACTATATAATTTATTAGATTTGTGAAATTTATTTGATATAAATTAATTTTATTTTAAAGTTTAATTTTTTGAAATATAATTCTACTGAGAATGAATAACAATCATTAAGATAAAAAACTTTTAGTTGTAAGAATAAAATATACTTTGGTTTGAAAACTTATTAATAGATCCATCAAAATATGAAAAACAACTATTGTTTAGAAATAAACAAAATGTTATAAACTATTTTAAATTTGCAAAATTTAGCTATAAATTTTATTAAATATTTGATATTTATTTGGTATAAATTAATTACTTGTTTAAAAACTTATCAACAGATCTATCTGAATATATTATTATGAAAATACATTTAAAATATAAATTTATAGGCTATGTTTGTTTCTAAATTAAATATTTAAGTAATTCGCTTTAAAATATTATAAATATGCTCTAATTGACCATGCATAAAAATACAAATATTAACATAGTAAAATTAATGTTACAAAATTTAAAAAAAAACTTAAAAATTAGCATATAAATATTAAAGAAAGATGCTCAATAAAAAGTTTATGCCTGTAAATTGTTGATAAATTATAATACAACTGCATATTTGTTTGTAAATATAACTTGCGAAAAAATATAAAATAAACTTATGTGTTGAGCTATAAAGATAAATAAATAATTATATTATATAAAGATTATGATCTTTATCATGGATACTTATTTAAAATATTTATATAGAAAGTATATTTCATATGGAAACGAATTGTATTTCAAAAAAAAAAGCAAATAAAAATTTATTAATTAGATAAATTAATGTTGAAAGTAAAACATTATAAATTTTGTCAAAATTGCTTAGCAAAAATTCAAAATGATTGTATGCATGTAGTGATTGTAAAACAAACATAATAGTTTTAAATAACATGTACAAAATGAAAATTTGGACAATACATATTCAATAAAAAAGATTAAGTAAATTCATAAATGATAAGATATTATGGAAAACACTAATATCATATTAAAAATTCTATTTCTATATAAAAAAAAACTAATGAACTTGTCCTATTCATAACTTTATCGATTTTAAAAGAATAATTAATATATCAATCACAGATAAACATAATTAAGAAAAAATTAATCCAACTAGAATTTTAAGGCAATTATATATTCATAACGAGGACGCAAAAATAATTGAAAACATGATTTCTTAATTTCACACACTTTTTAAAAAAATACACGAAAAAAACACATCCCTAAAAACATAAAAAAACATAACCATAGTTTTTAAAGATATGAAATGCTTTTGTTCGACTTTAAGTTGCATGAATTACTCTCAAGGTACCAAAATACAAATATCTACTATATATAATTTCAAAGAATTTAAAAATTTCTATATTTTGAGAATATTAAAATTTTATCAAAATTAATAATTGAAGCCGATGGAAGTTTTTGCTATAATATATTATACATAAATGATTAAATAGAAGTTAAAAACTATATTGTGATAAGTAAATATATTTAATATCAATATAAAACAATTGAAAAGTAATATGAATAACATATTTACTGAACATCATAACATCAAATACAATTATATCGGTAGCAAGGACTTTTTCATTTGGATAAATTTACCAATAACATAATTTACAATATTTAGTTTAAATTTAATCAAATTAAATACAAAAGATATTGGAAAACTAAATTAAAAAATATAAGTATAATTCTATAAGAATAATATTAAAACAACAATTTAATGTCCAATATTCTTTATGCATTATTAGCTTTTAGATATAAATTTCTTATTGATTATGCTGTGTAGAGATATAAAAATTTGGACTTAAGAAAAAGTAATTCTAACTTAATTTATATAATGAATGTCCCATCCGTGCAATGTGCATTCTTATTTCTAGTAAATAAAGAACCTTCAATTCAAAAAACAAGGTGGATTTAATACCTGCAAGTCCTTCTCCCCAGGGTAAGAAACAAGGGTACTCAAGGAGATACGAATTATGATATCAAGCACAATTTTTCCTTGATTAGTTTCTCCAAAGAAACTAAGCATGGCATTGGAGGAGTGTTTTGAAACAAGCTGGGTATTGTCATAATTTTCATAACCGCTTTTCTTTCCTCCACTTTCTTCTGGTGGCATCAGGTAGGTTGAAGACCATCTTGCAAGGAACCATACAACTGCCTGGAATAGTAAATCAGATATATTAATGCCAATGTAATGCCAGAAACCACAACAAAATTATGAGTTTTAGGATATTTTTTTTGAAAGAAACACAATGAAAAAAAAACAAAAAGAAAGAAATTATCATCTCAAAGACTAAGTGCTTGGTCCATATTTCTTTGAACAAATTACTAAATTGGAATGCTACACCGGGAACAAGCCAGGACATGTCCAGTATATCAGAATGTTATAGAATGTACTATGTCAAAGTCTGGAATCATATACTAGCTACCATTAGGTGAATCAAAAGATGAAACAGAGAAGGGGTAAAACATTTGTGCAGATAACAGGGGTTCATAAATACATAGGTTAGAAAAATGTGTTTTATCATAGTTTACCGAACAAGACAGGTTTTTCAACTCACGTTCTTTTCACTTTTTCTCACATAATGACAGGTGCTCACCTGTGGTGTATTAGCTTCCAGGGACAAATGACCAGCTTCAAACACACTTTATATTGGATCTCATACAATAAGAGTTGCTTCTTTTACTTCTTAAAGAATAAGCAAGAATCTACTTTATTTTGGGAAAAATTGTGCAGAAAAAAAACCATGATAGTTGGTATCAAAATAAAATTCCCTAAAATGGTATTTTTGTTGTGAGATTAACTGTCCTAGCGTATTAACATAAAACTGGGCAGATTTAAGTTATAAAAACATTTTTCCACATGAAACTTGTCTTAACCCAAGAAAGCATACCAAAAAGGCCAAAATCCAGATGAACCAAGTTTCAAGCTAAGTGCATCACATTCAAATTCTTTTCCCAACAGGTAAAAAACCATGCTCCTAGCAAGCGAGCAATGCATGATTAGTACAATGGACTCCACAATCGCTTCAATCAAAAGAGCACAACTGATTGTACATAGGGCAAAACGAGGTCATGATATGATTATTCTTATCATTTGCATAAAAAGCAGATAATGCAGCTACCCAAGAAAATCGGCAGCAAGAGGAAAAAATACCTCCATGAGTCGAGGACTGAAAAATGACGCTCTCATTTCAGGATCCAAACTTTGCTCTGCAAACCTTATGATTGAGCTGCATAGGAGCCCAAATTTTAATTGTTTAAACCTCAAGAAGAATCAATGAAGCAGACATTATTAAATAAAATCAGACCTACCAAAGATTCATTTTAATGGCAGCAACATTATCAGAATATTATTGTATGGTTGCTTTTTCTTTCGCACTACCCTCATGAATATTTGGATGTTGACACCAACAGACACGACTGAGAATGCAATTCCATCTTAGATGACAATGCTGGTTCAGTATACCAACACACCACAAGAAAATAACAGCACATGGAACATATTTTAAGGGAATTTCTAATACATGTCACACAAAAGCTAACCTTTTTTAGACATGATTTACAAAGGTAATTTATGGGAGTTAACAATCAGTTCAACCATAAAAAATGGTGCACATATTTTTCAGTAATTAGGTACACTAAAAATTATAGACCAAGAAAAAACTGCAAACTCAGATATTCCTATTAAATCATAATAAGTAGCTCAAGGTAAGCCATGTTCAGGAAGGTGAATATCCTCATCAAATTACTGTACAGTGTCATATTTGCAGTCAAACAGGGCATTCTCATCCATATTTCAGAATAAAACAGATCAGAGGAACAAAAATTTTGAGAGTTTTAATGATGGATAACTCAGTTTCGTATTAATATAAACTTTTTGAATGACCAATCCTAAAATTGACAAAACTAAATTAGTGATTCACTTAAAGACATACATCCCTCTCTGATTGCATCAATATCTTTACTTGTTTACCTTAGAACTCAACAGTTTATATTTTACATCAGGTCATGCACACACCAATAATTTTGTTGATAACAATATAGACATGGTCAGTACCCAACGAGTTTTGGGAATATGATTTGGTTTTACTTATAACAAAGTGATACACACATAATCATTTCATTTTTTAAGTTCCCTCTCTAACTTTAACACAATTTTCAAAAAAAATGCACCAAAAAAGAAACTAAAATTTTGATAATTATGACAAACATACCCAATGTGCCAATCTCCTTACTTAATTCATCAAGTAATATGAACTGAGGGTCATAGGAGAAAATGAAGAAGACAGGACTATCATTTCTCTTCTACTTTGAATGATTTCTCAGAGAATCTCCCATTATTTTTTAAGTACATATGGAAATAATTAGTGAAATTTCAGAAGAAATGATCAGAAGACAAAAGTAAGTCCCATCTTGTATCAATTGTTAGAATGTTTATTTCACATTTTCCCATTTCGAAGGAGTTTTTTTCAAATATCTACTCTAACCCTCATCTCATACTATACATTGGTATTTAGGGTCTCCCAACAATGTTCTCAGCAAATTTCTTTCTAGACTACTCTCAAAAATGGGGCCACACCATGTATAATTTTTCAAAAGAAAAAAAGAGAGAGAGAAAAAAAAAGCACAAGGAAACCTTAATCTCCAAATGAAACCTGCCAGTGCCACCTTCACAGTCTGCAAAATCTGGCCATCCAACCACCACAGCTACAACTGCAGCACTCATCAAGCAAACTGGCACAGCATACTGCTGTTGCACCCACCAGATTACAGTGGAGCCAGTTGCAAGCCATCATAGTGCATCCACCGCTCTGCTTCCACACAACTTGCACTCAACCTCTATGATCTTCTGAGTGCCACCATAGCTATCTTGCTGCACAACCAGTGTTGACCTCATGCACGTCTACTTGTTAAATAAAAAACAGGCATTGGCACCACCCATTACATCACACACACCGCCGCCACCTTTTTATTTGAGCTCAACCTTGCTGCGCGCTCACTTGTGCCCAGCTGTCCCACGTATCTCGTATAGCAAGAACGGATATAGGTTTTGAAGAGTAGGAGAATGGAACAGACAGATACAGCAAGAAACAGTGAGGGGTGGTGAAGTTTGAGGAAGAAGTTTTGGAGGATTATCTATGCACTGGTATGATTGTGATATTCTCACACATGAAATCAGCCCATGTTGTTGACATTTGTTTGATCTGTCTTTTCCTTTCAAATGGGAATTATAATTAAAAATAAAGACGTTCTTAGTGCAACTAAAGTGATAGATCAGGAACCTTTCAATGGCAGCTGGTTCAAAAGAGGGCAAGGTCATACCTCTACTCCCTCTAATCCCATTAGAGGATTGCATCATGGGCTAATAATGTTTTGGGTTACTAATAAATCTGATCCAACAACTGATTTCTTTAACTTGAGAAGACTATAAAAAATTGTTAGTCACCGCATTGTCAGATCCGTAGTTGTTAATGGAGCCTAGCGCATCATGGAGCAAAGGCATTTGGCAGGAACCTTATTGAAGCACAATGCAAAACAACATAAACAAAAAGAATTTATTTATACTATTAATTATTTCAAAAAAACAAACAATTTCTAAAAAATAAATAACAAACACATACTTTTTCACTTCTAATTTTAAATAACATAATAATTTTCATACAATAAAAATGAAGAAATAAAAAATAAATAGCATTTTGGAAAAACAAAAAGACGACAAAAATCCCATGTATTATCATAGTGTTAACTATCAAAAATCACAGCTATAAAAATTAGGAAAAATCACTACCCAACAAATTTTTGACTTCTATAAAATTTATTACATTTTGATAGTAGAGATATTAAATAAAGACAGAAGAAAAAATGTAAGAAATATGGAAAGGTACTGTAAGAAAGAAATAGGGAAAAATGAAAAGAAGACCCTTAAGAGACTTGCTTAGAATTGGAGAAGATGGTAGAAAGAAACTTAAAGAAGAAGAGAAGAAGAAAAAGAAGAATTGGAGAAGAGCATGGAGAATGATAGAGGAAACTTAACAAAAAAAGAAAAAAACATAAAGGAACATACCCATAACTGAAAAAGAAAAGTAAGAAGGAAATTTAAGAGAGTAAAGTGGAGATTTTTGTCATTTGTTTCCTTAGAAAAAACAAGTTGCAACACAAGAATTGCACTGCTGAACAAATGACGCAACTCAGTGCAGCCCAACACCCAAAAGTAAGAATGTCACTTTACTGCACCATGCTCCGTGGTGCACACCATAAATAACCATCATCAACTTCACTATTCCTATCATCTTCACATTGAGGTGCCTTTAATATTTCTCATTTAACCTATACTAATTCACTATCCCATGAATGTCTTGATGATGTAAAAGTACTATCTTGTGTACGGATTTAGTATGGTTAATCTTATGCAAATTCTGATGCTTGATAATGCATCATGCGCTCCTCATTTTTTAGTTAGTCTATCATCTATCAATTAACTAAATCTCAAAATTGTTATGGCTATGTTGGGTTTCAAATTTGAGTGCAGGCCTTCAAATGTTTTCGTCTCAAAAATTGTGCAAAAATAAGAGAAAGAGAAAAGTAAAGTATAATGATTGAGTGTACGTTTTTGGTGGCCAAAATAGCACAAGAAACATAGCCTATGTAATTGTCTTTCCTTCCCACAAGGTGTTTAAGAATTTGCAAACTAGAAGTAAGAGATTATGAGTGTGGTGATCTCTACTATCCTGACACATGCGCCTATGGACACCCATGCATTTTTGGCATCTATTTCTCACATTCAATGCCATTGTTTTCTTGGTAATCCTTCTTTACCCAAGTCAAAACAACTTTTCCCATTTAAGTCTCCTCTCTCATAGTTCAAATGTACATCTAGTGAGATAGGAAAGTACCATTATGCTTGCTTTCTATCTAAAGTAAATATACAAAGTCCATTTCCTTCAGGCCTTATTCATTGTAATATTTAGGGTCCTAATAGTGTTAAGTCTCAAGCGGATTCTGTTATTTTATCATCTTAATTGATGATTATTCTCAAATAACTCAAACCTATTTACTAAACGTTACATCTCAGATGTCCCAATTTATAATGAAATGAAGACCTAATTTTCAACAAATCTATGTACTCTTCTTACTAATAATGGGTTAGAACTTACTTGAAAATTGATTTCTAGTATTTGCAAGATACATCAAACTTCGTCCATACAGTCGACAACAAAATAGTGTGGCCGAACCCAAACACCACCACATCTCAGATGTTATTCCTACTTTAGCTCCCATGCATAAATGGGGGACACTATTCTCAAAGCATATTTTCTCATTGAAGGTGTGCCTTCAAATATTTTGCGATATTCCCTTTTTCAAGTCTTTATCCCTAACAAACCCTCTTTAACATCTCTCCTTGCATCTTTGATTGTGCATGTTTAGTTGTTTTGTTTGATTTTCTTTTCTGGCAATGATGAGCTATCCTTTAGGTTTGTTAAATTTATATTTCTCGAAAACTGGGGCATGTAAAAGAGAGTCGTCGTCGTAATCTCTTCTAGTACCTACAAATGCTCTAAATAATGTTGATGTTGCCTATCAATGGATCTTTACTCTTAAATACAAAGCCAATGGGATTGAAAAGATACAGTACCATAGCAGCACTTTGTAATTAAGGACAGAACGTCTTAGGTACTTCTTAGTCATTGAGATAGTCCACAGTGAACTCAGAGTACAACTATCCTATAAAAAGTATTTTCTTGATTAACTCTAGGAAACTGGTTTTTTAGGCACCAAACCTATTGGCACATCTATTGTTTTAATTCTAATCACTAGACAGACGACAGTGTTTTTTGTTTAAGGACCAGGCAAGGAAATTGAGGGTAACAGATACAAATATCTCATTTGTGTGGTTAATTCAAGGACAAATCATATTCTATCTATTGAGATGCAACTTTTGGAGAATTAAGGGGCATAAAGGGGGTTCCTAAAAATGGATTGTTATTTAACAAACACGGGCACTTGCTTAGTCTAATACTGACTTCTAGTTTTGGATATTACACTTCTGTTGGAGGAGATCTTGTAATTTGACACAACAAGAAGCAGTCTAATGTAGCAAGGTTAGTTGCGAAAGCATAGCAATGGCATGGCCCACACTGCTGGCAAAAAGTTGTGGTTGAAAAACTTACTAAGAGAATTGGGTTATTTATGCAATGGGACTTTGCCTATATTGCATGAAAATCAAGCAACTATTCGTATTGCCGGTAATTCAATCTTACATAAAAGAACCAAACATAAACAAGCGAATGGTTATATTATTCATGAAGTTGGGATGAGTTCAGTACTCTATTTACTCAATCCTTAGCAGAGGTTTTGACCAAGACTTTAGGGGCCATGCAGTTTAAAAATTTATGTAACAAGCTACACGTAATTGATTTATATACTCCAACTTGAGGGAACCCTATAACTATTCATTTCAAATTTTCCTATTTCATATGTAGTTGTTTCTAATAAGTTCTCTAACCCTCATCTCAGACAATATATTGAGATTTAGGGTCTTTCAAAAATATACACAACAAATTCTTTCAATTTTACTCTTAAACAATAACAAACAGCAAGCGTGCTTGAACAAATCCACAAATCAAGCAAAAATAGATCCATGATGCAAGAAAGATGCTTCCCCTTTGAAATTGTCAGAGGATTGGAAGCAATCCGTAACTTACAAGTTACCAGTGTTTCTGCTGGCCCCAAAAGCCACTTGTACACAGTTTGATAAACACCAAACTATTATATAGAAGAGTAATGTATCAAAAAAGAAGGGTTGCAAGATAATTGAGTTCGGGCAGCACCCTTTAACAACAAATACCATTCTCTTATCATGATAACTTGTTTGAATAAGTATTTAATCAGTTCTATTTCTTAATATCAGGTTGTAAACAATCATGAGCATGTAATTGACTAGTTCACTACAAGAATTTAAATTAACCAACTATGCAAGCATTTGACTCAACCATGACAAAAATAGAGTAACTCGTACACAAAACGCAATTTTGAAACTTACCCAGAAAGTATCACAATTGGGTGTTTATCCACTTCCACGAAGTTAGTATAATGACTTTCTATCTCCTTTGGCACCTGAAAATTTCATACTATACAAATGAGAAATTATTAAGCTTTATTCCTAGAATTCAAGAGGTCTGAAATTGAAAGCATCTATGCTTTGAAAAAAATTCCCTATAATCTCAAACAGGAGCAGGGCATGTTATCAATCACAACTCTTTTAAAAGGTATAAGGACAGGGAGTGCCTTTAAACAGATGGCATAAGCCGGCGCCACCCAACTTTTGATACTCGAAATATCTTAAAGTAATAAAAAATATACATCTAAACTAATGAACATAAGAACAAAATGGGAAGAATATGATACACATCAGAGAGAATTTTCCATGTGCCAGTATAAATTTTAGAAAAGCTCCTACTATAATCGTTATAGATGATTGGTTTTGTAGTTTGTATGGAGAAAAAAATAAGATAAAGACAATTAACAGGATGTTGCATGTGATAAAATCAAACCCAAAAATACAACAAGACCAAGAGGAACAAAGAGTCATGATTCACAGTTGTCCACTTTGACTGTACCCAAAAAAAAGGAAGCGACAACAAAAAAACGTATAACACACTTCAAAACTACAGTAAGACAAGAAATTTTTATTACTGATGGGGTTTCACCCTGTCCCTCGTCAGCCAAAACATGCCCGGTTATGAGTAAGAGAGAATAGAGTTCTTCCAAAGTTACAGTTGGATCACTTGTGCCCCTGGCCTACATTAACATGAAAATATAAAGGAAAGTGCAGATAAAAGTAGCCATTAGACAGAAAGAACAATAAATTGCAACAGAATGCATATCAAAGTAGCAACTTTATCAAAACAGTCAGCATATTTCAGAAAGAAACCAAAAATCAGAAGAAAAACAAGGACCAGATCAGCAACTTTTACAAGATAGATGGTGATAATGAAAAAGCAAATCCATAATCTATCTAATAAAGCCAAGGAGTGACTATTAAAAAGCAATAGCAATTACCTTCATGATGGAAAATCTAATTCTAGAGTCGAATTATATCAGACGTAGTAAAGACAACATAACAAGAACACAAAGAAACTCAGCGAGCATAAAATTTTTGTACCACAAATTCTTCTCAAGTAATTAGAACATAAAGACAACAAAACAAGAACATAAAGAAACTTAGTAAGTATAAAGTTTGCAGTAATTACACGTTTTTTTCTCGCAATATGACAGCATGCAATTTTTTTGGTTGAAATCTTGGTGTATGTGTATTATACTTAAGTAGATGTTCTTTTATGTTGTTTCACCACTTCTCCAAAAATCAGACAAAACAAAAAATTTAATATGTTGATTTTGGTTACAGTTAACTCTCCAAATCTGTTTCATTTTTCTTTATTAAGGTGAAGTTGGAAGATAAGTATTCTTATGGCTAGTGCATTCCTCCAACCAATGAAGCATCCAGGATTGTATTACAAAAATAACAATAACAGTTTTAACCTTCTGATTCTTCTTTTATTTTCTTCTTTTTTTCCCTGTGCAGTGACTTCAAAGAATTGGGACTTTTAGAATGATTAGAAGAATTAAAGTATACTCTATTGTTCAAGAATTATCCCAGCTTATAGCATGGGATTAGTACAAGACTATCCAAAATGACCCAACTAATACCATAACTCTAATCAAAACATATAAAACAGAAAATAAAAGATATCTAAACACACAAACCAGGTAATAGAATATGTATCAAATCACACTAAATATACTCAAACATTCTAGCATTTAACACTCTCCCTCAAGTTCAACATGGTAAATCTTCTTGAAGTGCTTATAGCCAGAAGTGAGATAATATGAGCAATGTGTATTGAAAGCATGATTGACAACAATTTCTTTACGGAGCAACATTGCTACCATTTTTAGAGGATATGATAGAAATGGAAAATTTTCAAAGCACTAAACAATTATTCAGCTGTATAAAGTTGGCAGTAGGGCTAGGGAAGTGAACAGTTTCCAAAGATATTGTTTGTTTGACAAGGTTTGTTTGGAAGAGAAGACAAAGCCAGATTCCCAAGGACCAGTGCCTGGATGCTAAAATCTATTCTAGAATGCAGGTTCTACAGCTTTCCAAATGGCAACATTAAATAATATCAATTATAGTAAAAGATTACAATTAATTCTTTTCCAAATGGAGAACATATATCAAGTAGACTTGAACCTAGCAGCATTTTGGCCCTCAACAGACAGTAAGTAGAAAAGTGTATTAGGTACAATTTTTCTACAAAAGTAAGTAACAGGTAGTGATAATGGGATCGTAAAATGTTAACATCAACCAGACAGCATATATAGAGTGAATATCAAGCGATAGGGTACCTGATGAAGCTTCATTATCTGATTTGAGAAAAGTTCTGTTAGAAGTGGAATTGTGGCCCCTATAGCTGCTCGAGCAATGAGAGCATAAGAGCTCAATCTCTCATCCATAGCTACAAGATAACATATGTAGAGCACAAGAAATGAAGATACTATAGCAATTCTAACATGAATAAGGAGACAATGACTATTAGTTCATATAGGAAACATGACAAAACTAGCACAGTTAGAAATTTACCAGCAATGGAAGCCTGAAGATAATCATATTCATTGTCATTAATGAAGACTGACGACGAAGCAGCTACTCAGAAAACAATGTAAATATATAAGCATAGCTTATAGCCAGAAGTGAAATAATATGAGCATGTGGGTTGAAAAGGCATAAAATTACCCTTTATTTCAGATTCAACAATCAATGCAAACAGATTGGCCACAGCATCAATGCCTTCAGTTGGAAGCAAATGATTATGTCCACTACCATCCAACTGCTGTAGTTAATAAACCAAAATATTAAAAAAAAAAAAAAAAAAACACAAAATTCACATTCAAGACTAACAAGCCTATATATATCACCATAACCTAACAACCTTGATACTGTACTCGATGCCTCAAAAAGGAAAAAGAATAAAAGAAGACACAAAATATATAGAAAGTTAAGCAGGTAAACTCATTTACAATCCCCTTATCGACAAATTTTAGGTGCCACTGGGATAAGCATAAAATGTCAGACTAGCAGCTTTAAGAACAATGGTCAACAAAACGAGCATCAATGACAATTAACTTCCAAAAATATTATCATTCCATCACCACCGAGCTATCAGAGCATCATTGCATCAATGACTAACACTTTGAACCACTAGCAGAATGATATAAGATCTGTAAACAGATATAGGTGAAATGTTACACTCTCAATATATTACTGACACCGAAAATTCTTATCCAAAGCCTCCCTCAGATCAATATCCAATGAATTGTGACTGGTGGTACATCGGTATATCCTGCCTCAACATGGAATGTAACTAGTCCCCAAGGGGACAGCCCAATTCATTTTTGATGAGCTTTCGGATGCAAATCCTCTCGGATCTGGGTGTGTGAGTTAAAAACATGGAAAGATAGAAGAAGAAGAACAAGATGGCATATAAACAATGGCATCATATCCAAAACTGTCCTTCATTCTTCCTATTAGCCCATAAATAAGCTAGATCTCTTTCTATAATGGGGAGCAAGGGTTAAAATATACAAGTCGAAGTGAGACAGTGAAGTACACAATGTTCAGCCACTAGGCTAACACAGTTGGGAAAATACTCAAACGGGTAAAGTTAAATCATATTTGGCTATGTTTGGATGCAAACTTAGTTCTAGTTTCAATCCATAGAAATTTAAACTTCTAAACATACTATGCATCAAACATCTCGTTCATATATGAACGCGTAAGGGCTCGAGGAATTAAAGCAAATATGGGGTAAAAAAATGAAGCTTATATTAGAGCTATCGATCTAAAAAAAAGATAGAACCATCCTCAAAAGCTATAACTACAAAAGAAATGACCAACTTCCATCAGTTTGATCCTTCCTTAGCATGACACACTTTTCCTTCAATACAAAATGAAGTGCTAGTAATTAAATAGTATATGAAACACCTCTCTATGGGTTTAAGCTTTTAAATGAAGTGCTCATTCAATATGGTGCCAAAACTAAGCCAAGTAAGAGGTCGTAATTCCAAATTACACCACCACCAATTTATGGAAAAATGTTTCATGTGCAGCACTTTACAAAAAGTATATTGTATGCATGTGGGGCGTGTTAATACTTAAATATCAAATGTTAACTAAAAATTAAACGATACAACTCTCTACTAACTTAAACTTTTAGATGAAATGGTCATTCAACAAGAAACATTCCATGATTATGAATTATGTTTTAACTGGAGGGCACCAAATTTCTAAACAAGAACAACATAGAAAAGCCAGAGGAAAATAATATGAAAACAGAGGTTTATACTATTCAGAAACTTTAAGGTGATTGTAAGAGCTCTTAACTATTATTTAACAAAGATAGTGTTAAAAGTCATTACAATTTTGTTAATAGAAATACTTGCTGTCGTAAATGCACTAATTGCAATGCATGACATCTTCATGGGAAATCATGTAGAAATCATCTCTACATAATAAATGGGGAGAATTTGTTGGAATTAAAAGAAAATAATAACTGGACTCATTCAGCAAGTTATAAGATCTAAAATTGTAGGTGATGTCGAGAGGAAAAAGATCTACAGGGCTAACAAGGAGCCATGGAAGCTTGGCTTAAATTAGTGGCACACTATCTCGTGTAAACTCAACACAACAAATAAATGATAAAAGAACTATAAATTTTTTACTAAAGACAATTGGGTAACAAATGCTCACTAAATTTTGTTAGTTTTCATTTATTTCACTTCATTATTACGATGACTGTTGGGTTACACTAGATTTGGAGTGTAAGAAAGCGGTTTTAAAACATTATAAAGTATTCAAAACGCAGTAAAATAGTAAATCCCAAAACCCAGTGCGTCTTTCCTTCTAATAACATGTATAATTCGAACAACAAAGAGAAGAACTAATTTTTATCTTTAAAGTGTCCTTATAATCCTCCTTTTGTGATCTTGCACCCACAAAGTTTTAGTTGTGATCTCTAGCTTATCCACGCAAATGAACACCTAGCAAGGTTCTCCTTTCCTTACAAAACTCTTCAGTGTAAAGTGAGCAAAATGGGGCAAAAGAAAGAAGGGGAGGAGGCTAGAATTGCTCCCTATTATTTTCGGAAGGGGGTGGACAGCCAAAACCTTTTTCTTTTATTAGGGTTAAGAGTGTTTCCTCTAACCTCATTTAGCCTATAAGACATGATTCCTTCCTTAGTTGATTGTGTGAAGAATATCTTCCTTCTAATTTAATTAGGAGGGTGAACTGAATGGCCAAATTTGGTTTTTAAATGGACCTTAGCATAAATTTACACCCAATCCATCTTTAATTATTAGTTTAGTCAATAAATCAAACCCAATCATATCTTAGCTTTTAATTTCATTAAAATCCATTGCATTTTCAATTGATAATCATGTTATTAGTAAACACAAAGACTAAATAAAACTTGTGTAGCCCAATCTCATTGTGGAACAAATGTAAATCATTAGGCTTGTTAAATCTCGCTCATAATGATAAATTACCGTTTTTTCCTTACATTATTCTTTAATGTCTCTCTACATTTAACTTCAGTTGACAACAAACATAGCTTGAAAGATATGAATAACATTTAGCCCAAGGCACATATCCCAACTAAAGTGATTCGATCATGAATACTATATAGTATAGCCCTTATGTCTTATTATAACCTAATCAAGTGAGAGCCGTAAATTTAATCAAGCTCACTAACTCTATCATATGACCAAATCAACATACCTCATCAAAATAATGTACATTGGAAATTCTTATCGGTCATATATTAACCATGGCTACGAATTTCACTCTTACAGGGAATCAATTCCATAGGACATTTGTCTTACTCAGTTATAAGGAGACAAATCTCTTACTGCATACGCACATACCTCCATACACACACGACCAAAAGCAATTTGAGCTCATAATCCTATAAAAGTAGGTGCAGTTCTTAATGCTCTAATGACTCACTGATCATAGGACTCACAAGATAACCATGCCATCTCAAGTCAAAGGTCTACTCACACTTAATATGATTATAATGTAACACATTGATAGCAAAGAGTGAGCTACATATGTCTGCTTCATTCTTTGAATGAATATTCAAATACATCATTGCCCAATGACATATCCACACACATGATCTCAATATCTCATATCGAATAACACAACACTCACCAAAAAACAAAAGCAAGGTGCACAAGTCTTGCTGATGTCTCTAATTCCCAAATAGAGATTCTACAGCTTGTGAATTTTAATGATCGTGTACTAAAAAACTTAGCGTCCATATTCAAAACTCTAATAAATAAGACTTTCAACACAATCATGCTTTACTTTGCACCAATTTCAATATTGACATTCATACGTAAAATGTCATAAATTGATAAAATAATGCATCAATATTTTATTAATATGATTTAACATTTACAATCACTATCCATATAAAAGTATGAACATTTGATGTTAAAGACATATCGCTAACAATGACATGTTGAAAAAGCACCCTATTTAGAAGCATAAGCTTTTAAATGAAGTGAATGTTCAAAATCCAACAATAAACAGATCCCAAAAGCGCTGTACAAGCTATCGCGGAGCTCAATTTCTTCCAAAAATAAAAATTATAAATGACTTATTAAGCCATAAATGAAGAGATAAATATGAAAAGATTAACATATGATAAATATCATTGGATGTTAGAGAGATACACGCCAAAGCATCACTGCACGTACCGTGAGAAGGGCCGTCCAAGTATCTAGCAAAATATCACGTGCTACCCAGCTCCATGTCTCTTCTTCTATATGGTTTTCCATAAGGTCTCTAATTACTTCACACATGAGGGCAGATAATAGAGTAAGGGTGCCATAAGGCCTGCGCATCAAATCAAAAATTCAATTTCAAAAAAAAATTGGCAAAATACTCCCTCAATCCCACAATTTGATTAGCTTATTTCATTTCAGGGGTGTCCACAAATACTATCTCAATTCCAGGAGTTCACACTTTTAGAAATTATGCAATGTAATTGACAGGATTCTAAGTTCTCAAAATTTTTCATATTAAAAGATCAAGCTGATTAAAGTTCGCACTCTTTTATACTCATCTAAACATCCATGGCAATCCTAGGGAACTCCTTCAACAAGGGGCAGAGTTTTGAGGATACATTTTTTTAAGTTAAATACATTACTATAAATCAGGTGCTGTGCATCATCCAGGATTTGACTGACCTAAAAGATTTCAGTAGCTCATCAAATTCGAGAGGGCTAGTCACAGTTGCCATAGACATAAGTGCACGACAACCATCCAGCAGTTCACTGAGAATATCCAAAAGCAATAAGTCAAACAAGATGTATAAAACATGACAAATGCAGCAATTGACACACCCACCTTTCACTTTTTCCAGACTTAATCGCGTTTGCAACATCACCAGGAGGTTCCATCCATTGTACAACTCCAGCTATCAGTTGCAAAAGGTGTTGTCTTTGCATGTGCCCACTATCTAAATTCCAAAGCAATCAGTAGCAAAAAAAATGAATAACAATTGTCAATAAAAAGAGAGCAAGAGATGATAAGAGAAAATTCCTTTAAACATAAGCAAGAAAAAAAGATGACAAAAAGCAAGAACAGCTTAACTTAACACAAAGGTCCAAGTTAAAATTTAGTCATTATTCGATCAGCAGTGAAAAATACAAAGCAGCGGAGCTTAAGCTTAGAGGTCCAATTTACATTCAACCAGCACAGCACAATAATTGTCGAAGAACAAAGTAACCACAGCCGTGTAGACCTATGGTGGGAGGAAAAACAGCTTCAATTGATTCTCACGAAGAAACCACTTAGTCTTTTAGAAGACAGAGTATAAACCAGCAAAACTCACTTAGCCTTGAATGACCTTTTTATCAGTAAAATTCCATCTAGGTGAAAGTACATAAAAGTCCTTCAAAGATACTCATACTTGGTAGAAGCATGCATAAAGTTGAAATAATCAAGATCTTTTTCTTGATTTTCTGTTTGGAAATGGGACTACTTGGTCAACCTCCAGTCTATACCATATAGGATGAGTTCTTTTCAACGAGCAAATAGAATTACACTATTTCTGGAAATAAGCACTGGTCGCATGAATTTGGCCACATTTAATAGAGGGGGAAAAGAATTATCTTAATCACTGGGCAAAAATATTTTGTCAATATTCACATTGAAACATGGTGCCAACTCCTTTCTACACATTCATTTTCTTGCCAACATATAACTACTATACATTCTTATGACATAGGCTTTTTAACAGAAAACTGTTAATTAAATGTATAAATAAATAAAAATAATAAAGAAAATAATAGCAAATGGCAATTACACATATTACTCTAAGATGAAATGATCAAGATGTTGTGTACAATTCAATGAATGTAACAAGAACCATTTCACAAAGAGGTAAAAATCAACAGAATATACCAGATGGAAAGATGTTGCCAGTCAATGAGCATAATTGTACTATAAGTTTTCGAGCAGAAACCGCAAGAGGGCAGTCAAGCCAGTAACCCTCACAGGAAAACTTTTGCCTTAGAGCAGTATAAAAGTTCAAAAGCCATCCAACATGACCACTTGAAATCAACACATCATGCCAAGCAGGACCAGGCTGCAGGCATGAGAAAAAAGACACAAGAAAAAATATATATATTCAGCACTAGAAATCAACATGATCACTTTTTTAATAGATAATGAAAGAGAAAACGGGGGATGGTCATAGTTTATTCAAATTATAAATGCGCACGTGGTAAGCAGACATAATGAAATTATACTATGACAGAAAATATACTTCTTACCGAATCTAGTCAAATTCAATAAGACAGCGGATAAACATATGCAGGAAATAAAGTTACTCAAAGAGATTGAAGAGGTATAAACAGCCAAAAGTCTCAGGCATACACGAAATCAATCTGGGTAAAAAAATTATTGAGCCAACACTACTTATCCACTGCCTATATAGCAATTAGAGTAGGCCCACTTGTGTGGAAATCATAGGTCCAAGCTTCTATAGATAAATAAACATTCTTCAGGAATCTTTTGTTTAATGAAGTATGAAATTTCATTATTTATACTTAGCAGCCTCTGAAAACAATCAAATGATTTGACCAGATTTTCATGGTCAAACATCTGACTTTGACATCTACTTATCATCATTTAGTTGATCTTCTTAAGAGGAATAAAACATGGTAAGAAAATTTAATACCATATCAAATTTGACATTCTTTTACTAAAACTAAAGATAAATTGAAATTTAGTTCCAAAAACAAAAAGAAAAAAAATAAACAGAGAAGACAACCAATTTGACAAGCAATTAGACTAATATCTAAATCCAGGTGCAGGACAATCATTCCGAATAACCTTTGTATTCTTTTAAATTTGGAAGACAGGTTAGAGTATCTATTAATGGAACTCAAAGTAGAATATCTTTTGCAATAATGCATGTGAGGCACAATGTCAGTCACAATTGAACACAAGGCCCAGAATACAATAGCTGTGCCCCAGTTCAGCAGCAAAAATTTCCATCAATATAGCTCTCTTGGCTCATCTTACAACTGCTTTGCACGTTACAGACCCTGTTATTGCCACCACTCACCTGCACCAAGATACATTCAGACCTTCTAAGTGAGTTACTCTCTTGTTTAATTCCATCATAGAACGCATCCATCCCACTTTTTGAATTCTCAACAGCACTCTTGCCTCGGAAGTCCCAATTCAAGATTTGAAGCATCAGACACAGGGCTGCTGAACAGACGTTGACTTCAGGAATTTCAGAATTGGCTTCAAAAATTTTATTCGACACATTAAAAGCAGCATGTTGCACCCAACAGTAGAATGCCTGTGGAGTGCAAAAGACAAGAACATAGCACACATGGGCAGAAGTGAAATGAGAACAATTTGCATAGGAAATGCCATGAATGACAACAGAAGAAAGGCCAAAGAAAAACCTCAAACAGCAAAAAATTGTTCAGTATATCAGCAAACCTTCATATAGTCTTGCTCTAATGATATTCGGCACTGTTCATGGAATTCCCTGGGAAGGCCCATAGCCGTCAATGTAGATGGTGAAAATTCAGATACCTATTGGAGAATAACATGAATACAAAATGAGTAAAAATATCACATAAGTAAAATCCTAGAGCAAAGGGAAAAAGGGGCCAGCTTTCTGGGCCATCATTGATGAGAAACATCAAAAATACCAATGATTCTAGAAAATTAATTCCAGCAAACTGCACATCCAAACCATGGCTTCCATTAACAGCTTGTTGCGCCTGCAACATAAAAGTAGAAGGCCTGTCACGTATGAAACAAATGGTCACACAAGAGCAAAAACAGCCAAGTTTGTTAGGCCACACTTGGATATCAAAAGTTGAATATAGCAAGATCAGTCAATCTTGCCTCAGATAAAGTCAAAAAACAAGACTAAAGAATTATCTTCACACATACCCTATGTTAAGGAGTTATTTACAAATCGTAAATTATTCTCATAATTCATACTCTTTAGAAAAAAGAAATAAGTGACAGTAAATTTTTAGCTTCTAAGGTCTTCAATGAGACATGGAATAGAGAAATTTTGTATGTTTATGATTATAATCAAATTACATAAATGAAAATTTAACAATTCAATCACACAAGTCAAGATCGCTAAAATAATTGACACATGGTTTTCAATTGCAAAGAGATATTGCATTGAGTTGATTAACAAGTTAAACATCACATAAAAAAACATTAACAAATTTATGCTTCTCTCCACGTTCCAGTCAAAATAATTGTTGAACCAAACCAACAAAAAACTTTTCCACTGAAAGAATGCAGATCAGAAACTTTACAGTTAAAACTTCAAGCATAAAACCTTGAACAGTGTCTAGCACTGTAAATAAAAGCCTACATTATAAAAATCTCCAATTGCAATCCCACTTGAATCCAGCAATTCATGCCTTATTTTGTTTGAATTGCTGATAGTTCTAGGGCATTTTTAGTGTTTTAGTGATTGTTTTGTATGCTCTGAGTGATTGCATTCATTTGTGTGATAGTTAATTGTTTGCATTGAGTTAGTGCGTGTCAGTTTACTGTGTTGCACCTAAATTGCGCTTTTGGTGAGAATTGCAAGATCCAGGAGCTGCTTGGGAGTGATTGGATCAAGAAAATATTGAAGAAACACTTGAACAATAGATGAGGTACTCATCGCCACGACTCAGGGCCAAAGCCATGGTGCTGGCACTGAAAAACAGAAAAGGCAAGTTCCATGGGCCAATGAATGCACAATCATGGCCATGGCTGTGGTGTATAAAGGAGGCAATGCCCGGGCCGTGGTCACAATTTTGTGACTCTTCGATTTTGACACTATGATGAAAACTATTATGAGTTGTTTGTTTAATATGCCTATGAGCGACTGAGTAATTGTTACTATGGACTTGTATTGAATGATTGAATTTAATTATATAAAAATCTTTTGATTAATAGTCCTCATCTTCATTCTTCTATGTTTGCATTCCCAATGCTTTCAGGAACTTCATCAACTTTTAAATGATTAGTTGATTTAGAAAGAATAACAGACGGAAATTTCTGGATTAGAACTTAGTCGCAAGAAAACATAATTTCAAAAGTATAACAAGAGAGCAATCTTGGTTCTGTGCATTGTCATTCAAAGTTGTTTATTGCTCGCTCTAAATAATATCACGTCACTTCCAGAAGCATGCATTGTTTGATTGTGAAACCTCTTCAAAGTTAGAGAAAACCTATTAAGAAGATTAGAAATAATACCAGGCATAAAAATAATTAAATTGATTTTTAGTAAAAACCAAAAATAATTATCTGTTCATAAGATACAAGATCTGTAACACATCAATTCATTTGAAGTTCAAATCTATCAAATATCTATTCCACACTATCATTGCATTCCTTAGTTTTTTAATAGTAATCTACAGCTTCATCAATGACCTGAATAAGGTCTAACTAGTCTCATTACTCACATACTCCTTGAGGGATCGACACTCTACTTTTTATATTACTTAAGTCGACATCGTGCACTTGCAACCTAGCAACCGATCATCCAAGAGTCACTGTCCAACATGAGCTAAAGGAATTAACCACATATTATAAAGAATGAACTACAATTACTTGTGAGATTGAAAACATATTATACAAACAACTAACCAAGTCATAGAGATTCAACCTGACACATTTTGATACTTAAGATGAACTTACATATGATACATGCATTTCTTATTAGAGATCCAGTGGCCCCACCTAAAATGGACAGATGTAGAATTTGACAGAAGATGCTAGAGTGGAAATTTGCATAGATTATTAGAGAATTTATGACAAAGAATATGTGACCGAGCACGTAAAATAGTGGACCTAGTGTGGCAAAACAGCACTTTGTGTTCATACTCATTATGGCTTCCATGATTACAAAAATCCTCAGATATCACCCATGAACTTGCCATTTCACTACTAGATAGATGGGGAAAAATCTCAAACATCCATTTCTTGGTACTAACTTCATTGTGCTTACATGGTTACCCTATAAAGTTTGTGTTTGATAGAAGAATTAAACCATAGATATAATTGAGCCCTCAATATAAATTCGGGTTAAAGTACAAAATATGGTAAATTTAACATGATCTATGTACCAAAGAAGCTATATATCAAATAGAACAATATGAAATAGAAAATATATGGATATAGGTTAGCTTTAGAATGCAAAATATGGTAAGATCGTGATCTATGTACCAAAGATAGGAAACATATTAATACAAGGAATGTTCTAACAGTTTCCATTTCCCACTGGGAGCCCTTCCGATTTTTTAATATAATCCTCAACAAAGTCCAGGCTGAAGTCGGATTACTCAAGATGTAGGAGCTACAAACTTAAGACAAAAACTCTGACAATTGGGTGGAGGAATTACAAAACATAAAACATATTGATAAAGAAGAATGATGCTTGTGTGACAGTATAAGTTAGCTCTGGTAAGATGACAGGGTACCTTTGTTAATAAAGCATGTGCAAATGCCTTTATACACTTTTTGGAATACCACAAACATGTCCAGGAGAGGGTTTTGGTGAAAGATGGCGTTTGGTGTGAGTTGTGTTAGAATGAATAATATGTTTGATTCTAAAATTTTAATGTTTTAAAAATTTAGATTTATTTGAGTATATCATAAAATATATAATAATGATTACTTGTTTAGATAATTTGATAGTATATGTGGATAATAATTAGTTTTTTGAATATAAATATATATAAATATAAATGTGAGTGTATGTGTGCATATGTATAGATAATAATTAGTTAGTCATATACGTAAGAGGGGGAATTTTCAATTTGAATTTGAATGAAAAATTTGCTGAGTAGTATGCTTGATAGTGGGAAGTTTGATGAGACGTTGAAAGATTGAAAAATGGGTTCTGAACATAGTCTATGCTGTTCAGCATAGGTGACTTTGCCATTTAAACCAACCACCACTGCTGCCAACTCAATAAAAACAAAGCAAAACGAAAGAGAAGCTTTACAACATTGTAAGGACAATGTACTGCTTCTCTTTTGACAATTATGTTAGCAGGAAGATCACCTCATGAACAAAGGTCTTCCATCAGTATGAGAACCAAATACTCAGATCTAAAACCAAATAACATTTTAACTCATCAAAAGTACATAGAAGGATTGCAATACTATATAAGTTTAGGCCATCATTACCTGAAGGAAGAATGCCTCCTTTTCTGTAGCTGTAAACTCTAGCCTACATGAACAGCATAGAACAAGAAGAATTACAATATGCTCCCACCGCACCCATGCATAAGATGTGATTCCAACCCAAGAATAATCAAGAGCTAGATCTCCAAGAAAGAAAACAGGAAAATACCAATAGGCACGCATATATATTTACTTTTTATACAGCACTTCAGGTACAGAATCAGATGTAAATAAGAGAATAGACGAGAGCTTGTACAATCAGCAACACATCTCATAAATTCGGTCATTTTCTGAGCTGCATGTTGTAGACATTAATCCAGGAAGAGAAAGCAACAGACAAAATTATCCACTAAGTTTGACAATGTAAACTTTTACACATAACTGAGTTTAATGTAAAACACCTCAACATGAAAAAGTAAGCTCTTCTTTAATCTAAATTCTCAACACATAACTTAGTCCAAAAATAAACTTTCATAGGGTGCACTGAGTTTAATGACTTGCTGAGTGGAACGTAAGCACAGATCCCCAATAATATTATAAAGGAGCAATTTTGTTACAGCAAATAGACAAACACAAACACTATGCATGGTTCAAAGACTTTGGAAGGGAAAAGAAAAGAAAATAATAAAGAAAACAATTTTAGTTGTTTGTTTGATAAGGAAAATGATAAAGAAAAGAAAAGTTATGGGAAAATGTAGTTTAAATGAAGGAAAATTATTTTCCGAGCAAAATGGTAAGAAAAATGAAAGGAGAACTATTTGAGCCATCTCATCTTCTCCAAAGAATTCAACATTTCTATTTTTCTCATTTATCGTAATATTATTTACCTTAAACAACCAAAAAATTTACAGAATTTGAGTTTTTTATTTTATTTTTCTAGTTTAATTATTTTCCTTTCCTCATGAAAACCATTCAACCAAACATGTGAGATTTTGAGTTTCTTTTATTTTCTTTTTCTTTTCTGTAATATTTTCTTTTCCTCTCTAAAATCCTAAAACCAAGCATACTAAAGAGGTCATGATGAATGGCTTTCCAGCACCAACCTGTCATTGCCTTGGAAAAAATATTAAAAAAAAAAACATGAATTTTAATTAGGAAAAACGAAGGGTAGCCGGTAGATGACATCCACGTTGCAGTAAGCAGTTATTGGAGAAAAGAGAATAAAGGAAAAAAAAAAAACCTCTTTTTTAAGTTAAATGATAAATTCCACGAGGCATTATCAGCACCAAAAAGTCCTAATGGAAATTGTAAAATGTCTTTTAGGCCATTAATTTTAGTTTGATAGAAAATTAAATAAATAGAAACTGGAAAGACATATTTGTCCCTTTAGTCATAAAAGTGAAATACCAGATCCAGATGCAAAGGTTTTAATACAAATACATCATCAAAGCTGGCATGGAAACTGGAAGAGCAGAGGTCAGTGACAGCATGGGAAAACTGCTGTAGACTGTAGAGCGGATAGGGTCAACAATGCCTGGCCTAAGTGTAAACAGATAACATTTGTTTCATCTTAATATATAATTAGTGAAAACTTACAATTACTTCAGAATTACTGAATTTATTCATTTTAAATCACAAAAAGCCTGCCTTTAATCCGATAATATGATGATATAATACATCATCAATTTCATCAAAGATATTCTACAAAATGGAGGGCAGGAAATATTGATTTGATTTCTTAAATAATAAGAAGAAAAGTTCAAAAAGGAAGAAATAATGAAAATTGCTTGTAAATATAGAACAGGCATTGTAGAGTGATTGTATTATTTGTACAGTTAGACAAAAGGCATTTTCGTCGTAAAAAATTGTGTGATCAGTACACGAGAACTTCATATTGCATTTCCATAAATTTTGGATTTGTTGTCATCTGTTTCCGAAATGGAATACACCAATAGGGAGGAGTTGTAAAATATGAAAAAAGAATTGAGAAAGGAGGCAATTTCAAAAATTAGACTGGTTCTTTTCTAAGAGCCCAAACCTCGGGAGAGGTAAATGAAATTAATGACCCAATAATGAAAAAATTCATCACTATAAGATATTCAAGAATGCTGCTTCATTTCATCCATACAATTCATTGCAGGGCAAGCTAATAAATTTTGCATAGCATTTATTCTACATGCCATTTCCAGTGCACCAACATTACCATTATACATTCCAGGTTAGAAACATGCCATATATTTGGCCAGTTGACCCATTGGGCTGAGATTAACAGAAACTTACCATCCCCTTTTTAGCAATTGAGCAGCCACTGATGCAACCTTCACTAGGACATAACCCTCAGGTGAATTAGCATGTTTCATGATAAAGCATAAGCAGAAACTGCATAAAATAAAGCAATGATCAGTGAAGACCATAATACAATACACCAGAAACAGCAGAATCATTCAGTGAATTGAATTGATTTTATCATCTAAGCATTTCCTCCATAAGCTCTGCCAAATGCATGAATAAAGGCACCAAGGCCCCAGGGCTCAAGCGAAAAACGAGGCAAATGCTTTATCAAAGTGCACAGGTGGTCAAAACTGCGGATTTTTTTACCAATTAAGGATAATAATTACTTACTTCAGAAACCTAACCATAAGAGACTGATCAACACAACGTATAAGCATAAGCCAAAAACAATAAAAAGTTCAGAACACAGTATGCAAAAATGAGTTTGATTCACTCATATGCAGCAGTAAAGTCAAAGTAATCATTAGTTCCGGAAATGGTAAAAAAAATCAACAAGTCCACACTTTGAAATGAGATGGTTGCTTCTAATAATTGATAGGGAATTAACTAGTTCCTACTTGCCGCGCATCACTGAAAAATTGGACATAAACAGTAAAAATAATAAATATGTAGATGACAAACAGTTGAAAAGTTTTCTGTTGATCAACAGAAGGCTAGACCGCAAAGCAGTTGGTACTGGGTTGTGAGTAGGTTTTCAATATAATAAAATTTTTCGTCCTTTTTACTAATCTAGATTCTCTAATGAGAATATTCTTAACTCTTAAACATATCATTTGTGCGCCCAACTTTGAACTGATCAAGAAACTTTTACAAAATATTATCAACCTTCATTAAACAAAATGAAGCAGATTTTTAAAAAAATAAATATAAGCACATTATACATAAAGCAATAGTTACTTGTGCAAGAAAATCAAACTCAACTTGTGAAGTTACCTGATCAATCCTCTCTTGTCGTCAGCCTCCAGGAAACCCCATTCTCGTACAGCTGCATCTCTAATAGCTCTAGCAGCCTGAAATCTTGCATTTGCCAACTGAGAATTTTCTGAGATATCAGGTTACTTTTAGTAAGAGGCAGTGTTCCTTTATCATAGCATAAAAAGAGACTGAGTCCCAAAATTTCACATTTCCAGAAAATAATTTAGACTAGCTTTTTCCAGATGACCAAAATACACCAGATCATTCATTCTCCAGACATCACAAAGGCCAGTTTGTACAATTAAATTCTTCAGCATCTGTGCATATTAATATGAATTCTGTGGATAAAGCGTTTTCATCTGAATAGATGGGAATAGAACACCTGATCACAGGTCCACAATTAAATTCAAGCCCATCCCAGCTAATACGAGAGTACACAACAATTTACACAAGCATGGATATCAATGTCCAACAATTTTTGGTAAAGAGTCCCATAATCTTCTAGTTTAGATTAGGTAGATTGACGATCTATAAGCAAAGCATACAAAATAATTCCAAAATGAAGTCAGATATATGGGCAGAGAGCACTATACTGCTTAAATTTTTCAAGCCTATTATTTCAGAATAGAAAAGGCACACAAAGGGACATCCCCTGTGACCAAAAATCAAAGGAACGCATGGTAAATATCTCCCATTCAACACCAGTCCAATCCATTCGAAATGGTCTGTTCTGTCCAGCTGCTAGATAAGTACAAACATTCCAAACAGCATCTCTGCCTAGCACACATTTATAACACCTGCAGCCTATAACTAAGGCTGAAAATGATATACCTATGCATGCATAATGAACACTTCCAAACTTCTGTCTTTAGCAGTATAGTTTGATAGTTGGAATCATTTTCTTATTAGAAGATTTTTTCAACACCTAACAATGTAACCTAGAGTTGAACCTGAACTACCTGTCCCCAGTTAAATAAATTCTCTCGAGGTGGCTGCAACAAATTACTCTATTTAGCAAAGCAAAATCAATATATAGCAACTCAGAACAACAAATGGCGATATAGTTTCTCTATTTAACTATACAAGAGTAGTTCTGTAGACTAGTCGGTCACTGCACATAAGGCTTGTTAAAATTTTTCAAAACAATGTGTTGCACGAGGGACAATTCAAACAGCATAATGCAGGTTATCGCAAACATACCTAGAATGAATTGACACGTCCGATATGGATTAGGAGACTGGCTTAATGATAATAAAGTTGCTTCAGCAGCGGCTGGATTGACATGCATCTGCTTAGTTTTGCCCATGCATTTCAGTAGGTCCATGTATCCCAATAAAGAAAAATGAACATAGAAATAAAACAAGGCTGGAGGCTTCATAACTCACAACTGAGTTGTGAGACAAACAGAATTGAAAGTTAAAACCCTCTTTACCTTAAATTTGTCGTCCAAATAATGGTAATGAGTAGCTTGTAACATTAGTAAAGAGTAAAAACCTATAACCTATCTAGTACTGGACACAGTAATCTGGTTACAAAAATTTTTCAAGAAAGCATACCATATCTCCGTTCATTACAATGCCCTCCCATATCTAACAAGATTGGCGTTTTGGTCTTGCAGTGTGATCAGAAATAATGGCGGGGTAGCAAAATTGATTTGATCAGAAATAATGAGAGATGGAGTATGACGAACAGGAAAAAACGTGAACTTAAAAGGGGATATGTAAACTTAAGCACGCAGCACAGCTCAAACTAATCATTATTATTTAGGTTCATATCAGATGTCAATTTCTGAAAAAATGAATAAATGAATAATACACTAAATCTCAAGAAATAGATTGTCCATAAAACAATTATTGACGCATAAAGATGGCCAGGATGAATTTTTTATACATCCAACAGACGAAGCTCCAAGTAATGAATCCATTCAGACCAAGTTGCATATGTCACAAAACTTAAACAGTTTGCGGGATATGGTTTCCAACAATCCAACAAGATAAATAGGCATTCGCATATTATCAAATGAGACAAGAACTGAATTTCTCTGGGGCAATTTTACTAATCAGTAACACAAAAATATTGGCTTAGCTTTCTTAGGCGGCATAACCAATCACTCAAGAATCAAGCGAAGGTTTCCAAACTCCTAAAAACCAGGGTTTAGAGACCATAAAAATAAATTGATAAAAAAGGAACCACCTGTATGGAATTGCAGGCAAACTCAATAGCTTGCATAGTGGCTTGAAGCTGAGCCAAATCGGCTGCCCCCATGTTTTGAAGATAGCCTTGCTGCGTCATCGGCGCCCCGTCTGCGCTCCGTCGACACTCGTGTACTGCGGAGGGAATGCGAGAGACAGGCGGAGACAGCCCTTAGGCGTTGGACTGCTTTTGCCTAGCTTTTCTGTTTTTTATGTTAATTGATAAAAATTATATCACATGAATAACAGAATTTTTATTTTTTCGAATTGCTTGTTTTGACTGTGTATTTATGGAAATTAACATCAATTTTTATCTCATCAAAATCAAAATTTATTACACCTCAAAAATAGTGTTCGACAAGAAATATCTTTTTTTTGCTTTTATGTTTTTTTTAAGTTCCATGCTAATTCTTATGCTTACCATAATTTATATCAGAACAAAGGTTATGCTTGTTTCACTTCAACTTCAAAAAATACACATTTCAATAATAATACTTTTTTATTTTATTTTTTTACTTTTATATAATTTTTTAGATAAATTTACCTAAGAGCACACGTCTATCTAAAAACAAAAACAAACATGACAAAAGCAATTTACATTAACTATTTATAATAAAAAAATTAAATTAATTTAAAATTAGTAAATGTATGAAATTTATAGAAAAAATGTGAATTGAAAATATATAAAATTCAAGAAAAATATATAATTGCATTAAAGGAGAAAAACATAAAAGCACACTAACTAAATCCCTCAAAAAATGAAAGCAAATGAAGCTCTAATCTTCACAAAAATTAAATGGGATAGAAAAAAAACAATTTAAAATGTGCCTTCATTTTATGCATTTTTGTATGTCTATTTTATAATTATATATGTGATGAAAATGTGTAAAATTTTTAGTTGCATGAGATGTCATTGCAAATAATCAATATATGTGTGAGTTTGACTATATTGAACTCTTTGTATGAGATGTCATTACAAATAGTTAGATACACGTGAATTTAATTATGTAGAACTCTTTGTAAGTATAATAATATGTGTGGGTGCATGCATATTAATTCCTCATTTATTCTCCTATAAATGGCTTGTTCCACTAACTTTAGTTCAAATTAAAAAATAGTTAATTCTTTTTTTTTTTCTTCAACTTTTTGTACTTTAACTCATTTGTTCAAGTAAGACTACTCCTTCAAGTTTACTTTATCAATTATCTAATAAGATTTACGTGCTAACTTTTCAATCAACAATAATTTTGAATCACCTAACTTCAATAACTATAAAGTTATATATAGTTATTTTTAGAATGGAATTGTCATTTCACGATTATTCTATTCATATTATTGATATGATCAACATGAATAGATCTTATGAAATGTCTACTCTCAAAAACAATTTTGCTTATTATATCTAATTCGATGGCTTCAATTATATTCAGGTTGTGCGTGACCCGCTATAGATAATTTACATTTATGCACGTTCGCTGTATATGTAATTAAAAAAAAATTGTAAATAAAATTATATTCATAAAATATATATTATTTTTTATTAACATAATGCAATCATATTGATATAAAATTTTGCATCAAACTTGAGAAAAAATAATAATTAATAACATCTACAAGCCATTTTTAATAATTAGCATAAAATTACATGAAATACTTAAAAGAAAAATAAAAGAAAGTCAAATAGAGGTTAGATGATGATGATGATAATAAATTAAAAGATAGAAGATATATAACTAAATAGTTAAAAATAAATTAAAAATGAAAGTTTGTAAATAATAGCAAGGTAAATATACATACATATATATATATGCATGTATGTATTATATAAAGGATCATTATATTGAATAAATTAAATATTTAAAATACTACATATAAAATACATCTATATGCATAAATTATGCAAGTACACATAAAATTAAATATGTGAATACATTACCAATGTATGTTTAATATCTTATTTTATTTGTAATGTTATTGTATGACAAAAATCTTGTAATTAAATTTTTATTAATAAGAAATTTGTACAAGCTGATTAAAATTTGAATCGAATGAAATTGTGTGGGTTCTACTATCTAACTTGGTCCTCTGATTCTTCCTTCAAGAATGCTTGACTTGAATATTTGAACAATCTTCAAAGAAAGGATTTACGTTTGGTCTTCCTTAAGGGTTGTTAGGTTATCAACAACACTGATCTTTGAGTTAAGCACCACGATTTTAGATCAAATACTGAATTGAGGGACTTTGACGAATAACGCCTTAAATTTGATGTCAAGCTCCTTCGAACTTTTTGAAATTGGTAGAGAGTATTTGAACTCCTTAATGCTTATTCATTTAAAGTCTTTTTGTTGCTTATTCGGTTGGTTGTTGTCTTGTGTTATCTGGTTGCTTGTTGTGTTGTGTTTTAAACCATCAAAAACTACCCGTATCTATAGGAGTAGGGAAGCCTAGCTGTCGTATTTGGCGAGTGACGTGGTGCAATCTTATTGGTCAAAAATATTTGATTTGACATTACTTACTTTAATTGGATGATTACGAATTAATTGTCGAATCAATAATATTCTCTTTCTAAACTTGCAAAAACTTGACACGTGGCATGATTTGATTGGCCAACCTTAACACATGTCGCAGTTTGATTTGTTAGCCAATTTTATAGTACAATACCAATTTATTTTATCATTTAATTTCTAGAATTGTATTTAATTCAACTCCTAAAATATAAATAATTAACAATTGATATTTGATTACAAGAAAATGACACACGGGGACATTTGATTGGGCAAATTAATTTCCCCCATCTTTTCTTTTTTTTTTTCTTTTTTTCTTTTTTTTATCTGCCTACAGTTATTATAATCAAATATACAATATGATATTAATTCATTATATTATTCATGAGATTTACTTACTAACTTTCCAGCCACAACAATCCTAAATCACCTAACCCTGAGAACTGCAAAGTTGTATATAGTTATTTTTGGAATTGAACTATCATTTCACGATTATTTCTATTCATATTATTGATATAATCAGTGTGGATAAATCTTATGAAATGTCTATTCTCAAAAACAAAGCCGCTTGTTATATCTAATCTAATGGCTTCAACTGTATGTAGGTTGTGTGTGATTTGCCACTAATAACTTACATTTATGTACATTAGTTGTTCATCTAATTTTAAAATATTTTGTAAATAAAATTATACTAATAAAATACATGTTATTTTCTATTAACATAATACAATCATATTGATATAAAATTTTGCATCAAACTTGAGAAAAAATAATAATTAATAACATACACAAGCTATTTTTAATACTTAGCACAAAATTACATGAAATACTTAAAAGAAAAATAAAAAAGAATGTCAATTAGAGGCTAGATGGCGACGACGATGACTATAATAATGATATTAAAAGATAGAAGATATATAACTAAATAGTTAAAAATAAATTAAAAATGAAAGTTTGTAAATAATAGTGAGAAAATTATATATGTGTGTGTTTGACATGAAGGATCATTATATTGAATAAATTAAATATTTAAAATACTATATATAAAATACATCTATAAGCATAAATTATATAAGTACACATTTAATTAAATATGTACATGTATTACCAACTTATGTATAATACCTTATTTTATTTGTAATGTTATTATAATCAAATATAGAGTGATGTTAATTCATCATATATATGCTACAATGGATACCATCTACGAGTACAAAGTAATACATATGTAGTTACCTGTTAAAGTTATGTAAAATTCATTAATATCAGTTGTATGTGTTGCACTAGTATCTATTATGTATTATAAATATATAAAACATAAATATTATTCTATGATATTATTAATACCAATGATTATTACATTACTGAACATATATAAAAGCTAAATAAAATTTATTATAGTAAATTTCATATTTTGAAATAATTTTTTTATTAAAGTCAGTCTTTTGTAAGAATTTTTTTAGTTGTTTGAAAATAATGTGGAGGATTATTTTCATTTTTGGCACAATAAAATGATTTTTATGCAGTCTGTTTGGTAAACTTAAACCATGTAGGGCTTTTTATAATTTGATAAATCAATTGAACTATAAAAAATAGAGAATATATTTGTATCAAATGTCAAATTGAATATTTAATTTGGCATTAGGTATACATTTTTTTTAGTTCAATTTTGATTTTTTTTGGTTTGGTCTATCAAGTTAAACTAAATACAGAAGACAATTTTATTTTTGAGTAATTATCTTCTTCTAGTCGTTCTCCTAGTTTGTTGTCTAGAATTATATATTTATGGCTTGATTTTTCAATTCTTACATTTAATTTTTAATATCATTATTTTATATTTTCACAAACAACTATTTTATTATAGTGGTATATTTTTATGTTAAAAAATTAATTTAAAGATACAGTATTAAAATAATAATATTTAATGTTTATTTGTATGTCTTGTAGTTAAAAAATATATAATTTGGAAATGTAATTTCCATAATTTTTCATTTTAAAATAAAATTTAATTTAGTAAAATATTGAGACAAATTTGGTAAATTATCATAGGGAATCAAGAATTTTTGTTTGGCATTTAAACGCAAGTTTGACATATTAACATTCTAATGTATCAAATTTTTGACTCAATTCAAAATTGTTGTATGAACACCCTAATAACTAAAGAATTTGAATTTGAAATCAAACATAAAATTAAATCCAGTGTTAAAACTATTTAAATAGGAGACTTAGCCATAAGCTATAAGGTAACTTGTTTCTCTTTCAAATTCTTTGGAAAATCTTTTTTCTGATAATAGACTTTGTTCAAATAACTTTGTCTTTGTTAGTGAAGAAGTTGAAATGACCATCCATTGAGTTAATGAAGGAATGGTATTATTCTTTCCTCTATTCAATGTGATCTAGAACAATTCTATAGTCCGTTTGTAGGAATTTCAAATAGTTGGCTAGGGTTGGATATTTATAGATAAGGTACTAAAGTTGTTCATAATTCAGCATATAGATTAAATCATACAAAAATTAAAATTTGGGCATGTATTTAATGCCAAATAGAATATGACAATTCTGAAAATTTTGGTTTTCAATTCAAATTTGGTATCATAAGTATGTATTATTAGTGATATTCCTTGCAATACCGGGTATTCATGTATTGCAGAGATATTGATTATAAATGTTATTTTTTGTTTATAAAATTTTGATATGTTATTTTATTTATATGATCTTTAATTGGCAAAAAATGTTGCATGTGTTTGTATGATTACATTAAGAAGTTTTATTCGTAAGGGTTATAAACATGGATGTAAAGCTTTACAATACATGACCATTAAAACCAATTCGTAAGTTATTGAATATCTAAATGGACATTAAAGATTTTGGAAAGACTTGTGCATATTGTGTTTATATGGTGAATATTATGTCATTCAGTATGAGATATTTATAACATATCTGTGTGGACATGTCAATAAGAAATGATAAATTCGAAGATTGATTAGGAGAATGAAATTGACATATGTAATTTACATTTTGATGTCAATGTTTTACTTCGTGATTAAGTTAAATGCAAATAAACTTTAAACTTTAGGTGACATAATTACACTATGCATATTATAATTAATGTACCATTAAAGCATTAAGAAACGCAACTACCTTGTAAGTTTTGAATTCAAAGTGTTATTTATGGTATGTGTATGTATGGGAGCATGTATGCAATCATTAAAGGATTTATCTATATATAAGTAAGTAAAATGTATATCTTATGAAATAAATGTTTTATGAGATAGAAATTATTGACTAAGATAAATACATGAGCGAATTTTTTTTTTGCTAATTAACATTTGTCTCTTAAGGAACATGGATTTGGTCATGTGATCGACTTAGCGAATTTGATTAAATTAATAGCTCTCTTTTGATCGGGACACAAGAATATAGAGGGTTTATATTACATGGTATTCATGATCATAAAAATTCTTATAATTGAATTATTTCACTTAGTTGATATTTAATATGTGCCATAGGTTAAATGCTAATAATGTCATTTGAAATATGCTCGTTGTTAACTAAGAATGGATCCAGAAAGTTACATGCAAAAAAACAAAAACAATGTAAGGGCAATATTGTAATTTAGTGTGGACGATGTGATTGGAATTTGAGAAATCCAATGACCAAACTTAATGGGCCAGACCAAAGGAATTTATTTATTATTTATTTTGTTTTTGGATAGTGTGATTATAAGTTGGAAACGTCACGGGGTTTTAATTTAATTAATTGAATTAATTAAAATTAAAATTTAATACATAATTGAATTTTAGTCATTAATTGGTTGGATATTGTGCTTGAATTGGGACTAGAGGTCTATGTAAAGGCCTAATTTGACCAATTTCATGAACCCATTATGAAAAGAATTATTATTATAATAACTAAATGATTATGCCTTAAAATAATTCGGAATGACTTTCAACCTTACTCAATAAAAAAGTCTACCCTATAACGAAAATTTTCTAGTAGCTCATTTTTGTCTCTCTCTTGTCGAGTTCTTAAACACATCCATAAAGAGCTTTGTGAAGAGAAAATAGGATATTCTTACTTGTATTTTGTCACGCAAAAAAACTATAAAGATTACAACTAAAGTCTTGAAACCATGAGTGGCTTTTCCTAACAATTTTTTAAAACGGTCTTCAAATAATTTTTTTATTCAACTTCAATCTTAAGATGGCATTTTCACTCAACTTCAACCTTGAAATGAAGTTTATTTGAAACATGAATTTTATAATTTTAATTTTTAAATAAAATTTGATTTATTAAAATATTGAAACAAACATATTCAAAAACTTTGGTACATTTTCGCAGTGAATTGAAAATTTTATTTTGATTTAAAACTCAACTTTGCCATGTAATGTACAAAATTTTAAATTCGAGTTGAATGAACTCCCTCACGACATATAAAAAATTATTATATTATAATACAAACCATGTGTAATTGTTGACAATGGAAGTTGTTCGTATTTTCCCCATAAGAGTTAAGGGGAAAATTTTTATTTTTTTTGAAGGTTAACAAATTAAGAAGTTTCAATAAAGTAAAAATAACCAAAAATGGGAAAGCAAATGAAACATTTATATTGTGCAAAAATTGTAATTACTGGATAATTATTATTGTTATTATTTCATCGCCTTCTGTGTCTCACTGCACCTCCAGACGGCACAGGCGTACAAGATATTCGCACCGCTCCTCTGCTCTGAAGGGTTTGCAATCTCTCTCTATCTTCCTTATCTCCGATCTCAGCTGAAATCCAAATTAAGGGTTTCTTCAAGCAGCACAGGCGTCGCTAGTGCGCATCTGAAATCTCTTATGCGTTGCCGATTGCCGATTTGGACTCTACAAATATCGAAAATTACGTCGTTTTCTACCCGGCGTTGGGTCATTGCAGGGTGTTTTGGATGGTCCAAGAAGTGTCGAAAGATCCGAGGGGTGTTTGAAATATCATAGTTTGAGAATTTTGACGTAGAGATATGGATTTGGATTTCAATGTAGATGTGGGGTGCCTCGATGCTGAACTCTTGCAGCTTTCGGAGGTTTCTCCTCTGGCCATCAAATCCAATCCTTGTGTTGCTGAAAAGCTCTTTGATCAGTGGCTTTCACTCCCTGAAACCAATTCTTTGGTAATAATTTTGTCCGTTCATTTTTATTTTTTTTGGTTTTTGCGCTAGCTTCTGTTAATGAATATATTAATCATTTGGTAGCGTGCTTTGTGCTTAATTTGGTGGGCTATGTACCATGCAACGTTATTGGGCCGAATCGCTCTATCCAGAGGATATTATAAAAATCAAGAAAGAACTTTTTGGCTTTATATTCTAAAATATAGAAAGCGTTAATGGATTTGGCCGCATCAATGTAAGAGTTGTGTAACTCAACAGTTGAGTCACCTTGGAATTATGACATCACATTGAAGGTCCAAAATTTGTCAACACCTCAGCTATGATGGTGGGTTATAATGGAAGCTGTCTGTGATCTGTGTAGTAACTTAATTGTTTCAGTACGCAAACGAAATTTGCCAATGGATCTCTGTCCTTATGTCCAGCATATGGTTAAAGAATTGCATGAATTTATAATGATAGCCGTTTTTATTACCCCTGGCCATTCTCATTGATCATATGTGGGCCTTTTTCTTGTTTTATCTCTTGGTAATACTTTTTGGATTACTAGAGCTTTTTAGATTGGTTTCTGAGTCCTCGCACTAGGAATTGATATAATTGTTAAATTTATTTATTTTTCTTTTTTGATTGTATTGTTCTGATGGAATATTAGTAATTAATAGAAGTATTAAACGTATTAAATTAAGGGTTTTAGTGTATTAACTCTAAAAGATTAATGTAATAGAGTTTTATTGTGCTTCAGTCTATTATATGACCTTAAGTGAGGTGTTTGTCTTCGGATCAATACTTTGGGCTCTATTACCTTCTAAGGGAGGTCAGGAGTGGTCTAGGCTGGGAGAGTGTAGTGTAAAAAAAAAAGTCAACCTTAAGTGTAAGAGTATATTTTATAGTTAAATATACAAAAAAATTGTAGGACTAGATCATAGTTTGTAAATGGCGCAGAATGGTGTGGTGTCTGCGCTACTAACCAAAAAAATGGTCAGGCTTTGAGTACCCTCTCAACTTCTGAATTTGATTTTTTTCCTTAAGATACTTTTTTTATAAAATGGAAAAAAAAAAAAAAACAGCCCTGAAACATTGACTGTCCTAGGTCTTTTGGGCTCATTGTTTGCAACTGTCTCTCTCTCTCTATTTTTTTAATGGGTTTTACTGGGTTTCTATTCTATTGGGTGGATTCTGGTGTGTTTATCTGTGAAATAGAGTCCATTTAATTGTTCTATGCTTCCCTCTTGCAGCGTGCACTTTTAATCTAGGTGTTTTTCCTATTTTTCTTTCTTTTTTTTTTTCTTCTTGTTCGGTGAAATTTTCTTTCTTTCGTCTTCCTCTCTCTTTCTAAATCCGTCCAGACGTTACTGAATTCTAAGGTTGTTAAGATTATGGTCAGGCATTGCAAAAATTTCGAATTTTCGTGAATTGAGTAGTTGGGTATTCAATAAAATCAGAAAATTTTAAAAAGCATGCCTGAATATTGCTAAAACTTTGAAATTTTTTTGAATTTAATTGCTAGGTATTGCTGAGATTCTGAAATTTTTAAAAGTGATATCCACACATTGCTAAATTTTTAAAATTTTTATAAATCAAGTGGCTGAAATGCTGAAATGGTTAAATTTTTATGGATTAGATAATTGCATATTGTTTAAATTTTTAAGTTTTTTTGAATTGTGTTAACTAGCACTTTTGAAAAATTGAATTATTACAAATTCAGGGGCTAGGTATTCTTTTAATTTTGAAAATTCTTTGTTTTTTTCTGGTAAAAAATAGAAATTACTAGCTATATAAATATATTCTATTTATTTATACAAATGTGTGTTGTGGGCTATGGCTCTAAAATGCCTTTACACGATGCCGTGCCATTTGCCACTGACAATTTTGAACTAATTAAGTAAGAAAAATAACTATGTAAATGATGAGAAACCGTGCCATTGTTTTTCAATAATGTCATACTTTGCTTAGACAAAGAAGTTATGCTTTTTCTATTTGTTTCCATCTCAAATTTCTTGGAATTCTTAATCTAATTCAGCAAACTTTATTGTTACCACAACTTTCTTCTATATTCTTGTTGTTAATCCACTATTTGGGATTAATATAAGAGTTAATTGATTTTCCATTCTTAATCAATATCTTACTAGGGAATTCTAATTGTTTCTGGGTTTTCAGAACTCTAGGATTGCAACAAATGCTTTAGCTTTCTGTTAGAAAATGAATCTAAGTTTTGAACATTTATTATCAAGAATGCCAGATTGGTATATATAACTTGATTTTTTAGCAAAATGAAACTTTTACATTGTCCAGCAGATAGGTGATTTTCTGTGCTGTTTAGTATCCAAGACTTGATAGAAAGCAATCTTGGTCTTATAAGTTAAAATCAACTATATTTTGTTGTTACAGAATATATTAAAAGTGTTCAAACATATAATAGTGTATGCCTAGAACTCATGGCGATTGATTGGAAAAGGGATATGGGGTTGTTTTAGATATTGTTTGGCATGCTGGATGGAGTTGCTTCCATAAAATTTCACTATTTACAAGAACTACTATAGGAGGGCAGCTGTATTTATAAGAATTAGAGTTGTCTGAGCTGGTTGAAGCTTTTGACCTTGTGGCAAGTAAATGCAAATAAATTAAGCACATGTTTACTAGATTGGGTGTTTTTATATTTGACTTTGAGAATTTGGTGTTAGTTCCAAATAGTAAGTGCTGCAGGTTCCAAGAATTTAGAGACAACCTTTTGTCATTTCTGGAATACCTTTTTTAAAGAGCTAGAATTTAGAGGACATCTATTGTGGACCATGATATCTGAGAAACTGAAAACTAAAGGTATCCATTAAGTAAAATTGAACTGGAAATTTGGTATATTGAAATTTTGCTATGCAAAAATTGTGTACCAAGTGCTAAACCTTTTTGGTTCGGTAGGTATTTTACCAGGTTAATTTCAGTAAATTTAGTTTGATATTTTGATAACCAAAAATCTTTCATGATTTTTTATGATTTTTTCATCTAGGGGTTGACCACGCGGTGTCTCATTTTTTGTAAAAAAATGAGTGGAAGAAGAAGCTTGAAATTGATGTATAAAGAACATATAAAACGAGTCAATTATCATTAAAAAGAAAAATAATTTAAAAATGAGAAATCATTTGATATCTGGTTTGGTATAGGGGTACCTAATTTTAGTATCTAAATTTTTTTGAATTCTATTTAGCAAAATTTTGATTTCGGTTCGGTAACTGAATTTGAATACTCCTTGAAACTCTATAATTCTGGGACAAAATTCATGAGAAATTTAATTCTTTAGGAAAATCACTTTGTGCTACCAAAAAATTGAACTATGCCCATAATCTTACAGATTCACCATTCTGGACATCCCAGTGAATTATGAATCTATTAAGCTACTTCTTACACGCGATATATATGTACTTTGATGAGAGAAAGCGGGCAAGCATATTGTGTACCTATGCATGGAGCATGATCTATGGCAGTGATTGCTAATGTGCTGAAAAATCTGAAATAAAATCAAGTTTTCTTTGTTGACTAAGCAGAATGTGCTAAAAAATAGCATATCATTTTCTGATTGTTACTGGGGGGAAGCTGTTGTCGACTTCAATTATATATCTACGCTGTTGTTCCATTCTCAAGATATATGCTTTTATTTTTATGTATACATTGGTGTGAGTGTCATCTGACTTTGCCGAGAATGTTCTTGCCTTAAATGGATACAATAAAAGATTTCATCTCGGTTTTAATTTTACTTTTGATATTTGTTTCTATGGAGAATCAAAAATGCATGACGTGAACATTTTTATTTTGAATATAATAGCTATTGAAAATGACTCACTGCGTTGTGAAGTTTGAGCCACAACATTATAATTTAGTCTTTTCTTATGTATATGGATATTGAAACTTACTTGAATGAAGAATGCAGATTACATGGATAAGCTCTGCAATACTTAATGTTTGGAGACCACATGTCTCTACCAAATTCTTATTTGATCCATATCTTAATCTAATTACTGTTGCTCTAGAACTTCTCTTCTGTAAGTCCCTGGTAGAATTTCTCTTAACTGTCTTTATAACATTGTGTGACACTTCTTAAACAAAAAGCCACATTTTCATGAATCTGGCTGGCATAGGCACATGATGCTTTGCTGCTTCTTCTACTTTGCATTGTTCAAACGTTCGTGGAACCAAATTCATGCTTCATATTTCAGATTTCAAATTTCAAATATTTTAAATTACAATATGTTATTATTATTTTTTTCTGACCTCCAACCAAGCTTGCCATTCTTGATTTGTGCCTGTCACCTTGTTGTTTACATAGTAGTAAGCTGTGGTTGTTAATTCTTTATGCCTGTAATAATTTTAAAAGTGGTCTTCTTTGAACTTGGGGACATATCTTTTTTTAGTTTCTGAAACAACGTTTGCATCATATCTTGAAGTTTTAATGCAAAGTGCCTAGAAATTGAAATAGATTCTAATTTTATTGTTCATCTAGTAGATAATTGGGCTATCACATTTGCATGATTGTTGCTTGGATTGGTGCAGTTGTGACCCATACATTTTTTTTCATGTTCTATTGCAATTATTGATGCCAATATAATTTGATTTTTCACTTGTTTTGGACTAGGTAGGAAAAGCCCTATTTTCTATTTGAAGCATTTTTATATCTTTACCATCCGAATCCCCAGCACATGAAGCATGTAATGCTCCATCATCTGCTAAAAATGGTCTACTTTGAGCTGATACAGTTTTATATTAGACTTGATTTTTTTTATAACTTATGCATCTATCCCATTCGCACATGTTCCCAATGGAAATCTAACCCAACACTCAAACTTGAATGTTGGATAAGAAACCATTAGGGTGTCTCTTAAGGAGTTTGTTGTAAAAATTTCAGTTAAAGAAATGGAGTTTTATCATGTTATGTCTCGGAAAGGACATGGGAGCAAGAAATTTGAGGCTAATAATTTAATGCAAAATTTCTCGGTTGATTTCTTTGACATTTGCAAAGTACTAGTAGAAGCAAGTTGCTGATTTTTTGTTGCAAAAGTAAAATCATCCTTTGTATTTGATTTTAAGTCCCATTATAGTTGAATTGGATATCATATATATTCACAATGATTGATTTATTAATTACAGGTTAAATCCTTGCTCAATAATGCTAAGGGAGGTAGCCCACTGAACATGGCCGGAACATCGTCTAGCACAAATGCTGCAGCTAGCAATTCATTGCCTTCAATGTTAACTGCCGGCAGTACACCACCACTTTCACCTAGAAGTTCATCTGGTTCTCCTCGGATAATGAAACAGAGGGCAGGCCCATCTGCTTTAGGCTCTCCCCTGAAATTAGTTAATGAACCTGTAAAGGAGCTTGTACCACAGGTTGAATTAGTTCATGCGTTGATATTATTTTTGGAAAGTTGTTTAAGTGTCTCTTGGCATTTATATTTCAGCGATAAATCTTGATAAAACTTGCGTGACTGGTGCAGTTCTATTTTCGAGATGGGCGTCCACCGGCTACTGAATTGAAAGAGCGGTGCTTGTTTAGAATCAATCAATTCTTTTATGGTCACACAGATGGACTCCAGATGGATGGTGAGATTGGTCATATATTATAAATTTGAATTCTTAAAAGTATTTAATACTGTATTATCTAGTAATGCATTACTACATAGGGAATGTGCACAGTCATATGCATTTCACTTGAATGTTGTATGCTTACATTTTGGTTTTCAGAGTTTAAAGTTGTAACAAAGGAAATTTGCAAGCTCCCGTCATTCTTCTCTACTACACTTTTTAGAAAGATAGATGCTGATGGCACTGGAATTGTGACCAGGTAATACTGCTGACTTTTAGTCCTGGTTTTGCCTTGATATTTGAATATCTATTAGAGTATGGGCCAATCTTTTGCTGAACAATGTGAAATACCTAAAGTACCATTATTTCTTTGCACTTTTTTTTTCACCTTATTTTCTAATTTTTATTTCTTTCATTCTTTCCTTTTAATTTTAATTTGTTCTATTTCATCTTTCAATTTTTCTTCCAAATTCAAATTATTTTATTATTTCTTTTTGTCGAGAGGATTGAGAGAACTAAACTATACATTATCACTGAAGAGAGGTCTCGATTTATAGTATGAGACTAATACAAAGATACTAAAAACAATACAAACTCATACACAAGGACATAAATTGTACTAATCCTAAAATAGGAAACATAATATACCTAGGAAACAAACTAGGTGACAATATATAAAAATATTAATCAAAATATTTTCTTTCAACACTCTCCTTCCAATTGAATATGATTTTTAGTAGACATTGAAGAAGAAGGCATGGTTTGGCACTAATAGAGAAGCCACGCCAGATGTAATACTTAACAGGTAAGATTAAACACAATCCATGATGTATTAATGGAGAAGTTACGCATCATGTATCATGATAGTTGATGGAAGGTCATTTTTAGTTGATCACTTTGCCACCATTTTTCTTTGTCTAAACAATTATGAGGCACAGACTTGACTTATATACATTGGAAGATTGACGGCATCACTAAATGACGATAGATATTTGAACTTGAAAAAGGTTTTTTACAATATCTATACCGGCATTACATACTTGAAAAGACAAAAAGTTTTACTATACCACACAGGTGTAACAATAGTAGTAATGTAGATAATACCAATTACAATAATATCACTAACACCAAATCACACGAGTACGAGATGCACTTTTATTAGCCATTAAAAATTCAATAACATAAGGGTTTTACACAAAAGTACCCAACTAATACAAACGCAGAAGCTAACCTATATTAACCTAAACAAAAAAAGACAGCCCACAAACAAAACATGCAAAACTTTTAATCTAGCCCTTAAGTATAGCCTAATACATTACTGCCAACTAACATTCCCACTTAAAATAGCCATTACAATAGACCTAATTAAAGCAGCCTAATGTAATGAAAGCCCAAAATATATTAAGGAAGCTAAGCCTAGACAATTACATCAGCCCACATAAATCTAGCTTAACACGAACTTAGGGCCCGTGATTCTTGCCACACGTGGTGGCGGGGGTGGTTGGCTCGGCCATGCTACAAACGTCGAGATCGTGAGAGAACTAGTGCACGGTAGTGCACATGGGTTTCTTTTACTGTGGTGGTGTAGTGTTTAATGTTGCAGTTGTGTAATGAGCTGTGTGGGGCATGGTACTAAAGAATGAGCTAGAGGAGCAGCTTTAGTGTTGCACGGCCTGGGCAGTGAGGTGGAAGTGTGCTCAACAAGGGTGTGAAGAATGGGAAGCCATGGGCGTTAATGATTGAACAAATTAGTGTGGCGCACGATTTTAAGAATTAGGGTATTAATTACTAATATGGGAATAAAGGCATGTTTGGATGCTAAGAACAGGGATTTTTTATTTTGGGATTAAGGGCTTGTTTGGTTACATGATTTGGGACTTTTTGATTTTTTTGAGGCAAACGAATTTTTTTTTCTTTTGAGGAGGAGAGAATACAAAGAAGCGGGATCGTAACCACTCTGATACCATATCGAAAGGAGTGAAAGAATTAAACTGTACGTTACCACTAAAGAGGTTTTAATTTATAGTATGAAACTGATACAAAGATACCAAAAACAAATACAAATTTCGCGTAATGCTATTTCTATGCACAATGAAATAAATCAGACTAATCTTATAAAATAGAAAACTTGATATAATTAGGACACAGACTAGGTAACAATATATATAAAATATTAATCAAAATATTTTCTTTCTAACACTCTTTTATTTGTAACTATTATGTAGTTTATCTCTTTAACTAATGTTAGAGAACTTTCCAAAATATTTAGTAATATGTGATATTATTTTGTTACCTAATTTAAGTTTGAGAATATTTGATTTCCTAGTTTATAGGTTTACGCTTATGCCATGTAATCATTTATTTTAGTATGATTGTGATTGTCTTAATATAAATAGGGACTTCTCTTTAGTGGAATACAACCTACAAATTATTCCTTAAATTCTAACATAGTATCAGAGTAGGTTCTTTTTTAAAACCTTGCTTTGGTTGCAACCTAGTGTCAATATGTTGTCGACGCTGCCGTAAGTGGTGGCGTGTGGCGGTAGTCCCCATTCCTTAAAAAAAAAAATGAAATCAAAAAAAAAAAAAAAAACAGTGTTTGTGTGCCTGTTCAAAAAAAAAAAGAAAAAAGAAAAATTGTCTTCCTCCTGTTGGTTTGTCAAAGCTAAACAAGCCTTAATACACAAACATGCCCTTATCGAAGCCTTAGTTCCCACATTTAACGGCAGCCGGGCCTCTTTGCCTTCAATTTGCCACCATGTGCGGTAAAGGAAAAACTAAGAAGGCCGTGTCTTGCTATAGCAAGCCACCATGAGTGGTACTAGCCCTGAAACCATTACAATCCTATGAGCTGCGCACCTGTGCTACCCTAATCTGTAGCCATCAACACACCACCAAAAATCGCTTTGCCGTTGCTCTTCCATAGCAAGTTTCTCTTTCAAAGCCCTAGCATCGCTATCATAGTTGTGCACTTGTTTGTGTTGCTGTGAGTGGTGTAAAAAAGGGTGGGGGGGGGGGGACATGCTTAGACTGAGTATTGTTGTCATGGAGGTGGACAAGGAGGAAAAGATGCCCAGACCGTGAGTCTGCGCTTGGTGTTTTTCTTTGGGCCTTAATGCTAAATTGGGTTTGAATTGTGTATGGGTAATATCTTTTAATTTTGTGGGCTAGAGTCTTTTTTTTGGTTTGATTTTAGTTGTGTGTTGGAATTTTATAGGACCTGAATTGTTGGGCTCAGGCCCGTTATTTCTCTATATTTTGGGCTGAATTGGGCTATGTACTATGGGCTAATTTGTTGGTTGTTTGTTGGTAATAGGCTGAATTTGTGGGTTATATGTTTGTGGGCTAATTTTGTTTATGTTTGGAATAATTTGGGCTAGCGTCTGAGCATAGTTGTCAAAGAGGTATGGTGCGACGCATGCTTTTGTGAAGTACAGTGCACAATTTATGACTTCATGTAATAAATAAAATATGATCACATAATTAGCAATTTTATAAAGAAAAACTTAAATGACAAATATAAAATGAATAGTAATATAAATTTTCAATTTTTAATAATAAAGTAAATAACATACAACTAATTAACGCTTAAAACTCCAAATGACAATGACCACGTCTTCGATGCATATGAGCTTAGCAAATCAAGTAACATACATAAAAGCATGTAAACTCTAATCAAATGATTTTTTAGAATCTTCTTCCACATCATCATCATTAGACTTGTAGCCTTTGGAATCCTCTTCTTCCGTCTCCGTGTCATCTAAGTCGATTTTTTCCTCTTCTTCATCAAACGATTGACGTGCAATAGATTTTCATTTGGATGAGGCCAATTTCTTGAAACTTGATCCAACATAACTCACTTTCTTGGATCAAAATTGATATGGAATTTCCTCAACTCCTAAAGCTTTCGCGACATCACCTCAAGTTAAATCATCATCACCAAATACTAGAGCATTTTCATTATCACTTCCTTCATTTACCCTCCCCAACAACCATGCACTACCTTCATCCACCCTCCCCAACAACCATTCACTATTTATTTCATCAAATTCAAATCCATCTAATTCGATTGGATCAATAGAGTCTCGTGCATCATATCTTTGTTTTAATGCCCAATTATACTTGATGTAGACCAAGTCATTAAGGCGTGATTGTTCCAACTGGTTTCCTTTTTTAAAATGAAGTTGCAAGATTATAAATAATTAAGATGCATTAAACTTTAGCTGTAATAATTTTTTGACAAAATAAACATGTACTTACATGTTCAAATACGTTCTAATTTCTTTCACAACTTGATGAATTACAAGTGAGGCTAAGCACTTTTAATTGCAAACTTTTGCAAGTTTGGAGTATCAGAGTCATATGCAGCCACCCATTCAGTTGGTAATTTTTTTTAAAAAAAACCAAAACAAGCAAAAAAGAGCATAATCAACAGATACATAAAAATAATAAAACTTGTTAATTTTAACATATCAATTACCTGATGATATGATATTCCTTTGTTTAGTAGTAATCAACTTCCCAAAGAGACCTTTAGCCCTTTTATAATACACAAGCTCTATGGTAATTTTGTCATGTATGTTTGTACTTGGTACCAATCTTTCTATGTAACTATACAAACCATTTATCACCTCTTGATCCTATTCAATATTAGGATGTGCATAGAAAAATTCTGGGTTCAAAAAATAACCAGCCGCATGCAACGGTTGATAGAGTTGGAATTGTCATTTATCGTCAATTATTTTGAAGATTGCTTTACACTTGTCTCATTATTGTCAAATGAGGCCATTATAGCTTCTTTACCCAATCCATTGCCTCGTAAATATATCCCATCACTAGCTTCTTTTCACTATCAATAAGATAAAGCACATTTAACAATGGTCCATCTACTTTTAAAGCATAGGAAATGTGATTCTAAAATGAAAGCATTAGAATCACTTTAGCCACATTCTTCCCTTGCGAACCTTTGGATATTTTGATTTATTCCACTAATCTGAAGTAAACATTTTCTTCAAATGTGCTTTTTGAACTTGAAAGTGCTTCAAGGTCAAAAATATTATGGCAAATCGAGTCTTCCCTACACGAACCATCTCCTTTTGGCCAGTGAAACACCTTATCATATTTAAAAGATGTGGCCTATTATATTATATACCCGTTTACCATCACCACTTGCTCATAGTTCTGAAAGGCGAATGGCGCGGCGCGGTGTGGCGCAAACTCCTTCTAGAGCCATGACGCACGCCGTGCGTCATATTGAAGTATGGCTTACAATAAATTAAATTAATTAAAAATAGTTATGCTCCAATATAGGCTTTTGAAATATAGATCAATCATAAAAATATATAAACTTCTAATTAAAAATAAATAAATAGTATTGATAAAGACAAATAATTTGTTTCAAATGCCAACCACGATATCAACTTAATAAAATTCAATAACCAAATTCTTAATGCATTAGAAGTTCAATACACATAATACTGTAACAATACGTATAATCACATAATGCAGCCGTACATAGCTATAGTGTTGTTGCTGTACCTAAATACATAATGGATCATGCTTGCAGCAATACACATAATCACGTAACCATAATGCGACATAATGCATACACAATTACACTTATACAGTACACAGTACATACGTTGTGTAAAATAAATAGAATTACACAGCATACTACATAGTACACACAATTCAGAATTACACAACACACACTACACAGCAGTACAGTACACACAATTCAGAATTACACAACACACACTACACACAGCAGTACATCACATATACACACACAAACTCAATTTCAGTCCCATTTCAATTCAATTTCAGAAGAAAAACCCATAACCGCACACATGAAGCAATTGCAAGTTTGCAACACACAAATCTGAAGCGCACATAGTCACACACAAAGCTAGAAGCATATAAAGTGTTTCTGGGCGTGTTCCTAGGTGTGTTCTTGGGTGTGTTCCTGTTCGCGTCGGCGCTGGGCGTGTTTTTGTTCGCGGCGCTGGTGGTCGGGGAACCGAGGGCAACGGGTTTGGTTTGTTAGGGCGTGTTTGGTTGTTTATGGAAACATGTTTAAAAGCATGTGCTTTATCGGAAAAAATGTAAAAAAAAGAACTTTCATTTGGTGCGCCATGGCGGTGCCGGAATGCCTAGGCAAAATGCGTTCTGGCACACGCCTATGGTGTGCTAAAGTGAACATTCACTGTGGCTGGCCTGGAGGCTGTGCCATCCGCTATGGCGCACACCATTGCTGCCTTTTACAACTTTGCGCTTGCTCATAAGTTTTTTTCAAATGTGGAAGTTTGAAGATATATTCAAATATCTAGTCGATACAATGAGTGGCTCATGGGGATAATATAAATGAGGATACTTCTCTTCCAAAAGTTTCCTTATTCATTCAAAATTATAAAATATAAATAACACTTTAATAAATAAGTAAATAAATCAAACTTATTGAATGAAAAATTGAAATACTTTCTTAGTTTTAATTCTTACCTGCTACAACATTTGCATTGGCATTGTCAGTAATTACTTGCACCACAATTTTCACTCCAATTTGATGAATGAACTTCTCCAACAACTCAAACATCTTCTTTCCAGTGTGAGCAAATGAGGATGCATTATTGACTCTACAAATTTGCTTCCTCTTGTACAATTCACCAAACAATTGATTAATGACCTGCTTTTTTCTATTAATCCAACCATTAGTCATCAACAAGCAACCATACTTTAATGTCTTTATCATGACTTTTCAAAATTTTGTTAGTGTGCTGGAGCTCCTTTTTTATTCAGACAACTCTTTCTTCATGATATGTAGGTGGTTTCATGCCGGGCTAAATTGACCAATTGCTTCAATCATAGGTGCAAAACTATCATGTTTCATGGTATTAAATGGAATCATAGCATCATACATCTATCTCCAAAATTTTTGTATCACATAATACCTCTTTATCTTCAAAGCTTCGTTTAATTTCAAAGTAGTATTTTTCCTTTCTTCTCTTGCTTTGACTTTTAGTGGTAGCAAAGGAGGAGCTTATAGTAGATGGTCGCTTCTCATGACTTGATGCTGCTACCTCCTCTTCCCAATCCCACCTAGCACACTTTTCAGCTGTTATATCAAAATGAGGTAGCGCATTCATTTGATTTTTCAACTCCTCTTTCTTTTCAGTGTAGGCCCTTAGCTCATCCTTAACGTATTTGGGACATTTGGGACATGCTTTTGTGTTCCGAAATCCTCTAATAAGATGTTGTTTATGCAGCGTAATCCCTCCTTTTGTAAGCTTTTAACAAAACTTACATTTAACATTGTTGTTGTTGTTGGGGTTAGGCAACAATAATTTCAAGTGGGGTTTTTTTGGTTTAAATTCGATGCATCAGAAGAGGACATTTTTCACTATCCAAAATTCTAAATTTCAAATACAACAATTAACAAACACAAATGACCAAATAAATAATTCCTAACAATCAATTCACCTCAACAATCAACATTAACACGCACATCATTCAATAGAATCATGGGTAGCAATCAACATTACATCATTACAATTTTTGCACCACATAATTCACATTCACTGCTAAATTTTTGCAGAAATTGAGAAATGCAGCAACTAAATATTGTAGAAGCAATAGAGAAAACTTACCAGGGATGCCTAGGGCCTTTGGGCTGCTGATGGAGAAGAAAATATTGGAGAAGACTGGCTGAAATGGTTGAGAAATATTGGAGGAAAGGTGTCTGCACAACTTTCAGCTGTCCAGCGCCACGAACAAAGCCTTCATTAGTTTTTAGGGCTTTTTTTGTTTTTCTGTTTTAATACAAACACATGGGCTGGTGCATTTTTAAATACCCACTATCTAATCTGGCTTTAAACACGACTTTCATCAATTTTTTTTTGAGAAAAACAGAAGTTGTCTTTGCGAAGGTGTGTCTGTGCGCTTGGAAACCAAGCGCTGAGGCACGCGCTAATGTCACGTCGTTGCGAATGTGTGCGCCAAACATACTTGCAAGGTGATGTGTAGGCACCTTTAGCACGCTTCGCCATGGCGTGCGCATTTCAACGCCTTTAACAATAGAGCGTTTGAGTGTGTTTTGTTTGGGTAAACTCTTAAGTGCTGGCTGAGAAAGTGAGTCATGTACCTGCGAGGTTTATTGTTAGTTACTTGTGTGGCTGGCTTTTTATTATTACAGACATTTGTATTAATATTATTCGCGTTACTTTGTTGTTACACTTGTGTGGTGTAATAAAAATTATGTTTTTTCAAATGTGTGATACCTATGTAGGTATCGTGAAATACTCTTCAAGTTTAAGTGCCTGTCGTCACTAATGATGCCTATAAGTTGAGCCCGTGCCTCGTAATTGTGCAGACGATGAAAGTGGTGGCAATGTGATTAACTAAAGATGACCTTCCATCAATCATCATGACGTGTGAAGCGTGATTTCTTAGTTAGTGTCGAAGCATGACTTCGTCATTTGCTTTTGCCGAATATAGTTCAAGTTAAACATTTCAGAAGTTATCCCATGCTCAACTTGAGGGGAGTGCTAGAGAATATTGCAAAAATATTTAGTAATATTTAATATTGCTGTGTTGCTTAATTTAAGTTTGAGAATATTTGATTTTCTAGTTTATAGGTTTATATTTAGGTCATGTAATCTTTTATTTTTACTATGACTGTAACCGTCCTACTATAAATTGGGACTTCTTTTTGGTGGAATAAAGCCCACAAATTATTCCTCAAATTCTAACAACTAATATTAATAATTCATTTATCTGTGTCGTTACTTATATATACTGTATACCAAGGCTAATTGCCAAATTTTAATTGCAAAATATTAAATTACTATTATGTCTTTATTTTAATATTTTATAATTTTCTTTCTCTATTTTATTCTATTTTTTTCTCTTATAGTATATGTACCTTTGAATTCACTCCTGTTATTTGTCTTTTATTTTTTAAATTTCTCATATACTTTAAATTTTTAGTTTTACTTTTATTATAATTTATAGGTTGGATGGATGGAACATTTTGAACTTGGCTTTCTGGTAAGGTTTAAGTCCATGATGAAATTGATTTGTCAGAGTGGCTAACATGTATGATATAGCATTTAAGAAGTTAATGATGCTTCAGTTTCATTTGTAGTGCATGAATTCATAAGGCCTAGATATTCCAGCATTTTCCTACTTTGAGTCTTCATCTGATAAAATAACACCACAATTTGTTAAGTCAAGTGCTGGCATTGTGCTGCACAGGGGAATGATTTGTGCTGTCATCTCCTCACTGCTCTGCTCCACAGTTGATCTTGATTTGGTAACATGAGTAACAAATGCTTCCCACTATTCAGTAATTTGCAACATTTGTACTTTATTTGTACATTTGTTGTTCAGATCTGTAAGATATCTGGTAATTTTGAACAAAGAACTTTCTAGATATTATTAGGAGGGCAAAAATACTGAGCTTAGCCGATTGGCAATCTGATGAGCTCAGGTTTAATTCTCAAGCTTAAAATAGAAATATGGTCTAATGTTTGGAAGTATAACACCTTTAGCTTCCATTTTACAGAACTTTTCACTTTAATCTTGCAAGGGTTAACAGCTGATTATTCTGATAGTAAAACCAACAAACCAATCTTTAACTGGCATTGTATATAGATGAATTGTGGTTATTTACTTACGATTCACTTTTTATGGGGTCTTGTTTATAGTATGCGTGTCCTCTTACTTCAACTGATGGTATATCAAACAGAGATGCTTTTGTTGATTATTGGATCAATGGGAACGAGTTGATGAAGGACCTAGCAACGCAAATGTATACAATCTTGAAGCAACCAGATCTCAAATATTTGACCCAGGTCACAGGATGACCACTAAGAAAATTCTTCACTTTTTAAAAGATTGCAGAAAATTGAGTTTGGCAATTCTTATTGATATTTTGATTTATAAATTGGAAATGTTTTGGGCTTGATATAGGATGACTTCAAACCAGTGCTTCGAGAACTTTTGGCAACTCATCCAGGGTTAGAATTCTTACAGAGTACACCCGAATTCCAAGAAAGATATGGTATGTTCTACATCATGTGTTCTCCTTCGTGTTGAATGAAATTTTTTAGCTAAATACCTGGTGAAGTTTTGCTGATTTTTTGGGTGTTAGTTCAACATTTAAGCTATCACTGCGCTACTTCCACATTTGTTACGTATGGCAGCCGTTGAGGACATGATAGTTCAGAATCTTTTAATTTGTTCATTGCCAATGCTGCTGATTAAGCACACTAGCCCAGTTCAGAGCTGTTAAATCACTTTTTCCTGTTTAGAAAAACATGTAAGCTGTCACCATGAAATAGTGTTTTGTTTGCTTTCTAATTCATTACTGCTAACTTATTGATTTAGACACCCTATCAAACAAGTAGGCAATAGTGTTTTTGTTTTCTTCTCAAGCCAACAAAATGTGGGTTTTCCATTCTCAAGCAAACAAAACTATTGCTATATCAAGGCCCATAACTGCCCGAGGGCTGGGTATGATTTGGGTAGTGTATAATACTCCCACCTCCTGCCCCAACGCTTAGGAAAACAGGAATATTTGCCCATTGACTACTCAAACGATTTAAAGTCTTTAAACCATACAACAAATAAGTAAATGTGCTCTATGTTTCTCGTCTCTCTTGTTGCTGTCAATTTCGCCTATTCTGATACCTACTAATTATCTTCCTTTCTCTTGCTATATTTCTTGTTTTGATTGTCCACCATAACCCCACAGAATTTGAGTTTCTACCTTCTATTAGAAACAATTAGTTAACTTGCCGCCTGCTCTATCTTATAATAATGAGAATGTTTAGGCTATCTTTGTTTTGATTTTGAAATGTGTGTTTTTTTGTATATTTCTGTCAAAAATTGTGTCAAAGTATGAGAAAGAGACAAAATCTATAATATGTAATGATGATGTGTGTATTTTTTGAGGATATAACAAAAACAAACTAAACCTTAACATTCTCAATCTTCTCATTGCATCTTTACTTTTTATCAATTGCTAGTGGCTTGATTTTTGTGGGTTAGTTCTTATTTGGAGCTCTGTTGCTAAACTTTTTGAAATTTTATATTCCTTGAAATCTTTTTCCCCCTAAAACTTTGTGATTTTTGGGAATTGGTGCCGTTCTACTCGTGAAAAACTGAAAATTTCTATCTCACCCTTTATTGTCAAGCATTTTCAGTATTATAAGCTTTAATCCCTGTTTGACAATCTAGATCAGACTTATTTGTAATTTTGAAAGGGTTCTATTGTTAATAAATCTGGGATTTGTTTTTAAAAAGGTTATTTGTTTTTTCAAGGGGTGGAAAATGAGTATACTCAATTTATCATGCTTAATCATGATTCGACTTGGTGCTTATGTTTTCTTGGCTATGTGAAAGCTATTCTGTTATTAGTTATGATGTGTTGTGTGCCTTCTGGCAGACTTTTACATCAGTCTTTTCCTGTTTTGACTTTATGTCGGAAACATATATTGTTGAATTTGGTCTTCTGTTCATGTTTTGCTCATTGGATTGCGGCGCCCTTCTGATAGATGACGGCCAATGCCTTTAGTTGCTTCTGTATTTTCTAGGGCAATGTTAATTTGCTAGTCAGAAGGCAAGTATCAATGGTTGGCTGGACTGTTTGCTGACTTCATGTGACCTGCTGTTGTTCAAGTTAAAACTTACCTCTACTATTTACTTCTTGGTAAAACTCATATTTCTTGATCAATGATAAAGTTCATTTCTATGTCCAGCTGAAACTGTAATATACAGAATATTTTTCTACGTGAATAGATTGGGTAATGGGCGTCTTACCCTCCGGGACCTGAAACGTTCAGACTTAATTGCTGCAATGCAACATGCGGATGAAGAAGAGGATATCAACCAAGTCTTGAGGTAATTATGGTAGAATCTTTATTTAATTATCAGAGATTTTCTAGTTTATTCTTGTCTTAAATGCTTGCCCTATACTACGATTTCATCAAGTTCCTTTTCCAGTTGAACATAAGACTACCTCATTTCATGAGTTTATTATTGTGATTTAGAAAAGAGAAGAATATAGTAAATTAATGGATATTGTCGAGTTTCCTATTGTAATTAAAGTAATTATGCCTTGTATTATGGCGGAATAAGAGTACATACTTTTGTATTGGGAATCTAGTTTAGAAAGGAAAAACAGCCAGGAAATCTTATCTTACATACTATACTAGTGTCTAGTCTACCACCTTGTTGACATACATTATTTTATAACTATACAAATCCTACAGCTCTACATAACACTTCCCTTACGTTAGAGTATAAATGCTAACCATGCCCTAAATCTGCTTGAGTCTCCTTGAGTGCTTTGTGAATATATGTTATTGTTGGTCTTTGGTCTTCGAGTCCTAAAGAGATCTACTTTAGTTTTTTCCCAAACAAAATGATAGTTAATTTCAATTTGTTTGGTCTGTCCGTGAAATATAGGGTTGAGACTACATGAAGGACAGCTTGATTATCACACTACTGTTTGGCTGGCATAGGCGCATGAATGTCAACTTCAAACAGAAGTTGACACATCCATTTTTCTCACAAATTGATTATGCCATAGCACTATATTTTGATGTTTTAGGCACAACATATTTCTTTTTGCTTTTCCACGAAACAAAATTTCTCCTAACAAAAACACAGTAGCTGAGAAGCATTTAACTTGGGTGTCCATGATTCTTGTATGGTATTCTTAATTCAAGAGCTCCCTTTAAATAGCACAAGATACACTTTAGAGCTGTTCAATGACCTATGGGATCAAAGATGAACCAACTTACAATATTGACATAATATTCAATATCAGGAGTCACTATAAGATAGTTCAATTTTTGTACTAGTTTTTGATATTTATAAACATTTTCAGATGGATTTCCCTCCTTCATGAATTGTTGATCGGGAACCATTGAAGTAGTGCATGGCTTATCCCATAACTTTAAGTTTTTGCTAACAAATCAAGTACAATCTCCCTTTGTGATAAGAAAATGCTTTTTTTTCTTGTCTCTTCAATTCCCAAGTAGAATCAAAGATTTTAAAGATATATTCCCAGAACATCACGTTTTATTGTCAATATCATCTACATAATCAACTAGGAGAGTGATACCTAATGTAGTCTGTCTATAAAGGATTAGTGATCAGATTGCATTTCTTTAGTACAAATCTTTCTACTTTGTGACTGAAACTTCAAACCATGCACTGGAGATATGTTCCACACCATATACAACTTGCAAAGATGAGACTTTTCCACACTTATGCTGAGTAACAAATTAAGTGGTTGTTCTATATAAACTTCTTTCTTGAGGTTGCCATGTCTGAAGCTTGATATCTTCTGCCAAGCATTGTTTGCTGCCATAGAAATGAACAAACGAATGTAGGCTAGTTAAGCAACAGAGAAAAAAGTTTCAACATACTCAATCCCTTAAGTCTGGGGACAGGCTTTGTCTACAAGGCTAGGTTTAGGACGTGCAACTGAGCCGTCAAAATTAAAATAGATGGTAAACCCCTAGTTACAACCTGTGCAATTTTTTTTTCCGTGTAGGAAGGCACTAAAACCCAAGTACCGTTTGTGTCTAAAGCATGCGTCTCTTCTGTCATTGCATTGCACCAATTACGATAAGTTCTTGGTGATAGTTTTCAGAACAGTTGTAGAATCGAGAGAAGTTATAAAGGAGCAGGATGTCAATTATAACCTGTTATAAGAGACAAATGATGAAATGAGATAGTACATTGGTGTTTACCTTCTCAAAGAGCAATTGGTAGATCAAGACAATTGATAGATCAAATTTAGAAGAGAATGGATTTGATGTTGAAGAGAGATAGGTCTAAGGTATGTTTTAACATTATCAGGACCTTGGTATACACACGACAAGTTGGACTCATAGGTCATGGTGGAATAGGTGATGGAGTATTCACAAATGACTAGTTAATAATATGATAAACCAATAGACCATCATCTTTTCCCTTTCCAGATGATGCTGAATGGGAGAAAGGAAACTTAAGAATTTCAAGAAGGTAACATCAACTGACACATGATTTTTAGTGAGATGAGGACAAAAGTATCAATATTCCTTTTGTGAACAAAGTACCACCACATTTCAAATACTTAGAATTTAATTTAGTGACTTAGGGGCTGACGTCTCTAACAAAACAAGTACTCCTGAATATTCAGGGCTCAACAGGGAATAATGTTTATCAGGAAAGATGACAGTAAGGAATCTTACCAGGAAGTACATATAAGATAGAAAACAAGCTGTGGGCAACATTACATTCAACTCTTCATATATCCTTTTAAAATTTATAAAGTAGGCATGAATGTACTAATCCTGTTGTTCGATGTTATAAAATCCCTTGCAAATGTTGTAAATTAGTATTCCCTTTACCAAGGTTATGTTTGTTTTCATTTTTTCAACCATAAAATACACACTACAATCATTATATTTTTTTAGTTCTCTCTCTCTCTCTCTTATTTTTACACAATTTTTAAGAAAAATATACCTAAAAACACATACTAAAAAATGATGACAAACAAAGCCCAAGGCACAAGAACTGCAAGTACTACATCAGTTTTTGAACATACAATGATTAATCACTAACAACCTCACTATCAATAAAATTTTTGATTTGTGGGAATACATGTGAATCAGTCCTCAACCACTCTTTGCGAGTGTCATCAGTTGGCAAATCATCAGTGAGAGGTTGTGAGAAATGGAACAGCCTCCAAATTGTGGAGCTCCTCTTTAATCATCTACTCATTTTGGCTGAACTAAAGGCCATCTGAAGCCACTTTTTTTTAGAACAAAATTGCCACCATGTAATGAAAGTAATTTTACGTATCATTGGGGAATAAAAGTACATACTTATACAGGTACATTGAGAGCCTAATTATTAGTATTTAGTCTACATTCTTGTCTATTTGCATTATTTTACAATTAAAACAAATCCTACTGCTCCTCAGAGTACCCACCGAACGTGGCTTTTTGCTTGAGATCAATTGTATTGTGGAAGAATATTAAACGATGCCGACCTGGGAGCTTTTGTAATGCTACCCACATTATATGTTTTTCATTTAGTTTATGCACTACCTTGTTCTCTTCTGTACTAATCATCAACATTTTTCCTTTTTGTTTCACATTTTTCTTTTTTCTTCAGGTACTTCTCTTATGAACATTTTTATGTGATATATTGCAAGTTTTGGGAGCTGGATACCGATCATGATTTTTTGATTGACAAAGAGCACCTCATAAGATATGGTAATCACGGACTGACCTACAGGATTGTTGATAGAATATTTTCTCAGGTTTGTGATTTCTCTATTCCGTTTCCTATTCTAGATGCATTGCCTGCTTTGGTGAAGAATGATGAATTATTTACAGGGGTGCTTTGACCATGTTTCTAAGCATTGCATATTTGACATTGTCTAAGGTTCCCAGAAAGTTCACCAGTAAGGTTGAAGGAACGATGGATTATGAAGATTTTGTCTATTTCATATTGTCAGAGGAGGATAAATCATCTGAGCCTAGTCTGGAGTATTGGTATGTTTACTTGTATTCGTAACATCATTAATATTTATGCAATCTGGACTCTGCAAATTCCTTTTTTAAATCATATTGCATCTGAGGTTTGTGTTCATCATTTGCTGGAGGTGAGATCCGCATAGAGTTTGTAATGGATGGGCAATCAGGAAAATGGAATCTGTTTCCTTTCGGACTCCTTTTTCCACAAGTAGTTTTCTGGTTGGTACTAAGTGGGCTACCCATGAGCCATTTCACTAGCGTTTCAGAATAGAGTTTTGATTCATTGTTATGCATTTAACTTTGTGGGCAGATTTCACTCTCAAGTAGGAAGCGAGATAGTGCTACTGCCATTCCTTTTTCTGATTTCTTGGCTATGTGGAGAACTAATGCATAATTAACTTCATACAGGACCTGAATAAGCACTTGAATGAGGCCTATTTAATTAAATATTGTAAAAGATAACTGCTTAAAATTTTGTTATAAATTATAAAAATTTTAAAAACTATTGTAAACCAAAAAACGATTCAGTGGTTTTATGACCAAATAATTATTTTCTGATTTTATCTGTTTATCTTTCAAAATTAATGCTGGACACCAGACACTGCACATTGTCAGCACAAAAAATATTTTTTGAATATAAATCATAAATTGATATAATATTTAAATTTTATTATTTTATTTAATAAAATATATGAAATCAAATTTTTAAAATTAATTTCCAAATAAGAATTTGAGCTTTAAAATTAAGTTAAAATTTGATTTTTAAAATTAATTATATTTGTGTATTACATTATTTATAAATTAATAAATTTTTCAAAATATTTACAATTTAATTAGTATTTTTATTAAAAATTATTTTTTATTGTAAGTATTTTTTATTCATTTTTTTTATATATCAATAAGGTTAATGAAAAACTACAAATAAAATATATAATTATATTAGCACATATATTTTACATTGGGTGATGTCCATCATCTTTATTTGTGAATACATGGCATACTAGCTTAGTATAAGGACCGATTTTAAACTATCAAATTTTATGAAACATGACTATGTTTAAGTATTTATTTGTCTATATATGGATGATTAAAATATTATATAATTATATATATTTCATTTTATATTTTTATTAATCTTATAAATATATAACAAAAAATGAATATCAATAAATATGTATATATTTTTATCAACAAATACGTTTACTGACATTCATTTTTATTCTTTGTTACATATTTGTAAATAATTTTATAAGTGAACTTCTTAGTTTTTTTATGTTTGTGAATGTAATTATATAATTTATAAGTTTTTTTTTGTTATATTTTTATAAATTATTCATTGGATACTGATACTTATAAAACATCCACATAAATATATAATATAATTATATTTTTTTGTTATATATTTATAAAAAATTTTATAAGTGAACTTAGTTTGTTATGTTTGTAAATGTAATTATATAATTTATAAGTTCGTTTTTGTTATATTTTTATAAATTATTCATTGGATACTGATACTTATAAAACATCAACATAAATATAATATAATTATATTTAATTAATTGAAATGTACAAATATTTTAAAATTTATTACTTTATGAATAATATAATATTCAATTGTAGTATTTAATTTGTAATTTAAGTGTGAAATCTTAATTTTAAGACTCAAAAACTGATTTTGAAATCCATTTTAAAATTTAATTTTATGGACTTTATCAAATAAAATAATCAAAATTAAATACAATATATTTCATATTTAAATGAATTAGAGATTCTTCATGCAGATAGCAGGGCACGTTTCCTGCTTGCTTTGGCTGGTGAGTAGCATGTATATAATTAAAAAGAAAGGACATAATTATCAGGTTTTGAAACCAAAAAATGATTATATGGTTTTAAAACTTTTTGAAATTTTTATAATCTATAATAATTGTTTAAATAGTTATTGTGGGCTTTAACGGCTATTTTATTGTTAAGTATAATTATGAGCTTTTCAATTAATGTTTTTTTACAATATTTCATTAAATAAGCCAGATTTGAATATCCTAATATGCAATTTATTTTTTGGTAGGTTTCGTGAAATTTAGGTTTCAAATGGTGTTAAAAAAGTTTTGATTAGTGACTTCTAATCAAGCTAAAAAGAAATAATGAGCTTTTCATCAGGCACTTTTTTTTTCTGTTTCCTTTTTACTTGAATTATTTGCCGAATTGATTATTGCTTTGCTTATTTGTATTATTTTTTCTTATTATGTTTTATGCTGGTTATAAACTTATTCTTATTCCCTCAGGTTCAAGTGCATAGATGTAGATGGAAATGGAGTTATTACAAGAAATGAAATGCAATTCTTTTATGAAGAGCAGTTGCACAGAATGGAATGCATGGCCCAAGAACCTGTGCTTTTTGAAGATATTTTATGTCAGATAATTGACATGATTAATCCAGAGGTAAAGTTCCAATAAATCATGTTCAGTTAATTAGTTTCGGTTCTTATATTTTTGGTGTGTTTTTTTGTGCCTAAAGGCATAGAGAACAGCTGTCCATGTGTTTGCTTTGTCTTCTTTTCTAAAATAAATTTTGCCACTCAAAAGTCATTATAGTGCTTCTGATCCTTCTCATAACATTATTTGGTATTGAAGAATGGAGACTAGAATTCCAAAGATGTTCTTGACATCTTTGCATATAGAGTTTTCTGCACTTCCAACTCTTGTCAAGTTGTAGTCTGGTGTTGAAAGAATCATTGTGAGCTGGAGGTGGCATCTATATTATTATTCTAAAAAAATTGTCTAACAAGAGAGAGGCATTATAGAGTCTGTGATAGGGTTATGATCTACTGGATATTCTAAGGTGGTTGCTTTTATGTTTAGAACATCCAAACACTTATTTGAAGGGCTCTTGAGATGGTTAAGAGAATCGAACTGGGCTATTTCTATTGAAATAGTGTGAAAAAGTTAGTTGTGTTGTATTTTCATGCTCAGTTTGTACAAACGTTTGAGTTGACACTTTTACAGAGTATGGTTGTCAACCTGATATGAATTTCATAACATTTAATTTATTTCATATGCAGGATGAGAACTATTTCACGCTACATGATTTCAAAGGAAGCAAACTTTCCAGCAGTGTTTTTAACATTCTTTTTAACCTTAACAAGTTTATTGCTTTTGAGACTCGTGATCCATTTCTAATTCGTCAGGTAAACTGCATTCAATTTGATATTCTTTAATGAAGATTTGTTGATGCTGGTATATGGAATGTGCTCCACTAATTTTTGAGGTTCAATTTCATTCACACTTTAATTCCTGGACAGGAGCGTGAGAACCCGCATTTGACCGAATGGGATCGCTTCGCTCGCAGAGAATATATTAGGCTTTCAATGGAGGAAGATGCAGAAGATGCCTCTAATGGAAGTGCAGATGTTTGGGATGAATCACTGGAGGCTCCTTTCTGACTTTGGTGAGATTTCAATTAATGTATGATAAAATCTTTTTTGACTCTGCCAATTCCATATTTATTTAGATTTGTTCCTTTCCTGATCAATTTTTAGAGTCACCAGGTATTAGACCTGGGTAATAGCTGTCTGGTTTTATGTGAGACAGATCTTCAGACCTTCGAAATGATAGAAGTGGGAAGATATATGTAGATATATATTTGGTCTGTGAGAGCATTGAGTCTTGACAAAAGAGGTTTTATTCACCATATCTTGCATAAATCCTTCCTAGAGAAGCTTAGGAAGACACAAGAAATTTGGAGGTTTTTATTGAATTGATATGACCCTGGTGATGTACAATTGCTTTAGAATGCCCATGTTGATAACCTTTTCCCAAACAGCATTTAGGGTTCCATGAACTGATCTGGACCCAAATTGAAACAAAAGTGTGTGAAATGACAAGAAATTATCTATGATGTACTACTTCAAAGTTTTGCATTCTTTCTGCCTTCTCGAGTTTTGCATATATCATTATGTGATTAAAAAAGGTTGCAGTAGTGAATCTAAATTAAACTACTCGATTAGGCTAGAAAACGTCTTTGAGTCTAATAGATCTCGAAGTTGAACTCTAATTTTTTTCTGAGCTCAATCTCTCACTTGACTCAAGTTTGAGCTTAAGTTTTGAATCCTTTAGAATTTTGTTGAGCTAGGTTCGAATTGTTACTTGAACTTGATTTGTTGACACCCATTTGACTGACCCTATAAATTCTCCTTCTGCAACTTATGCTTTATATGGGTTGAGAAAGAAAATCACTTGTTTCTTTTGCTCACAAGAACCATACAAGTGTAAGCTTCCCTACATTCCAGTTTCATCCTTCTAGTCCAGCAAGGATTATAGATAATGACACCGCAAGCCAAACACCAACTGTAATCACATTCACATCAATTCAACAGGGAGTGATGCAACAAGTAATGTGCATTCTGCCCTGCTCTCTTAACTGGCAGTGCTGATGGAAATATTCTTTCACCTTGTCAGATCATTTGTATTATCTCCCTTGTGTAAACTCCTTACGAACCTTGCTATCAGGATTTCTGTCTTTGAGTAGAATATTCTCAATATCTAACAGAAAATAGGCCGCATTAGGAAATGAAGTCCAGAATTTTGGGCCTTGCCTACATATTCTTTCCTGCATAAAACATTCAATCTGTAGAGTGAGCTTGTGACTCCTGGGCTGTTACCCAGGAGTCAAATAGCGTCCTAACTAAAATAAAAGATTAAAATTAAATAATATTTCAATGCAATCTGCATTAACAAAAGTGATTTTTGATCTTTTAATGATATAAATGAATAAATTTAATTTTAGATAAAACAATTCAGATTGAATATGAATAATATAACTCTAAAATGTAATAATACTGGGTAAAAATGTAAAATTATTTTAAAAGTTGGGACATCATTTATTTGGAGTTATTAAAATAATTAATAGATATTTGGTTTAATGTCAATCAATTCGAAATTAAAACAAAATATATATATATATATATATATAAATAGGTAACTAAATTGAAAATGAGAAATATATTTCTATAAAAATAATGTTAGATAAACAACCTAAAGGTTTATAGTAATTTGCTTAGGAAACCAAGATGAGCAAATCTCTAACTAATTAATTTTATTTTAATGTTAATTTTTTTACTCTGTTAGTTTTTCTTATCTTGTCAATTATATTATTTTAGAATAAAAGGGGACAAATAAATGAAATGTAGAGATTTGGAGAAAAAGGTACATATGCTAATTTGTAAGAATGTAATTTCAATCTGTTTTACTTGACTAAAATATTATGTAAGACGGCTTAGAAATATAAACTTCAAATTTCCAATAAAAAGATTATAAAAAGTTATTTTAACAAAATATAATGAAATTTGTAAGCAAGAGTATTATGTAAAAAGTTAAAAATAAAAATTAGTTTGAAAAATTATAATTAATTTGACTGAATATTATCAGTTAAATCTTTATTTTTAAATGTAAATTCCGGTAGTACTAAAGCACTTTAAAATACAAGAAATGTTAAATGCTGAAAAATTGTCAGTTCCCTAACTCATAAATAATTATTTTCATAATAAATGTACATTTTATTTTTTCAGTTTATTGTATAAATGATAATTTAAATGGCATGTTTTCATATTTATTTTTTAACTTCATTAAGTACCTTTGAGATGAAATATTTGAACAAATGTTCTTTTATTTATCAAACAAAATTTATTCATTTAAATCAAAATATAAGTAATTGTTTTTATTGATTATTTTTACTTAATTAAAAGATATTTTTATGAGTCAAATTAGCCTTAAACTTATTGTAATTTGGCTAAGTCTTAATGTTAAAATTCAAAATGACCAACTTTTATTAATTTTTATTTAACTTTTAAATCTATTTGTTAGAAATAATACATAATATTATTTGCAATATGTTAAAATTCTAAATTAGAATATAACTCAATATGTAAAAGATAACATGCTATAAAAATTTAAAAAATACATTTAAAAGGTAGAAATATCAAATCTAAAGACAAGGAAATGTCAATTTGAGATGAGAAAAAAATAGAAAAGCACAACATAATATGAATATCATGTTCACCCATGATTTTAAAAAATATAATGAGGCTTTAAAGTGTATATATTAATTCACTAGATTCACTAGTTTGAAAAGAGAAATATTGTTTTTGAAGTATTATATTTTTGGAAGTTGTATTGTATGTATGTGTGCTTTGAGGAAAGTGGGGAACTAAAAAAGGGCCTAAGAATTTGGAAAATAGTGTAAAGCTTTTGTGATACCTTTCCACCATCCGTTAGATGACTCTTTCAGATGCAGTTTTCCCAACTAGTGAAACTCCAGCCCCAATCTTCGATTTGGACTTCAATGAGAAGTCTAATACTTAACTTGCAGTGTGATGTTTCCTTTTATCATGTTTACCTTCACAAGAAATGCTTCTTTGTATAAGGTAACGTCACAATGGCCCAGTTACTGAAATAGGAATTCTGAACCAAAGCATGACTTATACAGAAGTTAGATGATGTGCTCCAACAAAACCTGCATCTGAAATAAGCCTCTGATTATATTTAGGTTCTTCGTTGCCTGGTAACCTTTCTCTAATCATTACTCATATAGTAATGGGGATATTATATGTATTTTAGATACTTAGATTTGAATGAGATCCAAATTTTGGATAATTTAATGCCTTGTTCTAGAATTTTTTGAAGATAATTTTGCTGTAATATAAAGCTCGTTTTTGCTTATGTTCATGATTAAGTTTTATGCCCTCAAGTATTCAAAATCTCATATGTAAATATCTTATTTGGCCGTTAGTTATACATGTATTGTATCTTTATCCTAATGCTTTCTGTTTCATTGCTGTGAAAAATTCAAAATACTCAGTATACACAATTATCATTTTGACCCTTAACTATATAGTGCTTTGATCTTTGGAATAAGCTCTTGGAATAGATTTGATGTTAGTTTTTGTTGTTTTGATTTAATTGAGTATGTCCCTTCCTATGAATACCTCTATTGTCTCTCCTTCCACTAGTGTCAGTCCCTCCTCTGTCTTCTCCTTAATGCAGCCCACTCTTCTTCTCTTCAGCCTTTCTTCTTTCCATATCATCTCCCTGTCTGGTCACACTCCTCTCCTCTCTCACTCCACTGTTTTACTTGTCTCTGTCACCATCGATATGTTTCCTTTCCTTTCTGTTGCTGGCGTACCTTTCCTCCGCACACTTCATTACTCTTGCTTAGCTTCTTTTCTTTCCCTTTGCTGTCCATCCCGTAATCCTTTTCTTTTTCCCTCAGCTTATCTCACCCCTCATCCTCTTGGTTGCCCTCTAGAAGAGAACAGAAGTCATGATCCAAAAAGGGGAGAAAAAAGAAAAAAGAGAGAATAAATAAATAGAAAGACCTCTATCCTTTTCTTTTTCCTGTTTTTGAGGCAAAAAACACCAGCCAAAATTTGACTTTTCGTCTCCTGCTAATTTTTATGATTTTCTATTTATCAAACACTTTTAACTATGGATCATTGTTTAATTTTACTTTCTCATTGAATTGTTGTGTTTACATCTTGTTTATTTTTAACTTTACCAATAGTATATTTAGCAAGCAAAATATGGGGACAGTTCACACAAGGGGAAAAAATGTAAATTCACTAAATTTTTAGCTGATGTTAGTATTTGCCATTTGAATTCCCTATGGTGAAGATGGTAAACATAGAGGAGAGGGTTTTGTAACATTGAAAGGAGGGGAGTTGGTAATTGACCTATTTTAGACTGGAGGTTTGTGTTGTTAACGTGGGGTTTGTAATTTAACTATTTCATAGTCTAGGGAACTGTAATTAGTGTTTACCCCACTGCTGTTTGAAGTTTATGTACTCACGCAATCATTGATGAGATATCTGGCTGACATTGAGTCTGTTGTTTCTAATCTCTATTGCATATGCTGATAGGTTCTTATTATTCGAGTTTCTTATTTGTGTAGTGAATCATTTGCATCAAGCTGGGTACAAAGCATTAAACCAGTATTCATGTAGTACAAGCCATTGAATGAGATTCAGCTGTCCGCTCAGCTGCAGTGGTGATATGTTTGAGGACTTTATGGAGATTTTGAGTTTATTTGCACTTTGCATTCTTGCCGGGCTAGAGGCAGCTTTTAATTTCATGCCATGGGCGGATCTCGAAAGGCTCGCCAGCTTGCGCCAATTGTTGGCTGGAGACTACTAACCAGCTACAGATTATATTAGCTTTACAAACTGTTGTCCGCATGTTCTACAAAGGACTTTGCAAGAAAGTATTTTTATTAATTATTTTTTTAGAGGCGATATCTAGTGCTTCCTGGTACGTTTTTTCTGGTGGATTAGTCTCGTGAAAATTATCTCGGATGAATGCATTTTGCTTGTGGCCTTAAGAGTTGTCTGGGAAGCGAGAATTACTGGTTTCTTTTTCTTGTTTTTTTCCCCTCATAAGTGGTAACAATTGTCTCAACTTCATGTGAACGGCTGTCGGATGTAAACATACATATGAAATGACGCGAGCTGGTTTTCTTGATAGTGTTAGCAGAGGATCGCACTAGAGCATAGTTGTTGAGGTTGATGGAGTGTTGAAAGATGGAGAGAGAAGCAATTATGTAATTGTAGACTCTCTGAATGGCCAGATTCTGCTGTTTCCCAGCTACATCTGGACATTCTATATTTTGGGAACTTACTAAAATGCAATTTTATTTCCCTATGGTGTAGAATATCTGTGTGTGTGTGTGTGTGTGTGTACATATATATTTGTTGTAGGGGTTGGATGTTATACGAATCTTATGTTTTATATATTTAATACATTGCTTCAATTATAACCTTGTAACATTGAACTCTTGTATAATTGTTTTCTTTGGTATTTTCTGTAATGTTTCTGAACATCGCTTTTTGTGGTTCATAAATAATTTTTATGCCCATATAAACGTAAAATTTTTATTGTTTACAGAAAATAATTTAATATTTCACATGTAATAGCTAACATCACACTTTGCACCAAGTAAAAAATTACAAGGCGATGTTTTCTTTGAACTTCAATGTTTCTTTTGATAAAACTCATACTCAAGTAAATCAGATTCAATTAAAGTGTACATTATTAATAGATATGTATAATTTTTTTATATTTTATGTATTGCCATTGATAAATATACGACAATATCAAAAATAATATTTGTTAAATTTTATATAAAGCTAACACATTTTAACGTTGAAATAGAAATGCCTGTTATATCGACTTTCAATAAAGGAAATGACGCATGCTACTAGAAAATATCTAAAAATTATTTTTAAAGAAAAATAAAAAATGGATAAATGAAAGTTAATATTAGGTATACGCATCTCTTTTTTAAAATTCATTTTTAAAAGAAAAATAAGCAAATTAAAGATAGTTTTAAGTATACATTCCTACACGTTAATCTAAAGAAAAACATGTTATGATCACATAATATTTTACTTTAAAAAATACATTTAGGATTAGTAAAAGAGTTTTAAAAATTTGGAAAAGTAATAGCTTGCACATATAAATATAGGTTAAGAATAAATGATGAATAAATTTTACAACGAAAAAGTTCACATATTCTAACATAATTTTTAGATAATTTTTTTGTAAAACACAATTTTATAAAATAAATACATCGTCCAATCACAACTGAAAGGGTTTTGTTCTGAACAAAATAATTAATAAAAAGAGCTCATATCTGTATTCTTATAAAATTCTCTAATCTCCCTCTTTTATTCAAAATTCTTTTATTCTCATACATTTTTCTTTCAAACAGACAGAATTATTTGCTAAAGATGTTTTGGAACAACTTCTTTATCATGTAAAAACATCTTGGGATATATATCTCTGTTTTCAACAAAACTCACACTTCATTCATTATACTCTCTCTCTCACATTTACATTTAAGTCTTAAAAATACAAAGATTAAAATAAAAACAAACACAGCCTTATTTTCGTATGATTATTTATTCTTAACGATGGAAAAAATATATAGACTGAATTTGAGTTTACAGTAAATAATAATAACTTAAATTTGAGCAAGTTTGACACTGGGTCACAAAATCGACTGGCGGCCCTAAATATCACCACCTGACTAAACCCTTTTTCCAGCAGAAGAACCATTTACTGTCAATATAGTCACAATCCACGATGTAAAATTTGCAGATACTCCAGCATAGGAAAAAGAGAAACAGCAGAAGTGCCAATTGATGAATTAATAAATATGATTTCCCTTCTTTATATACACTACTTCCATTTCACTTGTTAGGTCCTTTTAACTATGAAAAAATGGACACCCAACTGGCATAACCAAACTACTCAGACAACATAAAGAGTGGAAACCTCACAATTTACATATGATACCTTCAGAGACAACCTTCATCTGAATTACCTGATACATCATACAGGCACGGATTTTATTTCCTTTTCCTGCAGCTATGGCCCGTTTCCAAACAGGCATCAACAGCTCTCCAACCGTGTCTAGGCCTCTTACCAAAATCTATCCTTGTTGACACTCAAGTAACCGGACATGACTTTTCCTCCGGTGTTTCTCATGCCGTCTATAAGAAAGCACCATGTAGAACCCAATGCCCCGATGAAGAAGTCGGCTTCTGTGGCCATCAAAAAGTTGACGAGGGGATAATTGGTGCTCGTTTCCCTGCCAAGACTAGCTTCGTAGGTTGCCATTGTCACGTTCCCTGTTTGTCGCGTCACATTTGAGTAGTAAAATTTCCACTGCTTGTAGGATTTTGATCTGTCGATGACATCCTGAGTATGAAGAACTCTACCGTCAACATATGGCACTCTATCCCACAGAATGTTACCAACAAAGAAAGTTACACGAAGAAAATAATACACCCAATGTTTAAAATACTGAATAATGAGCTAACCTGCATTTCAGTAGAAAGCCACACCCTGTTTAGATGTGGGAAGCGCCTTCTGATTTTTAGAGCTAGATGCATGTACCCTTCAAATCCCACCACCTTCATTTCGCATGCTTTATCCCCCATTCGGACATGCATGCTTAACATCGGGCGAGGAATCCATGGTTTGTGGCTTGACCAAACAAATCTTTCTATATTATGCTTCTTCTCCTGTAGAAAGTAAGTGTAATTCATCACTGACTCCATGCTTTCACAGCATGACACATCCATGAGTTGATACCTCAAAATTTTGTTACTTAGGCCACATATAAAATTCCTGGTACAGTGAATTAACTTAGTGACTAAAGCTGTTTCCAAATAGCACATCAATTTGTGTATACAATGGCAAACCTCAACAAGATCATCTGGGGTTGATGCAAGAACCATTTTTGCAGCTTCCCATCCAAATGCAGCATGCCGTCCAATGTTCATCAGGCTGCATGTGTACTCAGACTGAAACCTCATCAGGTAGCGAACTGCCTGACAATCAGAGTGTGCAAAGCAATGGGTAAAACTCTACTCTTGCAATTGCTACTGCGTTCTTAAAAAAAATGGTCTTTTCCATCTACCTGAGCTCTCCACCACCTACGATCCATTTTACGATGGCGAATTATCAAGCTCCCATTTATCTCTGTGGTTGGTTGCAGAATACTCCAAGGATTGCCCCATGCCCTTAAGTGCAGTACTTGGTCAGAATTTAGCAGCTTTAAAATAAAATGCATTTGCTTTCTGTGCAAGTGATCATGAGAGTGCAGGTGGCAGGATTTGATGTAACATCTTACCTAGGTATTGGTCCAGCCCATATGTTTCTGGAGGTGTAATTGTCTTTCCCAGTTATAACACCCTTTTCCCATGCTACTTTGTCATGCATAAGTTCAAAGGCGCGTTTCTTGCATTCTACAGATGTCTCCGGAAAGAAATAACAAGACCAACTAGCGCGTGATGAACCTACAGACAAGCAACTCAAAACATTTTAGCAAATGGCCAGCATTCTCATGGCAAACTAAATTAGGAAGAGAAAAATTGACCATAAACAGTAATTCAATTATGTTCACAGTTCCCATGATCCACCATACGCACAACAACAAAGTGAAAACTGATTTAAATCTGTTAGCTATCAATCTTTCCTAGGGTCTTTTGCAGACTTGTCATTGCTCCCCTAATTGGAAAAATAAATACTAATGTCATAGATCATTCATCTAATACTTTGAGTCAACTATTACCTTTGCAACCATCGTGATCAGCTCTGTTGTAGTAGTTAGTAACCAAAACCCTCTTCTCGTTGATTGCTATAGCAAGAAGACCGCACATTCCTGCAATTTGTGCTCCAATACCAAATCCAGGCAATTTCTCCCAGTCAGCTACCAGAAACTTTACATTAGGGTCATTGCAGTTCAATGGATGCTGATGAAGCCATAAGTCCCGTTGCACTTTCCTGGTTAGAGGATAATTGTCCACATCTGATCCTGTGATCTGATGAAATTTATTGGGGGTAAGGTGTAAAGGATAGAAGTGAGGCAATCTATAGAAAAAACAGGACGCAACTGTTTTGCCCATGCAGTTTCGCATCATGCACTTCTATTGTAAAATGAATCTCAGGCGATAGTAAACTGGCCTAATCTCATGTAGTTTGCCACCTAATTATATAGAAAAGTTCCTCTTGTACATTGGAATCCAATTAAGGACCCTAAACTCAATATATAGAGGTTGGAGAACAATCCTATATGGCAGCAAGCAATATATTTAAATACACAAGAAAAAAATCAAACATATTCTAACAGAACAAATGAAATACTTCATTTCTATTATTGCACAAGCAATATGCAGAACTCAGCATAAGCGTTGAGAGTTGGTTCTACAATGGGGAGGATGAACTCATTGATCTTTAGATGATATAGAAAAAATGCATATTTACGTTGGAAGGCATCATTGTGAATAAACAATAGTAGAAATATACCATTTTCAATTATGATCAAGTAGCAGACAAGGGAATTAACTTTCTAGTTAACTAGTAGTTCCATCGATTGTCCAACGAAGAAATGTTTTTTTAAGTGAATGTGTTATGATCCAACCATCAGATCAATTATCAAATGCACATAATTGTTAGATTACACAGTCGAGCATACCCAAGGAGGATAAGCTCCTTCAGATATTATTTGATCCCTGTAATTCTTTAGCTGCTCATCAGTTGCCGATGTTGGAAGGTCACCCAACATTCCTTTCCAAATTGTCCAGGGAGGGTAGCTCCCATCTGGAAGCCGAGTGTCAAGACGTCGATTTACCTCTACACTCAGCTTGCAATTATCTAAGTGAGGGGCATCAGGCACGTTAGATTTGCTTAGCCTGATTTTTGGAGACATCTGAACTTCATTGTCCATCGACATCTGAGCTTTGTTGTCCATTGACTCTTGAATCAACTTACTCCATGCTGAATGTAACAAGGAAACTTCCTTTTCGGTTCCAACTATGCTTTCCTCAGAATAAATGATTGCTTCACCTTTAAGTGAGCCCTTGCAGTCTCCACCAGTATCTTCTGTCATATGAAAGACATAAAAGGACTGCTTTATCTGCTAGACGAGTCTTACTTTAATATGATCAATGCAATCCAGTCATAACAATTGCCACTGCAGTTTTGCACGGATATAAAATATAAATATATATATATATATATAATTAAAATATTGGCCATTCTTTTCCCAGAAGAAATCAATTTAGTAATTAATTTAGATAAGGTAAAAAGTTACCAACTTTCTGCAAGTTATCCTTAATTTAAGATTGACTATCGAATAGACTAACGCTTGAATTGCATTCAAGTGTGGGGAACACCAACACCCAAGCAGGGAGTTTCTAAGACAAAGTGCAGAGAACTCACTGACTATACCTACCCCTGAGATTTCTTGGTTTTATATGTCAATGCAAGAAATGTTTTGAAAAATACAATGGAACAGTCACATTTACTTGGGCCTTAGTTTGTCAAATTCTGGCTCTATTCTTCATTTTACCCTACATAGCAGAGACTAGGGCAATGAACATTGAATTACAATAATATCAAGCCCTGTTTTGTTCTGTCATCCCTTAGTTTAGAGTGGGTAAGAAAAATATAAATAAAACAGCCTTTGTGGCCATAATATGTTGGCTAAAATGCCAAGATTTTCTAATATTTCCTTGTTAAAAAATTTTCATAGCCTTTCTAATTAGTACAATATCTTGAAAGCCCACTGTTGGTCCATCACAGGAGCCATCATCAGCAATAAAAAGGGGTCTAAGCTTCTTGCTAAGGAATAAAGGAAAAGTTGTCAGTTGCTTCCAGAGAAAGGTTATCAAAGGAAAAAGTGCAGCTCCTACTCAGTAGTTTCTGGCTTTATATGAAGTTAGAGATTTCTTTGAACACACTTAAGAAACAACCTAATGGCTTTGTACAAGTGGCAATTTGTAAGAATTAAGACAACAAATATGTAAAAGCAGCCAGTATGTGATAAGTTAACCAAAACACAGAAAAGGAAATCTTGAGATTATTTTACACCAAAAATTGTCCGCAACAACAATACAGAAGCTAGAACTTACTGATCCCCATTGATGTGTTGGAATTTGAGGTTGATATTCCTGCAGAAAATGGGGAAAAGGAAAGGCTGCCAATTGAAGCAGCACCAAAAGAAGTTAGGGCAGCCAGAAACAGAGAGGTCAAGCAAACCCCACAGAGGAATCCCACCACACAAATTTGGCAGGGAAACGAGCTGCCCATCAGAAAGGCCCTCTGTGAAACAACTCTCTCCAGAGACTTCTGATTCAGCTGCTCCATTTCTTTTCCACAGATGATCATAAATTGCATCCAGTTTTTCCCTTTTTTTTTTTTTTCAAGAAAGAGGAGACTCCAAACTAATAACGCTTCAAAAGGAAACAAGTCATGTGCTGCCAACAAACACACAACTGCACATCACATGAACCTTTCACTGTTCCCACACCATCTTTCAATTTCATGTGTCCAATCAAATTTGAGCAGCTGTGATTGCAGCAAAGTACCTGGATACCAAACCAACAGACCATGATTCAGAAAAATAAAATTCAAAAAAAAGATGAAATTTTGGAAAAGCAACGGAGAAAGAACTGAATTTGAGTAAAAACTTAAGCAGAAATAGTTTTCAAAATTTTGGTTTGAATTGTTAGATACAGCAATCATAAATTCAGAGGGATTTGGCAATCGCTTAAAGGTTTTGTCAGAGGACAATGACATGGAGAAATATTACAGAAACGAGGAAATGAAACAAAGGAGAAAGAAAGGAATAAAAGTGACCACAACAAGAGACTGGAAATTCCACAAGTGGTGGGAAGGAAGGAAGGTGCACAAGTGACAAATGAGTAATCAAGAAATAAAGAAACCATGCAAAGAGACATGGGATTTTCACTTTTCCCCAAAGTAAAATAAACGAATACAGGTCAGTGAAGAGAAGAGACGCACCTAAAGAAAACTTTAAACTTATCCAATACAGAAACCGTGGGTTCAGACGGTTTAAAAATGAAGCCATGAGGGGGAACAAAATGGCATTTTCTGCAAAACTTCAGCAGAAAAAAAATAAATTTCAAGAAAATGAAGTGAGCAGAGAATCCAGGTTGATGATCAGATAGGGTAAAAGTAAAAGCAAGAGAGCATTGGGAAGTGAACCCATGAATCTTTTATTTTATTTATTTCTTAGTAATATAAAAAAGCAGTGTGATGGTCGGCAGAGGGACATGAGCCAGACGTGTATCGCCACCATGACCACAATCCTCTGAATGCTCAGTTTCGCTGTGGCTGATGTTTCTCGGGGACCAATGTTGTTTTCTTATCATCCCTATGTGTCTACTTTTTAGGTTGGTGTCATCTCTGAGCCACAGTCACCCTCCTTGGCTTTGATGAAACCTCATTCATTGTGTAATTATATTGTGACAGACAGAAAAAAAAAAACTTGTGATGATATTATTTGAACCTTGATTATATATTATAATTTCTGTGCACTCCAGCAAAAGAGAGACATCTCAGTTGCCAAGATTAACTGCGATTTTTTAGTAAAAGAAACTCAATTTTCTGAAATTAGTTGTATTGAGTAGAACTAATAAATATGGGCTGTAAGAGTAAAATTGGCACAAAATATAGAAATCATGCAAAAGTAAAAAACCAAAAATGAATAAAAAATAATTTTAATAAACAATATATTTAAAAAGTTTAATTTTGACCACGTTGAAATGAAAGAAAATTGCATCCCAACATACCAACCATTCAAAATATTAGTAACATGAATAATGAAACCATGCACGCAGTAAGTAAGCCCCCAAAGGAAAAGAAATTAGAAATTTCTCAGTATAAGAAAAAAGATTGATTATTATGTGACTTGGGAAATATCAATTATTTGCTCTTGTGCAAAGAAGAAGAAAAAAAATGTGTTGCAGCTCAAGGTTCACTCCAAGAAGGCTGTTGTTCCAATTGAACATCATTCAAAGTGTTGGTCATGTGTTATCATTCATTAATTGCTAGTATAGTAAAAAGAAGTGAACAATTTCAAGAGTTTATAGAATGTGTGTATTCACCACAGCATTTATTTCATAGCTAAATATTCGCAACATAATATTAATTATACTTTTCAACACACGCGCTGGGGAGGGGGGGTGTGTTGGGGGATAGGGAAGAGGTCAATGGGACTGAGTGGTGCTGGGTGCAGGTGGCCCTTCATAGGTGGGTCCCATCATAACCTCATTTTCATGACCACTTGTTGATCTTATTTGTATTTCTCCTATTTTGGAGTGTAGAGAAGAAAGAATAAAATATAACAGGAGTTTTAATTAATTGATCAATTTATTTCTTTATTTTTTCCTTGGGGGTGGGGTAGGATTTGGTGGGAGGTGCTTGTCTTTAGGTGAATAAATAAAAATTATTTAAACATATAAACATAATTTTATAGGACTACGTGAGGCTGTAGCGTGCAATTTTGTCCAGTGAGACTGGGATGAATAAACTGCAGCCTGGAATCTTCCATCATTATCCTTTGGTATTGGTATTATTTGGTGCACCTCAATCAAAACAAGTGGACAAAAATAACCTAAGCGATGTGGTAATGATTGGAAGAAGTAAGTCTTTTCTAGGAAAAATGATTAATATTTTTAATATGGATTTGAATACGTGATTGGCTGGTTCAATTTTAAGTGGAAAATTATGAAGGGTTGATTTTTATGGACATATTTTGTTAGTACATGGGTGGGAGAGATAATCCCAGAAGATTGAAATTTTTTAGAATTTAGATTATAAAATAAATGAAAAATAGATGAAAAATGAATAAAATTAAGGAGAAACACTAGAAGTGATCATGTTTGAGCTTACTTGAAGATAGGGCTGTCCCATTTTACAAAGACATTTCATTGATGATTTCTGTACTGAGTGTGACACATTGCACAGCTTTAGATTGGGAGGGGATTTTGAGCGATTTAGGCAGCGACAAAAATTATGTTTTTTATAAAAAAAAATTATGTATATTTAATATGTAATAATTATTAAATAATATAATAATGTATAAATTTATTGAGTAATAAAAAAATAAATATGAGTAAAAAAAATTAAAAGAATAAGTATTAATTTAATTATAAATAAATATAATAATTGAAAAATTATTAATTAATAGTAAAAGATAAAAAATAGAAAACTTTGAATTTAAATTTTAATAAAATTTGTATAATAAAATATTTGATTTAAAAGATTTTTAAATAAAAATAGAGAGTGTCTAAAATGAAAACAAACATAGCCCAAACATTCGTCACAGATTAATTTAATTACCACATGTGCATGTCTTGGTCTCACACGTTAAAAAACTATTGATGTTAAATGTATATTATAAGAAGGATTTGGTATAAAGATTATAGCATTATAAATGTTGTGCATGAAACTTAATTTAAAAATTAAATGTTTCAATTCTAAATACCTTAATCTTTTTCAACTTTACCATGCTTTTGTAATCTTATATGTGTTTCATTTGAATCATCGGTTGTCTATAATAAAAATGATAATACGATGAAAATTAAATGATCACTTGTGTAGATTAGAAAATAACAATATTTCTTTATTAACTACCCCACCAGCACTTGGGAACAAATAGTGCAGAACCATTCTTCATGGAAAATATTAATAAAAATATATATATAAAAAAAAAGATAATAAGGACTATTTATTTCTATTGCCAATTGCCATCAAACACAGATGAAAAGATAACACGATTGATATGTTCCAAAATCTCTTTAGATCCCTTGCATAATTGTAGGTCAAGTTGTTAGTTAACTATCCATATTTTTTTCCCAAGTATAACTTACGCAATAAAGAAAGTATATTTGATTTAATAATTCAATAAAAAAAAATTTAATTGAGGTTTTGATTTATTTGGGTCCTCAAAAAGAGTGATGAAAAAGCCTATATTTGTGATTACTCAAAGGCTACGATAGACAATTCAAAATTGGGCAGCCATTGTATTATTGTGCTGTAGACTTTGTGTCATATACTAGTTGACTTTCACCTTCTTTTCATTTAATCAAGTGTGTCAAATATTGTAAATTTATTCAATTCTATCCTTTTGACAACCAAACTCCTACACACATGATTTACAAAATTTAAATCTTTTAATAATTAAAGAAGTGTATGTCCAATATAGCATTATTGTTTGATCACATGAACATGGGATGGATCACTCTAAGTAGGTAGGGAATGGATGGATGGCCCATAACACCCCATAAGGCCATAACTTTGTTACTTAATTCAAACAAAAATGTACTGTAGGTATTTATTATTCATAAATGAGCCACAAAGTTGGATAAACTAAGACATCACAACAAAAGAGCCTTTTTTTTTTTTTTTTTTTTTTTTTTTTTTTTGAGCTCAAGAAACTGAAAGACTATTTTAAGGGTATCTAACAAAGTTGGTCCAACCCAAACCATATTATGACATAAAGCCTAAGCCCATATATATATATATATATATATATATATATGTCTGCAAGGTCATAGAATATAGAAATTGGTCTATTCTGGGCCACAATTTTGGCAACACAAAATTAATCAAAGCAATGAGAGGTTGGTTTTTTGGGCCTAATAATCAATGATAGCAAATGTGGCATCTGAATTTCAACTCACAAATGAGGGGGGACAATTTCAGAATGACACAACTTTAATAAAAAATGAATAAATTTTAATTGAGTGTTTACAAACATAGGTCAAAATTGATTAGACTTTATGTATCAAAGAAAATAAACAAATTAATGTTTGGAATGCCCGTGACTCATCCAATCCACCAACATGTGAACGACTTGATTCTCATTCCTATCACGGACACATTTAGTAATAATCAAATATATAATCAAATAAACAAAAGAACTAATATTATTTTTCCTTTAATAATAATAGAAGTGTTGAAATATTCTAAATTATTGGGTACTCAATTATCCATCACCAAGAAGAGAACATATTTAGATACCCTTTTAAATTTGAATTGCTAGTCAAAGGAGCAACGTGCCTTTGTACTTACTCTGTGGATAATTGGCTTATATGGTCCAACTATTGTATTCAATTTGATCTTGGTACTTTTTAAACGATGGTGAAGTTTGGCTTGCAATTTAAAATTCAAATATGATTCGAAATCATTGCTTCTGGATTTGGAATTGAATCTTTCATTCCAATATGTTTATTTGATTCAATATTTGGTATGCATATTATTATTATAATTAATATCTATATAGTTAATGTTTTGACTTTGACTGTTTTGATATAAGATATAAGCAAAATTTAAAATTTTAATTTAAAATTAATAGTTGAGAATAAACCCTACATGTCTAAATTATTTATAAATTCTATATTTACATTAAGTATAATATATTGTAAACTTGTTAAAATTTTAATATTGAAAAACATATTTGAAATTTAAAATATATAATAAATATTTTAAAAATAAAATATTAGAAACAATAAATACTATACATTAATAGAATAAGGAGCAAAAGGAACAAAAATCATTACTCTGAAGCATTCATTTATAATACAAAAATATATATAGTGTAGATGAAAAACTTTTTTAAAAAATAAGAGTTATGAATAGAAGTGAAATGGAATATAAAGAAAATTAAAAAGAGAGAGAGAGAGAGAGAGAGAGAGATTAAAATATTTTATAAGATAGAGGGGAAATAAAAAGTTAAAAATAAAATAATGTAAATTTAATAGGAGCCAAATGAAGGGTATAGAAAAAAAGAAAAAAATAACAAAATATATTTAAAAGATGGAAGAGTAAAAATTAGAAGTTTCTTTGAATAAAGTTAATTTAGTAATTTTACAATTACTAAGCTAAAAATACTCCTTAATTTTAATTATAACATATGTATGCGTGCGTGTGTGTATACACATTACATATTTGGATTAAAATTGTTTAAATTATTATCAAATTTAAGTTTTGCCTAAAACCCACCAACTTACTCAGAATTGAGTAATCTTAAATTCTCAAATTTTGATTCTCAAATTTTGATTCTCAAATTTTGATTCTCATGGTAATAATCCAAACAAGAATTACGTGAATTATTCCAATTATCAATTCTAAAACTTTCTGCGCCACCAAAATTTTTGGACAAGAGGATAAAACCCCAATCCCAACTAATCAAGGAAAACTTCTAATCTTTTAATTCACAATTGCACTGAGATGAGTTTCATCAATCTCAAAAAAATGAACAAATCCAATGAGAAAGGTTCACCATGTCATCAATTTATGTGTCCTTCCAGCAGCAGTTCTTAGTAGAAATCGGACTTGCAAGGTCAAAGGGTTTGCTGATACTGTCTTTTAAAATACTGATTTGGCCTTCTTTCAGTAATATATCTTCATCAAGGGCCTCAATTTTCTTTCTCAACACATTGATCTCACCATTCAACAACATACAGTTCTCAGTGTGCTGCTTAACGTCCTCCCACAACAGATCTCTCTCTTCAGTTACCTTTGGTAGTATTCCCCTCACTGTAGCCAATTCTTTCTTGCATTCTTGCAAATCAGCTTGAAGCCGATTGATGGTCTCGTCCTTTTTTATCATCTGCCGCACAAGGGAAATGCAAATTGATGGCATACAAGGAGCGCGTGCATTAGATCCAGAAACAGAATATCATAAGGAAAGTTCTCAGTCCTCACTTCCTCATGCATTTCACTTGAAAAAGGAACAAAAGAAATGGAGGCGTGCAAGAGCTGTGAACTGATATTCCTTATTTTCTCAACATGATGAGATGATGATTCAAGGCTTATCCAAGTTCCCAGGAATGAATACTCACTCATTAGACATAACATAAAGAAAGGAGGATTTGAATTCAGATGTAGTCATTTTGTGTAATAAATATGAGTGTTTGCAGGGAAAGAAATGTATGCACCCATCAATGCATGGCCCTAGACAAGAGCATTGGCATGTCTAGTTACAGACTTACCTGAAGTTCAAGTTCTTTCAGCTTGTGGTTTATGCAAGAGAAATCATCTACTGCAGTTTGAACTTCACATTTAAGAATGTCATTGCCTCTAACAGCTGCAGCAAGTTCGGCTTGTAGCTGCTCCATGTCTTGCTCCTTCGAATAAAGCTTCTCACACAACAAATTAGTCAGCAAGGTCTCCACTTTCAACTCTGATCTGATTATGTCCTGGAAAGTACACCAAATAGCATTGTAAACGGTAAGTTGCATACAACAAAGTAGAATCTCTTTTTTAATTTTATATAATAATTAGACAAACATACATCAGAATTATCTACCTCTGATCTCTGTTCATTTCGTTTATGTGATCCATCACCTATGCTAAGTGTTGGGGGATTCTTGCCGACTGAGTTAAAGTTATCATTCAACGAAGTCGATTTCTCTTGAAGAATACTGGATATCGCCTGCATACTGATTGGAAAGTTTTCAGCTGCCCGCTCAAAACTTTGGATCTTCACTTCACATTCAACAAGAACGTGGCCATCTAAATATGTGTCAGAAGCTGCCCCTTTCTTTAGTGGGGAGCTGCAGTTGGTTTTGATATATTCAAGCAACCTCCTGCCAAGTTGGCTGCTATCCACAAGCAACGGAAGCATTTGACTTTGCAAGCAGCTAATACGATCCTGAAGTTCTCGATCCAGCTTAAAAGTTAAAAATGCACCCTCCTTCCCTTGGTTTTTCACACGATTGAGTAGATCAATGTTCTCATGCCGGAGTGAATTTACTTGAACCCTATACGATTCCACCTCCTTCCTTAGTGCATGCTCCACTCCTGTCAGTCTCATATGTTCGACTTTCAGCTTTGCTAATCCATTGCCACTATCATCCTGAGATGTTTTCCTTTCAAGTTCCTCACAAAGTCTTCGTAGTCCATCAATTGTCTTCTCTTGGTCATTGCAGGTTCTATGGAGTCTACTAATAACTTGGTGCACATCCTTGCACTCAGTAACCTTCTCCTTGTAGTTCCTTTGGATGCAGTCTCGTTCTTCTTCCACTGCTCTAGTTTTTTCTTGTATTTCAGAAAGAGTTCTCTGCCAATAATGATTCTCTTCTGTCACTTCTTTAATTTGAATGGATAAATCCCAAAGCTGTTTCTCCGAGTTTGTCAATTTGGTTATGGCATCCTTTTCCCTTTCACTAGAGGAAGAAACTTCTCTTTGGAGGCAAACATTTTGCTCTGCTAGTTCCCTTACCCTCTCCCGCAACCTATGTTCTTCTGTCTGGTATTTCTCAAGCTTGAGGGACCACTCGGTTGATCTCCTGTCCAATTCCTTTTCTAGTGCTAGCTGCAGCTCATTCCTTTCCTTCTCCAATTTCCGAATCTGGGCATCTAGCTTAACCCTTCCAAGCTTAAGTTTTTCCCTGAACAAGGCCTTTTCAGCAATCCTGTCCTCCAGGATTGCTGAAACCTCTAGGGCCATGTTTAACCTTTCCTGTGTTAAGCTTCTAATAGTCTGGATCAATGCTGGCGCACTCAGCTGAATAATGTTTTCCTTCCCAAGCTCTTTGGAGAGAATTGTGACCCGGTCCTCAGCTTCCTTAAATTTTTTAAATAGTTCTAAATCGGTATCCATTGCATCATTTTCTTCAATCCTGTCTTTATCACCAAAAGAAGATTTCTTTTCCAAGAATTCTGAAGTTTCTTCTCGATGAGACCCACCACTAGTAGTCTCAATGTGCCAGTCAGTTGTACAGTTCTCTGGAGACACTTCATCAGCTAATGCACTGGAGCATCTATTCAAGGTTCTTCCGCTTACATCATCAATGATGATTGGACCATCTGGGTGAACTACTGTTGACCTCATCTTAGGCAAAAATTGGGACTGGGAGAGTCTCTCAACCACGTGTTTTGCAAGTTCTCGGGGAGATTCATGGCAATATTTACCATTACAACCATCTTTGGATGAAAATGGAAGCTGCGATGTTTTGGTTTCTCTGAAGGATTGAGATTTCGGTTTCTGATTCCTGGCATCATGAGAAACTGGTGCAGAAAACTGAAATGTAGGTGGCCGCTTTACCACAGTATTTCCATTTTTAAATTGATCGCTCCATGAGAAGCCGGTTTCTGATTCATACTTCTCCATCTGCTGTTCTCCATCAATGTAACGATCCAAAACGTTATTCGAGCAATAAGAAGAGATCTCTGATAAATCAGAGTGTGCTCTGGAAGCAATAGAATCAAATTTCTCTGCTGTCCGAGCATTTCCCACCATAGCTGCATCAAATCTTTTCTGGGTCTGCCTCTCTGGAGTAGGAGTATGAGCTCTGGAGAAGAAAACGAATTATAAAAGTGAAGAGAAACATATTTAAATGACCACAACATTTGTATACTAAAAGATGATAACATTCCAAAGACTGAAGCCTAAAAAGAAGAAACAGAATGCTCACCGGGAGGAGAGGCGTCTCAATTCCTTGTTTGGATAATAACTAGTACAACATGGAGAACCAGTTTGGTCACCATTGTACCTAGGCTCCATACCAGTGTCATAAAGAGACCCAGACGAGAATGAAAGGCTTCTTCTTAGACGAGGACTGCTAGCAAACACCTGATCCTCAGTGCCATGCTTGTTTTTAGAAGAATCCTCAACTCTTTCCGTTGATTTTTCACAGTAAACTTGCTTATCTGTTGATGGAGGGGAGAGTTGATCATTGGTGGAGGTGTTAGATGAATGTGGCATGAAAAAGAAGAGCTTCTTCATCGCTGTGGCTTGAACTCCAATTATCACTGTTTACAAATGAGCCTGTACAAAATTAACCCAACAGAAATCAAAGTATAAAAATAAATAGAAATATGAATAAAATGGAAAAGAAAAAGTTACTACGGAACTAACAAATTAATCCACAATTTTTTGAACTGATCCCAACACAGCATCTTTCATCTCTTAAGCATGTCTTTTCAAATAATTGAAACATCAATTAAGATCCAGAACACGGATCATGAACTTGAGATGAATTTTGAATCATCTTGACATCTCACAGAAATACCCATTAAAGAAGAAGCTTGTGAAAAATTGTAAGAAAACAGCAGCATAGACTTCCCAGTAAACTAGAAAGTACGAAACCAGTGCCCATAAGCACAACTAAAGAAATGCAAGAGTACTCTCGAAAACATCATTTTCACCAGTCTAATGTACAAAACAGCATCTCTTTACGAGCTGCAATGTTGAAAAAAAAAATAAAGTGCCTAGAACCTAATCTTTCTAGAGTATCTTTTTAAATCAACACAAAATAAAAGGTAACAAGAGAATGCAACAGCAGCATCACCTAGCAAGAAAAAGCCAATTAATAAAAGATAAAAGAAAAAAAAAGGCGAGCCATACAAAAAGGGAGATAGTAATATACAGAAGTAAATAAAAAAGAACCTCTGGATTCACAATCTCTGCTATTTCTGCTACAAAAACATTATTTTAAAAACTATGCATTGCATAATATATTTATCCCAGAATTTTTTATGTTTAGTTGTAGGTTTCATCTAGTTTAGTAATGACCTTTACCGTTAGCAGGAATCATGAGATTGCCATGCACTTAAAAAAGGGCCACCCAATGTGTCTCTGACCCTTGATAAGAAAACAACATTAGTGCCGGAGGCGGTCTTTAGTACTAGGCTGATTCTTATGCAGTCGACCCTGATTTCCCCAGTGTTGGGTCTTTACCCGACATTACTTCCACTTAAGCACATAACAATAAGAAGGATTACAAAAAAAACGTCAAGTTTTGGGATTACTATTTTTTGCCCCAATTTGAAGCAGTAAATCACATCAACCAAGAAAAATTAGGACGTAAAAATCCATTTCACCTTCAATATGTTGCGTAACAACACACTTTGACAAGCGAACCCGAATAATGCTTTCTTCGGTGTCTTTCCCTCAGTCAAAAATGGGAAGAAGAAAAATGGGAGGAAAGAAAAAAATAGGAAAAAAAAGGGTGGAAATTTTGTGTTTCAGACGGCCCTCTACAACAAAAAATCGCTCTTCCTTTTTCCTTTAACGAGAACGATTGAAGGGTAAAAACCAAAGACGGGGAGAGGGAGAGAGAGATGCGAGAGGAGTCCAGAATTGCTGGACTCCTACGCCATAACTTCAAGAGATAAAAGTGACTGTTAAGAAAGACTCGTCTTCCTGTATTCAACTTGGAAATTAACATACTTCAACATTCATAAATAACATATTAATCATCATTCAGGATATTCAAAACGCTGGCGGCTGGACTACTCACCGAATTTAAGTCCAAGAATTTGAAAATACCATACACAAGAAGAAACGTAGACAAGGAAAAATCCAATATTTCGTCATTAACACATCCCAAAACGTCGTAAAACCCCACCTATACAATCCCACGACCCCATTAACGCAGAAAAGAACAGCGTCTACGAAATGCCACTTACTTGGAGAGAGGGGGGAAGAGGAGAATGTGCCGAAGCGGAGAGAAGCGGCCGCCGGAAATGGCAGAATACAGTAACCGAGTGTTGATGACGGGCGCACATAGCTGGGGAATTGAAAAGCAAGAGAGGGGTAATTTCGTCAAGAAACAAGAGTTTGAAAGATGCGGACCGTTCATTTATTGTCCCTTTGGAGTGGGGCCCGCAGAAGCTCAACGGCTTGGTTTTTGACCTGTGAAAATGAATCTACCTCTAATTAAACTATAATTAAAGTTGCTATTTAAACGTAACGCCTTTTTATTTTTATTTTAATAATAGTAATTAAAAATAAATTTTATATGATATAGAAGAAGAGAAAAAACTGAAGACATATATAGAATAAATTGAATCCGAGAGAAGAGGGAAAAAAAATACAATAATTCAAATTGATGGTCTAAAATAATTATTTAATGAATTATTTTATCTTACATATTAAATAAAATTGTTAATCAAGCATTTTAGTAATTTTATATCAAACTTCTATTTAATTATGAACTTTTTATTGGTTAAAATGAAAATAAGATTAATCCATATCTAATGATTTGTCCACCAAGATAATCTAAAGTGAACACAGCTTTAAAAAGTATTTGTTTCCAAAATTATGGTCATTTTTTTGTATTGCTGAAGTGATATTTTATTTTATTATTTTTTATTTCATGATATCAAAATATTCACTAAAATCTTTCAACTGGAAATACATGAGAGTCCAAACTTTTATTATAAATAAATGTGTGTGGTCCAAATCTAAATATTATGCAAATTAGATGCATAAAGAGCATAAATTATTTTAAGATTTTAAGAATATTTTTTTAATTACGAATTCTTTATACTTTTCCAAACTACGTACACAGTCAACCGAGAAGCTTAAGCTTAACAGAAAAGGTAGCATTTGATTGAATATGAGTAAATATTTTGTGAAAAAAAATAATTTTATTTTGTTGTTTTTTTTCTCAAATTTAAGTCAGTACATTTTATTTGGTTAAAAAAAATTTACTATTTTATCAAAATAAAATTTTATTTTATTTCATATATATACTAAAAAATTCATCATACATTAGCTAAACATAATGAAGAAAATAGTCATAATTTGAAATATAGATATTTTAGTTATTTCAAAGGTGGTAAATGTCAACACTTTTTGAATGCATAAATTATTTATTTTAAAATTTAATAATAAAATTATTTAAAACTTAAAGTATAAAAATAAATAAAATTAAAATAAAGAAATTGAAAAGAGCTAAATTTGAAAAAAAAAAGCAAAAATATAAATAGGTTAAAATAAATTCGAGAAAGAAAAAATTCTGAAATAGTATTAATCGTGTAATTTAACATTATTAGCCAAATTGGCTATGCATTTATTAATTAAAAGCGATAAAAGATATACTCAATTTGTACACATAATTATATAAATAAATAAATATTTTATATATTTATAAAATAAGAGACAAGAGTGTAACAAATTAAAATTAATGGATTCTTGACGACTATATGTGTAATTAAAAGAATAATATTTTTAAATATATATTTATGTCATTCATAAAATGATAAAAGAAACCAAAAATTAAAAAAATGAGGTAAACTAAAATTGAGTTAAAGGAATTAAATGAATGAACATTAAAGTAGTTGAGTGACAAGAATATAAAATACATGAAATAATTTGTGAAGGAACAAATATATGAATAGGATGAAGATAGTAATAGAATAAACATTATATAAATTTTCCAATAATTGGCATGTCCCAAAAATGAGAAAGAAATTAAATACCATCCCTTACTTGACTTCATAGGTAAATATAAACAAATACGGAACAACAATGAAATTATTTATAATGAATTAATTATTCTTAAATAATAACTTTTCATGTAGTTGTATATTTGACACTCAATCCATGCAATACAAATCTTTTAAGGCTTAAATTGGATTGAAAAAACGAATTTCACGAACATAAATTTTTTTTATGTTTATCATAGAAATTACAAACATAAATAATTATACTTGTGCCTAAATCAACAACCACATAATAAATAACTAATACAAAATTATCATTTTTCCATTTATATATTTTTTAAACTTTTTATTTAAAAAGTTGACATAAAGCGAGTAATAAAAATGAAAGAGTCATTCTCATGTATCTGTGTCGTAAAAACAATGAGAGAGACAATAATTGTGGTGGATAAGTTTTTTTAGCATATATTTTTTCAAATCATATTAATAATAAAAGGCACACTTAATATGTGAGTATATTTAATAAGCATTTTATATAATTTCAAAATAGCTAAAACATAAAAAGTAAAAAGAAAATTAATTAAGATTGAGGAAGTAATAAATGAACTACATAACATTTGAAGGGATAGAGAGAAAAGAAAAATATACAAATAATTAAGAACATTTTGATAATTATACATTATAAATTAAACCAAAATCCAGTATGTTCTTAATATATAGTATAAATAGATTATAAAAGGGTAGTATTGTAAAAAATATAAATTAATTCATAATAGAGTAAGAATACATAAATTCATGTGGAAGGTGTGAATCATGAAAAGGGTATTATAATTATGCATTATAAACCAAAATCCTGTATTTTCTTAATATATATAGTATAAATAGATTATAAAAAGGATATTATTGTAAAAAATATAAATTCATTCATAATAGAGTAAGCATACATAAATTCGTGTGGAAGTTGTGAATTATGAAACTTGCATTTTAAGAATCTCGAAAATAACCATTCCTACATAAAAATTATACCATGATTTGAATTGAAATTGAAAATGCTTATTTTACGGCTAATCCATTCCTAAATACCAACCAATCTAAAGTATTTAAGAAATTATATATATTACTAGTAACATTTGTATACTTTATGCATGTGCGAATTTATTTATAAATTATAAAATCTTTGTATTTTTGTTAATAAAATTATTTCATGTTAAAAAGTATAAAGAATATTTAAATAATAATACAAAAATTTTAAGAAAATTTTTTAAAAAAAAAAGAGAGAAGAGAAAATTTGATTTAAAAAAACACAAATAAAAAGTTAAAAATGATAAAAGATCAAAAGAATTAAAAAAATAAAAAAAATTGATAGAACATATACATATAAATTGTATGTTAGATAAAATAAAAAAAAGAAAATAATGATAGCAAGAATTAAAGGATTTGGCTTAAGAAAATTTGTGTAGATTTACTTTGTGCAACCATAAATCTTTATTGAAATAATAATATAGGATAAATTCAAATAATTTTGTTTATTCTTAATACATGATATAGAATATATAGTATACTTTTGTATGTAATGTATTATACTAATGACCGCATGTGAATCATGTGCTAAAATAAAAGTAATGGAAAAGAAAATATAATAAGTTGTTTTGTACTTTATGCTTTAAATGGCACCATTTTACCATCATTATTTTATTGTAATTGTTATTATTATTGTAGTTATTATTCTTTCTGTTGTATTTATTATCATCGTCTTTATCATCGTACTAGTAAGAGTTTTGGGTTAATTTGATAATACATTCTGAATTGACAATATTATCTTTTGTGAATTTATACAAATATGATGTGACTCAAGACCTATGGGTTTATTTCTAACTTGAATCACACCTTAGAACATGAATAAAAGATAGAATACAAAATTTTAATGGGATTCAACTAATTAACCTACACATGATCTTGCAAAAATCTCTCTCTCTCTCTCTCATATTTATCTTTTCTTCCTACCCTTATGTTTAAGCTTACATGCATATATAGTGCTCCATTACAATTATTGCATGTAATAACACATCCCTCACAATTAGTACAACCTATGTTTTTGAAAACTAAATCAATAATAGAATCAAATAATTCGTTGGTTCATTAAAACACGCAACAGCCACATAAATGTATTTATACAATTAAAATCAATCATTCAAATGCAAGTTTTAAAAAATTGGTGTATGTGTCATTATAACATCTGCAATTAATCCTCCCATAGATGAATTTATATTTGCATAGCTAATAAATTCTTTGACAACGGTTGTCGTGGAGTTCAATAAAAATGCACTTATTCTTTAAATTATCACCACATAGATATATTTATTATGTGATGGAAATACAAAGGTTAAGTTTGTTTTCAAATTTTAATACTTAAAAACACGCACTCAATTATTATAATTTTTAAATTTTATTTATTTATTTTTTACTTTTACATCATTATTGAGATCAAAACACTTAAAAATATACATAAAAATTTGAAAACAAACATAGTCAAAAGTTAGATAGCATGTTAATTAGTTATAATATATTTAATTAGTGAGTTTAATTAACATCCAGTTCTCCCTTTCATGCCTAACCAGCTAACTTTGTCCTAGTTCAAAAGCATTATGTACAACACTTAATAATGACCTTGGTATGAGTTGACTTGAGACCATCTTGGAGTATTCAAAAGGCTAGGCTATTGGGTTAGGTTATTCAATAAGGCAGTGACTACATTTATTTCCCTCTCTCAATACTTTTATAATTCATCAGTCATTACACTTGTTAAACATACAATTTCACAAAATTTAATTTAAATTTAAATTTAATTTTTTTTATATATAATTAATTAATAATTTCTCAATCATTTTAACTAATCTTAATTAAAACAAACTATACACATAGACACACATATAGTCACTCATATCTATATATATTTATGTTATATAAACTAATAATTATTCATATATACTATCACATCATCCAATTATTATTATATATTTTATAAATAATAAATTAATTTTTTATTCTATCAAAATCAAGCACACTATCTATGCCAGTATTATCTATACCATACACCATTCTCCATAAAAAGCCCTTTCCCGAGCATAGTCTTCCAGTCCACATGTCTAATTTGATCAACCCTTGATTAAAAAGAACTAATATACAATTACTCTTCTCTATTATATATTTATACTTTCATACTTATACTATTATAAAAAATAAAAGTTTTTAATCACACATTATATAATTGCATGATTATCTTTAATCAATTTTTTATTTTTATTTTTTTTTACTTTTTGTTTAGATTTTTTTCTTTCAAAAGTTCTATTTTTTTTAGTTTCTTTTATGAAATTAGTTTTTGGTTAAATGCTATAAAATTGTAAAATTATCCTTATTTTAATTTTTATATTATTTTCATTTTCTCTCTCTTTTTTTGACTTATCATTTTATTTGTATTCCTTAAAGCTTCTTTCCTATTAAATTCTTTTTATCTTTTTTTTTTCTTACCTTACTCTGCATACTTTTAAACTTAATTTTTTTATTATTTAAAATTTAATAATTTTATAATTTATAAATAAATTTACATATGCTACTCTTATTGATTATTATTATCATTGTTTATATATATAATATTTTTTCTATTCATAAAATTTACACTCAACTCTTTCATTGCAAGCATGTGCAAAAACTAGAAAAGAAATAGAAAAGATGTCTTTCTTCAAGATTGATGCACAACTCCCTAACGGTGAATTGGCGGCATTGGTGGCTGTGTTGCCGCTCTTTCGTCAAAGGTTGAGAAACTGGCAGAGTGCCTTAAATTAGAACAACAGTTCCTCTACATGCTCTTTGAGCATTACAAGAAGACTACTTGCATCAACCCCCACTCCATCGGGAAAAAAGTATTTGCTATCATTTCAAGAACCTCTAACACTGTCAATTTGGAATCTCATTGGATGATGCTGTTAACTAACCCAATTCCTTGTGTCTCAGATGCAAGGCCTCAAGAGAAAAGTAAATTATTCATAATTGTGTAGAATTATGTAGAGCGTCCCTTGATACATGTTTTTATCTTTAGTTCCTTATTTCTTTCCTTTTTTTTTTTCTTTTTCCAATTTCCCTTCTACGGCTCTACGCTAGATTTACACTAGATTCACATGCAAGTTTAGTGTTTAGGTTCAGTTATGTTGGGTCCTTTGTAAGTGTAGTGAAACCCACATCAAATAAAAAATAATAAAAATTAGAATTGGCAATGAAGCCATTTAATGCTCCATCGCTAACCCACCTGGCAAGCAAGCATAATTGAGGGGTGGAGGGTGTGTTGTAATAGCGTAATGCTATTTTTGGCATGTTGAGAAATTGTTAGAGTGACGGGGAGATAAAAGAAATTTGTGAGAATTTTTTTGTGAGTGACAAAATAGTAAAAATTTGTTTGCGTAGTTTTGGGAAAAGTTGAGTGCCACCATTTTGGAGAAATCTCTCTCATGTACTCCTATATATTTAGTAGTAAAATAATTTTGGAGCATGCTCGTGGTCGTAATCTATTGAAGGGTGAACTATGTTAAAATTGTGTATTATTATTGATTGCTTATATTTATTTGCTATTTATTTGTTTTTGCTAGATAGGCTCGTTGGTCAGTGGCTCTTTTACTTGATGCGTTGTGGCTAATTCGCTCGATGGACAGCAACTCTTTTGTCTGACGAATTATGGCTCACCTTTCTTTAATATTTTGGCATATAGCTATTAACAAGCATTTCAAGTTCTGTCGATGTTTGGATTGGCGAGGTATTTAGTGACGAGACCAAATATTCATATTTGTTACCGGCAAGAGGCCTAACAACTAGTATCAAAGCCTTGTGCTTTAGTGCATCAATGTTGATTGAAATAGAAGAATTTACCTCTACGTCAGGCACTATGATTAAATTAACACCTACCAACAATGTAATTTGAAAGCCACATATGGAAGATCACCTTATTATCCGGGATTTATGGGATCCAGTATTAGGTGATGATGCAAAGTCAAAAGACAAATTTGATGCTAATTGGCAAAAGATGCATAAAAAGACAGTGGCACGAATTTGGGTACAGATTGACTAAAGTGTCTTCGATCATATGTTTAAAGAAACCCAAGCTAACATTCTTTGGAAGAAACTTAAGACTATGTACGGACACAATGGCTTTAACAAAGCCTCTTTATTAAAAAAAGATTATCTATCGCACTATAAGGAAGGATAAAACATGTTAGAACATTAAAATAAATTTCAAAGCATAATCAATCACTGAATTTCTTTAAAATTAAAACTTAGATGAAAAAGTATAGAGATTGTTGTTGTTCAGTTCTTTATCAAACAGTTGGGAAAGCCCTTTTGTTACGGTAACAAATTATGCAACAAATGGTGTTTTAACACTTGATATAGTAACAAAAAGTCCTTTTTAATCAGGAGACAAGAAGGAAGGAGTTAGGACAAGATGTTGAGACATAAGTTTCAGTCACAGAAAAGTGTGAATTGAGGGGGAGAAGTTGCAATCGAAGACTAAACCAATATGGGGGATATTCATGAGAAAAATCAATCAAAAGAAGAGAGATAGAATGTTTTTATTGCAAATATAAAAAATGAGTGTCAAGTTCGGAAAAGAGAGCAGGACAAGGATAAAGATAACTAGAAAATGTAGGATTAAAAGGAGGTAGACAATAAAACTGTAGCAATGACAATTAGAGGTGAGATTGTCATTGTGTTTGATGAATCATCTGTTAATTTTACAAGTCAAAATTCTAGTTAGTGATAGATTTTGGTGTATACTACCATGTAACTCCATACAAGAAGTTTTTGTCATCCTACACACCTATCGAATTTAGCCAAATAAAGATAGAAAATTGTGGAGTTTACAAGATCTATGGAGTAGAAGATATTTCTATACAAACACTTTAGGTTGCCAATTGAAACTAAGGGACATGAGATATGTTCCTGACTTAAGATTGAGTCTTATCTTAACTGGCAAACTTGATGATAAGGGGTACTTTAGTCATTTGTCAAATGAAACCTAGAAGTTTATTAATGGAAATCTGGTGATTACTAGAGGAAATAAAGTAAATAATTTATACATCACAAAAGTTAAAGTTAATAAAGTAGAAATCCACATATGTTGAATTGCGGTACAAGAGACATGGGCACATGAGTGAAAAAGGTGTGCAACTACTGGCAAAGAAAAAATACTTGCTAGACTTAAAAGTTGCAAACCTTCAAATTTATGTTGATTGCATTTTGGGTAAGCAACATTGAATAGGTTTTAGAAGTTTTTCCATTTCTAGAAAATCCAAATCTCTTGAATTTGTACACATTGATATTTGTCAAATGAGTTAAAAAATCCATGGAGAAGTTTTTTATTTTGAAACCTTCATAGATGATCACTCCAGAAAGTGTGGAGTTTTGCTCTTAAGGCAAAATACCAAGCAAAATACCAAGTTTCAAAAACCTTTAGAAGTTTTTATGTGAAAGCTGAACATGAAATTGAGTTAAAATTTAAATGTGTTTGTATTGACAATAGAGGGGAATATAGAGGAACATTTGAAAAGTATTGCAATAGCTATGGAATCCAATTAGATAAAACTGTACCAATGACCTTGCAACATAATAGCATTGTAGAGAGAATAAACAAGATTGTCACAGCAAAAATCATAAGCATGTTGCCACACTTCAAGTTAACTAAACCTTATAAGGAGAAGTCATAAGAACAACAATGATTTAATCAACTTGTCACCATCAATCCCACTGGATAGAGATGTCCTTGAAAGAGTATGGTCAAGTAAAAATGTTTCCTAAAAGCATTTAAGAGATTTTGGTTGTAAGGCTTTTGTTCGTATTTCCAAAGACAAAACATCAAAACTCGATGTTAAAGTTCATGAATGCATATTCTTAGGATATAGATATGAAGAATTTGGATATATGCTTTGGGATCTAGTTGAAAAGAAATTAGTTAGAAGTAGAGATGTCTTGAACACCAAACTATTTTTGACATTGAAAAAATTCTTAAGCCATCTTTTAGTTTAGAGATTCCTGTAAATGATCCTCCAGTAGCTTGTGAAGAAGTTGAACCACAAAATCAAGTTCCTGTGGAGCAATAAGAATAACAAGAACAAATAATGCTTGAAACACCAGCATTAACATCACCTCAACCCTAACCAAAATAACAACTTAAAAGTCAGGGAGAGTAAGGTGACCTTTTACAAGATATGGCCGAGATGAGTAGACTACAATTGTTGAAGGAGGAGAACCTCAAACTTTGGAAGAGGGTAATAGAGGTGAAAATAAGAAAGAGTGGAAAAAGGCAATTGGAGAAAAAATGCAATCACTTCATGACAAACATGACTTATGAACTTGTAAAGCTACCACTTGGAAAGAAAGTTTTAAAGAACAAAACAGGTGTATAAATTCAAATTTGATGAAGATAGCTTGCAACCAAGGTATAGGTAAGGTTGGTTGTGAAAGGTTATGAACAAAAGAAAGGTATTGGCTTTGAAGAAATATTTTCCCTAATGGTAAAAATGACTTTTATCTGAGTTCTTTTAAAAGTAGTTAAAAATCTTTACCACGAAGGATTTAATACCTACCAAGAAGATTCTTGGAATGCAAAGCCATTATCTACACCATTTACTGCACATTTCAAACTTAGTGCACGACAATGTCCCACAAGTGAAGAAGAGAAAAATCACAAGTTCCTTCTTCCTTTGTTTTAGGAAGTCTCATGTATGCGATGGTGTGCACTCGATTAGATTTAGCTCATACTGTTGGATTTGTTAGTCATTATCTCTTCAACCCTAGCAAAGAACATTGGAATACAGTTGAGTGGGTCTTTCGGTACCTTAGAGTATATTAGAGGTACTTTCAAACTATGCCTAAATTACAGTGCAAGAAAAACAAAGCCATGCTTGAAGGATCTACAGATGCAGACATGGATGGAGATGTTGATTTGAGAAAATCCACGTCACAGTACCTAATGACTTTTGCAGGGGCAATAGTATCTTGGTAAAGCTGACTCTAAAAGTGTATAGCTTTATCCAACATAAAGGCCAACTACATAGTAGTTGCAGAAGCATGCAAAGAACTCTTCTGGCTAAGACAATTTCTTTACGAGTTGGGTTAGAAGCAATCTGACTATTCAGTTTGCTGTCATAGTCAAAGTGCTATTCATTTGTGTAAGGATCCAACCTTCCATTCTAGGTCGAAGCAAATTGATGTTTGCTATTATTGGATTTGAGGAGTACACGATGAAAAGATGATTTTATTAGAGAAGATTTATACTTGTGACAATGTAGCTGACAAGTTGACAAAGATTTTCCAAAAGAGAAATTGAATTTTGTTGATATGTAGTAGACTTAGTGGTACCGCCCATTTAATTGGGAGGGGGAGATTTGTTAGATCCCTCCTAAATGTGGTGGATTGCACATGAAATAAAAAATAAATAAATAAATAGGATTGGCGATAGAGCCATTTAATGTTGTAACTCCAACTTTCCCTCCTGCTTCTCTATAAATATAGTGGAGTAGGAATCCTTTTTTTCTGCACAAAAGAGAATTGAGGGATTTGTTTGGCAAAGAGAAAAGGAGGCAAAGAATTGACGAGAAAGTATAGCTGAGGGGCAGAAGGTATGTTTGTAATAGCATGATGTTATTTTTGGTACATTAAGAAATTGTTAAAGTAAGGAGGAGATAAAAGAAAATTGTAAAAATTTTCTTGTGATTGATAAAATAGCTACGATTTGTTTGGAGTATTTTCGAAAAACACTTGAGTGATACTATTTTAAAGAAGTCTCTCTTTTGTAGTCTTACTTATTTAGTAGTAAAACAATTTCAAAATCTACCTTGTAGATTTAACTCATTGAAGGGGAAACCACGTTAATTTTTTTTCATTATTTATCACTTATATTTATTTACTGTTTGTTTGTTTTTGTTGGACAGGCCTGGCTGTAAGTGACTCCTTTGCCTTTGTGGCTAACCAGTCCGACAGACTGTAGCTCTTTTTCCTGATGGATTGTGACTTACTTTTGTTTGATATTTTCATCATGCAGTTATTATTGATAGGTATTTTAAGTTTTGTCGACGTTTGACTTGGTGGGATATCGATGACGAGATCGAATATTATATTTGTTACCAGCAAGGGCCTAACAAGTTAGGAACAAATTCAAGAACAATATAACAATATGAAGATTAATATTTAGTTATAAGAATGTTAATACTAAGCAATTCAAGAACAATAAAAAAGAATTTGATTCAATTCCACAAACGTTGAATTTATTTTGATCTAATGAAATAATGTTCAGTTATAAGAATTTTAGGGTTTTTAATCTTGAGTTATTGAGAGGGGAAAGAAATCTCTCCTCCCCCCTCTCTCTCGTGTGCGAGCGTTAGCGTTCTATTTAATTCAATTTTTTAATTATTTTTGATCTTCATTGATCATTAACCTAATAGTTTGGAGTGAAGTAGCTTAAATTTTTTACCATATATCTTTACTACTAAAGCTGTAGTAATGATGATATTAACTTTTAATCATGGAGGTCGGATGCAATAATCCTATTGAAACTTATGCATTGTGTTATTGTAGCTTTGTTGAGTAAGAAGGCAATCTTTAATTTGATAGTTGATGAAATCAAGTGGAAGAGGAAAATTGGACATAGTACTTGTAAGCATAGATGTAGAGCTCAATTGGAACACTTGGAATTTTCAAAAGTGAACAATTTCTCATAGTGGAAAAATGTTTGTTTGAAGCGAATACTTGTAGATTACATGTCTCGAATGTAATATTATGACACTGTTGTAAAGCTTGCAAAGAGTAGCAATATTAGGTAACTTTTTAGAATTACCTTTTTGAGGTTTAAGTGGTTGCTTGTTTAATCAGTGACTCGTGCTATTGTATTTTCGAATGAAATATTCTTGCCTTATTGTTGTTAACTTTTGAATGAATTCATTTTTCCACCTTTCGTTGACTTTAAGGGGAGGCCAAGAGTATGTAGGTGTTACTTACTAAATAGAAGTCTCATCACCTTTGTAAAAATTATAAGTTTTGAATAGGAGGGCAATTTCTGATATAATCCAAAAACACGACTTAAATCTAACATAAAATTAACAAGTTTGGATTGAGCTTTCACAATGAGGATCAAAATTCGATATGAGCACAAAGCATGGGTCAATTTCAAGTTATTCGGTGAGTTGACTCGCCAACCCACAAACCTGCTTATATTTAAAATGATTTAATAAATATTTTTATTAACTATTTTTTAAATCTCTTTATATTATTAATTATATAAATAGTAAACTAGTTAACTAACAATAAAGATTGAACTAGTAAATATATAGAAGTTTAAATTTAAATTTAAAACTAAACCGCAATGTTAAATGTTTACATATTTATTCTATACATGACTAGCATGGCCATCCTAAAACCTGACCCAAGTTTGAAAGCTGCAGTTTGCCATTTGGAATGCTTATTTTAGGGTTAAAATGATTTTTTTTTTACAAGTTAGAGGGTTAAGTTCGGTAACTCACAAAATTAATGTGTTAGCTTTGGGTAAAAAAAAAAAACCTATGAAAATAAGCGAGTCGAGCATAAGTAGATAATTTACATGTAATACTTGTGTTTTAACTCAACCCACCAACCAACGATCTACCACCCCTAGTTTTGAAAACCAGTTTCAAAGGAAGAATCCGACATGCAATATGTAAATGTTGTTAAATTGTTTTGTTACTACTCCTATATGTTGCCCTTGTACTTCAAATGATTGGCTAGCATCTTGATGACCTTTGATCTATCATAGCAGGATCTTATGAATATAGATGTGTTTCATGAAGTAAAAAAGGTTATTGATGCTGTCTCTTGTTTTTGCTTGGTGTCCTAAAAACAAATTTTGGTTGAAGAAGTCACAAGCAAATTACTTTCTGTTTTTCTCTTCCCTTTGCTTTCTTTTTTAGTGTGGCATAAAGTGCAGATTGGAGACTTATCAGATATCAAATCCTTGGCCTAATTACTGTGATTTCTAATCTTAGGTGTTGAAGAAACTACATTTTAAAATTTGTTTGTTAAATATTTGTTGCCTTTTTTTGTTTTTTTCACTTCAATAGTTTAATGGTAAAGCTTCATTAAGTAATTTTTTGAGAGTGACTTTAAGATTTTGTTTCCACCTATCCCTTCTCCTTATGTTTCCAAATTTTATTAATTATACACTTTTCAATTCCAATTAAAGGAGTGTTGCTTCATGTAGCTTTCATTACAGGTCCATTGATTCGTCTGTGAAATTTATTATGTTGTTTGTTTTGTCAATTCACTTTAATAAGAAAGGTTTTATTAATAGCATGATACTCCATATTTGAAAGAAATAAAGTTGGGTTGTTGATTTTTGCTAAAACTTTACGTCATGAGTTTGATGGCATATCTTCTCTCTGTAGCATTTTTCAAATCGCTTGTTTTGTGTTACTCTGTGTAGTTGCTTATGAGAGATTCTCAAGCTTACCATGAGCTTGTTCTTTTGTTTGAATATAAAAATAATTTATTTGAGTTGCTGCATTAATTCTTTAAGTTATATATATATATATGTGGAATGTTAGGTTAATCTTGTTTTTGTTTTTATGTAATTTAGAATGAACAAAATGTAATAAAAAAACAGTATATTAGGCTACAGGGTCTAGAAAGGGATAGAGGCTTGCAGCTTTTTCACTTAGAATCGAGGCCATATTTTTTTTTTGATTTGTTGACCTTTCAGATTGTTATGGGGCAATACTATTGCCTTATGTAGTTTTGTCAGGCACATTAAACCTCTGTCATAACCTTGAAGTTCCAATAATGATACATAGTTATTCGAATTCTAACATATATTTTAGCATCTAATAGTATATTAGCGGACTGTGCACCCCAAGAAAAAAACAATAGTAATATGTAGGTAGATACTAATCTTTCTTTAATTTTCGGTTTGCACAGTTGACAAGATGAACGGTAAAATCACTTGCCCAAGGACAAGTTTTGTCTACGACTAGAATCTAGTGGATATCTCATAAAAATTAGGTTCAAAGTCGATGACTATAGACTCCGATCTCCATGCGTCAGGCCATTGGCCTTAGTGGATGGCAGTAACTAATACTATCTACATAAAATTTTGCTGACATGCTCTATATATCACTTTGGTTGTTCTATTTGAAATTACTTGTGAATATTCAACATGAGTCCACTCAAAATCTATCATGTACATTTTAGTTATCTAGAGAAATGTATGCAACTCTTATGCTGCACTCTTTCTTCTATTCTATCATGTAACCTAAGAAATGTAGAATTAGATATTTGTAACTATGTTGTACTAACCAATCAATTAAGAATAGCATGGTTATAAAATTACTCAGGATGGCCAAATTAAAACTGTGATGTCTTCCCACTTCATTCATTGATAGGCTTCAATTTTCGAACGTGAAAGTGATTTTGATCTCAAGCTACCCTAGATTGTAAATGCCAGAATGTAAGTTAAAAATTTCCAACCATTTAAAGCTAAAATAGTTATTTATATTTGTAGATCTCAATGAAAATTTTAGGTGCACTCAAAATTTTCATGATTTTGATATTGGAATATAATATAATATATCAAAACCTCAACAGTAATTGACATCATGTGAAACACTTAAATTTATAAAATTAATCAATTTTCATTGCTGTCACTAATTGTCTTATACTGTATATTAATCAACAATTACTATAATAAAAATCAACATAAAAAGTACGACTCCTCGTCAACTGTAAATCTTATATACACAATCGTTAATTTTATAAACGTAAAATCACAAATTAAATTTAACCGACTATTATAAATTAAAATAATTATTGTTATAAATAAATATAGATTTAATATTTGGATGCCAATAGTAAGAAGCAAAGCTCCATTCGTTGTCGACAGTTCTATTTCATTACAATGACCGTTCGATGAATTGACCTCTCGTCTCTGCCGTAAGCCATCTCAAGTTCCGCATACAGCGGCATTGAAGGTAGAAACTGCCCCTACCCCTCCCTGTCTCCCCCAAACCGGACGCGTTTAAATCTTGTTGTGCATTCTCAATTGGTTAATCTCTCTTTGATTTACCCAGTCTGCAAATATTCAATTTCATTCACACCCCACAAACTTTGCTTCTTCTCCTCCCATTCTCCTTTTCGAATTTTGCTTTTTGGGTCTGCTTTTTTTTCTAGTTCCTTTTGATCTCTGCGTGTGCTCTCGGCTCCGAGAAAACGTGTTTTTGGTTGCGAGGTTGGCCGCGGCTCCCAATTTGTGTTGAAGGTTCGTATTTTTCACGGCAAAATTAATTAGGGTTTTGAGTTTCTATTTGCTTTGCTTTAGTGAAAATTGATGAGCGATTATTTAGATTTAATTTCTTTGCTGATAAATTGGTGGTTTTGTCTGTTGAAAGTGCTTCAATTGGGATGTTAATTTGATGATGACGAATCAAGGAGAGAACACCGCCGACTCTACTGCTAATCTTGAGGTGATTGCTCTGATTCGCTTTCTATGTATTGAACTTGTAATGTGGGTTGGTATTTTCTCTTCTTTTCAAAAAGCTTGCGCGAAAGAGGGGTTGCCAGTGATGTGAATTGATAATTTTTAGCATGGAAAAGTGCTTAAAATGCCTGCTCCTGGGGTGCAATTGTGGCACTTTCATTGAAATTATTGGAGAAGTTGTAGCTGTCCACCTTGCACTTTTGTCATATAATTGTCAATAGTTATAAGCTTGAATCTGTTCTAGGGCCACCTGGAACAATTGGACATCTCTGTAATCTTTATCTTATTTATAATTTCTCTCAGCTATTTTATTTCACCGTTTGCATAGTTGACTACATGAAAACTATCATTCAACTCTTAGGAAATATAGAAAACATATACTCTCCATCTGGGGTTGGAAGATCCATTTCTTATTTGGAATGTAGAAAAAAATGATGTCTGATTTCCTAAAGTAGCATTTTATTTGAAAATATTTGCCATCAATTAAGGTAGTGATATCACTGCACAAATTTTCAACTACTACTTTTTAGCTAAAACCTGTATTGGCATGCAACTCTCACCTAAAGCCGGGCACCAAGTCAATTGACCCTTCCAGACTTAAACGGCCTCATTGTTTTGCTTCCTTATCCATTCGTTGCTAATTGTCTGTTTGGTCCAATATTGCAAGCACAAAGCCTTACACATTTATCATGAAATTCCTTCCTAGTTCTATTGCGAACTTCTAATCCTTGTTAAAGTTTGTTACTTGTATGTAGTTGATAGATCGATTTGCGATCCTGACTCTACAGTCTCTCTTTACTATATTTTACATCTGAGTGTATCTTAAATTGTCCTTTCTTTGCTTAGACTCGACCTGAGAACTATACCTTTACCAGTTGCACTGGTTTGGCCTTTACAAGTGGTTCCTTAATGCAAGCATCTGCTGTTTGACTATTAATGCAATATCTAGCACATGCACATAAATCTATAGACTTCATCTAATGACGTTACCTGTCTTATTTACTGGGTTGCAAATTTTTGGGGTACTTTACAGGCCACTACTTCAGTGAACATGTTGAATTTGTATGCTTATGGGCATTGTATACTACCATTTCATAGTTTTGTAGGCACTTCCTTAAATTTGCTATATTTATTGTTGAAGCTGTTTGGTTCCTTTAAATTATTTATTCTTCATTTCAATTTGCAGAAGCACCAGATCAACGATTCTCACCTAGTTCATACAGTGTCTTATGTCTCTCCTAATTGTGCCGTTGCATCGTGCAATACACAAGGGGAGAATCATAACTTGAGGGAGAATGGTTCTGGCTACAATCATGTTCAGCAAGTGGAGTCGAACTTGAAAAATGTTCAAAATGGAATGAATTTGGCACCTACTGTCTCGACATCAAATGTAGGACCTGCAAACATGTTACAAGGTTACAGTGGTTATGCTGCGTATTCAAATACCCATCCTTATGGATATAGCAGCGCTGGCTACGCAGCTTACTACAATCAGTATCAACAACAATCTAATCATTATCAACAAGCACCTGCTCAGTATCAACAGCAGTCCAATCAGTATCAGCCGCAATCAAATCAGTCTTACCTGCATCATGTAGGAGCTTACCAAAACACAGGTGCTGCTTATCAGCCTCTTTCCTCATTTCAAAATACAGGGTCTTATGCTGGGCCTGCAAGTTACTCTAGCACTTATTACAATCCTGGTGATTATCAGACATCTGGAAGTTACACAAGTGACACCTTTGGTACCCAGATCAATTTGTGGCATGGAGGACAATATGCGACGTACAGTTCTCATCAGTATCCAAACTACACTCCAGACTCAAATTCAGCCTATTGTTCAACCGCTGCCAACATGACTTCACAGTATCAGCACAATTATAAGCAATGGGAGGACTATTACAATCAAAATCAAACTGAAGTAAGCTGTGCTCCTGGGACTGAGAATGTCTCTGTTTCGATTGCATCTGGCATGAGTAATTTTGTTACTAGTGGAAGCAGTGGATATGCAGCTTCGAACAATCCAGTGCCTGCAGCCTACACCCATTCGTGGATGGCACAATCTAGTTCGTCTGATTTGACTTCTGTGCAGGTTTGGTGGTCCTAATTACTTATAGTTACATTCATTTTAAATTTTTAATAAAAGTCTTTATCTTTGTTATAGGATTTGCTTGTAAACATATGGCACAAAAGATTGGCTATTAATTAAAAAAAATATCTAGAGGAGTGTGTGTGAGATATAGATTTTTAAGATGATTTTCAGGATATATTCTTGAACTGGCTGTGTAGCTCTAAGAGCAGATAAATTGCTGGAGAACTGATCTATATGGTATGGACCCAGTTGATGAAAGCATTCAAATATATCTGTAAGAAAAATTGTTGGTGCTGTTATTTAGTTCTAACAATGGAGAGAGAAATTAACCTCATTACATGGAGTTTGTGTAAATATATTGAGTTAATTCATAAATATATGATATTCCTCAGGGGGATGCCCATTATCCTAAATTATGTCCACAACCACCTCTTAGAAGATTTAGTCAAAATATTCTTGCCCCTTGGTGCGACACAAAGTACTGAGATAGGCTCTGCATTGTGCATAATAATCCCTGCTGCATTAAATAGGAAAAGAATGTTGTCAGCATCCTGTCCTTTTGGTTTCTAATTTAAAACTGTTCTGTCCGTCTGAGGGCCTGAGGCCAATTTTACATGAACTTTCAAGGATAGTTAAAGAGACATTTTTTTGCATTCCAAAGAACAGTGGGTGGGTTTTAAACCTAGAAAGAAAATTAGGAAACATTATTTGTGGAGTTGTAGTACTTCGTAGAAGAGAGAAGACATTGAATTTGAGGTATTGTAAGAACTGTGGTTTATCTGTCAGCCGTTGGTTCCTTTATGATTTTCTGCAGCTCATGTTAGTACTCTGTTGTTTCATAGAACATGATCAATGGATATGTCCAATAATATTTCTCTTTCTTCCATATCCACATATCTTGATATGATTTTGTTGTGGATTTTGTCAGCATACTGTGTATTCAAATTCATTGTTACATTCTCGTAGCTATAATTATGTTACAACTTTCTTTGTTGTAATAAGCAGCTCTTTTTGATAAACAATATCAAAGTTACCATGGCTATGTTTGTTTTCAAAATTTGGTTTGTGTTTTTGGGTGTTTTTGTATCAAAAATCATGTAAAAGTAGGAGAGAAAAAGAGATAAAATTAAAAAATTGTAATAATTGAGTGTGAGTTTTTAGAGACCAAAATTTGAAAACAAACATAGCCATTTGGACCAAATAGTCCCACAAACCTTAATGACACTTGGAGAATAAAGGTAACACAGGGCACTTTTCATGTGTGGACATGTCTACATGAATGTGGTCTATTTATGGGCTCTACAAGTGACTTTTTATGTTTGAATTTTATTGTTTTAATTTTCTTTTATTTTATCTCTCTATGCATTATAATTAAAAAATCAAGAATCCAGGCAATATAAAAAAAGGACAGCCTGCAAACCTATATATGCTGTACTTGATCACTGCATTGCTGTAGTCTCTGAGAACTACTGCAGTTAGTTCATGCAAAAAACTCAATCAAATAAGCTTGAAAGACATAAGGGCTGCCTTTGCAACATGCTAACTGTATTGAATTGTATAATATTTGGATTTATTAGTAAAAAAAATGCAACCAGGCTTATACTGTCAGAATCATGTTTATATTTATAACCTAAATAATCTTTTAATAGATGTGATTTTTAGGTTTTTACTACTGAGAAGTTCCTCCTTTCTGTAATTTGTGGGAAATTCATCTTGTTATTGGCTGTATTTTCTCTCTTTATTTCCTTTCTTTTTTTCTTTCTCCTGCCTCTTCTTCTTCTTCTTCTTCCCTTTTTATTATTTTAAATGGTAGATATATATGCTTTGGCCAAAAGGAGGTAATCAGCGTAACATGTAACTTCAGTTGTTTTGAGTGATTTCCTGCTTATTGAATGCTTGGAAAAATGGTGGAACTAGTGGAGGTCGGCAAAGCCGTGGCGGCCTCGACATCCTGCCAGAGTGCTTCTACGTGCATTTTGGTTTTTACAAGTAGTTACCTGCAATACAAAGAAAAACCTAAAGAAGGAAGAAGAAAGAGAGAGAGCGACTTATGCTTTCAATAAACTTTTAGGCTAATAAGTGGAAAGTAGTCAACATTTACACTTGCAAATATTGTTTATGCATATGAAGATAGAATATATCTGCATAAAAATAGTCATCCTATTTGGTAATGCATAAGAACTTGGAACTAACTGAAAAATACCTTCATATGGTAACATTTTCAAGCTTGGTTGGTTGTACTTTATTAATTTGTCAGGTTGATGATTTATTTGTACATGTATGGTTTACCACCAACTTTATGACTTTTTATAAATTCCACTACGTTTTAAATACTTCTAATCCTATTCATTTTCGATTTTATTTATTTGGTAAGTGATGTAAATATTTTCATAATATATGAATATTTTTTGTAATTTTTATTGATCACAGTTTCTCTGAAGTGGAATCCTTTTCCCGAAGTGTGAATACATTGGATGAATACAAGGGAAGATTAACTTTTTTTTATTTGTAAAAAAGTTAAATGCTTTCACATTTTAATTAAATAAATGTATTTTACATGATTTATTAATTGTATAATGAAATAAAAAAAAATAAAAACTCAGTTACCCCTCTCCGTCACCCCAAACAAAATCCTGGTTTTGTTGCAAAATTTTCAGAGATAACTTTCTTTACACTATGAGATTGTGGGTTCTTTTTGTTATGTTTTAGTTTCTAGGCCAAACAGCCAGCGGTGGTTGGGTGTTTGCATAAACATGCAGTTAGCAACAATTCGGAAGGTTAATAAATTTTTCTGTTAAGGATTGAGCTGTTAAATCTTATGACTGAATTGTAAGTCCAAATTTTTTAATTGAACCCTTGTCTTATTGCTCAGTTGCATGTGTAATTTATTGTAAAGGGACAATTCATATTCCTTTTAACATGTCATACCTTGATCTTGTTTCCAATTCCCCTGTGTCTGATGCTTAGTAAGTATGCCTGTCATGTAGAAAGATGTGAACTTAAGACATAATAATTATTGTGGGTTTACATAGTTGTTTTGCTAATTATGAGTTTGTTTATATATATATATATAATTAGCAAAACAACTACGTAAACCCACAATAGTATGTTGGAGCTTGCATCCATTTAGTGAAAAATATTCATGGATTACTGACAAGTTCCTAATCAAAAACTTAGCTCAAAACTATGGTTTTGTTGTCAGCCTGTTGCCGTAAGTGGCTGCACCCCTGAAGTTTATTGGAACAATGGGGCTTTTGCTGCCCAAAATGGCCAGTCTAACCCTATGCAACCACATGGTCAAAAGCTGCCGGAAGTAATTCCAGCATATAGAAGTTTTCAAAATCAACAGAACTCTACATTGTCCCAAGGCTCTACTGCACTGTATCCAACTTCTTACCAGGCTTCGCAGAGTTACCAATCATCCTTCCAAACTCTTCCACAACCTCCTGAAACTCTAGATTCATACAGGGCAAGCAAATTTCAAATTCTAACCAATCCAAGAATTGCTTCGAACCTACCCTTGAATCTATCGAAACCTGACAAAGATACCTCTAAGACTACCAGTACATCTGCAAATCCAGCCTATGTCGCTGTTCCAGTACTGAAGCCAAATGAAAGAGTTACCTCACATGAGGAAGCTGATTCCACGCTCAAGGTTGGTAGGTTTTTATATATGGTTCTGCTTGTTTGACTTTATACAGAATCAAAGAATGTATGCAGAATGACTTGATGTATTTACAATTTACATTGTTTCTCTGCTTTTATCACATTCAGACATTTAACTTTACATTTAAAAAAAAGTATAAAAAGTTTATGGATTTGACTTCAGCTTAGAAAAAGAAATTTTGGACAAACTGAAGGCATAAGCGAAGTAGCACAAGAATTGATTATGGGAGTAAATCTATGTTTTGGTTGGTTGGTTTTTCTTGCAGTAATATATTGCATAAGATGAATGTGTGAGTTGTGAGTTGATGTAGTGTAGGAACTGAGTGTAATTTTTGAGTTACCAGAAACTGGTTGGTTGCAATGAATTTAGTGAAGGCTGTTTTATGCACCCATATGTAATGTTGATGCAACTAAATTCAGTTTCTAGAGGAAGGAGGCAGCCTAAATCATATAGAATGAGGTTATTCTAAAAATTTGAGAACTTAATTTGAATTTAGATATGGTGCACAGGGCAACGGAATGTATGAATATTGCTAAACCTGGATAAGTACAAAAGGGGGTTTGTTGAATTGAGCTGGCTTCTTGTTAACATTGGATATCTCAGGACAAAGAATTAATTTTTAAGACTCCTGTCAAAAGTTTAATTTGCATATCATATAACTTGTTAATGGTTGATTTACTTTTAGATGGCTGTTTTCTTTAAATATATATCTTCTTGGTTGGGAGGTTGTTGGGGGGGGGGGGGGGGGAGGTTTCCTTTACTCTCTTCTTTTCTGTCCTTCATTTCGTAAAGCAGACATATATGGCATTGGAAATTAAATAGGGAAGTTGCAAGTCATTTTTCTTATTTTTGCTATTTATCTCTCATATATAGTGCAAAATTAAGACGTGAAAATAGGTCACTTATTGAGAAAGCTCTGTACAATCAATAGAAGGACTTATTGTATCTTTTACACGTGTACTTTAATTTCAAACAATTTACTCCCAGTTGACATGGTATGTCCTTTTACATGAGACTTTTATAAAGTGGGAATCTGTGGCAGTCAGTTCCTGGAGTGGGTTTTTTTAAAATTAATTACAGAGCAATGCAATAGCTGATAATAATTGAACTATTGAATTTGGTTGAACAGGATTGAATTCTTACTTGTTTCAATTTTGTTTACCTCTTGGTCAAAAAATTATTGGGATGAGTAATCTGTTTATCATTTAGAAATGATACCATAATTTAATTATGTGAAAAGTAGAGTGGTTTTTGTGGTTGGTATTTGAACTTAGCAGCTTGTTCCTTCCATGGAGGGGGAGCTTGTTTACCAGTTATCTGCTTTTATTTGGATTGGTATGTGCCACATGGCTGTCCCAGGAGCATATGGCATGGCATCTCATGATAAAGTTGTGGCTTCAAATTACTAAAGCCACAATTAAAAAATGCCTTAATTTATTGAAAAAGGATAAGATTTTGTTTAATCTGTAATCTTTGAGTTGATTCGTTTATTGAACATTATGAACAAAAGATGTGGTTGATTCAGAGATTCAAATGTCCTTTAGATTCTGATATTTTATTATGAAAGCTTGCCATCATTTTTGGTATGAAGAATGCATGCCTGATAATATTATGCTGAAGTCATGTCTTTCATTTTGCAGCCTGGTATGTTTCCAAATTCATTGCGTGGTTATGTTGAGAGGGCTTTGGCTCGTTGCAAAAATGATAGGCAGAAGACAGCTTGCCAAGCTATCATGAAGGAGGTATTCTTTTGACTAGATCTTGGCTATGTAAAATGTATTGTGGAAGTATTATTTTTTAAATGATGCAAACCTCACAAATCTGGTTTCTGATTTTCTGAGATGTAGACAAGTTACATGAAGGAACTGACATGTTCTGTGTTTGTTTTCTGAGAGCAGTCTACTTTGCGAGGTGTAAAATGTTGGGTCACTATATTACATGTTAAATGCAAAATAAATTAACTCTATATAAGAGGTCATGACTTTTATGAACCTCATAAGAGGTCATGACGTTTTAGGACCTCATTAAGATAATATAAGTTTTGGTGGTCAATATATTGGTCTTTGCTGAAAAGCACCCAATATTCCACTGCATCAACATTTGGCCTGCAGATGTTCCTTTTTTTCACTTGCATGTGGTTTTTACGGATTATATGTATCTGAAGATTTTTTCTCCCAAAATCGATTGATTGAAGATTGATGATAGAAATTAGGTCATATATAAACATATATGTGCACTTTTTTTTTTCTGATTTTAATTTGATTGATTTCTGTTTGAAATTGGAGATTTAACTTTCTTACCAAAAATATTCCGTTCTACCATTTTCTTAGTGTACTCCCATTTGCTGATTATCTATTTTTCTCTTCTTTATTTCACCTTGGTTTTGGGAAATTATCAAGACCTTGCATATTTTTCTCCTCCTCCATGATTTCCATGTGGAGACTATTTCATACTGTGAAGCTCATTTCAGTAGATCAGCTTGAATAAGTGAGATGTTATTTGGTGATATTCCAATCAGGGAATGAAAAATTAAATTGTAATTAAAAGGATTATTACTTTGACTAGGTCTGACATATTTATACTTGTGATTAGGCTTACTCTATTATTTAAGTATCTGATATAGATAATTGTTTATCTTTCTTTATATAATTTTAATTATTTTAGGATTATTCTCTGGTTACTGCTTATCATATTTGGAGCAGTTTTCATTCAGGTTACCTTCAGCAATTATACCAAGTCATCCTCTGCTAAACATATAATGTTAGTCATGTTAAGTACAGGTGTTTAGTACTATCGTTTGATCTTTACATTCAGTACCGACATTTTTGGTATGTTTTTGGTCTTTGCATTTTAAGACTCGATATATGATTTAGGTATTAAAAAAAGCAACTGCTGATGGTACACTTCACACACGAGATTGGGAGACTGAACCTCTTTTCCCCATTCCAAACATGGATGCAGTTGGCAATCAGTATGTTTCTTCTCTTCCACGCATAGCCTTTTTTTAATAAGAAGTAGAGAATAATTTGTGCCTGTTAATGTTCTTTAGGGATGCAACATCGCCTATACCATCTTCCACAATGCCTAGTCGGCGAGCCAAAAGTAGATGGGAGCCTATTGCTGATGAAAAAGTGGTTGACAAAGCTACTAATATTTCTTATGAAACTGCAAAATTTGGTGGTTGGAGAGAGGTACTTGTGTTTAATTTGTATTGCATGGTGTAATTTGTGATTTTTGTCAAAATTTGGGTGACTGTTGTGCTACAGAGATAATATTTTACCTTATTTTTTCTAATATATCTATACCAACATTTGTGGTTTGTGTAACTGTTGACTATCTATTGACTAATCCATTTGAATTTTCTCTTATTTGGTATTTGGTCCATTGGTCTAAGCATCGCATATTGACAAGCAGTTAATAACATGCCATTGCAGCTGAATAAACATGGTTCTCTGTTGCAATTCACATGTTCATTCATATAAATGGGACTTGAAACAGTTTGGATGAGATGAGACATATTTATAACTTTATGCGAATAATAGATTTTTGTAGGCATCTTTCCTTAAGTTTAACTAATTTTGGTTATGTAAATCAAAAGAATTTTGTGCTTTAACAGACAATGGTGATCTTTTTCAATTGTCTGACTGACCAATTGTATTCATATATTTGCAGTTTTCTGGGGGAAAAATACAGAATAAGGACAATTTGGGGACAAAATTTTCTTTTTCAGATCAAAAAAGCTTCATAAAAAATGTTGTGAGACCTGCTAAGAGGCAGCGCCTCGGTGACAACCTGAATTCAGCTGATAATGATGACATTTATAGTGATAGTGACAAGGAACAAAGTTTGACCAAGCATTATTCTGCTGCAATTGCACTAGCAAATTCACCTGAGGAGAAGAAAAGACGTGAAAATCGCTCTAAGCGGTTTGACAGGGGACTGGGAAACCAAGCAGAAAAAGATAGTGTAAGAGCAGAAGATGTGGGCGTAGGTGATTTGTATGCAAGACGGGCTAGTGCATTGGTTCTTAGCAGAACATTTGAGGGAAGTGGGAGCAGGGCTGTTGAAGATATTGATTGGGATGCTCTTACTGTTAAGGGAACCTGCCTGGAAATTGAGAAATGCTACTTACGCCTTACTTCAGCACCTGATCCCGCTACGGTAAATCACCTTAGCTTTTTATGATGTTATGTAAAAGAACCACAGTTGTTTATGGTGCCTATCATGGCACATAGTGCTAGCCCAACATTATGCTAAGGTGGCTGAGGTGCGGTCTTAGATAGACGCCTTTTGCCAAAATGCAAGGTGCGGGTTGTGTACACCTTTGCAATTCTTGCACTGCAATTTATTTTTTAAGGAAACAGAAGATAAAAAATTTCCACTTTGCCTTCTTAGATTCGTATCATTTTTCCTTCTCAATTTTTGGTCACCTTATTTATTTATTTCCTTCTTTCCTTTCTTTGCGAAGCTTTCTTTATTACCCTCCATTTCTTCTTCAATCCTAGGTAGGTTTTTCCCCTTTTGTTTGGTTCTTCAAATTCTAGTTGTCCTTTCCCTTCTATTAAGTTTCCTTATTTCTTATAATTTTATTCTTCTTTCTTTATTTAATATATATATAGTCAAAATGCATGGATTTTTTATAGTTAAAAAATCTGCTGGTGGTAACTTTTTCCTAGCTCTTGTGGATGCAATTCTTTTGAAAATATTATCAAAATATATGGGAACTTTTAAGATGTTTCATAAACAGATTTTTAAAATTTTAGTTTCTAAACTTTCTGTAAATGGAGACTAATGTGGTATTTATGTTGTTTTCATGAACTTAGGTGTTAAATAATATTCGTACTTTTAATTATATTGTGCATGTAAAATTTATTTGTGTTTTATTTTTGTGAAAATTATTAATAGTATACATATATTTGATTTATTTATATAATTTTTCATGTGCTTCAATAAGGCTCGCACCATGATGTGCTGTGTGCCATGGCTCCAAAAAGCCTTTGTTCTATGCTGCACATCATTCACAACTTCTTGATTTGTGATGTGCTGTCTGATCTTGAAAGATTATGTTTTCAAAACAAATACTGCTTTGCAGGTGAGGCCTGAAGAGGTGTTGGAGAAAGCTTTGCTGATGGTTCAAAATTCTCAGAAAAATTACCTTTATAAATGTGATCAACTAAAATCAATTAGACAAGATCTTACCGTACAACGCATTCGCAATGAGCTTACAGTTAAGGTACTACTGGCTTTGATTTTGTCATTCATTACGCAATGTACATTAACCATTGTTGATGATTCTGTATTTTTCTGTTGACAAGTGTGCTGCATGGTTTCTTGCCATCACCATCCAATGTAATTTCACATGATTATAGGCTTGTTAAAGTCTTGGGTAATGCTTTTATCTGATATCATGTTTCACTTTTGATTTTAGGTGTATGAAACTCATGCTAGATTGTCTATAGAAGTTGGCGACTTGCCAGAGTATAATCAGGTTTGTTCTTTAACTTCTATTCTTTCTTGTGTGGATGGCTTGTCAACTTTACCTTGCAGATTTTTTTTTTCCTTAGTTTGTGTGCTTGTCAATAATTAAAATTTTGGCTGTTTCTGTATTCTTATATTATCTGAACAGGAGCCTGCAGAAAATTATGTTTTGATTGTTCTATGTTTTGGCTGTTGTCTTTCTCCCTCACGCACCTATAGCATATACTATGAACTCGAAATATTGTTAATAGAAAATATAGATGAAGTAATTATGTTTTTCTTCTTTTACATCTTTTTTATGCACTATAGCCCATAAACATCAGGTTCCAGGGTAGCTCAAGACAAAATTGCTGATCAAAAGATAAAGCAAATTGCTAGAGAGAATGAAGTGAATTTCACTTTTATTTTAGAGAGAATTAAGATTACATACTTGCAACCATGGACAAATAAGAGGGTCAGGTTGTGTCTGGCTTGAAATGGACCAGATCTGAAATTGGTGAGATGTCAGGTCTGAGCAGGTCCAACTGAAGAAAGTTCAATTTTCTTGATCCAAAAATTTTATATAGTCAAGGAACACATTTGGAAGTGTGACATTTCAATTTAACCAAAATAAATCAGAATTGAGGTTTGAATCAATGATTTATCAATTTCCTCTTATGCATATGTTAAATATCTATCAGTGTTATAACTAATTTTACATGCATGCATCACTGTATTGTGTAGCTTTTTTTTGGCAGTTCATGCTCATTTATTTATTTTTTATGTCTCTGGGTGTCTACTCTTTTTGCATCTTCGTATGTTAGTTTTACTTGTTAAGGATATTTTAAAAATGTTTCATGTTTGTATGATAATTATGACCTTTTGGTGGTTTAATTTATTTTACATATTCACGTAGCATTCAGCCCTTGCAGGATTTTACTGTTTAACTATTATACAGTGCTTTTAGTGATTTATTATTATTATTATTATTATGTCACTATTGATCATTTTAATAATTTTTCTTTTCATGTAGAAATATTTGAAGAATTTTTCATGCTTATTCATATAATTTTTTTACTTCGAAAGTATATTTTAGTGATATTTGCTTACTTATATAGCTAATATGTGAATGGATGCATCAGAATTTCGTAAAAGAGCAAAACAACAATATATAACATTGATTATTTGAATTATTAAATTTTATGTTTTTTGTGTTGGACCCATTTTGGATGAAGAACCCAACAGGACTTGCCCCAACCCAACCCCAACTCAAAATATCTCAAACGAGTCCAACTTAAAATTAGTTGGATTGGTTGGACCGATGGGTTGACATCCGCATTGCCACCATAGTTGCAGCAACTGGGCAAGATTACACTGTACATTATAAAAAATTTTATTATAATGAAAGGAATAGGCTTATATAGTAAGTCCGAAACGCTTTTACGTGAAGAGAACTATGATTTCGAAGTTGGAATTACTGAGTAACTGTTCTGTAGCAATAGATTGAGTGACCAAGAATTTCAACCTTCAGTTAAACTCCAAGAACAATATTTTCATGAACTTGGAATTTTGAAAGCCCTGATCAATACTTGTAGAAGAAAACTACTATACTGAAGGCTCTAATAAATTGTGTTACCAGTAACTCCATATTGTTTGTTGACTTGTGTTTAGATAAATGAATTTCATTGTATGTCCCTTTTGTTAAACCTTTCACCCTTTTTGCCTGTGCAGTGCCAATCACAATTAAAAACACTCTACGCAGAAGGAATTACTGGATGCCATATGGAGTTTGCAGCATACAATTTACTGTGTGTAATACTGCACTCAAACAACAACAGGGACCTCCTGTCAGCAATGACCAGGTCTTCCTAACATATCTGAGTTTGGCTCTTTTTTGCGTTGGTTTTTTCCTTGAATTCATGCGCTTATTGCATGAGTTGCCAATCGTTTGCATCATCTGGATGAGACTTGGCGTACAGTTATTGCTTCTGCCCTCTTGAGCAGTCTCTCCCTCAGCCGTTTACATGTTACCTTTTCACTTTGCAAACGCCCAAATCATGACTTGTTTCTCCTATTGTTATGGGTCGGACTAGGTTTTGAACGTGGATTCCTACAAAATGGTTAGTAATGGAAGAGGTCAAAAACTTTTGAACATCAATATTGTTGAAATATCTGGTATTGCTTGCTTTTGGATTTCAGAATGAATGTTTGGGATTTAGTTAAAACAGCTTTACATTATGGTTCTCCATGTGTCATTTGCCATTATTCTCTAGAAATATAAATGAATTCAATGATCTTGATCCTCTATTCTGCTAGCATCACCAACTCTTGACCATCACTAGTATCATTGAACTATTTGCAAAAGAGAGGAAAGAGTGAAAGATGAATCAATGCTACCCCTGCATCTGTTCAATATGACATCATATCCCAGAGAAAGCTGTAAAAATATGAAAGCAAATTAAGATAAGGAACAGCATGAATCCTAATTTTATGAATTTTTATAACCTGTTTCCTTAGGTTTTGAAGTAGCTTTTAAATAGAAGAGGTTTAAAAGAAAAGGACACATGAAATTATCAGGATGGACATCCACACTGTTATGTGAACTTTATAAATCTATGATTTGTATTGGCAAAACACCGTGGGGAAGTAACTGATATTATCTACATGCTTAATATTTTTTGAGATTTAATCTTGAGGTAGAAGTGGATTGAGAGGTCTACTTTTTTGGGGCCGTGCTGGGTTGTGGGTTTTATTGCTGGTCATATGGTATATTCAGAAGTTGGATACACATTGTTGATGGGTTCAGTACATTGATAGCTATTTCATTTGGTGAGAATGGGAGGAAGATATGGAAGCTATTGATTTGAAGCACATGATCAACATTTTAAATTTTCAAATAAGTAAAGCTGATGGGGGGACTTCTTTCTGAAGATAATCTGAAGAAACGTTTTATTGATGCAAAAGTTTAGTGGAACAGCTTTGGACCCAAAAATTTGCCGAACATATGTATGCTTGTCGTGCATATCAAAGAGAATTTGTTCTTGTTTCATAGTGAGAAGCCATGCTGTGGTTTGGGATGTAGTAAAACTTTTAATACCATATTTTGGCTCCATGTACTCTTTTATTTGAGAAGGACATTCTTTCTTAATCCTAAGTCATTTATGCAGTCACTTCTTATTTTATGATTGACTTTTCACTGGTTACTTCTCGATCTTATGGATACCCATGTTTTTCTTGTATCCTGTAATGCCTATCTTCAGAATTACCAACTAAAGAAAAGAAAAGGAAAAGAAAATAATACAGACCAATCAATCCATGAAAGACCCCCTTTCTGTTACTGCTTGAGCCTTGACTTATCCACATGCTATGAAATCTTACAAAACCTCTGATGTTGGTTAGCTTGCAGTTAAAATAACAACACTATGGCCGCCTTACCTGAGGCTTGCCGAGGTGAAATGGGATGAAAAGTAGAATAAGGGTGGAGTAAGGAATAAATCATACATTATTTTGTATTTGAGTCAATGGCTTTATTGTTGTCTTATGTCGATGGAATTTTCATGTTTTGCACCACATCAAAGAATTTTTCATTTTTAGTGGCTGTACTGAAATGCTTGCCGGGATCTGGAGTAACTGTAATGCATAAGCTAATGTTGTTCTAAAATGTTTTATGATTAATGCCATTGATTAATTATGTCATTCTTTGCCATTAATTTTATTTTGCAGATTATCAGCTGATGCTAAAAAGGACAAAGCTGTAGAACATGCTCTTTCAGTTCGTTGTGCAGTGACATCTGGAAATTATGTGATGTTTTTCAGATTATATAAGTCGGCCCCTAATCTCAACACTTTCCTTATGGGTGTGTTATATATACCTTTAATGATGAACTATTTGAATTGCCTCTCCATTTCATATTCATTAACTTGTAAATACGTGATGCATGATTTCCTTATTGCAGATCTTTATGTTGAAAAAATGCGATATGCAGCTGTAAAGTGCATATCTCGTTCATACCGTCCTACAGTTCCCGTGTCGTATCTGTCTCAAATTCTGGGCTTCACTGATGCCTTATTGCCTGCAAGTGAAGCTGGTGATGGGAAGGGAGTGGATGGATTAGAGGAATGTGTGCAATGGTTAGAAGCTCATGGTGCATGCCTCAGTATAGATAGCTCTGGCGAGACGTTACTTGACACAAAGGTAATTTTCCTCTTTAAGTTCTGTTTCAATTTGAAGTAAGAGATGCTCCATGTTCCAAGATCCTATTAGTGGGTCTTCTATAGTTTATGCCTGCAACAATTGCATAATTGACATATCTATGAATACGGTTTATTTATGGTTGCTCATCTATGTTAAATTAAAAGTTCCTTTAGATCAAGCAGTTAGATCGAATTGAGCTTGTGTGACACAGTGAGATAGTATCTACTATACCATGAATTGAGTATGACGGTAGTATATTGGTTCTTCAACTGCATCCTCCACTTAGTTATTCTTTTTTTTTTTTTTTTGTCATTTTTTGTGAGGCGGTGGGGGTGCTGTTGAGGCTTTAAAAGTGAACCATATACCTGTATAATTCTTATTTAGTTTGATCTATTCCCCTGCTCTATCAAAGCACCAATATTGTGTAAAATTGGAGGCTAATCTGTGATCACAATCTTGTCTATCAGAGCACCAATATTGATTACTTACAGAACGTACTGTTGAAATTTTAATGGGGTGAAGAGAGACAGTGAAGAATAATGAAAGAGTTCCGGGGTTGGCCATCTGTTCTACTTCTATGAACAAATCTCCAAAAGGTTAAATCATATGATGTTCTCTCTTAAATTTATTTACAATGACAATCTAATTATATGGGTGACATAAAATGTAGTAATAGAAACAGATTGATAGAATTGTATCATATCAAATACTCAACTCTTGTATTTATATTTAAGACTTGCCATCTAATCAGATCCGATAAATTTGGTCTGTAACGAATCTGATTTGGTTTCTAACTTTAACTACCTCGTTTCTGATTTTCTTTCTAGATTTAACCACTTACGATAGCTGCATGAACTTAAATTCAAGTCCTGGGACATACTCCACTTCAGAATGCAATTTTTTAGGATGACAGGCCTCCTTGTTAGCCAATGTGTCGTCAGTAGTTTTATTTTGAATAGAACCATTCACGTATAAAAGGGTTTAACTAATTATTCACGACATTTGATAAAAGTTTCTGGGCGCTTGTTCAACATATAGTTGATCATTCAATAAGAGTGAAACTTCATTCAAAGACTCGCAGCTAGCATTACTGGCATATTTTCTTGATTTCCTTAAAAGCGAACTATAGTTCATGGAAAGGGCACATGGTAGCAGTTCTTTCAGAACATTTTTTTTTTCCCTGGTATCCTTTTATAAAACGATAGAAAGCAAAAGAAGCATGCCGTGCAAATTTTCTGTATTTGGGTGGTTGACCTCTTACTTGGCAGGTTATATGCCATTTTATGTTTCCATTCCCTGAAACGAGATTGAAATGTTCCTATGCGACCCAGACAATAGCTATCTTGAGTTGGTGATTTAGACCCCTAACGCATGCATAGTTTTGCCCTTGCAGGCTTCCGTATCAACTCTTTTCATGCCTGAGCCAGACGATGCTGTGTCACATGGAGATGCAAGTCTTGCAGTTAATGATTTTTTGACTAGAAATTGAGGGCAGCTCCATTAGCCAACAAAGTTCATAAGTAGAAAAGCCATTGATCCTGTTTGTTTATTGAATCATGGGACAACAGGTTCAAACATTGACCTGGAATTGGATCATGGAACAACTGCTCCAAACACAACAACATGAATATTGGGAAAGTCAATGAGAGGAGCGTCTGTATTGAGACCATACAAGACTGAGATGAGACTGTGTATGATTCAAAAGTTGTGTGAATCCCCTTGACAGAAAATAAGTCCTTTCCTCAGTTTAGAAGCTGCCCTTTCTGAAACTTAAAACTTCCCTCTTTTTGTGGCCAGGGAATCATTCTTTTCATTTTGGTGTACTGTAAAAATAATAAAAAAAAATTGTAGAATTATTTTGTTGTATACTAAACTGTATATTGGTGGTGTATAAGATTCACTTATGTTTAGTCTGTTCTCTATCATGATCAAATTTTTTGTTGCGTGGTTTACATCTTTTGCAATTTTTGCTCAGAATTTTATTTGTAATTTCTCATTTTTTCAGCTACAAAATGTCTTTGCCAAGCTGGAAAATTCCAATAAAATATTACCGCCGAATTTTTTTTTTTTTTCCTCTCTAGCATCATTATTTTAGGGATTGCTTTTCATAATCAATTAGAATGTATTTGAATGGATGAATTTGAAGGGGTAGGTTTCGAATCTATAATAATAAATTTATTATATTTATTTGGATAATAATGAATTTTAAATTTTTATTGTTTTTAAATTATAATTTTATTCAGTAGGATGGATTTGAATTTTTTTTATTTAAATATCATCCAATTAGGCCCTTAGAGAATACTACTTGGATACGACGGTATTTAACAAAAGGGAAACATAGCTGCAATATTTTATTGATAGAAAAGCCCTTAAAATATGAAAAAAACCAAATATTATTTGACTGAATTAAGATACTGATTTAGAAAGTTGACTCTGTTCACGCACAGGCAAATGCGTGTGTGATAACAAGGATGAAGTGTAGTAACTCAAAACATTCAGCTGTCTACTTGGACATGGTCTAAAAAAATGAAGAACATTGCTTGTGATATATGGTCAAAACATTGATTTTTTTAGAAGAGTCTTGTGTAGTTATGAAATTAACGTTTGTTGGTAATGAGTTGGCTGCTTTTGACCTTTTTCTCCCTATTCCGATTTCTGATATGTTTGGTCTAACTTTGGCAGTATAATGACAATAAATTCGGTACAGCACGACCAATTAAATTGCAAGACGTCTTGGTCTCTTACAAGATAGAGTCCTAATAATTGTTGGCCCAATTACGTAGTTATGGCAAACGTAATTTGATTAATCAACTGCAGTAGGATTTGCAGCAGAACAAAGCTAAGAAATCCACAAATGCACGAAAACTATTTAAATGTTAATAATTTGGTGTTTGGTGGTAATCTCATCACCATTCATTAATTAACTAAGAAATAACATTTTTGTGTGGTCTCACTGGAAAAACAGGTCATTTTTATTTTCATTTATCTGCTTTTGCATGCCACGACATATAAGCATATGTGCGGTTGTAATTCATGTCCTTATTTTCTTAGAGTTTAAGGAATCCTTTAACACCAATATTCTAATAAATTTAAACATCTTGAAAGCCATATCCATTTTTTTGATCATGACAGAATTCTTGATAAATTACGATTCTTCAAATACATTCATTTTGTGATTAATGTATCAATACTTAACCAACATGCTAACAATCTTTCATTTTGACACATTGTGACACAACATACGTTTTAAAATTGTTATCAACACATAATTAAGCTCCAACGACAAGAATTAAGATGGCAAACAAGAGTTCTTAACAGCAATAGAACATTAGCAGCTACAATTCAATAGAACCATAAAATAACATAACCATACCAACTTAACAAATACATAGTCTATATCATAGATCATTTAGTGCATCTCTTCATTTTTCTCTTTGAAGCTTTTACTCCCTCTTTATATCATACATTTATCAAAAGGTAAGCAAATGCAAGAGGAGTTCTGGATATATTATATGAATGAGACAGGCCAGTTGCTTTAATTGAAACATTACCATATGGAGGAATATCATAGACATTAGTACTTGATGTAGAAAGTGTGCACAATGTTGTGTACTGTGTTGCAACATTGTTCCCAACAATGTCTCTTTGTTTCCTTTTTGTTGCAACATGGCGCAACAACTATTTTGCTTTCAACCATTTATTGGGATTTGGATTCTTTTTACAATTTTGTTCATATTGATTTGATATTTTCATTTATCCTTGTTGCAATCTTATACAAATAATATTTTGTTTGATCCCCCCTTAAATATGACTCTTTTGACCTTCAAAATTCATAAGTTTACATGAGTAACTTTTGTAATTTAAAAAATTATCTCTCTTATCAATATGCCTTATGTCCTTCGAATAATTTTCTAGGAATGCATGTAAAATATGGCATCTAAGGTCATATTTTTTGACCTAAAGCTGTCCAACTTGACTTTTTTTGCCATTTATTTTACTAACATTATTTACAACATATACTTCTTGCAACACATGCTTCAAAAGTGAGAAACATCTTGTAATTGGACGTCCACATTTTTTTGCCAAAATGACATAATGTTTTAGCCCTTTGCTTCTTCTTTTTTTAAATATGATCATTATTGTAATTGTGTTAGGAATGACAGATAATTTTTTGTTAAACTTTACCTCTTTGGGTGTAGCTTCACTTATACTGTTGTTGTCCTCTTTGTTTGCAATATTTATGCCATCACGCCTTTCTTTTATGGAGTGCTTCAATAGAACAAAGCATCTCGATATAGAATGTCTAATTTTAGAATAATAATTACTTGTTGGTCTAAATTTATGCCTCTTTTTGCTTAATATTTTGTTCAGCGTTGCAACTATGCTAACAACAATATAAGCAGTTTACTTCAAAAATATTTAATTTCTTTATTCTCAATATGGTTGCTTTCAAGTTACACTACAAATTCTAATCCAGTTAAATCTTTTGTCGATTTTCCTATGGATAATGCATCTTTTAATTTAGTCTTTCCACAATTTAATTTATTAAGTGTCACTTCTACTTGTTCTACTCTACTTTTAGCTATATGAAACAACACTTCAGGTTTCTTGTACTCTTCTTTTAGACTGTTGAAGGAATTTTCCTGCTTCTCCTTATTTCCTTTCAAGAATCTTACTTCATTCTTTGAGTATAAGATTATCAATTTATTGCATGTCAATTGATATATGGATAGAAACTCTTCTTTAGTATCACTTCTACTACTATATTCCAATTTTTTATCTTTTGTTGTGACTAATGTTGTAATATCACGTGTATTTTTTCTTGTTACTAATAGAATTGAAAGCCACATGACTGCTTCTTTGGTTTTTCTCATCTGAATCATCTTCACTCCCACTCATGCTCATTGATTTTCTTGTTTTTTTGAGAGTATTAGCACATTCCATTTGAATATGACCAAAATAGCCACATTAATAACATTAAACTCTTTTTCTTTGTGACTTGGGCTTGGAATTCTTTTCATGATCTTTAGGGGTCTTGTTGGACCAATTTTTAAGCTTATTTAATGCTAGTATCTTTCCTTTTCTCATCAATCTTTTGAGCTCCTTAATCACAATTGCAATGTTGTCATTAATATTGCAACATTCATCCTGACTACTTCTCAAAATGCGAAAAGGCAGCTCTTTTTCATTTTTACCATGATTTAGGTTCATTTTATAAGTTTGTAATAAACCCGTCAACTCATCCAATTGTAGGTTGTCCACATCTTAGGCTTTTATTATTGCTACTTTATGAGTAAATCTTTTAGGTAGAAATCTCAATGTTTGTCTTTCAAGTTTTACCTTAGAGTACTTTTTCTTTGACTAATAGGCTTGATTTGCAATATGTCGTAACTTACCATTGAATTCAACAATGGTTTCTTCTTCACTCATCATCAATGTTTCAAATTGGGTTGTCAACATTTGCAACCTTGAAGATCTAATAGCACTAGTTCTTTCATGGACATTCTAAAGTATGTCCCAAGCCTCCTTAGTAATCTTACTAATTGATATAAGTTTGAATTGGTTTTCGTCCACACTTGTAAATATTGCATTAATAGCATTGGAATTTCTTAGTGCTACATTCTCTTCTTTAGCACTCCATGATCTTACATCCTTGGAGACTTCAATTCCTTCATCAGTGTTAACCATGCTCAATAGCATACCAGGCCCTTTCGCCTTGTGATTTTATAAACACCTTCATGCTTGTATTCCAATAAGGATAATTGGTTCCATCAAGAAGTGGTCAACATACTATAAATGCCACTTCCTTTGTACTCATGTTTCAACTCTTGAGGATCTCACTTGCTTCGACAAACTTAGCAAACCTAGTGAACTAAACTCTGATACCACTTGTCAGGTTTGGATTGAAATAATGTAAGTTGTAAAACGTGTTGGGAACACGCACACAAAACAACTATGTAATAGAAAATAAATGAGATACAAAATTATTAACGCAATTTGGAGAAACCACTTCTATGTCTACGGGACTTTGCCTAGTAAAAAATGCTCCACTAAGCAAATGAAGTAAAGAGACAAATAACAAAATCTTTCACTCTCTCTATTACCCCAATTTTAGTGTTCTTGACTGTTTAACAACACACTATGCTAATTGTGCTTACCCAAACTCTTCTAAGTTAACTTTGTATCATAATAGGCTTTATAAAGATTTTGTTTTTCCACTCTTTACTCTTTTAACACAACAAATCAACTCTCATTCAGCTCACGTGCTAAATGATTCAATTACCCAAGGAGAACTTTGAACTCTTTTCACTTTAGTATCTAAGTTGTTCTCCCATTCCAATTTGAAGCTCTACAGCCACTTATTTATAGGTCTTCACCAACAAGTCCTTATGCAATTGGGCTTCCATCTAGTGCATATCCAACCTTAAAAAATTTAGGCGAAATATTCTCTGTTGGCCAGAGTTAGTTGTCAACAACCTGATATAACATAGTTAGACTCTTATCCACTCTTATCTGTAATTTCTCAAAGTCTGTGAGGACTCTTCTTCTATAATTTCTTGATAATATTAATTTCTTATTGATCAATATCCGCATAAGTGAATTCTTTTCTATTGTGGAAGACTGTTGCCAACTATTCGAAATATCAAGACTGGATAGGCTTGAACTCTACGCGATCTTTATCCACTTGACTTATAGAGTTTGAGGAATTCTTTAACAGCAATATCTTGATAACTTCAAATATCTTTGAAGCCATATCTATTTGTTTGATCATTATAAAATTCTTGATAAGTCAGGACTCTTCAAAGACACTCATGTCGTGCACAATATGCTGGTACTAAGCTAACATGCTAATAAATAGTATAATAAAGATATAGTAAACGAAAAAATAGTGGTATATTAATAATTATATTTGAGTGTGTTTTCCACTTTAATTAAGGGTAATATTGTAAATTTACTATGTATAACCAAATTGGTCCCAAACTCTTAATAATATAGTTTAAAATAATTATTAGAGGAGTCTTTCTTAAATTTAAATTTATTTTCTACCTCCAATCTTGTTATGATATGACCACTTAAATCAGTTTCCTTTCTCCGCAAGACATGAAGCACTGTTTCATTTTTATTAATCGAATGTGTGAGAAGACAGTTTGATAACCGTCAAAAAACAGGAAATCCATGTGATTGTATAGAAAAAGTTGTCTGAAAAGAAAAAAAGGAAGGAAGATAAGTTTCAATTAGGTTCTTGCATGCTTTCGAAAACCTAATGTGAACTAAAATCAGAACCACAGCTCCAGTGTGTTGATACTTTGGGTAGACAGAGGTCCGAGAAAAGATGGAAAGGTGTTTCAGTTTTTTGGCATTGTGTAGACAACTAAGTCAAATTAAAACATATAATATAAGGAGGATTTTGATTATGAGAAATTTGATTCCATTATACACAAGATTGTACAAAATTCTTCAACTATGGTACTATTAATTTATTGTTATTATTATTTTATCAACTCTGCAATGCATGAGAACTTTATTTCGACATTGCATATTAGGGTTCCGGTACTCTATTATTAATGCATGCACACACACATATATGCATGAGAATGCGCGCGCATGGGTGCTCTCGCATACATACATACATAAAATTACTGTCATTCAATTATTACATGATACATAGACATACCCACACTACATATTATACTAACCAAGACCCTACTTAAATCACATAACAGCCTTTCAATATTCAAAACTACTTTTAGCATATCACACACACACACACATATGGTTGGCAAGTGAAAAATTTATTCATAACCTATATATCTACTAGCTATCACAAAATTCTTTGCATCACCTCCTACTATCAATCTATTGGCCAAAAAATTAATCAACACCTACACACTATGTTTGGTGTTTGGAAAGGGTGTTTTGGTGATGAATGATGTTTGTAGAGAATTGTTTGTAAGATAAGTGGTATGTTTAAAAGGAATATTTGATAGGATGAATATTATTATTTATTTATAGATATATGAAATATATAATAATAATTAGATGATATGATAACGTAAGGATAATGATTAGTTTATATTTTTTAAGGTGTGTTTATATATATATAAATATATATAAATGTGTGTATGTGTATACAAATATATACACACACTATATATATATAGATATTAATTTGATTATATATAAATGTAATAATTAAAAAATAATTAATTAATTACATATATAATAATTAAAAATTTTGAATTTAAATTTAAATAAAAGTTTTGTAGTGTAAGATGTTTAATGAGATAATGTGGGGTTTACAAGTATAGTGTGTGTGTACGTGCGTGCGTGTGTGTGTCACAATTGAATACTAACAATTACAAATTATACAAACCATCTATATATGTAATCTATGTATCCTTTGCATAAACCCCCAGTGAAAGACCAACGGGAAATGTAAAGTATATATATCTTCTGAATATTAAAGATCACTTATATATCTTTTAAAAATAATAATAATAATAAACCCTCTTTGGGCCGTATGCAGAAAATAACAATATATGTCTATAAAGTTTAAAATAAATCAAAAGAAAAAGAGAGGCAGAACTGATCGTTTAACTCCTCTTGTTCTTGCTTCCCATCAACAGTGACATATAGAACAGTATCCTGAAGAAGAAACCCCATCCCACTGTTATCAACAGGCATTCCCATTTGCTCAGATCCGTCACTCCCTGCTGCCTCAGTATGTCCGCTCCCCTCGTCACGCACGTCCACCGCGTTATCTTCATCCCCAGCGTCTTGCTCATGCTCTCCAGCAGCTTCTCCTTCAGGGCGTCGGGAACCGCCCCCAGCGGTGTCCCGTCGAATATCTGGAGGCCCCGCACCAGGCACTTAGTCGAGTCGATGAACTCGTTCTGCAACACCGCCTCGTACGGGTACTTCACCAGGGATATGTAGTGGAACCATATCCAGTAGGCGGGGATGCGGTCCCGGTTGATGAAGAAACCGCTGAAGAGCAGGAAGTAAGCCAGCAGCGCCACCACGATGATGTATCCCATCATCACCTGCTTCACGACGCCGGAGAGGAAGGTGACGAAGGAGTTCCCCGCCCAGAATGAGGCCAGGATGATCAGGAAATAGAAGAAGAAGCTGCCGTCCAGCCCCACCGACCAGAAGGTGGCGACGGCGAAACCCAGCGAGAGGACTAGGAGCGCCGGGATGGAGACCAGCGCGTGAGACAAAACGTACGAGGATCTCCGGTAGGCGTTGTACGCGGTTTCTCTCATGAAAATGTACCTCTCTTGGAGGAAAACCGGGAGGGCGTCGGCGCAGGAGTAGAAGGTCGTGGACATGGCGAAGGCGAAGAATCCGAGCCTCTCTTGAACTCCTTTGGGGGATTCGTCGAGCCTCCAGAACACGGTGGCGAGAATAAATCCGGTGACCATGACGGCGGCGAGACGGACGCCAAATATCTCGGGCATCCGGCGGGAATTGGTGAACGATCTTTTCGACAGTACAGCCAATTCAATCCACGAGGGGTTTGCAAACGTGGGCACCGTGGAAGGAGAGTCGGCGGAGCCGCCATTAGAGGGCGCCGTTGCCCCAGAAACCAGCTTCCCTCTTGAGATGCTGGCGCTTATGGCTTCTTTCAGGGACAGATACGAGGAATTTCCTGGTGGTGCCAGTTGGGAGTTAATATGACCGCCGCTCTTTAACGTCTCCCAAGATTTGTTGAACTCCACGAGGGTTTTGGTTCCACCTGGCGCGGCCTCGAGCTCGCGAATCAGATCCAGGGCGAATTCAGTTCGATTCTCGGTGTCGGGGACGGGGCGCCCGAAGTCCGAGAAAAAAACAGACAGATGGGAGGGAGGGCCACTGTAGACAGTCTTCCCGTGGGAAAGAAAAATCATGCGATCCAACAGACCGAGAATTCGGTTGCTGGGCTGGTGTATGGACATGATTACGATGCTTCCGCTCTGTGCAATTTTCTGCAGTACCTTCACCACCATGAATGCGCTGGTGGAGTCCAGGCCGGAGGTGGGCTCGTCCAGGAACAGCAAGATGGGGTCGTGAATGATGTCCGTTCCGATGGACACGCGCCGCCTCTCTCCTCCCGAGACCCCGCGATGGCCCTCGTCTCCGATCACGGTGCTGGCGGCGGCTCGCAGGCCGAGCTGATCGATCAGGGCCTGGACTCGAGCGTTCTTCTGGGACTTGGAGAGGGTCCTGGGCAGCCTGAACTCCGCCGCGAACGCGAGGGTTTCTTCCACCGTGAGCATGGGGAATAAGAGATCGTCTTGCATTACGTACGCCGAGATCACCTTCAGCAGTCCCGATTCTAACTGCTCCCCGTTGAGCGTGATGGAACCCTTGAGGCTGTCTTTGGCTATGCGGTTGGCCAGAGCGTCTATGAGGGTGGACTTCCCGGAGCCAGAGGCGCCCATGACCGCCATGATTTCTCCGTCGCGCGCCTCTCCGGAAATGTCTTGGAGAATGGTCTTCGACGAGAGGCTTGCTCCGGAACCTCGATCAGCCGCCGCGCGACGCCGCAAGGGGCTGGGTAGACTAGATTCCTTGCTTCGGACTTTGACGCTGTAGGTAAGGTGGGTGAAGGAGAGAAGGAAGTTAAGAGGGCAGGGGACGCCGCTCATGTCGAGCACTTGGTGCGCCGGAGTCTCGTCCCCGGTGACTTCCTTCCGCACGTCGCCAACGCATTTAAGAAGGTGGCCGAGGGTCTGATACGAGGACGCGGCGGAGTCTGACATCTCCAGCGAAGCTTCCCGCCCGTCGCGCACCGGCGACGGAGCGGACGTGTATTCTGCTACCCTCGACATGGAATCCCTATACAAAATCACAGATAGATAGATATACTCAACTCTCTCTCTCTCTCTCTCTGTCTCTGGCAAACGAAGGATTCCGAATTCCAAAATGCAAATTCAAGTAAAGGGTTTTGAATTAATTAATGGGGGGAGAGGAAATGCAGGTGGTTTCTAGTTAGAGGGAAGCAGGTGAGGAGCTGCTGAAGAAAGCAACAGGGAAAGACATTACGCTGTGTTGTACTGCAGAGTGAGAGAGAGAGGGAGAGGGCATTTATTGTGGAACAAGTAATGAGAGTTTTGTTTGCCCAAGAAACCGACCTTTTTAATTACATTAGGGTTCTTTAATTTTCCCACTCGGGTCCATGCAACACGTTTTCTTCTTTCTTTCAATATGCTTTAAACCAGAATTGCAAAAAATTATAAATTCAAATTATTATAATTATTAGTTTGATTGCGGGATTCACTATGCATCTTACTCATGTTCTTCATTATTTATACAAGGATTTTTTTTTGTGTACATTAAAAGGAGGGGCATCATGCATGTTGGCATGTCAATTATTAATAGACATGAAAATCCTCCTTTTTCATATTTTAATTTTGACTAAGATATCTATCTATATGTGTATATATATATATATATATTTAATGTAATTCTAATATAATTTTCTTTATTTTGCTATTAAATTGATTAAAGATATAAAAATTTTATTTTTTATTACTAATAATACAATTGTATAATTTTTATTGGTTGATATGTAATATGTTTTAAAAATATTTACGTGACATTATATATGATGATACACTATGCTTTTATTAATCTCAAATGCACACGCATGAGTGATCACAACCACTAATAGGCTTTTAATTTAATGCTTCTATCAAGTGGATGTGTTTTTCGGCAAGAAAACTTTTAATTGAATCCGCCCCTTGACTCATAGTTATAGTTAATAAAAAGTGAATCCTACACTCAATCGAATGTGAGCCTTTTTAGACAAATCCTTGCTCAAACTAACCATGAAAGCCACTGGTTTCACATTCTTAATTTATTGATTTTAAATTTGAAATATTAAATATGTTTGCGTGTATAGGCCTTTAATAATGTTTTGATTATTGATGGGGCTGTACAAATGTACGTGGCTGTGTTTTTTTGACTGATAATTATTGTGAGAATGGAACATTGACGTTGTACTGTGGACAGGGAGACACTTGAGAGGTGATCTACCACATTAATTATAACGTAGTATTTATTGATCACGGCCTTATAAATGCCATACTCATTGAAAGTGTTCAAAATTACCATAAATGTTATAATATTATTATTTAATTACTCTTTTATTTTATATATATATATATATATATGTATACAATTGTGATATTTATTGTGATCAAAGACGCATCTTCGTGACATCCATCAGACCACGAGAGGTCTGACCGTATTTGTGGCCATGACACGTGGAAGATTGTGATTTGAGGATGTGTCCACGTGAAAACGCAAACGAGTTCGAGGGGGTCGGGTCCACGTGCATCGCAGCATTTGGTCGATGATTTATTGCAAGCATCGGACGAACGAAGTGCCGCCTGCCTTGTCATTAATTTCGTGCATCATCGACTCCCTGTACTTTTGCTGCTTACAATTCCTTGGCAAAATTATTTTTGGTACATAAAAGAAAATATTTAGTCCCGTAATTAAACGTTTTTTTTTTTAACATATTTAGTTCTACGTCATTCAAAATTTGACGAATTCATTAATAAAACTGATGAGGCAAACTAGGGCTGTTGAATCAGAAAAATTTTACTGTAATTTCGGTATACTAAAATTATATATCAAATACCGAATCGAATTTCTCTTTCTAATTCTGTACGTACCAAATTTTTTTCAATCGATTTTAGTTCAATTTTCAAGAAATCGAATTTCAACAGAAAAACTATGACGTGAAAAAATCGTGGATGCGTTTTCGGAGCTAAAGCCATGTTTGTTACGCATAATTTGAAAAAGAAGAAAAAATATATTAAAAAATAAAAAATTCGATATTCGGCTCGATACAGTATACCGAAACCAAATATATAAAATGTTTTTAGATCTTATAAGTTCACAAGTTTTATTTTAAAAATTAAGTTACTAAAGTGTTTGATAAAATCAACTTATAAAATCTTATTGAAATTTATAATTGTAATAATTCTAATTTTTTTATGTAATAATAGTGAAAAATAAATTAAATACTATTAAAGAATATCCAACTTATTTTTAAAGAATTTATAAGTTTCAAATATCTTATTTTTAAAAATTATAAACTCTTTATAAAAAAAATTATCAAATAATCAATAAGAACTTATAAATTCTTAAACATATTATACATATTTCGAGGAACATACATATTTTGATAAGATTATAAGGTCACCCAAATAACATAGTGTATGTAGTGAAGGGGCCCAATATTCCCTTTGTTTTCTTGTTTTTTCCGTCTAATCTTTTCATTGTTATCTCTTCGATATTCTTCTTTCTCAAGTTATTTTCCTTTCATTCCTTCTTATTGCAATTTCATCTTTTGTAACTGCACTTTGATTTTTAAATAATTTATTTTTAATTTCTTCTTCATATTAATTTATTTTATGGAAGTGGTCTAGGTGCCTACAAACCCCTCTGTGAACCCAAAGTTGTAAGCTACATCAAATGACGAATGGATGAGGGTTGCTGTTTCTGTCACTGTTGAGTGTAAATGACATTGGAGGCTGTTGACATAATTTCCAAACCGAAAGGACGTATATTTTTCCAACTTGAATAAATTAATGAACCTTGCAAAGACAGATATAGTACCCTCTAGATCCTCAAATTTTTATGTCTAATTAAATCACGACACGTGGAAATATAGTATTAAAATATTAATTAAATAAATTTTATTTATATTTTAAGAATTTAAATAAATAAATAATTAATATTTTAATCAACTAATCTAATTACGTCAAATGAAAATATCTTGTTAGATGCATAGAAGACAAGGACTAGATTAAAATTAAGCTTATCAGTTATTTTTTTTTTTTTTTTGGCTTTAAATTGTGACGGCTAATGAAATTGCGCCACATTAATAAGTTGATACAACTACATTATTTTTCCTACAACTATAAATAGGAATCAAATCTCATATATAACAGACAGAGAGTTGAATACATAGTTGAAGACTCAAAGAAATTGAAGTGAAATATAAAAATTCTTTAGTTTTTTTTTTTTAAAGGAATTAAAGTCGAGAAGTCTCTTCACAAATTCTCTCTAAAGTTCAAAAAGATCCATGATGTTTATTGTCAAATTCAAGGCGTTTTTTTGTAAAAAATTCTCAAATTTCTACGTTTGATTCAAAATTGTGGTACTAAGCTAAGAGATCAATTTTAGTTTAACGTTCAACAAACCTTAAGGAAGATCGAGCATAAGTCCTTTCTTTGAAAATTATTCAAATTTCAAATTGTAGTCTTGAAGGAGTTCCATGGTATTCTTAGCGGAACTCGAGGTGTTCATCGTGGTACTTCTCTAAATTCGATGTTTGATCCATGCACGTGGCGTCAAACTTCATAGATTAATATTTTCTAATGGTTAAGTCAACTTCAAGAAAAATTAAGTCAACTAACCTTTTTTGAAGATTGTCTAAGCCCCTAAAATCTCAAAGGTATAGGAAGAATCAGAAAATTGAATTTAAAGAATTAAACCCACAAATTTTGTTTTGATCCAAATTATTTTATTTTTGTGCAATTTTTCTTGTTATTATACAGGAAATAATCTTATAAATTTTTGGCATCCTAGTGGGACCTCTTTAACTCTTATCTCTTCCTCCATAATTTCCAAACAAGTTTTGTTAAGTTCCAAGCAAGTTTCGATAGTTAATAATAAAGAAAAGTCTTCTAAGGCTACTATTTTAATTGCCTTCGAAGCTGCTACAAGAGGTGCTAGTGCTGTCACACGTAGTGTGGCGACGAGGCTCACATGCTCTAAGCCAACTCCAATCCTCGAGACTATCAATAATCCACTTTTTGCAAGTGAAAGCAACAAAGTTTGTAAGGATGACTCTACACCTTCAAGTCCACGCTCGAACACCTCATCCCCCTCCAACATGACCCCGGTCATGATGACCAATGCTTCAAGTTTGGAAGACCAAATTGATACATTAACTAAGATGATCAAAAGGTTGACCAAACATGTCCAACAGCAAAACTCACAACTCCCCAAGTTGATGGACAAAATAGATATTGCTAATACTAACGGGGTGGGGAAAGGTACCTAAAATCCATGATGAAGCTGAGATATTCACTAAGTAGCCACCTAATAATCAGAAGAAGCCTATAGTTAATGAACTCCACATCTCCTCTAATGGGTCGATCTTGGTCAATTAACCTAAGGAATTCATTGAAAGCACCATCAAAAGTAAAATCAATGGAGATGTCAAGTCAATCTTAACATACGTAAAACATTACTTAGTAAGGATCGATAGCCTAAAGATGCCAACAAGCTATCAACCTCCCAAATTTCAATAGTTCAACTACAAAGGAAACCCGAAGCAGCATATGGCTCACTTCATAGATACGCACAACAATGCTTGGACCTATGGAGTTCATTTGGTCAAGCAGTTCGTTTGAAAGTTGCAAGGGAACACATTTGACAGGTACATCAATCTAGAACTAGGGTTTATTGATAGTTTGAAACAACTAGAACTAGAGTTCCCCAACTACTTCTACAGTACTAGGTGGACTATCAACATGATAGAGCTCACAAACATCTGCTAATGGAAAAAGTAGTTAGTTGTCGGCTACATTAACTGCTGGAGGAACTTAAGTTTGAACTACAAGGACCAAATCTCTAAGGCTTCAAACATAGAGATGTATATACAAGGTATGAGTTAGAGGTTACGATACACAAAACATTTGAAGAGTTGACTACATATGCTCACAACATGGAGTTGAGCGTGCCTAAAAGTGGAGTTAACAATCTATCTATCCAAGAGTTCCATGATGAAAGGTACAAAGGGGGCAAGTTTTTCACTAAAATTTCAAATAAACAATCTATGGCCATACATATTAAACCTATCAAGATGCAAGGAAATAATAAAATAGAAAAGAAATAGACTCTTTAAAGGCCAAGAAAGCTGATTTTGAAGGAGATACAAACTAAAACCTACCCTTTTCTCAATTCAAATTTCTCAGGGATATTTGATGATTTACTTGAAGCAAATCTCATCCAACTTCCTAAAATGAAGCAACTTGAGGAAGTTGGAAAAACTAACGATCCCAACTTTTGTAAGTACCATCGTTTAGTTGGGCACCTCATTCACGATTGCTTTATATTTAAAGATAAAGTCATAGAATTAACCCATCAAGGAAAGATTATGCTTGAGGAAAACAATGCAAATGTCAATCTTGTCACCCCAACTGAAAAGAAGCCAACACAGTTGATAGCCTTTAAAAGCTTAGCCTGCTCAAGAGGTGGAAGTGCTGGAAGGCAAATTAAGGGTATTAAATAGCCAAGAAAGACGTCTTCAAGGCATCAAATTTTACACAAAAGAAGTGAGAATCTTGAAGCAAAAAATTAAAAATAAACAAACAGAAAAAAAGAAAGTTCCTTGAGATGAGTATAAATTTAATGCCAAGTTCAAATTAAAGTGCTCCTAGATAGGAGCATAAATTATCTAAAATTCTCAAACTAAAGCTTCAACATGAACTTCTTGACACGAGTTAAAATTATTCATAAATTCAAATTCAAAAACTCTTTGACACAAGCAGAAGCTATTTACAAATGTTCAAATTTAGCCAAATTGAAATCAAGATACTCCTTGATATGATTATAAATTATTTAACTAAATTCAAATTCAAAGGATCCTTGACATGAGTTTAAACCATCTAATCAAATTCAAAATCAAGGGCTCCTTGATATGAGTATAAATTATCTAATCAAATTCAAATTCAAATGCTCATTGATACAAGTATAAACTGTCAAATTAAACTAAATTCAAAAGTTCCTTGACATGACTTAAACCGTCAAAACAAATCAAATCAAAATACTCCTCAACACACGACTTTAAATTGTATGTTACTCTTGGCCTACAAGAGTATAAACTATGAATGGCCTTACCTTTCACAAAATTCGAAGTGTTCAAACTACAACTTGGCTTGATCCCCCTAGAGGGGTAAGTAGACAGATTGGATATTTTCCAAATTCAGTTATAAGTTTGTGACAAATTTTGTTTGATTTCACATGGAAATTACCTTCATGGACTCCTCATTTGTTCCATGTTGAAGTTGCCCTCGTAGATTTGGCATCAGCTGTATGTTGAAGTTACCTCCATGAAATCCATATTAACTCTTCTCCCAAGTTGCACATCCTTAGACTCTTTGGTGTTTCATCTCAAAGTCACTTCCAAGAACTCCTTAGCGAACTTGTCCTCTGTGGAATCTTCATCGGTTTCATCTTGAGGTTGCCTCTATGAACTCTTCATCAACACCATCTAGAAATGACTTCCATAGACTCCTCATCGACTTGACAATTGGCCCTCCATGTTGACTTTAACTTGAAGTTGGTCCTCCATGTCAATCCTATGTTGAAGTTGGTCACTTCTTAACTCTTTGTCAACTACCTTAAGCTACTTTGGAAACTTCTCATTGGCTCTATGTCGAAGTTGCCTACATAGACTTTTCAATGGCTCCATCTCAAAGGTGCCTTCATGGAATTGTAATTGGTTCCAGCTTAAAGTTGCTTCCATAGACTTCTAATTGTCTCCAAATTGGATTTGGTTTCCAATAACTCTTTGATAGCTCCATCTTGGCACTGGCTTCCAACATCGCCATCTAGAAGTTGGTTTCCATAGACTCTTTGATATGCTCTCTCTCAAATTTAAACCATAGCAAAGTTGACAAGCTTTAAATCTAGATGGGTCAAAACTCCGAATGAAGTAAATCTTTGAGCTTCAAAGCCACCAAATTCAAGTCTAAATGGTATGTGTAGGGTAAATCAAGTCTGCTGTTTAAAAACTAAATTTAAACCTAAATGGTATGTGTGCGTCAATTCAATACTGACAATCGAAATTCAAATTTAAAGTTAAACAGTACTCGAGGGCTAGAGTGGATTAGTTCGAGCTACAAAGTGATTTGAGGGATAGTTCAAAAAAAATTGACAATGAAAAGAAAAGAGGGCTAGAGTGGATTAGTTGGAGCTACAAAGTGATTTGAGGGATAGTTCAAAAAAAATTGACAATGAAAAGAAAAGGGGCAAGAAAAGAAATCAGTGTTGGAAAATGCTGCATGCCAAAAACAACCTTAAATGGTCTATATATAAAAATTAAAAAAATGAATGCAAGGCCAGCCAAACGTGGCCTTATTTCAATGCCAGAAACATCCCAAACACGGCCTAGCTATTGCTGCATCTTCGTCTTTGTCTTCAGTCGCCGCCATTCTCTACCACGCTCCACCGCCACGCCGGAGTTCTATCTCGTTGGACGTCCAGTTTACAGCCACCGTCCGGGAGAAGCATCTGATTGAGGTCTCACGTCTCCAGCCGCTGTTCTTCTCCCTCAACCATCGGAAGTCGCTGCTACTAGTGCTGCCTTTGTTGGCCGTCACGCTACCGCCCAGCTGGTTGCCACAACTCTGGCCGAGAACCCCCACCGCCGTTTTGAGGAGAAGACCATGCCACACAGCCAAGCCATCTTCACCGTCACTTGGAGTCCACTGCGCCGCCGGAAGAAAGAAATCCGTCGTGCCTCTGCATTCGCCCCTTCAGTCGCTCCGAACGACCGCCACGACGTTCCTGCATGCTTCAAGCTTGCCGCCGCAGGCCTCCTTTTATAAGAACGTGACATGTTAGCGTCCATGAAGTTGTGGATTTCCTAAAGATGCAGATAAGACTGCCTAATAATATTTGGATAATCATAGATGTGTGAGGCATATGCGGAGTACATCTAAATAAATTTGCAGCTCTAAAAGTTTGCAAGAGGGTTCCCCACGGTGTGGAAACAATTTCTGGTGGGCCACAAATGACACGGAGAATGGGTTGACCACAACTAGCCAAAGTTTGGATGAAGGAGAACAGACTATGGAAATGGCTTGGTCCATATGGTATCCTCCATTCTTGGTTTGTTTTCTCAAAAGCCCAATTAATTTCAAACATCCAAGTATTAGGCCATCAGGCTGTAGGATTAAAGAACAGATGCCAAATTAGTAGGTTGTTTCCCCGAAACTTGATTAAAAGAATATTTCGAGACTTATTCATTAAAAGTAAGTTTTTCAGGAACAAGTCCCAAGAGGCATTTGTAAGCAATCAAATTTTTGTGTATAATTAAATTGGGCCACATGGAAATATGTCAATAAAATATCAATTAAATAAATTCTATTTGTATTTTGAAAATTTAAATAAATAAATAGATAATTGATATTTTAATCGGCCAATCAAATTACACCAATTGACAAAATCTTGTTAGATGCACGAAAGATAAAGACTCTATCAAGATTAAACTTATCAATTAGCTTTTTTTATAAGTTTCAAATTGTGATAGCTAATGAAATTGTGTTACATCAGCAAGTTGATGCAACCGCACTATCTCTTTTACAGTTGTAAATAAAGAGCCAAATCTCATGGAAAACGGATAGACAGAGAGTTGAATACACAGTTGAAGACTTAAAAGAATTGAAGTCAAGATGTATCTCTACAAATTCTCTTTGAAGTTCAAGGAAAATCCACCACATTCGTTGTCAAATTTAAGACATTCTTCATGAAAAGTTCTCAAATTTTGACATTTAATCCAAAATTGTGGTGCTAAGTTAGAAGATCAGCGTTAATTCAACATTTAGCAAGCCTCAAAACAAATTAAGCACAAGTTATTTTTTTGAAAATTATTCAACTTCCAAATTGTATTCTTGAAATAGTTTTACGGTGTTCTTGGCCAAATTGAAAGTGTTCATCACAATACTTCTCCAAATTCACCATTTGATATGTGCATACAACGTCAAACTTCATAAATTTTCATTTTCTGGTGACCAAGTCAATTTCAAAGAAGATCAAGTCAATCGATTAAACATAATTGATGAGGGATAGTATTTTTCTGTAAAATATAAGAGTGTACTTGGTTTATTTCATTTCATTTTATTTTATTCTTATGAGATTTTAATACATGTTTCAGCTAGGTGCGAAAATAAAAGGTTTTTTTTTTTTTTTGACGTACAATGCTTCTGGAGTGTACGGGTGCTTCTTAGAGATAAAATTTTGATAAAAACAAAAAATGAAAACATTGCCAAAGTCTTACGTGGTTGAACTAGTTAATTTATTCATCAATTTGTCAATTTTGCTTTACATACTTATCATATCTATACTTTCCATTTTAATATTAATTCAACATAGATAAAAATAACTACGATACAAGGCTTGTTAGGTACATGTAGTTATGACATTGAATATAAGGAAAAGAATTTATTACACAAATATTGCATTTGGAAGGGTTCACTTGATTATTGCCTTACCCGTATTTGATAGTTAAATATAAAATAATTGGTTAAATAATTAAATCAACTTTTATCTGTAGAATTTTCCAATTGAATAGAAATAGTTGCAATCTTGCTGTTGTTTTATTGATGAACCTAAAAGGGTATTCACCGAGTAATGAGTTGACTAAGTTCATTTTTAGTTAAAGAGGAACATAATTTTGATAAACTACTTTATTATAAAAAAAAACCGACTTTCAAACTCTTTTATTCAATAAATAATAGTAGTAGTAGTAGTAGTAGTAATAATAATAATAATAAAAGCCTTTACTCATCCTTAATTTGTACATTTCCTTTATATGGACTATGATATAATTATATACTAGCACTTGAAAAATTGAAATGGATATTCAAAGCTATGTATCAGTTTTGGGTTCAATCTCCAAACTTACATGAAATAAATATAAACCTTTTTAAGACTCATCCATGAAAGACAATCAAAGCCCAGCCCAGAAACTTTGTGGAGAAATGAATAAAAGTGCAGGGTTGACCACATTGATTAATATTGCAGTAATAAATTCATTTTTTTTAGTATTATTTTTGAATAGCGTATCATTCAGTAAATCAATATATTAAGTTTAAATAAGAAATAATTGTGGATTCACACGAAAATTTTGTAATTAACTTCCTTAAATATTTGCATGATTGACCCCAAAGAAGATTAAGAAAAACACTAGGAACGAGATGATTCAATGAAAAATATTACACTGTTATTTTATGATCTTTATGTTATATTGGGTCATAGTAACAATCTCTCATTACAAGAATGTAATATATTGGCCAAAAAATCTTTTAACAAGGTTAATTTTTCCCTTAAATCTTTTTTTTTTCCTTCTATATCATTTATTTTCTCACAACTAGAATTATTTCTTCAAACGTTTCCTTCTCATTTCAATTCTCATCAAAATCATCCTTCAAGCACCCAAAAAAATTTCCCTTTACTGAAGACTGATATATATAAATTAGTGCAGAGAATCCTGTGGGGTTGGGTAACTTTTATTAATGCGAATGATTGATGAAAATAAATAAAAAGAAATTAGTTATAGAAGCATAATTTTGTTTGCCTTTGTAAGGGCATACTGATTATGCTTTTGCTCAAAAAAATAAACATGCATTAGTGGGCTTGAAAATCCCTTGAAAGCGTGTTGTGGGAATTGCTGTGAAGTCGTGTTTGCCACCATACGTATGGTGCTGTTGGGATTTCCGGCAATGATGGAACTAAAGTCGGGAATCAGGGGTCTACATGTTAGAGGCTGAGCTGAGCACAGTGGTTGTAGGAAATCCAGAATTAGTGCTGTGGTGGGTCTGTATGTGGGCATTGTGGCTGCCTCTCTACTTGTGGTCTAACTTTACTTCTTTCTATAGTTTGCCCAAAAGAAGAGGATTAAAAGGTTTGGTGCCTTGGTTGACACATGATCATTAGGGTTTTCTCAAATAAAATACCTATTTAAAAATATGAATTGTGTGAGGACTGCAATATTGGATGATCGTAATTATGTGAAGCCCACCACCTCACCAATTTGGTCTTTATATTTTTCGGCATTTCTCTCTTTTTATGGAAAAAAAAAAGGTAAAATCTTGATTTTTTTGGGTTTATGAAGTGGCTATGCATGAAAGACGTAAATAAACAATGCATGCATATGGCTAGGATTAGATTTTTAAGTATGTTTGTTTCCTAATTAGAATGGATAGGAAATTTTAGGTGATTTGAATGAGAATGAAAACAATGTTTGGTATTGTATTGTAAAAGATAAAAAAAATTTAAATTATATATATTTAATATATAATAATGATTAAATGATGCGATGAAATACAGGTTTATAAATATTAGATATAAATATGAATAGGAAAATTATAGGATATGTATTAATGTGATTGTAAATAGTTACAATGATTGAAAAATAATTAGTTGATTATAAAAAATAAAAAAGAGAAAATTTTAAATTCAAATTTAAATAAAACTTGTAAGATAAAATATTTATTTATAAAAATTTTTTAATGAGGGTGAATAGGTGTTAAATTGGAAACAAATATAGCCTTAGGTTTTAAGGTTTAGAGTTGCACGTCAGAAGAATTGAGCTAGTAAGATTAGGTGAGACTTTGATTACTCAAACTAGAGATCAGACACAACTTCCTTTTTTTTTTTTCCTCATAAATAATGAGCTTTTAAAATTTGTAATTATTTTCTATTTTTCAAATATTTTACGATTAATTAAGGATTTGATTGTGATCGTGCATGTTGCTTTGACTTTGAGAGCCTAGGCCTAATTAAACTTAGAAACCCAAGAAACCAAATTCAAACTTGGGATCAAGCCAATTTATCGAATTCTTGATTTTGAAGCTGTGAATAAAATTGAAATTTTCATTAAATATCAACATATTTATGTTGGGCAGGTTGAAGTTTGTTGACACTTGTTTAACAACTCTATATATGTTCCAACTGTGTATCAAATCAAGTTGATGTCTTTAAAGCCAAATTAACTTGCAAAGAGTGTTTAAATTGTTTTATATATCACAACTTGTTTAAAGATAATATAAATAAAACTAGATATGAAGTGGGCCTTAATTGGGGCAGCTTAATTATATTCTAATTAGTGTGAATATCACTTCTATCTATATAAGCTTAAATATAATTTCGACACACGGAACTCCTTGGAATTATTCTTTTTGTATGACAACATAAGTATATTGTTATGATTATAAAATTTCCAATTGAATTTAATTTTTGACATTAAGTTAACAAAGAAGTGGCAAATAACTTGAAATAAATTTTATTTAATTTAAACAAGGTGAGAACAAAAAAACCACAGTGATCCCTCCACCACAAAATGTCGGATCTGTGCGTGTGTGTGTGAGTTAGTAGCAACTGTTAAGAAGTCAACAATGTATATCTACTTTTTCTTCCTGAACACATGATTGGATCTTTATTATAATAATTAATATTGATGTGTTAATAATAATGCTTGAAAGTTTTGTGTGTACAAAAATATTTAAAAAAGCAATCTAGATAAAAGATGCCACACCACCAACACTCCACAATTAATTTATTTAGCACACAAAATAAAATTGGAAAGAAAAAGTTGGGAAACAGACACGAGAGAGAAACAAGCCCTGGAATCCAGTAAAAGAAGTAGGTAAAGCCCCAAGTTGGGTTCTCAATCTCCAAAGCATCATTATTTTATTTGGCTTCTTTTCAACCATATGTGTTAAAAACCCTACCCACATAATTTTTAAGTGCTATTTAACTCAAGAAGTTGAAGTTACAATGATTATTCTTATCTGTGGGCCTGTTTAATAAAATGGTTATTTTCTAGGGATCTTAAATTTATTGAAGTATGATGAAAAGGAAGGACTAGTATTATTAGAAGAAAAAGTTAGAGCTAGTGATCAAACTTTTTGTATGGTTCACAATTTTGGAGTTGGGTTCTCCATCTTTTTCTTTACTTCTTTCTTGTACATAATGGATGGTTAGATCACCATTAAATTTCTTCATCATATTCTATCTTTCTTAGTCATTGAATTGTTCAAAATATAATTATGATTTGATGCAACTTCCCTAAATTCTGCTTTCTTGTTGCCAACTTGCTTCGTATATTAATACTTTTTGAGATGATGAATTAATGACAATGACGATGATTGCAATAATAGCACAACAATACCCACTTATAAATTAGTTAAATAAATATCTTACATTCTAAAGTATTAATTCAAAAAATAATCATTAATTCTTTCTTTTAAATAACAAATGAAACACAATTTAGTAATCATATATAAGTGCATGTAACAAACACCCTGCTGCATAGAAATATTTAAAAAATATAAGTTGACACTGTGACATTTGTTAGCACATAATGCTTTGAAAGATGACTCATTAATTGTTAACATAATAACAATTTTATGCTTATTTTCAAATTTTGAGATTTTACATAATTTTTGAGATAAAGTTTTTTAAAAATACACTCAATTTTTAAAAACAAAGATGTGAAAACCCACCTAAGCAACCAAAAAAGAGAAAAAGGTGGTGAACTATTTTATATGTCTAGTATGTTTAAATAAAGCCCAACTGCCCCCTCTGGCCAACGGTGGCTTAATTCCTAATGCGCGCACACACACACACACACACTACTAGAGACAAACCAACAGGCCAACAAAAAACACAATCTGCGGCGCAGCTGTGAGTGAATGGAAGCGAATCCAATGACCTCTTTCTCATCGGAAGCAGAATCAGAAGGAGAAGAAGAAGATTACATCAGCATGGAAGTCGATAACGTCGTCATCGTCGGCGGCGGTGGCGGCAGCATCTTCTGCCACTCCACCAAAGAGTTCGAGTTCCAGAGTTTCTCCAGCTCCTCCGACGCCGACCACGCCACCACCTCCCCAGCCGACGAGCTCTTCTACATGGGAAAACTCCTCCCTCTCCACCTCCCTCCCCGCCTCGAAATGGTCCACAACATTAACTCAGACGAATGCTTCGGCACCCCAGTGTTCACTCCCACTGCCGCCACCCCTTTCGAGTCCTGCAACATCTCTCCTTCCGAGTCCTGCCAGGTCAGCACGGAACTCAACCCGGAGGAGTACTTTCTTGACTACCTGTCGGCCTTCCAGGAGAAGAAAACCTGGACGGAAAGACCCAAGGCGGCCAAGCAATCCTCCGGCATTGGGTCGAAGCTCAGGTGGGGCTATTTCAAGTCCTTGTTCACCAAATCTTCTGGTTGCTCGAATGAGTTTTCAGCCGCGGCCTCTGGTAACCAACGGCCACTCCCGAAGGCGGCCAAACAATGCGCAAATGGCTGTTCGAAGACTGCTGCACCCCCGTTCGGGCAAATTAAGTACAAGAAAGACAGCAACTTGGGGGACGATGGTCGTAGGGGATCGGGCAAGGGCGATCATAGGAGGTCGTTTTCGGGGGCCTTCAAGAGGCTGTCCAAGACTAAAACCTCGTCCGGTTCGTCTTCCACGGCGGCTTGCGGTTCTGGCTCGAACTCGACCCATCGGAACCTTTTCAAGAGATGCAGCAGCTCGAGCTGGGAGCTGGAGAGCCCGATTCAGGCGGCCATTGCTCACTGCAAGAGGTCTCAGCAGGAGCTGTACTCGAGACGAGACGGATGACGTACGGCAGATGGCGAAGTTCGCCCCGTGAGGCGGACTTCGCAGGGAAGGGATTGGGAGATTATTATGTGTATGAGGTGGTAAATTTTTCATGTGTCCTAATGGACATGCTTTGACATCTGTAAGTTCTAATGGAACGTTGAACTTCGAAGATACGGAGCTACATTACTTCAATTCCTTTTGTGGTATAACTTGGTCGATGACATGAACGCGTGGCAGTGCTAAACAACAGCAAAAATGGCTACTAATATAGATCCGATAAAGATGACTATACGAGGAAACAAAAAGGCGATGTTTGGGTGAGCGGTTTTTATTGAATATGATGTTTGATGGGACGTCCATGTTTGGTTGATTGAATTTTAGTGTATTCTCAATATATCCATCCTAGTTATTTGGCCGTTGGAGAACTCTTAGTCAATTTAGAGCTTTATTTGGTAAATTTTTGGGAGAAACATGTTATAAAATGTGTCATTAATTAGGGATTTATAGTTGATTTTGTTTATGGATAGAGAAATTATCAAAATATTAGACAAAAAATACTAAAGAATTATTGCATATAACATATTTATTGAAGTTCTTTTGAAGGGTTTTCATGTATATTCCCATTGACTATCCAAATGTATGTAATCATCATTTTTGACATATTACAAAAACAGGAGTGCAGATTGCTTACTTACATTGCTCATGTCTCATTTGTTTGTAGAGGAAATAGAAATCTACGCACAAGTTAGATAATGTTTCAAATAAACTTGATATATACATTGTGGTTGTCGTGTATGTTAGAATTAAACACTGTTCAATGCATAATTGATGTAATTTGCTGTACTTTTATTTGTTTTCCATATTGTGGTGCACATTCAGGGAGTCAAGCATAACATGGCGTGAGCAACCAATATGGTAGGGGAGGCAAACACACAACGAACGAGCCACATTTCATATTTCTAACATCTTCAATTCCTTACGATGATGACAAGATCCAACCACTAAGTGAATCACAAGGAAATAGGTCATCCACATCAGTGCACCACTCAAACCACCCATCACCATCATCCGGACAAAAAGATGGCCCTATTGTACCTCCGACGTTGAGTGCTAGTACAGCTGAAGGCAGTCAGTACCTAGTGGATGACCCCAAATACATGATACTATAGTTGTTTTAGTGAATATACATAAATCACATTAACGTACATATGCATTACATAAATTCTTTCATATAGCAATAAATGGCAATACCCAACATGTGCATTTTACTATCATTGTAGTGCATGGAAAAAAGTAACAAACTCAATAAAGTCTATTATATTTGAACATTACAATGGATCCGAATCTGTTATTCTAAAGTTCTATTAAAGACAAAGTAGGAATGGTTTCAACTTTTTAAGATTTGATATCTTCAATTTCTTGTTGTCTACTCCATCATCATGTCTGACAATTATTTTACTATACCTTTGCTTACTTCTCTTGGTATGAACTATGCACACTAAATTGGTTATTACTAGTGCCGCAAATGTAATGAATATGGCTATGATTAGATTACTTTCATATTTTATATATACGTGAATAGAATGAATTCACATAGAACCTAACTAATAACACAACAATACAAGAGCCTTTAAAAAAAAGATTGTAAAGTTAATACGGAAATACTTGGACCTCATAGGAGAAGTAGGACGAGAAGTTGGGCAAGTAGAGCACGCATATTAAGTTGTATGTGAAAAGAATCAGGCCAATCGGGCAGTTAACAAAGCACCTACATCAATTATTTATCGCAGCAGCGTAATTTCAATCACTGCACACGGTGATAGAATTATGAACAATAAGTTTATATATGCACGACTTGGGCTTATTTTTTCATACACAATCCATACCTATTGCTTATACTCATGCAATACAATTTAGTGTAACTAAAAGCCTTGAATTAATGTTATAGGAATTACAACTTAGAAGGCCACCAAGTCCCTTCAAGTTTTACTCTAAAATCTGGAAGACCACTGTAGGGAAATGGACAAGCCCTTGTGCATATTCCCAAGAGTAAGTACAATTTTTCAAATATATTCACATACACTACAATTTCATGCGTCTCATTAATAGTCTTTTAATTATATAAGAAATAATAGAAAATTTGTAATAAGACCAAAACGCTATTAAGGACCCATAAGGATACGAGTTAGAAGATGGTGGAACTGTATCCAGCTCCACCAATAACAATATGATAGTCCTCAGCACACTTGATGGATTCAAAATGGGTCAACTGCAAGGAAAGGACTCCAAGACTATGTTCTTTAAGCAGCTATCCCCGTGGATTAACTAACTTCACTTCTTCTCCTAACACTGAGTTATAAGTAATGTAGGAGACAATAGAATGTACTTAGCACAGTTACGAGACAGAGATATTAAAATATATGATTACAAAACCAGACTAGCACAAAATAGAGACAAAGTTAAACAAATTCATGTGATTTGCTGCCAAAAAACTAAGACTGGTTTCCTTTAATGATAATGTAGGTGAGGAAGATGATGATAACATCGATAGCTAGATTTATGTCGTGTTTGTCTAACATTTTGCTGTTCCTATATCTTGTTTCGTTTGTCATGAATGCAATTGTATACTAAATTCATTGACATTATGTATAGATTTATATTGACTCATTTGGTATGTATTAATATAAAAAATATTGCATAATTTTGTTATCACATATTTCTCCCAAATTTCCATATATTGCCTTTTGGAATTTATTATACAAAGCAAGCAACAAATTCTTCAAAATTCTTCAAAATTATTTATTAAAATTTTGTAAAAAAGTCATCTCAAAGCCATACCAGAATATCCATCTCAAAACCATGTCACATTTTTCATCTCAAAGTCACGTCAAAAAACCAACATGAAAGTTGTGCCAAGAAATCCAATTCCAAAGCCATGCCAAAAAACTTCTTCCCAAAACAATGTCAAAAAATCACATCCCAAAGCAGTACTAAAAAAACTCATCTCAAAATTTAACATAGAGTCATTTGGGACAGATTTGCGTCTGTCCCAAATTGAAAATTTTCTATTAGTGTAAGTAATATGTCTTAAAAAAATGTTTTAATAAAATGAATTGTATAATTTATTTGAATATATGTATAAAAATATATAATAATGATAGGATGATGTGATAATTTATAAAGATAATAATTATGTTATAAAGTATAAATACAAATAAATATGAGTATATATGTGATATATATGTGTGTGTGTGTGTATAAGTATTAATTTGATTGTAAATAGGTGTAATGATTAAAAAATAATTAGTTATTTATACATATAAGAGAATAAAATTTTAAATTTGAATTTAAATGAAATCGTTATTAAATGATATGTTTGATAATATAATTTTTAAAATATTAGTTTATGGTTGAAAATTGTATTCAAAACATCACCAAAGGGAAATGTATAAACAAACAGTTGATTGATGACTGGTGAAGCTATAGAAGGCGCCGGAGTGAATGTTGATGCAACCACCAAAGAAAATTTTTAAGCATAAGTTGAATTAAGAAAAATGTCATTAGAACATTTTAGGTGATTTGAACCTCATATTCTATGTTTGCTCAACTTATTATGAGATAATAAATTCCATTGAAGAATAGATATTTTTTTTTAAAAAATCAAAAATAGAATTAAAATATCTTTCATTATTTTTACTGGTAGTTTGAACCCAGTTTGGGTCCAAAACCATGATAAATTCACTGTTTTCTTTTCTCTATAAGTTTTCACACTCACTGTAAGATATGGTTGAATTTATGACAATTGATCTCATATTTATCCAACTCCATTTCTTATAAATTAATACATCAATCTAGATATAAAAAAAAATTCGTGACACAAAGATGACTACTGCAGTCTGAAGATCCTAAAATCGGTATCTTGAATGTAAATAAATAAATTGATAAAATTAACTCTAATTTCTATAGCTTAAAATCAAGTTCACTTTGAACGATAAGATAAAGGCATTTTAAAATTATTTTATCATATTTATTACTTTGAATTATGATTTTAATTATTTTATTATGTGTTTATTATATATAACGGACTTTTATCTATTAAAATGAATATATGATTAAAATTGATAAAATAATTTATCCCATTTAATTATATAAAGTGAACATGGTCTCAACTTAAGTTTTATCCTATCTAACTTTTCCCATATTATTTTCTTATATTCTTTTATTTGTTTTTATGTATTACACTATATTATTTTATGATCAATATTTTTTTGTTTATTATATGTAAAAAATAATATATTTGGGAGATGTTTTTCGTTATAGATGATATTTGGTAGGAGTTGTACAGAGATATGTAGTATGTTTTGAAGGAATTATTTAATAAGATAAACAGTATAATTTGCTAAATAGATGCATAAAATATATAATAATGATTAGATAATGTAATAGTATATAAATAAAATGATTGTGTTTTAGAGTGTAAATAAAAATAAATGTGAGTATATGTGTGATATATATAAATATTTATTTAATTATTAATATATGTAACGATTGAAAAATAATTAATTGATTATACATATAAGAGATGAAAGATTTCAATTTGAATTTGAATTTGACGGAATATTTTGTTGAACCGTATATTTGAAAGTGCGAAATTCGAAAAGATGCGTCTGAGTTGAAAATTGGGTTCCAAACATAACCTATAATTAACACAAATGTTCTTAATTTTATATCATGATGTAAATTTAAAAGCGTGACATCGTCATCACTACGTTAGAACATATGGAATATGTATTTGGAATCAAGCATAAGAAGGTGTCTTCACTTTTTATCGAACAATCCAACCATAAATTACAAAATATCGTTTTGTGCCTCAAGATTGTCTCGTGCGTCAATGAAGAAATCACAAAATTCTCAACGGTCATTTGTTCAACAAATTTTCTTGATTCTTTCTGATGGGGACTGCAAATGATTTATTGTTCTTTTGAAAAACTTGTCCCATCTCACGTATATGTACAGTGGCAAGGCTGTTTCTTCCTTCCATGTGCTTTTGCACTTTACCAAACCTCTTTTCAGTTTCCCCTTTTTCTTGCAATCTCCGGCGAGTGGCTCCTCGAAGCGCCGTCGTTTGGTCCTCCGATACAGCGGATGCCGCTACTAAGCACAATCCTGTTCCTAAGTCAACCCAACTGCTTCCGCCTTCTTTGACCCGGTCAACTCTCCGCCCCGGTTTGATGATATCTTGCGAGTCAATGAGGAAAAGGTAGTGTGATCCTTGTCCGGCTTAATCTTGGATCTTCTTCTGATCTGGTTTCGCTCTCCGTTTCAGCCGAAGAAGAGGGTTGGGCTTCAAGATGGAGGTTACTGTGCTGTAGTTTAGGGATTTGGTTTTCTCGCTTTGGTGAATAGAACACTCAGCGAGCGGTGGCTGGCCGTTTTTCAAGCCTTTGCAAGTGCCTTTTTCTGAGGAGATAGTCTATAGACAAGTGGATAAGATGATGATTTCTAGGGGTTTGTTCGGATGGTCGCCTCCGCACATACAGCCGTTGACGCCGGTGTCCGAAGTATCGGAGCCGCCGGAGTCTCCTTCGCCGTACACGGATACGGGCACAGCAGAGGCTGAGCCGGTGGAGGTGGAGGATGAGATCGACGCTGAGGGAGACGAGATTGAGCCCCCGCCTGCAGCCGTCCCTTTCTCCGGGCTTTTTGCATGCGCCGACCGCCTCGACTGGGCTCTCATGATGGTGGGATCCCTCGCTGCTGCCGCACACGGCACTGCTCTCGTTGTCTACTTGCATTATTTTGCTAAAATTATACACCTGCTACGCTTCCATGACTCTGACGTAACTCCCGATGAACTCTTTCACAAGTTCACTGAGGTACTTTTTAATTAACGCGTGTGGATTTCTTCCATGAAACCTAGTCTTACAGTTAAATTATTCTTCTCAAGTATATAACTACGTTGATTGGGTTCAACAAAAAGTTTAGAGCTTACTGTTTCACCAAGCAAGCTGGAAGGTGGAATTTTATCTTTCTTCTTAACTACTCTATGATACCTGAGAAAACATTTTAAAGTTTTCTTTCATAATTGATTTAGACGACCATGGGATGGTAAATGAGCTGTTCTGTGTCCTGGAATAAGATAGCTTGATGGTTTATATTGCTTGAGAGCTGAAATTCTAAATTGTTGTACGATTGTAGCTCGTGTTGAGAAAGAAGTCTAGTGATGTTAAAATGATGTTGTAATATTATTAGCATTCAGGCAAACCTTAAAATTTTAAGCTCTTGAGTCGAGTTGAGCTCTGCAAATTTATTTGAGGTCTAATTACTAAGTATATTAGTGGCAAAACTTTGTATTGACCATTGGGGTGTTATGCCCAAAATAAGTAAGCAAAAGTATGATGATACTGAAATCACATCAGTTTAAATTTCAAAAATATTTCAGTCTAAATTTCAGTGCGACAACATTGCCGTTTTGTGTGATTCGTGGCTGTGACATCTGAAAGGTACATGTTTGAGGAGCACTGTACTATTTCTAAAATGATTTGTAGTCACATAATTGTGGCCAAGTAGTTAAAGTAGTTTTGGTTTTCTTTTAAATAGCTTAACTTTGATGCCCAGTTAGCCTTTCTTTTTCCTTTTAGGTTTTTCATCCATTGCAAATTTATCAGTTGTTATCAACAAAAAGAAAAAGCGAAATGGTAGGGTAAGATGAGCACATTTGCCACAACATAGTTCTGCTTTTTGAGGAAATTAGATGATATCTTAGTTATTAATCTTGATATGTATGAAAATGGAAAATTTTAGGTTACAGACTTATACAGTATGTTGAGCAATTTGCTTCCAAAAGTTGCTGCTTAGACACAGTCAATAAAATTAAGTCTTTCTATAATTTCAGGCTGAAACAAGCCTAGTAAATATCATATTTGATTATACCACCGTTTAATTTTTTTTATAAAAATTATATGACTACTTTGAAATCTTTCGTCTTTGTGCTGCTGTTTGTGAAACTTGTATTTGTAAGGATTAGGCCTACCAATGCATAATATTATATCCTGCTAGGCCAACAACAATCAGTCTGATCAAAATTTGCATCTGGTCAGGTCTTGAACCAAGTTTTTCCATTTTTTGTGTGGTCACCTATTCATGTTGGGGATTTCTTTGGCCATTTGTTTTCAAATTATGGACCCTAAAACATACATTCAATTATTTTACTTTTTAAATTTTTTCTCTCTCCCTTACTTTTACACAATTATCAAGACAAAAACACTTAAAAACATACGCCAAAATTTGAAAATAAACAAAGCATTTGTCTTTCTGTTGTGACATTGTGCTCTTATACCCAAAATTCATTTAAAGAACCAAATATGAAAGGCAAAATAAGGCTTCCCAAATCCACCTCTAACTTGCTTATTGGCTCAAGTCAGAAGAAGCAATATAGAAATGGAATACAAAAAAATGACTTAGATTTGGTGGTTTCCTGAAATGATAATGTGACCTACTCATGGCTGCAAGAAGACAGAAGTAGTCCTAAGCTGTATGCAAAATGGCTGTAAGCCCTTTAAACAACTAAACAAGCATGGACGAACTATGATGTTGCGTTTGTGTATGAAATCAATATCATATTTTATTATATGATTGAAATTATTTTCTCCATCAAATATTGGAAGATATCATTCCTTCTTATTCACAAGTGTTTGCCTATAAATAGATGGTGTTTGTAGTATTGAATTTTAGAATAATAATATATGATTTAGTTCTTTAAGCACTTGTCTATGGATATAGATTGAATATCAAATCACATTATATGCTTTTGTTTTTCATTGCCTTTCTTCATTCATAAAATTTATAACATAATATGAGTGCAGGTCTTGTCCATGCATCAATTCTGCCTTCACTTTGTCACAGTAGTATGTTGAAATTGTGTATTGTTTACTTTGTCATGGCATGATGTTCATTTCATGGATATTATTCCTGACTACACTTTAATATTTTTGGCTTATCTCATAGGATAGTGCATGATTCATCATTCAGTATCTATTTCCTCTAAAAAGGATATTTAAGAGTTAAGCATAGAACTACAATGCATCCAAGATTTTCTGAAAGCCTTCATTTTGTTTAAAGTTGACTATCTTGTTAAGATTTCTGAGTTCAACTTGAAGGGAAGTGTTAGAAATCGATATCAAATTTGGTTATGAATATGAGCTGAATCAAATCAAATTATATATGTAAGGTTATACAGTTGGAGTGGTTTTCTCCACAGATTTTAGAAGATATCATTCCTTATTTATACACATGTATTTAATTTTAAATAGGTTGTCTTTGTAATCTAAAACTAAGAAAGAATAATATCTATTTTTGTCTTGTGGGCGTTTGTCCATTGACATGGGCTAAATGACTGAACCGAATTGTATTTACTTGTTCTTCATTTTCTCGAACTTTTATCATTTATAAAGTTTCAACAATTTGTGTGTGGAAGGACAAAATTCAATATCCATGTGCCTCATGGTGGCGCAAACAATGGATGGATGGTTGTTTTGGCAGCAAAGAGATGCCTGCAAAATCTCAAAATTAAGTTTACTTGTTCTTGTATTTTCTGAGAAAAATCTAATTGCAGCGGAAGATGATAGCAGGGCCTCCAATGCTTTTGGTTTTAGTTGTTAAACCAACAGCACAAGATGGGGGGAGAGTTTAGAGAGAATACGACGATCTTGTAGATTGGGTGAGGTGTCTAAATGTGGAGTTCTGTCTAGGGATGAATGTGACCTTTGTTTCTTAATTCAACTCTTAACAGTCTCTAATTTCTTAGTAGGCATGTAAGGATTCTGTGCAGACCGAATCCAACTTTTGTGAGTGTGCCTAGTGGGGCAAACCTGACCTGTTAACTGGCCTAGCCAATAGCATAATCTGCGTAGAGAAGCCCGGTGAAAAATAATAAACTTTTTCAGCTGTTAAATAAGGAAAGAAAGTGGATGCTACATTTAGATTCAGTTGGAATACATTGATATGAAGTGAATAGTATTATTTGATGAATCATAAAAAATAAAGAAGAATGCTTATTTTAATTAATCAATTTTATGAGATGTTGATTGGTGATTGGATAACAGGTATTTATATCTGCTCCTAGTTGGCCTTTTAAAAATATGACTGTTTAAAAAATTTAAGTATTTTGACTAGATGTCGAGGATGGGATGGCTGAACTTGTTCATAAACTTGTGTTGAAAATTATCTTATGAGTAGTTTATGGTCCAATTATTACCAGCTGACAATTTTTTGGAATTCCTGCAGCTTGCTTTAACTATTGTTCATATTTCTGTGGGAGTTTTTGTTTCAGCATGGATTGGTGAGTTTACATTTACTAATGTTTGCATTTCATCTGCTATTTTTCAAATTTTCTGGCTGCTATGTACCCCCCTTTTTTTTTGATTTCTTGAATTTATCTTTTGGACAACAGAGGTGTCATGTTGGATACTTACTGGGGAACGGCAGACTGCTGTGATAAGGTCAAGATATGTTCAAGTTCTACTTAGTCAAGACATGAGTTTTTTTGATACTTATGGGAATAATGGAGACATTGTGAGTCAAGTATTGAGTGATGTGTTACTCATCCAATCTGCTCTCAGTGAAAAAGTATGCCGGCTTTGTTTAATTTCTTCCTTTCAACAGTGTTTTATCTGGTTTTGCTGGTGAAAATGTTCTCTTCTATGGTCATGCATTTGATGTAACAGGTTGGAAACTATATTCATAATATGGCTACTTTCTTTGGTGGACTTGTGATCGGATTTGTCAACTGCTGGCAGATTGCCCTTATTACACTAGCCACTGGCCCTTTAATTGTTGCTGCAGGAGGAATATCAAACATCTTTCTGCATAGACTTGCTGAAAATATCCAAGATGCTTATGCTGAAGCTGCAAGCATTGCAGAGCAGGTCAGATTCTTGATCTCCTATTTGCTTGGCTGCTAGATAGGGGTTGAAATGAAAACTTACATATAATTTTGTTCCTTGAAGAAATTCCAGCTCAGTGTCTTATGGTATCATTGTTGAATCATTGATGGATATAACTTTTGACTTCTGGCTTAATTATGTTGTAGTTTGAGGAAAATGAATTTGCACCAGTCTGCTGTAGTTGTGCATGCTACAGCTATGTTTAAGTACTTTTTTTTGTACCTTGAGCAGTCTTGTCCATTATCTGTTTGGATTAGGCATTTTCCATTTATGTCAATGAATAGCTGGATTATAATATCTCCTTTTTCTGTAGAAATATACTGTAGTGCTGTCTCTTCATATAACTGGCAGGCACAATACTTTTTTATGAAGTCTTGTCATTTGTCAGTTGAGACAAGACCTTCTCTGTTGATTTCTGTAAGAGCTCTATCAATTACTGGATTCTAATATCTATTTCTGTAGTATTTCATGATGTTTTCCCTTTCATATGCCAAATATGTGAGATGAAAAAGTTCAATTAACACTTAAGGTGTGAAGATTTTAATTGAATTTTCAGAAGTAGTACAACAAGACTTCCTTTCTGATGTGAATGCATTAATCCTTTATAATAGTGGGCATTCCTTCAATTCCCACTCTGCCCTGTGCTTGTTAGTTGTCCTTTTCCATTAGGTCAGTGATGTGATTGAAAGATAAGGAACCTATTGCATGGTAAGGAGGTCCAAAGTGTTGCAAGTGATTTTTTTTTCATGGTTCGTATCTTGCAAGTGATTTTTTTACATGGTGTATCTTCAATTTAGCTTCATTTTTAAATTAATAAGAAATGTAAAGTTACACAAAAGCTTTGGTTTCTATACATGCTATACATTAAGACAGTATTTATGCTTCTTGGGCTTGTGTCTAGTGAATTCAAAGCCGCATGCACATAGTATATAGTTATATGAAGTCAAAACATTCATTGAAATTTGGATTGAATGCTATCTGTTGATATATGTAGAGTTGCAGAGAATTATGAACAAGTGTTCCATATGGATTTCCTTAATGAAAAATCTCCTTGGTTCTATGAGTCTTATGTGGAAGATTGGTGGCCTTCTGGAATATTCAATTTCACCCACTAGTTCTAATGCGAAAAAAGACAAAAAGAATTTTGGATTGAGTAAGACTCAATAGTTTGCACCCATCTATATGCTGGCTACTATATCTTGATTAGGTTTATAATATGTATTTTTTAACTTTTTCTTATTTAATTTGTTTTGCAGGCAGTTTCTTATATTAGAACCTTGTATTCCTTTACCAATGAAACCTTGGCAAAGTATTCATATGCAACTTCACTCCAAGCTACGCTTAGATATGGTATATTGATAAGTCTTGTTCAAGGGCTTGGACTTGGTTTCACATATGGACTGGCAATTTGTTCTTGTGCCTTGCAACTTTGGGTGGGAAGGTCCCTTGTTAAACATGGAAAGGCTAATGGGGGAGAAATAGTAACAGCCTTATTTGCTGTCATACTGAGTGGCCTGTAAGCAACTTTCCCACTTATAATTTTGTTCTCTAGTGTGATTTTACTTACTATTGAATGGACTTGTGTTTAATAGTGGGCTGAATCAAGCTGCAACAAACTTCTATTCTTTTGAACAAGGGAGAATTGCTGCTTACAGACTGTTTGAGATGATTAGTCGGTCTTCTTCCACTGTTAATCAAGATGGGCTTACTCTTTCTTCTGTTCAAGGAAACATAGAGTTTCGAAATGTATATTTCAGTTATCTGTCTCGCCCTGAAATTCCAATTTTGAGTGGGTTTTACCTCTCTGTGCCAGCTAAAAAGGCTGTAGCACTTGTTGGCAGAAACGGCTCTGGGAAAAGCAGTATCATACCTCTTATGGAGCGGTTTTATGATCCTACATTAGGTATCACTGCCATATCAACTTTACATTTGTCTGGATTATCTCTTTCAGCCCTTCCCTAAACTTTTCAGGTTCATAATCTTTCTGTGGCAGGAGAAGTCCTTTTGGATGGTGAAAATATAAAAAATCTGAAGCTGGAGTGGCTAAGAAGCCAAATAGGTTTAGTCACCCAGGAACCTGCCTTGCTGAGTTTGAGCATCAAAGACAACATTGCTTATGGACGGAATGTTTCTTCAGATCAAATCGAAGAAGCTGCAAAAATAGCACATGCACATGCATTTATCAGCTCTTTTGAGAAAGGATATGATACTCAGGTTTTTGCTCCTAAATGCCTACAATGGTTGTGGAATTGGTTTTGCAATGTTGAGCTGATGTGGCTATTGACAAAGTGCTGGTTTGTTACAGGTTGGCAGGGATTGTCTAACAATGACAGAGGAACAGAAAATCAAACTTTCCATTGCAAGGGCTGTGCTGTCAAACCCTTCTATTCTGCTTCTGGATGAAGTCACTGGCGGACTTGATTTTGAAGCTGAAAGATCTGTTCAGGAGGCTCTGGATCTCCTCATGTTGGGCAGGTCAACAATAATAATAGCTAGACAGCTAAGTCTTATTAAAAATGCTGATTACATTGCTGTGATGGAGGAAGGTCAACTTGTTGAAATGGGTACGCATGAAGAATTAATAAACTTGGATGGCCTTTATGCAGAGCTACTCAAATGGGAGGAAGCTACAAAGCTTCCAAGGAGGTATTTGTTGAGTGCCTAACTAATGATTCTATGGATCAAAATGACGGATCATGTCTGGATCTTTATGATAAATGAATAGAATGCTCTGTAACATTTGTGTAATTTTTAGGACCTCTTTTGAATTATTTGTGATTTATTTCTGCTTAATTGAATATTGTCATGCTAAGTATGTGCATCATGTATATTCAGGATGCCAGTCAAAACCTACAAGGGAAGTGGAACTTTTCAGATTGAAAAAGATTCTTCTGCAGGTCGCACCATCCAAGAACCATCATCTCCCAGGATGGTCAAGTCACCATCTCTCCAGAGAGTAGCTGGTCTCCACATGTTTCGGTCTGCTGATGTTACATTCAACTCACAAGAATCTCCTAAAATTCTTAGCCCACCCCCAGAAGATATGATTGAAAATGGTGTTTCCATGGATGTGACTGGTAAAGAACCCATAATAAAGCTGCAGGATAGTTTTGAGATGAAACTACCGGAGTTACCTAAGATTGATGTTCATTCTGCACAGCGACAAATGAGTACTTCAGATCCTGAATCTCCTGTTTCCCCTCTTTTGACATCTGACCCTAAAAATGAACGTTCTCATTCACAGACATTTAGCCGACCACTTAGTCCATTTGAAAGTGGCCCTGTGACTACAATACAAACAAAGGGAACCCTATCTCAAGAAGAGCCTTCCTTTTGGAGGCTCGTAGAGCTTAGCCTTGCAGAGTGGCTTTATGCTGTTTTAGGAAGCATTGGTGCTGCCATCTTTGGCTCTTTTAATCCTGTTCTTGCTTATGTTATTGCACTTATAGTAGCAGCATACTATAGAGCAGAACCTGACAGACATTTACGCCAAGAAATTGATAGGTGGTGCTTAATCATTGCTGGCATGGGAATTGTGACAGTGATTGCTAATTTTTTGCAGCACTTCTACTTCGGTATAATGGGGGAGAAAATGACTGAACGTGTTCGAAGAATGATGTTTTCTGGTATGTGATTGCTTCCTGTTAGTTTATGTTGTTCTAGTGTTATGATTCTGTCTTGTTGAATGGGTAAACCTTTATGTGATTACACAACTCCTGTAAGCTGGCGAATACACTTATCTTGGATTCCTTTTTCAACAGCAATGCTTCGGAATGAAGTTGGATGGTTTGATGAGGAGGAGAACAGTGCTGATAACCTCTCTATGCGCTTGGCTAATGATGCTACTTTTGTGAGAGCTGCTTTTAGCAACCGCCTTTCAATATTCATACAAGACAGTGCAGCTATTGTAGTTGCTGTTCTCATTGGGATGTTTCTTCAATGGCGATTGGCACTTGTGGCCTTAGCTACTGTGCCTGTTCTGATGCTTTCTGCCATAGCACAGGTATGCACCAAGTGTATCATTTTTGTAGCATACGGATCCCCATCTGCTTGAATTGCGACATGCGCTTTTGCTTCCTTCCACTACAAAATCAGAAATTAGTTTTATTTTATAATGTTAAATAGAATGTGTTAGAAAATAATTGAGAATATTTAGTTTGATATTTTACATATTTTGTTTCCTATTTCATAGGACTAGTATTTATGTTAACTTAGGTGTTATATTTAGTATTCTTGCAATAGACCCATACAATAAATTAGGACAATTCTCTAGTGATAAATTGTGCAATAATTCTCCTAGTCCTTCTAACAATGGTATCAGAATTGGTTTTGATCCCCTTTTTTCATGTTTTCTACCAAAGGGAAAAAATCTACTATCTTTTGCCTCAAAACCTAATAGTTCCTCCTGCCAACCAATTGCTGCTGATGAAAACCAGCTCACTGTGTGCCCCACCTTGGCATCATAACCGTCACCGATAAAACAGCCAAAATTGGCGATGTTGGCAAGCCTAAATCTTTCTACAATAAACCCTCTCAGCTGTCAGCCATCAACAGTCTGTCACCCTCTTCCACCCTCTTCCAATGTGCATGTGCGGGCATTCTCTTAGGCGCTTCCGTAAAACTTTAAATTCCCAAATCAAAACAAAAAACCCTAGTTGCTTAGCTACTACCGTTTGAAATCTATAGTGCATCCACCATCTTTCTCTAGTCATTTGTGGCCACTGCCTTCAACCCAAATCTACTCTCCTTGCTGGCTATCTACAGTTTGTCTGGCTATTTTGGGGGCTAGGTAGTATATATTTTGCTATTTCTGGTTGTCTATTACTACTGGCTATCTAAGGCTCCAATTTGGTCTTTCAAATTGAACATTTTAACACAACTTCACGTTCAACTTAAAGGGTAGTGAGAATATTTTAGAATATTTAGTTTGGTATTTTCACATATTATGTTATCTAGTATAGGTTTAAAATATTTTATTTTCTATTGCATAGAAGTAGTATTTATTTTAACTTGGTATTATATTTGGTATTCTTATACTAAATTGGGACAATTCTCTAGTAATAAAGTGTGCAATAATTTTTCCGATCCTTCTAACAGAGTCATATTCAGTGCATTTTATTGCAGGTGGTGTTAACTGCTGTTTGAAATTATATTTAAGACATCTAGAGTAATATTGAAATCCACAAGTTACTGTTATATGAGGCTGCTGTTTAAAACGAGTTGAATTGCTTGGATTTGCTCTATATTTTCTCCATGCACAACTGGTGTTACCTCCATGGCGGATTAGAGTTAACCTTTATGGAGAAGTAAGAGTGTTCCATGTATGGGTGGGCGTGTGAAGGCATAGAATTAACAGATTAGGGTGATAGTGCTTTACAAACTACTTATGATCAATGTAATGTTCCTCAATGTTACTGAGGATGTTTTGTTTAGTTTGACTTTTGTTAAGAAAAATCAAAGTTCTTTTATGTCAAAAAGTGCCCTTTATCAACATGTTCATTTAAGTAGAAATTCTCTACTGATAATATTGGATTATAGTTTTATGTAAACGTTAGGATGAAAGGCGGAATGCTTGATTTAGGACTTGATGTAAACTAATTAAATAGATTGAAGAGAAGCATATGTGGTCGTCTAATTGAATGTTATTGATTATTGGAAATAATACATGAAATTTGAAACAAATAAAAATGAGATAAACAGACATTTGCTAGACTGAAGGATAATCATTTATCATTTTCACCTGGAAATATAACTGTAATGCCAGTGTGATATTGCAGAAAAACATCTGAAAGGCAAATTAGTGAGACGTGCTTTTGATGTAATCTGTCTTCATGCTATACTACAATATTTTATAATCAGCATAATAATTTACTTATTTTCCTTGAAGCTTAACAAAATTTCCACCATGTTTATACAGAAATTATGGCTCGCTGGATTTTCAAAGGGCATCCAGGAGATGCATAGGAAGGCATCATTAGTCTTGGAAGATGCTGTAAGAAATATTTATACTGTTGTGGCATTTTGTTCTGGAAACAAGATAATGGAGCTCTACAGATTACAACTCAGCAAAATATTTAAGAAAAGCTTTCTCCAAGGAATGGCAATTGGTTTCGCATTTGGCTTTTCTCAGTTTCTTCTTTTTGCTTGCAATGCTCTTCTCCTCTGGTATACTGCTCTTTCTGTGAAGAATGGGCACTCTCATTTGGCTACAGCTATAAAGGAGTACATGGTATTCTCTTTTGCAACATTTGCACTGGTTGAACCTTTTGGTTTGGCTCCCTATATTCTTAAAAGAAGAAAGTCTTTGAAATCGGTCTTTGAAATAATCGATCGAACCCCTAAGATTGACCCAGATGATAATTCAGCCTTGAAACCACTGAATGTTTATGGAAGCATTGAATTAAAAAATGTTGACTTTTCCTATCCAACTCGGCCTGAAGTCTTGATTCTCAGCAATTTCAGTCTCAAGGTTAATGGGGGGCAAACTGTAGCAGTGGTTGGTGTTTCAGGGTCTGGAAAGAGTACCATTATATCTTTGATGGAAAGATTTTATGATCCTCTGGCTGGTCAGCTGTTGCTTGATGGGCGAGATTTGAAATCTTACGACTTGAGATGGTTGAGGAGCCACTTGGGTCTTGTTCAGCAGGAGCCAATCATATTTTCAACAACCGTAAGGGAAAATATCATATATGCGAGGCATAATGCAAGTGAAGGAGAGATGAAAGAAGCTGCAAGAATAGCAAATGCTCATCATTTCATTAGCAGCTTGCCTCACGGTTATGACACACATGTTGGAATGAGGGGTGTCGATTTGACTCCTGGACAAAAGCAAAGAATTGCGATAGCTAGGGTGATTTTAAAGAATGCTCCTATTTTATTGTTGGATGAAGCTAGCTCATCCATTGAATCTGAGTCAAGCCGGGTGGTGCAGGAAGCTCTGGACACTCTAGTTATAGGTAACAAAACCACCATTCTCATAGCACATCGAGCAGCTATGATGAGGCATGTTGACAATATAGTTGTACTTAATGGTGGGCGAATTGTGGAGGAAGGCACACATGACACGCTGATGGCAAAAGACAGTTTATATGTCCGCTTAATGCAACCTCACTTTGGTAAGGTGATGCGCCAACATAGGCTTGTTCGATGAGCTATATGATGTTCTCTGATGGTTTTGTGGTTCTGGTTCGTTTCCACCATGCCATTCAACGTGTCTCATGAACTCAATGGTATGGCCAAAGCTTTGGACTTCGGATGGTTTGTATGTGCTGCTGGCAAGAGGCCCCCTGTTAGCATATCTGAAACGTGCTTGACGAGGAAAGTAGAATTTACTGATTTTGATATCTTGTGAGGATGAGTACATTTTAGATGCATATTCTTTTGCAGGTAGCAGTTAAGTTAGGATTTTCACCTGGTTCTCCATGGTGTATTGATCTGTTGGTCATGGAATAGAACTAGCTTAGCAGTGACTTGGCGGTTGTATTGGCTTTCTTTGTCTTGCTCCTATGCGTGTTATGAAGTGGAGGTCGATCGGCCTGGGTTAGCCTCACTTTTGTACCGTATAGATGCTGTACATTTTTCATCCATGTGAGAAATCTACCAACTGTAAAAGAAGGCTTCTTTGTAATCTATTTGTATAGATGAGATCAGAGCTCCTGTTTGGACTTGTCTTGGCCAGGAGCCTTCAGTTGTGGGCTTTTTTCCTTCCTGTCTGGGCACGAGCATCTTCTCCCATTTGGGCATCCCAAGTGGTGTGCTCGCTTCCAATATTTTGGTTTTCCATTAAAAAATTGTCACAGTTTGTTTAGGCAGTCGCGTCATGACATGCTTGTTGCTCCCTCCCATATTCGCTCTCAAAAATGTAGTCATCCCTGTCTCCACGAGCTTCTTATCCATTCTCATTGAGTTACGGTGGGGGGTTAAATCTAAATAAAAAAACTCACATTGGGTTTAAGGATAATTTAGGGATAATCACGTTGGAACTGATGATTTTGCCACAACAAGGTGACTCTTAAAAATGTATGATAAATATCGAGAAAGTCCGATAGTGTTGAAGAAACTAAATGAAGGTCTTTTTTAGGTTGTTTCTTGTCTGTTTATGGATTCAACGGCAGTTCAAGCGGTTGCTTTATTGGAGAATTTCTAGATCTATACTTATTTTCAAATTTTTGAAGTAATTCGTTGATTATTACACCTTTATTTTCAAATCTTTGAAATATTTCGTTGATTATTACACCTTTCCTCCGTAAGCCTTTTCTCATTATCCCAAATTGCTTTGTCTAACTTGGTTCAACATGATGACTTTCGTGCGTCATTGAATTTTTAAATTGAGAATAATTATAACTTTTTTTTTTTTTTTAAGTCTAGAATAATTACATATAACTCTGGGCTTTGCAAAATTACATCTCTCTTTTATTGTATGAAATGATCATTCTATCTATGAACAAAAACACAATAAAAATAAAAATGGCTAAAACATTCAATTTGGGAAATGCTTATTTTACCCCCATTCTTTCAAAATGACCTAGGGGGATCTTTGAAAAAAATTTTAAAGAATAAAATGTGAAATGGAAATTAAAAAATAAATTATTTTCAGAAAATATAAAATATATATATTTTCTACAAAGCATAAAGCTTAAAAATTATAAGTTTTATATAATAATACACTTTTATATTGTACATTTTTGAAAATATAAATTTTGTTGAAATTTAAATTTTAAAATTTGTATTTCTTATTATCAAATTTTTATATTTATTGAGAAAATATTTAGGTATGCCTTATAATTTTTCTGGTCTATAAGTTAAAAATATAAAAGTAAAAGTTTTATATTTTTATAAAAGATATCTTTCTAAATGTTTTATAAATTTCAAAAAATATATATTAGTAGATATTTTGAATTAATATTTTTAAAATTTTATTTAATTAAAACATTTATTATATAACACATAATTATTAAAATATCTATTATTATTTTCAAATTATATATTTGAAAAAAAATAACAAATTTTGAATTTTAAAATTTTTATAAAATAGAAAACTTTATTTTTTAATCATTTTTAGGAAAGTTTAAATTTGAAATTTGAAATTTATTTCTATGGGTTAGAAACTAAAATTTCTATGCTCTTATAAAGATTTCTATTTTCTAAAGACTATAAAATTCAAAATTTGTTATTACAATTTAGAATATCTTCTAATAAAGATATTATAATTTATTTTGTAAAATATATAAAATATTTTAAAAAATAACTCTTATAAAATATATACAAATAAATATTTTTCCTTTATTTTTGTCTTTTTCTTTTTGTTTTTTGTTTTTCTTCTTCTTTCTCATTTCATCATCATTTTTTTAAAAAAAAATCTGAATTCCCAAAAACTTTAAAATTTGGGTCTGTCTCATCCTCTATTCAAAAACAGCCTATTCAGCTCAACAAAAAAGAATTGAAAAATCTCATTTTTAAACCTTATTTAGTTTTTAAAAGTTCTGTTAAAAATATTCAATAGAGTAAGACTGACTCTCAAAATCAATTTTCAAAAATTTCAACTAGTGATTCAAATATCGTCCTTGAGACACCAACATTATTAACATATAAACAAAAAAAATATAAAAAGTATGCATAAATATTTTCTCAAAAAATATAAGAAATACAAATTTAAAAATTTAAATTTGATGAAAACTTATAGTTTAAAAAATATTAAATATAAAAATTTATTATTTTAAAAAGTTTTAAAAAATTTAAGCTATATATTTTTTAGAAAATATGAAATATTTTATATTTTTTGAAAAAAATTATTTATTAAATTCTATTTGATACAAAATCTTAAATGTCGAAAAAATAAAAAAATTCAGAAAACAAAGTTTGAAATATTTTAAATTTTAAAACGTGCTTTTTTCACAAGTTTTCATAATTATGACACAAGCTTACTTCTAACTTTCATTTTCATTACAATTACATCATTTTGGTAACGACAAACATAAAAGACATTTTTGTCAGAAAATGTTACTCGATCGTTCCAAAAGTCAAGTAAGAGTAAAATTAGATTCTCGCTTATATCTTTGCTAACGTCATCAATTTCCAACATCTCACTAACCAGATGAGTTTGAGTGTCAATTAGAAATATAATTGACGAGATTTATACCTAATTTCTCAAACTCGAAGGAGTTTGTCCATAATTGAGTTAACTCATTGAAGAAGATGTCGATGCCTTAATCAACTGAACACACTATCACCAGAGAGGAGTCATGACTCAAACCCCATCCCAAACCATTTAAACTAGCACCTTATCGACATGCATTTTGCAGCCCTACAATTTATTTCTTTGCTTCTCATACCTGGGCAAATATTTGAGATTAAAGGAAAATTATATATAGGCTCCAATACTGATTTAAGGGACAAGATTATAAACAAAATGCATACATCTAGTGTTGGCGGCTACTCTGGCGTTCAAGGGACTTACCAAAGGTTGAAAACAGTTCTTCACTGGCCAGGCAAAGAGCAGAATTGAGGACCAAGGTTTTGTAACATTATACATGCCAAAGGTGTAAACATGACCACTTAAAGAATCCAAGTTATCAACGGCTCCTTCCTGTTTCAGATCAGTCATGGTCTCATTTAACAATGAACTTTATAGAGAGGTTACTGAATTCTAATCGGAAAGATGCTAAATGGGAGGTAATGGATCAATTTACCAAGTTCATTTTACGGTCATTTCTCACCCTATCAATGCTTTTACTATTGCTCAATTGTTTCTAGATAATGTCTACAAATTGCACAGGTCACCAATCACCAATTACCATAGCAATAGATAGAATCAGGTGTTTATCAGCCACTTTTGGCAAGAGCTACTCAAGATTTTGGGAGTAAAGCATTAATTAAGTAATGTATATCATCCACAAATGGACGGGCAAACAGAAAGACGTAATCCATGTCTTGAGACCTATTTCAGATGTATAATGGGAGAGAATCCAAGGAAATGGCCTTCAGGGGTTTCAAAGGCTAAATGGTGATGCAACACTAATTATCACACAACCATGGGGAGGACTGTGGTTTAGGCGTTATATGGATATACACCAATTTAGATGGGATTTGGAGCTTATTTCCCTCAAACATTGGTAGGAAGCTGAGCCGATGGTACGGGAAAGGCAACTTATGGTGCAAAGGCTCCAACAATTATTGACACAAGTACAAAATTGACTGAAATAACAAGCTGACAGAAATAGAAGTGAATAGAGTTTCAAATTGGTGATTGGGAGCTTTTGAAGATCAGACCTTATAAGCAGCGTTCCTTGAATAAAAGCTTACTTTGGAAGTTGAGTCCCAAACATGTTGGTACATTTGAAGTTGTAAAAAGGGTTCGTGCAGCAGTGGAGGCCAAGCTTCATCCCATGTTTCATGTGTGGTTACTGAAAGGAAAGGTGGGACGCACAAACCCAGTGATTGCAGAACTCCCTTCTATGGATGAAGAGGGACGAATTATGTTAGAACCAATTGTGTTGTTGGAAAAGTGCCTGGTCAAGAGGAACAATACTGGGGTTCCCAAAGTATTGGTTTAATGGGCGCATTTGCCCACGGAGGAGGCTACATGGGAGGATTGGAGCACTTTTGGCTTTTGTACTCAATTCCCTCACATGCAGAGTTGACGGCAAGTCAGAAAAAAGGGCAGCCGAAAATTGTGTTGAAAAAAAAAAAAAAACGAAAAAACTTACTAGTAGAGTAAGAATAGCACAAGTGCAGTTTCATGTAGACTGGGGGAGAATGTAACGGCATTGTTGGTGCTGTACATGGCTTTTGTACAAACTGCCTTGCTTGGTTTAGAAAGAACACTGTGCAGAATAGATGAATGAACATTATCTCTTCTTCCCTGTTTCCTCTGCCGCAGCTTCTCTTCTCTCTTAGAATCCCTATTTTCTGCCGTTGATTTTGTGTGCAGCTGCTGTGTTCTATAAAAAAGTCATTGGAGAAATTGATTCTTATATGAGAGAAATGAATGTGAGATAGTGGGAGCTGTCGTCTCATATAAGAAATTGATTCTCATATGAGACCGGGACTGACACTCTATAAGATACTGATCGCCAGGGCATTTAGATCTCCAGCACTCTAAAGGAGTCAGCCACCACTTTAAGCTGGTTCCGGAATTTTCTCCACCGTCTTTCATTGGCTCCAACAATCAATGTGTAGTATCTTCCTGTAGAAACACAAACAGTATTAAGGAGAGTTAAATGTTAATCCTAGTTTTCTTTATAAAAATAATTGGTAGTAAGCTTTTCACAACCAACAAATTAACAGTTTTATAGAGCCTGAAGGATTTAGTGGGGAGGAGTATTTCGTGTCTAACATATATGAGGTTTAGGTTTGATTTTCAGCTCCTCATTTCACCGGTTAAATTCATAACAAGTACATGTAATGAAAAACAAGCTATGGGAAGTATAATCCACTAATAGATTTGTAACGTCCAGATCTTTATAAAACTCTTAACCTGGTTACCAATAAATTGGAAGAGAGCTCTAAATGAATCAAAGCAACGAACTGGAAACATCTCGTACTCATTCTTGCTTATTGCTGATACTGGTCAGCTTAAGTTTTACCTCTGCGCTGGCTTAAATTTGTCTAGCCAAAAAATTGCAAATTTTTCCAATAAAAGAATTTTGTAGGCATACACACAAGTTCCAGATAGATTTTAACTTTGAGCAAATACTGAATGTGAGGAATATTAATGTGATGGCACAGTTATCATACCATTTCCAATTGCTATTGTTGCAAAAGCTGCTCGGGCAAAATTTGGAGATGTGAGTATATATTCAAATGTGCAGTAGTTTCTACCATCAATGTTTCGCTGCATTCAGAAGATTGATCTGGATCAAATGACTTTAATGTCCTACGACTATATTAGCACAATAAGAACACAGGTAAACATAAAAAAATGGGTTAAAATGCAATTCCTCCTCCCGTGTGGAACTTATAGTGAAAAAAAAAACATAGAAAAAAGCACAAAAAATTTTCTTTAAGCTTTGCAAAACAGAGAAAAAAACTCCTTTTAGCAAGTAGTGTGCAGTTGTTGCGTGACACAATTTTCTTTAGTTTTTAATTGTAAAGTGACCTTTTTTTTTTTTGCTCTTATATACAGATAGTTGGATTTTACATGGTACATATTAACGTTGTTGATCTCAATAAAATAAATCAAATGCTCATGCTTTATCTCATTTACCTTAATTATCCACATCTAACATAGAAATTAATGTCCATATCTAATTTATTTTAATAATAGTTCAAAGCTAATGCATGATATATATGTGTTTATATACGTTACAATATTTATATTTGTATTTCATTTATATATGACATTATAAACACACGCACACACACATATATATAACAAATGCATATATACATTTATAATTTTGATACACTGATGTGTGTGTGTGTGTGTGCGCGTGCGCGCGTATAGAGAGACGTGAGTGTTGGCAAAGAAGCGTTGTCTGGTTGAGGATGAATGACTATTCCATCACTGTTTTAGTCAATTCCTTGAGACACTGTGGTTCCTGACCAGTTTTACCACCACTTTATTGTTCCTTTCTTTCTCTTCTAAGTAATAGCACTGGGTTTGGTTCAAGGATTTCAGAAAGGAAAGAAAATCCCAGGGAAAACAAGCTTCAGTGTTGGATAGATAAGGAAAATGTTAAGGGTGCATTTGGATTGATGAATTTGAAGGGATAAATTTCAATTTCATAGTAATAAATCCATCATACTTGTTTGGATGGCAATGAACTTCAAATGCTTAATTTCTCTTATTAAACTATATGTTTAGTTGTTGAGATGGATTTGAAATTATTTTTATTTTGAATCATTTGAAATCCTTTATTTCAAATCCTTTCTCCAAATTCAAATCTTTCTATCCAAATGGAGCCCAAGAGGAGAAAAGTTGAAGGAAAATGTGATATCAATAAATGGGAAAACATAAATAGGTGTTTTGATGTTCTTTTACATTGTTTTTTTTTAACACTTATGATATCATAGGGATCGAATCGTATTCTACCCATAAAAGATATAATAAAGCGGGGTCCAATATAGAGTAACAGGTCTAAGAAACACAGCAAATGTACAGAGGGAGATCATAGAAAGGTAAATTACCTCTTGCATGTCCAATATATCTGCCACTTGAGTCGGTGCTGAGTAAACATTATTTACAAGATTCTCAACAACCTTTCAGCAGAAATAAAATTTTATTACAGAATTTGACTTAGATCCTTGAGAAAAATTAAAATGCATAAATAATGGTGTTTACCTCATCCATTGGTCCCAAATCATGGATATCAGTTTTATCCGTTGGTATAAAACTCAATCTTACATTTTGCAGTTGCAAATGTCTGTCCTTGAATGCTGAATCATGACCTGTAAAGTCAAATTCCTGTAGCAGAAGTTACAGCGTTAAGGAGGATTAGAAACATCTTTTTGCTACCGAACTCAGCTGCTAGTAGAACTTACTCTCCAATCTGAAGGATAATAATATGAATAACCATCAACTTTGTCAACAAAAATTTCAAAATTATCTGGTTTTCCTGCATGACAAAACAAAAGGTTTAGTTTCAGAAACTAGCAACACGTGAATAGCATGAAATGTGGTTCAAACCATGGAGTGATTTTAGAACAATAGAGAATCCGTTTTGATGATGTTTGGAATCATGCATGTCAAGAGAAACCATGCTGAAAAGATAATATATATATTTATATTACCAATTCAACGGTTGACAGAATAGAAGCTACTTAATTTTTATTTAACATGTTCTTGAAGATATTACGGAAGAAGTATTACATAACAAACGACTGGTACCTTCGGCTAGAAGGGACCTTGAAGGGAATGAATTCATAGTCAGAGTTCCTATTCCAAGTACAAGTGCCCTTCTACAGATTCCAGGAACAGTACAATGAGCTGCTACGAAGGTTAACAAACAGTTATTCATAAACTGTAGTATTAAGCTGTAAAATTTTAAGCATAGTCTGTAACAAAGAATTATAAATGCATCCTGATAGCCATGAATTATACTCTTATGGATATATATATCAAGAATTTATCTTGTCTAAAAATTTGAATATAAGACATAACACTTTTCTCAACCATTATACCTTCTTGCTGCAGGTATAGCACAACCACAAATAGTACAAGGTCACGCAGACTTTCAGAGAGAGAATAGAAAAAATTCTTGACTGCCACTTGTTCAAAACTACAAATATATTTCATTTGCAAGAACAAAGTAGGTTCTCAATTCCAAGTCCCAACAACAACTAAAGCTCTTGAAACCTCATAGCTGGCTTAACCATCAAAGGGCCGAACGGGAACCTACTATTACCTATAATTGCCTTACTGTGTTTGTGTCGGAAGCACACTTAAGATTTCAAACACATTTTAAAATCCAAAGTTTTTCCAGTCTCAGACATTATCTTGAGACACCCCGACAGCAAAAGCCTATTCGCATCTCTTCCCATGAATCTTCGACTGGATTTTTCATCACTTGTTGTTCTGAAGACTTAACTGGAAGCATTCAAATGCAGAATATTACCAACTAAACCATCTCCTTATCTGTAGTGCCTCTAGAATATTGATTTGCAACCACCTCATAGAAACTTTAGTAGCATGTTATGATTTGACAATAGCCCAGCAAATGACTACCACCATTCTATCCCATAAATATATTTCCCTCAATTTGTTTTCTAGGCTAAGGAAAAAATTTAAAGCATAAACATTATCTGAACACGACTCCAGATATCCGTAAATGAATGAGTTAGTTGTCCCTAGTTACACAATGATACACACACGCTCAAAATTTTTGAACTAAAATTGCCGCATCAGACTAATAAAACAGTCATGTGAGATTAATATCATGACGATTTATACAGAAAACATCCCACATTCATCGTGCTTAAACAATTCCAACAAAAACCGTAATCTGAATCGATCAAAAGGCAGAGGAAACAAGGAGCGAATATCAATTCACACTTTTCTGCTCGCCAGAATAGGCCCTCGTCGAGCACTTGGCAATCCTATTCTCGTGTAAAGAAACTGCAGCAGACTCTGCTGGGCTCGTCCAACTGCGCACGCCTAACTGATGAAAAAATTGAACAAGCTTAAATTGCAGTAAAATGATTAACAGATATACGAGATTTCATACGTGAACAATTGCGATTACCTTTCCTGATAAGGGCTTCGAAATGAAGCGAAGTGAGAGTGGTGAAATTGCCATGCTGAAGGGTGAAGACCAGCAGCCGAGGCTTGTGGCTTTTGTCTACCTTGTTATGGATTAGTGCACCTTCTGATTGGCCAATACAGCATTGGTGGGTCTGGGATTTTTGCGTTAATTACAAGTGCCTCCGCATTAAATAGTATAATTACGAACTACGTCCTTCTACTTTTGAAATTTACAAAAACGTTTAAAGTTTGATATTTATGTAATAATTTGTAGATGCACATTAGAGATGCTACAACGTATGCATAAAATAATTTATTAAAACATCTAATGGCATTTAAGTTGTATAAATAATTTGAAATGGCAACTCGTACATAATAGATATGTGCATATAAAATTTAAATATATAAATTATCCTTTACACATGTAAAGTTGTGTTTTTGTTATAAGAATATTTTATATTCATGATTTATTTTATAACTTATCATTTAACAAAAATCATTTATTTTAAATATAATATATTTGTGTAATTTTATTAATAATAATAAAATAAAAATTATTATATTATGTAATAAAATGTATACAAAATGAGGAAAAAGAAATTCTAAAGAAAAATAAAAAGGAAGAAATAAAATATATAAAGTTTAATTAGAAAAGATTAAGAAAGATTAAATAGAGAAAAAGGAGAAAAATGAAAAATGAATAAAAGAGAGGTATTTTAGTATTTCTACATTAAATATTAAAAGAATGTTACTTCAAGGAATTTAGCCATAACTAGTAATTGTTGATTAGAGTGAGTATTTTAAAAAATCTATTTAACGATCAAAAATAGTAATTTTTGGAGCTAGACCATAATAAATAATACCAGCGAAAGATGCACACTTTACTTACGTAGAAATTTATTTATAAATTATAAATTTATTATTTTAAATTAAATATAATTGTCTAAAATTAAAAAGTAGATATGATATTTAAAATTAAGAAATATTAAAAATTTTAAAAAAGAATAAATTTTGAGCGAACACGCAAATAAAAATAATAAATAAAATAAAAGAGAAAAATATAACAGGAATAAAGATGATTGTATAGTTTTAAATTATGTAAAAATTATTTAAAGTAAAAAATAAAGAAACATAAAAACAATTTGAAAAGAGAAAACTTGATAAAAAAGCATAAATAAAAATTATTTTTTTTAAAAAAAGTATAAATGTCAAACATGAAAAAATGAAGGAAGAAAAAATTTAAAATAAAATAAAAAAAGCAAAATATGTATATTAAAATCTTTTGAAAAAAATGAAAAGTTACATCAGAAACTGCTAAGTGAAGAAATTATTGAAACAATTAGTACATGATTGAAGCAGTTACTAGGATTTATCATTTAGACATAATTTTACTAGTTTAAGTTTTAAAATTCTTTCCATTATTGAGAAGCAAAATGATATTTTGGTAAATAAATTTTATGCTTTTGTTTATTCATATATACGCGATACTCATTAATACATTTTGAATTATATCATTTATTTGCTAGAATTAATATACCAAATATTGTAAAAAAAAAAAAAGTTGCATTACATCAACCCATGAGATTTGCCCAAATTATAAATTATATCCAACTTCCTCTTGATTGAGTGAAATTTTTGAATAAAACACCAAAAGTATATATGGATCGCAAATTTAACTAAAATTTGCGAATGATAATACCCTTTAATTTTATTGTAATATGACCTTAATACCCGAATGACTTATATGAAATATATATACTATTATTTTAGACTAAATTGTAATACTTATAATAATTTAACAATACGTGCAATAGATTTAGAGCCGAAATATTTATTTGTATATCTATATAATATTTATAAAAATGTAGCGAGATTCAATTTTTCTTTAATTTGTCATTGAATAAATTTGGTTGAATTGATAAATTATATTGAATAATAAAATTTGCAAATTTACTCTATTATTTAGAGAATTGGGTTTCTTTTCAATAATGAACTAAAGAAGTAAACTCTAGTTTGAAAACCAAACATTGGTTGCAAAACCAGAATTTATTTTTTGGTTTTGTTTTGTTTTTACATTGATTTATCATTATAGAGACCAATTTTGTTATTATAAATTAATTAATAGTTAATAAAATATCGTAGTGCTAAATAAATTTAATTTAAAGTTGATTTTTCTTGATTTTAACTCCTTTTTATTTTTTGAATGGTGAGTATTAATTTTCTTCATTAATTTAAAATTGACAATCTAAACACACAACACAGCTCTTCTAGTATTAATCTAAACACATACCCTTTTTTGCATATATAATTAATTTTATGCTATGAATTATGAATATTGCAAACATAATCAATTTTTTTCTTAACTTTGACTTTAATAGATTACATTTAATTGTGTAATACATATTTAAAAGCATTACACCTAAAATCAATCAATGGTTTTATTTGATGTTTTTTTTAGTTGAATAATTTAGAAAAACAAATAAAGAATTTCAGTTTCAAAATTTTGATTTAAAATATATATTTTCATCATATAATTTTGATTTATTAAATGTTAAATATATATATATGATTTTTTTGTTATTAAAGTTAATTTATCCACCCAACAATCTTACTCTATTATTTCTAATAATTTAGAATCTTTAAATATTGTATACAAAAATAATTTTGAGATTTACTAATTGAAACCCTAAATACGTAATTAAGAGAGTTCAACCACTTATCATATCTTAAACTCAGTTGTGGTAATTCATTTTAAAACCCAAATTAAAATTTTTAAACACTTAAAATATCGTAATTAAACTTGCATTCTATGTTTCTAGAAATTATTTTCACACAATTTAGTTGTTATGCCCCCCACCATATATGACTTTTGTAAATAAAAATAAATATTTCATTAAATATTTTGTAGACATATAAATAAATATTGGTGTTATTTTATTGCATACATTGTTCAGTCATCATAAATATTACAATTTAATCAATTACAATAATATATATTACATATAATTCTTTAGAATATTAGCATTATATAAATTTTCAACAGAACTCTAAAAAAAGTGTTCTGTTGTAATTATTTTCACACGACTAATGGTAATTTTTTTAATCTAAAGAAGATTAGATGCAGTTTAAACAAATACCAGGGGTCAAAACGCAATTCTCCCTAAAAAATTTATACTATCTTTAATATTCAATATTGACCAAGCATGAAAGGTCTTGTTCATTTAATTTGTGAGCATGATAATCCGTATTTAATGAAATAATGACGCAATAATTTTCTTCAAATTTTTTCATCTTTTTGTCTCACATTTTTTTTTTTTGGTATTTATATTAAAAAAATACATACTATATTATATTTGTGTAAATGTAAAAACAAACATGTGGCGAGCGTTTGGCTATGTTTCTTTTCAAATTTTGAACCTTTAAAATACATATTTAAATATTATATCTATATATTTTTTATTTTTTTTAATCTTTTTTCTATGCTATTCTTAACGTAAAAACGCAAGCACTAAAATTTGACACAAACATGGTCTTGATCGACACGCGCTAGCTTCATTATCTTAGTTCCTAGTCTTCACTCTCGGAGCTCTGTCGAGGCGAGAATTTCGCAAACACCGCGCGCTCAAGATCCGGCTATGGCTGTGGAAGTCGGCGTCAAGGCTGCTGCAGGGCCTCCCGACATTCTGGGCGGCTGTAATTTTACTCTCCTTCTTGTGATTGATCACAACCATAAATGTACGCAACTACCTGTACGATTGATCTTGGGTTTTAGTTTTTGTATTTTTTTCCGCCGTAATTTCTTGTAATTTTCAGGCTCGTTCTGCCTAAGGTTTCTCGTGACTTTGGAAGAGAAGAAGGTCCCTTACAAGCTGCATTTGATAAACATTGACCACAAGCCCCAGTGGCAATACATTTGATGAACACTGACCAAAAGCCTCAATAGTAATATACTAAATGCTACAGGGCTTCAGTTGTAGCTTTAGGTCTCATTTGTTCTTTTCACTTCTTTGGTGTTGGCTATGAGAATGATTTGCCTTTTTCGATGAAATTTTTAGGTTCTTGCAAGTGAACTCAGAGGAGGAAGATTCCGGTGATAAAATTTGATGACAAATGGATTGCCGACTCTGATGTGATTATTGGAATTGTCGAGGAGAAATGCCTGAACCCTTCTGTCTCCTCCTTCCGAAGTCTCATCTGTGTGTGAAATCACACTTTCCTTTTCCTCCTCATTCTTATAATCATCACTGTGTTCTTTGGGGGGTGAGTAGTAAACTATTTACGGAGCTCTTGCTGATGGAATCAAACATCTTGTTAGATTTGTGACGTCAATGCGCGGTTGTCGTGTTGAGCTTTATTTTTATGATACAAAATAATGACAATTGAGAATTGTTTCGACAAGGTTTTATGTTGATGCTCTTGCAAGTCTTAATTATGCAACTGTCTTCATTTAGCACCTTTGTGAACACTTTTTGAAATTTCTTTTCAGCTTCTTGTTAGAATTTGGATGTGTAGAATTTTTTTTCTTGTTTTTGTTGCCATACCTTTTGACTATGGCAATCGCAGTTGATATAGATTGTTGCCTCTGAATTGTTGCGAAGGACCCAGGGTTGGGGAAAGCAAACTAGTTAATTCCTATGCATCAGTATTCCATGAAATGAATTAATTCCATTAAAAACTTTCAAAATAATTCTATGAGTGTTGGCATGGATGGGTAACATCTGTCTCACACAAAAACGAAAAATTCAACTTCACACGCAGGAACTAAGCGTGCAGGACACTGCTTGGGCACACTGAGGCCCTTTTTAGTATGTTCAATTCTGTGGAAGATTACAAAATATGATAACAGACTTAAAATAGTTGGATTTGTTTTCTCTTATTATTTTATTCTTTCTTCTCTTAAAGAATTACCTCATTGCATTCTATTAAATCTAATCATCATTGAGAGGTGTCAGTTTGCCTTTACACTTGTTTATACTAAGCTCATGTGTTAGTGATCTTTGTTTTCCTAAGTTGTGCGATTCTTTTGTTGTAAACTCTCGCTTGGCTCTGTTTTCTGTTCTATCAAAATGAAAGATAAGGAGCCTGTAGCTACGCTGGTATGCAAAAAAGAGTTGATGTTTCTGGGGCTGTGTTTTGATGTACCTTTATGGTTGATGATTTGTTTAATTGGCATAAAATATTTCCAGACATGTGGAAATCATTTCTTAAGATTGCCATCTTTTCTTATATTTGTTTAACGTGACACAACAATATGTCTGGGGTGGATGTCTGTAAAGAAAGTGATAGTAGTTTTCTTTTTTTTCCCCTTATCTTTTCCCATAGGAGTATATGCTGTAATACTTGTTTCTTATCTTCCTTCATCTTTTAAAACAGGTGCTCCAAATTATTTCCTTTTGTGAAGTTCTTGAAGATCTAAGATCCTACTGATGGAACTGAACAAGCATTGCTTGATGAATTAAAGGCATTGGATGAGCACTTGAAAGCTAAGGTGTTAACTTCTGTAACAAGTGTTCTAGAAATTAAATTCAAGAAAAAAGTGTGTGTGTGTGTGTGTGTGTGTGTCTGTGTTGGGTAAGTAAGCATTTTCGACATTTCTGATGAAATTTTCTTTATTCAGTGTGAATGGGGACGGTATGTCAATGGAGAAAATATTTGTGCTGTTGATTTGAATTTGGCACCTAAGCTTTGCCATCTTGATGTGGCTCTTGGTCATTTTAAGGGTTGGACTGTACCGGAGACCTTGACTCATGTTCACAAATACATGAAGGTATATTTCATTTTAAATCTCTTTCCTTTTTGGCTTCTATAGTTTCATCGTGTTGTTCATGAATATTCATAACAAATCAACAATCTACTACAATTTGTTAGAAGATTAGAGAGCAGCACAACTGCCTCTTTTGCTTCTGTGTGACTAATTATTGTTTATTTGTTCAACTTTTCTGATACCTACTAGACTTATGTGGAAGAGACATCTTAGAGGGTTTTTGGCTAAGATTACTTGTACGAGCATATAAGCTCTTTTACCTTATAAAATATTTTTGGAGTTTATAACCTCATTTTGAAAATAAGCTACTAAGGTGTTTTAATAAAAATAATAATACTACCTTGAAAGTATAAGAATATATGATTATAATTTTTCGGTGTAATAATACTAAAAATAAACTCAATTCATTAATATATATATCTTTATGATATTCTTAATATATAAAATAAAGTAATTTATAAAATGTTTCAAAAATTATAGCCATTTTCTGAAGAGAGTCACCTTTTTGTGGTCGTTCAACTACTATAAACTGGTTTTTATTATTCGAAGTTGTTAAAAGGTCATGAATAGTAGTATCACTTTGAAGTTTGAACTCATGCTCAGTCTAATATGCCGCATAAAAAACCAAAAATTATAAATGAAGACTATCCTGTTTAATGTTCCCTACCTTTTTACTTTGGCAAAGTGTCACGATGCAACAATAAAATAATCATCCCATAAGTATAGATTTCATTTCTTTTCAATTTGCTTGTCGTAACTCCATACATGGTAATATGCTCTATTATTGTTACTTCAGTGATCTCTCACTATGAAAACTTTCTTCAAAATTTTTGCTGGCCGGAAATAATCGTGCATGTTTGATGTATAGCTGCTTAGGATATATTTCATGCTATGTGGGGAAGAACTGATGGTGGGATCTTGGGACGTTTGATGATATGGTTGGCTCTTGAAATAAATAAGATTTATAGGAGGCCGTGGCGTGACTGCGATGCTGTGGCACTGCATTTTCTTTGAGTAGTATGTTTATTTTAAGTCTTGAGTGTGTGTTTTAAAATGATTTTATCTCAAAAATTGTATAAAAGTAAAAAAAATCGAGAAAAAATTAAAAAAAAATGTAATGTAGTGTGTTTTTTAGGATGTAAAAATGGAAACAAACATGTTGGAGAGAAGAGTAGTGGTTGTGAGTGTGGGGACTAGGGTCTGTAAGTAGTTAAATAAATGGTGGGAAAATAGACCATAGAGTATCATTTATGGGTCGTTTCCTTTTGCAGCAATGTCCAAATACCCTCGATATAAATGTGGTAACGTTTCTTTGTACAAATCGTGCTTTGCCAAAACAAACGTCGCATTTCTAGTGAAGTTCACACAGAAATCTTGGCTGCGTTTGGATAAAAATTGCAATCTTTTCACGCTTGTCAAAATCTAAATTTCTAAACAATATTATTTGAAAAAATAAATTCTTTATTTTTTATTTTTACACTATTTTAAAATTTTTATATAATTGTTTAGAAAAGCAGGTGCTTTTTGCATTTGTTAGTAACTTGTGATATCACACTGTGTGTACAAAATTTAAATAAAAAATAATTTATTGATATAATAGAAATTTTTATAATAATTTAGTATTGAAAATATAAAATTATTGAACTAATTTCATCTGATATTTAATATAAATATAAAAAGTTTAAATTGAGATCTTTTATTTAAATACATATGTAAAATTAAACTAAAATAATATTTTGAATTTATATTATATAATATGTGTGAAGGTGTGAAAAAGATAAATTACTTTTGTTTCTCTATAATTAAAAATGAATTAACAAAAGATTAAAACATAAAAATAATTAACACCCAATTCAAATTTGTGAAGAGGAAAAAATATGGGTTAGTTTTAGTTAATTAAAATTTGGAGATGTATAAGGTAAATCCTTAAGAAACAAAAAAAATAGTGAATTATAGAGGGTGTGAGCTTAATAATAAAGTATAAATTAATTGAAAATAGTATTATAATTGGCAAAACTTTAAAAAAACTAAAGGATAATTGTTGTAAGGGCTGAGGACTTAATAATATAGTATACATTGTTTGTGGAGGGTATTTTGGAGATAGCGTTGAAGAGACTAAATGAGGCACATTTGTATAGACTATAAGGGTTGCACACCCAAATTTATTTATATGTTAATTTTTTTGTATTTTAAATAATAGAATTAAAATTATTCAAAATAAAAAATATAAAGAATACATAAAATAAGAAATGAAATAGGATCAAAAAAAATGAAAAAATGAAAAAAATGAAAGGAAATACAAATACATATAATAAGTTAAAAGAAATGGAGACAAAGATATAAAAAAAAAATAAAAGAATTTTTATGATGGACAAACATATGATTTTATATTGTGTCAAAAATATTTAAACTAATAAAATGCAAGATGTCAAAAGAATTTAAAAGGAAAGCAAATTTGAAGGAGAGCCTAAAAGATAAAGGCTATTTTTGTTTTGCTTCACTGTTAAAAAATACATATATAATTTAATCATTACACTTTTTAAATTTTATCTCTTTTTATTTTTTATTTTTATTCAATTTTTTTTTAAAAAAATATATTAAAAAACACATACTTAAAAACTAAAACACACGTAACCAAAAAGTTTTTTAAAAGAAAGGGGAGAGAAAGAGAAAAAGAATAGACAAAATAAAAATGTAAAATAAAAGTAGTCGCACAAATTTATTTTACGTGATTTAAATTTTTGATTGGCATTGTAATACAGTGTGAATATGGTAAGACAACATCTGCTTTTAGATAGCAAAATTTTAGGGGTGTACATTTGGTCGTACTAAACTGAATCGTACCGAAATTTTGGTACACTAAAATCGTGTATTAAATACCAAACCAAACAGTTCGGTTCTGCACGTACCGAACCTTTTCAACAAGGTACAGTCGATTTTCTGTAAATCGAATTTTAGCCAAAAAAAATTAAAAAAATTGTAAACAAAATTCTTTATTATTAATTTACTATTTATCACTTATAATTTAACATATAAATAATTAAAAATTATTAAAATATTCACCATTTAACACTCATAACAACACTTTAAAAAATTCCAACAAACAAACAATAAAATACATTTATCAACAACACTTTTCTATTTGTCACCACCCACATTTTTAACTGATTTTCTATCAACAAACCAAATTTTCTAGGTTCCACAAGCCACATTCAAATCCATCTACATATTTTCAGTAATGAAAAAAGAGTACTAACCATCAATCTATCATTGTTTAATGCTCTTACACAACAAATATAAAATACTTCTTTCTACCAACAAGATAATAACATAAATTAACAATCAAGTTCGTCAACATTCATTATTTTGGCATCAACCCCAACATGGCAGCAGCAAACATTATCCGACAGCATCATTTAAATGCTAGTAGCATCATCTAGTAGCACTATGAAAACATAATGACAATGTTGTTATTATATTAATTTTAAACAATAAACAAAGAGGGAAAAAAAAGAAGAAGAGAAACTTTTTACCAATTTAGAATTTCATAAACCAATAATATTTGACTTTGACCAAACAGTGAATGTAATATCTGAAAATACATTAGCAAAAATGATATTAGTTATGAAATATGATTAAAAATAATTGTAGTATATGCTTACATGATGAATAGAGTGAAAAACTAATTACTTGAGTGAGAATTACATAACTTTTTCATCTTAATTGGAGCATGACGAAGTCAATCTTGACAACAAATTAGAGCTTGTACCATTTTTGGAGTCAATGAAGCCTGAAAGTCATCAATTGTACGACCTCTAGTATTAAAAGTAGACTTCAAGGCAACGGTAGAGATAGGCATAGCTAAGACATCACGAGCTAATTTTGATAAAATGAAAAACCTAGGATTATGTAACTTCCACTAATATATGATGTTAAAATCGTGAGAATATTTTTCAATACGCTTATGAAGATATATATCTAACTCTGACTCATCCATACCTTCAATTTCTGATACATTTGTTGATATTTCTTTCGATGAGCCCTAATAGCCCTCCTTTCATTCTCAATTCCAAGTTCACCACTTGATTCACTTGATATTATACTTTCATTAGATGTACTTGAAGAACATGTTGATATTTGTGTAAGTGAAAAATACAACTTTTTACTCCTTGCCAAATTTCCCTTTTGCTCTCCACGTTCAAGTCCATACGTATTTTTAAAAACAAAGAGCACATAACTGAAATTTATGATAAAAGTCAAGCATAACAACAATGTACAACATCATATTCATCTTATCAATATTTCCCTAATATTTACCAAATTTGGACTTCATTTGTTTTCTCATATCTACTAAAACATTATCATCATTTAGAAGTCATTCTTTCAACAATTCATCTACATCACTAATCTTATCTAAAAAAGTGTTAGATGTTACATATAAAGAACAGAAACCCAAAAAGTAAGTTCATAAAAATATAGCAACACTTTTACAAACTGTTCAACAATCACTTAATCATATTTTGTAGGCAAACCAATCTTACTATAAGGCCCATCAGACATAAAATCTACACGAAAATCTACATCAAACACCTCATATCTGTCAAACACTCCTTGAAAAGCAATAGCTGTCTCAAACATTTTATATACAAAGCTCCATCTAGTGGGAACATCTAAACATAATGCCTTCTTACTTTCAATTTTTTCCTCAACAATAAAATCATTGAACTTTTTCAATCCAGCAGGCGATTGTCGCACATATCTCACTACAGTGTGAACTCGCTCAAAGGACTTATTCAAATTTTTCAATCCGTCTTTTACAGCAAGATTAATAATATAAACAACACATCTCATATGCAAATATTTGTCACCTAATATAACTGTTCCTCAATTAACAAATTTTCTTTTCAAATATCCCACAGTAGTATCATTAGAAAAAGGATTATAAACAGTAATGATAAAGATTTTATCAATACCCCAATCAAGCAAGCATTTCCCAATCAAAAGACCAACTTCATCACCTTTATGACTAGGATATAGAATGAAATTAAGAATCACTTTATACAATTTCCAATCATCATCGATATTATGTGTAGTCAAACACAAGTAGGTGAGCCTATGATTATAAGTCCATTTGTCAGTGGTCAATGACATTCTTTATTCACTTGTTTTAAAATAAGTTTTCAACTTATTTTTTTCTTCAAAGTATGTTTTATAACAATTTCTTGTGATAATTGTTCTAGAAGGAACAAAGAATTGAAGACATGTAACTAACATAAATTACTTAAATCCTTCATTCTCCACAAATTTAAAAGTCAATTCATCCGTTATTAACATACGAGCTAGGGCTTTTCTTGTCTTTTCCTGGTTAAATTTCCAATTAAAAAAAACTTCTAGATGATCTCCAATTATGCTTTGACAAAAACTTTGTATTGTTTAGTTGTCTCCCACATAAGCATTATCAGGATTATTCTCGCAAACTTTCATATGATTATTAATTCTAGTTGTTCCATTTTTTGAAGGATCAGCAGCAAAATTCTTATCACAATACTTCTATTTGGCCCTAGGCTTTCCATTTTTGTTGATGTGGAGAGTGAAGTAATCCCAAACTCGTGACCTTCTAGTTATCTCCTCTTTTGGTCTTTGATTTCGTCGCTCAACTTCTCTTTTTGACAATGATGTATCATTCTTTTCTTCATTTTCGTGGTCGTGGCCAAGATGAGGATTGGAAGTTGAGGGAGGAATGTGTGATGAAACCATAAGCATGGAACCTATTGAGTGACTCTTTTCACTTTCTATATTTAAAATGATAATAAGAATGACAATAAAAATATAATTATTACAAATATTATATAGAATATAAAAACACTATTATCAACTAAACACTAGAAAGGGCACTTCTACCTAGGTATTCACGACTGTTTTCAAACTAAACTCATTCCAAAGTATAGACAGGTCACATTCAATTGATATTGGAAGACATTTCAATCACAACAGCATTTTTGTTGATATATAAACCCAATTTATCTTGTTATGTTTACTAAGACCAGATTATTTAACATATCTTACACGGAAACACAATAAAAAATTAAACACTATCAAAAACACAACAAATCTTCTGTTACATGATAACACATAAACACAAAAATCTAACAAGTATTCAACTAAAAGCAGAAATACGAAAACACAACTAAGAACAGGTTATTCAATATGATGCAGGAACACACAATACTTTTTAAAATTTAACAAGTATATTAATGTGTACTAAAACTCACGTCATTCATGATAACATAAAAAAAATCTAAATCAGTGTACCAAAAGCTAGCATCGTTGACTCAATGTTCAACATGATTACACATTTGCACACTCGCAACCCAATTACAACCACAAGCTTCTAGAATTGTATATTTATTTGTTCTAGCATAATAGCATATATATCACTCCCACAGATTGATTAACTTCGTATTTTCAAATAAATACCACATCCAGATATTCAACTTCGCTTGATAATTCTAGATAGTTCCCTTGAACAAGTGGAGCAAAACATTTGATTTCAACAGCCAAAAACAAACAAACAAACAAACAAGAAACGAAATATCGAATGGTGGCAGACAAAATGTGGTTGTGGATGTCGTGTGGCGGATCGTCCAAACGCGGTGCTGCAAGCGGTGGTGGTGAGGGGCGATTGAGATTTGTTTCTTGTCGGTTGCTTGTCGTTGAAGGTAAACGATTGAACGGTGAAAATATGTTTCTTTCCTGTTGCCTGTCGGCGTTACCACGGCGGGTCGGGCCAGTCAGCGACTGAGATTTTTGTTTCCAGTGGAGACTGGAGAACAGTCGTCGACGCTCCCTCTCCCGAACAGGAGATAGATGATGAGACGAGAAGTTTGACTTCAAATTGCGTGTGGATGGTGTCGGTGTGGTATACCGTGTCTGTGAGGTGAAGAAATCGCGGATGCATTTTTCAAGCTACAACCACGTTTGTTATGCATAATTTAGAAAAGAAAAAAATATATATATAAAAATATAAATAAATAAAAATTTTGACATTCGATTCGATACACTACGCCAATGCTAAATATCGATGTCATTTGTTGATATGATTTCTACCGAAGCGTGCAGTCCCCACGAAATTTGACTGGACGACATAAATTCAAACCGCCGTTGGAAATTGCAAGAATAACGTGTCCTCGAATTGGTATTCTGGCGCAAAATTGCAGCCAAGGGGCGATGTGATATATGTCAAAGTCAGTAATGAACTTGGACTTCATCACGTCCCCGTTCATTATGCGGACTTGCTCTTCCGTATTTTGTATGCGTATCAGTGTTATTTTGTTAATTGCATTTGAGTATCTTTAGAGTGGCTGGCTACGTTTGTTCTTCTTCTTCTTTTTTTTTTAAATAAATACATAAATTTTAATTATTATATTTTTTTTTACAAAATACACTTAAAAATATATATTAAAATCTATATGCAAAAATAACCACTGTTTTTTAACAATTAAAATATTTTTTACTATTCGCCAGTCCTTGTTTAAAGTGTCTGGCAAAATGTTTTAAGTTTTGTTTGTTTTTATAATTACATATCTTTTAAAAATACATCGTTTAATTATTATTTTTTATTTTTTTAATACTTTTAAATAATTTTTAAAATAAAAATATTTAAAAACATACATCATAATTACAAAACAAACAAAATTTTTAACTATTTTGAAGTTGGTAAATAAATAAACAAACAGATCTAACTTCTATTTTTTTAGTAATTTGTAGATTTTTACGAGTAAAAGCCATCCTTCTCATTAACACGATTCTAAACAGATTATAGAAAATTAATTTTTTTTAATTATTTTTTTTATATAGATTTACATCCTTCTTATACGTGCATAATGGTTGCTTAGAGCGGAGAAAAAAAATTGGAATCTAAAAGTTTGAGTATTAATTTAATTTAACGGCGATGATAACAACAATAATAACAATAATTAGTGATAAATAATAATGGTGGTAAGGAATACGAAAAAAAGCACTTTGACTATGCATAATTTGATTCAATTACAAGTTTCAATAATGCTTCTAAGCTTCTTTGCCTAAAGTTTTAATGGATTGATTAAGACGTTGCTTAAACAATGGGTATTCCATTACTTTAAGGTAGTTAAGTGCATGATTATTTACAATTAAAATCTATAATTGGTCACTGGCAATGAATTAATACGTCACGCTGTTTTGGATAAGTTAATTTATAATAATTTTTTACTAAGTGCTAACAGTTTATGTCGATGGGTAATTTTGACAATTAAGACCAAGATTTGTTTGTCAATATATTTACTATTACATATTATAAATTTTTTTGACAAGACTATGACACATGTTATTATTTTTAAATTGTTTGTCAATATATTTTTCTTACATGTTATTATTTTTAAATTTAATAAAGAAAGAATGTAATTTTTTTTTACTAATGATTGAGTGATATGCATAAACTCGAAATAGGAAAGTTGTGTAATTATATTCATTACATTGATTTTTTTCAAAATGTTCTTATATAAATCTTATAATTTCCATTTAAAACATATTTTGGAATTCATTTTTAAATATTTTGTGTATTATATTTTCACTCGTAATCTAAATTTTTGACCCAAACATAGTGTCAAGAAAATGGTTGAAGCAAATCAGTAATCACTTGTATGATTTTTGAAGACAGATTACGGATATAATAAAGAAAACAATAAAAATTATAATACGTGACATAAATTAAATGTCAACCTGAAAAAAGGTTTTTTATTTATTTTTTAAAACAACACATATATATGATTGGTTTTTCATTAAAGACATATCTATGTCAGGTGTAGGCCACTAAAATAACTATCTTTGGTCCATGTTAAATTACTTAAATAACTCTATTTTTATTTTTTATTTTTCTCATATCCTTAGTTTATTCATTTTCATTTCGTCTTTTATTTTAATTTCTAAATTGTTTCTTTATTTTATCTTTGTCCGTTTTGCAGTACAATTTTAAATTTTATATAATTATTAAAAATAATAATTACTATGTTTTGTTATGGTACTCTTATTATATTTTTTAATTTCTCCAATCTTTTATTAGCACAATTTTAGTTTTCATCACAATAATAAAGTTACATAATACACGACAATTATACAATAAGTATGGGATGTTCATTGTATTATAAATAAAAAAATAAAATACATATATCATAGATTTGCAAATATTTACATGATAAAAAATTAAATACAACAATAATTTATACTTTGAATTCTTAGCCACATGATTGTTTAGTCTACGGAAAAAAACACTAAATCAAACAAAAAAAATTTGCCGACAAATTTAATCATTTTGAAAACAAAGTAATGTTTTTATATACATACATACAGATATATATATATATATATATTAATTTCAAATAAAAATTAATATTTGGGTCTTGCGACGTTCGAAGAAGTTCAGGACTGTTTGGGTCAAAACGAAACTTGTGGTACAAGATTCCTTACAAAAACGAGGGGGAATCAAATTTCTGGCTGCGGCCCAAACGCTTGTCCCGGAGCGTGGCTTCGTCATGGCGGAGATAGGCTACTCTTCGCCCAGCGCCGGCGACCTCTCCTCCTACTCCCCCACAACGACCCGACCGGTCAGAATCATACAGCTGCAGCACCCCACCGCCAGGACCACCGCTCCCTCCTCGCCTTTTTGGGAGAAATGGAGGGCGAAGGTGAACCGGATGACTTGGAGGGAGTGGGTTCAGCTGTTCCTGCCGTGCTACCGTTGGATCAGCACCTATAAATGGCGCGAATATCTGCAGCCCGACCTCATTGCTGGTGCCACCGTTGGCGTCATGCTTGTGCCTCAGGTATCGGAAGAATTATTACCCTGCGATTAATTAACTGCCTCTGTTGCGTAGTGTCTGCCTATCTTCTTATTTTTGGAACTTGTTATTGGCAATAACTTTTCGGCTCTGATTATTGATGTGCAATACCAGTCAATGTCTTATGCAAAGCTGGCCGGGCTTCACCCCATATATGGACTTTGTAAGTGCCCTCCCTTACTATTTTTGCTTTCTTTGATTTAGCTGAGGGTATGCGTCAATTTTGAGCTTCGTATTCTGGATTGGTGATGCAATCAGACATTACTAGTTCATGTTGTGCCATTTGTTTGCTATGGCTGTTTCTTCTTTGCCTTTTTAACATCATTAGTCTCATTCTGTACTATTCAAATATGGGTGCGTCCTTTTGGTTAACTTCCACTTACTTATCTGAACCTTTTTAATTCAGACTCTGGTTTTGTACCTCTGTTTGTGTATGCCATTTTTGGGTCGTCTCGCCAGCTTGCCATTGGGCCAGTTGCATTGACATCCCTCCTGGTGTCTAATGTATTGGGCAGCATAGTCGACTCATCGGAACAATTGTACAGTGAGCTTGCAGTACTATTGGCACTTATGGTCGGCGTGCTCGAATGTATTATGGGGCTTTTAAGGTGCTGATATCTGTTTTGTTGCCTGCATTCTGAAAACTATACGGTATTTGATGTGAAACCCACAGAACAGCTTATTCATTTACTAGTTTAACTTTTGCTTCTGAAAGTAATCCCACTCGTTTGTTTACTCTCCTTTCGATATTTTTGGACACTTTTTGAGTAAAATAACAACAATATCATCTCACTGACCAAGGACTTACTGGACATGATGGTAGGGCTTTTATAGAATCTTAGCTTTCAAAGTCCACAGGCTAATGCAGGCATTAATATCTAACAACGCACCAAGGCAAACCTTGGTTTTCAGTGTCCAAAAGGACTTCGCTTTCCCTTGAGCTGTCTGTTTTATTGAATCACTTGACGCATGTAGAGAACTGCAGAAATGTTACAGTGAAATTCCATTCAAATACATTGCTTACTGCTTGTGTGCTTTTTCCTTCCATTTTTAATGTTTTCTTCAGATTTTTCTGTTAATAAACAGTGTTATATTGATTTTTTCTACATCTAGGCTTGGATGGCTTATTCGATTCATCAGCCATTCTGTGATTTCTGGTTTTACTACAGCTTCAGCCATCGTGATTGCATTGTCTCAGGCAAAATACTTCCTGGGCTATGATATAGAACGTAGCAGTGAAATTATTCCGCTGGCTAAGAGCATTTTTCTAGGATTAGATAAGGTATGTTTCAGTCAAGTGTTATGACCACCGTTGACAAAGAACACTGTACCTCTTTTTGTTTATGCCTGTAAAACTTCAATGACCACTAGTATACTTATGTTAATATATACGCTATCTGTTGGAGGTCATGCATTTTGGTGTCTTATCCATTCAGAATTTTTTCAGTCAACTATAAGTTTTTTTTGCACTAACTTGGTTTAAGTGATGAAGATGACCAATGAATGCAGTATAGCATCTACAAATTCCTATATCTCTGACTTGAGAAACAAATAAACTCAGCATCTTTTTGTTTCTGCGTGGATCTATAGTTTGCTATAAAATTATGACCTTTGTCTTGAGTCTCTTGATTTGGTTCCATTCTCTATGCTTGGTGGATAGCCACTAATATTCTTTTCAAGTTCAAGGTTACAATTTTATGCCTTAATTTATGCTTCTGTGATGCTTCATATGCTGTATGCACTGATATTCTGTTTTAACCATAAATTTTAATCTTTATTCTTGCTTCCTTTCCCTCTCTAGTTCTCATGGCCACCGTTCGTCATGGGCTCTATCATGTTAGCTGTCCTCTTAATCATGAAACACTTGGTATGACTTCAATTAGCTTTCGATCCAGTATCTGCTTTTCATTCTTTAAATCTCTTTATATTTGATAGCTTTGATTGGTCTTTTTGACAGGGGAAATCTAGAAAATCTTTGCGGTTTTTACGAGCATCTGGCCCCCTTACAGCTGTAGTTCTGGGTACCACACTTGTGAAAATTTATCACCCATCTTCAATTACATTGGTGAGGACTGCTTGAATTGATGAGCAGTAGCATCAATGTAGAAGTGTAAACAAGAATTAGAAAAATAAATGTCATTCCAGAGAATTTTTAACTTGGGTGTACTTTATTTACATACCTGTAATATTTTGGCTGCTGTATTAGGTAGGTGAAATACCTCAGGGGCTGCCAAAATTTTCCATCCCAAAGAAATTTGAGTATATACAGTCTTTAATTCCTACAACAATTCTCATTACTGGCGTGGCTATTTTGGTAAGAGGAAAAATAATCATTTAACCGCCAAATTGTGCATCTTCTCAATATCTTCTTTAGCTAGCATGTTTTGTTGATAACATGCTCTTTTTTGGGGGGTAAGTGACTTTTTCAGCATCTTTTGTGGATAGGAATCAGTTGGGATTGCCAAAGCACTCGCAGCAAAGAATGGATATGAGCTGGATTCCAATCAAGAGGTCTGTTTTGTTATTGATTAAATCTATTTTGCTTAATATTATTCCATTTCAGGAATTTGGTGGAGTAAAGATAAGGATATTTTATATTAATATGCTCTCATGCATCGTCAGATTAGTTTATATTGACTGGGTCTGTTAAAAAAACATGGGGGAAGTGGCTTGACATGGTCAAACATGTTGTATCACTATAAAAGCAACCAGCTAGTACAAATAGCTTAATGTGGAAATAGGAAACCTGTGGATTCAATGGTTTACAAACTAACTGATTTTTTTGGCAGTTATTTGGTCTTGGTGTGGCAAATGTTGTTGGTTCTTTCTTTTCGGTGTACCCAACAACTGGTGAGTTTGTTTTTCTGAACCAGCAAGTTGGCTTCTCAATGGCCTGCCTGATAACTGACTTGTATATATTGCTTGGAACCTTCAGAAGCATGATCTGTATTATAGTCCATATAGGCTTCTGAAATTTCTTTCTTCATAATTGAATGTGATGCAGGATCGTTTTCCAGGTCAGCTGTGAATCATGAAAGTGGAGCCAAGACTGGCTTATCTGGAATAATAATGGGAATTATTATGGGCTGTGCCCTTCAATTCCTGACCCCATTGTTTGAATATATACCCCAGGTTGTTATCCATTTTACTTCTGCGGTTAATATTATTATCTGAGGAGATGCTGACATGAATATCTTGGGGACGTGTCTAGTTGCCCTTCGTCACTATAGACTTAGAAACTGAGGTCATTATCCCTGGTTTGGGTCATGGACATTCAATGCACATCTCCCAAAGTTAGCACTCTATTTTATCTGTACTTCTTTCTTATATAAGGCAAGGGTGCTAGGAACCACACACAGAAGATGTAGCTTGGAACATTTGATGTTATTGACTCTAGAACCTTTTTATGATTGAGTTTTAAAATTTTCTTTTCTTGTTAATAATTCCATCTTCCTTCATTCCACGTCTCTTTGCAGTGTGTTCTGGCTGCCATTGTGATTTCTGCTGTTGTTGGGCTGGTGAGTTGTACCATAGTTTTGCACCTCGCCCCCCGCCCCCCCTGCTGAAACAGTTCATTTTGCATTTTATATGGTTGCTCAAGGATTTGGAATTGGACGACATGCAGATATTCAAGTCAATGGGTGTAAATTCATTTTATTGACTGAGAGTGATGAAAGTTTTAAGGAACTCGTGATTTTCTTGGATAATCTCCTACTCAAGAAGTAGCACAAAATTGTTTCTTTCTTTCCGTATATTAAGCACAATTGGCTTGTGGAGTTCTTTAGTTCTACTCTGGTTAATAAAATGTGCCTTGGCTAGGGTTTAAGGAGGACGTCACACTAGTTTATTTGATTCTAAACAAAAACGTAAGTGGAGAGAGAGATGATATGACCTTTAGTTGGGGAATTTGCATTAGTATACAAGGACAAGATACTTTACTTGACTTCAGGATGAACCTTATATGGCCTTCAAGGTCTTCTTCAGGCATTGCTCTCTATTGCCATTATAAAAAGAAAAAGAAAAAATGAAAAAACACCTTCCTTGACTAGAAAGACTCTTGAAGTGCCAAGGCTGCTGTAGTTGTTGTATGTTATTATGATCTTAATAGACTATAAGAACCTAGATATTTTGTTTAAGTTTTAAAATGCTTTGCCATGATTGACAGTGTGCTGATGAACGTGTTAGCCACATTTCACACATATTTTAGGGGAGGAATTTAAGCGTTAGAAGAATTCTTTCATAATTATAAAGAATTGATTACTAAATTTATATTATCATCTTGCTTTAAAAAATGAAATTCAACATTGGTTCTACTTTGGTATTAAACAGACTATGGTTTCTTATAAGTCCATGTGTATAACCATCAATTGTTGCAAATTGACTTCTTTCAGCCAACTTGACTGCAGGATGCACTCTTTGAGATTTTATTTTCTTTTACAGGGAAATATTTATACTGTTTATTCTGTTGCATCTATACTATTGTAGATTATGAACTTCGAAATCAAAACTGATTTGTGGCGTTGTATGCACCATTATATGTTCTATTGATAAAAATTGTTTTTTGTTCAATTTTTGGAGCTCTCATATTGCAGTGCCCAGTTAAAACCTATTTTATTGGGCATGAAGTCAATCTTGGATGGTTGATCTCGACCAATTGTTGACTCCTTGTGATCAGTTCTAATTGCAATAATACTTGCTAATTTGTGCATAATTTCTCTTAAACCAAAACATGTGCAATTAAATTGCAAGAAACTTGTGCCTTGTCTTTTCCTCAGGTTGAAACTTGGATCTATAATCTACTCTTCGTCATTTCAGGTGGATTATGATGAGGCTGTCTTCTTATGGAGTGTGGATAAGAGAGACTTTCTCCTCTGGATCATTACTTGTTTTGTTACCTTGTTTCTTGGCATAGAGATTGGTGTCCTTGTTGGCGTAAGTATGGATATAATATATGACTTTTTTTAGTAAATAATTTGAACTTTAACATCTTGGTTATTTTTATTACCTTTTTGGTAGTTTTTCCTTTGATTTTTTTTTTTATTATGTTCTTTGCTTATTGCATATCCACTAATGGAAGAATTACACAAGGACTAAGACGCCATAAAAGCCTCTTTTTTTAAAAAAAAATATTTATAAAACAAACTGGATTATGAGAAGGGAAAGATAATAGATTACATGGTGGATAATATAACTTTTATAGATCTGAAGTTTTAAGTGCATTGTTATTATATCTATTCTTTAAGACATAAAGCAGTTGATCATAAAATCAAAAACATGCGCCTTGTTTTACTGTTTGAACATTTATGTTAAACTAAAATTTATCTGAGGTTGAGTTTGCAACAATATCATCCAACACAGTCCCTGTGAGACCTGAATCATATTTGTCACCATTTTTTAGTAGAATATTTAGTTTTTGGCTTTTGAACTTTATATTGTCTTACTAATATGTAGCAGCTAAAAAAATTTATGAGCTCAATATTTTTGGCTACTTCCAAAATCCAAAGTGTATCTTACAACAGGTAATGTCATCTCCATAATTGTCTTATTTTAGAGATTTGATAAGAATGGCCCACAGGGCGAGGAACCATACAATTCATTTCATTTCTCGCTTGCCACCATAACTCCATCATTAACTGTGTCTTCCTTTTTCCTTCACTTTTTCTATGTAACAACTCACCCCTATCTTATTTCACTTCATTGTGGTTTACAAAACCTCTACATTAGATACAGCCAGAAACAACCAGTGTAAATACAGGATGAATTTCTTTTCCTCCTGCAAGTACTAGTGTTTGTTTGCATGTGAGCTATTTTTGATGATACTAACGGAAAATAGTTAATTATTTTAAGACCGCTGTTAGAAATTGAAAGAATCAAATTGTAGGTGAAGAGAGAATAAAGTATAAAACAAGAATTATGTGGTTCGACCATTTAGACCTACATCCATGATAAATGTTCAAAAGGTGCAAAATATATTCTTTCTCTTGATTTTATCTCACAGATGTATTATAATGACTATTTTTTTATAGGTGAGGCACAAAGTTGTTGAGATGGAACAGAATAACATAATCATATCATATCAAATACTCTTAATCTCATGTATAAGATATGAATTCATCTAATCAAACCTAAATCTAATCAAACCATGTATGATTTATATTCTAACACTCTCTTTCAAGTTCAACATAGAATGTTCAAATTGAACAATCTGATTAATTCTTCTTCACGATTTCAGTTAACAAGAGACCAATAAGTGTGAAAGAAATGAATACCAAAACAAGGCCTCCCAAAATTTACAAAACATGTTTAAACCTTGCCAAAATTCTATTCCCTTGGGCAAAAACTAATCACTAATGTTGCAGTCTAGGGTGACGAACTTACTACAACTTTGCTTATTTGGGCAAAGATCAAACTCCACACTGTGCATCAAACTAGAAATTTAGAGTACCAATATGCTTGAATTTGATTGTCGACTCCATTGACAGCATTCAAAGGGGCAACCGATCTAAGTATGATAAACAAAGATGGCAATGACAACAAACTTGACCTCCAAGAAATGGAAACAGCCTCCAAACCAACCTCTCTCTTTAACCAAAAGGAACAAAGTATAGAATTGCTCCTAGAACAATCCTGATTTTCATGTGAGAGATTGAAAGAATTATTATGGGTGAAGAGAAAGACAATAACATTCAAAAGAATTACATAGTTCACCCATTTAAGCCTATGTCTGCAGATAAATGCCCAAAGGGCTCGAAATATATTATTCCATCTCTTGATTCTCTTACAGATGTATTACAATGACCATGCATTTATAGGTGAGATTTAAAGTGTTAGAATCAAAACAAATCAACATAATCAGCAGATACTCCTAATATTATATATATGGTGCTTTTATCTAAGCAAATCTAACCTAATCAAATCATATATGATTTGATTTCCAACAATTTCATTATTAAAACATGAGTAATTTATCCATTCAATATGAAGCTCCAGCAATTCAATTTCTTTTGAGCCTGTCTGGTTGGACCCCTGGAGATGCATCAAATGCATCAACTCTTTAACACAATACACGTCAATCCTATCAGAAAAAAAAAAACAGAGGTCAATCCTATCGTTGCCATTATGATTGCTTTGATAAACATACAGAGCAGCAGATCATGGTTGTTGCATCTAAAGTTTTCACAGTTTGAATATGTAACTGAGATTTTGGTCATGTATGTTACGTGTTTCAGTTCAAAAATTTATTCACTTAAGTTATTTTTGAACTATTATCTTGTATGCTCTACCTATCATTTCTTTCATTCTAGCTGTACTGTAGTGTTAATTTACATGGCAGGTTGTTTAATTGCATTGCATTGCGTTTAGACTCTCACTCTTGAGCAGGATGTATGCTTTGGATTATTGGTTTGAGCTTATCTTATTAATTGTCATGTGCTAGTTTTCTTATGGCTTCCCCTCACTGGTACATAGGTCGGTGCATCTCTTGCTTTTGTTATACACGAATCAGCTAATCCACATATTGGTAAGTTTTTTTCTAATTACTTGGATTTGTTATGCCCATATAGTGAAAGCTATGTCCATGTAAATTCACTTTATACATGATGTATACCTTATTCTGTACTTTTGACTCCTTATCTTTCAATGTGTAATCATTTATCAATCCTTCATCTTAGCTCTCCAAACTGTTTGTAAGATTACATGTTTTTGAGGTATTATTTCTAAAAGCTAAATGAGCCATCTGATCACTAGCTGTAGGGGCTTGTGGTGCATATTCGAAGCTACTGCCTGTATGCAGATGATTCCTAAATTTAGCATTGCATTTACTGAATTGTGGGTTTTGATTGTTTTCTCTCCTCAAGTGGAGCCTCTTGTTGTAAGACATGTCACGACCAAGATGATTCTCTATCCATCCTATTACTGCATGATATGTCTATGAACTTCCACTTCATCAGTCCCAAGGCGTGATACCTCAGTCACTGTCTTCCTATATTTCTCTGCAACCAATATCTTTCATTTCTTTTTGTCATCACAACTTATATCATCCCTTCTGTTTCAAAATGAGACATACATGAATTCGTCTTGGGCAAGTTTTGGTGATAGATTCTAGTTCACAGGATTATGGATTAAATTCTGCTTTTAAATTTGTTCATGGTGCAATGATTATGTTCATGAGCTGTTTATGATTTGTCTGCAGCTATCTTGGGTCGTCTACCTGGTACCACTGTGTATAGAAACATCCAGCAGTATCCAGAAGCATATACATACAATGGGATTGTTATTGTTAGGATAGATGCACCAATCTATTTTGCAAATATAAGTTACATCAAAGACAGGTAAGGATTTTCAATAAGATGGGAGAAACTTATCTATACTAATGCTGCTTCATCACATTTGTCTTCTGTTCTATTAAACCCTCACTGTCCATTTTCCTGTACCCAGGCTTCGTGAATATGAAATTGAACCTGATGGATCTACAAAACGTGGACCTGAAGTTACAAGAGTTCATTTTGTCATAATTGAGATGGCTCGTGAGCACAATCTTACTTTTTTAGTTTTGCTAGTTTGTTTTTTGTTAATTCAGCTCGTGTTGACTTAAAGTTCCTATATGTCTTGTGTAAGTTGGGTTTCCTCTCTCACGAACTCAGCTAGATTCGATGGGGAAACTGTGCAATTCACGCTTCTCACTTACATCTCATTTTTGGCATTTACGCACTGTTCTCTCCTTTCAGCCAACACCTATATAGACTCTAGTGCTGTTCAAGCTTTGAAAGACTTGCATCTGGAGTACGAGTCACGGAACATTCAGGTACAATGGAAACATTCACGATTCATAATGTCCCATATCAGCAAGATTCATGTACCGTAATGGCTTCTCTTTAAATTTTTCAGATTGCCATTTCCAATCCTAATCGAGACGTCTTACTTACTCTAACAAGATCCGGGGTGGTCGATCTGATAGGAAGAAACTGGTTTTTTGTTCGAGTACATGATGCAGTCCAAGTCTGTCTGCCACATGTTCGGGGCACAAACGAGTCCCCTAGGACACAATCCTCCTTCCTGAATAATCAATCAAGCGTGTTCCAAAGACCGTCGCAACCGTGTTTATCACAGGTGGAGTCGGGACACAGGGATATTTTCTCCTCCACTGAGGACAGCAGCCATCAGGAGCCACTGTTGTCAAACAGGCCCTGAGGAATCCAATGCCTGTCTCCATGCCTATGTTGTAAGTGTGCTTGGGGCTATGTTTGCATGTTTATTCTTTATGAAAAATCTACACATTCAAATACAATACCTAGTAAAGTAATCTCTTTTTCGCTTTTGTTTATTTCTTCTCTTATTATGTTTTTTTTTTTTTTTCACTTTCCACTATAATTTACATCTGGACGAAACCTGGGCCCTCTATTTTCATCCACTGCCTTGGTATGGTAATTTGATAGGCAGGCCTGCTTTCGTTTGACAGCCCCATTTGTGTCATTGTGGGTTTCACAAAATGGCAAAATTCTTCCGCTTCTTTTAAGAAAAGAAAAAACAGAAATGGTTCGTACTTACTGTCCAATTTCTCCTCGCATGCGATCAATGTTTTCTAAGGAATCGACCTTGATACCCCTCGAATTATATTAATTTTAAGTTTTCATTAGCAATAGTATAAGTTTCAAACAAATTATTTAAATATTTACTTAGTGCTTATGTAAAAGATATTATAATTATAAAAGAAACAGAAAAAAAATAATGGCAAAAAATGATAATTGTCATTATTAAATTAAAGATGGGCATGTGTAAATTTACTTAATTTAATTATAATAGGGTCAAGACTCTTGGAGTGGGTTTGGTTTTAGGAATTTAGAGTAGAAAGGAAAATAATAGAGAAAGGAAAAAAATAAAAGAAATTTGAAATTTTATATAGTGTTTGCTTGAAATAATTTCAATATAGAAAGGAAAAATTAAGAAAAAATTATATCGAATCAAACAAAAATAAAAAACTGAAATTTTTTATAATTTGACCAAAAATAATGAAGAAATAAATTCGGTGAAATTTTTGGAAGAAGAATAAGAATTAAATTTTTTTTTCTTACATTCTTCTTCCTTAAATTTTAATTTTCTTTTTTATAAGAATTTTCTTTTTACCAAAACAACACAAATCATTTTTCTTAACATTTTCTTTTCTTTTCATTTCATTTTCAAACTTCAAGAACCAAACATAGTGTTAATATATAGCATAGAAGTATAGATTAGCTATACTGCAACCACCAATACCAAACCAAGCATTTAAATAACTTATTTTCTAATATGATTTAATATTTTAGAAGCTCAAAAAGCATTTTACGTGGAGTGGAGGAATGTAAATTGTTTTAAACAACTTATGAAAAAATAAGACATCGGTCATTTCATCTCAAGGCATAGCCTCAAATTCAGCCTACATTATAGAAAATCCCCACACTAAAATATATCATAACAGTTTGCACAGACACAAATTGCAAATGAAGAATATAGGCATCCAAATTCCAAGGAAAAAATTCTTTACTACATTTGATGGGCCAGAACAAGGATAGCTTGCCCAAGCCTGCCACGTTTCAATAACCTCACAAGGCATGCTCTAGTAACCTCGTTTAGACACTTAAAAAACCTCCATGTCCAATCAAATGGCTATGGATTAATATTTTAAATATATATTTTGAAAATTTAAATGTATATAATTATTAAAATAATTAATTAATTAATATTTTAATTGACTAATCGAATAATACCAGGTGGAAAATTTCCATCAAAAGCACAGAAGATGATATTCTGATAAATTTAAACTCATCAATTAAATTTGATAACAAACTCCTAATTGCAGTAGACAATAAATTTCCTCACGTCAACATGTTGATACAATAAAATTCCTTTTTACTAATATTAACAAGAAGGAATTCCATAGAAGACAAGAAAATTAAAATCTTATATAGAATTGAAGTCCCACAAAGACTAGAAAAGTTTTTTCACAAATTCTTTTTAAAATTTAAATAATATTCATGACATTCATCTCCATAATCCAAACGTTCTTCATGAAAATCAACAAATTTTAGTATTCAATTTTCAATTATGATACTAAACTAATGAACTAACTTTATTTAAAAATCCAACAATCTTTAAAGAATGCCAAGTATAAACTTTTTTCTTGAAAATTGTTTAGATTTAAATTTTGTTCTTGAAAGAAGAATCAAGGATTGAATTTAGACACTCGTACCCACAAGCCTGTCTGATTCAAAATTACTTCAATATGTACTAATTTTCTTATCCAATGAATTTAAATACAAGAAATTGTCTCTGCACCCTGTTTCATTACTGATTTTCTTATCCAATAAATTTAAATACAAGAAATTGTCTCTACACCCTGTTTCATTACCGTCACCAGGAATAAAAACCAACTTGCAAGGTCCTGGTTCTTATTCACTCTTGCCCAGGAGAAGCAGCTCTCTCTTCCTTTTCATCCTGCACTGATTTACTCCTCATACTGGCAATTGAAGGAGAAGCAGCGTTCTCTTCCTTTTCATCCTGCACTGATTTATTCCTCTTTCTAGCAATTGGACCAGTATACTTTGCAAATGCAGCTTTCAGAGCAGATTTTACACTTACTTCTGCCTCTTTCTTCTGCCGTTTGGTTGCATCTGGAGTTTCCTCGTCTGTCTCATTTCTTTCAGTTTCAGACACAAGATCGGCATGGCTATCAGTAGGGTTTTCAGTAATGGGTGCATGTCTGGGAGCAGCACGCTTGAATGGCTCGTGGAAAGTATCATACAAGCGTTTTACCTGATCAATCAAGTTAACAAGTATTTTGAAAACAGATGACAAGAAAATGAAATTGAATTTACAGATGCTCATGCAACCACATGTAAGTCGAAATTATGGCCTTGTTCTGAAAGAGACAAAAAAGTCGACAGAATCTAGCACAATAATAGTTCCTTTTCAAGAAATTCAGCTTAGGTGAAGTATTATATTTATGCAGCTAATCTCAGAGAGAGTACAAGAATTTGATTTATCTTTAGGTATGAGATTTAGCTCTGAACTTCAATAAATAAATATAAAAATGATTTTATAAAAGCCACATTCTTCGAGCTCAGAAAGATAGCATGGGCACTAAAGGTCCCCCCACATTCGTGAAAGACCTCAAACACACTTTTAATATATGAAAACATCTAAGATACCTTTTTTTCTCCTATGCCCGGGCAATGTGCCAAGTCTTCCATGGATGCATCCATGATATGAGAAAGAGACTGGAGTAAGGAAAACTTGGCTTTAGCACTGAAGAACCGAAAAAACCTACAACCAATAGTTACCTATACAATACAAATCACTGGCTTACACCAAATGTAGACCCGAGAGTAACAATATCTGTCTTGTTGACATGCCGTATTGCTGTCAGGGCATGATTTAACTATAACAAAAGAAATCAATTTGGTCAGTCAGATCATCTACATAAGCAAGCTACAAATTTGTCAGTTAAGTTAGTTATTAATTCTATGATGTATGTTACAGGTTATCCTGTGAACTTTCTCATAAAGAAATTTAATTGCTAACCAAAAATGAGTAAGGAGTTATACCCGTGATTGGTAGTCCATATCCATTTGGCCCTGAATAAGATCAGCAGGTTTATTTTCATAAACTTTAATGGTTTCCAAGTACCGACCACATTCTTCCAAGCTGAACAAAACGGCCAGAAACCAGTTAGCTACAAAAACACTAGGTATCAATTAAATTATAAAAAAAAGAATGAGGAAGATGAAGATTATGATTCTAAGTAAGGCTTCAACACATGCAGTAGGCATTAAAAAATCAGAAACAATTCCTTACAAAAAGATTTATCAGTAAAACATTTCCTCCAGTTGCAAAAAGCAAATGAACTCACAAGTTTTCAACAGCCAATTTCTTCAAAAAACTTGCTTATTCCTTTGATTTCTAATGTACAATTGAGAATGCATTTATCACTAACATGATTCAGCCTTATAAACATTTTCTCAAACCTCAAGTATCTATCTGGGTAGCCAAAAATGGTTTGCAGAGTTCATAACAACTGAATAAAGACATCTCAAAATTGTTATATATATTTGCTTTCCAGTCAGCAAGTAAACTAAGAATGAAGAAACATATGTGTCCTCATGATGTATCATTTTATTACACAGTGCATGAAAAGCATTAGTAATACAAATAAGATACCTACAACCACATAAAAGAGTGCAGTCATGGAGCAAAGCTGTCTTTGTGACTTCTAGTAAGGGCTTGACAACATCTTCCTGGTAGAAACAGCAAGAAATTAGAGTTCCAAATAAATATTAGGTAGAAAAGGCTGATAGCGTTTCCAAAGCTTACCACATCAACATGGCACAATACAACACATAGCTTGAAGTTCTTCCGCAGCTCCCTGATCCGAAAATACAGATAATCTGGATGCAGAAGATGATAGCGAAGACTGAAAGAAACAAATAATAGATACTTAGGGAGTAATCTCCATGATAAATTTTTGTATGTCATTGGAGAATCACTTTGCTAATGAGGTACATGACCTAAGGCTAAGGCAAAAAACCAACATAGGACTCCATTGCCATAAGCTGCAACCAGGCGTTTGTTTATTTGAATGGGAGGTAGCAATGGTTGAACTGGGCTAACATAAAAAATTGCTTAGCAAGGTCGCTTGACATATGTAGCCCAAATTCTTAAGAGTTCGGGCTTGAGTATGCCCAAAACAGCTAGAGTCAAGTTTGACACGTAGACATCAAGCTCAAGCACAGCTCTTCAGCTAGCCCAGCTTGATTTTTACTTGAGATTTCATAATTGAGTTTCTGAACTCAATTTTCACACAATTAGAGATTGAGTTCACCGTCAGCATGAGTTCAATTTTTACAAGGTTCATTTAATCTGTTGTGTAATGGCTATTTTTCATTCAACCTGATGTGTTCGAATATTAAAGCAACAAAGACAACATAACTAAAAACTAGCTGTAACTACAAATTCATGAGTCACCTACTGCATCAAAAGTATGTCATTCATCAATATTCATTATTAAACTAATAGCTGAAGTCTTTATTGATAAAAGTCCATCCAACAAATCATTGATTTGCATATGTAAATTAATTCATGTAGCTAAACTAACAATTAGAATTCTTTGGTGAACAAACTACTTCCAACAATTCTTGATTCATATACAAATTAATTCATTTATATGAAACAAAGTTGTACTCTTATGCAATAATTTAACCTCCACTAGCATACAACACTAAATAATGATATGTAATTGCTTCAATTCATGACAAAAAATAATTGACACAGTCCAAAAGCAAGAGTAATAAGAGGTGACCTGATTTGCATACTAACTACCACACAGAAAATCACCATCATCAAAAGCTACAATGACATGCATCACCTTCCTTTCATCATGTGACGGATTGATTAACATTAAATGTAACAATTTAATAATAAGGATAGTATGAAACTATATAAATAGTAAAAAAAATTCCAAACCATATTCTCAACCAATCTCTTCCACATATCAAGACATGAACAGTCTTCTAGCACTAAAAGTAGCTTAAAGGCAACAATTATGACTCAAATGACTAAAATATCTCTAGCCAATGTTGACAATATTTCGTACTTCACAACACAAAGTTCCTTCCATTCCAATGCATTAGAATCTTTAATCAATTTTTACTTTGTCAAATATGCAACAAAATTTTTCAACATACATGTCCAGCTTAGATCTTCAAGGTTAAAACAATTTCCACTAACCTCAGAAATTCATTGTATCCCGACCAACCCAACCCAAATTAGATGCAACATTCTGGTACTTCCTTAATTTACCTTCAAAGTTATACATAATACATATTCATATTGAAGTTTGACTAAATTACTTTGAATTCATGAGATAAAAAAACTCAATGACATTTATATTGCACTTTAAAATTCAAATCCGAAACAGATGCTACAAACATCAACTTCCCAGAAATTTCTGATCTTCAATTTCTCACTATTGATTAAATAAATTCATCATCAATAAATGACTTATTATTTAGTATCACTTTTTTACTCTGTTAACCTCATTAAGAGCTAAGTTCAACGTTGAACAGCTAATGCTGAAAGTGGTGCCCATAGCTACCTAAAATACCTTAAAAAATGACCAAACCTTTTGCCTAATCTTCAAAACTTGGACAACATAATGTGGTTCCCGCTTATGCAAATACCGAAATATATTTTTCAAGTTGATTAGAGCAAATAAAGATTTATTCAAAAATTATCTACCAACTTTTATGATAATCTCAATTGCTTTACAATTGCAATTAGTTTTTAAATCTGGCATTTAATCATTGAACTTATGTAACAAATTAAATCAATAATGTCTTTGATCTCAAAAAGAACAATCCATGATATGATGTTAAGAATATGTACACAACATCTGATATATAGAATAAGCATCCTTTTGAAGATTTTTTAATCATTAATACTGACATTATGAGCAAAAAGTGTGCAAACCTTGACCTCAAATTTCCAAATTTTCCAAGTACGCTATATTACTATTATAATTTCAAAATTTCAATGTGGGATGGAACACAAACAAAAATAGTACAAGCTTTTACAAATGTCAATTTTGATCAATCCAGTGACCATGTATTCAACCTTTTAACTATTTAATATCTAACAATGTTATGAGACTAGTTTTTTGCCCACATTCCTCAAGACACTCTTCAACTGTTTTTTTCTCCATTTCATAGATATAGGCACAACACTTTTCCATTGTTGATTAATAAATTACTATAATGTTAAGAATATGAGTGCAACATTTGACACATGAATAAGCTTCCTCCCTTTTTTGTTTTTTTTTTTTTAAACAATGCCATTCCAAGCACCACCAGATTGTGCTAATAATTTCAAAAACTTGATGTAGGTTGGAATATAAACAAAATTAAGTACAAGATTTCACAAATGTCAAATTTGGTCAATCTAATCTAGCGACCAAGTATTCAACCTTCTAATTTTTAAATTTCCAATATGTGGCAAGAATAATTTTGTTCATATTCCTCAATACAATCTTCAATGTTCTTTTTTCTACGTTTCATAGATATTTAGGCATTATGAATCCAATGATCAAGCAATTCTTTTAGTTTTTACAAGAAAAACTTGCCGTCAAGTAAAGCAAAGCAAGATTAGAGATTTTATATTAGCGGCCACAAACCCAAATTGCAATTGGATATCTTTCCTGAAATAGGACGTATAATGCTCTGTATAGAAGCAACTAAGTTCCGAAATCATTTTATTTTTGCAGTATATATATATAAATTCACACACCATATTCCCACTCCCATCAAAATATTAATTTCATCTTCTCAAAAAATGATAATTTTTCAATATTTAGGTGGCTTCTATAGTACATTGCTTCTTCGAGAAAACACTTGAAAACAAATGATTAATAGGAATGCAATTAAAATGTCAAAGAGTTTCCTTAGGTATAAATGTTCAAACGCAAAACGCCATCGCAATGGCAATGTACTTTGAAGACACCTAAACAACAAAAGAAATTAATAATTGGGAAAGATCTTGTAGTCATTGTAGAATTTGATGGGAATGAAATAATACTTTACAGTATTCAAGAAAAAATATCAAAACAAAATAGCATAGTTGCATTGACAAAGATATCAATTGTGAATCACATCTTAAAGTAAATGCTATCCCAAAAAAAGGACCCCAATAAAACTTAAATTTGTGATGACTAATATAGATCTTGTAACATAATTTGTTTTACTCGATGACGAATTTAACATGAAAAAATGAATGAGTCGTTTATTCATCGGATCCACATCCATTAGAATTCATTCTCAATTGTGGAAAGTGAAATCTTCTACTTAATACAAAGATATAGAATGTATGAAGTACAATTAAGAACAATGACAAAAATTCATGTAAAACAAGGAAAATGTAGTTGAAAAACTCACATAAAAATGTGAATGGAATCCATCTTATCGCAAATTATTGAAAATCAATGAATTAGAAGACTGAATACATGATTACACTAGTCATTGAATTAATAAAATTTGGCACTTCCAAATGAACACACTCAATTTTGTTTATATTTTACCACATGCCAAAGTTCTAGAGTTGCAAATGCAATTGACTGGTGCTTAGAAGATTAAGACACAATAGTAAGATTCACAAAATTTTTTGAAAATTCTAATGCTAATGATTCAACTACTGATAACATATTGTATACTAGAATGACAAAAAATTCCTCGCATAATTCTTTGCATGAGAAGTTCAATTTACATCAGAAATTGTGCACGTATTTTTAACATCGTAATATGAAATGGTCTCTAAAAAATGAAAGATAATATTGATTATTGAAGTTAATCATGGTAGTACAGAATATATTTGATGATCAAATTCAAGAATAAAGACTTTATTAACATCGTGAAGCAACAAAACAGATCACAAAGAAATTTAGTTAATAAATTGTCAAACCAGGTGGAATTTTATACAAAGGATCTCAGCTGCTTCAATCAAATTTAAGTGTCATTCCAAGATTTGCAGAGCAAAGGCTGAATTTTGAAAGTTGTCCATCTTTTGACGATTAGGCAAAAGGCAAAAAGGTTGGCTCAATTTTGGAGGCTTTTAGATATATGTGCATATATATATGTATGTATGTATATCAAAATCAAAATTTAATACATTATATATAGAAATTACTATATATAAATATATTATTGCTAATATCAAAATCAATATATATTCATTAATATATAATTAATTATATAAAATAATTAAAAATAAAAATCTTGCCAGTTAGCTTGTGAACTATTGAACAAAGAGAAATGGGTTCAAGCTCTAGACTGATTGATCTTGAATCAAGCATGGGTTGAGCCAACTTGACACAAGTCATCCCCTTGTTTGAGATAGCTGTTACTTGAGAAAATAAAAAATCACAAAATTACAACTCATTTTCTAACATTAAAAGGGTAATTTCAAAAGAATGTTAGTTTTGATTGCAAGGGCACTACCTGGTTGGTCCCTTGCAGTTCATTTGCCTCATGAGAATAGCCTTATCATATGCATATGCACAAGCTAAACAGAACTAACACTACTAGATATGCATCTCATCATTGCACCAAGGCTATAGTTAAGGAATAAAGGCACTCTCTCAAGCTGAGGCATACACTCCTTTGAAAACAATGGTCTGAAGACATTCTTATCTTAAAATTCATTGCAAAATCAGGGGGAAAATAAAAGAAAATTGCTCATCTGCAATCATGATAATGGCAAATCAACAAAACACACATGTTGTCAAATCACACCACATCATAAGTGTTCCGTATCCAAGATCAATATATAAACATTCAATAATTGGTAGGTCACTAAGCGATATTAAGCATTAAGTTGAACTTCAAACCTCAAATAAAGAGCACATGTATTCTGGCCCAACAAGTAGTCACAGACAACATCAGCAAAAGCCCATCGCACATTCCTTATATGTTTTAGTAGTGGATTTCCCTTCTGCATTATGGGACAGAAAATGATTTGAATCATTTCAACAAGTTTATGAAACCCATGTCATCACTTCAATCACTTCAAGTTTAGTCAGAAGGAAAGCAAGGTTACTAATCTATTGCCTTTTCAAGTAACCTGAAATTAACAAGTTTACAAGCTTGGACTCAAAAAGCACTACCAACACATGGAAACCAGACTACATCTCTTTAACAAACAATAACAGACACAAAGTTCCATGGCCAGCATATAATCATCACTGTGCCTCCTCCACCACGGGTGGGTAAACTCTTATTTCCAAATCAAATGGCTATAAGAAACATCCTAGTGCCAGACTGTAGTCCACTAACCCAAGCACATGCAGTTGAAGGTAAACAAAGAGACCGAGTAAGAGTTCAAATATTGTTGCTTACTTTACCTGAAACATTTGCCAGTTGAATTACCTATCATCCTATCAGCATGTCCAAGGTACTTAACTATTGCCAAGTCATGTGCCAGCTCACCAATGCATGGAAACCTAAATACTAGACTCGACACAATGCCCTAATGCTACCAATAAAGAACAACTCACCTGTCTATGGCTAACAAGGATGGAATTCCGACTCCCACCAGCTGAAGAAACTGAAGTAGAAGGAGCTTCAGGTTGAACAATTTGCCTGCAAAATTACAAATAAACAATACGTTATATATATATATATATTAAATTGATATATGTGTGTTCGTGTGTAAAGAGAAAGTGCAGTAGGACCTTGGAGGGGGCGTGTGAGAAGGCGAAGGCGGCACTTGGGAGGGCTTAGAAGAGGGCGGCGGTGGCGGAGGGGTACTGTAGAATTCGGAATTCTTGATGAAATTGAAGGCCTGGGAAAAAGAAGGCGAAGGATTGAAGAGAGAATGGTGGGTAGTCTTGGGTTGAGAGGCCTCCGCTACCTCTTCGTAAGAGGGTATTCTGATAACAAAAGATGTATCGCTCTGCCCCCGATTATCGTGTTTTTCAGTGTCGCCACTCTTCTCCATCTTCTCTCGTTCTTCTGCCTCACTCATTCTCCTCTATTCTCTATTCCATTTCTGGGGACAAAAGAACAGATAGAACCCTAAATTTCGCTGAACCGTACTGTCGTACCGGGAAAAATTTTATGGTGCCGAAGTTTCTATTAATAATATGAATTTGGTACTTGAGCATTTGCACATGTCTCAATTAGTCCTCAATTTTGTCATTATTATCGAAATGATACCCCTTGGAGGCCTTTACATCCATCTTATGCATTGCATTTTTATGTAAAGAATATTATGATCTTATGTGGCTCCCATTATGAAACTCTGAAAATATTAAAAAAGATCACTTCTTCGAAATGCTAATCAAATAGTTATATATAAACATATATATATATATATATATTTATTTATTTAAACTATATAATATTTTATAAGATGACAAATTATATTAAGGATACATAATATGTTTGAAAAAAATAATTATGATGGGATAAATATTGATATTTATTTTATAAAATATATAATAATAATTAGATGATATGATAATATATAGTAAATAATTATTAGTTTTAGAGTGTTGTTATATACAAATGTGAGTGTATGTTTGTATAAAAATTTAATTATAAATATGTATAATAATCGAAAGATAATTAATTATATATATAAGAGAAAATTTAAATTTAAATTTAAATTTTGATTAAAAAAAATTATGACATATATTTAATGATAAAAAGTTTAGTCAGGATGCACATTTTTCTCCCATTTAAGGGTAGAAGTTTTAATGAGTGGTGTAATTTAAATTATCATTGATGTTTGGAAGTCATCTTAATGAAAAGTTTAGTTTATACGGCGATGCACATCCAAAGTAAGAGTTAGGGGTAATGACATCATTGAAAATAGGTAATGAACATGAAAGATTTCACTATGGCAATTGAATTCGAAAAACCATACTATTGGAAGAGAGCATAAAGGTAGCTGATTGAGTTGAGGCTGCAACCAACGAATAGGCCTGGGCGAAGGAGTTATGTGGGTGGGAAATTGACAAAAAATCTATACAAGGGCATTTCGATCATTTTGTTAGCCTAGATCCAAAACCTAATTTGCACAACTACTGCCACATGTTTAGGCAACCTAAATTTATTTGTTTGGAATTGTAGAAATCAAACATCCAAAGCAACATAGGCCAAATTTGTTGGGCTATGAAATTTGCATACTAACATAGCCTTAATGAGTTGTGCGAAATTTAAAATTGAGGTTCAAACGTAGCCCTCATACATTGAGTCTCGTTAATGACTTAGGCTACCTCTTGAAGAAGGTTCATTAAATGCCTAGTATATTTAAACAAGAATATGATTGAACGTATTACTAGTAATGGTTACAATAAACTATAGTCATCATTAGTAAACAGTGAAAGGTAAAGACTAAAAAATTTAGAGATTTTATTTCTCTCTCTTTTAAGCATAGAACAACATATTAGACTTGGGATTGTTTATGGGAAAGAGAGGAAAATGTTGTGTATTGAAAAATTAAAAAAAAAAAAAAACAAGCAAACAAAGAGAGGGAACAACAGAAGAAATGATGCTAACGACTAAAAGTTTTGCCTCTTGATGATGCATGGACATCAATGCCTCAAATAGTGGAATCAAAATGGACCAATTTAACTATATGATAAGCATAATGGTTGAATATGTGCTATAGAGAAAGGAAAGTAACGCAACAATCTCATGAAAGAGAACCTAGCTATCCTTCTAATTAATCTGGAAGTGAAGAAGGCCATAAAAGAACTTTTGAAGAAGAGTTCGAGAGAAGTGAGGAATCAACATGACTAAGACAACAAGCTCTAAGAAATTTATAACAAAAGTTGGGACAATTTTAAGAAATTAGACCAAGTCAATAGATAGGCTAAACCCGCTAAACTTCATGAAAAGTGTACTTTAAACCAAAGATATTAGCTAATTCACTCTAAAAAAATTTCAAGCAGATCAACATATTTGAACATAATGAAGCCTCGTATCCTTCCAAATACTTGTGAAATTTATGCATCAACTTTGGTTATAAGGACTAGATAGGGTGAAATGCTGTGCCTTCCTCATTACTTTGAGAGGCACAACTCCTAAATGCATGGGTAGAATGAAGTTTCAAAGAATTTGTTTCATCATTCCTCCATTAGTTCCCAAGTTGTATAAAATATAAGCATACACCTTCATCTCTCTTCAATATAAAGCAAGGAAGTGATGAACATTTGAGAGATAGTAATATATTTAGGGTTTAGGGTACACCTTCATCTGTCTTGAATATGAAGCAAGAAGTGATGAAGTGATGAACCTTTGAGAGACAGTAATATGTTTTTCTACTTGTGCTTTAGAGACTCCATCAATTACTTAAGAAGTAATAGTCAATGCATTTATCCAAAGTTTTAAGAATGAATACTAGTTCAAAATATTAGTAAAAAAACTTATCAAGAACTTTGACAAATCTTTAATAAGGGCTAAAAGATACATAAATATGAAAAAAGCATAGCTTGAAAGAATACAAGAGAAGGGGTAGTAAAGTCCACTAAAAAAGATGGGCATGCAATGCCACTTGGTCCTGTTAATCTTATGAATGAAAAGGGGGAAGAAATCAATTCACAACTCTTAAGGATCGCAGAAGATAAGTCATGATGGCTTTAAAAGATATAGATTTATTAAGATGGCCATGACACCAAAAACCTTAGGAATTCAAGTTTTGCTAGTTTCATGATGATTATGATTATACTATAAAAGACTATTTTAATTTAAAGTACCAAATTAAAAACTTGACCAAAATCTACAAGAGTCCGTTGAGAAAAATGAACTAAGGCAATATAAGAAAAGATCAAGGAGACAAGATAGGCTTATGTTTGAAGTATATAAAAATAGAAAAAGGCTAAAGCTAGGCGTCCGTCAGTCTATAAAGACAAGCCCAATATACACTTTTGCCCAACTAACCCTAGGGATGCGGTAATCCCTTATTAAGATGCATTATTTGTTATAGTAATGATCACCAATTGTAAGTTGTGAGGCACCTCGTAAATAGTGGTAGGTTGGTTAACATTTTATCTGAGCAAATCTTTGAAAAATAGAATAAGGTGTGCAGCAGCTAGAACTAGAAAATAATGCCTTAGGTGGATTCACAAGAGAAACAATTTAGCCTAAGGGACAAATAACCTGTCTTATGAAAATGGAGAAAGATAGGGCATGAAAAATAAAATCCAATTCCTTGTGGGAAAGATAGCATTAGCTTGTGACACTATAAAAGAGGGACCTACTTTGGCAGCTTTCCACAGTGTGGCCTTTCTTTATCGTATGGCTTTAACATTGTCTGTAGGTGATAAGGTTAAGTTTGCTAAAGAGATCAACTAATGCCTACAAGTTGTTACACATATTGGTTAAGTACATTAAAGAAACCATCAGGCTAATGAGAATAACATTACTTTAAATGGATTCATTAGAAGAACTGTTGAATGTAGAATTGTAACTTAGAGATAACTCTAAATGGAGCTATTAGAAGGACTGCTGGGGGTGTAGAATTGCAACCTAGTGATATGGAGTTATCTTTTCCTTTTAATTGCATTTATTTGGACTAATTTTTGAGTTTTTATACATGACTTTTTTAAGTGTTTTGATTGAATTTTCAATACTGTGCATTGCCTTAAGATTTTTCAATATTTATCTATTAATTAGAATGGATGTTACACTAATTTAGGTCTAGTAAAACATTGTAGGTATAAAAATTATCTTTCAATGTAACATGTAGTCACGAGTGTTGGTGTACAGCCGCAAGACAAGTAAGATTACAGAAGAAAATGGTTGATCAAGAAGATACGACTATTAGTTCAAGCTATTGCTGCAAAAATAGGGTGACAGAAAGCCTCATACTTGCAGTCACGAGATTGTTCATATGGCCACAAAGTGAACCATGATAAAAAGTAAAACGTTACTTGCAACCACGAGTTTGAAGTTGCAGCCATAATGAAGAACATGTTATAAACACAATTTTTAAAGCAATAACAAATTTGTGATTTTAGAATTAACCAAAAAGCCTTACATATAAAAGGAACATTATTAAGTCAAATGAGAGAGGAGACGATTATAATAAACGAAGGGATGAATACCTGATGTGTGTCATTAACACATTGAAATTATAAATGAGTAAGAGAAGTATTTAATAAGCATAAGTGTCGTATCTACAAGGAAGGTGTATAGGTGTCTATTGATATTTACTAAATCTCTGTTAGTTAGACTGACCTAATGTAGTACTGTTAAAATGAGAAAGAAGAATAAATGAACACGTTGAGAGTAAACCAATAAGCAAGAAGTGACAAAGTCCCAAAGATGAAGAGCTTAATCTCTCGTGATGTGTTGGTTTCCAATGTACACCAAATTTTGTCAATTATCAATTTAATTGTCTTGTTATGAATTTTAATCCTAAGGTCATTAAGATATCTTCTAGAACTCTCCTAACACTTCAATTCAAAAACAAATATGTTCCCACAACCCAATCAAATAAAGGATTAAGTTTTATGATTAACAATTTAATTTTACACTATTTTTATTATGTTACTCTTATTATTTTCACAAAACTAATGTATAAAATTGGATGTCTAGTATACAAGTTTCACTCCTTTATTTCCCACAAACTTGCATGCATAACTTCTTAGCACTTTAAACACGTCCATTAAATTCAATTTAACACATATACATCCACAATTTCACTCGTCCCCCCTCCACACTTATGTTGTTGCTTGTGTTACAAGTATAATCGTAATAATAAAATAAGTAACAAGGAACGACACGACCTGGTGGCAAGGAGCCCTCAACCTGCTCAATTCCTTGAATTCGTGGCCAACAGCAAACGCTTCCTCGACAAGATTTTCCTTATGATAAACCTTTTTGAGTACATCTCAAATCTCTAGACGGAAACCTAGTCGATCTTCTCATACAACCCATTCTCGCCGATCAAACTACTAGCCCTCTCCTCCATGCAAAAGCTCACCGACTGGGTCCTAACACTTCTCTCAGAGTTTGTCTCATCAGTGCAGAAAAACTCCTCCAAAATGCCGATCCCTGACACAGGGATTCGCCCACTGACCTGTTCAATGATGAACTACGTATCTTCACTGGCAGATCGTAGTGGAACCCCATCTGATGTCCTTGCCGAGGACCAGGAAAATGTGGCCCAGTCACCTTTCCCGAAATCCTACTTTGACAACCTGAGTCCCACGTTGGGGGTGGCTACCCGCCTCGTGTGGATCATTCTTGTCCTTTTCTGCACGCTTGATAGCTAAGCCGAACTCTACAAAGACTTCAGATCATATTATCTCTTCCTAGCGAACAATCTCCAATTTGTGGCCGAGAAAGTCAGCACCGGTGCCCTGAAACTCCTCCTAGGGCAAGATTGGCTATCCAAACTCCACCAAAGGGTGAAAACCTACGTGGCAAACTACGAATCGTTGGCTTGGGCTAAGGTGATCTCATCTGTGCTGGCTAAGACTGAAGAGTCGACCTACAAAATCAAAGACCATTTCAGTCAATTCAACTCGGCTTTTGAGGCGGCGTATCGAAGACAGAGCTCGTGCGTGGTTCTAGATTCGAAGCTCTGAGACAAGATCAAAGTGTCGATAGCAAGAAACTGGTGCTGAAGTATGGGGAATTCTACGACAGGTATTTGGCGACACTGAGTGGAGAAAAGAACCTTGAAGTAATGGTGAGATATTCCCCCGGATAATTTGCGGAATATCTTGTCGGACTTGTTTCATGGAACTGTTGTTCCTTCGTGGAATACACCTTCTTCATCATCTCAATCTCATTCCCAATTATCTCGTTGTCTTTGATCCTCCAATCTCCATTGACATTCACCAACAAGTTACATTCTCCACCTCGTAAGACCTAAATAAGTTCATCTTTAAAGAATTTAAAAAAAGAAAAAAATTGGGATCCTTATTTGAAAACAAATTGACTATTCTAACTTATTTTCAAATATCTTATAAATAATTTTATTTTATATATTAAACTAACATAAATATTCTTAAATTATATTTTATTAATAGTATTTGAGTTATTTTCATTATTATTACATAAATTATAATCAACTATAATTATAAATTTTAATAAAATTTTATAAAATAATCTTATCAAATATTTTTTAATTTATTTTTAAAATACAATTTATAAATTTATAAATTTTAAAAAATATTTTATAAATTACATAAACTTATAAACTTTTAAAAATAATCCTAGCCAAATCCCCACCTGGCTATCTGCACAAGCTTTTCAAAACCCCCACCCTTGGGCCACAACAGCTCGACTAAAAAGCATTACAGTCAACTTCAAGAAGACAATGTCCTATGATTGAAATTTTGGACCATTCCTATTAAATAAAAAAGGCAAGAGATTAGCCATTTGGGCCACAGTATAACTTGCAACGCCACCTACTCTAACTAACAGCTGCAATGTCAAACATTACTGCACCTGCATTTGCAAATTCTATTGTAATGATGTGATTTATGAGGAATCCCATGGGCTTGGATTTCCCAACCCACAAAATATGAGTAGGCTTGGTGGCCCTTTTCCTGCCGATCCACCATTCCTGAATGGAATCATTATTTTTATCACTTGGGTAGGTACACATGGCTGTCTGTTTCACATGCAAACCCAACTGTAACAGTGAACATCGCTACTGTAAAAATGAATAAAATAATGAAAAGTCCCTTGGCATCAAAGCCAAACCTCGTGCGACTTCGCAAGACTTTCCTCTCCACTGTCGTTTAGTCTGCTGCGATGCCTTTTCCCATCTGCTTTTCCCCATCTGCTTTTCCTCGCCAGTCACCCACGTTCCTCTTGCGTGCTTCTCTCTTCTTCTCCTTTGCGATCGAATAAGTGCAGTAATCTACTATCGGAAGTTTCGGGCTCTCAACTTTTTCAGCTAACCTTTGGCTGACTTCGCCCGATCATGACTGCGCCCGTTAAAGATGGTATGCGTCTTTTGGTTTTATTTGTTTCATCTACAAAATTTTGCTTCACTATGTCTGCTTTTGAAGGTCGCTTTTGCGAGGAATTTTATGTTTAAGCTTTTGAATTTTTGTCAACGTTTCGTGGGTCGATAGGTCTTTTTTTTTTTATTTTTTGTTGTTGTTGTTGCGGTATTATTGTGGAATTTTATTGAATAGATGCATGATATATGACTGATTCTATTGGTACTTTTTGAATAAATGATTTACAAACTTAATTCCTGGTGTCTAGAAAAGCTCGCTAAAATTATTTCAGCCTTTTTTAAAGGGATTGAAGAAGTTTTTGAGGACCTTTTTAATTTCCCCATGAATTTGATATTGCGAGCCTTGAGTTACAAAAAAAGAAAAACCCACTAGAAGAAGTATTTTTTGGTTATTTATTTCTTTGCCCATGTCATGATTTTCTTCATTTTGTGTGTTTTGTAGCAATCTTGTTTCTTTCTAAAGATATGGTATGGGAAAGGCATTTAAATTCAAAAGATGTGTGTCACTGCTCTGGAAATGAAACAAAATTCTCCAATAGTTTTTGCTGATGTAATGTATGTAAGAAATTGTGAATTTTCAAATGCTTATGATAATTTCTTGAAGACGTGTTTGAGAGTGGTCTAATTGATAAACTGAACCTATAGTGGCAGTTGGAGATATTGAGAAAGGGTCTGTTATTCCAACGCCAAACCCGAATCCTTTGGCAGAGCCGTCGCCCTCACCATCACCATCAGCAGCAACCGCACCTGCTCTGGTTCTATCAAATTCAGGGAAGCGAATCGACAAGCGAAAGAAATATGTAAAACAGGTAACTGGCCGTCACAATGACACTGAGCTGCATTTGGCAGCTCAAAGGGGTGATCTTGCAGCTGTAAAGCAGATATTGGATGACATTAATTGTCAAATGGTTGGGAATTCCAGTAGTGCAGATTTTGACCAGGAGCTTGCAGAAATCAGGGCATCAGTTGTAAATGACGTAAATGAGTTGGGTGAGACAGCATTGTGCATTGCAGCGGATAGAGGGCATATTGATGTGGTTAAAGAGCTACTCAAGTACTCTAATAAGGAAACACTCACCAAGAAGAATAGATCAATGTTTGATCCTCTGCATATAGCTGCAAGTCAAGGACACTATGGTGATGATCTTATTCCACTATATCAATTCTTATGTTTCTCTATGTCTAATTGCCTATCTAGTTTTGTGTGTGTCTTTTAATGGGGGAGTAGAATTCGCAGAATAAGATTATTTAGAACTTTTGTTGTACAAAGAGTATCTTCCCATTAAAATTCTTAAAAATTAAATTAGGAATTAAGTCTCTGAAGAAAAATATGACTCAAGGACATTTCTTTGATGCAGTAACTTGATGATGATTAAACCAAGGCTGTTAAAAAAAAATTATGTGGGCTTGTATAAAATAGCTCAGCCTCACAGAAAACTGGATTAAATGTCAACTCCACAAAAGAAAATTTTGTTTCATTTTGTCTTGCATATGCATTTAATGCCAAGATTCCATGAGGCTTATAATGCTATTTTGTTTGCGGAACATCCGATGAGGTCTTTGGAAGAAAGTCTGAAGGCATTATGTTCATGTCTTGGTGCCTGAATTTGGGCTTAAATATTTGGGACCAGTGGGTTACTGGCAACCATGCCGAATTTCCTTGCTGTTTATTTATGGATTTGGGTCGCTCTGTCCAGCATGGTCCAATTGTTTATCCAAATTATGCAACATTAATCTATGCTTTGAATAGGTTAATTGATCTTCTATCATGTCTCAATCTTCAGATTCGGCGATGCATTTTTATATTGCAAGAGTTCTTCACATTTAGTGTTATGTGCCTGACAGGCTGAGACTGATGTTGAATTATATTTCTGTAGAAATTGTCCAAGTGCTATTGGCTCATGATCCTGGATTAAGTAAAACAATTGGCCCATCACATGCAACTCCTCTGGTTACTGCAGCAACTAAAGGGCATAGTGCTGTCGTTAATGAACTTCTGTCAAAGGATAGCAGCTTGCTAGAAATTTCTAGGTCAAATGGAAAAAATGCGTTGCACTTTGCCGGGAGGCAAGGCCATGTGGACATTGTCAAGGCATTACTTGAAAGAGATCCCCAGTTGGCTAGAAGAACAGATAAAAAAGGACAGACAGCACTGCACATGGCTGTGAAAGGTGTTAACAGTGGTGAGGTTGTTAAATTGCTCCTGGAGGCTGATGCAGCCACTGTGATGCTGCCAGACAAATTTGGTAACACAGCTTTACATGTAGCCACAAGGAAAAAGCGAGCAGAGGTATGTTTTGTGTCTTCTATTATTCAACATACCTGTCTTACCAAAAAATATTGATTTGTATGCCTCCGTATCCCAACTATAATTTCATTGAAATATACTCCTGCAGTAGTTGAAGGTGTGTGTTTTACTAGTTGAAAGTATGCAAACCATTTCACTATTTTTTTTCTTTTCTGCTCATTGAAACTTGAGCAGTGAATTTTCTAAGTTAAATGCGCTGTTTTAAAACTCGGACTGGACCAGTCCAGGCGGCACCTGGACTAGCAGTTTGGTTTATTTTTCATTTTTTATTTTATTTTATTGTTTGTTATTGTTTGGAAGAAGATGAAGAAGAAGGAGAAGAGGAGAGGAGGAGAGACAAGGGAAGAGAAAAAATAGAAAATATTGTAGGAGGGAATGAAAAATGAAAAATGAAAAGGAACCATAAATTGAAAAAGACCAAAAGAAGAAAGTGACATAAAGAAAGAATGTAAATGTATAGAAGGAAAAAATTTCGTTCTATTATAATTGTTCTAAGAAGTACTTATTATATTTTTGTCTTTTTTATGTGATTAAATAATTACTCTATACATGATGAATAAATTATTTTGAAACTAACTAATTAATTTTTTTATGTTTAATTTATTTTATTTTTAATATTAAAAAACTAATTATGTGTTTTTTTCTCAAATAATATTATTAAATCAACTTGTATACAAATTAGGTATGCAATTTTAAAATATTGTCAATATTTTTTTAAGTTTGTTACTAAGACATGTATACATATATATATATATATATATATATACACGTGTGTGTGTGTGTGTGCAATAAATTGGGTCAACCGGCTTTTGGATTCAATAGGACCAGTAGAACTAGTAGATCAATATGTTGTTCGGTTTTATCATTAGTCAAGTTTTAAAAACATTGATTAAAAATGAGGAGCATTGTGCTGAAATATTCTTTACTATTCCTTGACCTCCCAGTGGTTAACTTCTATTTTCCATTTGTTTCTATCACATTATGGGTTCTTTTTGATTTAGCTACCTCCAGTTTATCTCTGTCACTTCCCTTTGGCGTTTTTGTATTCCTTGCAGATAGTTAATACATTGTTACGCCTGCCTGATACCAATGTCAACGCAGTGAACCGAGATCTTAAGACAGCTCTTGACATTGCTGAAGATCTTCCCCTGTCTGAAGAATCATCGGATATAAAGGAGTGTCTTTGTCGCTATGGTGCTGTCAGGGCTAATGAATTGAATCAGCCAAGAGATGAGCTGCGCAAAACTGTTACTCAAATTAAAATGGATGTCCACACTCAGCTCGAACAAACAAAAAGAACAAACAAGAACGTCTATGGAATCGCCAAAGAGCTGAGGAAACTCCATCGTGAAGGTGTCAACAACGCCACCAACTCAGTTACTGTCGTCGCTGTTCTCTTTGCGACGGTTGCCTTCGCTGCTATTTTCACCGTGCCAGGTGGGGACAAGGACGATGAGTCGGCCGTGCCAGGTGGGGACAAGGACTATGGGTCGGCCGTGGTTGTGAGTGGCGCGCCCTTCAAAATCTTCTTCATCTTCAATGCCCTCGCACTCTTCACGTCACTAGCCGTCGTCGTAGTCCAGATTACGTTGGTTAGGGGCGAGACGAAGGCTGAGAGACGCGTGGTAGGGGTTATCAACAAACTGATGTGGTTGGCTTCTATATGCACTTCTGTGGCGTTCATCGCGTCCTCCTACATAGTGGTCGGCCGTAAACACCAGTGGGCTGCTGTGCTTGTCACACTTGTTGGAGGAATTATAATGGCTGGGGTTCTTGGGACCATGTCTTATTATGTAGTGAAGTCGAAGAGGTTGCGGTCGATGAGGAAGATGAGGAAGAGGGAGCAACGAAGCGGCTCGAACTCATGGCATCACTCTGAGTTTTCTGAATCAGATATTGACCGAATTTATGCTCTCTGAGGAATGGAATCCGCTAGCTGAAATAAAGAGATCGGATTGCCGTGGAAGAATTAGATTGGAGCAATCTTCTGATGTTATGCAGAAATCTTGTTTGGCTACAACTCCATTCGTAGATGTCGGGACATGACAATCCAGTCAATTCTTCTTAGTGTTCTGATGCTCCTGTATGTAAGCACGCACTCCTTCAATGGCCAGATGGCGTTGTGGATAAAATGACTGGGAAATTTATAGGGGCACACTGAAACAGCCCTCGCCCAACCAACTGGTTTTATTATGTGACATTTATCGTTAGTTTGGACTCTTCCGGTGGAGTTCTCAGACATCAAAATTGCATCTTGAATCCCACGAAAGTACGAAACAGGGAGCCTGAACCTGCTATGCCCCTAACTACTGTAATCCAGTGATAGCATCTGTACTGCAGGTGATCAATGCAACTTTCTGGGTGAATTAGGTCACTAATGATGGGCTGAATCTCATTCAACTAGTAACTCTATCCCGATTTGAAAATGATGAACTTTGTCAACATTTTATAACAAATTTGAATGAACTTTACCACACACTACCTGCGTAAGAGACAATTCATTTCAAATATGTGTAGCAGTGATCGTAGATAACATTGTCGTGACGAGTTGTTTACAAGGGAAGGCCATTATTGTCAAATTAATCTCAAACATAGTTACCATACAGTCCAAAGATCTACAATCGCAAGCAACTTCGAATTTCAATCGATCATATGATCTGCATTATAGGGATGCTTTTTACACGACTCAGAAGATTATGCGCTAGTTGTTGCTAGCAATTAGTTGCACAGAAATAAGAAACTTCAACCAAAGATAGCACAAACCTTTATGGAGTATTAAAGACGAGGGAGGCACAAATTAACCTCCTTTGGCACGATAAGGCTATGAAAAAGATCCTCCTGGAATATCAACTCGTTTTATATAATTAAGGAAAGCCATCGCGTCAAGATGACAAACAAATTAATTAAATGTCGGATATATGTGATATACAGACTATAAAACAATAGACAAGAAGAGAAATTGACAATTATTACAGAGTCTTGAGACCAGTAAATAGACTAATAGAGGAGTACCAGCAGCGTCGAGAAAGATATTTCCCCGTAGAATTTCACTGGTCATGAGATCATGAGACAGTATCCGTTTAAGATCTAACAAAATAGGCATAGACGAAGAATGCAAAGGAGCATTCAGAGAAGCAGAAAGATATCATCACTCATAAAATTGCATTGTTTGCACAAGTTGCTAACCAAAACAAAGCCAGATTCTTCAGTTGACAATGGAATTTTTTTGTGAAAATAGAGAGAGGCACCATTATGAGATTTCGGTTACATCATTTCTTGTGACTGTCTTACGCATCGACTAACTTTCTTCTTGAAATCATCCCTTCTCTCTCTCCATTCCTTCTGCAGTAGCATAATAGTCAGAAATTGGAATCAACAATAAACTAAAAACAGAAGTAAATATTTTAAACTTTGAGAAAATGAGATTAACATCCCATTTGATCTGTAAACTGAACTCCATCAACAGAAGAAGTTGCAACTTCACATGCAATTGAAACATAGATTTTAATTTATCAATAATTGGTCTTGAAAAGAGTAGTTAGATTGGTTGTCACGCAATGGAATATAAGCATAAGATCACTTCAAGAACATCAATTGCTTTGCAAGGGAAAGGATATAGAAAAGATATTTTTCTTGTACATCACATAGCTTGAGAAAAATAAGGTCTACTTTTTGTCCCCTGGGGGCACTCAAATGATTTGTAACCCAACATCTCAAGAATAGAGGGTCTTGGTTCAAATCCTTGGAAGGGCATGTGAGTAGGTGTGAGAGTGAAAAATGGGGTCCTTTTAGATACTGTAACCACTTAAAACATTAGACAAAAGTAGAGAAGTTAAATTGAAACCATTAAGCTCAAGAGTACAAACCAAAACCTCTAAGTAAATGAAAAAATCAGAGCAGTCTAAGGCAATGCACTTACAGCAGCTTCAACATTAGCTGGAGACTCATCATTAGGGCTTGAAAGCATTGATATAATGCTTAGAACTATACTCTCCACCTGAAGATCAAAATACTTTGCATAAGCATATGTTTTACACAAAAAATACACAAATTGCAGCTGGCAAACATACATCCGGCGGTGTACTTAATGGCATTTGATATTTATGGCAGATAATCCAAAACCGATAAGAGGAACTTCAATGAAAGTACATACACAAAACCTCCCACACATACCAAAAGGCAAAATGAATTTTAAAAAGGGGAAAATGTATACACCAAGCAGCAAAAACCAGGAAAGAATAATCCAGAGCCAGGACTCTATTACAGGGCTGTTTCAAAACACCAAAAATAGCAAACAAGCCTTATCCCTAAACTCACAGCCCTAGCCTGCTAGCCATCCACACATGCAAATGCTGCTAGCGACCCTCAAACCATGCAGCGCCGTGCAGAACCAATTCCAGTTGCACACTGCTCTCCAAGCCAGTGGCCCCAAATCAATTTTATCAGTCTCTGATTCCCAATTCACCAAAACCAATTCCACTATGCAATGCCACTACCAAGAAGTTAAAAAGAAAAAAAAAAGAAAGAAAAGAAATTGGCACTTCTTACACCGTGCTCTTCTTCTCGTGTCTCTGTCTCACAAGCTCAGCTCCTCTGTGCGCAAAATGCCCCTGGAAGTCGAACTTCATCGCTGAGCTAAACTGCCATCATCGTCAACCATGCCACCAACTCTTCCTTCCCCCAGTGCTGCCTGAGTTCCATTGCCATTCTACTTTGAGGAATTCTAAGTAGAATAGGGTGCGACTTCCTGTGGGCCCCTGTCTTGGTAAGTGGGTTCTTGGACATCCTTTTGTTTTTGGACTACAGTATATAGTAAGAAAAGAAAACGAAGGAAGAAGGATTTAATTTGGGGTTGGGATATCAGGTTTAAGATTGTGTTTGGTCAAGAGTTTATAAGGGTGGTAATCGGTTATTTGATTGTTCGTCAATATGGCTTCAAATGAACAAAAAGTGGATGTGGCGACTACTATTAAGCTGAATGGAAAAAATTGGGTTATGGGCTCAAGCATTTAAATTGTTTCCTAAAGTTCAAAATGAATTGAATCATGTCAATTTTGGCCCGCCGGATTCTGAAAGTATGATTTCAATAATGGCAAAAAGCTAATTTCTTCGATATGACTTGGCTTTTGAATAATATGGAAGAGCTTGTTGCTACTAACATTATGTTTTTAAGATCAACTAGGGCAATTTGGGAAACTTTAAATGAGATGTATTCTCAAGAGAAAAGCGTCTCTCGAGTCTTTAAGTTATATGAAAAGTATTCTCCCTTAAACAAAATGGGCAATTAGTAGCTGAATATTTTGCATTACTTAAAGGAACTGCGGATGAATTTTGTTACATCATCCATTAAATTGTGATGTTAGAACTTGCAAGACCCAATGGGAGAGTTTCTAGCGGCTAAGGTTTTGTCCGGACTTGATTCTTCTCTTAGTTTGGTTAGAGATAATTTGTTAGCCAGTGACAATTTTCCTACCCCATCTAATGCTTTGTCAAGAATTCTGTGTTGCCATAGGCAACTTTGGATCCACTTCTACTCCCATTCATGAAAATTCTGCCCTAGGAATTAAAGCTCATGGATCTGCCCATGATGACAATTCAAGGGGAGATCGTGGTAGTGAGTGTGATGCGACTAAGAGCCAATGACGTTGTGACTATTGTGGAAGAGATAATCATGCTTCTGAAAAATGTTGGGTTAAGTTTAGAATGCCTAAAAAGTTTAGAAAAGCGAAGTGGGCCAAACGTAAGTCTGAAGAAGCAACTCCAACATCTACTCCGACTGTGAAGGCGGTTACCTTGACTTGTGAAGATTACAACCAATTATTGAATTAATATACTGCAGTGTCTAAAGCCTCTTCATCAAATGTGGCTTGTGCTACTCCTTATAAACTTGCAAATAATGAAGATGACTGGTGGCAATCATGATTAACTATGGATGGCCTTCCATCAATATTCTATGCAGTGTGATTGTCGGCCTTCCATCAATATTCTATGCAGCATGATTGTCGGCCTTCCAACTGCTTCTCTTTTAAAAATCAAGGATTGCCTTGATTCCATCACGCACTCTTATCTTTCTAGACATGATCAGCCTACCTATTGGTGTTTGTTGGTCTTCTGACCGTGTTGTCTACATTTACTATTTGCTAGGTGTCAAGGTTGCAAGTTGAACATTTTTTTTTCGAAGTTTACCATATTCAACTTGTGGGGGAATGTTAGAAAAATATATTAGAATATTTAATTTGATTTATTGTTATTATGTTACCTAGTTTAAATGTTTAGGAATCTTTTGTTTCCTACCTAATAGGATTAGAGTTATGGTAGTAGTTGAATTATATTCGGTATCTACTATAAATTTTTACCTAACCTCATACTATAAATTGAGGTGGGTTTTTCAATAATAAAGCGTGCTTTACTTCTTCCAATTTCTTCAACAATTTTATTCTCTCTTCTGGCTGGTGAAGACTGAAGACTACTAAAAGATTGATTACCCCAACCCCCTTCAACACGGATGGTTTCTATTGTAGCTTTCCAGATCTTAAGTTCAAGATACCTGCTGTCTCAATACTTTTTACATCTTCAAGAACTCATCAGATGCATTACATGACAAAAAGAAATCCAACAAGGCAGGATACCAGAAACTTAATTCATAAACTAGATTTCAATCTTTCAAACTTTGAATCCAAGTCATCAGAAATACAAAGCCTTACGCCTACCAAATGTTTGCCATGCAAGACAATCTGTAAACTTTGAACAGGTTAATTTGATTCAGATTTGGAGTACGATAATATTTAAAAATGGCAAATTTTTATATGGCTAGATTGCAAGATAAATAAGGTTTACAAGTTTCGAGTTATTAACAAAGCTCTGTTGTTAAATAGGGAGTTTTGAACAGACAGAATATGCAACAAGAATGTCCCACTGATATTACACAAAAAGTGATAAAGTAAACTTATCCATGATCATACTGTGTGGACGGGTGACCATCGCTCACTAGCAAGCTCATAGCCACTTGGATCATCTCCAGGGGGATGAAGAATTGAAATACAAACCTTGCCATCCGGGTAAACTGCATTATATAAATTGTCAAATCAATTCACTAACAAACTGCAAAGAGGACTATCAAACCAGTGAAATATTCCTGTAGGAGAAAGAGTACAAACCATTAGGATGCCAAATCTCAGTAGTAAATCTCATTGTTGGAGGGCTGTTTGGGTAATTTGGTGGAAAGCTCATGATAGCATTGAAGAAACCTCCTTCACTGAATCCAAAATTTCAAACAGAAGTTAAATCATGCATGTGTTCCAATCTGTCGAACTTTTTTAATAAACCAACCATAATAATCCCATATAGAAAAACGCAATTAAAGAGCTTATATATCTTCCAAAATAGTAATTCGGCCCCGCCATAGAAATTCTTTCTATAAAATGGGGATAAATTTTGAAAAATAACCATAGTTGTGAATGCACGCCATGGTGTGAGGCCCGTGAAGAATGGCATTGAATGCACGCCATGGTGTGAGGCCTGTGAAGAATGGCATTGGCTTTTCCTTATAGCGCCTTTGCCAAGGTTCACCTCAAATCCCTTTTTTGGTGAGATCAAGTATTCTTCTCGAAGTGCCAACAAGCAAGTGGACAAGCTACTACAATCTCATTATATCATCTTTGAGATTGGTTCCTCCTCTCACAAAAACAACAGCTATTTTCTAGAAATATCTAGTTTTTAGATTTTTTTTAATGTTAAGAAATATATTTGGAGCTAGGGTGTCTTCTAGAATCTAAATAAAATATTTAGGGGGATGGTGTCCAAAATTAATCCCCCTCAACAGCCAATCTGACATTTCTCTCCAAGCAAGTATGTTATGCCTTCTTCCTTATTTCTTTGCCTTTTCTCTTCTTATCTCCCAGCCTAATATTTCCCCCATCTTCTTTTTCCTTTTTGTCATCTTCTTTCTTCTTCTTTTTTATCTTCTCTGGCCTCTTCCCAGCCCTTGCTATCTATTTTATCAATTTTTAAGTTTTATTCACTTTTTTGCAAATTTTATAACCGTAAATTGTTATCACCAAATTTATTGCTTAAACATGTGAGCTTATTATTGAAAAATAACTAATTAACAGCTATTATTGCTAAAATATTGCTAAATTCATTGAAATAAGTTCTTGTCTGCACACTTTAATTAAATACTTGTTGAATTTGAGAGCCTTGCTCTCTCCTTAGTTATCTACTAACATTAAAGATAGAGAATTTGTTTCATGTAATTAAGAACTATGGTATGGCTCTTGCGTATGTTTGCTGTGTGAACCTTTTAATAACCATGAATATAATAGAATATCATGAAAAATATGAGACTAAAGCACAGATAAGGAAAATCCCCTGTATACATATATATTCTTTAAAATCAAACAGAAATTCTTTTTTCTCCAATTTCCATTAACGGCATTGGCATTATTAACATGACAATTCCATCTATATATATAACCTTAGTGGTTATGCCGCATGCCAAGGCTCAACTCACAGGCTCAGCATTGTCACGCCATAGGCAAGCACCTTATGAAAGGTGCATTTTATATATCTTTATGAAAAATAAAAGTTAAATAAAAAAAAGAAAAGCCCTAGTCTACAAAGTAATTGCTTCACTCTAATCTCCAACGCAATTGTTTCTGCTCTCTCCGAAGGTCCTTGTTGGCTCAAATGTCTAGGTAATCTTTCTCTTCTTTTCTTCTTTACTTATTTATTTTTCCTACTTTTGTTTTTTCTTTTCTCTCCTTTTTATCTTTTGTTAATCATTTTTCAGCCTGCTCCATCCAAATTTTTTTTCTTTTTCGTCTATTTCTTTTTCTATTTCAATAACTTTACCCTTTTTTCCTACTGAATTACTTGATTCTAAAATTCTTCAGATAGGTCAATAATTTGTTATTATTGATATAAATTTGGGAATTAAGTTTTAAACACTAAAATACAAGCTTAATATATGCTATTATTAAATGCTAAATTTTGGAGCTAAAATGTTGAATGTTTAATGAATTTAGAATTCAAATAACTCCGCATTTATTTATTTATTATTTTGTTCAGAATCATTATAAGCATTTTATTTACTCATGTAATTTTATATCATGCTCCTGCATTTGCACCATGGTGCATCAAGTTCCATTAATAAGCATGTGTATAGCTATACTTATAACAAGGCTTAATAGCTTTTTCATATTAAAACTACCAAATATTTATTTTAATAATATTATAATTCAATAATATTCATTTATTCACTTTTTAAATGTGAACATTATTTTAGATTGATATACTTGGTAATTCTAGTTGTTGAAGTATCAATCTGTCAATGAAATGTTTGGTAATTCTATTGGTTCAAAAAACCTACCCACCAAACCTGACGTATTTCTGTAAATCTTCAAATAAAGACAGCAATTCACCAGTCAGCATTAAATCCTATTATGCTATACTTTGACATACCGACAGTTTAATTTTTCGTCATTCAAAATTTTAATATATCATATACCCATACACAGTCAGTGAGGGAATCTAAATTCATCTACTTGGGAAAGCGATGGGGATCGATGCTCATGATTAGCGTACACGCAGAAGTAACCCTGAATTCATATGTAATTGTGCCACAATTTCGTGGTTTCAAGTTTGCAGACAACCATAGATGTTGAGAACATCTAAAAAATAAAGGCTCTTGAAATAGCCACATGAAAAGCTTCAATTAACGTGAGTCCAACTACAACCGGAACCTGAGTTCTAGAGAGAACTTAAACCCACAGCAATGACTCACGGTGCCACGCAAACATATTTAGTTTTCTAATTCAGCAAAACATGTCCCAATACAAGCTAAATCAACAACACCAAACATACACATAATTAACAACACATAAATAATTTAAAATCAAGTACAAGATGGATTGCGCAACCCGTAATCGCAGCAAAACCAAAAGCAAACCCTTCAGAGGAAAACCAAAACGCAAACAGGCCAAAACGGATTCCACGACGAAAAAGCACAAGCAAATGAATTCCCATCCAATTGAAGAAAGCACTCACTTCCTACATACAGACAACAAAAAGAAAACACTCACTATAGAGTATCCGGCGGCCCAATTATGGTAACATTCCATTCAAACAGGTTGCTTTCATCCAGCAAACCAGCCGAAAATCCATCCACGGGCTTTTTGTTCAGATCTGCAGACAAAAATGATAGATCACTAAAACCCACACAAAAAGACAAAACCCATTTACCGACAGAGATTTCAAAACACCTTTGAGCTGTTTCTGAAGAAGAAGGCTAGCCTGAGAGGGTGAAGCCATCGTAAAGAACAAAAATTGAATATATAAAATCTAAATTGTATCTGAAAATTTTGAGGTAGACGGAAGAAATTAAAGAGACGGGCTATATGCCATTGCAGGGAGTCTACGAGGCAGAGAGGTAAAGTTTTCCTCAAAGCGTGGCAGAAGTAATGTTGGGCGGCTTTTCGTCCCCCGTTCCACTTTTTCCCTACTTCCGGATTCGAACCGGGTTTCTCTTACGGGTCGGATCAGCCCTACCCAAATGACTATGGGCCGTCAACGTTCGACGGTCAATCTTTCTAGGGCCGACGGCGTTTCCTTCTATGCCATGCATGTATTCAACAATTTATTTGAGATCGGGTTAGGTTTGCCCATCAGAATTGAATTCAAATTTAGAATTATTCAACTTAGATTTGAAATGAAGTTATTCATATTAATATATCTATTTAATTCAGAATGTGGACTGTGCATTTCCCATTATAATTAATATTTGATTCTTTAACTCTTTGACAATGAAATATGAAAAAAAAAGTCAAATTTAACCTTGATTTCTATAAATTGAAAATAAACATTGAATGTGTGAATTGTTTATAATTTTATATTTTTATTAATTATAATATATTATAAAAAATGATACTTTTAAGCAATAAAAATAATTTTTTTTAAAATTAAATAATATTGTAAAATAAAAATAAATATAAAAAGCTGAAAGAAAAGGATAATATTGAAGAAAATATATGTTATACAATAATAGAAAACAGGGAAAAACTTAGTTAGTCTAAAGCTCTCGTGTATAATTTAATAATATATAAATAATTTAGATAAAAACCTTGATGAATCAATAAGAGAGATAAAACAAAATCAAATAAATAATAGAGAAAAAAACAAAAGAGAACAAAATATATTAAAACGCATAATCGAAATAAAAAATAAAAATAAGGATAATTTAATAAGTTAAATGACAGATAGAGAAAAACAATATATATATATATATATATATATATAAGAACAAAATACATTGAAAATAAGAAGAACAAAAAGTTTTTTTAATAAGGTTAATTTAGTAATATCACATATAATCAAGCAAAAGATAGACATTTTCTTTAATTATGTATAGTGTATGTATTACATATTCATTAAATTAATGTATTTATGCTCTGTATTAAGAGTTTGGCTCTATATAATTATATTAAGTAAATTTACATATGTATCCTTTTCAACTTAATAATGATAGAGTTATCATTTAGACGATATCTATTCTTCCCTGTATCCGTACTTATATGCTTATGACTACTTTTTCTATCGCTTTCCATTTTGTCTACTCATTTAATTCTTCATAAATTGTAATAATGCTTAATCTGTTTATCTTTTATTAATATATTTATCACGTATATTTATATACTTACAAATATTCTAATTTATGTAATTTATTTTGATACTGAACTAAAAATATGAAAATAGTAATAATTCAAGCAATAATCATATGTTTCATTTCAATTTCTGATTCCTGAACTGTCTTACCAAACACCAGATCTTGTTTGGTAATCTATTGCATTGTGCGATTTAATTTGAATTCCTGACAAAATTAGTGTATCAACATATATTAATTGATTGGTTTTGATTCATTAAAAACAACGTAAACAAAAAGTATGTAGTTTGGATGAAAACTTAAAATAAATCTTTTTTCATTAAATATATACTTTCAAGCACAAGATCTTATCTAAAAAAATAATTGTTTTTATTTTCATATTTTTGTTACTTTTACCTTATTTTCAAGTTTTGCACCAATTTTACTCTGTACCATAATTTGCATCCAAACAAACCCATAGATTGTTAATTCAACACAATGTATAAATGCTTTTAAAAAATAGTTTGAATATTTTATTTTATAATATTTCAATTACACTTATTACGATATAATTAATATTGTGCATGGGATAATTAGACTAACCATTCTCCTCAATTATATTTAATTGTAATTCTTGAGTTCAAATATAATAAATAATATATATTAGGCTGCACTTTAAATTTAAATATATATTGCAATTAATATTTCGCTCCCTTCAACTGCACATAGCATTTAACAGATGGAAAATGAATAAATAAATAAAGATTAATCGTTTTGAGTGATTGAATGACATAGTTTTTATTAATAATTGTTTGATATGATAAGTCAATGTCAAGTAATTTTTAAAAATTGAATATTTTCTTTTTAAAAAAGAAGTACAAAAAAAATTAATTAGTATCATTCAAGTTTAGTCCCTTTTATTGTTTCATTAATTTATGTGACCATGGCCTGTCGATGTTGGAATTTCTCCCATTCTCTTGTCATTTATTTTGCATGCTCAAAATTGAAATCATTCAATTAAGAACCCATTGAATAATTGTTTGGTGTGGGGATGAAAATCTAAATAATTATTGTTTACCAAGAAATTAATTTTTATGCTTAGGGATGAAGTTTTAATTGAAGAAAGAAAATCAAATATCCATACGTTTTCATTGTCTCACGTGTACTATTTGCAAAAAGTTTGGCTTTAGAATAATAGTAATGATTAACACTTTATGGATTTATACTTATAGTCTTTCTTTTTCTTTTCAATGTCCTTTTTTAATTATAACTTTTTTGTGAGTATAAATATAAATATTTAAATAAACTAATACATACTATAAATAAAATAAATATGTTTAATTTTATACCATGCGAATTTAACCGTACATATAAGGTGCACTAAAATTAGTAGCCATTTTATAAAATTTATGCATGATCTAGCTTTATATTAAAGAATATATTAATTTATTGGCATGCACACATTTGTAAACTGTTACGTTTTAAAATTTCAATCACCTTTATCAGTTTTAATTTATTTTCTTTGTTATGTTCTCAAATTTTTCTCTCTGATTTCATAAATAATATAAATTTTTTGTAAATAAATTAATTATTTACATAATTAAACAAATGCATCAAGTGTTTCTCTCGTACTAGTTTTTGATGAATTAGCCTCGAGAGTTGTTGATTAAAACTCTACAAATTTAAAAGTTCTTGTTTGAATTAGATGGATCTGTAAACAATTACTATATTAAATGCTTAATTTCAATTATTTTTTTCTTTATTATCATGTTAGTCTTCAATTTTAAATACTATTACATAAATTAAAGACAAAAATCAATTACAAAAATTTTTAAAATATTTCAAGTACGTATTGATTTTCTTTCCAAGATTAAGAGTAATTTGTAAACCTCTAGTACAAACATCCCAGAAAATCCCTCCAACTTGGACAATTCATACATAATAGCACAAAGGATGATGGGACCAATTTTTCCTCAATTTTTTTTTCTTAGAATTTAGAGTTTTTTAATAAATTAAAATAAGTCCATTGAGGATTGTCACATTTAAGTTGCTATTAGGAAAAGTGATCTGCAATTTGTAACATGATGCTGGATATATATATATATATATATATGTATTTATTTATTTATTTATTTATCCTCAAAATACTGTCTTTGTTCACTACATCAATGGCATGTCAATGTACACAGAATTTTTATTTGTATGCCAAGTAAACATATGTAAAAATACAGTCATCAATTAAACTGAAAAGTATCTAAATTCAAATGTTAGAGATTAACTAAGTCCTACTTTACGAAATAAATAACTAATTTTCCCATAATCTTTATTTTATTTAATGTTTAAAATTTCTTAATGCCGTGATATTTTATTAATTTAGAAACTCAATCACAATAATAGTTAATTAACCCTTGCAGTTGGTGGGCCTGTGATCGTCAACGATACATGAAAAAATAAATAAATAAATATCACTGCAACACATTGCCTTCAATTCTGATTTATTATTTATTTAATAATCTCTTATGCATTAATAGTAAGATGTTGAATCTATAATACGAATATTTATGACTATTTATCTATGTATGCGTATGTATGTATTGCTAAAAACAAATTCTTTTGACCAATTAGAAAAGTGGTACTTATTTAAAAATAGGGTTCATTTTAGTTTTTTAATATTAAAAATTTATCTATTGTGTAATTCATTAATTATTTACTAATGATATATATTGGGTTTATTCTTTGTGTATTATTAAAGTTTCGGTGTGAAAAAATATAAACAATAATTTATCATTTAAAGACATTTAATTTTTTAATAAAAGTTTATTTACGTCGTTCACTGGTTTCATGAGTACTCAAATCTTTAGAAAAATGATGCGATCTATATGCAAAGAATTAAATTATTATTTTCATTAAATGCTGTAACAAATTAAAGTTTCATTAATTATTTTGATAGTTATTTGACAATTTTTTATTACATTTTACATGCTTGACTTATGAAGTTCAATATATTGAAATATAGGTTGCCCTGAAATTCATTAATTTTGAGTGTTCATACTTAAATTTCAGAACATATTTTTATAATTTATTTTAATTTAATATACATATATGTATATAAATATTCCTATAAATTTTTTGAAATGGGGATATCTTTATACATGTTATGAAATACCTTATGAACTTTTATTGTTTTCTATTAATTCTGTATTATAGTTATGTTGAAAAAATGTTTGATATAAATTATTTTAAAAGTAATTAAAAATCATTTCAAACTGTTTTATACAAATATAATATACAATTTGTCCATACACAACACAAATCACATGTTAGTTCTAAATTATTGAAAAAAAATATCAAGAGGCTCCCTAGTCTACATATTCATTTAACTAAAGCAAACTAATTAAATCAAATTAATGTTTGGATTGTCTCCCCACGCTATTTATAAAAACCTTGGCTTTAAAGTAAAAATAACAGTCTGACACAAAATAGAAATATATATGCCCGTTTTTCAATTTAATAATAACAAAATTATCTTATTTAACTATTTATAATTCTCTCTCTTTTCTTTTCAATTCCTTTTTCCACTCATGACATTTTTTATGAGTACAAAACGTAAACATTTAAATAAATTTGACCACATACATGCGAAATGCTAAGGCCAGAAGCCATTTTATAAATGTTATGAATTTAAAATCAAATAAACATTATTACCTTATTTACATGCACACAACATCAATAGCCCCTTATTTATATTCTACTATATTTTTGAATTTCAATTACCTTAATCACTTTTAATTTATTTTATTTTCTGTAATAATGAAACACATTGAAGAAATAGAATAAGGCCCGGTAATTTATTTTAAATTCCAAAAGCCCCAGTGAAACTATGGATCATGTCGATTCAATTTAAAGAGAAATTTTGTCCATTATATTGTATTAACTGGCTGAAAATTTTGGCCATTTCTTATGAAGAACTCAAACATAAATGATTTTCTTTATCATGGGTTTAATTTTTACACAATTGCTTAGTGAGGAAGTTAAACATTATAATCAATGTGACATGAAAATTTTACATTTAATTTGAACCTGTTTAAAGGTTTTTTGGGCTTCTTGTATGCCTTTTTAAATATGTTTTTTTTTTAAAAACTATAAAATTAAGGAATTGTGCAAGCTTGATTTATAATATTGTTTCGTGATTTAATGATATAATTTTATATAGAAGCAATAATTGATTTTTACGATATAATTAATATGTGTGTGATTCTGCATATATATATATATTTTATATAAGTAGTAATTTGATTTTTAATATAAGTAGTAGTTGAATTTTGAATTAAAAAACACAAAGTTTATACATGGGAGTTGGTGTTGTAGTTCATTGAATTGATTGAATGTTAGTTCAATTTAAAACATATTAATCCCATCGATAGATTTGTGTATTCGGAATTTTAAGTTAAAAGACCAAAATAATAAATGTCGATACTCTAATGTAGATAATTAATTAAATTTAAAATAAATTTAGTTTTGTTTTTACTATCAATATTTTATGCAATGATATGAAGGGAGGCTTCACTAGGAGTAGTGCCCGCATATAGGAGTATTCATTTGGTAAAATTGTATTGAATTAAACTGAATTTTTGATATACTAATTTTTCAATATGCCAAATTTGTTACCAAATGATAAATAGAACTTTTTTATTTGATTTTTTGTTCAATTCAATTTTACTTGAAAAGAAAAAAAGAAAAAACAAATTTTTCAATTCTTTATCACTAATTCACTATTTAAATGGAGAATTTAAAAATTGACTTCATGTAACTTGAAAAAAAAAACAAAAGAAGGAATAAAAAATAAAATATGAAAATATTAATGAAAAATGAAATATATAACATAATTTGTTATTCAATTCGATATAGTATATTGAACTAAAATATTAAAATTTCAAAAATAATCATACCAAATATTAAGTTAAATTTTCAATTTAATATTGAGTATATATCTAAATTTCAGTTTCTACATAATTAGGTTCGGTGAATCAAAATGTGCACCCCCACCATACATGTAATAATTCAACAGAAGGCATATTTTTATTTTGCTGATGTTATTGAATTAATTTGTAAAATCTCTGTCACATGTCATTGGATATTTAAAGAATTCTTTTTCTCATTGAACATGTAATTAAAATTTTCACAATTTTTAATAAGTTAATGGCAATTGCAATTGTTAATATCTGTCTTATGAAATGTAATATATGTAGATAGTTTAACAAATGATTATATATAAGCCTTTGGAAATGGATTTCATAAATAATTTACATATATTTATAACGTCATTATTTTATTTTAAAGGTGAGACTTGTCATATACATAAAAAATCAAACGAGTTCAATTTTTTAGATAAATGATTTTTAATTAATATATCAAGATATTACACAAAGATTGTTGTCTTTTTTAAGTAACTAGACATAGATATGTGACAAATTAAAATGACTGCTATTATTATTGAGATGAATATTATATATGTTCATTATGTACTATTATTATTTATTGACTATTGCATACAATTAAAATTCTATTGGAAAAAAATTGAGATTTATTACTATAATTTTTGAATCTGGTAAATTAATGTACACTTTAGGGTCTATTTACATATTTTTTTTGAAAAACAGATCATTTTAAGCATAAAAATTAACTTATATTCTTGTATTCAATTAATAGCTGTGCACTTTTAATTCTTTATTTTATTTTTTAAAACGTAGTTGCTAAATATTGAGTTATATATATATTATTTTATTTATCAAATGGAAAATAATAATAATAATAATAATTTCTTCTTTCAAAAATATTAATTATTTAAATAAGAAATTGTAATTTTAAATTTTATTATTAGGATTGATTCTAATTACAATACTTTTAGAAATGAATTATTTTTTGACGGTATCTTTTAACAAAGTATAAATAATGTATAAATAAAAATTATTTAAAATTTTATTTATATAAATAAATTTTGATTAACAAAAAGATTTACTTCATCACAAATATTTATCTCGAAGCAATTTGGTGAAGTGAAAACATTTAATATAAAATATTACATAAATAGTGATTGATCCAACTAGATGAGAAAAAAAAAATACTTATTTCTATAATTTATTTATTTTTAATTTCAAAATGTTCACATTTTAAGAAATAATTATCAAAATTGAAGATATTTCGTATCTATCTAATTATCTTTTACTTTTAAAGTTTTGTATTACGTAAAGCCAATTAAAATTATCTTTCTTACTATTATATTAAACTTTTAATCGAAATATATGCATTCTATTTATTATTTATTCTGCATCCTTCAAACATAATAAAAATAATTTAAACAACATTAAAAACTAATAATGCATTAAAACCATGCTAAATTAATATAAATTCAATTAGTCAACTCTTTTTCTACTTAGTTTCATATGAAATTCAACATAAAAATTTAGAACTAATTTAATCCTATCGTTATTACATTATATTCTTTATTTTATCATCTTATTTTTCAATATCTTCTATTTTCAAATTGATTGATACTAATTTTTTTTAAATAATTTGAACATCAAATTAATCTAAATAAAAATGTTAGTACAAATAAAATAAATTAACCTTATCTTATGTTATATAATAATACTATCATATTAAATTTTAGTTGTTTTGGGTTTTATATAGATTTTAATTATACTTATTTTTTTGCTTATATATATTTGATCTAACACCCATGCATCCGCTTATAATTTTTGATAATACCTTATTTACAAGATGTTTAGTGCCAAATCACTAAATGTCTCCTGAAAAACTTAGTTATCAAATATCACACTTTAATTAGCTTATGATGTCATTACATCTAACATAAATATATATAAGTATACATTATTACAAAGGGGTTTGTTAACCCCTACAAGTGATTTTGAGCAAACTTTTAAATTCTCAAAAATGTACACTTTATATTGTGTATGTATAATATATTAAAAATTAGTCACCTAAATATTAAATTTGATTATTATCAGTTTCAAAATGTCATTGCTTCTCTTATACGACATTTATATTTTATATTTTTAAACATGTTTTTATTTTTATGATGTTATATTCCAACTGATCTATTGAAGCTTTTTTACTAAATAATATATTTCATCTTTACAACTCAAAGGTTTATGCCAACAATGTTTTATTGCTGAAAATTAAATTTTAAAATAAAAAATATTCTTACAGAATGTAGATTAGATGGTCAAAATTTTGCTCATTTCATATATTTCATAACATAATAATATTTTATAAAATTAGTGATACTGCATACATAATATTTTTATTTTATTTGATCCCCTAACTCATTGTTGTAACTATACTCATATTTGTTTTATTGTTTGTGATATTATTGAACTAATGCTTATATTTATTAATTTTCAATTAATTAATTGGTTTTTCTATTTATCGTCCGGTGAGTTTGTTATTAGGTTTAGACATATAGTCATGAAGTTATAGTTTAATCATTTATATTTAATTATCAATTTTTATATTTTATAAATAATTTATAATTATAATAAATAATGTATCTAATTTATATTATTAATTTTTTATTTCCATGATATTACTTAATTCATGAATAACTACATAAGTATTTTAGATAAGTTAGAATTCCATTGATTTACTATTACTGAGGATTCCTATTTTAATTAAAATTTAATTTTTTAGCAAACTTAAGCATTTAATTAAGGGCATAGTTGTCTTTTTATAATTGACAAAACATATATACTTTTTAATATAATATAGATCAATAGCTTACCTTGATTTCACCAATTATCGGATAATTTTATTTGTATATATATTGAAACCAACTAATTTAAATTTTTGGTCGATAAAATTGAAATCCAAGCTTTACTTATTATTTTTAAATTATATTAACAAAAGATTAAATTGTGGACTTAAAATTTGACAAACTGAGATGCCTAATAAATATATTTAGTGAACTTTTCTTTTTCAAAATTTATAAGATTATTGTATCATCGAACTAATTTAAATAATTGATATTTAACGAAAAAAACATTTGGATGTAAATTTTCTTCTCATTAAAATCATACTTCAAAACATATTATTTAATAAAATAATACTTTTTGTTGGATTATTTTCCTTACATTAAAACTATTCAAATTTTCATATCAGCCATAATATGGCGTCTGAATAAACCCTATGTTTGGATGTAAATCTGTGAACAACATATGAAAATAATATTTGTTATTTCTTTTTCTTTAACAAATTTTCTATTGATCCAAAATTTAGATGAGTATATTTGTTTTGCTTTATACAAACGCACACTACAATTATTTGAATTTTTAATTTTTAATTTTTTTATTTTACATACTTTTTTAAAAAATAAACATTAAAAAATATATTGTTAAAAACATAAATAAACATGACTATGTTTAAATATATTTATTTTCATTTTATCTCAAAAATATACATTATAATTATTATATTTTTTAAATTTTATTTTATTTTTTAAAAATACACCTAAATATATATATATATATATATATATATAAATAAAATCAAAACAAACACAACTAATATTAAATAGCCTGGATTTTTTGCATCGCGGAGATTACTTTTTCAGAACTCTATTAAATAAATAAAAAAATAAAATAAAATGGCAAGTCCTCTGTCAAACCCTAGGCCCGAGGCCAGGGCATGGCGCTCTAAAGGCTGATCTAGTCGGGCAAATTAATTTATTTCCCAGCCAAATTAGATTCCTGATTTTGTTGAAAGTTGGAGGCCAGATTGCTGATTACATTTACGTTTGGATCGTTAGGGTAATTAGGAATTGTTTTGAATTCTCATTTCGAGAGAAATGGGATTCATGTGGACGTTGGTTGAGTTGCTATCGATCTTTGCTTCAGTTTTTGCTTTGGGATTGGCTGCAGCCATTGTTTTTGCCTCTTTCAGAAGAAAGGACAATCACAAGTAAGATATATGCTCCCCATCAGATGTGATCTCATCTTTTGCCCTTTCGCAATTTTACAGTCTTCTTGTTTTTCTGTTTTAGCTGCCACGTTGACGCGCCTCCTGTATTCGAGGATCCAAATTCGTTGAAGCCTGTATGTGTCCGAGATTCTTTGTTATTTTTATTTGTTTTTTTTAATTTTTTGAGAGGTGGGGGTGTGCCTGAATTTCTATCGGCGTTCATATCTTGGATTGTGCTGTTTTGTTTACTATTTTATGGGTTAGGTTTTGTAATAAAGTAGAATTTTTACAATAATATGTAACAAGGTTTCATTTAAAGTTTATAATTTGATTAAAAACTGCAAAAATATTGTTTGACATAGCCAATCTAGCAAAAGGTTTATAATTTGATTAAAAACTGCAAAATTATTGTTAGACATTGCCAATCTAGCAAAAGGTCTCCTCTTTTCTTTTCTCTTTCTTCTTTTCTTCTTCATTTTGTCGGAGTTCAAACAGTTTTGAGAGTTTTATATACTTTTTAAATCAAATTGGTTATGACTCTGAATTTGGATAATTACAAAATATTTTGTTACTTACTATCTGGGTATGTTTTACATACGTAAATTTTTGATTGGGTCACTGTGCTTAACATTTGCATTCCAGGTTACTTGTCCACATATCCTTGACCCTGCTGAGAAGTACATATCATTGATAATTCCTGCATACAACGAAGAACATAGGCTTCCAGGAGCTCTCAGTGAAACTTTGAAGTAAAGACGTGGCACCTATATGTTTTTTGTTGCTTTTCTCCTTTTATGTTCACTTCAACATTTACATTGTGATTCAGTCTTCAAAAAATTGGATGAATTCTTAACTTGCGACATGCATTAATTTTTGGTTATGCTCATATTATAAGGGTCTTTAGTTTGTTAAGGACTGCAGCATGTCCTTTTAATATAATCTTCTTTATCCATTGTTGATACTGCTATGTCATTATATTAACTGATGTTTTTACCATTGCAGTCTTAGCATTATATCTTGTATTCTTCTATCTTGAGAGTAGTAGACAACATTTTGTCTGTTAGGGGATGTTAATGATCTCAAATTTGATAACTTTAAGTTTGTTAAGGTATAATTAAATTTAGTTGAGCCATGCAATATGTTTTCAACTTCGATTTGAAGTTATCAATAGGCTTACATTTGCAGTAAAGCCTGTTTTGAGATTTTAGTTAGAATTTTGAATGAGTTTCAACAAGCTCTGCATGCTGAAGCTTGAACTTGAATGCCTTTATGGTTTTCTATATATTTGCTATATTTTGGCTTGTTGAGAAGATCTTGGTAATTAGTGAATGTTAAAGGGTTTCAAGCTTTAAGATTAAGTTAATGATTCTGGCTTAATAGTCTTTTTTGGTAAGTAGTCAATTTTGTGTTGTATCCTGAGTGCTGGGACCTTCAGTCCTTTGAGAATAATTCAAAACAGTCCTATGTTGTATTTTAAATATTGAGTAAATCTTATGTTACGAGAACAATTGCAATGTAGAAGTCTGTAAATAATCACTGCAGAATTAATAATTCAAATATATAATTCTCTTACCAATAGAATTATTTTAAATGAATATTAACATTAAGCTAATTAAACAATCTAGCAAGAGCCTTTTGTTCGAACTGTCTTAAAGCAGAATGACAACTGAGTGTAAAGAGTTTAGATTCCCCCTCTCACCATTCTCGGTGAATACTGTGGATTTCTAGCTTATCAGGTGTTATGATTGAGCACTTCTAATATGCTTAGTGCTTTTTTTGAGTTTTATACGTTGATTACCATGAGATTTGTAAAGGAAGATTTAATGTACTATTTTGAGGCAGTTAGTTTCACAATAAGTATAAAAACAATGGTTGCTGTACATTGTTGAGTTCTTATGAGGACCTTGATTATGATCAAATTTCACCATTGCTGTAAAAAAGGAAGTGAGCCTTGATTTCTTTTTTTCTTAATTATGAAATATTGTTTATTACTAAAATCACTTTGTAGTTCATTGTGGTAGCCCCCTTCTCAATTGGATTAATAACTTTCTTGTGTTTTCTCAAAATAGTAGCTGGGGATCAACTTGTTGATGTGCAAGTGAGATGACATTCTTTAGTATTCAGCCATGTTTGTTAACGTATGTTGATTGTGGGCAAATGCCAAAAGTCATACCTGTTCTGTCTTATGATTACTTAATGTTACACAGGAATGCACTCATATTGAAAAAGACATATGAAAACTTCAATATGAAAATTTCCATTCATAACTTTTTTTGTTTAAGTAGCTGATCGGATAAATGATGCTAGTTCACTTAAACTTTTTGATATATGCTTGACAAGTATTCTAATAATGGATTGGTAATTGTAGTTATCTTCATGATCGTGCAGCAAAGGACAAGTCATTTTCATATGAGGTATAATAATAAACGTTACCTTTCTAGTTGCAGTTTTCATGTGATTTTTATTTATTATATAGAAGGTTTGTCAAAGTTTCCTTGTATTGAGAATGAATATAAAAGCTCCTAGAAGCTTCACATTGTAAGATGCAGTAATTTGACATGAGAGGGCATGTAAATTATGTAGAGAATGGCCTAGATTCATCTTGAAACCTCTTGTATCTCTTAATCATGTGTTAAAGGAGTAATTCTATCTGCGATAGGGGTTTTGACTCTAACTTCTAGATGCCTATGGAAAGATTAAAAGAAAAAGATAAAAGGGAGATTATAATTTGGAGGATGCACACTATACGATTGGGTAAAGGCTGCTTCAGCTGAAGGACTTGTTCATTGAACTCCAGTAGTTAGCTGAAAAGGGGCGTTGCCTTTCAATGCAACTTGCTGATTCCACAGAAATTTGATTGTTGTACTCATGATGGATCATATATAGTTGAGTTAATGTACCCTTTCCCATGTTGTTGATGCCTTCATATTTTTGCAATGTAAGCTGGAAAGTAAACTCACGTTGTTCAAAGCCCCTGAAAATAATCCCCTGAGTGTCTCAAGTTCATTAAAGATCCCAAAATTTGCAAATTATTCAATAGGTTGCAAGTTATAGGTAATTTAGTGAAGAGAAATCTTTTTAGAATTTCAGTCTTTATGCATTCATCAGGTTTTTGGCACACATGCTTATTTTGCTTATATCTTCCTTGACGTAATGCTGGGGCAGTGTAGTTGAAAACCATTTTTTTGGTTCTGGTGTGCCTGCTTCTTAATAATTGCCCTTGTGGTGGAGACCTGGGGGGTGAGCCTACAAGCCACAGTCAGAACATGAGCTCAGGCTGTTGTGAAGTTTTAAAGATTTAAGTACCAAATTGATATTAGTTTCTGGTTTTAGGATAATGGGATAAACTCAGTTCAACAGTTGGTATTAGTTCTTCATCAGTTTGTATTAGATCAGCTAAGGCCCAATATTTGATTCCTAGTAGGGACAAGTGTTGGGGAGGCGATTGGTGGCATGTGTGGCGTAGATCTTGTTTTGTTGTGAAGATTCATAAAATTGAGCTGCACTGTTTCTACTGCTTTCGGCATAGTGGCAATAACTGATCTCAAAATTAGTGTTATTATTTGCAGTATATCTGTCAGTTATGGAGTTTTTTCTTTCATTAAATTACTGTCTGTAAGTTGGATATTAAAACCTCAAATTGGTGTTTGATTTTTGTCACATAGTTTTAGTTTGTTTATCCATTCCTTCAATTGAGGTTTTTGCTTTTATTGAGTAACTTTTTCCCACCACACAACATACCGTATTGTACATGCTCTCAATGGAATTGAGCAGCACTTTATGTATGAGATGTTGGGCCTCAAATCTTTGGGGTATCCCTAGGGGATGTGGGGGATGTTTTGCTGCATTTATAGATCAATGGCTATGGCTGGATCCAAATTTGGATCCATCTAAATAATTTTTTCCAAACATACCACACATGAAAATATTACTTTTTATCTCTTTCTATCTTGTATTTTTATACTATTCTTAAGTTTTCGTATCAAATTTTCATCCATCTAAATTTGGATCCAAACATGACCATTATTTTTAGCTTTTGGATATTCAAAACAAGGCATGCTTTGTACATTGTACATTTTGTTCGCAGATGGGAAATGAATGCATGCCATTATTTACTAACTGCACTTAAGTAAAGTTTGTAACATCGTTTTAATGGCCAAATATTGGAACAGGTGGTGATTGTTGATGATGGAAGTGCTGATGGCACAAAAAAAGTAGCTTTTGACTTTGTGAAGAGATACACTGTAGAAAATGTCAGGGTAATTCTTCTTGGCCGAAACCATGGGAAGGGAGAAGCCATACGAAAAGTAAGTTAATTCTGAACAATCAATTTACCAAAACATTGATCTGTTGTATCCTGTTTTTTTGCCTACAATAAGTTTTTGAATCTTTTTGCTTCTGGGAAGCATTGCTAAACAGGGTATACTCCACTCACGGGGTGAACTATTATTGATGCTTGATGCTGATGGAGCAACTAAAGTGAGCGACCTTGAGAAACTTGAAAATCAGGTTGGGGCCTTTAAACTATTTGGAGTTTCTAACATGAAATATTGCTTGGATTCAATTTTTTGACCTAAGTCTGAGTCGAATAGTGAGAAATTGGAAGTTGATCCACTTTTATGCACTTAGTTTGATACAAACTAAAATTATTCTGATACATATTGTGAAAATACGTGTGCAAATGCTCCAATCCTCTCTCTCTCTCTCTCTCTATACACACACACACACACATATAACTGAATGCCCATGCACGAAGGTTGCACTTGTTGATTTCATGGACTGATGAATCTGGAAAGATCATTCCCCTTCAACTGATGGTTGATGCACAGAGGCATGCGATCTTCATCTACTGCACTCTCTCTCTTTTGAACAGTGAATGTAAAAGACCATTATGATAAAACTAATTAACTATTGCATGTTCTCATTCATGTAATTGTTGTTGCTTTTATATAATTAGTGATACATAACCAACTTCATGATTTGATTTAACTAATATCTCCACGTCAGCCCTACTTTAAATGGCAGGTGACCTCGAATTTGACCAGTACACATTTTTAGTCGGATATATCTTCACTGATAAAAATTACCAGTCCTATTTCATTTTCATTTTCAGATGAAACAAGGGAATTGATCAAACACTTTCAATATACAAATATATATTATAAAATGTTTGCTAAAATGAAACCAAGTGGTGCCTAGTGTTCTTTATGTGGCCATGCTTTGTGGATTTGGCATTAAATTTACAGCCTAGGTTCTGTAACATAACAATGTCTCTCATTAGATTCATGCAGCTGCTGTCAAGGAACGCAAGTTTGGAGACTCGTCTAGTGATTTAACTTCAAGAATCTCAGATGTCCCAATTGCTGCTTTTGGATCACGTGCTCATCTTGAGGAGGAGGCTCTAGCAACAGTTGAGTTTGTTGCTTAGTTAGTTGTTTGTGCATAACAATGGTTTTTCCCCCCTTGTACTTGGTGCACTTAAATGTTAATCCTATTTTTCAGAGGAAATGGTACCGAAATTTCCTGATGAAGGGATTTCATATGGTGGTTCTGTTGGCTGCTGGTCCTGGAATTCGGGACACACAGGTAATGACTCCTAAAATCCTATCATTCATCTCACTACCAATGTTTCTGCTCTCCATCCTCATTTCTTAAGCAGGAAGTCCGACTATTTAACCTTTTGTAATTATTGTAATGATTCTTTATGTTAATCAAATTTCAATTCATGATATTGATTATCTAGTCCTCTATTATTCAGCTGCTTTTTAATTTAATGAACTAAATTGCTCTCCGTGGATATTTGTAAAATACTGCACAATGATGGCATCCAATACTGCCAGAAGTGTGGACAAAATTTGTTTGCTTACTCTTAATTTGTTCCTCTATGTTTCAGTGTGGCTTTAAGATGTTCACCAGAGCTGCTGCACGGAAGCTTTTCATTAATATCCGCTTGAAACGGTAAATGTTTCTTTTAGGCACCTGAATCTATCTTTATGTTTCTGGTTGAGTCCAAATAGAATTGCAAGCTACTACTGGATGTACCATACCTTCCCCTAGCATTGGATTTTTTTTACTCAAAACGTTGGTTGGGAGTTGAAAATAATGGAGATTTTGTTAGGTATGAAAATTATGTTTAATTGTAAAATTTTGATGGATGAAAGATTGGATTTAGTTGAGTTTTTATATTTACATATTATATAATAATGATTGGATGATGTGATAGTACGTAGAAATAACGATTAGTTTTTAGGAGATAAATATATATAGATGTGAGTGTATACGTGCGTGTGTAGGTGTTAATTTGATTATTAATAGGTGTAATAATTCAATTTTGAATATTTGAAAAATATAACCAATAAAGGGAATAATCTAAATTTGAATTTGAATGAAAATTTTATTAAAATGTTTGAATGATGTAACTCATCAAAATTTACAAACATAGCCAATGTTTTGTTCCTGCACCCCAGTGAGAACATGTGCCTCCAATATGCTTTCACTCCATGCAGTCGAAATTCAGCAGAACTGTACACATGTGAATTCCTAAGTTTTGTAATGTTTCAAATAATTGGAAAGTTTTGGGCTCGCTGGTGCAGTATTTTTGTTTGTGGTGCAATCTTTTAGCTAATCTAACACGTGCACTTACTAATTGAATCTTGTCGTCTAGTCTACCTAACTGGATCTATTTTGAGTATGCCTAACCACAAAGGCTATTCTGCACACGGCCCTCTAGATTGGAGGTTGACTGATAGAAGACTGCAGCAATGCAACGCTTTGTTTTCCATAACTTTGGGATTTTCTGAGAGGAAAAAACCAGGAATTTGAATGTTAAAAGGTTGTAGTAGGTTAAATTATCCATATATTTCTAGTGTAGTATACAATTAATTGCCTTGTTCTATATTTCCAAATTCCAAGGAAAAAACCACTACTCTGAATAGGAAGGAACTTAAAACACATAAAGGGCTGGACAATTATATTTTACATGAACTCTTCACTGCAGTTGCCTTAAAACTCAGTTTGTCATTTGTCATTTGTCATCATCTCTTATTTCCCTTCTACCAGTTCTTTTCTCGTTTCCCGTGGGCTTTCTTGTTCATGTTCTGTAGCTCTCTCTGAAGGGAGCGAGCGTTGTTGTTGAATAAGCTCTCTAACCTTGCCATTTTGCAGGTGGTGCTTCGACGTTGAATTAGTGTACTTATGCAAATCATTGCGCGTCCCCATGATCGAGATCTCAGTCAGTTGGTCTGAAATTCCCGGATCGAAGGTTAACTTGTTGAGCATTCCTAATATGTTGTGGGAGCTGGCTCTGATGTCCGTAGGCTACAGAACTGGGATGTGGAAAATTCATTCGTGAACCGTAAAATGAAGAAGCCTAATTCCCATCGGTTGGTCTAATGTAGGACCATTGCTACTATGTTCTGACATGTTAAGCAGGCGCGTATACGAACATGATTCGATTATAGCGGATGTTATGTTCTTCACCACTTGTTGCATTGCATACACACACTGTTGATCGAGATTTTGAAAATTTTTGACAGAACTGTGTTGCCTCCCTTTGGTAAGTCTATTTTTCATTGTTACACCTATATACTGTTTCTTCTTAGCAGGACCCTTTCTACTACCACAAGGGGATAACCCCACTGCAATATTGCGAAATTTTCAGTGCAAAATGACGTTTTTATCCTTCGGAAATTGGGGCCTTTTCGCATGACAAAATTAACATGTTTTTATAAAAATAAGTCACCAAGAAAAATAGTATTAATTATGTATTTAAAGCTTCAATCAATTAATTATATTTTTGATTAATTCAAAACATTCAATGAATAATTTAATTGTTATAAAAAAATATATAAAATTTGTATATATTTTTAAAATAAATTTTATATATTCATTATATGTATTGTATTTATTCAAATAAATTTATTAATAATATTTTTGGGAGGTAAATAAGATTTTGAAGATGATTGATTGTTACCAAATAATATGTAATATGTAAATAGATATTTACAATGGTTTCTACATATTTTTATATGTTAAATTAAAAAATATTTTTAAATTATTAAGATAAAGTACAGGGTGGATAAAATTTTGATGTATAAATACTAACATACATATGAAAATTATATAATAAAAAACAAATTTTTGATTAATTTATGCATATGTATTAAAGAATAAAGTAGCTTATGAAGTTATTAATTATATTTTTTATTAACTTAAACTATTCAATAGATAATTTAATTATTATAAAATGATATATAAAATATATATATATATATATTTAAATGAACTTTATGTATTTATTATACATATCGTGTTTATTCAGATATATTTATTAATAATATTTTCCAAAGGTAAATGAGATTTTCAAAATGATTTGGTTATTGCAAAATAATATATAATACATAAATAAATATTTAAAATAACCTCTACATATTTTTTATATATTAGATTAAATAATATTTTTAAATTGTTAAAATAATGTGCAAGGTATCTATAATTTTTATGAAAAATACACACACATAAAAATGAAATAGTAAAATAAAAACAAATTTCTGATTAATTCAAACATATCAAACATCATATTTATCAAATAGTAAAGCAACCTACTAAAATTTTGATTAATTCAAAAGTACATTTCATGCAACAAATAATACAAAAAAAATATCAATTGCAACAATAATTTTTTATTATTAAATTAATTCAATAATATTTTTTTACTAAATAGTATATTCACATATTCAACATGTATAAATATATTAATAATTTGTCTGTATATTATATAATAAAAGTTGTGTACATACTTTAGAAATTTCAAATCAAAAGTTATCTTCAATTAAACCAACCAAACAATGCTTGACTTTAAACTACAAATGCGACTTTAAATCTCAAAATCAACCAAGCATTAACTATCCACATTTAAACTAAATAGATTTATTATACTCTAACATATAATATATAATACGTAAATAGATATTTATAATAAATTTAAATTATTTTTAATCTATTAAATTAGATATATTTTAAAATTGTTAAAATAAATTACGAATCATATATAATTTTTATGGAGCATTGTAACTCATACATATCAAATTGTAAAATATACTTTTTTTTTATTAATTCACATACAAGAGAAAAATAATAAAGTGCAACTATTCAATTATTAAATTAATTCAAGCATATTTACTCACTAAAACAGTATATTCATATATTCAATATGAACAAATATAATAATATTTTTAAAAATACTAAAAATTATAAACATATAATCAAATAATATGAGATTATATTATATGGCAAAAATTGTATAGATATCTTAAAATATAAATCTGAAAATTTAAAAGTTTACACCAAACACAGCCTTAAATAAAATTTAAAAATATAAATTTAATTTCAAATCAAACATTTTCTTCGCATGAATCTGAAAATTTAAATAAAAATCAAACCAAATACAATCTTAAATCTAAAATTCAATTGATTAGAAAGTAAATTATTCTAACCAAATATGGTATTAAACTGAAGGTTAATAGAATGTTAAATTTAAAAATAGTATTTAAAAAGTCTAATTAAATACTATTCAAATACCTACATACCAAACACAATTTTAAACATACAATCTAAAATTAAAAATAAAATTATAGATCTTAACTATAAAAATCAAATTTTAAATCAAAGTAGTAACGTAAAATATTAATTTAATTGAGATTAAAAAAGAAGATAATTATTGTAGAGTGTCGACTATTGAAACAGAAGAGTAATATCAACCGGAAAGAAAGTGAAAGAATTGTTTATTGTAGGTGAGGTGAAGAAGTAAAAGAAGTTTGATGGATTCGGATTAAATTTTTAAACCCCTTCGAACTCGGTACATTTAAGAAAATGAAATAAATATTTAATATAAACTATTAAACAACCCGAAATTGAATATTATAATATATTTTTTAAAATATTCTAATAGTTAAAAACTATATCTTATAAAAATAGAAGTCAAAAATATAAATGTATATTTTATAAGTATATTCTCTATAAATATAAAAACATATATTTTCAAAATCATATATATATATATATAATATGAAAAAAATCAATTTAAAAAGGAATAGTACTGTTAGGTATATTCTGTAAAATTATAAACAATATATTTCTTTTAAAATATAAGACATAAAGTCTAAAATATAAATTTAAATATAACTATAAGTTAAAAAATATAAATTTAAATATCCTCAAAGCAAGATATTATAATATATTTTCTAAAAATTAAAAAATCCGTTTACAGAAAATATAAAAATACTTTATGAATATATTTTCTAAATCATAAATGAAAATATGAAAAAATATATTTTAAAAATCATAAAAAATTGATAAATATAAATTCATAAATTGATTATATTTTCTATGTATATTCTCTAATAAATGTAAAAAATAAAATTTACAAATCATAAAAAATAAATTATAAAATGTAAGTTAATAAATTTATTATATTTTTAATACATATGCTCCCTGAAAATTTAATTTTTTTTTCTAAAATATGAAATAAAAGTTTCAAGTTTACAATTTTCTAAAAATAAATATTTATTTTTAGGAAATTATAAATTTTAGAAGATTCAAAATTTTGGCTAATTTGTTCATACTGTCAACTAGTAAATGATGTAGACAAAGAGTTAGATTGTGCTTTGGAGGAAAATAATGCAAACCGTATTAAGGATATATTAAGGAATTATATATAATAAAAATTATAAAAACAAACACTTTCAAATTTATTTCGTTCTTAATAATGTAGTCGTTGCAATTGCATATTAGAAAACAATATCGTTCATAGAATATATTTAAATTTATTATTTATAAATATGCATTTTTATATTTTAAAATAAGTTGAGAAAATATAATGAAATATTTAATAATTATTTTTTAGAAAATACATTACATTTCATATATTTGAAATTTTATGAAATATAATTTTTATAACTTTAATTTATAGTTTTGAAATAAAAAATTTATACTTTTATAATTCCTAGAAAATTTGAATTTTGAAATTTTCAATTTTTATAATATCCCGAATGGAAGATATTTAGATTTATACTTTTAAATTTTACCATATTTATTTTTTTATTTTCTAATTTATAATTTTAAACTAATATTTTGACCGTTTCATTGAATGTATTTAGAAAAATATATTAAAATTTTAAATTTTTTATTTTTAGAACATCTAAATCTTTTGTAATTTTTAGGTCATCCAATTTTACTCATATATATTTTATATTTATTAAAATATATTTTTAAATTTAGAAAATATATATTTTTAGTTCGTAATTTAAAAAACGTTTTGTTTATATTTTTATCGAGTATATGTATACAGAAAATATAATAATTTTTAAATTTTTTACAAAGTATAAATCTCTATTCATATGTTTTCAAACATTCAATATTTTTACTTTGCCTGTTATGATTTACATTCTATAATTTTGAGATATATATTTCTTATTTTTTTTGAATAGGTTTAGAACATATTTTTATTTTTTTTTACATATTTTTAAAAATATTTCAATGAAATATTTTTCTGTTTTTAATTTTTAATTTTTATTCATATTTTTAAAAAATATTTTTAAAAATTTTAATTATTTTTATTAACAAAATCCAGCTTGATGTCATTTGCTCCGATCATCAAATCCCATCATGAAGTCAATGTGGTAGGGTTAAAATTTGTCGAAGTCCCCAATTTTTAACGCTCATGTGCATGGCACATGATAGATTCTAGTCAAATTAGGATTTTAAGTCATCAATTCACCAGAATTTTAAAATGTTAAGGATCTTTTTACCATCTCAAAAAATTATTACAAGAAAGCCCACTTTGCACTTACCTAGAGGATGGAGATTGTAAGTTCATATCTTCATGCACTTGCTGATATTCAACTAAGGCATGTATTTGGACAAAATCATATGCTTGTTTTTAACAATGGAAGAATCATGTTTAGTCGGGAGTGCCATGTATTTGTCATGCTTCATATCCTATTTATCAAAGGAAAATGTTAATATTTCAGATATCCTACTTACATCCACGCATATTACATTGTAATAAATTGTGTTAGTGATATAATTTTGGGTTTATATTTGTCCATTGGCGTATACTAAATTGTTATTGGCTGTTAAAGGTTGATTATTGATCCATACAACCATCCGTGATTGATTGTTATTTATATTATTTATACAACTATCTTTATTATTTATCACTTTTTTTGATAAATTTAAAAAGCATCGTTTATCAAAATAAACAACCGCTGTCACTTTTTAATTGACCAAACCGGAGACAGCACAGTCATGACTTCACAAACACTAGATTTATGAAGCCATATCATCATGACTTTACACACACACTATCTTTGTGAAGCAATACAAGATTATGGGCATTGGCCGAAAAATTTCTGTAAGATTTTTATCAGAGCCCAATTCTGAGCAAACTCAAAGATAGACAACCAGCGAGCAAGACTATGCAATAAATTGAATCTAACATCATTTTTATGACATCAAGGATCATATCTGCCTGTGGGTTGTGACATAATTAAAAGCATTCCTTAGTGTTTAAGCTTGAAATCCAAAGAATTCCGAAGGGTAATTCGAATACTCCCAGACATAATTAAAAGAATTCCTTAAAACCCAGTGAAAACAGGCATTGTAATTGTGGTCAAAACTTTGATTAAAAAATTCTTGAAATCACCATTTCGTTAGCTATTAAAGTAGCAAACAAACATTGTCACGACTGACAAGACAAGACAATGACTGAAAATTTACCTCTAGCCATTGCCCCAAGTTTGGTGCTACGATTCAATGCTTGTCAATCGCATCAAAATTTTCCACACTCTCAATCTCACGTTTGATGGTTATACATATAAAAATTGAACGTGAAGACCTTAATATTTTAAGCTTGCTTTTAGTTCTCATTGAACTTGACCTACGTATTTTAAATTTAATGTTACTCAAAATTGAGCTTTCGTGTATTCAAATTGTATTCAAATTCTATCTAATATATATGTTGAGTTATCTAAATTTAACCATCATAAGTGTGTTATTGAGTTTAAACTTTTACTAAATTCATGTATACGAGTTTGAGTCCACTCACTTTGTATCCTAATCGCTCGACCATCTACTTATACACATCATGGGAATATCCTTAACACATTACGCATGGAAATCCGGCCCACTAATACACATCATGGATATATCCACAGCACATTACACATCGAAATCCACTTACACACTGTGGCTGTCTTAAAGAATGGCTAATGGAGTAGCACTTAAGGTTCCGACGTTATCTTGGCATCTTTGTGTGCCTGTCCAGGCGTATTACGAAGGACAGAAAATTAATGTTCAAAATCACTGTATTATTCAGAGAAAGTTCGTCAAGGAAAATGGGATCCTTAATGGAAAATTTCAAGAGGCAAGCTTCAATCTTCTTCGGGGAAAAAATCAAGACAGCAAGATTGCTTCTGACGGACGTCACCCCTGCACAGTTGTAAGCTCTCAGCTCAATACACGATCACAGCTTATGAGCCTTTACTTTGGTCTGCATGATGTTTTGGAAGAAAAGATAAGAACAATTCCTCACTAAACTTTCCTATTTTTCGATCAAGAGAAGATTGACAGAAGAAGTGATCGATGGAGATTCATGGCCGGCAGATTGTTATGCCATGAGGCGCATATCTCGTGCCGCCTTCGAAGTCGATGATTACGAGAGAATTGTGCACATCCTGCATCACAGGTTCTTCTCAACACAGTTCCCTCATTTTCCAGTTTCAGCTTATTATTTTTCACATCGAAATAGATGAAAACTTATTGCTGTCGCGTGTTTGTATGGATTAATTCTTTCAGGTTGTCCAAGTTTGATACATGCAATTGGAGAGTTTCTTACAAGGCCCTTCGTCTTTTGGAACACCTTCTGACACTTGGACCACTGAGAATAGCTGAGGAATTTGAAACCGATCAACAGTTTATTAGAGACATGGCAACTTTTCACTATGTAGATGACAAAGGGTTGGCAAAGATCTTCTCCCTCTTCTTTTGTACTTCTTTTGGTTGAAGTTTTGTGGTTAATGAGATGGGCTGTCGAGTTTAATATAAGTAAACTATTGTATGCAGGTTCGACTGGGGATCGTGTGCGAGGGAGAAATCAGAGCGAATAGTGAAGCTCATTGAAGATAGGTCGTATCTCAAGGAAGAAAGGCCAAAGGCCAGGAGACCAGTGGTTGGGTTCGAGGGTTCAAAGAGCTTTAGAGCGACGGACGTTGATGGAAGTTCAAAAGAAACCAACTCAGACGGAGTTTTGAGATCAAACTCTCTCTCGTTTGGTGATCATCATCAGCGTCGTCATCATGATGCTGCAGTGGAGTGTAACCTATTGGCATCAGACGAACACACCAAGTTACTGGTGATTAACAAGAAGCGTGAGCATGATGATTTATGCAGGTGGTCGCATGCAGACAGCACTCATGAGTATGTGATGGAAGAAGATCATCCCTTTTGGGACAAGAAGCACCAGACCAGAGTCCCACTACTGTCATCTACATAATGAAGGCGCTGGCGCACGCACAGAGGTTGTAACTTCTCTATCAGAAAAAATATAGGTTTAGCAGCCTCTTCTGTTTCCAGCACATGCCTTTTGAAGTCTAGATGATGGACAGAATAGGTATATTACGAGTTTCTGTTACAGGTTTCAGTTATGTGGACTTCTTGCGTGATGAAATGAGAACAATCAATGGGTGCAGCATAATAGAATCTTCTCTTCCGTGTAGATTATTACAAAGTAATGGATGAACAGATCAGATGTTGCCATCTATGACAACAATGCAGATAGAGTCAGCAAGGCTCAAAGATCAGACTTTCTTTTGCTTTATGCAAAGTTGAACAAAGAACAAACCCATGCTTCATTAAGATATCGGTTCCAAGGATTGTTTCCAGTTTAAGAATCAGATGAAGTGTAGCAAATGCATTATTCACCTTTATTGGATGGAAAATGACGTTTTTCTGCTGTCCCTTATTCCCATGTACTGCACATTATATTCAATATGTAACAGGCGTGAAGCACAAGAAAAATGCTAAGAACTTTATAATCAAGTAAAAGTTCTAAGAATAGTAACATCCAGAAATCAGCTTCCTTGCCTCTCAAAGTCATTAATCCAACATAAGAACAACAAATATGGGAAAGGAAAGCTACTAGGAGAAAGTTGCAAGCCGCATTTCTGGACTCTAAACAAAAGGCTTTTCCAATAGAGTTTGACACAGCTGATTAGAAGCACTTTCTATGCACAATAGATGGACCGGACTCGTCGTACTCAGCCTTTGCAATCCACATCTGCATGAAAAACAAGTAAGAATCCAATCAGGAGAGGTCTAAGTAAGGTTTTAAGAAAGACAGTAAGCGTCAACACCACTAACCTGTTGGAAAGTGCTAAGAGATGCCAAAATAGAGCCTCCGATCCAGACACTATATTTCCTTTCAGGAGGAGCAACAACCTTAATCTTCATGCTACTAGGAGCTAGGGCTGTTATTTCCTTGCTCATTCTGTCAGCAATACCAGGGAACATAGTAGAACCACCACTGAGCACGACATTACCATAGAGGTCTTTCCTAATGTCCACATCGCACTTCATTATGGAGTTGTATGTGGTCTCATGGACTCCTGCTGCTTCCATTCCAATCATTGAAGGTTGGAAAAGAACCTCAGGACATCTGAATCGCTCATTACCAATGGTAATCACCTGCCCATCAGGCAACTCGAAGCTCTTCTCGACAGAAGAACTAGTTTTTGCAGTCTCAAGCTCCTGCTGGTAGTCAAGGGCAATATAAGCTAACTTTTCTTTCATGTCTCTCACAATTTCCCGCTCTGCAGAGGTGGTGAAAGAGTAACCACGCTCTGTGAGAATTTTCATCAAATAATCAGTAAGGTCCCGACCAGCCAAGTCAAGACGTAGGATTGCATGTGGGAGGGAATAGCCCTCATAGATTGGGACAGTGTGACTGACACCATCACCAGAATCCAGCACAATACCTAAGTTGGAAAGGAAACAGCAAGTTATTATAGGTGTAATACATGATTAATAATTAGAAGAATGCATTAGTTCCCTTGCCTAACAGTATGCATTGATATCCCTGACAAGTTATTTTCTGAGAATATTAATGCCAAATCAAATGCAGGGACTCATTAAATTTTTCTGACCCTTGTACACAATGAGTTCAGATTCAAATCACTTAGCAGCTTCTAAAAAGTAGCACCTGCATATTAAATCACTTAAATATTTGGAAATTATAAACTAACTATTAATACATAAAATGTGCTCACCAGTAGTACGGCCACTGGCATACAGCGAAAGGACAGCTTGGATGGCAACATACATAGCAGGAGCATTGAATGTCTCAAACATAATCTGAGTCATCTTCTCCCTGTTAGCTTTTGGGTTGAGTGGCGCTTCAGTCAGGAGGACAGGGTGCTCTTCTGGGGCAACACGAAGCTCGTTATAGAATGTATGATGCCATATCTTCTCCATGTCATCCCAGTTGCTGACGATACCATGCTCAATAGGGTACTTTAAAGTTAAAATACCACGCTTTGACTGAGCTTCATCTCCAACATATGCGTCCTTTTGGCCCATACCGACCATCACACCTGTGTGACGGGGGCGACCAACAATACTAGGAAACACAGCTCGGGGAGCGTCATCTCCTGCAAATCCAGCCTATAACCAACACAAAATGTTTTCTATTATATTAAATGATAAGAACCAAATCAAATTACAGGAAGAAATTAGAGAGGTAGTTGAATGTTTACTAACAAAGAAATTTTAATCATACCTTGACCATTCCTGTCCCATTGTCACACACAAGTGGTTGAACGTCCTCTGCTTCTGCCATCTTGTACTACTTCCTGTGGTAAAAGTATAGCTTCGGTGAGCACATAACTGCAGATTATACCCACTCATGTATGTGTATGTGTGTAAATATAAATTGTACTTAACAGACATATCCTTATCCTGAATTCAGATGTGTACAATGTAATTTTTGCCCTTCATGTAGCAGGCCATAGAATCCAGATCATTTGCGAAGATATGAAAATGTGAGCAGTTATGAATGAAGTCACAATTAGGAAAAAAAAAGCCATCAATATTTCTTTAGTTTGCCAGATATAATTTTCAAATAAACGTGCCTTTTGGCTTTTAAAATACGATCCAACCTTTAAAAAATGAAATATTATTTAACATTTCCGCAATCATAAATATTTTTATATTTTGCATAATATAATTTTCAACACAAACGTGCCTTTTGGCTTTCAAAACCTGATCATGAAAAATTCTTTAACCCTGTGCATGTTGATATTCTGGTTGGCATCAAGTAGTACCCATCAAATTCTAATTTTGAAATATCATGTGCGAAATCTCTAGCTCACCAAAAATAGATTTGCACCACGTGGAATAATCCAACATGAACCGTCATCAATCTTATATAAAGTTAAATCATCACACGCACACACACACGCACACATATATATAGAGAGAGATAGAGAGTCTATATAACATTGAATCCCAACAGAATGTGCCACAGTGAATAACCAGTACATGCAATGCCTACAGCTATGGAAGGCCCCAATAGAAATCCAAAATTAAATTTTCAGCAGACGAACACACACATCTTATTTAAAAATATAATGATAAAAAAAAAAGAAGGATCAGCATCCCCCCAAATCAAAATGCCATAAACATCCTGATCCGATCCCACCGCGACAACAAACTTCATTACCCACACAATATGAAAACTCCATCCATCTCCATAATTCACCAACCAATAAACTACATTCATCGTAAACACATCAAATCACAAACTATCCGAGCTCAATGATCAACACAAAACAATAAACTAAACGAAATAAACAACACTAAAAATGGCGGGAGAAAAGGACCGCTGAAACACAAACGAATACGTCCCCACAAAAAACGCAGTGATATCGAAATGTACCTTCCGTGAACAGAGAATTTGTAAAGATAGAACGAACTGCGTAGAAAGAGAGACGGAGAGAGGGCTGAAGAGGAGAGGCCGTCAAGTCTCAACTCTTTCCTGACTGAGTTCTTCAATCTTCCAAAATGGGACGGTGGAGTGGGGGTTATATGAAGGTGGTCAGGAGATCTGGACCGTTGGATGCGGTCTGGATGTACGGTGGAGAGTGACACGTTGTGGGCTTCTTTATTTCTCCTCTAATTTTGAATTTATGCTGTCCATTCCACTTCTCCGCTCTTTTCTCTCTTCCAATCAATAATATACTAAATATATCAACCCCTTTGTCTCTTTATTTTTTTAAAACTATATTTTTATAGGCTGTTTTTTTCTGTTAATTTATGTAATTTTGGAAACGATAAATCCCAGAGCATTGAAACCTTTTTTTTTGACATATTCTAAAATTTGAGATAATTTACTAAAACAAGCACCTTTTGTTTTAATCTAAATTGTTTATGATTGTATAATTTGCCCTAAAAGTAGTGGTTGTAGTTACTTTATGTTTGGATCCAAATTTACATCAACTCAAAACCATTTTTTTTCAAATATATGGTAAATTAAAATATCACGTTTTATCTCTCTTTTTCTTTTATTTTTATATTATTTTTTAATTTATGTATTAAAATTTTATCGTTGAACATTTGGATCTAAACATTGATTAACTCTGTTTTTTTTTTGCACCCACCTTTCTATAATTTGGAATTATTTAAAAACATTTTCTTGTCTATGTGAATTGAGATTTATAATAAAACCTGTCTTATGATCCATCTAGTTGTTGTTCAATTAATAAATTTCCCCTAAAAACTTAATATGTCTTTCTTCTTTTTCTTTTGTGTGAGTGTTTGTATAATAGTCTCTTGCTAAATTATTTATTATCCTCATTGATATAATTTCACTTTTTTCCCAAACAAAAATGTAGGTATAATGCTTGTGGATAAGACAGCAAGTAAACAAATTGGTGAAATGAACTTCACTTGCACAGCAATCTTTTGGGTTATCTTCATCTCTACTTTTTCTAAATGCATGTGGGTGGGTACCAAACATTATTGCTTATTTATTATTTTTATTCATCCAATTATTTTTGGGGTACTTTTCTTTCCTTTCTTTCTTTTTTTTTTTTTTGAATAAAATACTTTGTAAGAGTAAAGGTAATGAACATTGAAAAATTAGATTATGTATAGTGTCACATTTTTTATTATAGATCATGTAATGACTACTGCTACTTTTCCATGCTTTTACACATTTCACTTTGTTTGAATTCTATTCCTGATATAAGCACCTACCTATCATTTTGATACATAATTGCAAAGAAATGTGGATCCCTTTTGCTTTTTGGCATGGATTGTTCTTTCCAGCACATACTACCATCTGACAATAGTCAAAGCCAGTTTTAATCTAGTCAAGCATTCGCAATTACTAAATGATATGGGAATCACATAGTCTATCTTTGTTAGGACTATGTTTGGAGAGATGGGATGATGTTTGGTGTGGATTATATTAAGATGAATAATATATTTGACTGTAAAATTATTATATTTTAAAATTTTTGATTTATATATATATGTGTATAAAATATATAATAATAATAATTGAATGATGTGATAATTTATTGATTAGTTTTTGAAATATAAATATATATAAATAAGAGTATGTGTGCGTGTAAGTATTAATTTGGTTGTAAATAGATATTATAATTGAAAAAATAATTAGTTATATATGTAAAAAAAGTAAATTTCAAATTTAAATTTGAATAAAAATTTTGTTGAGTAGTAGTTAAATTTTAAAACTTGTAGTTCCAAACATTGCCTACCTGGATATTGTATTAATCCATTCATGAATTTTTATTATATGGCAACTGATTATTTTAATATTATAGAGACCTTTTTTGATTCGGTTTGGAGTTTAATATCATAGTTGAAATATGAAAAAATTTGAATACTTTTGTAATGTTATCCACAAATTACTAAATATCAATGAAATTATACTTTTCTGTGACATGATTGATACACAATCATGAATATCTTTTGCTAATTATTAGTTTAATTGTTTTGTTACGAATTATTAATTTAAAAGTATTTGGAATATTTTTTTAAACTCTCCTAAAGTTTTAACTCAAGATATTAATGGGTTCTTCTTGACCTTTAAGTCAAGTTATAAATTTAATGATTAACAATATTTGTCTACACTAATTTTACTATTTCACTTCCATCTTTGCCATAGAATTATTATTTACAATTGAACTATAGGTTTTATTACCATTATTTCTCACACAGTTATATATTAATTAAAGGATTGATTAAGTCTTTTAATTATAATTCAAATCATTAATTGTAAATTACAAATGCAAGGACCATCAATCAGAAAATTCATGTATTCATATTCTATTACAATCATAAGGTCCTAGAAATTAAATTAGTAATCCATTAAAATAATAAAATTCATCAAAGCTAAATTTCTCAAGCTTAACACAATTTTAAAAACGCAAGAAAAGAAAACAATTCTTAGTCTGAGTAGAAGCAATCATAATCCTACTTCATTTGCCTTCTTGAATTAGCGTTCAATTAGTATTTTTGTCCCATGTAGCTTATGCATATGTATAAAGCTCAATTTTTCATGCCAAAAAGTCCTCTCCTACTCTAAATCGTGATGATTTATATACGTAGAGTTAAGACAAGGTGAAAGAGATGAGTAGCCCATGACAAATCATGTTTGGCCCATTCTCGCGATTTGATTCGCAATTGCAAAGGTCTCTCTCGTAATTGCAAACTTCTCCACCAAAATTATGAGCTTTGATACCAGCAACCACGTAATCCTTGCGTCCAATGGTGGGATCGAGAACTTCTTTTGCAATCGCAAACTCCTGTCTTGCGACCATGAGAATTATTGTGATAGACTATAGCTTTTTGCTACCTTCACACTTGCAAGTACCTAGCATCTTCTTATGAGCGTGACCTTGATCACGAACCTGCTAGGTGTGATTTTGTCTTGCGATCGCAACTTAGCTCCTCACTATTGCATACCCAATCTTAGCAATCATGACTTGAAAATTTCAGAATTTGTTTTAAGTGTATTCCTTTAAATTCAATTATTTTCATCTAAAAACACTTAAAACACCAGACTAATACTTTTAAGCAATTACAATCAATTTGTCTTGCATGGGCAGACAAAATAGAATGGAAACTACCAAAAACACAAATAACGGAGGAATAAAAGTACTATATAACCTAGAGTTATCTCACCTTTATATTTAAGTGTTGCTAATTCTTGATAAACTTAACCCATTGTAATCCAAAACATGGAGACACTCATGCTAATTATGTAAGTGATGAATTGATGAAGATGATGAAGGTAGTATATAAAAAATGGCCATTCATTTTAATTTCAAAGTATGAAAACAAATAAATCACATGATTCTAAAGATTATTCAAAAGTGTAACAATTTTAATTCAATTTCATCCTCAAGAAGTGCCTTACGTGTGTGTGATACTCTTCAACTTTAGACACTCAAGTCTTGATGGTTTTATCACAAGTAAGGATAATCAACTTAAAACTACGCACTTTGATGTCATCAATCCACCATTTTAAAGCAAACTCAACAATACAAGGGACAATCAATTGGACTTCACCATGAAGGTTAAATCAAATAGAAAAAGACAAGAACTTGGCAAATTTCACTTCACTTTTTATCTTTTTTTTTTTTTTGCTTTTTCTTTCTCTTCCACACTCTTATTTCTTTCCTTCATTAGCGTGCTTTTTTTTTTTTTATGTCTTTTTAGGTTGTTGAGAGCCTTTTTATGCCAAGGTGTGCAATAGTTACTGCACACCTTTAGTAACTTAACTCATAACAAGCCTAGAATGTCAAGCATATTTATGATTTAGTGATTGTTTTATATGGAAAAAACAACGGTATCTATATGATTTTGATTACTAAGTCTCATTAACTAACAGAGTAGATTATTTACACACATGCTCACTTTTCTTTTCAATATCTTTTTTCTTCCTTTTTTTTTCCAGTCAGTGTATTTTTCTTTTCTCTACAACCTTTTTCCCTTCTTCTTTGCCAAGTTCAAGTAATGAAACCAAGGAGACAATCAATGACAAAATAATGCAATACGATCTAAATAGATTGATCAAAGGAAGAAAATTTATTGTATAGGTTGTAATTTTCAAATAGGAATTTATTTCTTTCCCTTCTCAACGTGCCCTGGGCTAATTAGCCTCTTGATTTCTTCTTTTGTGGTAACAATCTTCTTTAGATTAAGTTGCCTTAGCTTTTGTTTAACGAACTTGACTTTGTCGATGTTGTGAATACATCTGCATTGTTTTTCAAGAACTAGATTTGTTGTATCTTCTAGGGCTCTTTTAATGTCTCTTTAATCTATGTGGTCATGTTCGAAGCCAAATTTACTTGCATTAATTTTTCGGCTAGCTCCATCAACAAAGGTTGCTTAGGCTTACTTTCTCCTGCTAGATTTTGTTACCTCTTTTAATCATCTTAACTTGGCATTTTGGATGCTTGTTAGTCCCCAGTTACTACCCTAACCTTATTTCCGACTAGGAATTCATAGCCAAACGGTATAGAGATGCTATTGCATGGAATTTGGTTAATGTTGGCTGTCCTAAAGTCATATTATAGGCTGAAACCATTTCTACTACAAAAAAATTGTACGAGTTTAGTCTTGAATACCTTGGTTAGCCACATTGTAACATGTAATATAATACTTCTTAGTGGCTGGATGACTTTCCTAGTGAACATAACCAGAGTTTAGTTCACTAGCTTTAGTTTTTTTCTGTTCATTTCCATCTTCTCGAATGCGGTGAGGGCCAATATGTCCATCGACCTCCTATCGTCTACTAGGTATCATGCCACATTATAATTGGCTAATACTACCGTTACTACTATGGCATTCGAGTGAGGCATTACAATTCCTTAGAGATCTTCTGGCCTGAAAGTTAGATGACTCCTTTTATCTCTTCTAAGGTGAGCTTCATCCTCTTTTCTTTATTTGCCACCAAGCGAAGACTATTTTTACCTTTCCTATGAGATTGCCCTTGGTTATCATACTAGTAAGTCTATAGGTTGTGGGCCTTTCTTCCTCCCCTCTCTCTTTCTCCTTTTTTCCTCCTTGCTTGTTTATGAACTCTTGAAGGAACCTCCTTCTGACTAGGTTCTTCATTTGTTTTTGAAAGTTAAAATATTCTTTAGTCGTGTGTCTAAACTTGTAATGAAACTTACAATATTTATTACTTTGCAAATTTCTTGGTGGTAGGGATGCACCCTAAGGCCATCAGATCATGTCTTACTCCTATAAGGCCTCTAGAATCTATTCTCTACTTACTTTTAAAGGCGTAAGCTTTTCTATAGTTTTCTCTTTAGTTGCCACGGTCGTAGCATTGATGATTGGCCTTGCCCTCTTGTCACCTGAAGCCGTCTTCGTATCAATGACTTTCTCTCGCCATGCTTCCTCCATGTTGATGGATTTTTTAGTTCAAGACAAAGTCTCATCAAAGTCACTTGCTAATGTCTTGGCCAGTTACCTAAAAAAGTCTCCTTCCTTGAGCCTTTGTGTGAACGAACTAGCTAATACCTTTTGTATTGCTGGCGAGGCATTTAGTGTTGCTTTTGAGAAATGATGAATGTAGTCCCAAAGGGATTCATCACTTCCTTACCTCATGTTAAACAAAGACATTGATGTTTTTTCACAACTCTTATAGCTTGCAAATTTGTGAAGGAATAAGTTGGCAAAATCATCAAAATTTTTTATTACTCTTCCTGGTAACTAGCCAAACCATCTGTGGGTAGAGTCGCTTCAAGTGGTTAGGAAGGCTCTGCATTTGAGTTCATCAAAATATTCGTGAAGTAATGCATGATGTTTGAATTTAGTTAAATGTTTTGTTGGATTAAAGGCTCCATTATATTTAGGCATGTTGAGTTATCGAAAATTGTTGAGTAGAGGTTCTACTAGAATTTCTAGTGTGAATGGCAAATTTTTCATAGCTAAGGTATGTTCCTCTTGATGCTTCTTTTTTTCAAGTTTGTCTCATAGCTCAACCAGTCCTTAGCTCGATGGAGGAAGCTACACTTCCTTCCCTACCTCTACCCCTATGCTTTGTCTCATGTGTAATTTTTTACCGTTGTCTCCCATCCCCAGGCTCGCAAGTTAGGTGACTTTCTCCCTGCTTGCAACTTTGGTCGTTTTAGCTTTCTTAATTAGGGTGGCATTAACTACTTTTAAAGTTGCCTCATTTAAACGATTTAGAGGGATATTAACCACTTAGTTGGTCGGTGTGGCTAGTTCTGCTTGAAAGTGGAGACCTCATGTAGGAGGGGCCATCGAGAATGCCCCCTTGCCATACTCCTTTCCTTGTTTCATCTATATTCCTTCTTTCTCTTTATATTAATTAACAAAAGGTTACCCACATACGGCGGGGGATGTGTGTTCTTTTCTAGAACTTCATTAATTATTTAAGAATAATAATTAATAAAAGTAATAACTTGTCAAAAATAGTAAAGATGTCCAAAAATAATAAAAATGCTTCAAAACTTGTGTTTCTTTAGTGAGGAGGGACTACTATTTATAGAATGCACCAGCCGCCATAGCTTGCAATCACTGCCTATTCTATATGTTAACCACTTTATAATAAGTTTGCTATCCAAGTTAGGAGAGAAGGAGTTTCATGCTAAGTCATAAGTTGCTTTCAAGAATGATGTCATTACACATCACATATGAAATTTAATTATAAATTATAAGATTATTATATTATAAATAATATGAATACAATTGTTTTAAATTAAAAATATAAAAATTATTTCAAAGAAGAAAATAAAAATATTATGATGAAATATACATCTTGTCACAAAAATTAATATTTTTACAATAAAAAATATGGCAAAATAAAATTAATCTCTATTTCCTCTCATTGATTCTAATTTTTTTTATCTTTTAGTTTCTTGATTTTTGTTATATACTAATTTGAAAACCTTTTAGTCACAATTCCTAGTTGCTATAATTTGAAATAATTTATGATTTAGCATTCTATTTCTTTTTATTTTCTTGATAAGGAGATTTAATATATTCTTTTTTTAGTATATATTTATTTTGAAGTGAATATATAGATTAAATAATGGGTCATTATTTCATTTTAGATTGAATGTATGCATGTTCGCACTCTATTCATATATTATATGTGCATGCAATTTTTGTTGAGCCAAGTTCCTAACTAAGGAATCTATCACATGTTATTGATTTTTTAAAATTAATGTGAAATTTATTCCAAAAACTCTCCTTTTTATAACTAATATTATATATGTGGAGAAATTAAATTTCGTTACATTAATCATGCTAATATAACAAATATTTGTTCCTCATAATTAATTGAAATATGCTAATATGACAAACATATTACGTTTACCATTTTTATTAAATTAGTTGGTATATCAAAATTTTATTAGTTTTTGGAGGTAAACACAATTAGATTTTTATCTTTTAAATATAGTTTTTAAACAAAATAAAGTTTTTACTTTCTCTTAACTGGCGTTGGTGGGAGACCAAGGCAAGGAATAGGGCAAGGTAGGGCACGTGGCAGCATGGGATAGATGGAAATGGAAAGTCTGTTTGAAAGTGCACCAAGTGCATTGAATCTCGACAAGTACTGTCAAGATTTCAAATTTATATTATCTTTTAAGTTTTAAAATAAATTTAATTATTTAAAATAGTACCCAAAACATAGTTAAATAAAATATAATTAGGAGAGTTACTTAGCTATGATTATAAAAAATTAATTAATATTTTTAGATTAATAAATTTTAGTTAAATTAACTAAGAATTTAATCAGGTTTTTGAATTTTTTAAAATAGATTTTTCAAGATATAATACAATAACTATGTCGATAAATAAGGAAAACGGTTAAGTGAAAATTAAATTAATTTTATTTGGCTAACTGTTCATTAAATTTGAATTATCTAAAATTTTTAAATTAAGTAACTTTAGGTATTAATTAAATTTTTTGAATTAATTAACTCTATTTATCAAAGAGATTAATTAATTTTTTTGTTGATTAGCTCTAGTTAACTATATTTAAATTTAATTAGATATTTTCAATTAATTAAATATAAATTCAAAAACCTTAGATAATTTTATTCAACTCTATCCCCACACCGCTCCACTGTGTTTCCATCCCTTGGCATGTCTTATGTACAAATAGATCAAGCAACTACCTATTAAATTATATATACTAGTGTGTAAAGGTACGGATCAATAGTATATAATGTCTATTATTAATGCATAATTTTTAAATAAGTATTCTTGCTTATAATAAAAATTATTAATATTTAGCAAATATTTTCTACACAACTATAATGATAAATTAATAAAAAAAATTCAAATTCTATAATTAACTTTCATTATTTACAAACAAATGTATGTAAAATAAAATGTAATTTCCTCATTTTACAAAAATTTAATCTATATATATATGTATGTATATAGTAAAATGTAAACATAATTGAAGTATTTTTTAAAAATTAAATACAAATACTAAAAGCTAACCAATATTATACTTAGATTTTAATAAATTCAAATTTTAACGTCAATCCTATAAAATTGACATTATGATTGTAGATCGATTCCTCCATTACCAAACTATAACCCCATCATTATTTTGGTGTGCTTTAAAAAATTAAATGATTCATAAATTTTTCATATTAGAAACGAATTTATTTCGAACTTGAACTTATAAACTATGAATTTTGATTTGTATTTTTATCACATAATTTATTTTGCATGAATTTCTATAATCATATATTTTCATCCAGCAAAATAACAATGAATTTATTTGTTTTTTTTTTTGCATTTTTTTGTTTTTTTATGTTTTTTTAATTGCAATCCATTGTAATATTTTCTATTTTTTATTTTTTATTAAACTAGCTTAGAAATTTACATATTTACCTTTAATGTTACTACATACGAAACTAACATTTTCCTCATTCAAGCATATCAAACTATAATCTAATTGTTTTTCTATTATGTTTTGTTTCTTTTAAAATGTTTTAACTTTAAAGTATTTTTACGTTTATTGATGCATATTAGTTTTTTCAAAAGTTATATTAATTAAATAATGTACTGTTTAGAATCTTAAAAACTATTAAATAAAGAATTTTAATTTTTATTGAGAAATCCAACAATCCATATATATATATATATATATTATATTATATATGATACATATAACATTTAATAATGATATTCGCAACATGTAACCAATAAGTCTATAACCAAGTGTGCCAAGTTGTAATTAACACGAAGTCAATGGAAACAGGAATAGCATGTTAGTATCAAATAGCTTATTAATTATTAGCTAATTAAAATTAACCTCGAATAAAGGGCTTATCTCTCAGATAATTTGAAATAAACTTTTGTCATCATACTCTTTACACACAAGTCTGAATATTCTCCATACATTTACATTAATCTAAGTAGCGGTGCAATTTTAGATGCATTTTTTTTTGCGGAAATTGTTTTAAGTGATCACGTTCAATAGTAATTTTTTTGTTATTTTTTGTTTTATTATTATTACTACAATAAAAATATAATCAAAGAAAAGAGTCCAGCTTAATCGAATTACACAAAACCCTAAACCAAACCAAAGTCTGAACACCACCACACTTGAATGGAAATAGATTCAACATTTCAGCAGAAGCCCTTTTCCAGACGACGCCAAAACCAGTCACCCCTTCATGATCTGAACCATTTTAGGATCTTTTGGGAAGGGCAAAGGACGAAAAGACTGAGGAAACAGCAGTGAAGACAAATCCCAGCAAACAAAGGCTGGCAGCGGCATTGGTAAGTTCGATAAAATCTGCAATGCCGATTAGATCTGCCACGCCTTTGAAGTCTTGGGTCATTCCGAAGCTTGCAGCGCCTCCCGTGGCTAGCAAATACGACGCAACCTGCCCATCAATCGACACGATGCATATTTTACGTGTATAAGATCATTTGGTCACGTTTGTCAAATATCGTCCAACACATTCATCCCAATTACGGCAATTAATGAGATGTTATCTATACGCGTGTGTGTACCTTGTCGCCATAGAAATCAAGGTAAATGAAGGCATGTCCTCCGACTCGGTTTCCGGTACAAACTAGGGACACAGTGAAGGCAGTCTGCAGCAGTGCGTAAACCAACCCAATCACCGTTGCTGCACATAGATATCTGCCATGCATACATGCATATATATCACCATTCATCTGGATTATTTAAATAAAGCAGCATGATTATGACAAAATTAAAGTGATCAAGTACTGATGCGTGTGTGTATATGTATACAGACCGGAATGCCTTGAAATCTTTAAACTTGACTTTGATATTGTCGTAGTCCGCAACTGAAGCTGAGCCGGTGGCCGTAGTGAGGAGGATAAGAGATATGATGAGGCAAATGAGGGTAAGGATCCTTACGATCAGAGAGATCACCGGAGAAACTGCGAGGGAAGGCGGGGGAGCCATGATGTGGAGGAACTGTTGGCTGATAATGTATATCAATTGTCAAGAAGAAATAGTGGTAGCTAAATATTGATGACTCTTTCAAGTTAATGGCTGGCTTGAACTCTGGGTTCATTTCTTGTTGCTGGCTAGTTTATAAAGGGGTAGAAGAGTTGACCTTAGCTTGGCCTAGTCAATGAAAATTTAATGGAAATTGCAGTTGCCCATGGTTTGAGGTTTCTTTTGTGGTTGTATTTTGTTGGGAGTGTGGTGGCCCGACTACAAACTCTGATTGAACCTTATTGAGCGAGAGGAGAAGCTCAATCAAATTGGGAGCATCACCCATGAACAACGTATGTTGGGCCTGGAGCGGAGCCCAACGAAAATCGGGGAGAACCGTTCACGGGTCTGTACGTGACATGTATATAAGTGGGCTTGACACCATGTATTAACCCAAAACCTTAAGGCTGTGAGTTATGGGTCAAGTATCCACTTGATATACAAGTCACTTTTTTCTTTTTCTACCAATGTGGGATGCAACTTTTTTTTCTAACTCATATTTGTTTCCCAACATATTTGACCCTAAAATGACGGGGATAGCATGAAAATAAACTGCAAACTATTTGGCTGTCAAGAGATGGACTTTTGGTGGGTTGGGTTGGCATTATTCTTGAAGTTCGATGATCTACAAATTGAAATTAAATAAGGGTTTAGAAGGGTGTTTTCATTAATTTATTATTATCATGAGTAGTTCAAAATTCAAATACATACATATGATTTAAAATCGACTTATATCTGTTTATGCTCGACACCTTTATATAGGGTCAGCATAAAATACATTATTTTTTGACATTAATAATTCTCGATGATTGGTTTGAACTTGTATTGTTTGGAAGTTCAATGAATTTTAATATTTCATTCTCTATACCGTAAAAATGTTTTTATAATTTCAAAATATATATATTGAATAAAATCAGTTATTGTTGCGACGCTGCATGAGAAATTATTTTTATTAACCCCTAAAAGTCCACGGAAATTGTGTTAAAAATTGTAAATATTGTGTTTTTTCAAATCATATGTTTGAGAAGTGAAACTATTTTCTCTCACACATTTACAGAGTATATATGGATGGAGGAAGAGACTGAGCTCAGACGAAGTAATGCTATTTTCTCAAGTAATTTAAAAATATGTGTCCATTTTTTTTAAGCATGAGTATGCAAATGAAAAACACACGTTTTAAAAGTCTATTTCGTAAAAGCATTTTTTTCTATCTCTTATTTTTCGTTTTTATTGTTTATCATGCATCTATGTACTTTCGAAAATACACAGGGATTTGGTATGCTATTTCACTAATTAAAAAAAAAAAAAACTAAATGTATGGCCTAAATTGATAATAATTTTTTTCTTCCTATTATATTTCACTACAATCACATTATAATTTTGTAAGCCCAAAATGTATTCATTGATCCGTAACTAAAGAAAGTAATGGATAACTGGGATTCACGAATTACTAATATCATATATGAACACTATTCAACACACGTTTTTTTTTACAATAATGTTGATACAAAACCAAAATCGCACCCGAAAAATAATCACTATGTTTGGAGCTAAGTGGGAATGTGAATTGCGCCAACATGATTAAATGTTTCAGACTCCTTCCAACTATCCCTTGACACCTTTTAACGAACCACACATAAATGTGAAAAAATTCAATATTTAGGGTTTAGAGTTTTGAAATGAATTTGAATTTGTTACAATCAAAAAATAAAACTTGCACATTTGAAGTGACTTTGGGATGAAAAAAGTCATCCCAAATGCTAGAACAGCTTTTGAATTTCGTCCATGATGTGGTCCAAAATGAGAGATGTTTATTTTTCTGAATCGAATCATATCCAAAATATAGAGAAAAAAAAAATGAATACAAAAAATCACACAATGTTTAATGTGGTTAAGCCAATTTTACCGACGTCCATGGAAGAGGAGGGAAAGTGTTCCATTACTGTAAAGACTGATACAAGTTCACCAGCTTAATTGTCCATGAAAGCATTTATGATGTCAAACTCATTTCTATTTAAATGGGGTTATCAAAATGGCTACAAGGCTGACATACCATTCTGGCTCTGCTTATTCTGAGTCAAGGAAATTACAGGGAAGTTTCCATCTTAAAATATTTTTACGCATATTATTATTATTATTATCATTTGTAATGATACAATTTTGCAGAATGCACAAACCTTTTAGAAAAGTAAATGGCTAAAAGCAAAATTTAGACAAAGACTAGAATGCAATTCACAAAATAGGTACACACCATGGATTGAATGCATGCAATGGGACAAATGCACATCATGAGCCAAATGCAGGTCTTGAGCTAATACACGCCAAGAGTGGTGCACGGTCTAAGGTGGATATATGCATGTTATGGAATGGAAGCATGACTTGAGCTTAATGCACATTGTGGCCAAAATGAGAACACAAAGGCCAAATGTCGAACATTATTACATTTCGACAAGTGCAACCATATTCTCATACGTGACAATTGTTTATCTCCAAATTTGTACAGTACTTATTGTTGTATTTTGCAGGGCTAAGAGCATTCATGACTAGAAGGCATAACATCTAAGAAGAGTGAAACTCTAGATCAATTTCTTGATCTATATTTTGGGGGAATAGTGGTATGTACCTTAATGACCCATATTAAACCTTTAATTATTTACATTAATCACCATTATTATTACTTATTAACCACTCCTTAATAATAGGGGACAGTGGGAGAGAATGAGGAAAAGTGGGGAAGTTTCAAATTCTTACCTTGATCAGTATAGCTCTTGAAGAAGCTGTGTTTTCGTATCATTCTTTACAGTAATGGGATTCTCTATTTCCTTTTTCCTTTTTCGTGGACGTAGGCCAAATAAACCACATTAAACATTATGTGATTTCTTGTATTTATATATTTCTATAGTTTTTTGCATGTAATTCAATTTAGAAAAATAAATATCTCTGAATTTGGACTGCATCAATCCTAATTTCATGGGATGGCTGTGTGTTGTTGTTATGGTTGAGAGTGACCCTAACTAGGATGGCAATGTAAAAGCCATCTTAAACTAGGACGGCTACGACTTTACATGACCGTTTAAATTTAGGACAGTTTAGTGACAGTTAAGTGACAGTTGACAATTCTCTTTTCTATTTCACCACTTCATCCTAAGATTTTGACTTGTTGGTAGCACAAACCTAACAATAGATTAGTTTTTGTTTAATCTAAACTCATTTTAGACTCAACATTTCATTATAATAAATCACACTCTAAAGGATTTAACATTCACACACTTTACTCACTAGTACAAAAAGTAATATGAAAATCAAGCACACAAGGCTAGTCTCAAGTCTCAAGCAATTTTTTACTTTTCTCTCTAACCTCTCTCAACCTTTTATTTTCTTTACGTCTTCTCCAGCTTTTATATAAAGTGGAAAGCTTAAAATTTTGGCCAAAATTGCCTCTTGTGGATCAACATCCATGCTATCTCTCTAATGTAACAAGTTTGTTGCCAACTATCTCAAGAACACGGGACTTGATCAACTTAGAATTTTGGCAATCCTTACCTACTTAATCTCTAAATTTTGAGGGACATCTCCAATAGTTTTTTTAACTTATTTGTATCCTCTCAAACATTTATGTAAGTTTATCAACTTAAATATCCAAAACCAATAAACTTCATAGAGTCCAACAAGTTAATAAAATTTGAACAAATCAATTATTATCTAGAATGTGCCAACTTTATAGCTAACAATCTACATCTATACTATACTATTATTAAAGTCAAATTTGATTGCACACACTAAAATTACTGAACTATCTCTTTTCTTTTAACTTATATCTTTTGTTTGCTTTTCTCATCAATTTTCTTTCTTTTAAATTCTTTTTTAGCTTTTCTCTTATTTTGAATATTCTTTATAATTATAATTTTAATAAATTTCTACTATTTAAAATACAATAATCTTCTAATTTATAAGTAAATTTGTACATTCATAAATTGTGCCATTTTTACTAATTACATATTAAGTGTAAGTGGTGGGTGATAACCACCTTGATTCTCAATATTAATTTACTAAAATATCCCTCTTCTTTATATTTGTATATGTCACTTTTTTATTTTTCACTATTCATTTTACTTACTATTTTGTTTTATTCACATAATTTTTACTCTCTCATCTTATAAAAATTATCTAATATAATTTTAATCTTTGATAACTTGTGTTAATTATTAATTTTTAAAATATAATAGATTTATGTTTTACATCACCAATAAAAAATTATACACACACACAAAATATATAGTTTTTACTAAATAATAAATTATAAAATAATATACATACATATGTAACATATTTCAAAATATTTAAAATTTTATGTGTGATAAATATCTTATATTTGAATTAAAATACACATGCATTGAGTGTATATTAGAAGCTAGTTTACTTTCATTTATCTCTCTTCAAATTTTGTACTTCCTCTCTTGTTTAATACAAAGTATTTAATATGAATTTAATTTTCAAATAGCTTTATTCTATTATCAAAATCAATAAAAATCATATTTTGCTATATTAATAAAATTGTATATTTTTAATTATACAGTCATAGAATGTGTGTCATTTTATTGATTATTATTAAGAGTGACACGACAATAAAAACTAATTTTGGTATATCAAAAAGTGAATAAACCTAAGTTTCTATTTATATTGGAGGATTTGGCTTTAAAGAAAAATTTGACAAAGAAAATTGCAAATGACTCAAAAACAAAAGAACTTTAAATTCTCCACAAATATTTAAAATATAGTCTAGATGAAAGGTTAAGAATTTGAAATGCATTTTTATATAAATAAGGACAATGAATTCCTTATTATAAATTTAAAATTATTATAAATTTAAAATCCATTCTTTTCAAACCATTCCATCCAAATGCACCCTAAAAAAACTTCTCTCATCAAATTATAACTATTTTAGTTTTGTATATTTTTTTTTCTCACCTTATCCTCCCCCCTCCCTCCCTTCAATTTTATTATTTCTTAATTGTTCTTATTCTTATTTTTCAATTCATAAAATTATTAATATATTAAAACAAAAAAAAATCCGAACACCACAAAAAATAATTTTTATTTGAATTGCAACTACTTTTTTTGGTGTGAATAAATAATAATTTTATTTCGAATTCAGCCAACAATCATTTCAGTGATGATGTGCACGAGTGCTGCTTTCTATCGTACGCCAAGCTTTGCCTCACATTAGGCTGACAGTCTTCAATGGAGGGTTGAAATACTGCCCAATTTGAGGCAGAGATACATAGCCAGACGGATCCCTCTGGAGGGCTCAACCGTTAAAATTTGATTATGGAGGAACATGCATCCTCGGTTTCCGATCCAGATTTGTCGGGCTTCGACAGAGATCGGCACATATACTTTCTGCAGATGATGTATCAGCTTATGCCGTCGGAGTATCAAGGCCAAGAAATCAACCGCCTGACTCTCGCCTACTTCGTTATCTCTGGCCTCGACGTTCTGTGCGCCCTCGATCGAGTATCTCTTCTTTACTCAATTTCAATTCCGCACCGCTGCCTTCGCTTTTTTGTTGTGAAAATTTGTGTCACTTAATTCACTAATTCTTTTTTGTTTTTATTTTAATTATATTTCTTGATATGTGGATGGAGTTAAGAACGGAGTGTTGAATTAATTACATGTAGTTACTTGCTGAATTTTGCCCTTTGGTTGATGTTTTGGTTAGCTATTAATTGTCCACTTCATCCAAATAAATTTGATTTTGTATTGAATGCGAGAATACACTACACCTTGATTTCGAGATCCATAACTTTCTAGTAACACCGTCTCAATATCTGGTTAAACTGTTGGGTCAACCTTTGTTAAACCCAAATGCGACTCCATTGTTCTTTTATAAGTACTTTTGTATGAAATTTATTAAAAAGAAATCACGCGAGAACAAACTTAAAAAATCTTTTATTTTTTAAACACTTCTGATCATGTTTAGTCGATTCTAGTTGATAATTAAATAAGTATATGCTGATTAATCTTTTGAATTTTATGCCAATAAAAATGCAAGTGAATTCACACGTATTAGAGAGAGGGAGAGATAGAGAGAGAGACAGAGAGAGAGGAGAGATGAATTTGAGTCAAATTTTAGAAGGAAGACTTATTTGAAGGATAAAAATGGAAAACTTATAACAAATCCGACCCATCCAGTAACATAGATCTCCTTTCCTGAAAGAACTGGGCATGAAGTTCCTTTTCCACCCTACATTGACCAAGATGTTGGCATTGTCTTTCCCATCTTACCAAAGTTTTTTGTTGTTATGTTGGAAAACAGATGGGAGTGATACTCATTGTAAGTTTTTAGCCTGTTTAATTTATATTTCCTCATGTAGGATTCAAGGTTTTATAAATGGATGGGTAGGTCCAGGAAGGGTCTTCGATTGTTATGGTTTTATCAAAACTGGAATGGTATTGACATAGTGTTTCTGTCAGCCTGGTCTAATGGTTGCAAAGAAATTAATTGGTTTGACATGCATAGTTTTGGTGGGATAAAGACCCAGAAAGAGACAAGGTCAGAGTCTGGCCTGTTAAACAATTTCATGTCCAGGGGTTGTATTCAGCTAGCATTTCAATATTCAACAATCTGGGATGCCATTCATGGGTTAGGATGCGTGGTGAAAATGTTTCAACTTTAGTGGAAGTGCAAGCAGTGCTGATATAGTTTCCATTTTAACCTGAAACATCTACTTTGCAAATCATAACACAAATAGAGTATCTGAAGTGAATTCCCCTAGTATTGTTGATAGATATCATTAAGTTCCTCAGCGCACCTTCCTTGCTGTGTTATTTTTTTGTCAGATTGACAAAGAAATGGTTGTTGACTGGGTTTTATCACTGCAAGCTCATCCAAAAGATGAAGCCTCATTGGAAAATGGTAAGGTAATTCATTTCATTTTGTCCCAGCAGTAAAGCTACACTTGAGACAGTTACATTATTTTAAGTGGAAATCTGCATCTGAACAGGACAATTTTATGGATTCCATGGTTCCAGAAGCTCCCAGTTTCAATCAAACAATAATGGGGTACAAAACTGTTCGCATGCACAATCATCTGTCATTTAGACCAAATTTCTAAATATTGTGTTCATTTTTTCAGTGTTAAGTGGCTGACTGCTCTGTTGTGCATTTAAATTCATATTTGCAGGCAGCAATCCACAATGGCAGTCACCTGGCAAGCACATACTGTGCACTGGCCATATTAAAGACTGTTGGCTATGATTTATCGCTTATTGACTCTGAGTCGGTACTGAAATCAATGAAAAACCTTCAGCAGCCTGATGGATGGTACCATAATTCTTATCTTCTCCTAGTTCTTGATTCTATGGTTATTTATGAGTTATTTGTGGAACCTATAGTCCTTGGTATTTTATTTGTTTAATTTCTTCTTCCTTGTATGGCTGAACCCTAAGCCCTAAACCTTTCCCTTTATTTTTGGAAAGATAGGTAATTGTTAGAATATCTATTACACATATTTTTCATATTTTCATGGCTATAAGCGTAGTCTCATTCTGTATGAGACTTGGTCATTCAAAAACTTCAAAGGATAAAATTTCACTGTTCATTTCTCAGCAAGTTATTTGAGTCTGGGAAAATCAAAATAGAATATAAAATATATATTAAAAACCCTAATCTCGCCATGAATGCAACCACTACTTTCACGCAAAACCCACTGTTGGTTGCTTTCAAGTTTTTCAATTCCTCTGTCCTTTTGCGCTGCCAATTCAACTCTACTTAGCCCAACATTATTTGCCTTGTGTGCCACTGCCAAAGGCACATGTGATGCATTGCTAGTGCGCAATGTTGCTCAAGTAATAAAGGGTGAGTAGAATATCACTCCCATGAGGAGTATATGAGTATTGATATGTTTTAATTTAAAACTTATTCTGGACAACCAATTAAACAAGGAATGTAATAAAATTACAACTAAAGAATAAAGGAAGACAAGAATGCTTGACCAGAAATTTTTTTGGATTCATTCAAATGAATTATATTTTGAAGATCTTGTATTTTGTGAAGAAGTAACCTTTGAATTCTTTGTTACAATCAAATAATTCATGCACTTGTAAGTAACATGCAATTAACAAAAGTGAAAATTCAACTTCTTTGAATAACATATGACCACAATTAGAATTTGCTTTCATTATTCTCCTAAATTGTGTTCTTCTTTGTTTATTTTGATTTAGGAGTTTCACTTTCATTGCTCTTCTCTAATCAACAGACCAATTTGAGCATGATCAAAATTAAGAAAGCATTAAATATGTGAATAAGAAGAACAAAGACTATGAAATAAATCAAAAGATTGCAAACAATTAAATTTAATCACTCAATTACAAATCCCTGAAAATAATTAAATGAGCCATGCATCATTTTCAAAAATTACCCAAGACATAAGTTTATTGATCATAAAATAAGAATTCAAGAACACAAAAATGAGGAAAAAGGAAATCTTATTCCGAAATAATGCATCTTCAATTCTTGTTAACTTGGTAATTCATCAATCCTACAATTCCTAGCCTTAAATTTCTTGTAAAAAGAAAAGAGAGAGTTTTCTAACTAATTCTAAGAAAAGAGGGTGGCTAATGACGTTTTCTATGAAGTACTAGTTGCCTATTTAACAAAGTGGAAGAATCTTTGAAATTTCCTTAATTTTCTAGCCCTTTTTACATCTCATTGCCACAGCAATGAGCTAGGGCGATGGAATGATGCTCTTTGTCCTATGTCACCTCCACTAGTTGCCACGATGATGGGCCGCTGCAACAAGCATCCACTGCTCTGGCAATTTCCGCTATTGGAAAGCTGACTCATTATTCTTTATATTAGTAAAATTTCATCCCTATTGAATATTTCTGCAAAAGTTAATAGTCTTATTGAATCCATCATTGGCTTTTTGACTTGTTCCTCACTTTTCCCGTATCAAACTCATTTCAAATTTTCCCACCTTATATTCTAAACGTAAAAACACATTTCACAATCTTAATTATTCATAAGTTCCATAAATCATGCTTAATCATTAGTATCAACACAATTTATGCAATCGTTGACCCAAAAAGTTTAAAAGTTTGAGGATTTTATCTTCAATAACCAAATGTACATAGTATAGAGACCGCATTTTATATGTCATCATTGTGAAGGAACACCACATCGTGGCCACTCTCAATTCCTCTGTCCTTTAGTAACTGCATTACCAGTTCACCTCTACTTAGCCCAAAACTATAGTGCCTCGTGTGTTACCGCCAAACCCATGTGAAGGAACACCACATTATGGCCACTCTACCCCCCAACTTTGCACGCCATATTTTGTCTAAGGGCATGCAATTAATGAAAATCTTGCAATAAGAATATCCCCCTCAAAAGTATCTAGGAATATGCATGTGAACCATCAATGTACAGGCGACATTTAAAATGTGTCGATGTATGTGTTCTTACACTCTTTCTGAAAAAATTTCTTAGGCGTTATCAATACAGAGATCGTGCAAATTAATGGATCATTGGGTTTTTATGTCGTTAAAAATAAAAGTGATGAAACGGGGAATTTCACTTCTATCTTTTAGCAACTAAATTCATGGCATTCAAGAATAATCAAAAATGAAGAAAATAACAAAACCCTGATGAAATTCAACTTTTTTTTTGTGTCTTTCTCTCTATGGTTGTTAATAAAGATTGGCCCATATATTAAATGGATGTGAAAGCACCTTTCTATATGGTGATTTATGGGAGACTCTGCTTATAATATGTAGCTCAGATATGGCCTAAAAAAGTGTAGGAGAGCTTGGTTTGAATAAGTTCAGTTGTGTCATTGGTGATTTTGGTTTTCAAAAAGTCAATTAGATCACTTAATGTTTGTGCCACGTGGACAATGTGTCATGATTATTCAATGATATTTTGATATCTAAAAGTGACAATGATGGATTGAGAAGGTTAAGGAGTATATCACTAATGGCCTGTGGAGTTCTAGATACTTCTCAGGCATTGAGATTAGTTATAGTAAACTTGGAGTATCACTATTTTAGAGGAAGTATACTCTTAATTTACTCAAGGAAACTGGCTTACTTAGCGCAAAATCATTCAACCATGATCTCCAAACTTGTAGTGATTGGAAGACAAGGCAAGCTATTGATGTCTTGTACAAATATTGATTTATCTGGTAATAACAAGACTAAATATTTTACCTAGATTGAGTGTGAGTGGTTAGTTTATGGACAAACCATGATATATTCTATACTTAGGATATTGAAGTATATGAAAGTAGCTTCGGGAGGTTTGTTACATAAGGAGTATGGGCACTTAAAGATTGAACCTTACATTAATGGTGACTCCACTGATGATAGAAAATCTATGTATGTGTTTTGCACCTATGTTGAAAGAAATTTGGTGACTTGGCACAGCAAAAAACAAAATATGCTTGCTGCGTCAAGTGCAAAAGTTGAATATAAAATCATGGCACACACTACACAACCGATGAAATGTTGTGGATAAAGAATTTTTTTAGGAGAACTCAATTTTTTGTACAATATGCCTCTACCTATATAATGTGACATGAAGTGGTTATTCATGTGCAAGTAGTCTGAACTCTCATGAAAGAACGGAATGCATTGAAATTGATTCACTTTACTCATGATGTTGTGATGAGCCTTAAAATATTTTTACCAAGGCTTAATACGTTGAGCAATGCAAGGATATGTATAACAAGTATGGTTGATATATATGTTTCGCCTTGAGGGAATGTTAGAATATTTGTTACACATTTTTCGTATTTTTATAGGTTGCTATTTATGGTATGCAATCTAAGCCTAGTTGCATTCTACTATACTAATGATAGAAGGCACACTTGATGCATGTACATAAAGATTAATGAATAAATAAGGGTATTTTAAGTTACACATTGTGTGACGAAATTCTCTCATATCCTTGACATATAGTAATAAATATTGAAACTTGGATCATTTCCACTACTCTCTATTTCTTAATAGCAATCAGTATCTACATAATAGACTGGCCTGATGGAGAACTTTGTGTGCTCTATCCTTGTTTTGAAGTCTGCTTTTTTTGTGCTCTCTCTCTCTCTCTCATTTTATTTATCCCCAGAAATTTAAATTGTTTCATAGTGAACGCAATGGAGATCTTTTCACAGATTTTCCTGGTTGAAGATCTAGAGGCTTCAGAAGTTTATGGCTTTGAAATTTCAAATTGTAGGGTTTACTTTCTAGATAATCTTAAAAATGTGAAGCATGTGTCTAAATGTGACAAAAAGTTTCACTGTTCAACTACTCTTATGATAAGGATTCTACTTAGAGTCTTGTGCCTGGTGAAGAGAGTGAAAGGGTGATTACAAGAGTGCAGGGGTGGTGAAGGGGGCAAAACGTAGACGACTCTGCATAATTAATTGATAATGGCATTTGTAACATGATCTGAGTACCTAAATGAGATCTGCTTTTGCTGCTATGATCTTTTGTTTGAAATGTTCCAGAGAGATAATCACCTTGTTTGTGTAATTCTATCCTCAAATGGAATATATTCTCAATCAGAATACAAAGGAAACTGATCCGTAGCGTATGTATGCATGAGTATTTCTTTGGAAACTCTGAGAGAAAATCCTTCCTCAGTATCAGATTATTTTGATGGTTTTAGGATGATTATCATATACTCATCATAGTCACTCTTTGTCTCTTCATTGTTTTAATGCTTCATTTGCCCTTGAGTCATACACATTTTATTAATTCTTATAGAAGCTACTGTTTAGTTTTCACTTTTCCTCCAATTGTGCATAAGAACTTGATAATTTTTGTTGAGTTTTTTAGAAAATGCCTCATTCCAGATGAAATCAACCTCATAAACATTTCAAAAATTACTTTTGATTGGTAAATAGATTGTATGTTCCCAGCATTCCACTTTCACAGTCCTGCATTACCCACTTAACATACTATTTTTGAGATTTCTTGGCCAACAGTGTTTAGGGATGATTTGACCTCTGTTATTTTGTAATGAAACTGTAAGTCCTTGTTAGCTTCATCTATTCAGGTGCCTGAAGTGATGATCTAACTCATCCTGTCTTGTGTGTCCCAGTTTTATGCCCATTCATACTGGAGGGGAGACAGATCTTCGCTTTGTGTTTTGTGCAGGTAATGCCCAGGTTCCTAATTACTTTTTGCAAGTTATGTTTTCTTTTGAAGAAAACTATTTATTTAGTTGATGTATCAGTGGCCATTTGTTCCATGTTGAAGAACTGGAGTGGCATGGATTGGGAAAAAGCTAAGGACTATATTATAACTTGTCAGGTACTTAATCTGACTACATCTTACCTATCTGTTGAGTCCTTTTATTCTTTATATTCTCTGAGGTTGTATTTCTTTATATCTGTTAATATTATACTGAAGAACATATTTTATTGATTGGACTTTCCTTGCAGTCATATGATGGTGGTTTTGGATTGGTTCCTGGTTCAGAAGCTCATGGTGAGTGTATGTGAAGCCCTTTATTCTTTTAATTTAATTCATGTGATATGTTGTGAAGATCCTAAAGTCTATGTTCCTGCCACGCCTTTTTCTTTGTGGGACTTTATTGGCAAGTGGTAATAGTTGGGTCACTTTGTCACAAAGTATGAGCCGGAGATCTGATTTTCACTTTCTAGTTTGCTGGAACCTCTATTTTCTTTCTGAAACAAGTAATTAGAATTAGCTCAAGAGTCCACTATAGGACATGCCAAGAAGAATGCTAAATCTCATCTCCTAAATTTTTCCTCCATGTCCATAAAATTCTAAAATTTATGCTTAGTGTTATATTTACTTTGTCTCTCATCATGCTGCGTTTAAATTGAGGAAATATTGAAGATCAAGATTAATTTAAGCAATATGTACAATATTAAGTAAAGTGTACAGCCCCTGTTATTGGCTTTATGATAGTTGCATGGAGAATCTCAGATCAAAATATGGGTCCCCATCTAGTGTAAAAAGTTTGCATAAACTAAACATGGATGCTTTATTTAGTTGCATGTTCTCTGTACATGATCCATATGTGGCTCCTTGCAGATTTGTGTTTCACTTATGGATGGGTATTGTTTTAGCATCACAGGTGGTGCCACTTATTGTGCTGTTGCATCTCTTAAACTGATGGGATTCTTAGAAGATGACATACTGTCTAAAGATGCTTCCTGCCACATCATCAATGTGCCGTTGCTTCTAGATTGGAGCTTGCAGGTTCATTGTTCTCATCTATTTTGGAGGATGGCCACTAATTCTCTGTTGTTATTGAAAACATATAGCTGAAATCAGCTTCTACAATTATTCTCTAGACTTGGATATTTGGGCCAGTGTTTTTTTTGGGGGGCCAGTGTTTATTCACTTTTAAGCCATGGTGTTAAAACTGCTTCAGTGTATTCTTATTTCCATGATGAAAACGTCTGCATGCTTCTTGTAAAATAGCTAATTAAAGTAAGTGATGCTGCTAATTTGAAAACTACCTTTTCTTTTGTTTTGTTTTCATACTTGATTCAGTTGAAACTGTATTGCATGCAATCCTTATGATGGAAAATTTTGCATAAGAATTTATGCAGTTGTTCAGTTGGGACATTGGAACTGCATAATGGCTAGAGATCTCAGTTTGAAGATTAGAGCTTGTCATTAAGATATCACTAGTTCTAAGCAGACTCGGACTGAGCAAGCTTTAGCCTTCCTTTTCCAAGTTGGTCTTGGGACAAGTTTCTTATTTCACTTAAATAAAGTTGCCTGTGCTGTGTTTAATATGACTTTCCAAAAGAACGCATTTATTCTGTTTCAATCTGTTGCTCTATTTTGTATACTATTGCTATCTTATATGATGGGGTCTTCTTATCTCATCGTGAACCTATTTGGCTGTGTTACAGAGGCAGGCAGAAGATGGTGGCTTTCAAGGTAGACCCAACAAGCCAGCTGATACTTGTTATGCTTTTTGGTATGTTCGGATATGCTTTTGTAGCTTATTGATTTATTTTTTACTTATTTTGATAACATTAAGGTAACATTATACACCTGTAGGATCGGAGGAGTCCTAAAGATGTTAGGAGCAGATAAATTCATCAACAAGACGGCATTACGTGGATTTATGATAACTAGTCAATCTGAGGTGCTTTTTTCTCTCCTTTTCAGTTTGGTGCCAAATATTGACATAACAGGTTCCTAGCGATAATTTTAGGTTCTAGTACACTTGGGAGTTTTGCCGTGCCCCGTAATACACTTTTCTGTTAGCAAAAAACGCGGACTTGAAGCACCTTGATGCTTGTTAATCTATTGATCATACAATCTGCCATGTGCATTGTAACTATTTTCTCTTCTTGAGGAGTAATGTCGGAAGAGAAATTATTTGATTCTTTTCTCACCATCTTTTCTCGTTTTCTTCATTCCCTGTCCGTTAGTTTTGCATGTCTGAGCACATATCACTTGATTCAAAACTAATGTATATACTCAGTATCATTTTTCTTTTTGTCTCCAGTATGGTGGTTTCAGCAAATTCCCAAGGTCGTTCCCAGATATTTACCACTCTTACTATGGATTTTGCGCATTCAGTCTTTTGAAGGAGCCTGGTCTCAACTCTCTATGTTTCGAACTGGGTCTTACAGATCTTGCTGCTGTTGGACTCTAACATCCCTACTTGATATTCTCAAACCTTAGGAAACAGAAGAAACCCAGTATTCAGACAAAGCTCTGCCAGAAAGTATCTTCACGTACCCAGATTTTATGCCGACTATGTTGGTTTTTCCTTCTTCAAAACACGCGCCAAAATCATTAAATTTTCAAAATTTTATCACCATATTTCTCTTTTACACGATTTCCGATGAGGATTTATTTATCTCCATTCGGCATTGGTTTTAGTTTTCCAGGCACTGTTTTAGTTTTCGCTGTCATTCACATTATTTTACATGCTATTCCTGCGGAGATGATTTTGAATTTGGACGTGTATTCGACAGCCTCTCTGTCTCTGTTGAATTTGACAAAATCAAGAACAATTTTAACATGGGATGGGCGCCGTTGTCAAAGATCTTACGTATCTTAGTTTTCTTGGAGGTTGTAATCGAATATAAAAGCAATGAGGACTTTGGGTAATGAAGATACTACATAATTTGGCCAGTCTCATCCGTGCTTCCTGCTTTCCTGCAGTTAATTATTGCAATGCCCTCAAATGGTACTTCATTTACTTGAAAGAAAGTCTTTTTGGGTAAAACTATCCTTACGGTCAAGCAATGATGACACTAATGTGCGCAATCATTACTTAAGAGACACGAAGATGAAATTACTCTCTTGTGAATTTATATATTTATCATAAAATCCTTGGACTATGTTTGGGAGAAAAGTTTTTTGTTGGATAAAAATTGTGTTTAGACAGAAGAATATATTTGGAAGGAATATTTTAATAATATAAATGGTATAATTTATTTGATTATATCTTTAGAATATCTAATAATATTTGAGTAATGTGATAATTTATAAGAATAATAATTATATTATAATATATATATATATAAATAATTGTAAGTATAATATATATATATATATGTGTGTATTGATTTGACTATAAATAAGCGATAGAAATATAATTAGTTAATTATATATATGAAATATATAAAATTTGAAATTAAATTTAAATGAAAATAATAATGATGGATATGTTTAATAATGTGAAGTTTGAACAAGGGTTTAAATGAGTTGGAGAACAGGGCGGTGAGTAAAGTAAGAGGGCTTCCTCATTGTCATGTGCTGCCCTCATCAATGCCTCCATCTCCATCTCCATCTCCATCTCCATCTCCATCTTCCCAACATGTCATCTGTGCTTGAAACTACTAGTGGTCCTGTCCTAATCGATGTGTTTAATTTCGAAGGTGCTTGGGATGCACGAATCCATGCCCCACATATCTGTCTCCCCCTAAATAATGAATAGATTAAATTTTCTTGGTATTGAATCTGCTCTCAGATATCTTCAGACAAGTCTCTGTTCTTCTTTTAACATTTTATGAGTAAAACCACCATTGATGCGAAGTGCAACTGGAATTGGAGGTGGCTGTTGAGGCTGGGATTTTGCAGATTAATTATTGGATGAAGTGTGGCTAGGTGTTTCTTTTGGGAACTCGTGAAATACATTATTACTGACAAAAACATTAGATTACAGTAACAAGCAATTTTTGGCCATGTTTGGAGCTGGACTTTTTGTTGCATGCGATGCATTCGCATGAATATGAATAACATATTTAGAAAGAAAGTTTTAATGAGACGAATAGTATAATTTATTTGAATACATATATAAAATATATAATAATAATTAGATGATGTGATAGTTTATATGAATCATAATTATATTTTAGGGTATAAATAAAAATAAATGTAAGTATATATGTAATATATATATATATATATAAGTATTGATTAAATTGTGAATGAGTATAATAATTGAATAATAATTAGTTAGTTATATATATAAGAAAGAAAGAAAATTTAAATTTGAATTCTAATAAAAATATTTTTGAATGATATTTTTGGAACTATAAAGTGTAAGATGATATTTTGAGTTGAAAGATAGGTCCGAACATAACCTTCACAACACGATGACAACACTTAATGTTCTCAAGTAAAAAGGGAAATAATTTGTAATGTTGAGATTTAGTTATACGAGAGTATGGTATTAATCGTTTGATAATAATTGACTACACATGTATGACGACAACTTAATATAAATAAATTTTGTGATAATATAATTTGTGCTTTTATTAAATTATTAATACACAGAGTTGCCCATACCGACATATTGATTGACTCAAGTCTTCGACATACAATTTATGAAATTTGTTATGGTAGAACAAAAACTTATGACTTCCTAATTATTACTTAATATTCTACCATCAACGTTCATTGAGGTACTATAGACTATTGAGACGAGACGTAGGACGCATGTCGCGTGTCGGTCAGTTAAGGCATTCGTTTCAATAAATGGATATTAATTGCAGGAATCGAATAATAATTTTTAATTTTTAAAAAATTTATGAAATGCATATTAAAAAGAATAATGAAATGTAAAAAAAAAAAGTGACAGACCAAATTATTACAAGGGCACTTTCGGTTAGTACAGAGGACAGATAGAGGAAGAGTGAGTCACGGGAAAGTGTACATTTTGTTCTTTTTGAAAACGCCAAACATCATTCCTGCCACTTTATAATAATTTTGAAAAAAATCCATTATTATTAGCTTTTATAAGACCATATAATATTAATAATAATTACTTAACAACAGTACCCTTCAACTGTTTTCATTTTTTCTCAGATTACAACTTAATTGTTGTAATTATGTACTCCATTTTTCATAGCAATTATCATTATGCAACTACAATGTAACATTATTGACGAAAATTCTTACAATCCTTTTAAGTTTTTCAAATTTGAAAAATCATTATCCTTTATAGTCAAATGGCAATTTTGGAAGGAAAAGATCGAGCTAATTTTTTTTTTTTTTATCTCAAAAAACATTTAAATATTTTTATCTTTTTTTTTTTCAAATTAATTACTTGATTACCAACTACATCCTTCTTTAATTATACAAATTAATTTTGATATAAAAAATTATAAAGTGGATTCTTGTAATTACGTATTCTACCTTTTCATTGTCATATTATTAATTTTTTAAGTTTTTAAATTAGTGCAACCGTAAGCTGAAAATTTTGGTAGGAAAGAAATATTATGTTAGTTCTTTTTTATTTCCTACAAATATTTAAATCAAATATCCTTTATGGAATGAAGAAGAAGTGAAAAATAAATAAATAAATGTATTCAAAAACACCTACACTAGTTTTTTTTTTTTTTTCTTACAATATGAATGAAAATTATGCTTCGAACAATAGTATCGTTCTTACTTGTTTGATATGTTCGATTTTTTCGTCACCGGATAATATGGAGTCATCAATATAAACTCATAATTCACATCATTTACTATAAAATAGCTATATATGCAAGCAAATTCGCATATATACATTACGATTATTAAACTAAAAAGGTCAATAATATATGTACACCCCAAAAAAAACAGTGATTCCTCACGGAAAGTAAAATTTGCCAGAAGAACAAAAAATTATCTAACATCCATTGAGCTTTTGCGTTGTCTGTTGCAATGTTGATTTGAAGGTTGGTGGGAAGAAACCAGAGGAGGCAAATGTGAAGAAGAGATTGATGAAAAAATCTCTTTTTCCAAAGCATTGCTGTGGTTAATAATATGCTGGCAAACCCCTTCGCCTTGTTCTTGGCTCTTGGCTGCAGTGACTCTGGCCAATGGTCCATTTTCCTCATCTTCGTGCAACACTGAAGCTGAAGCACCTTCACGTTTAAGGGCACCACTCTCAGTTTGTTCCATGACTTTTCTTCTTTGAATCAACTTGGCCTCGGCATCCCTCAGGAACTTGAACTTGGGTGGTGGAGAACACCTCATCCTGTTGAATGCTGCATCCCTTTCTGCTTCAAAAAATGGACCAAAACCCCGTTGATGGCCATGATTGTTGAGTGATGGAGTCAGTGGTGGGGTGAAATAAAGAGGGGAGCCAACTGGGGTCAAGAATGGGGTCTCCAAAATCTGAAGCAAATCACTCAAGTTGCTCCTGCTTGTGGACTGTTTCGTGTGCCTTGAGACCCCATCTTCAGACTCCAGATCTTCCCTGGTTTCTTCTGTGATTGTGAAGAGGAATCTTGGCAGCACTGGAAGATTTTCCAAGCTTTGTTCTCCAAAGGGCTTGGGCCATGAATCCTTGTTTGAGTTAGAGGCCTGTGGCTCATGGACTAGAGTGGCAGAAGAGCACAATGCTTGGGCGGTGGACCTCAGGGAAGATGTGGGCTTTTTCCCACAGCAGAAAATGTACAGAAAGTCCCCTCTTTTTGGTGGGATTTGGACGCCATTTTCATCAATATTGTTTCCCTCGCCAATAATCCTCTTCTTCCACCACAACAAATAGTAGAGCTCGGCCACAAGAGCCACCAAAAGACACCCAAAAACAAGACTCAAACCAAGCCCAACTCCACTCAAGGATTTCATCTTCGTACTTTTCTGTGTCTGAAGAAAGATTACACGCGCCATACCTTCGTTTGCAACTCCATGAATTGGATCAGCAATAAGTTCCTTGCTAGGAAAGGGATATAGAAAAGAATCCTTTTGGAAATAGCAAATGCAGAAGAGGGGTTAGAGATTCATTGCAAATTAGTTGGTGTCGGATGTGTGGATAATCTCATGAGAGAACTTCAATAACCGGTGACCCGCAGACCACGTACGTAGATATATATCTATACTTATACAGTATGTTTGTAGGGATGTAGAAGTGTAGGCGAATGGGTATACTTACCTTCTTCACAAGTAAATAGCAGTGCGAAATCAATAGTGAAAGTTGAACTGATTTAATGGCTGGAAAAGTTCGCTTGGTTCGATGGATGCTCACGTGGGGATCAGTTGTTGCATGGTTGTATTGTTTTCTCTACTGTCTTTTGTTTGCATTTCAGGCCTCATGAATTAAAGGGAACAGTTGGTGAGTTCAAAATAGGGTGTTTGACTAAATTTATTTTAAATAGATCATAAAATTTATAAAATATTTTTAAAAATTGTAAACTTATACGTATTATTTTTAAAATAAGCTTATGAAGTGTTTAGATAGAACATCTTATAAGATTTTGTTAAAATTTATAATTATAATTAATAATAAATTTTTGGTGTAATAATGATAAAAATAAATTAAATATTATCAATATAATATAATAGAAGTTATTTATATCATTTTTAATATATATAATAAAGTAATTTATAAAATATTTGAAAATAAGTTGTGAAAAACCAAGTTAAAGGATTTTTGGCTAAGCTCCTTTTTAAAAAAATTTATAAGTTCATAGATCTTATTTAAAAACTGATAAGCTCATAAATATTTATAAGATGTTCTTAAATTTTATAAACTCATAAATCTTATTTTTAAATAAATTAAAAAGTGTTTGGTGAGATGATCTTGTAAGATTTCGTTGAAATTTATAATTATGTTTTATTATATTTTTTTGATTTAACAATAGTGAAAATAACTTATATACTATTACTAAAATGTAATTTAAGGATATTTATGTTATTTTTAATATATAAAATAAAGTAACTTATAAAATATTTGAAACAAGTGGGGAATAGACAACTTATTTTTAAAGAGCTTATAAGTTCTAAACATCTTACTTTTAGAGTTTATAAATTCTATTATCCAAAAATTTTACCAAATACGTATAAGTAATTTATAAGTTCCTAAATATCTTATAAGATATTTTAATAAGCTTACAAGCTCACCCAAATATTTTTTTATTTTCAAGACGTTTATAAATTTTAAATATCTTATTTTGAGATATTATAAAGTCTTTCATTAAAAATTTTATCAAATAATTTTAAAAAATTTATAAAATCTCAAATATCTTATAAAATATTGTTAAAAACTTATAAGCTCAATCTAAGACCTCCTGACGCAGGTTTGGCACTTTGAGGCTCAAGATTTGCAATGGTATTGGGCGCAGTTGGGCCAGCCGAAATCTCACCTATCAACAGCAAAGTCTGAGCGGAAATGACTATTGTAATCAAGATGGGCCACAAGCCCTTGGTCAGTAGGCCATTTAAAGCCCATGTATAGACCTACCCACTTATGGTCCTCATATGTTCTTTTCCATTACTGGGCCAAGATGGTCCAGACCAAAATGGCCATTCATAGGCCCCAATACCGTATTTGGGAACTTCAATGGGCCGAATTGGATCATGTTATTAGGCTGGTGTGTACTCACTTGAGAACTAAGTTTGTCGACCCACTTTCACACCCAACGCAAGTTTTGTTTTTCATTTTGATAAAATGGTTTGACCTAGACCCAACCCAACTATGACAGGGCCTACACTTGTTAAGATTTAAGAGTGCAAACTATAGGTAGGACATTGAATCTATTCACTCCTTCATTTCGAATTTGAGAAGAATATATTAAATGAAGGAGTGAAAGATACCTCAGACTAGAGAGGAGCCTTGGAGGTATTCCACCAAAGGCAACTGGTACAACATCCAAATTGGGCTTAAAGCATGCATTTTTAGTGTGGGTTATGATGCATTGATAACAAGATTGGTCACATGACTTCTCTCCAAATCCATCCCTAATGTTGTGGGCGCATACATGTTGTCTTATGACTTGTTTCCTTACATATTGGATGATCAGATTTTAGTACAACTAGATGTATATTAAGGGAGATAATTTTTTACACGGCTTAAGAGCACAACTTGAATCTAACACAAATTAGCCCGCTTGGATTGAATCTTAGTGTGTGTAGATCGAAATTGAGTCAAATTCGAAAAACTTAAAAAAAAAAAAAAAGGATTAATTTCAAGTTACTTAACCAATTAAGCCGCAAACCTGCTAATATATTTAAGTAATTTAATATATTTTTATTAATTTTTTATTTTTTAATCTTCTTAAATTATTAATTATATAAATAGTAAACTCATTAAATAAAGTTAGAGGCAAAAATAGTAAATATGAAGAAATCTATTTCTAACTTTATTTTGATCAAATAAATTGATTTTTGTGTCACATGTTGACGGGCTAAATTTTGATGACCTGCAAAATTAGCGTAACAAGTTCAAATAAAAATATTGACAAATGTGAATAAACAAACAGAGTTCAAGTTGATATCTATGTTTCAACTCGGCTAGCTAACCCGCAACCCAACCCTAATGTACACTTCTTGCACTGGCCTTGTTCGGCACAAGGTGGATCAAGAATAGATTAGCTCACCTCTACAAATAGTACTATGTGGACCTAGGCTAGTTTAGTGCAAACCAGCATGTCAATTGGTTTGTTGGAAACCTATGACCAACTTGAAATTAGTCCAAGCCCAACAGTGGTTTGTATTGGATATTGAATTGTTTTGCAATAAAGCCAACACCTTGCGAATGGCAGTTAAAGGAAATGGGTGAAGCTCTTTGATGTTTCTCATCTGTGCTTAACAATCAAAGAGTTCCTTTATCAATAAGAGCCCATTTGAGATTATCACTAGATAGCAATTAATACTCCCACATATTATGAACTATCCACAAAGTGAAAAAACCTCCTCCTGCATTGAGTTGTTTAGAATAGTGAAAGTGCAATATTGAGATTGCACTAAGTTGTTTAGAGGAAACCCAGAGCAGATGCAAAAACAAATAGATCTGAGACATTGATTTGCTAAACTGAGCAAAGGCAATCACATGATGGATAAGCATCGAAATCCAATATTGACAAAGTATGGTTAGGAGAAAGATCCTATGTTCTTGAAAAAACATTAGGAAGATCCTTGATTCCCATAAATACCTTAGGATCCTTAAGCTACCCTATGGTGGAATATACACAATATCTTTCGCATCAATAAGCTAAAAAAATATACAACAGTAACTAGGTGATGCAGCCTACAACACCAGAAGTTGCCCATGGCGAAAGTTCAAAAGAAGGTGGTCAAAAGTATCTTTAACTCTCAAGTCACGAAGATTACAAAGTGAGAAATTAATAATACTTTATAAAATGGTAAAAGCTAGTCACAGAGAAAAAAAATACTTAATAATAAGTGACAAGCCTTATGGCACCTAAACTCCTAATCAGGACATTTTTTACTTCATCAGCACATGCCAAGCCAATCAAGTTGAGGGTTGAGGAGAATATCGAGGACCATCTATTCAAAACGCCCTCCCAACACAACGTAGGATTCAGTTGTGACTCCATTGTTGTCAACTCCAAGCAATTGGAGTTAAATACAGATCTTTCATATTTCCTTTCCCAATGTTAATATTTAAACAAATTTTAAGTGCGACACTAATCATATTTTCAATGTTCAATATCAGCATTAGAATTTTTCTTTTTAACCATATTATATGGAGAAGGTGATCACGTAATTGATTATATTAACGATTGTTAAGCTTTACCCTTCCTACACCCATCACCCCTTAATAATTGTAATGTTGATATTAATACAACCTAACTTCTTCTCACAAACTGTGTAATGAACTTCCTTTTTGTGGGGACTGTGTACCAATTTATGAAGTAATTCAATAACTTTTCTGGAGTGTATTTGGGACCAAAGTCATGCCCTCCTCCACCCTAATCCACACAAGCCATCATCTACATCCTGTACACCCCCAGCACTAGTTCACCACAAGTCATTACACACATAGACTAATATTCCAAGTCGTGCAGACGAAGTTACACGCTTGCAGACATGTCCTTCAAGTCCACAAGCAGGGTCTTCATACTTGAGATCATGTAAAATCCTCTCCAGTACAATACATGCCATGGGCTCAAATTCATCTTTTAAAAATTGATTAGTAAGAAGGAAATTTTGTTTTTTTATGAGTTAATTTAGAAACTTTTTTTCGTGGCCCATATGAAATGAGAATCACTTGGGGGTTGGCTGCTTAATTGGTGCCGGTACGGTATATTCTTACTCTTGATTTTGCATGTGGAAGAAGTCGAAGTTTGGTCAACTCGTTTGGAACTTTTTTAGGGGTCAATTGTAAAATATATCTCAATTCTTATTATAAAATTAAAATTGTGATAAAAAATTTTATATAAATTTAAATTTCATAAGAAAGCATGATAGTAGTTTGAGGATGAAGAACAAAAGATTAACTAAGTACTTAGAAATAGAAAAAAAAAAAAAAAGAAAAGAAATTTAGAAAGAGCATAAAAATAGAAAAAAGAAATTTTTTACTGAAAAATAGTATGTTGGAAACTATGTATTTTGATGAGTTTAAAATCCTTTAAAATTTGAGTCCAAACTAGACAAGTTGAGCACCATTAGTCCCAAATTCAACTCGCTGTTTCACTAAATGCGTGTGAAAATTATAGATAATCAGATTTTTGACAATAATAGTGACTTAATTTTAATTTTTAATTTAATGATTTATTTATTTGAGGAAAGGACGATTTTTCTAATTGCTACTGTTGAGCGTAGTAATAAAAACTCACACAAGCACACGGCCTGCAATGTCATCGAGTACATAATATTTTTTTCATACATAAAATTTTTCATCTATTATCTAATTATTTTGAAATATATATATATATATATATGTATATAATTCTATAATTTATCATTTAGCAAATTAAAAGTTCCGCGGATGTGCATGTTTTTCATTTATTTAATACAAAAATTAATAACAAAATAGATTATAAGAATCATAATTACGTTAAACAATTTGTCCAAAATGAGTTAAAAATTATAGAGGATAACATAAAGTAACACATAAAAAAGAAAACATGTACATGACGAGAAAAAATAAAAATTAAGAGAGGACACATTTAAATAAATTAGTTAAAAGTGATTACCATCTTATCTTACGATAAGTAAACAATGATGATGATGGAGGCTTTGCACGTAGAGAAGAAAGTGCTCAATGTTTAGGGCGTAGCGTAATATCTTTCATTATTTATAAACCTAACTTTTTGTCTATGTCTTAAAAGAAACAGCATTGCCATCAAAGCGCATAAATGAACCGAATGCAAATACTTCCAAAAATTATACGGAATTTGAAAAAATAAAAAGAACCCAAATAGGAAAAACAAAAAAATTCATTTGATAACTATAGTCATTAAAAAGTTAATTTTAAATAATTCTTTTATAGGCAGAGAGTCTAATAAATCATCCGTCAGTCAAAACTCTTGAAAAGGCAAACAAATCAAGTTAACCAATCAGTCGACGCCTCGTGAGCATGTTACCGACCACAAAGACCACCACCGCCCGACAACGCAGAAAATAATTTCTTTATTTAAAAAGGCACACTGGCATTCAATCAAATAAGCACACGTAGCTCTGTGACTTCAGGCATTGCGACACCTGGACTTGCTTAGTTGTGACCTGGACAACAAAAACCAAGTACACCACAGGAGAAGGATACGGTAGACTACACTACTACTTTTAACTGGTAAACTACACTCATTCCCATTCATATATTACTCACATAACACCAACACCAAAAACACTGTCGGGCGCTTAATCGACCTCCTCGATCTTCGGGCCACCAGCACCGCCGCTGCCAGCCGCAGAAGGGCCAGAGCCATCCTCATCCATGCCCCCAGCATCGGCACCGCCCTGGTACATCTTGGCAATTATCGGGTTGCAAATGCCCTCCAGCTCTTTCATCTTGTCTTCGAACTCGTCAGCCTCCGCCAGCTGGTTTCCGTCCAACCACTGTATGGTTGACTCAATCGCGTCCTCAATTTTCTTCTTGTCTGCCGCTGCGAGCTTGGAAGCAATCTTGTCGTCCTTCACCGTATTCCTCATGTTGTAGGCGTAGTTCTCCAGAGCATTCTTTGCCTCAACTTTCTTTTTGTGTTCCTCGTCCTCAGCCTTGTACTTCTCGGCTTCTTGCACCATCTTCTCAATTTCCTCCTTGGACAGACGGCCCTTGTCGTTGGTGATGGTGATCTTGTTCTTCTGACCAGTGGTCTTGTCCTCAGCCGAGACGTTCAAGATACCGTTGGCGTCAATGTCGAAGCAGACATTGATCTGAGGAACACCCCTGGGTGCCGGAGGAATGCCCGTGAGCTCAAACTTCCCGAGCAAGTTGTTGTCCCTTGTTCTTGTTCTTTCACCCTCAAAGACCTGAATCAACACGCCAGGCTGGTTGTCCGAGTACGTCGAGAAGACTTGTTCTTTCTTGGTAGGGATGGTGGTGTTCCTCGGAATCAGCACGGTCATGACACCTCCAGCAGTCTCCAAACCAAGGGACAGAGGTGTGACATCCAAAAGAAGAAGGTCCTGAACCTTCTCATTCCCTTCGCCGCTCAAGATTGCCGCTTGTACGGCGGCACCATATGCGACGGCTTCATCAGGGTTAATGCTCTTGCACAACTCTTTGCCATTGAAGAAATCTTGCAACAACTGTTGAACCTTTGGTATCCTAGTTGAGCCCCCAACAAGTACAACGTCGTGGACGCTGTTCTTGTCCATCTTAGCGTCCCTCAAGCACTTCTCGACTGGCTCCATGCACTTCCTAAACAGATCCATGTTAAGTTCCTCGAATCTGGCCCGGGTGATGGTAGAGTAAAAGTCAATGCCCTCATACAACGAATCGATTTCGATTGTGGTTTGAGCAGTGGACGAAAGAGTTCTCTTCGCCCTTTCACATGCAGTCCTCAGTCTCCTCAGAGCTCTGGGGTTCCCGCTAATATCCTTTTTGTTTTTCCTCTTGAACTCCTGGACAAAATGATTCACCATTCTGTTATCAAAGTCTTCCCCTCCGAGGTGCGTATCTCCAGCAGTGGATTTAACTTCGAAGATGCCCTCCTCAATAGTGAGGAGTGACACATCGAAGGTTCCGCCTCCTAGGTCGAAAATAAGCACATTCTTCTCACCAGCAGTACCGGCCTTCTTGTCAAGACCATAGGCAATGGCTGCAGCAGTGGGTTCATTGATAATACGCATAACGTTGAGACCCGAAATGACTCCGGCGTCTTTGGTGGCCTGACGCTGGGAGTCGTTGAAATATGCAGGCACCGTCACAACGGCATTTTTTATGGAGGATCCAAGATACGCCTCAGCAATTTCCTTCATCTTGGTGAGGACCATAGAAGAGATCTCCTCAGCAGAAAACTGCTTCTCCTCGCCTTTGTAGTTTACACCAATCATTGGCTTGTCGCCAGACCCTGGAGTAACCTTGAATGGCCAGAGTTTCATGTCGTTCTGGACAGAAGGATCACTGTACCTTCGACCAATCAACCTCTTCGCATCTGCATCGCAAAGCAAATACAGCAAGTAACATAAACCATCGTTAATCTTGCTGCGTCACGTAACAAAATTGATCCTAATTTATTCACAATAAGAAAATAGAAAAACATCTCAAACACCACGAAACAAAATAGAAACATATCTCAAACATTCCACAAGACGAAAGCTTAGACTTGAAAGGAGTCAACGACAGTCAATGACAAAAAAGGCCCACAAAACAAAACCCGCTCTTTCTTCCTCGTATGAAATGAACAGAAACCAGAATAACACATATTATTAATAAATCAAGTTATGAGTCAAGATGCAAAACACAAACAAACACCAGATTGAACCACGAAAAATTTTGGAGAAAGAAAACTCACCGAAAACGGTGTTGGTGGGATTCATGGCAACCTGATTCTTGGCAGCATCGCCGATGAGACGCTCGGAGTCAGTGAAAGCCACGTAAGAAGGCGTCGTACGGTTGCCCTGATCGTTGGCTATAATCTCAACACGGTCGTGTTGCCAAACTCCAACACAGGAGTAAGTCGTTCCCAGATCGATTCCGATCGCTGGTCCTTCACCCTTCCCAGCCATACCAAACGCAAACCAAGACTCAGCCGGACAAATATTACTTGCGATAATCTAACAGAGAATCAACGTAGCAGCAGTATCGTGGTTTGTTCGCTAATCTGAATTGTAGAAAACAGTCAGGGAAACGAGTAGAATATATAGACAGAGTGTTGGAGCCTAGAGCATTCCTGATCAACCTTTTCCCCCGACAGTTGTAAGAGATTCCTCGTTCTGGGTTCTTCCAGAGAATTCTATAAACGTTATTACCATATGACTGTTATGCCCCCCAACAACATATGTAAAATTACAATTTGGCTCTTCACGTTTGAGGTTATCACAATTTGGTCAGAAGCTAGTTTTGGTTTTTCATTTTCCTTTTTTTGTCATCAATCCGCAACACTTTATCGCATACAATGGGTGTTTTCTTGTAATTGATTATTATAAATTATTAATCAAAAACATTAACTTATTTAAATTAAATATACTTACACTTCGTGTAAAAAAACATAATTTTTTCTCCTACATTTTTTGATTTCATCACTTTTCTTAGTCCTAAAATTAGATATTTGTTTATATTTTCAGGTGTATTTTATTGAAAAGTGTTTAAGAGTAAGAGAAATAAAACGATAAAATGTATAGGTATTGTTTGTTTGGTAATTATGCTATGTGTTTTTAGATATTTTTATCTTAAAAATAGGGGTGGGGGTTAGTCGAGCTACTCGACTCAACTCATCGAGTAGCTCGACTCAAAGCTCGATTCGAGTTCAAGTATTGTCGACCTCGAGCTACTCGATCTGCCACTCGAGTCGAGTTCCAGTTAACTTTGTGTCGACTCGATGACATTTTTGTAATAAATCTTAATCGTGTGACATTTTGGACATTTCCTATTTCTCTGGTATTGAAACTCAGTCACTCCATCGGAGCTCGAGCTCGAGAGCAGTGCTCGAGAGCTTGATCCAGTCTCGAGCTCGAGCTGGAGTTGAGCTCATCTGCTCGACTCGAGCTCAAGCTCGAGTTCGAGCTCCACCTTTACGTTGTCGAGTCGAGCTCGAGTATACCACCACTCGAGCTCGACTCGACTCGATCTCATCCCTACTTGAAAATTATCTAAAAGTAAAAGAGAAATATATATATATATATATATATATAAAGAAGTGTAATAATTAAGCGTGTGTTTTTAAAGCGTGAATAATTTAATAACAAACAAAGACATAATAATTATTCTGTGTACTTTTTGGTGTTATGAATCAAAACCAAAAAATTTATAAATTACTTGAGAAATGCTCCAAATATACACTGCAAAATGGGACTGTTTCAAAATATGGAACAAAAATTATGATGGTATTTGACTAAGTGTTTATATATTAGATATATTTGATTTCGCCTGTAACCAAAAAATAAATACATACTTCAATTACGTATTTTTTGTTATTTTTCTTCAATCTTATTTTAAGACACTTTTCAAAAAAAAAAAAACTACTTACACATATTAAATATTTTATTTAAAATTTAACATACTCAAAATTTTATTTTGATTAGTATACAAATGCTTTAAAAATACTGTATATTTTATATTACAATTTATTACTTAGCGAAATTTGCCACTTCATTTGTGCGCATATTTATCATAAAGATGTATAATTTTACTATTAAAATAAAAATAAAATAATTAATTTATAAAAAATTAGCAAACATAATAAATTATTTAAAAATTATATTATAAATTGTATTTAAAGTAAGAGAGAAGAAAAAATTGAAAGAAAAAAGATAAAATAAAATAAATCAAAATTTAATTGAAAATGGTAGAAAAAGGAATTAAAAAGATGAAAAATGAAACAGAAAATAGTGAAAGCAATCGTTAATTAACAATTTTCAAATCAAATCTCTTTTTTTTTTTCTACCTTTCTGAATCACATACCCAATAAAAAGTGAATATTTAAACACTTGAACTTGCATTTAAAAGTTCAAAAAGGTAACTATCACAAATATGTGTTAATTAATGAATTGATATAATTTATTTAATAAAAAATATTTTCCCCTTTTTCCATCACTCCCACCACTGTTTTGAGATCTTTTCTCTCTTGTCTTCTATTTATTTTATTTAAATTTATACACAAATAAAGTATTTAAAACTTTGATTAGTAAAAATTATTGAAATCAAAAAACTGAAAAGAATACTTAGAGTAAGAGAAAAATATAAAAAGAATTTGAAAAAGATAAAAGTCTAACAGCAAAACAAATAAAAGTAATAAGTTAAAAAAAGAAAAAATAAAATGATAAAAAAAAGGCCACAAAATTAAAATTAAGGATAATTGTGCAAGTTTGTAATATTCAACTAAAAATATTACTTTCATAATAATATTAAGTATGAAAAATATTTAAAATAATAAAAAAAGATGAAAAAAATTTGAAAGGAGAAGAAAAATATGTTAAAAGAAACAAGAAAAAAAAAGACTAGAAAAAATAAAAAGATGATTAAGGATTATTATAAATTTAACCATAAACAGCTAAAAAATTTACTTTTATAATTTATAATAATATAAATATACATATAAAAAAGCAATATCATACTAATAATTATACTGTGTTTATTTTTAATTAAAAATAATTGTACAATTTACCATTGTAAATGACATATTAATTCACAATTAACAACCAAACTAACTACAAACCCATAATAATATAGTACAATATATATATATATATATATATATATTATAGAAACAGTGAGATAATAATATAAACACACATTATTATACAATAAAATATTCTCAAGATCTTAATAAATATCCCCTAAATAGTATAAAAATAGATTATTCGGGCAACATAATTTTATACAACATAAGTAATAAAAAATGAAAAACTTACGGAGACACGTGCCAACAGCGCATATTCCAATTACGCTGACCTGAAAAGGGTTTTTTATTTTTTTATTCTAATTAATTTTGTAATTTAACAAATTAACTTGTTTTTAAAAATATTATTAATCTAATTAATTTCGTTGTTTCAAACGGTGATATAATCTCATTTCACGTCATCTCATCGGCGAGATGCTTTTTTTAAAAAAAAATATATTTCATATTTCTCTTCATATTACAGGTTAATTGACACGAAATACGATAACATATCTCTCTGTTTGAAACAGTGAGATACATTTTTTAAAAAAATAAATGATTTCGCTCCATATTGCAGGTTAACTGGCACAAAATATAATGGCGTATCTCGCCGTTTCAAACGACGAGATAGCTTTGGTTTACACGAAAATTCTGAGGAAGCACACAAACATGCCCTTATCACTGTTTGTCTTCTTCCCGTTGAAACTCCATCTCCGCGCGCAGGCTTCTTCCTTTACACATGCACGGACGCGCTTCTTCTTGATGCATGCACGTCCTTCTCTCTGATGCACGGACGCATAGATCGGAAGTTTTGTGTTCAGATGGAAAGCCCACCTGCAACATTTTTTTTCAAATCGGTTTCCCTTCAAATCCGAAATTTTGGATTTTTGATTTTTCTGTTGACAAACGGTGCATCTTAATCGATTTTCTGATATTGCCTAGCTTTATTTTTCCCAATCCATTGTTCAGTTTATATTTTTTTATTTTCCAGCCTTAGTTTTTGTAGTCCGTTTTTCAATTTGGGTGTTTTAATTTTTTAGCCTTAATTTTTGTAGTCCGTTTTTCAGTTTGGGTATTTTGATGTTTCAACCTTAATTGCTAACAAATGTGCTCATATGTTGCAAGAAACACCAGTCAAAATTTATGGAAACAAACACGGTATTGTCGCTGTCAAAATTTGGAGCAACAAATGGGCTTATCACAGTCAGAATTTGGAGAAACAAACATAGCGTAATTGTAGTCAAAAATTGGGCAAACATACACGGCTTATTATCAGAATTTACTTTCTACGGTGAATGTTCATATTTCATTATATCTAAGTTACAAATAAAATTCTTGTGTTGTGGTTGAAGTTGTAGTTAATCATTAGTTGTTAATTTTTCCTGCCATATTAGCTGTGGTCTAAATAAGGACAATCAAATAAATTTGAAAAATCTCAATTAATATTAGATGAATAAAAATTACGTACTTAAATATTTAATACATAAAATTTAAAAACATTAAATGAATGACAAATATGAACTTAAATATTTAATACATAAAATTTAAGAATATTAGACGAATGAAAAATATGAAAGGTTTTTTATTTTTTTATTCTAATTAATTTTTCAATTTAACAAATTTAATCCACCTATGAATATTTTATCAAATAAGAATATTAGATGAATGAAAAAATATTTACTTAAAATACATAAAATTCTTAAATATTTAATATATGAAATTTGAAAAACATTAGATGAAAAATATTTATTTAAATATATAATCATTTTAAAAGTTTGAAAGATGAATTATTTGTATCATGTTATGGATTTGACACTTATATTTACTATATTTGTATATACCATATTATGGATGTGACACTTATATTTGATTGCATCATGCATGTGAATTATTTGTTTTGAAGATATGGCATTTGAAGGTAATATTCAGATTGTGTTATATTAGGGGGGTTCTATTGTGTAAAATTCGAATAACATAAGTTACAACATTGGGCCTCGTTATTTGCAAAACATACGTCGCAGTACCAATTTTGTTGAATTGGAGACGATTGTGTATGATTTAACTAGAGTGGATCGGAATCATTATGTCATTCATTTGAAAATAAAATTTGTGTTAAGAGATGCATTTAGGGGACATGACGTAGTCCTATTAATGATTGAGAATGACATAATTTGCAGTTCTTATTTAATCCGATCAATCAGGTCATATATTTAGATCTGTATATCGAAATAAAATGGAGAGACTGTGACAATTAGTATAGTGTGCCACATGGGGAGCGAGAAACATGTCAATCCTCCCACCAATTATTCTTTGAAACTCGACAGAGTAGTAGTGTGCCTTTGGTCACTGAAGCGTTGACTCATATAGGTATTCAGGAGTGTGACATGTTACTTGATCTTAACACACAGCATCATATTTTGCATCATAATATGGAGGTAGGTCTCGTATTTCGTCACAGCCTGTAGCAAATATTGGTGCAGAAGCAGTGACTTGCATAGATGATGATGGCGAGATGCTTTGTGATGCCGATGAACAACATCTGATATCAATGATAGAGATTATGGAGATGAGGGAGATGATGAGGATGAAGAAAATGAGGCTGCAGTCAATATCAATTCGATGCAGCCGGTGTTAACAGCATCAGATACCGACCCATCAGCCAATGCATACCTTCAACATGTGCTAGGGCGAGCGAGCACAATGCCAATGCACTCTTCAACTATCTCTAAATATGAATATGTGACAGAACCATCAACCGTGCCTTTATATTCAACAACCTTTCCTGTACCTGGACATGTGACAAAACCACTGATGGTACCCTTATATTCGTTTGTGCCCTTCTTCTCACAGGGAGGGCCAGAAATAACAGTTAATAGTATTGAAAATCCTAGTGGTAGATGAAGCATGTACTATGACGAACACAAAAGAGAGCTTCATTTAGACATGGTGTTTAAGGACAAAGGTCATATCCAAGCAACTGTAAAGGATTACTCCGTGACACATGCAAAGCGAGAGTACCGTGGGTGAAGAGTACGCCCAATACGTGGAAGGTTAAATGTAGATATACTATAGTTGATGAACTTTGTGATTGGCACCTTAGAGCTTCTTTAAGGTAAAAAATGGGGTTGTGGAAGATAACTAGATATGGCCGAGCCAACACTTGTCTCCCAGGGGACCTAAGGATGGATCGCAAAAATTTGGATAAAAATATAATAGCTGCAATTCTTGTAGGTTTGGTTCGACAAAACCCTACTATTAAGATAAAAAAATATTGTGCAACTTGTCAAAAATCGATATAGTTGTGAGATTAATTATGCAAAGGTATGGTACAGCCTTAAACGAGCCATTGAGAATGTGTACGGCACGTGGAAAGACTCAGTAAGAAGTTGTCTGCCTACATGAGAACATTACAGAAATCGAACCCAAGCACTGTTATCGAATGGAAACATATTGACACCAGGGTGCCAAATAGGATGATACTATGTTATTTATTTTGGACTTTCAAACCTTGCATCGATGGATACCACCCTTGCAGGCCAGTGATTAGTGTAGATGGCACGCACCTATACATGATATATCGTCATAAGTTACTTATTGCAGTTATTATTGATGCCAATCAGCAAGTGTTACTTCTTAATTATGCCTTGGTAGATGAAGAAAATACACAATCATGAGATTGATTTTTACAGATGCTGGAGCGACATATTATATGTGGTAGAGCATATGATTGTCTTATATCTGACAGACATCCTGGTCTTCTTTTTACCATCGAGAACATCGATGCTTTTAAGGCATTGAGAGGACAATACTAATTTTGTCTTCGACATGTGTGTGTAAATATTTTAAAAGCTTTCAAGTCTCGATACCTGCATGATCAATGTTGGAGAGCAGGTGCTGAGAACCAATAGAAAATTTTTTTTCAAACCCTAGACTATATAAAGCAGATTAATTTAGAGGTTTACAACTATTTACAGGAAATTGATAAAAAGAAATGGGCTCTATCCTTTGATGGAGGCTGGAGACACGGTGTGCTGACAACTAACATATTAGAAAGTATTAATGGGGTAATGAAGGGAGTACGGCAGTTACCAATATGTTTGATTGTGCAAATGACATTTGATCGAGCCGTCGCTAAATTCAGGGAGAGATTAATGGTTGGTGAAACTAGGATGGTGGGGGGATGAGTGGCCCACTTGGCCTGCAAAGACGTATGTAAGGGCATAGCGCAAATCCGTCTGGCATTTAGTGCAGCTATATGATTGAAATGTATAGTCAGGACGAGTGATCACAGCATAGGATAGGGGAAGAGGTGGAAGGAATGCACACGCTGTGGAGCTATGTAGTAGGGATTGCACATACAAGAAGTGGTTATTGCACGGAGTTCCATGCTCACACGCAATAGCTATCAGTAGAAAATATGGTATTAATCCTAAGATACTAGTGATGCCATACTTTTTCATTGGTAGCTATGTACAAACATATAAAAGGAGATTCAATCTTATTTTGGGCCGAGATTTATTAAGATGATCCACCGTTCGAGTCAATCCACAACCCTCACAGGCGTATGATTAGGCATGTTGAGAGGGACCCATCGTACTGAATACCGAATGAAATGGACTAGCCACAATACCGAATTAATAGCCGCCCTAATTAGTTTCACATGTGTATGTAAATTTTATATTTTTTAGCAGCTCAACACGAAAGTAGTCCCTGGACTCATGTAAGTTCTGTATCATTTTTAATAATAATTACAAGATATAATGTAGTTATTTTTGTAAGCATGTAAATGTTATGTGTGAATGTTATTTTTACAAGTTATGTGATTACATATTTTGTATGCGTGTAAATGTTATTTTTCATGTTTATATACATATTGCTATTAATTTGGTGTTGATTAATGCACAATTCATCATACAGGACTTTTTCACGATGGTTATGAGAGCTAATCCGAGTCCATTTGATTCGAATTTGCTATACCTACAGCATAACCATAGGTTGGAGGCTGTGTGGTTAGGAGTTATAGATACTACGCTTTGACCACGACACCAGACCAGGGCACTAGTTAGGATTCCTGATTTTGATAATCGGGTTATACTTTTACTGCATTGACTAGGTTTCTATGAAGTGTATAGGTATGGACACGTAGCACTTGATTGGCACCTGATCATAGCGATAGTTGAGAGGTGGCGCTGTGAGACTCACACCTTTTATCTTATAACTGGTGAGGCTACCATTATGTTGAAAGATGTAGCATTGATATGACAGCTCCTAGTGGAGGGTGCCCCAATTACAGAGGTTGACGAGCATTGAGTAATTAGTGTTTGATAAGAGTACTGTTTAGAGTATTTGGGGTTTGCACCCTTTACAGATGTATTCAATGGTGCTACCATACCCATCTCAATCTTACTTCGGAAGGTTCGACACCGGACCCTTACTCTTGATAGTACAGAGGATGATGTGGCTCGATACACTTGCTGTTACGTATTATTGTTATTGAGTTGCAGGATTTTTCCTAATTCATTTAGAGATCGAGTGAAGCTATTATAACTTCACATGTTAGAGGATGTGAGTAGGGCTCAACTATACAATTGGGAAGTGCAGCATTGACATACTTATATCGAGAATTGTGCTCCGCGTGCATGCGAGATAAGCTAATGATAGCTAATCCACTAGAGTTTTTACAAATATGGACCTGAATTAGGATCCCAAGGTTGGACCTACTGACCCGTGATTGTTGCCTTTACACTGGTCCACTAACTGTGCTTAGTGATGTGCAGTTACCAGCTGCACTCTTCGGAGCACAGTATATTTTATCAAATTACATATTTTATTGTGCTATTGTGCAACTATTATATTTAGTTTTCTTAATCATTTTCTTATGCATACAGCTGGATCAGAGTAATGAGGAGTAACACGTCAAATGTATCTCATTGTATCAGCATGATACATGATACATTAGACAGAGAGACAAAGTCTCAAGTATGAGTAACTTTTGTCATATTAAATATGGATACCATCTAATCTATGTATATTGCATTTCGTATACCATCAGTTTCATATACATTACATGTTTCATTTCAATTTCAGTAGCGACCTTACCTTGACAATGCGTACGAGATGCTACCTGACTATTATGGGCAACGATTGTGGATATTCTATGGTCTACTCATCTACTATGAGATTATTGAGATGCATCTATTGATCGGGTATTGAGACAATTTAAAATACTACAAGGCATTCTTGATGATCCACCATGGGCTCAAGATACAATACATAAAGAGTACAGGCGTGGGCGTCCAGGGACTAACTAGGCACCACGCTATATATATTAAAGAGTGAGCTAGCGACGATCATATCATAAGGGGCCCCATTTTTCTAGATACACGATTGTCACGAGACTACTTCGAATGGTACCATCAAGTCACGCGCCGATTTATCACTCCTAGGCATGTGTTTGTACATACCGGATATCAGCCTGGCCACGTCACTTATTTCCCGCACCTGGTACGCTTTTACATTTGGGTATATACATGTGTGTATGAACGTGTGTGTGTGTGTATTATTCAGCAATATGCAAATGGTTGATTGCAAATACAACAAATGCAATAATTACGTTTTAGTGAATACAATCAACAAATTGTTAAGAGTGTCGAGCGACAATCACAATAACGAGTCCAATGAGATTTTCTATCATACTACCAGATGGGTGATATTGCCTCTGCACATCCCAATTCAGGACGTAGCACGCCGCATCACACGATGTAGCAATTCATATTATACAAAATTATAATTTAAAACTCAATTTATTGAAAAAAAAGTTCTTTTATGCAAATAAATTTTTTCATTTTAAATAAAATCATAATAATTTTAAATTCCAATAATTATTATTACAACGTAAATGTTTAAAAATAGAACACTCAAAAAATATTATACAAGACTTTGACTTAAAATCAATTTAAGAAAACAAAATTCTTTTAGTTAAATAAACTTCCTTGTTTTAAATAAAAATATAATAATTTAAAATTATTATAATTTATTACAACGTCATCTCACTGTTTTAATTAATTTTTTCTATTTTAAATAAAATTATAATAATTTTAAATTACAGTAAATTATTATTACAACGTAACTGTTAAAATATAAAAAATTTTAGAAATATTATACAAGATTATAATTTAAAACTCAATTTATTGAAAAAAAATTCTTTTATTTAAATAAATTTTCTTATTTTAAACAAAAATATAATAATTTATAATTATTATAACTTATTATTCCATGTTTCAAACGGCGAGATGACGTCGAGAAAAATACGAGATATTTTATTTACTTTTTTTAAAAAAATTAATATCATCGTTCAAAATAGCAAGACGACATGTGTTGACGTCATTTCACCGTTTTGAACGGCAATATTAGTTCCATCAATGATCTAATTATAAGTAAGTTAATACGTTAAATTAAAAAATTAATTAAAATAAAAAAATAAAAAACCCAACCTGAAAAACCTTCTCATAATATTAGTACAATTAGCAAATTAACTACTAACTACAAACTCATAATAATATAGTACAATATATATATTATAGAAACAGTGAGATAATAATATAAACACACATTATTATACAATAAAATATTCTCAAAATCTTAATAAATATCCCCTAAATAGTACAAAAATAGATTGTTTGAGCAACATAATTTTATACAGAATAATTAATAAAAAATGAAAAACTTACGGAGACACGTGCCGACAGCGCCTATTCCAATTACGCTGACCTGAAAAAACTCCTCGTTCCGTTTCTTTTGATCCGACAAAAATCGAATTTGAACAGCACCAAACTTGAATGCATAATTTAATCTTTAGAACTGTTAGTATATCGTCACATATAAATTAAAACAAAAATATTAAACTTATGTCCTCTTAGATCGGTGTTACATATCATTTAATGAAAAGAATCTTAACATGTTTAGATGTAGAATTATTCACTGCAATAATTAATCGACAGTGCAATAGATATTCAAGACAAAAAATGCACAGGACAAGGAATCAAAGTTGATATCAAAGAAGAAGAATGACAATCGATAGCTTCCGTTACGAACACTCAACGTAGAGAAAAACAAATATTTTCACTACTTCCTTTCTTCTCAAGTAAATATAAGGAAACGCATCCATCTAAAGATGCTGTAAAGAGTATCCCAAATGACAGGCTTAGTCAAAATCCAACTGCTGCAGAAATGTATGTCTTGGTTATTGGAAGCCATGAATTGGATGTGGTGGCAAATGAAAATAGCTAATTATTGTCCCTGGATAGGGAAAAATGAAGAAAAATCATCAAACAAAACCTCAACGGTTCTCAAACAAGACCCCGCTGTTTGAAGACGTCAAGCATTGCAGTGCCAATCTTTGCCGGTGACTCAACCACCGTAACACCAGCGTCTCGTAGAGTCTTAATTTTGTCTTGTGCAGTACCCTTGCCTCCTGATACGATAGCTGCACAGTTGAAGAGGACTTAGTCGATGTCAACCACCACCGAAATGAAAATCCAATGATGTATGGCAAAAGAAATGACACGAAATTAAAAGCTTTGCCACACAAAAAAATACTGGAAGCTGATATCAAACTTTATCTACCCGTTGCCAGCACAAGAATTGACACAGAGCACACAACTTACGACTTGTTCAGTAGCTACCCAGCTTTGCCTAGGCATTTTGTGTATATTTTTAGTGTTCTCAGTGCACGTTTCGAAAATTATACAGTTCCTTTGAATACAATAATTTTTTTTTCCTCGAGATCAAATGCTCATGAATTGGATCGGAGCTCAGGTTTTAAAAATTTCATCCTCTTCACCTGTCTTGTGCATGCAACATCAGTCACCAGTAAGCCATGAGTTCTAAATACCATGATCCTCGAGATACACATTACAGAAGTAGCAAATGGTAAACCATAGCACATATAAAACATTTTCCTTAAAGGTTCTACTGCTCTAGCCAACCTGGACAACAAAAGGTGTTCGGCACAAGATATAACTATTGGACAACACTACGAGAAGTCTTCCCATAAATGTCACAAATATTGAGAAGCTTCTCAAGTAAATTATTTTACAAATTGATGAGCTTCTTGCTTTGGATAATTGATGAAACACATAATTGAGATAACACCAGGTGCATCACAAGTCAACAAGAAAAAAAAGAGAAACCCAGCAACAATACAATAATCACCAAATTACACAGCCACTACATAATTCCGAATGGCCTTAAAAGTTAATTTTCGTGCATCTAGTCCAGGCATTTACCTATACTTGTACATCATGCATGCATGAGAATAAGTATGAATTTATATTTCATATGGATTCTATCTCTGAATATATTAGGAATGAGACCAGACCATGCGAATGAGTATTGATTCATAAGAGTATAAGGTGATATAATACCTCCTGCATGGCCCATTCTTCGACCAGGGGGAGCGGTAAGTCCGGCAATAAAAGCAACAACTGGTTTGTCAGTCCCACTTTCCTGTTACGTGGACCATAAAGGGTAAGATAAATTCAAGTATTAGCATGAAGAAACTGAAACACATTAACAATAACTAAAGAAAAGTACAAAACCTCTTAAAGAAAAAGAAGGTTGGATCCAAAGCAACTAGATACAACTCATAAATGTAAATAGTTGATCATCCAAAGGTACTGCACAAATTTAATCCGGTGCAAAATTTTGTCTGAAAAATGTAAAGGCAAGGGAATGTCTAAGCAGATGGTCTAAGGCTCGGTTATGACCCCACACAATGAACATGAATAATTCATAAGAAAAGAATCTGTAAGGCTTTCAAGGGTTTAGTACAGTCATCTGAGGAATGAAGCATCTTTTGCATTTCTTTTGGTTGTCCTGGACCGAAATTCCGTTTCATGCACGCAGTTCTGGATTCAATCTTACTCCTAATTTTGCTATATATACTTGTTTATTTGTTTCCTTTGAATTCTTCTCTTAAACCTCATCAATCATGATGTTCTGCATGGGAAATTGACTTATTTGCAGAGTAAGGAAGAGAGGAACTTGATAATATCAACTGTGAGGACAGGATTTACCTTTATCAGGGCTGCAGCATCCTCTTCCGCCGTGCCACCTATCTCACCGATAAGAACAATACCTAAAATGTGAAGCAAGTAAATTAAGGCATAATGTCTCACATTGTCAGCAGCATGAATTAGGTAGGTAGGAATAAGGTACTCTTACCAAAAGAGGGAGAAAAACCAAAACAACTTATTTTGCATGATAGGCAAACTTCTTAGCATATTTATCATAAATACTGCACATTCTCAAATATTCTGCCTACCTTCCGACAACATATGTATATGGTATATAAGATAAGAAAATATCTGACAGTGAAACATAATCTCTAAGGCTTGCATTTAAATTTAAACTGGACCATCCAGCATCAACATGTGCCTGCAGTTTCATCAGTCCTTGAGCATGAATTATTAAGCACAACAAATGTCTATTCCAATTCATAAATGAGTAGAAAAGATTGATATACTTTCCATGAATAGAGTCTGATGAGCTATACAAATACCAGTGTTTCAACACTCTCATCCCCATTTTTAATTAGTTACTCAAATACAACAATAACACTCTGCGCTCCAGCAATTCTTCAACTTAGGAAATAGGAAAAGCATTTTGCAAAACCACAAAAGGAAAGAAACAAATAATAGACCTATCATTATTTTATCAAAAATGAAGCACTGCAACACTGACAGCATATAGGAGTGGGTAATCCTTGTTTGACCCTTATATCAGACTATTTCCATTAGAGGGGACAATCAAAAGTTTATTTCACTCCCTTAAATTGTTTACCACAATAACTGCACATGATTCAAAAAGTATCATAACCTAGAGCTGTTATCATTACCAATAAAAGGATTATTTTCTGTTTCAGCAGTTCTCATTTGGTTTTTGAAGTTACTAGTTCAATGTTTTGATTGCTATTTCAACGCCCAAAAAGTTTTGCTATTTAGATATGATAATCAATACAAAGCACCTTATGGCTGATTGTTTGAAGTTCCCCGTCACTGAAGTTATAATTTGCATATGTATTGTTATACACAGACAATTGTGCATCTAACATCCACTCTTCAAGCTAAGACAGAGAAGCCATCCTAGCTTTTTACAACAATTAGGACACTGGTTACAAAGGATGTACAGGAATTAAGAATTTAATATACACATGATTGTACTTCCACACGGGTGCATAAAAAGTAATGTAGAATTGAATACAGGGTCATTTCCTGAGATATTGAGGTGAAAAATCAGGGATAAAGCTAATTTTGATGCACTTTACCTTCTGTCTGCGGATCCACAAGAAATTTTTCTATGCAATCAACAAAATTTGTTCCATTGAAAGGATCCCCACCAATTCCCACACACGTTGACTGCCCAAGTCCAACAGCTGTTGTTTGGAAAACCTGGAAAATAAGTAACAAAGTTATCTGCAAAGTTTCAAGATGTATACAAGTAAATATACCATTTAAATATGAATTCTGACAACTGCAACATTTGAATATATGATTCTATTTTTGCACCAAGGATTTAAACATTTTCATGGCTTCTGTGATTTCATAAGATTCACACCCAAAATGACATCATAAGTTCACTATGGCTATCAAAGACCTCTTAACCAGTATACTGAAAGGGTTATGCAGTTGAAGTAAACCCAAAGTCAATAATACCAGACCTGTCTAGAGGGGAAAAGCATTTCAAGCCATATGAATATTAGATTTGACAGCCGGGTAATGGAGGCAAAACATGGCATCATTTTACATAACTACATCCAAATATTTCAGATTTACAGAACCTACCTGGCCTCTTTCAACCACATTAGTTAGCTTAACAATTTCAACCATTCAACAAAATGTTGACAAGAAAAAGGAAATTGATAGATGCAATCCTCTACGCCTATATTGTAACAGCTGCTGTTTACCATGACTACAAGCAATCATACCGACTTAAAGAACCTTTTTACAGCAGCTGGTTTTGAATTTGAAGTTTGCATTCAATAAACAAATTATTTATGGTGTAAAAATGCAACAGGTGAAAGTTAATATTGATGCATATTATGTCTAGTTTAGGTGCAGATCACTATGCTTTCGAGAGGCCTGAACAGCAAAACATGATGATAGAATATTTAACTTTAAAAAAAATACTACTGCTACAAAAAATGAATCTCACCGCTTCATAAGTCAATGTACCAGATCGAGAAACAATTCCGATACGTCCAGGTTTGTGAATGTATCCAGGCATAATTCCAATTTTACACTCCCCAGGTTTGATAATGCCAGGACAATTTGGACCAATGAGCCGAGTTTTTGACTGCTCATTGAGAGCAGCCTTCACACGAACCTGCAATTGACAGTAGAACACTTAAGGAACAAGATGCTGACACATATGAGCTAACTTGGAAATACTATGTTCACCACAAAGCATGATGAATGCAGATGTTTAATATCTAAACACAGGGAAGTTGAAACAATTTTGTTTAACAGAAGGTAAATTCTGACATCACCAAACAAGCTTGAAAAATGAATCGACAAGTCAAAAGGCTAGGCTGAACATTTTCAATCCATGCTTGAAATGTGGCATAGACAAGCTTAAAAATGAATCGACAAGTCAAAAGGCTAGGCTGAACATTTTCAATCCATGCTTGAAATGTGGCATAGACAACTGTTTAGTGCGACCAAGATCAGCATTGAACCTTTGAAAAGTAATCACCATTCAGCTAAAAAATGATATTATTTCAGAAATAAGTAAAATAAGAAATAGAGGTGAAATTTATCCCTAGTACCGAACTTTTTGTCTTGGGATATGTCCAAGGTCCAACAGTTGATGACGTCCAAAATATACGAGAGCACTTGATCATGATCACATGGTACTTCTTTCAAATGAACCAATTAAGATGATGTCAATTAACCCAATATTCATTTTTAAAAGCTTGTATTCGACCTAGCGCGATTTATAAATCCTGTTTTCACTAGAAACAAATTAATTTGGTTCAGAGATCAGTCTAGATTATCAGGTGCAAAAAAATCAACAACTGGCATCTTACATATTCAGACTTGAAAATAATATTTTTGGTTACCAACCAACAGAAAATTATAAAGCCAACCAGTAGATGTGAGAGGGGGAAGGGAATCGCATCGTCTGCTTACCTATGCTACACAGATTGTCTCTGGTAGATTATTAGTTTGACTGGAGAAAAAATGACTCCTCGTTTTTGTTAAGGAGTGGGTAAAAAATATTCATGTGCCGCACCAAAAACATTGAAAGTCAGTTTTATTATCCATTTCATGTAATGCCATAAAAGATCTCCAATAAATAACACATCAATTAGAAGAATCCAGAATGATCATTCAATTTGTCCTTGTCATACAAAAGATAGCACTGCAGTTAAATGAATACGTTACCATGTCATGCTGTGGTATTCCCTCAGTGATGCAAACAACCAAATCTAGTTCAGCCTCCATTGACTCCATAATGGCTTTAGCAGCAAAAGGAGGTGGAACATAAATCACTGATGCATTAGCCTTTGTTTCAGCTTTTGCTTCTGCTACGGAGTTGAAAACAGGGAGTCCCAAATGCTCTGTTCCACCTTTTCCAGGGGTAACTCCTCCAACCTATACATGCATGCATTATAATAATTGAAGAAATCATAGCAAAACCAGATTCAAGCAGCATACCTTTCATTCCCATATCATTATCAGTATGCAAAAACAGCAATTTTATTATCTTGGGACCAAAGTTGGACTCAAGTACATGAATAGTGGACATAATAAATAATAGCGAGTAGAAGTTACGAATAGTGCAAGCAATACATACAACAACAACGATACAGCTGAATTGCATAAAATACATAAAAGATATATCAGCTAACTTAATCTTCCAAAAGTAATGAATACCATTTTCATAATCTGCTTTTATCATTTACTAAATAAAATATATATTCTTATCAATATAATAATTTAAGCCTCTTAATAGAACCCAGAAAAAGGATCAGTTACTGCAACATAGAGAACCAAAATTTAGTTTGTACATGCGATATATAATTAACACGGAATATTAGAAAGTATGAAATCTTAAATAACAAAAAACTGTAGATGCAACACATGAACTTTTTCAAACAAAGTTTATGAATTTTATATGCATTCAAGAGGTTTTTTAGTAGTAATAGAAGTAGTAACAAGAAGAATAAGAAAAAGAAGAAGAAAATACGATAAGAAGAGCAAGAACAATAATAATAAAAATAATAATAAGAACAGCTATAACAACAACAATAATATAGGGGTGGCACATCCATTAACTGCCAACCCACTGCCACTCACGAATTAGTTCCACCCCAGACCTATGTAGTAGGTTAATATAGATCAAAATTATAAAAATATGCTTAGCCTACTTTTAAGTTCATAACTCTTCCATGCCCAAAGCATAATAAAACATTGTTTATAAAAATTTCCACAATAATGCAAGTACTTACAACACACTTAATTTTTGTTATCCCTTTTCTACCATATACTAAGGACCATTTAAAAAGGATAAAGACACTAAAAGTAATACAGCAGGCTATTCTATGTGCAAGGTAGGGGTGTTAATGAATTAAGCTTAAGTAGTAAGTTGAGCTCAACAATTGCTCAAAGTTTGCTCACCTCAATTTTGTAAAATTCAAATTTGAAATAGAGTTTGAGCTAAATAGTGAGATTAAGTTTTAAAAAGTTACTTCAGTTTGAATTTAAGATCGATTGGGCTCAAAAATATTTTCAACCTTAATCAAGCTCGAGCCAAAAAACTTAGCTTATTAACACCCCTAGTCCAAGGCATTAAAATTTCACTCTAGCCAAACATTAAGGTAACATTTGGCATTAATTTGGGAGAATGTTTCCTCCAGAATTAAAACCAAAAATTTACCCTTAGGTTGGCTTCATTTTCCTTTCCACATTTTCTTCTCCCTAAGATGGAAACTTAGTTGGTTTCATTTCTTTGGAGAATGACAATTTTATTTCAAAAATAATCTCTATCCCCATCCAAAAGAAAAATTCAAAATACCTCATTTGTGCTATATGATTGTATGAAAAAATTCTTGCAACTGAATTTTATTTAAACAAGAAATTTGTACAAGTGTAATTTTTAATTGGATCAAATGAATTTCTATGGGTATAATCTCTAAATCAATCTCTGATTCTTCATTCAACTTGAAAAAACTTAGTTAATCTAACAGTTTTCGACAACATGTAACAATTCAATCTTCTTTGCCTTCAGGAAATGTAAATTTATGGTTTAACACCACAATTTGAAATCAAATGACAAGCTTTAATAGACTTTACGAAGAGCCACTTGAATACTACATAAACACCATGAATCCTCCTTCAAGAACACACTTTGAATTTGAACAATTTTTGAGCTTTGACCGACTTAGAGGTTGTTTAAAACTTCAAACAACATTAATTCACTAGCTTGGTGCCAGAGAGGCGAGTTAAAAATTGGCATTTGATGAACTTTCACGAAGAACACCAAAAATATTATAGATTCCTTTGAAGGTTGTGGAGAGACCTCTCTTGAATTTCTTTCTTCAAGGCTTGTTTTGTGTTCTCTTGTTGTGTTATGTGTTTTAAGCTTGAGAAGACCACCTAAATTTACAAGGTTATGGAAGGCTTTGCTTCATATTTGATGAACAAGGTGGCGCAGTTTGATTGGTCGTCATCCTTTTGATTTACCATTGATTGCCAAAATGACCTCATTTCCATATTTAAGGAGGCATGAATGTAGCATACCAAATGAGGGTGTGCGACACTTGTCTCAATTTGATTGGCTGACTCGACACTTGTTACAATTTGATTGGTCAACCATATTTGTATTGAAATATCAATTTATATTACTATTCAATCATAGGAATTATACTTAATTAAATTACTAAAATATAAATAATTATTTTTTATATTTAATACAAAAATTTGCCATATGTCACTATTTAATTGGACACAAAATTTGCTTGCCTACAATGATTATAACAAAATTTATACCACCATAAAAGTTAGATATGACATTATTAATCTAACAAAAATTCCCATAAAAGAAAAAGAAAACTACAAAGGAAAATTGCTCGCCTTGGAATTGAAGCCTAATGCTAATTTCTCTAGAAACATGATAAACCATGCTTTTCTAAAATTAAACTATGTATGCTTCACATTTCTCACTGATTTCCACACTCTCCTATACAGCACCAAACATGGGCAAGTATTTCTTTGTGCACCTCCAAAGCCTAAAGTTTTAACAATCCCATTTGGACTTTAAATTTTTTAAGGAAGAGCAAATGCATTATATTCACTACAAAATCACATTTCTCTTTCAATTTTCATCAATTTTAAACCCTTCAGAACAAACTTGACACTGCTTCCAAATGAGTGTAAATAATGGAGCATAATCGAATTAGCATAGCTCAAGCTTGTTCGAATTTTTAGTGAGCATTAATAATTATATTTGGGCTTGATTTGATTATTATTGATTATGAAACCAAACATGAAGTGAACTCGAGTAACTTCATTTTTTTATCTATCTTTTATTACTTTTTCACTAACCGAACCAAGCTTCAAATAGAGCTCGATTGGCTAGATATAACCTAAAATTTCATCGAACAAAAAAGTATCCTAATTTAAACATTTGTTAAACGAAACGAGCTTGGATAAACTTTTAAATCTAGAACAGACAATTAAATATATTAAATTATTTTTCAGTTCTACAGGTGAAAATGAGCAAAATAGATCTACAAATCAACAAATTACTCTCATATACTTATATCTCTACAAGCAATTTTTCAGTGTTTTCCTTGCCAAAATCCATCCCGTAAGTGGACTCACACATAAAAAAGGTAGACAAAGAATGAAACGCAATGACGTTAATGAAAAGTCGATCGATCCTCAAAAGAAAAAAATACCATTTTGCTACCATATTCGATGGCCTGCTCGGTGTGAAAAGTACCATTCTTTCCGGTGATTCCTTGGCAAATGACGCGGGTGTTTTTATCCACGAAGACGGCGGGTGGAGGCGCCGAAGATCCGAAATTACGGTGCTGCTGCAGCTGCTTTGAGCAAAACAGCCGCCTCGACCAGTCGCCGATCAGTTTCGTGGCTTGGCGGGCCATCGATTTTGTTGACTGCTGCTTTTTCCTCAAAAGATGGCTTTAGGTTTTAACTGAAATAGAAAATAGGAACGGAAGAAAGGTTGCGTTGGGGGAGAAAATAAATAAATAGAAATTCTTGGGTTTTTGGGTTATATTATTCGAGAATCTTTTAAAATTTTAAATTTTAATTTATATTTAATTTAGTTGATAATTGAATTAATTCTAAAAGAATCACCTAGCTGACTTTTAGCTCATGGCAATGGAGCGGATGATAGTCTCATAGGTATATGTAGAAAAAGAAAAAAATTGATTATATTTTAATAATTATATTTTAAAGGATAAAAATATAATTATATTTATTTTCAAAAAGTTAATAAAAATAAAATATTCTGATTAATTTTATTAGTAAAAATAAAGTATTTGTCATGTTAAGATATGTAAAATAATTTCAACGAATGACATATTTGTTATTTTAGTATAATTCATGTGACAAAATTTTATTTTTTTTTGCAAAATAACCAAAAAATGAAATTTTTATAGTAAATTTTATATTAAAACAAAAAAAATAAACAAATTATTACAGGTTTTTGAATTATTAAGTTGGCTCGATAATAGTTATATAGAAATATCAAATATAAATAGAGTAAAAATGTGTATACATTCAATATAAAATGACAAAAAAAAACTCATTATTTAATTGATATATTCAATTCAAAATAAATAAATATAAAAATAAATAGAGTATATTGAATTTATTTATCAATAAAATAAAATCAAAAAAATAATAAATTTTAAATTGTTTAAGTGTTTTATGAATCATGAATGATGATTAAAATTTTTTTCAAATTAGTGTGCAGAAATTCACGAAAAATAAAAAATAAAAAAAGAAAAATTGAGGAAAGAAAATAATAATGATTTTAATTTTTTTCATATACACAATTTTTATTGCAAAAAACACACATTAATTTTGTGAAAAGATGTATAATTTTATCAAAATTAAAATGTATATTCCATCTCAATTAATTATTTTAAAATTTTTTATATTAGTTTCATGGAGTAAACAAACTAAAATCTAATTGAGCAATTTTCAAACTGATCATATAAAAAAATATTTAAAAGTTAATTACTGAATGTATAATGTAATGAATCATAATTTGAACAATTTATTATAATCAAAATATTTTATATGTATGTATATAAATACATATATGTATAACATTTATTTATATTTATATCCAAGTGGGACAAAATTATTCCCCCACCCCCGCTCCAACCCCATTTTTTTTTCCCACAAAGTTAATATCCACAGCTATCCGTCCTTGTTGCCATTTTTAAGCTCATCATTTTCCTTTCTTTAGTTCCTCCTTCAAGTCAAATAAGAAGTAATGAGAGCAAGCAAGTCTAACTGAAAATAATTTGAATTTAAGATGTGTTTACTATTTTAATTTAATTATTAATTCAAATAGCATTTTAAATTTTATGAAAAATGTATTCAATTTTAATTTTGTGTACTTAATATATTGAATACAAATGAGATTTTAATGATTAATAATTCCAAATTAAGTATTTGATCCTATTTATGAAATGTGGTGTTATTACAACTTCGAATAATATTTTTTGTACGTGCATGATGTGTGTACGTTATCCGTTTTAAAAGGAAAAAAAGCATATGAGTTTGTTGCATCCTTTCAAATAGAAAAATTGTGCATGGCATTCTTTACTATTACGAAATCTACTGTATATTCTAAAATGGAAAATGATTATTTTCTAATAATATTTATGCATGTGCTAATTAAAAATTTGTCCTAGTTTATTTATAATCATTTTTCAAGGCAATTGTTTGAAATAAACAGGGTAAGAATGTGTATTATCTAATTATACGTATGTTATCTATTTTCGATCAACTAAACATTATTAATCCTTTAATTAAAATTCTATAATAATAACATTATGCATTGTAATGAAATTTAACCTTTTTCTCTTGAAAACTGTTTTCTATTTTATGGTGTTATATAAAGTAAATTCATAAAACAATGCCAACATTATTTTGTCTGATCATTTAAATTACCTCATATAAATAAACTGATAGAATTGTTGGTAAATATTTTGTTCATAATTCTATGTTCTAAACATGTATATCTAATAATATACCATAAAATTTATGAAAAAATTAAAAAAGATGAACAAAATATAAAATTTTTATACAATTTTTTCTCAAACATGAAAGGGTAGACTCATATAATTTAATCATTTAAAATAAAAAATTATCATTAATGTAATCTAAAATCAAAGGTGTTTTTTTTTAATTGAACCACATCTAAAAAATGTAGAAAAGTATGAATAAAGAAATAATGCAATATTTAACAAGACTGGACCAATTGACTTACCTCCACGAGAGATGATGAATATTATTGAAATATGATAAATCTATATCTCTTTCACTTATAGCTTAATATATGAAGCATTCCCTCTTCTTTTAGTCCATTGGGCCTTTTGAAATGGGTTTGACATTTTGAAGATTACTTCTACTATTGCTTTTAAACATTTTAACCGTAGTCTTGTATGTTTTAAGGGATTCTAATATCCATTTTTTATATTCTGCTAATAAAAAGGCTTCGTCCAAGTCTCGGGGTTGAACAAAATTGCGTTGTGTTTGATTCTCTCAATTAGACCTCTAACAACACTATGAATTGGCATTGATAATGAGGGATTAAATTTATTATACTGGCTTGTAAATCCTTAAATGTCTTAATGTAGCCAGCAACAGTTTCTCTTTGATTTAATTTTACATGACCAATGTCCTACTTATCATATTTCGATAAAATGGCATGGTGTAATTCATTCAAACTCGCATGGTTCTTCCAAACCATGAAGTTATTGAATCATTGTTCAACTTTCTTGTCTAGATATAGTTCCACCACCTACACCTTCTCTTTCGATATACTGTAGTATTAGAAATATTACTAACACTTTCTTATCCTATAACCTTGCATTTGCTGCCATCAAACATGGTAACTTCTACCTTGGGCTTGGGTTATAAGTAATGCCTTTGTGATTCTATTTGAGTTGGCTCATTAAAACATGCATAATTATTTTGCATTAGTTGATGATTTAAAATCCCCAAGGGTGTTTGTAAGGGTGTTGTGTGAAGAATTCCCTTTTCTCCTTGTATTGAAAGGGAGCCCTCACCCCATTGTAATAATGTGCTTGACAATTATCAGTCCATTTGTTAAAGGCCCATTGATCCATTTTGTGTTTTGTGGCGGCATGGAAATCCTGTGGTTTTTACAAGATTTGTTTAACACATGAGTTAAATTCTTCTATCATTTCCTTAAATTTTTTTTCAATCCAATTTTTTATGTCCAAGATCTATTTCTTCATATTCTTTTTGACAAATTGCTAATTTAGGTGCCAAGATTGCGGCTCTAAGACCACGTGTAATGATAAGAAATTGGCTTAATTAACAAGGCTAGGTGGGGTGTTCTTATTTCTATTGAATTGAGATAGGTCGATGAAGAACCCAATTGGGCTAATTAATTTAAATCTAAATCTGTAAATGGCATTGTTGGGGAGAAGTCTCTAGATAGGATTGGTCTTTTGGTAATTTCAGAGTATGAATAGTTGTGATGAATTGTTAAGTTGTGGTGAGGGGTAGTTTTGTAAATGCCTTCACTTTAGGTTACTTAAACGTCCTTAAGTTTAGTCAAATATGTATATAGCTTACTTTCATTTCTCTTCTTTATCTCTCTTAACGACTAGGGTTTTGATTATTTTCTAATTTTTCTGGTGACTTGAGTTTGATTCATTCTAAAACTTGTATTTTTTTTAATTCTCCATGAAGTGATCTTTCACTTAAACAAAATATTTTTAAAATATGCAGTCATTAATTTTTATCATTGTCTTGAATCTTTTGTCTTTTGAGTCTCCTTATCTTGATAATCGACTTAGGAGATTACGAGGATGAAAATCTTGGGGGGGGGGGGCGGGGCTATGAAGAAAGACAAAGGTAAAAAGAAATGAGATTCATGATTGAATATCCCCCGGTGGCTAGTATACTGATTTCTCCTGTTGATATTTTAGATAAAAGTTTGCAAAAATTTGAACACTACTTCCTTGTTAAAATAAAATAGTCAAGTGACAATGTTTGTTATCTCGACTTAGTGTTTTTCATTGCCATTCTAGAATCCACATTTTTTTGATAATTAATAAATGTATTATTTATATCAATATTACACATTGAGAATTCAAAGGAATGAAAATATATAATTAGGTGGTGTTTCATCTGCACATTGGAATTGGAATTGAATTCGGAATCATTTAGCTTAGATTTGAAATGAAGTTATTCATTTCAATACATCTATTTGGTTGGAAATGTGCTCTATCGGAATGAAAGATGAATTTTTTTTAATTTTAATTTTGTTTTATATAAATTAAAAAATAAACATGCATATGTAAATTATTTACAAATTTAATTTTTTATTAATTATAATACATTATAAAATTATTATATTTTAATTAATAAAGACAATATTTTCAAAATTAGATAATATTATAAATAAAAATAAATATACAAGTTTAAAGAGAAGAGAATATCGAAGAAAAACAAATGTTATACATTAATAGATAAATAAGAAAAAAGAAAAAATAATTAATTTAAAGCTCTAAGTATAATTTAATGGTATATAAATAGTTTGAACAAAAAATCTAAAAAAAATCAATAATAGAGATAAAATAAAATAAAACGAGTGATAGGAAAAAAGAATAAAAAGGAATAAAATATATTACGTAATTGAAGAGCAATAAAACAAGTCAAAAAATAACAATAAGAGTAATTTTATAAGCCAAATAGAAGATAGTGGAAAAATATCGAAAACAAAAGAACAAAATACATTAATAAACAGAGAAAAAACAAGAGTTTTTTTTAAAGGTTAATTTAATAATTTTACATTTAATTAAGCAAAGCATATGCATTGTCTTTAATTATGTATAATGTATGTATTATATATTTATTAAATTAATATAATTAATATATTTTAAATTAAATATATAGAAATTAAGGTTGAGTTTTATCAAAATCCTCCACATTAATAAAGACTTGGCGATTCTTAAATTTTTTAGTATGATTCTAAACAACAATTACATGTTTTATTTCAATTCTTAATTCCAATACTCTTTTATCAAATGCTACTGTATTGGACTGTCTTAAGTCATTATAAATATACGAGTACATTTATAACTTTAATCATGCTCCCTCCAATTTTTTATATTTAATCCACTTTCATTAATTTTAATTTATTTTATTTTTGTTCTCTCTTTTCTTTATTTATTTTTATCATTTTATATATTGTTTAAATTATATAAAATTTATATTTAAAATCATTTTTATTATGTTTATGCACATAGCTATTGAATATATTTCAGTTTTACTTTATTACATGTTTCTCGTAGTCTCTTTCTGCCAATGTTAAGTTGTTATGGTTTTAATTTTTTAGTTTATAAATAATATAAAATATTAGATATTTATTTACTTATACCATTAATTATTAGTAAAACGTATCATTTTATTCATTAAAGAATTTACACCGCATGTGGCAATTATTTAGCTGTTTTATAAATTTTTTCAGAATATTCTCTTTTACAAATTCAATTATCACAATTTTATCTATTTTCAATTCAAAAAATGAAATAGAGAATTCATTAATAAAAATACATCCCATCACTCATTGATAAAATTAATTATTTTAAACTTACATTTAATAAATTAAGATTATTTTAAACTTACATTTAATAATTTGAGTTTGTTTTTATTTATATACGTGAATAAAATTAATTGATATTCAAGAACATTAAGTTTATTAGTCATTAAATTTTTTATTACAATAGAAAAATCAAGACTAACAGGTCAAATTGTTCAGAAAGTTAAGTTACCTTTTAATATTTTATATATAAACTGATTTTGAAATTTAAGTGTTGTAACCAGCATTTTTAAAGTTTGAAAAGAAGGAAAATCTTTTGAAAGATTTGAAGTGAAGAACTTTAGTTTTGTTTTTATTATAAAAGAAATTTGAGAAATTCTTCTTAAATTAATGGTATTTTTTACGGAAGAAGTTTTAAATTTGAAGTTAGAAAATGAATTTCCATAAAAAAAAAAAGTTTGGCTCAACTATAACAAATTGCTGAATATTTTTGAGTTAGTATTCGGACGAGTTTACGTGGGTATATATATATATTGTTTTTTGTCCCCGCTGGAAACGCACATGGAATGCATTTCTATCTCTAATAAATACATATAGTCATATACTATATTATTTGTCCGTCTTCGACAGTAGAAAAGAAATCTATCGCACGTTGCAATATAACTGGACATATATAGACACACACACACACACACATATATATATATATATATATTGTATTTTGTCCCCGCTGGAATCGCATATGGAATGCATTTCTATCTCTAATAAATACATATACTAAATTATTTGTCCGTCTGCGACAGTAGAAAAGAAATCTATCGCACGTTGCAATATAACTGGGAGAACACAGGAGAGACGAATTGTTAATCGCCCAGTAAAAAGCATCCGCGTCGACTCAGTGGCTCTACACCTCCGTTTCGAATCTCCAAAGCCCTACTCTCCAGACTACCGGCTGACATTCTACGGAGTCCCTCTGCAAGCGGTTTGCCCAAGTTCTTCATTTCGACCTCTTCATTTCTCTCTTCTGTTTTTCTTATTAAATCCACGCGTTCGTGTTTTTTGATCTCATTGGTTTTATCTCAGTTTTAAGTTTGTTGTTTGTCAATTGCTGACCCATTGGATCAGTATTCACACTTATCTTTTAAAGTTAATCTTCATGGGCTTTCATTTGTTCGGTGATTTGCACTTAATACTTGTGAGGACCGGGGGAGATAAGGACGTTAACTAATGGTCAAGAATTTCATAACATGAACTAGTATTTCATTTTTTCTCGTTTTACTGGATATGTTGCCATGAGTGTATTGGGATTTTGGATTTACTTGACATGGAAAGAGTAATGATAAAAATTTCTTTTTAGAACAGCTGTTATAAACCCATCAATTGTTAATTTTTTCAAAGAAAATAGCAGGCTCAAGAAAAGAACTGAATTATAACTAGAATGTGTATTGACTGATGTTTTATTTTGCAATTTTTTGTTATACAATAACTCCATTCATTATTTCACAGAGAGAAGACAAGCTTTCAAAATGACATATGCGAATGTAAAATAGCCCACACTTGTTTTACATTTATTGGACTCCCTTTCTCCAATTAGCAAACTGAAACTAAAACATGCGCTTCAAATTCTGTCCTAAAAACTAATATAAATGCTTCAACTTAATTTACTTTCTCACACTTTCCTCTGTTGGGAATTGCAGATCGTTTATAGTTGCATCCACCGAAGAGTGTGATGTCAAGGTTTTATGTCGGTGGGAAGGCGGTAGATGATGTTGATTTATTGCGAAAGAGGCATTGGGGATGGCGTTTGGACATGTGGCCCTTCATGATTCTTTACGGAATCTGGCTGGCAGCTGTGGTCCCTAGCCTAGATCTTGGGGATGCCTCAATAGTTTTGGGTGGCATTATGGCATTTCATCTTCTGGTTTTTCTGTTTACTGTTTGGGCAGTGGACTTCAAGTGCTTCATTCAATACTCCAAGGTTCATTTTCACGACCTACATGTTTATTGTTCTCTATTTTGTCTTTGCTTTTGCTTCAGATTTAATTTTTAAGCCTTGCAAGTATTTTGTTTGTTTGCTTACGAGAAAAGTGGTTGAGATCAATGTTGTAAATGGCATGCGTGCAGAAGACACCAGCCAAATGCGATTTATAATTGGCTTGCATTCACCTGCCAGGCACTACTCATGCACCATTGCTTTTTCTCCCTAGAAAACATGTTTAAAAAATGAGCTCTAAAAAGAGGCTACTCTTGGAATTAATTGTTTATCATGTATTCTTGTCTACTTACTATATAGGCACTGCCTCTTTGGCTAGGCAATTTGTCTTGCATGCCTTCCTTTTTAGAATTCTATAAAGTGACGTGTAATTAATTCTACAAATTTGTTGAATTAAGAAAGAAGTAAGAAATAAAGGAGAATGAAAGAATAAAGGAACAATGAAAGAAAAATATGTGGAGGCTGGAACTTTGGAAGAATTGAGAGAAGAACAGCTACATTGAAGATGATATCCGAGCGATCTAGTGAAGCAGTTTCTCAATGGCGTATTTTTCATTTATTTTAAATTTGATATCTTGAAAATAAAAAAGAAAGCACATTAATGCCTTTGTGCTTAGCTGGTAGGCAAAAAACATAGGCTTGGCATCTAGGAGCTCATTGCTACAATGTATAAATGGTGATACCTTTGTGCCGCGGGCTGTGGTGTGCCATTTATAGTACTAGTATTAATTAAAATTACTTGAATAATTACCTTAATTGCTTTTTGGTTAGTTTTAGGCAGCTAGCTTAAATGAATATTTAATCATGATTTAGCTTTGATTTTTTCCTTTCTAATTTTATTTATTTTAGTTGGTGTTGATTGCTCATCATAGGAAAATCTTTATATGTAGTTGACATGATGTTGTGTGGCCAGTACCTTTGGTGGGAAGTTCTACGCTCTCTTGTTAAAATGAGTTGAGAAAGGTAGATATACAAGGAATTGAAGTTTTATGATGAATTTTTTGCAACACACTCAGAGTCACTCTTTACGTGATTTGCTGGAATGTTTCTGATTCCATGAAAATGAAATTTTGACGTGATGTTGTCTGGCCAGTACCTTAGTGGCCTGCTGCATGCTCGGCAAGAATTTGCCTTTTATTGTGCTATGTTGAGCCTTTTGGGCACTTGCTAGTTAGCCTCACTTTTCTTTCCCACCAGGCCCAAGCTATGATTTTTTGAACCATCTTTGTGAATCCTAAGAGACACACTCCGGCTAATGGAGTGTGAGTTGTACTATGATTTGTTGACATTGCTAAGTGGTGAGACGCCGATAGTTGCAGCAGCTCACTGTTCTTTGATTGCTGGTTCCAAGATATTCTCTTGTGGTTAAAGTTGCAGACTGCAGTGAAGGTTCACTGTGAGAAAGAATGTATATCTATTGTCGGAATGAATGACAAAGAAAAAATCCATAAGATAGAAGTCAATTAGCTATAAAAGAAACGAGACATAGGACAGATAGTAAAGGGTGTGAAGGCCGAAGGGTGACTGGTAGAAGTGGATGAGTTATTGAGTCGACAGGCTAGGGTTGACTTCGACTTTTATATTGTGCCTCTCTCTGCCTTATCTTTTTTTGTTAATGATTTAAATAAAAATAAACTAGGGTGCAAGGATTCCTACTAGTGTAAATTGAACTTATAAAGAGTAACTTAGAATTACTTTACTTATTGCCTATTCATAATATTTTTGACAAGCTAATAGATATTATGGAAACTTATTTTTTGAGGCATCCTCTAATACGCTCGACCCCTCTCTAATTTTTTTTCCTGCTCCCATACTTGCCATGACAAAGATCATGCTATAGCATTTCATCAATTTAGATATTTGTGTTATTTATAGTTTCCCAAGGCGGTCCATTTACCTTGCAGTTATTTTTCCTACTTAACTGGATTGACCATTGCAGCATTAGATGGACATACTTTTGGATTGTACTGGTTGCTGATTGTATTAACTGTGCAAGAATTTGCTTGAATTTAAGACTAATTTTGAATGCGGAATGGGTCTGGTTGTGTGCATGTAAGTTGATCCATCAGAAAGAATGTTGTCATATGTGTCAATCTGTACAAATTTGAACTTGAGTTGTAGAATGTCAAATCATTCCACTACATTTTCAGTTCAGCTTCTCTCTAAGGCTTTCCCTTTGTTGTACTTTATTGAACACGTGTATTGATCTATGTAAAATCAATTTAGTCTATTTTTTGTGCGGATCATATTGAGTTATATCTATTCTATATACAGTTGTCTCACTATTTTTATCCTAAAAAATGTACCAAGGACTATAGTCTTGTGTTATAAACCCATCTAATAGAGAATTATATGGAGACAATTTTTATATAAAATTTGGAAATTAAGAAAGAATATTTGTGTGTATGTTCAGTGTATTGTTTATATAGTAGCAAATGTAAAATTTAGTTTAGAATGTCTAATCATTCCACTACGTTTTCAATTTAGCTTTCTGTAACGCTTTCCCTCTGTTGTACTTGGTCAAACATATGCATTGATCTATGTGAACTCAGTTTGGTTTATATGGTTTACGGATCAATTTGAGTTTTATCTATTTTATGTGTAGGTGTCTCATCCTTTTTATTCTAAAAAATGTGCCAGAGCTTATGCCTACACTGTAAATGTGCTTAAATAACATCTGTTATAAGCTCATCTTATAGAGAATTTTATGGAGAGAATTATATATATATATATATATATCACACTTGAAAATTTGAAAAGCAAGAAAGAATATTTGTGTATATATAATATATTATTTATATAATAGCTAATGTGAAATTGAAATTTTTAGAAAGTTTATTTTTTATAAAAATTATATTTGCAATCTGATGATTTTTTTCCCATTATGATTTTTTTTTTTGCATAAATCATATCCGATAAAATGTCTTTGTAATGACCAATGGCAGGTTAATGATATTTACCATGCAGATGCATGCAAGATTACTCCAGCCAAATTCTCTGGCTCCAAAGAAGTTGTTCCTCTTCATTTTCGGAAGGTCAGTACCTGGTTCCCTCTATTGTCTATTTGAATGTTCCTTTTGGCTTCAAACCCATGCTGACCATTTAATTAACTTTACATGCCCCTTTTCTAGTTGTGGTTATAAACTATTTTAATAAATCAAAAGTTGAATCTTTTAGATCATGCTAATTATCTGTTTTGCTATGCTTTGGCATTTCTCTCATCTAATCTATTTAAGTAGGTCCAGAATTAAACAACATTTGAATGAGCTGGCAGCAAATGTGATAATGCAAGCATTTACATTTTACTCGCTGTGCTCAGTGGTGTTGCACTGAGATTGCAAATCTTGAAACTCACAATGGTTGAGAAAACATTCACTTAGACATCAAGGTGACAATATTAACCATGAATGATGGTTCTAACCATGTTCCATAGTTTCAAAATTATTCAAGCAAGAAGTGAAACCCAAAAAGGACCTCGCAACAAAGGATAGCGCACCTTTGTACCTCGCAAAAAGTGATTATGCTCCTTTATACATTTTACATGGGAATCAAAACCTCATTTTGGTTGTCAAGCTCATTATAAACTTAAATTATGAGTGATATTTGCATCTGGAACTCAATAATGGGCACAAGAGGTTATTAATGATGTTAACTTGAGTTTGTGTTGGGTGTAAAATGGCTGAATCCAGACTTGGCAATTATTTTACCCAGGGAACATTTCCAGTCATATCATTCATTTCCCTGTCAAGACTTCAAGCTGTTATTGAGAATAGTTTTCGACTATTTGTTTAGCTTCCAGTTTGCTGGGGGACCTTTGTTTGGCATTTCCACTCTCCATGAAAAAGTATACAGTACCATTTATTATAATTCTTCTCCCTCTAATTCTAACATTTATGTTTACTATTCTTTAGCTGGCAGCCTCTTCTACATCAGTGGATACCAAAGAAATCTACTTTGATTTCAGGAAGCAACGATTTATATACTCAAATGAGAAAAATACCTTTTGTAAACTTCCATATCCATCCAAGGAAACAATTGGGCATTCTCTCAATAGTACTGGGTATGGCACAGAAGCTAAGATTCTCGCTGCTACTGAGAAATGGGGAAGGAATGTGTACGTTTCATCTATCTACTTTGTGATTATTTTGGTCTAAGTTTTACACCTGAGATTCGTTATGTTGGAATGTTATTATTGCCACTATTTCCTGTATTGCTTTAATTAGGTATGTTGAAGTTCACATATTTCCATGGAGTAGTTTGTTTGAACAATTTTTTTCCCACTATAGTTTGAGACCTGTTGGATTGAATAAATATTGTATATGATGTTGCAGACTCTGGATTAACTGAATTACTTAGAGTTTTACCTGTGCATCGAACATTTAGTTGACTGCAGTCTTTGAGTGCATGGCCCAACGCATTTTGAATGTTTTGTCTGTGCATGAACATACTTTACAATCATCTTAAATTGGAATTATTTGTCAAGTATTTTTTTAAAACATCATCATCTAGCATGGTGCAATAATTGATGTGATTGTTCATTATTGTGGCCATGCAGATTAGTGCTGGTTTTTATTTTAAATCTTGTGCATTTGGGTCAGGCTTTTTTTCTTCTAATAAAATGGATTCCATTTATGCAGTTTTGAATATCCTCAGCCCACATTCCAGAAATTGATGAAAGAGCAATGTATGGAACCATTTTTTGTATTTCAGGTTTGTTGTAATTCCAACTTCCTTTACTTTTCAGCCTGATGAAATCTTTATTGTCAATTTATTTGAGGTGTTTAGTACTCGTCTTTATGTTTAACTGTTTCACATTTTCTTTGTTGGGTTCTTTTTTAAGCCGTGGTGGTGCTCATTGCATTTAGGTTTTCTGCGTGAGCCTATGGTGTTTGGACGAATACTGGTATTACAGTGTGTTCACTCTATTTATGCTGTTTATGTTTGAGTCAACAATGGCAAAAAGTCGTTTGAAGACGTTATCTGAGCTTAGACGTGTGAAAGTTGATAGCCGGACTTTAATGGTGTATCGATGTGGGAAGTATGTCATGCAAATCACAAGTTCTCCTCTCCTTTTTTTAACTGTGCTTTTGTGTTGTCTGTTCTTGCATATTGTTGACCTTTTCAATTGAAATTTAGGTGGGTTAGACTATCAGGGACAGAACTTCTGCCTGGTGATGTTGTTTCTATTGGGCGCTCCACTGGTCTCGATGGAGATGAAAAGTCTGTTCCTGCTGACATGCTTATTTTAGCTGGAAGTGCTATTGTAAATGAAGCTATTCTGACGGGCGAGTCTACTCCACAATGGAAGGTTCTTTCTTCACCTTTGTCATTCTTTATTCTGCTGTTCTGATGATGCTCTTTCATTTGTTTGCCTTATTCTTCCATCAACTAAATCGATCCACAACACTTATGATGTGGAGTGATTCTGGCAGTGTGGCTAAGAAAATTCACTGGGACTTAGCTGAATTCATTCTAAATTTTCTAATTTGTTTTTGAAGCCTGTGATTATTCCAAAGAGTTGGTGAATTGTAATTAAATTCAAGCATGGACAGATTGGAAAGAAAAATTAATCTTATATAAATTCCAATGGGATTATTGGGGGTGTATTGGATTGATAAATGAGGCAAAAGCGTGCATGTAGAAGAAAACTTATAAATGCATATTTATGCAAGAAAGTGAACAACTGTCTAAATGTAAATACGGTTGTATTGAAAGCAGAAGCCCTTCTTATGATTTTGTACTCCACATATTTTGTGGAATTCAATGACAAGAGCTCATGTGCTAGCTGAGCCCATGTTTGTTGAGAACTATTTGCCCTGAAAATACATGTTGATGTATCCCAAGAGCCCGCGGGTGGATTCTATGCTTCAACTGAAACCTCTCATGTAGTGGTGACAAAATGGTTTTGCAGGTTAAGAGCTGGGGTCCGACTCAAGCTAGTTGGTTTTCTGTGATTGGTCCTTGTTACGAATTGTGTCCAACCAAAAAAAATTAATTTCTTGTTAAAACTTATTTTAATATCATTATTCAAAATTTATAATTTGTATCCTCCTATATATATATATATATTTTAAATAGAATTTGGATAAAACTAGCTCTTTTTTTTTTCCCTCGGAACCAGATTTGACCCAGATCAGAGCCAATTTAGAATAGGTAATGTTTTTTTGGTCTTAGAAAAATTCCAACGTGACCTAGTCCCAATTCAATCCATTTGGAACCTAACCCAGATCTGAGCCGACCAAAACATCCAATTTCCACTCATGCTCTCAAGAGATCATGGCATGAGCTGTTACATATTTTTTGTGATAAATTGAATAACACTAATGGGCTCATATTTTATGGTGAAACACCTCCTCGATTTCCATAATGCTTTTAGTTCCTTTATTGAGTTGTTGTATAAGGAGCTTGCATCATCCTCTAGTGCATACATACAGAAAAGACTTTTCTTTCTGCATCTGTTGATCCAAAACAACAGAGAATTAGGTGAAAAGAGATGCTGCATGGAGTGATGTGCTGTCTAAGCAACCTTGTGAAGCTTGTTTTCTAAATAACATATACATCTTCATCTAAGTATACAATATGGTTTATGTGATTAGGATTAAACATGTGATACCATTAATATGGCTCGCTATCTTTTAAAGTTTTTACCTCAAAGAATGAGTACTTTCCAGGTTTCGGTAATTGGTAGAGGATCTGATGAGAAACTATCTGCTAGACGGGATAAAGCCAATGTTCTTTTTGGTGGTACAAAAATACTACAACACACACCAGATAAGGTCTTTTCTCTCTCCCTCCTTCCTATTTAGAGACTGTGCACATGTAACAATTCAGATCCTAAATTCTGTACAATTGAGTCTTTATTTTCTTCTTGATACAGGCATTTCGCTTAAAAGCCCCTGATGGAGGTTGTGTGGCAGTTGTTCTGCGAACTGGATTTGAAACAAGTCAAGGAAAGCTAATGCGTACCATATTGTTTTCTACTGAGAGGGTAAAATGTTTTTTGATTTCTCATGGATAGTTTGTGAATGATATTATGCTAATTATATTGCTTTGTAACCCTATACAATCTATTATTTTACATTATCTATAGGTTACTGCGAATAGCTGGGAAAGTGGACTCTTTATTTTGTTCTTAGTAGTATTTGCGTTGGTAGCTGCTGGGTATGTCCTTAAGAAGGTAAACCAGTTTCCACAGATATTAATGAATGTTTCTTTTGTGTTTGGATTCTTGTTTTTTTGTGAATACAATATTGGTTGTGATCAAATGGGGCTCTGTATAGGGGCTTGAGGATCCATCCAGGAGTAAATACAAGCTTCTTCTGAATTGTTCATTGATTATAACTTCTGTGATCCCCCCTGAACTTCCAATGGAACTATCAATAGCTGTTAATACATCATTGATTGCGCTAGCACGGCGTGGGATATACTGCACAGAACCATTTCGAATTCCATTTGCTGGAAAGGTAAATGTGCAAGCCCTCTGTGTGGTCTTGTCACAAGTACTCGTGCTTTTTTCTTGTCAAAGATCGCATTGTGATTTACGTCTATGATCAGTCTTGGCAAATAAATGGATGCATGGTGTGTGCGTGCGCGCGGGCGTGTTTTTTCTTTCAATGAGGCACTATTGGGTTTTCTGAATTGTTGCAGTAAAAGAGTGTTTTCTTTATATTTTCTATTTGATTCAATTTTGTGGAACACAGTAGTTGTTAAATGATCCAGGATGGAGATTGTTTATCTCCTCTAGAATCTTTTTGTTGTATCTTTTGAAACGAAAGAACTAATTTGGCCTTTTGTTGTCTTACGCCTGTATTGTAATATGTGGAATTGTTTTATATTATGGCTTAAATCGTTACTTTGTTTGCCCCAATAACAAGTTGCTTCTTTAGTCTTGATTATATCCTGGTTATTGTTGGAACATGAGATGTCCTTATTTTATAGCAATTTGGAGTATCAGAAGTAAAGGTAGAGTCTAATTTAAATTTATGATCCTATCTTTCATTCATGTGGGAAGGATGCAAGCCATGATAAGACGCTTCAGTCTCAAAGTTTCTAATACATTAAGTTTAAAAATATGGAGATTTTTTTTCTTTAAAGATATAGTTCTTATTGGCATACCTTAAGATTTGTGATACTATGCATTTTTGTCTAGTAAGACTGTGAGTAGCACAACTGTTAGAATTTGTTTATTCTAATTGCCATTACATGCATTGCATGTGTAAGTATATCATAATGAAAGTTAGAAGCACCCCCGAGTACGAGATTTATAACCAAATAGTTAGAAAGCTCAGATGGTTAGTCATAATACTTGTATTATGCCAGTTGAGCAAATTATTCTATAAGCAACAACGAGTCCAAGTTATTGTTATAGACCAAGGCTTGTTCCTATTTTCAGGACAGATGTGCAGTAGAGTGGTATAGCTTTAAGTTTTATGAGGGACATTACAACTGAATGATTTAACTTGTTTGGTGTGAGCATTTTCTTTGACTGAATTAATTTGGTAGACCAATTTTAGGCTAATTTGCCAGAATATATTGTACCGTTGTATATTATTGGTGCTACATCTGCTTTTTGGTGATATGTTTCCATGTTTTCTTGTTACAATATGATAGTTATTTGATTGCATATTCAACACTCTAGTACTTCCATTAAGGAATAGAGGCAACAGTTTGCTCTCTCTTTTCCCTCCCTCTCTTTCTCTCTCTCACACAGCTCTCCCTCCTTATGTTTGTGCATATCTTTTATGGATTTGATGTTTCATGTGCTTTTTAATATCCACTTTTTGATTTTGATCTATTTTCCTCTGCAGGTTGATATATGCTGTTTTGACAAGACGGGGACACTAACATCTGATGACATGGTATGCCTGCTGAAGTTAGAATGTAACTGTTTCTTGTCTGAGCCTTAACCAAACAGTGTTTGTTTTGTGCTTTGTTCCTCAGGAATTTTCTGGAGTTGGTGGCTTGACAGACAGTGAAAATGTGGAAACCGAAATGTCTAAAGTGCCTGATCAAACTTTGGAAATACTTGCTTCTTGTCATGCTTTGGTCTTTGTGGATAACAAGCTGGTAAATTATTTCGGCAAAACTCAATGATCTGTCTTGAAAAATTTAAGTCCTTAGCTAAATCCAATATTTTGAAACCGAAACATTATTGAGAAAAAATGTCTAGGTTCAGTTTTCAGGTTAACTTAACTGAGCCATTATGATGATATAGTCATATTTTAGTTATGAGTTTACATAAGGATCTGTGTTACATGGTCTACTTTAAATATGAGTTTACATGACGATCCTTATTTCATGACAAAACACACCAACCAAATATGCCCCTGGCAAGAAAAGTAAAAAATGGAAAATAGTAAATGTTTAAAAGTCGAAGTAGATTCTGTTATTAAATTATCTCAAAGTTGCGCTCTCCCTGTTTCAGAAAGCCTGGGAGACTGGCCTTTGTTTTGAACCCTCTTTGAACTAAATTTTCCTCTTGATAGTTTCATTCAACTTCCCGAATTGTGCTTTAAAATTCTAGAACATTTATGCTACTCCTTGTAATTGCACTTTTGTTTCCTGCATAAACATTCTTTCCCTGACACCTGGCTTTAGGTTGGCGATCCTCTTGAGAAAGCCGCACTGAAGGGAATTGAGTGGACCTACAAATCTGATGAGAAGGCCATACCAAAAAAGTATGCTTTCTGTTTTCTGATAATGTATTTATTTATATTTTTAATTCATACTTATATGTCGTTGGTTGATTGGTCACTATCAATTTTCTATCATTGGATTGATTATCATATTTCTGATCTTGACTTCGTGAAATTTTTGATTTTGGACCTCATTAGATAAGAAGTAGTTTGACTCTCGTATTTTAGGTTGGTGGGAAGATGATTTGACTGCAGATTAGAACAAGCATGCAGTTTGACTTATTAATTGCATCTGTTAGTTGAGAACCCATTAGATAGTGAATTTGAATATTTGCTCCTAACTAAAATTTCATGAAAGGAGGTAATGAAATGAGACATGAGGTGGAATTTTATGATTGACCAATCGAATGACCTGATGTGTATCCCTCTTTTCTATCACCCATTTTAGAGATTGGAGCAATTTTCAGGACTTTATTTAGGAAGAGGAGAGATGCATTTTTAGTATGTTGGTAACAAAGCTTTTGTTATGAATCAACCTCACAATATGGGAAAGCCAAGAAATTTACAAAGAACAAATAAAGAAAGGAATACATGAAATTTATGTGGTTTGGCTCAATTTGAAGTGGACATCCATTGTGAAGACATTAAATTACTTTGTTGAAGAGAATATAGGGATTTATATATTTTCTTACCCTACACCTCTCAACACCCTACTCCCTTGCATGTTTGCTCTCTCTCCCCCTCTTTGTATTTATAAATTGTAACTCTTTACAAATCAGGCCAAAAACCATAAAATCCATAGCAATCAAAGCTCATTTTTCTTCCCTTCAGATCATGCACCCTGAAAATGGGTTGGATAATTTTGAGTTTGATACAAGCACCTCAAAAGATCCCATCAGCTTGGGAAATTGGGGCAAGAGTTTTGGCGCCTGCATAGAGAACTGTGAGCAAATGTTTGTGGACATTTTTTCATGAAGGGAAGGTTCACTGAACTTGTAAGCATTTCTGCTAAATATAAGTTCAGCTGAGTGGCCAGCACCCGAAAAGGCCACAACTTCTAATTTTAATATGTCTGTGAAAAGTGGTATGGATATCTGGAGATTAACCAGACTTATTAGCATTTTTGTTGGCACATGTGATGTGGCATTGCTTTGGAGCTACAACTGGTCTGGTGATGTGGTTTCAAGAGAACTTTGCTTCTATTGCTCATGTTCTCATGTTTTGCAATATAGTTCTTAGAATTTAATCTTCAAGAGGGCAATGAAATATTTGAGGAATGCATAAATTTAATATTATTCGCCCTGGTGGTGATTTAATTATTAGAATGGGACTGGCCTCTGAATGTTTTTAACCGTATTTTTTTACTAAACAACTTTCATGTGGAGGCTGGGTGATTTTCCTAGAGAGTTACTTAGAAGAAGATTGTCTTTAGGTGGTGTTAAGATAAAAGGTCCAGTAAAGATGCAAAACTTTCGGAGTAGTGTGGCCATAGTTCTGAAAGGTAAATGGTGCGGTGTGGTGCTAACTTCTATTGGAGCCATGGCGCATGGCGCGCGCTATTTTGAAGTATGGCACACAATAGATCAAATTAATTAAAAATATTTATGCCTTTAATATATATCTTTGAAAAATAAAATAACAAAAGAAAAAATCAACTTTAATTAAAAAAAAGCATTAATAAAGGTATAAATAATTCGTTTCAAGCGACAACTTCAAGCGACAACTACAAAATCATCTTAATAAAATTTGACAACGAGTATTTCAAGTTCAAAATACAACCAAATAAACACCATAAATTATATAAATATCACAAATGTTAATCATCAATATCAAAAAAATCACAATCACTCTTCACATCATTTTCATCTTCATTCCTATCATTGGATTTAAACTCAGGATCATTCTCTTCATAAGCGTCTTCATCCATTAATTGATATGGTTTTTATTTAGATGTAACACTTTTTGAACTTGATCCTGTTTTTGTTGTTGCCCTAGGTCGAAAATCATTTGTTTCTTCAACCTCAGAAGCTTTAGCAACATCATCTCAAGTTATCACCTTTTTGCACAAGGTTGTTCTCCTCATCTGAATCCAATCTTCCAAGCAACTATTCATTAGATTTATCAACATTCTCTAAACTGATAGGATCAAGGTCATGATGTTTCTCAAAACGACGTCTCAAAGCTTGGTTATACTTGATATAAACTAAATCATTCATGCGCTATTGAGCTAATCTATTCCTCTTCTTAGAGTGAAGCTGCAAAAATTAAATTTTAAATTAAAATCTTTTATTAATGAAATAATAATATTTATAGATATATATAAATTATGTATTTACATTTTCAAACATACTCTAATTCCTTTTGCAACCTGATGTACTGCAAGTAAGACTAAGAACTCTAATTGCAGAGGTTTGCAAATTTGGAGTGTTGTTTTCAAAATCTTTCCACTATTAGGCTTCACAAAATAAGTATCAAGATGCAATAGTTGTTTATCATTCTATGAAATAATAAATATATTTAAATTAATATAATAAATACCTGGTGCTCTCAATTTTCTTTGTCTAACAGCTGATGCAAATCCAAATTAGCCTTCAGCATTTTTGTACAAAGAAAGTTCTTGATAAATTTTATCTTGTACATCATCTAGAAACAACTTTTCTATGTATTTGTGCAGGCCGTTTGTAATCTCCGGATCATTTTCAACACCGGGGGTTTTCATAACAAAATTCTGAATTCAAAAAATAGCCTACTGCATGTAAAGGCTGATGAAGATGCATCTCCTATCTCCTGTCAATAATCCTAAATATGTTTTTAGACTTTTCTTCTTTATTGTTAAATGAAGCCATTATTGTTTTCTTTGTCCTATTCATAGCCTCATATATATATATATATATATATATATCTCATTGGAGGTTTAGCTTCACCATCCACCAATCGTAACACAGCTAATAATGGTCCACCAAATTTGAGTGCATAGATAATAGTATTCCAGAATGAAGGCATCAATATCACACTTGCCACCAACTTACATTGTGTTTCTTTTGAATATTTGCACTCAGCCCACACATATTTCTCAAATTTGTCTTCTCTACTTGAAAGCGCTTCAAAGTCAAAAAAGCAGTGCCAAATTTGGTCTTTCCTGCTCGGACCATCTCCTTTTGTTTAGTGAATTCTCTCGTCATGTTCAGGAGATTGGGCCTATTATATATATATATATATATCTATTTATCATCATTGCTCGCTCATACGTCTTCTTCAAAGTAGAAACTTTGAAGATATCTTCAAAAATAAGATTTATGCAATGAGCGGCGCAAGGAGTTCAGAAAAAATGCTTATATTTAGCCTCTAAAAATCTTCCTATTGATTCAAACGAAAATAAAAATTAATATTTTATTAATAATAACTAATGTAATTAAAATAAATAACAAAATTAAATTTATTGAAATTTTCTTACCAACAACAACATTTACGCTCTCATTATCAATAACTACTTGCACTACATTTTTCTCACCAATCAGTTAAATGTATTTTGATAACAACTTGCACAGTTTCTCACCAGTGTGAGAATACTCTAAAGTATTGACTGATTCAATAAATTTGCTCCATTTTGAGTAATTCACCAAAAAATTAATCAATGTCTTAATCTTTTTATCAGTCCAATCATTTGTCATTGATGAGCAGCCATATTTTGCTATTGTCTCGTAATGGATCTTCAAAAGGCTACTCATGTGTTTCAACTTCTTCAACCAAGTCACCCTTTAACTCATGATAAATTGGTGGCTTTATGCCAGGATCAGATCGAGAACAAGCTTCTAATATATGCCCAAAAGTATTAGAATTGACAACATTAAAAGATAGCATATTGTTATATGCCCACCGTGCAAACCATTGCACTATACACTTTTTCTTTATTTTTGTAGCTTCATTAAACTTTAAAGCTTTTCCCTTACTACTGTGATGTTTTAGTACCTTATTAGCATCATACATAAAAAACATGTCAATGAGACCTATCTGCTTCATTTTTTTAGTTGATGCAGTTGATGAACCAATAGATGGGTACTTGTCAAGACTTGAGCTTTTGTTGTATTCATCCTCTATCTCAAATTCCTCGTCACTAAATCAAAATGAGGAATTGCATCAATTTGTTTTTTAGCTCTTTCTTCTTTTCTATTAAATTTCTAATCTTTTCTTTCACTTGGGACATTTTGGACACATCTTTGTATTTTGAAAGTCTTCAACAAGGTGTTGTTTGTGCCGTGTGATCCCCTATTTGGAAACTTTATCACAAAAAACACATTTGACGTCGTTTGTGTTTTTTGGATTGACTAATGTCGCATAATTCCAAGATAGGTCATTTCGATTTGAATTCGACACATCAGTAGTCGACATCTTGATACGGTTCCATAATCCTTATTCAATAATTTAACAATTATTATAAGAACAATACACACACAACACAGTAACACACACAACACAACACACAATATACACACGGCTACACACAACATACACACTACACAGTACACACAGATACACACTACACACAGCATACACACGAAAAAAAGACAACACGGCATACACACTGCACAGCACACACAGCAATTAGCACAACCACAGTACAGATAGCATGCATTATATATCAAAAATTATACTATACAAACTACATACTCTTACAACAATCAGCACACACTACATATACTGCTAGCTGCCGCTGACCGCAAGTGAGATTGCTAGAAATTAGGAAAGAGAAGAAGAAGCATTCCAAGAATCATACTTGATAAAATTATAGACACATACTTGACAAAAAGAAGCATTTACACAGCACGGGAAAACGGTGAATGGCAAAAAAAAACCACAAATTTTTTAGAAATTGACTTACAAGAAACCGCGATTGAATGGGGAAATTGAAAATAATCAAAGCCTAGGTATGCTCTTCTTCTTTGCTGAGTGCGTCTCGCTTCCTTCCCAACTGTGCGTGCGTGTCTTGAAGCTAGGGATTCTGTCGCGCAGAAAGCTGAACTCAGTAGGGGCTGTTTGGCACGAACGATGTTGTGGTTTTGTTTTTAGGCCAAACACGCTTAAAAGCGCGTTTTAAAAAACCTATTTTTTACAACTTGGCGCGCCACAGCAAAGGCAATCGCCATAGTCATGAAATGGTGCTGAGGCTGCGCTATGGGGAGCGCCTTTGCGCGCCATTTACAACTATGAGTGTGGCTTTTGTAATTACATTCCCCTTACACTGGATAGATAATGCATAGTTTGAGAATAGGGTGGGCTTCTGAATCTTTTATTTTTGTTTTGGGGGGTGGGGGTGTGGTGCTATTGCATGTTGCCTATGGATTTTTAGTAAAAGAATGTACTAAAATATTCTATTGCTTTTCTTTTACTTGGTTTTAAAAAAATGCAGGGGAGGTTCCACTTCCGTCCAGATTGTACAAAGGCACCACTTCGCCTCTTACTTGAAAAGAATGGCTGTTGTTGTTCGTGTTCAGGAGCAGTTTTTTGCTTTTGTGAAGGTATGAAGATCAAAGCACATGTTAGGGTAATTATATATTAAATGATACATCTATCTACCAACTTAAGTTTCGAGATTTTTTTGAGATGGGATGAACATTAAATGTGATATGAAAACCAGCCCAAGTAAGGGGTCTTGAGTTTGAGTCTCCCTGCAATCCATTCATCAAGAAAATGTTCCATTTGTAGGCTTACCAAAAAGACTTCGGCCTACACATAAAGCTGCGTGTTAGAATAATTATGTATTAAAATGATACATTTTGCTACATTTTAATCTTTTAGAAGAGATAGTCTTTCAACAGTATGAACCCCTTGTAACCTTAAATTAAAATGCATAACCAAGAAATCTGAACACCAAGCACTCTTGACTTACAGTAAAATAGAACATGCTAATAAGAAATGTGAAAGTGTCTTTAAGAAGGTATGCTCCCTCCATATTGGAGCATTCATCTTTATTGCTATTATCTAGAGTAGGAACCTGGCTACCATTTACCACTTCCCAACCAATTCATCTTTTCTCATAACCATCCTATTTTAATGATGTGTATCACCTGCAAATCAGAAATGTGAGAGTTTATTTAATAACGTATACTTTCTTCATGTTGGAACCTGCAGCTCTATTGCTATTATCCTAAGTTGGAACATGTCTACCAATCACCTCCAAGCCAATTCATTTTTTCTGATAACCATCCTTTTAAATGATATGCATTCCACTTCCCATTCTGTGAAAATTAATACTGCCTCTTAGATAAAAATTGATGAGCCTAATTGTTGTTTCATTCTCTGATTTAGATTTTTGATTCTTTGAAGCATTTGACTATATTTTTCATGTAAAACTATTGCACCTGGCATTTTCTGACATTCGTAATATGTTCTTTATTTGTTTGCAACATACTTCAACAGGTATTTCAATTGCCTTATCGAAATTTGCCATTTATTCTTTGGTCTCAATGAAACTATGAGGTAGTTGGGTTGCTTTATAAAATAAGGCTTGTAAGGTTGCGCTATCTTTTTTTTTTTTAAATATTTTTGTGTTTATAAGTCCTTAAAAGATTGCACGGCAAGATAAGTAGCAATTGGTTACCGTATAAATCCTAATTTTCTTAAAACATTGTCTGACCTTGTAAGTTATCTCTAGTTAAAAAATGAAACAATCTGTCAAGAGAAAAAAATGTAACAACAACTTACAGCCTAATCAATCTCATTAGCTGGCCTGTTGCAATGAATTGAAGTTGAACCCCATGCTGTGTTCCCTTTTGTGTTTAACATGAAAAGTGATAGAGAGAATTGAAAAAGACATTTTTGGTGAACTTATCCTGATCACCTCTCAATGGTTTGCTCCTAACCAAATTTTAAAATTTTAAGCAATCAATGAAGAATCGGGGTCTTTAGACTTGCTAAAGGATATTTAGCCATATGTTTCTCACATTTAAAAGAGACTTTTGTTAAAATTATATTGATACTACATCCCTATATTTAAGGACTAGTTTGACCAGGCACAATGCTTCAGATGAGAGGTGAAAGAAAGATTAGACTGTGTTTGTTTTTGTTTTTGGCACCACAAAAACACACACTAAAATCATTACACTTCTTAAATTTTTTTCTTTAGCTCTTTATTGCCTTTATGCACTTTTACACAATTTTTGAAAAAATACACCAAAAAACACATGTCCAAAAAAGAAAACAAACATAACCTTAGGTTTGTGGACTAAAACATTTCCCTCAAAAGTTGTGACTGGAGGTTGTGTTGTTGCATCTGTAATTCAATTGTAATGAGGGGGTTGGTGTGGCTATCACCTAGAGGATAAGATGTGGCAGTGGAATAGAGGTTGAAAGAAACTGGAGTGATGGTAGCAATTGTCATCTGTTGTGGTTTAGTGGCTGCACTACAAGGAATGCTTTTTGGAAGGGTAATGCAGCATGCGGCATACAAAATTAAGATTCTAGATGGGTTACTGGAGCAGGTATGGAAGAGAAATTCACAGATATCATAAAATTTGTGGGTTGTTGTGGCATGAGGGATTGGCTGCATGGGGTTGGATGGTAGGGGAAGAATTTTTTCTTGGTTAAAGCACAAAAGCTTTTAAAGCTATTTAAATTAAGCTGTGTTGTCTTGTGCTTATAAGCTTGTAATCTCCTGGATCCTTGTTTTAGTTTATGTAGCACAGAATTGTGCTAATTTTATTTCTTTTGTCTTATATCTTTACCCTCAGTCGTGGTATTTTGAATTGATTTCTTAGTATTTATGCCATGTATTCTTTAGTTCCATTATTGCTCATTTATTTTGCGGTTGGAAACATATCAGCAAATTTTTGGCAGATATTTATTTTGTATTTGGATTTGTTAAAACATTGACATATTTATTTATATTGTTTTAGGAATTATAGATAGTAAAAATTTCATTCTTGTGAAATTTCAGGGTGCACCAGAAACCATTCAAGAAAGGCTTGTTGATGTACCTGCATGGTATGTTAAGACTTATAAGAAACACACGCGTCAAGGATCTCGTGTTTTAGCTTTGGCATACAAGCCTCTTCTGGATATGACAGTAAGAATTCTTTGTATTCTAGTCTTACTTTGAATTCTTTGTATCCTAGCCTTACTCTCTTCGACTTAGGAGATTTACTCTTTAAATTTGGGTTATATCCTAGCTGTATCATCCTTCTAGCAATTAGTCCCTGGGGTGTAGTTGTGTTGATCAGTGCGGCTTATTTGACATCCATGGTTCTAGTTCTTGTTGAAATGAATCTTGCATGAATATGTCAAGGCACCCACCATTTATGCTAATTTCTTGCCTCTGAAATCTTTTCACATATTTTTGGCTAGCTATTCAAATCAACCAAAACCAAATGTAATATATGCAAGCAGTGTGCACAAGCTTGTAGGGTATCTATGATTATTTTGAACCTTCAATTGAATTTCGAAGACTGATTTTAAGCCGATCATGGTGACCATGGTGCAGTGTTTTCCCCTCGTTGTATCTCCATTTTTTTTTGCATTTTCTGGTGAATATGTCCTTGAGGTCGCAGTGACCTGGTTTTTCAGTTAAAGGTTCAGCAATTGTTTCACCGATGTGCATGTCAACTGTGGAAAGATGCATGCTACCTGATGTGTTATCAGGATTCACTGTTTCCGGGTTTTGCCACTATTTCTTGCAAACTGTTCCACCATCATTTCTTTGTTATGAATCCAGATGATTTCATTAAGGAATACTATATGCATATTTGTGGCTTACTTACAAGGATAAACAACTCCTGTTCCACCAATATTTCAGTGGATGACTACAAATGTTCACTATGATATTTTTTATGCTCCAACTACCTGAAAATACCTACTGTTTTTAAGTCTGTAGTTATAACATATAGGGTGAAGTGCAATTTAAAAGGGAAAACATATGAACTTCATCATGATATTTGTAGGTCGTATCATGTCTCAAGCAGTGGACATCTTACCTTGTGAAGTAGCATATAAATTGGCATTAATTGATAGCCTTTCAAAATTTATTTGAGGAAAGCGCTTAAGAAACCTGTTCTAAGCTGAAAATTGAGTAATCACATTCCATTGTGGACTAACTGTCTAACTGATAAACTAGTAAGCAGAATGATCTACTCTTTCTCTCTCTCCACCCTTTTTTGTGAGAATTTCTACTTGTTGTACCCATGAGCTTGTTGAATTATATAATTTTGCATTTTGCAGTTATGCGTGTATGCATTTATTTTTCTATTTTCAAATGATTTGCCCTCACACATACCATTTTCTTGCTTCTTGTGGTTCTGATTTTCTTGTACATCCCCTACTTCGATTAATTCCTCTTTTATTGTTTTAGTAACTTCATTGTCTGATACTTGTCCGAAGGTTAGTGAAGCTAGAAGTCTGGACCGAGATGCTGTGGAAAGTGACCTTACATTTGCTGGTTTCGCGGTACAAAATCTACTTGAAAGCATTATCCAATCTTTTGTTTCTTCCCACACCTCAATATGTGCTATAGAATCCACGTAGATTCTGAGACGCATTTCTGTTACACCCTTGATATGGTTTATTAGATTTTCTGATTGATCTCTCAGTTAATTAGATGTGATATTACTCTATGTAATCCCCTTAATGGGTGGCTCAGGTCTTCAATTGTCCCATCCGAGGAGATTCAGCCACTGTGTTGTCCGAGTTAAAACAGTCCTCGCATGATTTAGTGAGTACTTTTTGATACTGTTTCTGTATTTTTTTGCTTTTCAGTATCTTAATAATATGTCGCAGCCTGAATGTGATCTTTTTGGGCATATCTACTGGAAATGTGGGTATGTGCATTCTCATCTCCATTCAAGGACTAACAAAATATGTTCCAATCCAAAACCTTGTTGATGCCTTTGTTGAGGATCTACTAGAATTATAATCTGTTCTTAGGAGTAAAATGTTGTGAGGTATTTACGATACCTATTGCAAATTAATATCCTGCCTACCATTCTGTCTGATGAACTCCTTAAATCAACTTTTTATTCGTAAAATACCCTCAGGGCATGAATGCCACAGAAAAAAAAGTAAACTTATATTTTTTGAGTACCTTTCATGAAGCAATGATCCAACTCCTAAGCTTAAGGTTCTTGTAACACTTGAAATCTTCTGCCTATGTTATCAACTGGAAGGAGAATATACCAAACAAGAAATGACTGGAGGAGTCGATCTAAAGGATGAGTCAAAGGAATTCTTTCTATCTAGCAAAATGTGTGCTTTGGGGACCTGTTTGCATGTATTTTCAAGTGCTCTCAGGTGAGAAATATTTATGTAATCTTTAGTGTTGGAATATTTGATAATATTTGGTTTTATATTGTTACCTAAATTGATGGTTTTGAATTTTTGGTGTCCTAGTTTATAGGACTAGTTTAATGTCAAGTATAAACCTATTTTTGGTATCTTTGTATTAGTCTACAACAATAAATTGAAACTTCACTTTACTATTCTTTAACAGGTCATTAGAGTAGGTTTGATCCTGTTTCTTCGTATTTTCTCCCATCTAAAAAGAGTAAAAACAATAAATTTCTCAAATCAACTCCTTAAATTCCTCCAAATGAATTAGGCCTTATTCCAAAACCCCTAATCGGTCAAAGCATAACCTTAAATTAGTTGAGCTGCCGCGATCTTTTGTAAAATCAGCAGCCAATGATTGTGCATCTGTAATTGGCACCACCTGTTGAAAACCTCAGTCCCTAAACCTTATTTTTAGGTGCTGCTGCCACTCTAAAGGCCCACCAGCATGCAAGCGAGGTATTGCCGCTACCTCTGTGTCTGTGTTAGCCTTATCTATGTTTTGGGCTAGTTTTGTTTGGGCAGAAAAATATTAATAGATATAGTTGGGCTAACTTCTTGGGCTGGTGAATATTTTTTTAAAAAGAATATTCTTGGGCTTTATTTCAAAGTTGTAGGTTCAAGGATAAGTTTGTTTGTTGGGTTCTTTTCATAGTTCTGAAAGGCGAATGAGGCGGCGTGGCGCAAAACTCTTCTAGAGCCATGGCACATAGCGCGGTGCAGGTTGTGCGGCATATTGAAAGGATGGTGCACAATACGTCAAATTAATTAAAAATATTCATGTCTCTAATATATGCCTTTGAAATATAAAATAGCTATAAAAAATGTCTAACTTCTAACTAAAAAAAAAAGCAAATAGCATTGATAAGGGCATAAATAATTAGTTTCAAGTGCTAACCACTAGATCAACTTAATACAATTCAACAACCAAATTTGTAATTCAATTCAAGTTCAAAATACAACCAAACGAACGCTTTAAACTATGAAAACAAAAACTCAAATGCCATCAATATCAAAATAATCACAATCACTCTCTATATCATTTTTATCTTACACTCACGAACATAAAGTAAAGAAGAGAGAATTAGATCCGTGTTCAGTAACCATAGAGCAAATGGAGTAAATTATTAATAGCAGAGAAGTCTACAATGCAATCTTCCAAAATAATAACCATCTAATATACCTCTTAACCTTTTAGTCAATCTGGGGAACCTACGGTACTCATCCATTCAATTAATACTGAAAGGGAAAAAAAAAAGGATCTACAAGCCTAGAATCGCAGCAGAGTAGCAAAGCCTAGAGACGAGCACAACACACCTTTCTTCGCATTGCACAAGTTCGCAGGAGCTCAGAGCCTTAGACTTCAGTTGCAATGTGCCCTTGTTTCAGCCTGTGCGTCACATCGTTTTCTTTTTTTAAAATTTTGTTCTACATGCTAAACTTGTGTTTTAGTTTTAGCACGGTTGGAAAAAACACACACGCTTTCAATCTGGAGCCTTTGGTGCTTGCTAGAACGCCTGGGCAAATGGTGTCTTGGCACATGCCTATAGCGTGCCAGATTGAATGCATGCACCTTCATTGATAATGGCGCGGAGGCCACACCATTTACAACTAGGGTTCTCTTCAAGTATTTGGTTAGTTTTTGGGCTATTTTATTAGGTTGTGATATTCCTATTGGGCCTTAGATAATTTACATTATGTTGTTTGTTGAGTATGGATGGTCTTTCATTAATTGTTATTACCAACTGCTGCCTATTAACTGTTGGAGTTTGTAGCCTTATGACAAACTACTTTGCTTGTCGCCTTACAACAATCTATTCTGTGTCACCTCACGATACCTATCTTTAAGTGTTCGAGTGTCCCCATACGACATATCTTCGAAAGTGCATCCTTTTGATGTCTTTGCCTTGCATTGCCTTACAAGCCTTACAACACCTCTCCTTAAGAGTTACTATTGCCTTACTACCTCAATTTGAACTTCGCCTTACAACTAGTTCGTGCTTTTTGCTTTATGAAAGTTATAAGATTGCTGTCTTACGACAATCCGCACTTATCAAGTTTAAGTTCAAGTTGAACATTCTTCAAGTTTACAATGTTCAACTTTAGAGGAGTGTGAGAATATTTGATTTCATATTATTACCTAAATTATATTGAGTACTTGGTTTCCTGGTTTATAGGACTAGTTTTATGTTAAATAAGAACCTATATTTGGTACATTTGTACCGAATCTATGCTATAAATTGGGAACATCTCTTTAGCAATGAAGTATAATTCAACTTCTTCCAAAACATTTTGACTTTTTCAGATTGCTACACAGTTCTGTAATTGTTAAAGTGATTGAAAAAATTGAATCGTGGATGAAGAGCGACAATGAAACAAAGATAAGAAGTATGTGATTCGGCCATTTAGGCTTGGACAAATATGTTCTTAATTCTTTTTCACAAATGTATTATAATGACTACCTAGTTATAGGCGAGGCATAAAGTATTACAATAAAAACAAATTGATAAAATCACATCAAATCATCCTCTTAATCTTATTGATATGATTTGGTTTCATCTAATTAAATTGAATCTTTCTTAACATATGTGATTTGGTTTCTAACACCTCCCTCAGGGTGAACATGGAATATTCAACTAGAACAATAAGACCAAACTTTTCTTTATATTTAACAGAATGAAAATCTGAAGAGTCCCAATACCCACCAAAATTTTCACTTGGACAAAAAGCAAAAACTAAAATTACACTCTTAAGGTAACCAAACAGGCCTAAAAGCTGTTAAAGGGCTGGTCACTTGGGCAAAAACCAAATTCAACATGGTGCATCTAATTAAAAAATTAAGAGCACCAATCAGTCAAAAATTGATTGGAAACTCTAGCAATGGTGTATGGAGGGGTGGCCTGATCTAAGGGTTATAAACGTTATCCGGATGGTGGTGACAGCAAACTTGCCTTCCAAGTTGTGGAAATAGACCTCCAAACTAGTTGCTCTCTTAGATAAAACAGAAGAAAGTCCAGAATTGTTTTTAGATTAATTTGGCTTTGACATTATGTTAAAGTGATTGAAAGAATTGAATTGAGACATAGGTTAATACAAGACAAGAATTATGTGGTTTGGCCGTTTAGGTGTACATCCATGGATAATGCCCAAATGGACAGATATAGTCTTTTCTCTTGATTCTTTCTTACAAATGTATTACAATGATCACTTTTTTATAGGTGAGATATAAAACATAACAATAGAAACAAATCAACAAGATCATATCGAATTGTATACTTTATATTTATCTATATATGATTTCATCTAATTAAATCAAATATTTTTTTAACTTATATGATTTGTTTTCCAACAATAATATTCATACCAGTTTTTGCTGAACAGATGAATATAGGTTAATATTATGGTAGACTTATGGAATTGTATTAGCACATATATCTTCATGCACGTTGGTGAAGAAGTTGAATAGAGACTATTTGTTTGACATAAAAATATTGCATTATAAAGAAGTTTGGTGCATTTTTGTACCAATATTTTTCAGGTGATGATTACGGGGGATCAAGCTTTGACGGCTTGCCATGTTGCTGGCCAAGTTAATATTATCTCAAAACCAGTATTAATTCTTGGTCGTGCAAAAGGTGGTAAAGGATATGAATGGGTTTCTCCTGATGAGATGCATACAATTAGCTACAGGTATTAATAATTTCAGTCATGATGAAATTTTCTTGTTCAAGCTAGCTTCATTTCATTTACTTCTTTGGATTCAGATGAACTGGCCAGTGTTTAGGGTTTCAATTCTGATTCTTGACTTTTCATTCTTATCTTCGTTCCATTTCTTATAACTTTTTCAGTTGATCCTCTTTACGAAGCTGCCTCAGCCTTTGTTGTTTTAACTTTTTAACAGGGATAATGAGGTTGAAGCTTTATCCGAGGATCATGACCTTTGCATTGGAGGCGACTGCATGGAAATGTTGCAGCAAAGTTCTTCCACTGTTAAGGTCATTCCTTATGTTAAGGTAGCAATTCATGGCCCTTTCCATTATTAGAATGTTGTCATTCCCATCGTTGGTGGTTTTTCTCACCAAATCAGCTTATAAAATTTGTCAGGTATTTGCACGAGTAGCCCCTGAGCAGAAGGAACTCATCATCACCACTTTTAAATTGGTGGGAAGGGTGGCCCTGATGTGTGGTGATGGCACTAACGATGTTGGAGCTCTGAAGCAGGTATTATATTATTTGATGTTATGCAATTCCATAAAATTTTGTTGTGTATGATATGTGTTAGAGCAACTAAAGAACTAAATATTGAAAGTTCATTCTTCTAGATGAGGTTTTCATTCAACGTGGTATCAGGTTCATCCTACTTTTTATTGTGCTTCTATTACTGCATGTTTCTTCTGATAGTGTATTTGTCACAGATAACTGTGATTTTGTGTACTGCAGACTTCTTTCTTTTTATTTGCCTATCATCAATAATGCATTACCTCGACTTATGTTTGTCTTGTTTGGATTGTCTAAGTTCAACATGGGAGTGTTTTAACTAAGGATTTAATGTTGGAAATCAAATTAGATTTGATTGGACTTGATTTGGATTTGATATGCTTAGATGATTGCAATTATCTCTATAAGATTGATTATATATGATATGATCGTACAGATTTTTTCTATTGTAATAATTTCTGTATCTTTGACGATTTTATACTATCAAATCAAGAGTTAATAATTTATGCTTTAAAAATTTGATCTTTTGTTCATGGATGTAGGCTTTGTGGTCCAACCACATTATATACTTGTGTTTCTCTGTTTAGCTTCACCTTTTGTTTTTAAATCCTAACATATTGAATGACTTCTTTGTGTAAGCTATTAGAAACATTTATTATATAGTATTTAGTTGCATTATGTTGTCCAACTTGCTCTCTCATGTGCTGGTGATATTGAAATATTTTTTCTTAAATATGTGATGAATAAGATTCAGTCTGTAGACATTTTATTTAACCTAACTCTAATATCATCTTGAATTTAAAGTGAAATTAAAGGAGAAAATACTTTGAAGTGAGACAATAAAGAAAAACGCAATAATCTAATGCAGTTCAGCCATTATGATTAAATCTGCGGAGGCAAATGCCCGGAGGACCCAATTATGTTATATATCAACGCAGTTAATACAGCACTTCAAAGATCACCAATATACATAGGTGGATTACAAGCCTGGACAGCCAAGAATAATGAACGTCTAATAATAGTTGTACAATAAATTTAGACATCTGGGACACGTTGACTTTAATGCTTAAGTGTCCAAAAAGATAATTTTAGTGCATTATTTATTATAACTATTTTGTTGAATTATTTATTAAGCATTTTAGTCATTCTATATCTGATTTATCTTCGGAAAAGAATGAGATTTACGCATATATAATAATCTATCAATTCTAATTCTTTTAAGTGAACATGGTCTTGCAGATAATAGATGGGGACAAATGCTACTAAGGGAAACTAGTAAGGCAAAACAGACAATGAACTAAGATAGTTGAGGATACTAAACGTGCACATTATTAAGGTAAATTAATATGATACATGAATATTTTACATAAAATTTTGATTTTCAACATTACATATAGGATGTCTCAATAAGAAGTTGTAGAAGATTTATACTTATAAAAAAATCCAATAGATTGAGCTTTATCATTCCATCACTCTTGGTCAATATATAACACATTTCAGAGACGTGATTTTTCTGTTGACACTATTTTTAACTGGTTCCAAACTTTTGGGGCAAGCTGTGTAATCAGATTTTTCATACTCTACAAATGCTACCAAACTGGTAAGGCAAAATAGTTTTCTTCCTTTCTCTGTTGATACTTTATTAAACATTACTTGTTTCTTCACAGGCACATGTTGGGGTAGCCCTACTTAATGCAATTTCTCCAACGACAAAGGAGAAGACCTCTCAGGCATCATCAAAAAATGAAACTGAAAAATCTACTAAATCAAAGAAACTCAAGTCCACAAGTGGAAGTGGAGATAATCCTTCAAAGAGCCGTACTGTTTCAAGGGTGGAATCTACCAGCAATCAAGCTGTAAACCGTCACCTGACAGCTGCAGAAATGCAGCGCCAAAAGCTGAAGAAATTAATGGATGAGCTAAATGAGGAGGGCGATGGTCGATCGGCTCCAATTGTTAAGTTGGGGGATGCCTCGATGGCATCCCCGTTTTCAGCAAAGCATGCTTCAGTTGTTCCCACCACTGACATAATTCGTCAAGGTCGCAGTACCCTTGTGACGACTCTCCAAATGTTCAAGATACTTGGACTCAATTGCCTTGCTACTGCCTATGTCCTGAGTGTAATGTACTTAGATGGTGTGAAGCTGGGTGATGTTCAGGCCACAATCAGTGGAGTCTTCACAGCTGCCTTCTTTTTTTTCATCTCACATGCTTCCCCACTTCCTACCCTTTCAGCTGAGAGGCCTCATCCTAATATCTTCTGTGCATATGTTTTCCTCTCCCTTGTTGGTCAGTTTGCTGTTCACATTTTCTTCTTGATCTCATCAGTGAAAGAGGCTGAGAAGTACATGCCGGATGAGTGTATTGAACCTGACTCAGATTTTCATCCCAATCTTGTGAACACGGTTTCTTACATGGTTGGGTTGATGCTACAGGTTGCCACATTTGCTGTGAACTATATGGGCCATCCTTTCAATAAGAGCATCTCAGAAAACCGACCATTTTTGTATGCTCTTCTGGCTGCTGTTGGTTTTTTCACAGTTATTACCTCCGATTTGTTTAGGGACTTGAATGATTGGTTGAAGTTAGTCCCTCTGCCGCAAGAATTAAGGAATAAGCTGATGCTGTGGGCTTGCTTAACGTTCTTGCTTTGCTACTCGTGGGAAAAGTTCTTGAGGTGGGCCTTTCCTGGGAAGATGCCATCCTGGAGGAAGAAACAACAGCTGGCCGCGGCCAGTGCGGGGAAGAAAAAGGTCTAGGCAAACATAATTTTGGAATGATTTACAAAGTTTTAATGCCAACGGCTAGGATGAATTGTAGGTCAGGCAGGTGATGAGGTTATTTAAGCATTTATGACGGCTGGGAACAGATAATATGCAGATGCAGATTGCAGATTCTGGATGTTCTTTAGTTACACGAACTTTTGAAGTCTTCCAATCAGATAGGACTACATGAGCACAATCCCCATTTTCTGACTTGGTGGGATTGTTCTTGTAAAATTATTTATCAAATTTGATCAGTGGCGTTGGTGGTGACAGTTTTTGTTAGGATATGACGTACCTAACTTTAATGTCGACTGGTATTTTAACTTCAATTTTGATACAGACATGTTCCCAGGTGATAATGTTGTCTCCTTGTTTTATTCTATTGTTATGTGGTTTGTGGTTGGAATATGGAGATTGGAAAGCACTCTAGTACATGCTCTATTATTTTACTACAATTTTCATGCTCTATTATTTTCAGTAACAAAAATGATTGAAGGATGAATTGATGCACCTAGTACATGAATGATGTCCATTGCCTGTTAGCAAATGAAACAAATGAGGTGAAAAGGTTTGTTCAAGTTCTTATTCTGGCGCACAACTCTCCTGCTGCTCCTGTTTCCGATTGCAGACATCGGCTCTTCAGTGTTTTCTTTGGCCTTCGACCTCTGGCTGGCTATTTCAAGAATTCGTTGGGCTTACGGATCAATATTACTATCCTTTTTTGCATCATCTACTCAAACCCTGGTCTCGTTATTGCTTATTTTAATGAAACTGCCCATCAGAGCCATAGGCAACCCTTTGGTCCTTAAGACAGCATTTTAAAAATACCTACATTTACAACTGTAGCAGCATCTGGTAGCTCTCGATTTTCCTGTAAAAAAAACAACAGCAATGAAGGCTTCACGGTGGGGATTGTAATTTTCTATAAATTCTCCTTCGTCACTCAATAATGGAACTTTACTTTTATCTTTTCGTTAAATATTGAAAGAATTAACTATGAGTTAAAAGAAAGAAAGACAATGAAACGTAATTTAAGAATTACATGGTCTAACCATTTATACTTACACCCACAAACAAATATTCAAAAGGCATAGAATACATTCTTTTCTCTTTAGATTCTATCTTTTAATAATGTATTATAATGACCATTTATTTATAGACGAAATATAAATTGTTAGATTGGAAACAAGTCAAACATAATCATATTATATTGGATACTCCTAATCTTACAGATATGATATGACTTTATCTAATTTAATTTATTTTTGATTTAATAATTAAATCATTTATGATTTGTTTTTTAACACTCCCCTTCAAATTGAATATAAAATAATCAAATAAAATTCTTCATTGCATCTTCAGTCAATAAGAGATTAACAAGAGTTAATGAAATGAATACCGAAACAGACCAATAACTATCAAATGTCATGAAATAATTAAGTTTAAATCCTGTCAAGACTTTCCCCACTTGAGCATAAAACAAAAATTATAGTTGCACTCTAAGGGTAACAAAATAACAAAACTCTTCGTACTTAAGCAGAGATCAAACTCCACACTGTGCATTGAACTAGAAATTGGAAGCACTAAGTTGTCGGAAATTGACCACTAAATCTAACGACGACGTTTGGAGAGTCAGTTAATTGGAGTGTAGCAAAAGTGGTAGTAACAGCAAAGTTGGTCTTCAAGGTGAGGAAACAGACTTCTAAATCAACAACTTCCTGGGACAAAAGGAATAAAATCTAGCATTGCTTTTTAAGCATATTTGATTTTGATGCCATGATTAAATATTAGAAGAATTAAACCACAGTGAAGAGCATGACAGTGAAACACATGACAAGAAATATGTAGTTCGATTGTTTAGGTCTAACTCCACAGACAAATGCCTCAAGATACAAAATATATTCTTTTTTTCTTTGGATTCTCTCTTTTACAAATGCATTACAACAACTATCTACTTATAGGTGAAAAACAAAGTGTAAGAATGTAAACAAGTTAACACAATCATATCACATTTGATATTCCTATTGTTACGCTATGATTTTATCCAATTGAATATAATCTAATTTTGATTTGCTTTCCAGCACTTTTTTAAGATCAATGCTTTGAAATTAAATTTAAAGAATCACGAATGAGAGCAAAAAGTAACTCCAAGAATGAATAATCTTAATCGTTAAATTAGTTATAATGCCAAAAGAATTAAAAAAATGGAAAATATTGAAAATGAAATGGTCGATTAATCTGGAAGAGAAGCGAGGAGAAAAAGCAAGAGAGAGAAAGGAGGAAAAACATTAAAAATTATTAGAATATTTATAATTTAGGGTTTTGGTGGGAAAAAAAAGATAAAAAACTTGGAAATATCAAGTAAAATGTACTCTGATTTAAATTGAGAAAAAATATATATGAACCAGATATATATTGTTGATTGGGTTTTCTGACAGGTATTATAATATAATGGATCAATCGTGTATTCTCTTTAATTTTTTAAATTATTCAATTTACAAATCTAAATTCAAACTTACGAAACTTTTAAATTTTCAAAAAATTTCAAAGAGAGTCTAATTGTCATTGTTAATATCTCTCCCCTAGCTTTATCCTAAAACTACAAAATTTTCTGTATATTTAAAAATTCTTGAAAATTAACTTGCAAACACAACAGCACTTCTGATTTTCTTTCACATGCAACACGCACACATCAGGTGTTATGCCATCAAATTAATAATCATCAATAAGAAGTACTGGAAATACATCTAATTAATCAAATCCATTTATTTCGCTGGCTTACATATATTAAGAAGTCCTGTACAGATATGCAAATATGGATCACGTCTACATTCCTACAGAGCTCCACGAGATTCTCATGGCTGACCAACGAATGAAGAAATCACGAACAGATCGAAAAAAATTGCTGGAAAGACAAAAAGTCGAAAAGGGTTTTTATGTACGTGACGATCAGAAAAAGCAATCAACAGCAGGAGCAATCTTGCCGAACGCAAACTTGTTCTCCAATGGAGTCAAGTTCAGATCCAGGGACAAAACCCTCCTCATGTTCGCCGCTTTCTTCTCGACTAAGGGTACGTGCGGCGGAGACAGCGACAACGAGGGCTGATCATGCGTCTGTTTCTGATGGCCAACAACGGCCGCTCTGTGCCTCCTCATGTGTCCTCCCAGGGCTTGCCCTATTGGAAACTCCAGGCCACACACGGAGCATTCGTGGGTCTTGGGCTTCGGCGGAGACGGTGGGTGATGACCGTCTCCGGCCGCCAGCAGCCTCGGCTTCTTGTGGCTGGCGCGGTGGCCGCCCAGCGCCTGGAACGACGAGAACTGCCTGTTGCATGTCTTGCATGTGAATACGCGACTCAAATCTTCTCCTCCGCCGCCGACGACGCCGACGCCGGATAATAACATCAAGTAGTTGGCCATGGTGGTTATGTCCTCAGCCTCTCCTTCTCTGCTTCTCTTCATCATAACTCATAAACAGTACAATAGTAATATGTGACGTAATGGAAAGAAATTAAAGGAATTTGAGGGGTTTGTAGTTATCGTATTGGGTGATTAATGAGAATGGGACTCAAGAGGGATGCATTGCCTATATATATATAATTATAATATTTTTATGTAAGAGGGAAGAATTGTAGGTTGGTTTAAGTAGTTAGATAGTTTGACTTGACAACTTTATTGACCTTTCACAAGCAGGAAATCAATGAAATTGGGCAACCTTTCTTGTTGGAAAAGGGAAGTCAAATAAAGGAAACGTACAGCTTTGCGCGTGCTTTTCTTTTTGTTACTTGTATTATTTATAATAATAGATGGAAGGTTTCCCATATTTTTCCATTCAATTATTTCCTAATAAACTATAATAATGTATGACTTACCGACGAGTTATGTGTGTAATGTAATTCATATATCTCAAGTTTATTTATGTACTTTGATATTTCTTTTACATATTTACTTGAGTTTAGTGTGTGAGTGTGTGTGTGTGTGTATTATTTTGTAATCTATTTGTGATGTTTGTGCATGATAAGTATACGTTGACAAAAAGGCAAAATGGATTTAATAAATAAATATAAATGCAGGTGAAATGCATTTATAATTAAAATATAAAGTAAACATTGAATTTGGATAAGTGGTGAAATTAAGATTTATGACAATTTTATTTAGTAGCGATTAAAATAAGGCTATGTTTCTCAAAATGAGAAATATATCTTGTAATGTGAATGCGTATGAAGGAATAACATATTACTTTACACAACAATAATATACCTAATTTTTTAATTTTTTGCACGAAACATTAGATCAAACAAACTTGAATGCGTCGTGTTATGAGAACGTTAACGTATATTAATTTGAAATGAAACTATTAATCGGTCAATATTTTCTAGAACACAAAAAAAAAAAAAAAAAAAAAAAAGGTTTTGAAAAGTGACATTCCCTCACCATATGATTCAAATTTCCAAGTTGTGATGTGAACTGATTTTAACTTCCTAAAGAACATATCATATACAAAAACAGGTGAAGTTGACCGAATAAAAACTAGAAATCAGAACCAAGCAAAGCATTAATATATTAACAACGAAATATTAAGTGATAATATCAAATTTTTACTGATGATATATTAAGTCACAAGAATTCAATTTTTTTTGTAATATTAAATTTTTAACAAATAATATAATACAAGAATAATATCTGACTTAAAGAGACATGAACAATAAAAATCATTTATTTGCAACACAAACAATATAGCGTATAATTATAGTAATTTCTACTAGTAATTACTATACCCACAAAGGTGCCCCTACATTTTTATTTTCAAAAATTTATAAAATATTTTTCATATGATTAATTTGTGATAGTGGAATATTATTATATATAGTAAGAACCATCAATTCAAATCTTGCAGCTGTGGCATTTGTTATAAAACAATTAACCAATAAGCAAGGCTCTTAATACTAGCAAACCAATTAATTAATGAACGACATTAATGAGGAATTACCTTAAACCACGGGGCCTAGACCCCACTAGACTATTATCCGTATATACATGTCAAATTGTAAAATCCCAACCAATCGACTGCCACAGCTTTTGGTCTGAGAAGATGAAACTAAATAAATGTAAGATTACGACAATGAGGAGAGTGATGTAATAAAATGAAGTGTGAAAGCCACAATGAGTGAATCGTCATTAAGCACGTAAGCGTCCATATTAACTAATAAATAACAAGAGTCGTGAGTGGTGAGCCAATACCCGTAATATTCTGTCTTTCTAGAAATTGTCATTGCTATGACTTAGCAGCCAGCTTTTAATCTTCATTACATTCATCTGTCTCAGTAAGACAATTTGTCAATTCATGAATTTATGACTTGGTGGACTAGCAAGAGTTATATCGTACGTTAACACGTTTATATATATATATATATATCTGGAATCGTTGATTAGTTTTATCGTTCACACAATTACGAACCCCTTTTGACCCACTTTGCTATTCTGGTATGTAATTGGTTGTTTGGGAATATTTATGTGGTAATACTTATATATTTATTTATAATTGAGTGTTGGTTTTGAGTTGGAGTTCCAATTACTTGCGCTGGCAGTGATATTATGTCACTCGTTACGTGTGATTTTAATATAATTTTTGTATTACAGCACTCAACTTCTAATACTAATTAAAAGTCAATTATATGTAATAACTAACTAATTTATTCAATTGACCAACATTTTAATATTAATTAATGAGTATAGAAACACACACATACTTATAAATTGCTTAGACCTCAAATTTATTTATTTTTAATTATTTTTCTGAAAAATCTCAATAAAAAGGTTTCATTCTCTGAAATTGGACTCTTTTCATCCCAGGAAATGTCTTCTCATAGATAACGTGATTATTTGGCGTCTTTTACAATCCACCCACCAAATAAATAAATAAATGGCAAGTATCATTTTCCCGCAACTAATTTCAACAACAATAATAATTAAAATTTGAAAAATTTGATTCTGCAAAATTTTCGTTGTAATGACTAAATGCCAGGTGTGTCTGGACAACAACCATGGGTTAAATTTAAGTATATTCAAAATGGTTTTCATATTGTCGAACACTGTTAATTCGTTAAATGGTATGAACAAAAGGAATGTGACTCAGCACACAATTAAGATTATGATCTGTGCCTCATATGCAGTAAACTAAGAATTTTGTGCTAACATTTACACATTCCAGTCAACAGTCAACAAAGATCCTGGGACATGCCTATGAACTCATTATTGCTTGTTGCTTACTGAAGTATTGTTATTAGTTGGCAAAAATAATAATATGTACGCAAGCATTGAATAATACATCTTAATAGACAGTTATAAATTACTGGTATTCGGCTCGTGCACTGAATTAGTCAACCATAACATTGGAATTCAATTGTACGGTAGTTGTACGTAATTAAATATAATGTTTGGTCAAATGCAGCCCAACTAATTCGTCTAACAACCAAGTAATGATGGTAGAACACTCAATTTATGAAGCGTTCAATCTTATTAATTGTAATAAATTATATAATTATTATATTTTTAAAATAAAAGTAAAATTATTCAAAACGAAAGTTAAATGAGAGTATTTAAAAAAAAAGATTGAAAAAAGTGAGTTGGACGATATAGAATATATGAAAAGAAAAGGAATAATAATCTTTAAAATAGAATGCAGAAAAGGAAATATATATATATATATATATATATTATAAAGTGAGGACATTATAGCAATTTAGCATTATGCTTCCACATTTAGAATCTTAACCCTAATACTGGTAAAAGTAGCGTACTCTGTGTGTCACGGGGCTCATTTTGATGATAAAGACAAAAGGTACCGCAGACAATTACGTCTAGATGAACTCGCATGCAATTTTGATTGTACATCACCCTCATGTTTCTCTGAAAACCTTAGAGGCGCAGTCTTGATAGAGAAATAAAGAAGGCAACAACTATGTACACAAATTATATAAGAAAACTTGCTTGCATTAATTTAATAGTTCAATTATAAAGAAGTGACGACTAGAGCAAGAGGAACTCTAACAATTACTAATACACAACAATCATGTGTAGTTTCATTAGACACCTTACCCCTTATATTAAGCTTAACAAAAAAAGCCAAGTAACAGTAGTAGTTATTAAAAATTCGATGAAGCGTATCTAAAAATAATTACAAATATTTACAAGTATGTACAAAGCTAGATACCTAGCAGCAATGAGTAATGTCTCGTTTAACACATGGCTGTAGCAGGACAACATTGTATCAAGAGGGCTTACTGGGTAGGTAGCTCTCCATATTTTCTCCCACTAGAGGTAGCAACACCTTTGGTGCCCTTGAAGTCAAAAATGCTTTCACTAAGGGTTTAAGCACCTTGAGGTTCATCACCTGCTTCTAAGTGTTCTCATCCACCGAGCAACCTTTTTATTTCACCAAGTACTTATTAATCTTTTGCTTGGTAGTCCTTACGATTAAGTGATCCAAGATTGCTTTGACTACTCTCTTCGACACCTTCGCAAATGGATGTTGTGGTTAGGTCTCTCTGAAACATTTAGTGTCTTCTGGGTGGCTATGTACGGTTGCAATTGGCTTACATAGCAAACATTGTGTGTCTTCCACCACAGTGACAACTCAATTTTGTAGGCCATCTTCTCGATCCTCGTTGCCACTCGAAATAGCCTAATGTATTTTTATAAGAATCGAGGGTCTCTCTTGAGAACACACTTCATGAGGAGTGGGTCCAGTGCCTTCACCAACACAAGATCCTCCACGTTGAATTCCACAAAGCACCATCCCTAGTTGGTCTTTTTTTTCATTCTTTTTTAAGTCTTTTCTAGGTCGCTCCTTGCAATTTCTAAGTTATACTTCCACTTTTCAATGAAACTCCATGCAAGAGGAGATCTCAGACTCTGCAAGAAATCCTGAGTGAGTGAGAGTAGCCGTTGCTGCTCAGTGATGATCTCAAACGGGCTCTAGTTGGTAGAAGAACTCCTTTGAGCATTGAAGCACAATTGAGCAGCATCCATTAGCTTCACCAGTTCTTTTGATTGCCACTCACAAAGTGTCCATGGTACTCTTCCAACATGGAATTAAAACACTCTGTTTGGCCATTAAATAGAGGGTGGTAACTTGAGCTCATTCTCAATTTGGACCTGAGGAGTCTGAGGAGCTCGATCAAAAATATTCCTATGAATCTGGGTCTCCGTCACAGACAATGTCTTTCGGTAGTTTCCAATATTCAACAAGGTGCGTAAAGAACAAATGTGTAGTTGCCTCTACCATCATGTGCTATGAGGTTGCAATTAATGTGGCATATTTAGAGAATTTGTTCACCACGACGATGATGCAGCCTAAATATCCCACTTTAGGCAATCCAGTGATATAATCCATTAAGATGCTCTCTTAGGGTCGAATTGGGATAGGAAGGGGCTCTAGTAAACCCTTCGACTTTAAGTGATCTGCCTTGTCCTACTGGCAAGTTAGGTAGGATTGGACATATGCCTTAACTTCATCTTGCACTTTAGAGTAAGTAATATACCCTCTGCATGAGAACCAATGTTCGCTTGCCTCTAGAGTGACCTGCCCTAAGGGTATCATGGTGCTTTACTATCAATGATTTTCTCAAGTCCCCACCCTTGGGAACATTCAAACGTGTGCCCTTGGCTCATAGCAATTCCTTCTCAACCTAGAATTGCCTAAATTTTCCTTGTTTCACTAGTTTGATTAATTACTCTCCACCTGGATCTTGCATTAGCAACTTCCATATTTGATCTTTAACAAAGGTGGCCACCTTGCTCGAGGAGAGCGCAGTAACTATCATTAACTCTGCCAAATCTGCCATCTGCTAAGGGCATCTGTTTCTTTGTTGGTTGAGCCCGCTTAGAACTCCAACATAAAGTTAAACTCTGTCAATAGCTTTTACCATTGAGCTTGCTTTTGTGTAAGCTTCAATTAGGTCATAAAATGACTCACTGTACTATTATCTGTCTCAACCATGAATGGCACCCCCAGCAAATAATGTTGCTATAGCCTAAGGCAGTGGACTACGGCTGGTAGCTTTTTCTCATGTGCTAAGTAATTCCTCTCTACCTCCTTCAATTTCCTACTTTCAAAGGCAACGAGATGTCCATTTTGGGTCAACACTCCTCAAATTACAAAATTTAAGGTATCAGTCTCCACCTCATATGGCTTTTGTAAGTCTGGGAGAGGTAATACGAGGCTCATGGTCATGGCCATCTTTAATCTTTCAAAGACGACCTGGCAATCCGTTGAGCACTTCCATTCCTTTGCTGTCTTCGTAAGATTTGTCAGTAGTCTAACTATCTCAGAGTATCCTTTCACATATCTCCAATAATAATTGATCAACCTAAGGAATGACCATATCTTATGAAAATTCTTAAGAGGCTGCTATTCTTCGATTGCCTGCACCTTCTTTAGGTTCGTCTAAATTCTTTCATTCTTAATAATGACCCAAAAGTGGATGGTCTTCTACATAAATGAGCATTTCGAAGACTTTGCATATGACTTATGCTCTTAGAGATAAGTGAGAACCTTCTTTAAGTGCTTCAAATATTCTTCTAAGGTCCCACTAAACACCATGAAGTCATCTAAGTACACTACCACAAATTTATTGAGAAACCCATGGAATACTTGATTCATCAAGGAGCAGAAGGTCGCTGGTGCATTCGTTAAACTAAATGACATAATTAAGAACTCATAAGCACTGTATCTAATCACCACAGTAATCTTTGCCTGATCACCCTCTTTGATTCAAATCTGCTAGTATCATGACCTCAAATCCATTTTAGAGAAGTATTTCACTTGAGTTAACTTGTTAAAACAATCAGCAATTTGTGATATCAGATATTTGCACAGTGATCTTGTTCTAAGCCCAACAGTTATGACACTTCCTTAAAGATCTATCAGAATTCTCTTGGAACAAGGTAGACGCTCTATATGGTGACAGCGTGAGTTGAATGATACCGCTATCTAACATTTCCCTTAGTTGCTTCCTAAACTCTACAAGCTCAAGTGGCGTCATGCGATAGGGTGCAGGGGCAAGTGGCTTGGTGCCTAGCAAAAGTTTAATCTCATAATCCACAGATCTTTTGGGTAGCAATTTATGAGGAAGTTTATTAGGCATAACATCCTCAAATTCCCCAAGAAGATTTTTCACTACGTTAGGAATTAGCCTCGACTCCTCCATCTCCTCAAATTAAAGGATGCATAAGTAGGATGAATCATTGTACTTGCAATCTTCTCAAATTAGATAACTGATAAGCTCCTCCCATCAAGTCGACTAGAAACCGTGGGAACAATGCAGGGTTTGTTTCCCACCATTATCAACGCTTCCCTACATGGCAAGACTATCACTATTGCCTCTTTCAAGAATTCAAGCCCCAAGATGAACTTGAAGTCGTCTATCTACTAATGTTGGAGCGGTCTACCCAACTACAAGCTTTGCTTTCTATTTGGCTATGACTTCGCACAAAATGGTCCCACATTGGTAGAGATGACACCAAAATTATTTCCTTTTTCATTTGATTCACCATTATCAGATTTGGGCACTGGTTTTATAGTTTCTTTTGATGGGCTTGCATCATCAAGGCTCGATAAGGCATTCACAAATTTCCTCTTTGGACAATCCCGAAGCACGTGTGGCCTATCACACAAAAAACAATCTATTTTTCTCGGTGCTATTCCCTACCTACTTTCAATTAACCTATTCCTTAAGTTGTTTAACTGATGTATGAGATTGTCGGTCTCCCTTACTTTTGTTTGAATTATTTTTAATGGCCTCCCACCGTTTCCTTTTTGTTGGGGTGCACCTACTCCCTAATGTTCCCTTTGGAGTTCGTCCTAAAAGTTCATGAGTCATTTGGCAGCACTCATAGCTGCTGGCGCTGGAACTCTACTTGCACCATGGGTTTCAAACCTTTCACGAAGGTAAAGAGCTTATCTTTCTTAGACATGTCCTAAATGTCTAACATGAGCGCTGAGAACGTCTTCACATAATGTCGGACACTCCAAGTCTGCCTCAATTCTCATAATGCTCTTTGGACATTGTACTCCACATTCTTCGAGAAGAATTGATCTGGCATCCTGCAATTCCTCCCATGTATCCAAGCGTACCCGATTGGCTTAGATGTCTGCATACTTGGTGCACCACCATAGTTTGACATCTTCAGTTAAGTACATGGTGCTGGTGATGAACTTCCTAGTCTCATTAACAATGTTTGCTGCCAAGAAATACTGTTCCATGTCAAGAAAAAATTCTATATCTCTTTGGTGTTTTGGGCACCTTCGTATGATTATAGCTCAAGAACTTAAATTCTAGGCCTAGGGTCCTGCACAAATATTGGGGCATTGTTGACGGCTCACTGGAGTAGTCCAATCTGAATAGCCATTTGTTCAATTTCTTTTTTGAGGTATCGCATGCCCTCACCTTGGCTATTTGCTAGCACTCAGTACAACTCCTAACACTCGGCAAGCTGTGCTTGGAGGTCCTCATTTTTGCTTTCCAAATGCTTGACCCTATTAGTCAAAATCGTTGTAATATGCTTAAGCTTGACATTTGTTCTTCCAATGCATTCAATCGTTGTTTATTTGTCTAGTTTCACCTTGGCGGGTCTTCAGTCTCATTCCCACCAGGCAAATTCACCGATGTCTTAGCATCTATGGCCCCATGCCTCGGTCTGGGTCAGTAGCATCTATGGTCCCACGCCTCAGTTTGGGTCAATAGCATCCATGGTCCCACGCCTCGGTCTGGGTCAGAATCAATACTCTGATACCAACTGTCATAGGGCTTCTTTTGAAGGTAGGGACAAAGGGACACCGTATAGCTAGTAGTTGCTCTACAACCGACTATGTTCACCTCAACTCATACGTAATTTTGACTGTATCTCATGCTCACAAATCTTTGAATGCTTTAAAGGCGTAGTCACAACAAAAAGTAAAGAAGGCAGCAATTATGTTCACGAATTGTATAAAAAAAGCTTGCTGGTATTAGTTCAATAGCTCAATTACAAAGATGTGACTGCTAAAGTAGGGAAAACTCTAACAATCACAAACACACAGCAATCACATGTATCTCTACTAGATACATTACCCTTATAATATGTTTGACAAAAAAAAAAGAAAAGAAGCCTAGTGACAACAGTAAATATTAAAAATTTTAGGAAACGCATTTAAAAATAATTACAAATATTTACAAGTATATATAAAATTCTAGACCTAGTAGTAACAGGTGATGTCTTGTTCAGCACGAGGCTGCAACAAAATCAACATTGTGTCAGGAGGGCTTGTTGAGTAAGCAGTTCTACACACTATGGATGTGCAAATTTGTTTATAAATTATAAAATTATTATATTTTAAATAATGTAAATAAATTATTTAAAAATTAAAAGTATAAAAAATTTTACAATAAAAAATAGAGAAACATAGAACGGATTTTAAACTAGAAGAAATTTGAGAAAAAACATAAATTAAAATGGTTAGTTAAAAGAGAAAAGAGTAAGAAATAATACAAGAAATAAAATAATTTAAAATGAGAAAAATTATATAATTTTACATCATATAACTACAAAGGCTTATTGACTTAATATATAGTATAGCTATATACTAGCTGCGATGTTTTACTTATAAAGTTATAATATTACTCATAATTATGTGCATGCATAAAATTGCATTTTATTATATGAGCATTGGGAAATACATTTCATGTTTACTTTATTCAATTTTATTGCATGTGTATTTTTTATTTTATGGTTTTAAAAAATCACAAGTTTTTAAATAGGTGTAATAATAATAAAATATAGATTATTATATCTTAGTAACAAAAATAACTTATTAAAACTTAATGTGCAATAAATTAAATAAAATCAGAGGAGAAAGTTTAAAGAAAAACAATAAATCTTAGACAGCACACAGAGGATGATTAGAAAATATAAAGAATGGAGAACAGGGAAAAATAAAATTAAATAAAAAATCCAAGAAATAGAAGTATTTTGCATGTGTAATTGGGAAGACACGCACGGAGGTATATGCTTGTAGACACATAAAATAAATAAATAAATAAATAAATATCACATAAAATTAAATAAAGAAATTAAAATATGAATTAAATAATTTTATTTTGGAATTTTAAAACAAATACACTTTTCTTAATAAATAATTAATCAATCAAAATTGTCCAAATCAAATGGCGACAAATGGCACAATCCGGTAAGAAGGCAATAAATGATCAAGAAGGCCAATCAGAAAGCGACAAGTGGCGCAGTCCAACAAGAGGCCAACAACCCCAGCCAATCAGAACGCTCCACGTCAGCGGGTTTGGTGGCTACATTATCTCTCCTACAACTATAAATAGGGGTCAAAACCCTACAACAAAGGACAAAAAAAAACAACAAGCCAAAGAGAAGAAGAGAAGACACAAAATCCTCTCAAGGCGTTCAAGAACGTTCAAGGCGTTCTTCGTCAAGTTTAAAGAATTCATCTTCAAATTCAAGGCGTTTTTCGTCAACGGTCTTCAAATTCAACGTTCGATTCGAAGTCAGAGTGCCAAGTTCGAAGATCAACGTTAATTGGAGAAATCAACAAATTCCAAAGAAGATCAAGCACAAGCCATTCTCTTGAAGATACTCCAAATTAAAGCCACAGCTTCGATCCTAAACCAAAATTCAAGGCGTTCTTCGTCAACGATCTTCAAATTCAACGTTCGATTCGACATCAGGGCGCCAAGCTCGAAGATCAGCGTTAATTGAAGAAATTTACAAGTTTCAAGGAAGATCAAGCACAAGCCCTTTCCTTGAAGACACTTCAAGTTGAAATCACATCTTTGGAGAAGAATCAGAGGACTAAATTAGAGAACAGAGCCCGCATCAAATTCATTTGATTCAAGTTGTAATCGATTTGTACAAATTTCTTGTTAGTGGAAATCAAAGAGCAAGATTTTGTCCTACAAATTTTTGGCACGCCCAGTGGGATCTCTCTACCTCTCATCTCTTCCTTCCTCAGAGTTTCAAGTAGACTACAAGCTTCGAACAAATCATCATGGCCAGCAACAAGGGAAAAGCTGTCAAAGCCGCTACCTCAGCCGCCAGTGAAACCGCCACAAAGAACGTCGGGGTCATCACTAGGAGTTTGGCAAGGAAAGCAACACGCTCAGAACCAGCCCCCCTCCATGAAGATGTTAACAACCCACTCCTCACGAGCAAAAACAATGAGGACGACTCAGCACCTTCGAGCCCTCGCTCTGACGCTTCATCTGCTTCCAATGACGCCCCAGTCATGACGACTAATGCCTCGAGCTTGGAAGATCAGATCGCCGCATTGACTAAAGTCATTGAAGGGCTAGCCAAACATGTTCAAGAGCAAGATGCTCGGATCTCAAGGGTGATGGACAAAGTGGACAAAGCCGAAACCAGTCAAATAGCAGAAAAGGCACTCGAAGTCCCTGACGGAGTTGAAGTATCTACCAAGCAACCAGCCAATGACCATCAGGAGTCTGTAGCCAAAGAGCTTCAACTATCCTCGGACGGTTCGATTCCTATTGATCAACTTAAAGACTTCATTGAAGATACCATCAAGAACAAGCTCGAAGGAGGCACGAAGTCGACTCTGGCATACGCCAAGCCCTACTCAGCAAGGATTGACAGCCTGAAAATGCCAACGGGCTATCAGCCTCCTAAATTCCAACAATTCGATGGCAAAGGGAACTCGAAACAGCATGTGGCACACTTCATAGAAACATGCAATGACGCTGGAACATATGGAGATCTTCTGGTCAAACAGTTCGTCCGCTCGTTAAAGGGAAACGCGTTCGACTGGTACACTGACCTCGAACCCAGATCCATCGATAACTGGGAAGAAATGGAGTATGAGTTCCTCAACCGCTTCTACAGTACAAGGCGGACTGTCAGCATGATTGAGCTCACCAACGCCCGTCAGTGGAAAGAGGAGCCGGTCATTGACTACATCAATCGGTGGAGGAATCTAAGTCTAAACTGCAAAGATAGACTTTCTGAGACTTCGGGCATCGAAATGTGTATACAAGGAATGCACTGGGGGCTGCGGTATATCCTTCAAGGGATTCGGCCTAAAACTTTTGAAGAACTGGCCACACGAGCTCACGACATGGAACTAAGTATTGCTGCAAGTGGTATCGACGCGCCACCTGTTTCAGAGTTCCGCAAGGCGAGAGACGAACAAGAAATAAAAATAGGGGGCAAGCCTCCCTTCAAAGCTCCAGCAAGGGAGTCCATGGCAATACACGCCAAGCCCGTTCCAGTCAAAGGAAAGGAGAAGGCTGATGAAAAAAAAGAAGCCCCACAAAAGCCAAGAAGGCCAACGCTAAAAGAGATGCAGGCCAAATCCTATCCCTTCCTTGATTCAGACGTCCCCGGAATCTTCGACGACTTGTTAAAGGCCAACCTCATTGAGCTCCCCGAAATGAAAAGGCCGGCGGAAGCTGGGAAGATTGACGATCCCAAATACTGCAAATACCACCGCTTGGTTGGGCACCCTATTCATGACTGCTTCATATTTAAAGAAAAAATCATGGAGCTTGCCCACCAGGGAAAAATCACATTGGAAGATGATAGTGCGAACGTTAACGCTACCACCTCCAATGACCAAATGAAGCAAGCCCATGGAAACGACCACTCCTTGGACAAAGCCAGTTGCTCCCACAAGAGAGGCCAACCTTCTGAAAATTGCATGACTGCAGTGATCTTCACAGACGAAGATCTGATGTTGGGATCCCAACCCCATAACAGACCGTTGTTCGTAACTGGTTACGTTCATGAGCAAAGGATCAACAGGATGCTGATCGATGGTGGCTCAGCGGTTAACATCTTGCCACTACGAACACTGAGAGAGTTGGGAATCCCGACCTATGAGCTTTCAAATAGTCACTTAATGATCCAAGGGTTCAATCAAGGGGGGCAAAGGGCCCTAGGCACTCTAAGGTTGAGCTTGCTCATAGATGACATGGAGTCGACCACTTTGTTCCACGTCATCGACGCTAGGACATCATACAACCTACTCCTCGGACGGCCATAGCTCCACGAAAACGGGGTAGTCCCTTCCACTTGGCACCAATGCTTCAAATATTGCTGCAATGGTGTCATCAAAAGCGTCCTGGGTGATTGCAAGCCATTCACCGAAGCTGAATCCCATTTTGCTGACGCAAAATATTACTTGAATAAAACTAAAGCTCCAGAGGTTAGCAGCTCCCAGCAAAACGACAAGACGAGAGGTGCTCCACCAGAGAAAGACGAAGCCGACGAAGTGTATCCCAAGAATCGTCCAAATAAGACGCCAGAAATTCATGATGCTTTAAGGGGCTTGACACTGCCTGTAACTCAAATTGACGGCAACACACTTGCTCAACCACCCGAAGACATCATAAAGGAACGCCCTGAGGCTCGAGAGCTGAGGACTGCAAAAGGCTTCAGCCCCAATGCATACAAACTCCTCGTCAAAGTGGGATACAATCCACAAGAAGAGTCGCCATTGGGAAAACTCCCACAAAAGCCTGGGAATCAAAACCCACAAGCCGGACTCGGGTACGAATAGCCAAAGGGCCCTGTACGCATTGCCATAAGGAGAGCTCCCACTAACAACATAAGAAGAGCTTCCACTAACAACACCACAGAGTGCTCTTCAGAAGTTGAAAAGGAGCCAGTGCGAGTGTCGGTCTTCAAAAGACTTGGCTCATCCTAGAAGCGAAAATGCTGGAAAATAAAGAATTGAGCTGCTGAGGCACCAAAGCTCGAGGAAAAGCTCCACAGCTGAATCCCCTCTGACATGAAAAGAAAGACGGACTTGGTCATGTCATGTGGCAAAGTCCTCAAAGCCAAATTCCAAATGGTTGTCTTAACCAAAACTCAAACTGAAGAGGACGGTGATAGAGACAGTGTGGGTTCATCCAACCACACTCCTGGCCCGCAAGAGTATAAACTGTGAATGGCCTTTACTTCTTGCAAATTTAAGAAGTTTCGAACTACGTTATGACTTGATCCCATTTTGGGTACGTAGGCAGCTTAGACATCCTCTAAGTTCAGTCACAAAAAAAATTTATAAAAGGGTCATGCTCTAGTGGCCACCACTGGGGGCATTTGCAAAAAGAAGTAGCAGCAAACGGTGGAGCAAAAGATCATATTTTATTGATAAGATCAGATGTTAACCAGAGAAATACATCGAGGTCCAGAGAATTGAAAAGAAATGATCCTGATAAAAGCTAGGTAAAAGGGTTCAAACCCTCTAGCTCATCTTTAGCCGTCACTAGCTCCTCCTCAGCAACACGCAAGGCCTCAGTAGCCCCCTCATTTAAAGGCTTCATGGATTGTAGGGTAACTACCTCCCTATGAATCTCTCCAACTTCAACCGCTGTCTCTCGTAAGAACTCCCTCTGCTGCATAAGGGACGAGGATAGCTCCTGCTTCCGCTTTGTCAAAAGCTCGAGCTATTCCTCCACACTTTTCAGCTCAGCCTTGAAGCATTCAAGCTCTTTACCCCCTAAGCTCCCTAGTCTAGAGCCTTCCGAAGCTGGCTACCAGCATCTTCAACTGGTGGGCTAAAAATCAAAGGCCCAAAATTGAAGCCTAGTCGGTACGCGTGGGCTAAAATCAAGCCTGGTACTCAAAGGCCCAAAAGTTCAAGCCTAGTTGGTACGCGTGGGCTAAAATCAAGCAAGGTACTCAAAAGGCCCAAAAGTTCAAGTCTTTGGTAGCGTGGCTAAAGCAAGCCTAGTACTCAAAGGCCCAAAAGTTCAAGCCTAGTTGGTACGCGTGGGCTAAATCAAGCCTGGTACTAAAGGCCCAAAAGTGCAAGCCTAGTTGGTACGCGCGGGAAAATCAAAGCTGGTACTCAAAGGCCCAAAGTTCAAAGCTAGTCGGTACACGTGGGCTAAAAGATCAAGTCTGGTATTCAAAGGCCCAAAATTAAAGCCTAGTCGGTACACGTGGACTAAGATCAAGCCTGGTACTCAAAGGCCTAAAAAGTTCAAGCCTAACCGGTACGCGTGGGCCAAGATCAAGCCTGGTACTCAAAGGCCCAAAAGTTCAAGCCTAGTCGGTACGCGTGGGCTAAGATCAAGCCTGGTACTCAAAGGCCAAAAATTGAAGCCTAGTCGGTACGCGTGGGCTAAAATCAAGCCTGGTACTCAAAGGCCCAAAAGTTCAAGCCTAGTCGGTAACGTGGGCCTAAAAGATCAAGTCTGGTACTCAAAGGACCAAAATTGAAGCCTAGTCGGTACACGTGGGCTAAGATCAAGCTGGTACTCAAAGGCCTAAAAGTTCAAGGTTGATCAAGCCTGATACTTAAAAAAGTTCAAGCTTAGCCGGTACACGTGGGCTAAGATCAAGCATGGTACTCGAAAGGCCCAAAATTGAAGCTAGTCGGTACGTACTCAAAGGGCCAAATTGAAGCCTAGCTGTACGTGGGCTAAGATCAAGCCTGGGACTCAAAGGCCAAAAGTAGCCAAACACGTGCCAAGATCAAGCAAGGCCCAAAAGTTCAAGCAAACGCGGTGAGCGCAAGCTCAAGCCTGGTAATCAAAGGCCCAAAATTGAGCCTAGTCGGTACGCGTGGGGGCTAAGATCAAGCCTGGTACTCAAAGGCCCAAAAATTGAAGCCCAAGCAGTACGCGTGGGCTCAAGTCAAGCCTGGTACTCAAAGGCCCAAAGATTGAAGCCTAGTCGGTACACGTGGGCTGAAATCAAGCCTGGTACGCAAAGACCCAAAATTGAAGCCTAGTCGGTACACGTGAGCTAAGATCAAGCCTGGTCCTCAAAGGCTCAAAATTTCAGTCTAGATGATACACGTGGACTTAGATCAAAGCCTGGTTCTCAAGGCCTTAAAAAAAAAAAAAGAGGGATCACGCCCAGCAGGACCTTAGCCTCAGGATCAAACTCGCACCCAAACAAAGCCTATCCTCGGATTCGTGAGTCAACTAAAGATGCTGCCTGCTTCTCCACGCGTGAGAATCTGCACCAAACACTTCCCCATGCATGAAACTCTGCACCAAACGCCGTCTGCTGCGCTAGAGTCTCCTCCGCCAAGCGTCGTCGTGTCCACTGCGCTAGCTTCTTCCCCGCCAAGCGTCGCCGTGCCCACCCGCCAGCACCCTCCTCGAGCGTCACCACATCTTCCACACTACAGGGTCAGCTGCGCCTCAGTTGCCAGGGCCTCCCCCACCTGGAAACACTGCTGCGCCTGCCCGCCAGTGCCTGCGCCACCGCGAACCTGCCCCCCCCCAACGCCGCCGCATCTGCAACATTTCCTCAACCGAGCAACGCCACCACGCCGCCCTTCACGATGCCAAAAGCTCGGCTCCCCCCGATGACAAAAGAGAACGCATACGCCGTGAGCTACCCGCAGGCGCCGTCGTGACGCAGACACACCGTCATCCGCCCCACGCCGTCAAGAAAGCAGTAGGCTACGCCGCTGGCGCAACTGAGTGGGATGTGACCAGCGACCTCCTCGGCACAGCCGCGACGGGCCCAGCGCCTCTCGTCAAAACCCCTCACACCAACCCGTGCCGACGCATCAGGTGTCGCCGCTACCAAGTGCCTCATCACTGAAACCAAACGACATCACCGTGCCGCCCGCTTCGGCGTTGGAATTCTGGCTCGGCTAGGTGTCTCTCAAAAAGAAAAAAGAAAAAAAAACAAACATATAGGGAGAGAGGAACAGAGACCAACCGCTCCAGCAAACTTTCAGACGAGCAACTGGACGGAATCGGCCTATATGAAGAAGATTTAAAGAGACATTGGAAATTGGCAGAAGAGTCGGAAATGGTGCGCACGATTTTCAGCACAAAATATTAATTAATCTTATTAAGTGACAAGAAAATAAATACAAATGATAGAAATAAAAATACATATATACATATACATATATGTCAAAAAAAAACGGAAAAGAAAACAACCAAAAAATATATATTAAAAAAAAACCTTAAAAAAAAGATATATATAATAATAATAGAAAAAATATGTATATATATAAATAAATAAATAAATAAAATCGAGACTCATTCATTTAAAAAGTAAATTTTTTCATGAACAAGTCTCGAGGGGGCATTTTGTAGACACATAAAATAAATAAATAAATAAATAAATATCACATAAAATTAAATAAAGAAATTAAAATATGAATTAAATAATTTTATTTTGAAATTTTAAAACAAATACACTTTTCTTAATAAATAATTAATCAATCAAAATTGTCCAAATCAAATGGCGACAAATGGCACAATCCGGTAAGAAGGCAATAAATGATCAAGAAGGCCAATCAGAAAGCGACAAGTGGCGCAGTCCAACAAGAGGCCAACAACCCCAGCCAATCAGAACGCTCCACGTCAGCGGGTTTGGTGGCTACATTATCTCTCCTACAACTATAAATAGGGGTCAAAACCCTACAACAAAGGACAAAAAAAAACAACAAGCCAAAGAGAAGAAGAGAAGACACAAAATCCTCTCAAGGCGTTCAAGAACGTTCAAGGCGTTCTTCGTCAAGTTTAAAGAATTCATCTTCAAATTCAAGGCGTTTTTCGTCAACGGTCTTCAAATTCAACGTTCGATTCGAAGTCAGAGTGCCAAGTTCGAAGATCAACGTTAATTGGAGAAATCAACAAATTCCAAAGAAGATCAAGCACAAGCCATTCTCTTGAAGATACTCCAAATTAAAACCACAGCTTCGATCCTAAACCAAAATTCAAGGCGTTCTTCGTCAACGATCTTCAAATTCAACGTTCGATTCGACATCAGGGCGCCAAGCTCGAAGATCAGCGTTAATTGAAGAAATTTACAAGTTTCAAGGAAGATCAAGCACAAGCCCTTTCCTTGAAGACACTTCAAGTTGAAATCACATCTTTGGAGGAAGAATCAGAGGACTAAATTAGAGAACAGAGCCCGCATCAAATTCATTTGATTCAAGTTGTAATCGATTTGTATAAATTTCTTGTTAGTGGAAATCCAAGAGCAAGATTTTGTCCTACAATGCTGTCGTTTTGATATGGATGATGAAGGATTAAAGGACGCATAAATGGTTCGTTTTGACAGTTTTTACATGGGATGGGATAATTTATAAGGAATTGGGTAATTTTCAATATAAATTTACTAATTTAGGTTTTAAAATTTTGGAAAATAAATGAAAAGAAAAGGTCACTTTGGTAAGCACGCATTGTGCAGCCAAAAATTGGGTCTTAACAATAATATACGGTAATAGATTAGTAACTAGCAAAGGGCTCACTTGTTGGGTGTTACTAAAAAACTAATATAGGCATAACTATATGATAGGCAAAATATTAATAAATACAATAACAAAATAAATGTATATTGAATATTGGTAAATTTAAAAATGAATGAAATTTACCCTAAAAAATATTCACAGTGGATACTGAAGTGCAATTTAACAATGCTACAAGTTATTTAAACCACACAAAACAATTTTAGTCATTGTTCTTGCAGCTCTTATAAATCACCATTTCCATTACACATGCAAAGAAACAACAATGGCATTAGACTGCTAAAATACATAAATAACAAAAGAGATGAATAGTCCAACCTCAACAAATGCTGAAACTCACGAAATGAAAAATTATCGCCACAATTGGTACACAAATTTGTTTGGTAAGTAGGACTGCTTCTCCTATGTCGTTTATCATGACAATCTGGACACTGATATTGCCGTATATAAAGGCCATGATTGTTTCCCATTTTAATTTTATTCATCATCACTTAAAAATCTTACAAATTAAATATTTTACCATACAAATTAATTTTATTCAAATTCAATTTAAAAATTTTCTCTCTCTTATCTTTATTAACTAACTAATTATTTTACAATTATTATAACTATTAACAATTAAATTGATGCCTATTTCTATAATTTTTTTACTCACTTTCATTTGTTTGTTATTTTATAAGATTATATATTATGATATCATTTAATCGTTATTACATATTAAATATATATATAAATAATATTTCTACCAATTCAAATATTATAAATGAAACATAATTTTCATCCTCATTTAGCTGTCATTTGATTCCCCTTTGCTTTTGAGATCCACACTGCCCTCTTCCTCGAAACTCTAGCTCTATACAAGTGTTTCTGAATCATTTCACTTATCTCTTTCTTGAAACATCTTTTGATGTTCATTTGATGCAATAGATCGCACACAAACAGGCCTTACAGAAAACAATCCATCGTAGTTTAGTTATCTCTCTCTCCCTCACACACACATATGTGCATATATAGTATTATTAGCTTGCCAAGAAATGGACGTAATCAAAATATAAATGCACACTTCAAAGAGCACTAATAAATCGTCCTTCAAATCATTACAATTCGCAGAAGTTCCATGTTTGAAGTGTATCATCAGGTAATGCCACGAAATAGACCACACAGTACATAAATTACAATGCAAGAACCCTCCTTGAAACAATAGGAGAAAAGAATATCAGCTTGGTGATTAAGGCACCTATATTGTGATGTTCCAAAATATGAATTCGATCATAACATGTCTAAAATCTACATGTTGCCCCAATACAATTTCTTTGTAGCTCTTTATGAACAGTATCCAATAAAATGGAACTTGTCACCTTCTCTCTTATTAGCGTTTTAGTACTATAGAAATTTGAAGATATTCGATGATCGTATGAGAGCATCTCACTAGTTAGTTTGCAAACATCGTTGTAACAATTCTATGACATATTATGACCTACTTTAATATTTACCAATAATGTGAATGCAGATAATTGTGAAAAATTTTCACAATTCATTGTATAATGGATGGTCAACTGCATGCTAAACATGTAAAAATTTGTCTACCAACCCCTCTATGTCCCCTAAATCCTAAGTCGCACCCCCAATAGAACGAATAGTGCAAAATTCAACATTACTGTGCTGCTTATCCTCTACCGAAAAAGGGCCTATCGTCTCAATTGTAGTGCTTCTATGATATCTAGATGCCTCATATACAAAATGGTACTCCCAACTCAACTATTGCAAGTTTGCAATATATTCTGAGGTTGACGGGGTAATTCCAATATTCACTTCATATCTTGTGGTCTCGCAATACTCAGCTTTGCTATGATTGATTTAGTTAAAATAATTTTGAACAAAACCCTTTCTAAATAGGTGCATCTTAACATCATCAAACTCCAAAAATTTAGTATTCTTACAACTGGAGTATGGATATCTAATTTTATTTTCGTCATGGACACATGTTGATCTATCACCCAATCTTCAAATTTGTTAATCCCATTTTTGAATTTTGCTATTAACTCCCTATGACTTGGCAAGTTTTTAATACACGTCCACAATCTAATGCTACGTAGCATCTTACCCGCAACCATTAAAAAGTTTAGTAAACCAGTCTGAGATCAATGGCCATTGCCTCTATTCCATACATCACAGAACATGTATTTACATACATTTTCAGCTAATGAAAATTTTCCACCAACATAGAAAGTAGTACCCTTTTTATCTTTCAAGTTTTACTTCCTATCATATGACAAATAACCATACAATACTTCAATGTCTAAGTTCGTATAAAAAATACCAACACATGGGAATCAAATTGCACCCATTTTACTCAAAAACAATTCCGTCCTCGATATACATTTCTAGAAAAAATCACCTAACATACCCACAACAAGATTGACACATATTGGAAAAATGTATAAATCAATAAAATACCCTATATTCTTGAAATTGACTTCTTCACCTACAACCCTCACCTCTGCCAGTGTTGGAGTTGGGTAAGAACTCAAATTTCAAAGTTTACAAATAGTTAGGGATTAGGAGGGGTGGGATTAGGGTTGACAATATCTAATACAGCTCCGGCCTAATACAAAATTAGTCAATTTGGGTTAAGCATTTGTGGATGCTAGTTGAAATCAGGTTGAATTAGCAACCCAGAAAGGAAAATGGTCAATTTTATGTTATTTGATGGGTTGATCCATGAATTTGTTTATATATTTAAAATTATATATTTTCATTAGCTCTTTTTTACTTTATAATCTTTTAAAGTTATTAACTATATAAATAGGAAACTAGTTGAATAAAGTTAATTGCCAAAATAACATGTGAAAACTCAAACCTAAATATTATTTTAAACTAAACCCAATGTCTAAATTCTTAAACTCAAATTTTCATTTTTGGACATCAAAATTTAGAGTGCCGTCCACACTTCACACTCTTTCCTAGAAAAGGTTGACAGCTCAATTTGGATTGTCTTATTAATTTTCCTTATTCTTTCTTTCTTTTTTAATTTGATTGATTATATATATTTTACTAAATTTTAATCCAATAAAATTTAAAATTACAAGAAAATAGAAAATTTTAAACTTTAAGTGCATCTACAATTACTTTTTAAAGTAATAGTATTAAAATAAGAAGAAAATTTGTAGTGTATAAAACCTATTTATAACTTCATTTTGATCAAAATATTCTTTTAGCTATATGTTGGTAGATTAAATTTAGATAACCCGTAAAACTAACGGGTTGGGCACAAAAATGAATGGGTCTAGTTCAAGTTGACAATTTCCATATAATAGTTGTGTTTCACCCCAACTCGTCAACCATCGCCATTTTCATCTCTAGTTAAGATGTTACATTTTTCGATTTGGGACGATTTTGACAGTTAGACCCAAAAACTGTCCTAAAATTTGAAATGACTAAACAATTTATGTTAGATCTGGTATAGCCAACAAAAACTATGCCAAAGTCTAGGATAATTGCATGAAGTTGTCCCAAATTTGGCACAGCTGGCAAAAACCTTTCCAAGTGTTGGGACAATTCAAGGAGCTTATCCCGAAATAAAAGACACCATTTGTAACCCATCTTCGAACTTGGGACAAATGAAAGTAACCATCCCAACTTCTAGAACAGGTTTCATTGGCCGTCCCAAATTCTAGGACATGTCATGAATGCCATCTCAAATTAGGATGGCTTTGTGATGGGATGGTAATAGTTCCAGAAATTCGGATTACTTTGGGACTATATTCCCTACGATTTTTTTTTTTTTAATTTTTAACTTTGACATTGGTAACAATTTTCCCTCTCAAACTTGTTATATATTTGAGACCAATTATAAAGTTTTAAATTTTCCATACCAATCCAATACATCTCTAGTTGTGGCACATGAATATTTGTTTATACACACGTATATACATTTATATACATATGTGCATTTTGCATTTACAAAAACTTATATATCAACACATACATATACATAAAAATTCTATAGTATATCCAGTCTTTATAGGTCAATGAAAGTTAATTAGGCGCAATAAAAAGGCTCATTAAATCCATTTTCCCAATCACGTATTTTCTAACAAAAATAATACCTTATAATTTGACACCCCTTCGATAATTTTGGAAGAGTTCTAATAACATTTGAAGACATGTTGACTTTAAATGATAATATAGGATAAGATTATATTATTTAAGTTAATCAAATGTCATTTTAATTGATTAAAATCTTTGATTAAATAAAAACTCGATATAAAATCATAAAATTATAGGATAAATAATCCTACATATAAGACATAATTAAATAAATAAGGTGTAGGGATAACTTATATATCATTCAAATGACTAATTTACCTGTATATTATTAATAGAACCATTTTCATATTAAGGTCATATTTTGGGTTAAATCTAACCAAATTAATTACAGAAGTAGATAGCTTATCCTGAATTCCAAAATATTAATAATAATACAGAAATACGTACGTTTAAACGCACAAGATACTAACAAGCACATGCTGCATTCGCAGAAGTAAAGATTACACATAAAAGCATATATGTAGGAAATTCCTATATAATTATCAAAATCATCAAAAAAGAAATTAAAATTCTTTGGCTTTCTTCGTTTTTAAATTTTAATGTGTTTTTTTAGGTGTTTTTACTTCAAAAATTATATAAAAATAAAAGAAAAAAAGAGATAAAAAAGAAAAATAATAATTGAATATGTATTTTTAAAGGATGCATAATTATAAAACAAACACAGCCTTTGATATTGTTTTCTCAAGTGGATTCCTTGGGATTCAATTGATTGTATAACTTGTCCATATGTATATGTGTGTGTCTGTATTAATGTGATAGTAAAAGTCTCAAGCAAAGATATACATAAATTATACAATGATTATAATTTAATTAAAAGTATAAAAATATTTTTTTAAAAAATAACAAATCAAAAGAAAACAAATACAAATAAAATATATGTAAAGACAGAAAAATTAAAACAATTTAAAATAAACGTAGTTGTGTGACTTCATATTATGCAATCAAAATAGGTTTATATCCTTAATAATATAGTATCAATATTATTCACACACACACTGTATTGTTTTAGAAATAAGGCTTTATGTGAATTTCTATACCTACCCTCATTTTTATCTTTATTTTTTTGTTACTCTATGCTTTTCTTTCTTCATTTTCTTTAAACTTATTATTTTTATCTATATTTATCTCCAATTTCTCTATATATTTTCATATTCTTTTGATCTTTCTTTGTTATAAATATTTTTTTTGCACAATTCGAAATTACACAATTATCTTTATTTTTAAATTCTTTTATTTTCCGGTATGTTCCTGTCTCTTTTTGTTAACTTATTATTTTTATTTGTTTTCTCTTTCAAAATTTCTCAATTAAGTTCTTTCTTATCTTGCTTTGTTTCGTTATTTTAGATATGTTTTTATACTTTTAATTTTAAATTATTTTATTTCTATTATTTAAAATACAGTAATTTTTTAATTTATAAATAAATTTGCAAGGTGATATTTTACTAGAATCACATTATCTGTGTAAGCTACTAATAATTAAGCTTAAAGCTATCACTCGTCTCTCCTGGCTTTTCTCATCTTGTGTGGCATGCAGAGCTGTTTGAATTTCTTGAAAAAAATTTGAAGACATCCTTAAATCTCGAAGAAATATATGGAAAAACAACGATGAATGGCAGGGAAATTTCAGCATTTGAATGGACACGAAAGATATAAGCTATAGGCGACGCAGATGCTTTAATGCAGTCCATACTCCATTCCAACATGATATGATCTGTCCTGCTTCTTCTCAGCGGGACTCTTTCTTTGTCTGCTTTTTCTTAGATGCTGTGTTTCTGGTTACTTTAATTACTTGTTTGACCCATTTACGCTTACAATGAGAAATTCTCGACCCCCAGCCGCCGCGGCGACGGTGGCCCTCTTCGTACTGGCGGCAGCAACCGCTGTGCAGTCCATTGGCGTTAACTACGGCACCATCGGCGACAACCTTCCTCCGCCGAACAAAGTGGCGCAGTTCCTCAAAGATAAGACCATTATCGACCGCATCAGGATCTTCGACGCCGACCCCGACATTCTCCGCGCCTTCGCCAACACCGGAATCCTGGTCGCCGTCACCATCCCCAACGGGAAGATTCCAGCCCTCACCGACGTCGGCTACGCACGTAGCTGGATTGAAGCCAACGTCAAGCCATTCTATCCGGCGACGAAAATCAACTACATCCACGTCGGCACCGAAGTCCTCCACTGGGGCCCACAGAACCTCGTAGATAATCTCGTCCCCGCCCTCCGGTCAGTCCACCAGGCCCTCCTCCTCTCCGGCATCCACGATATCAAAGTCACCACCGGACATTCCTTGGCAATTCTCGAAAAATCGGAGCCGCCGAGCATGGCAAAGTTCCGGGCTGGTTGGGATAAGGGAGTGCTTGCCCCATTGTTGAAGTTCCATAACGAGACCAAATCCCCATTCGTGGTCAACCCGTACCCTTACTTCGGCTACAACCCGGGAAACGCCGACAGGTCAACTTTCCGACCCAACAAAGGTCTGTTCGACCCAGTCACCAAGAGAGTGTACTTCAACCAGTTTGAGTTGCTGCTGGACGCAGTCTACATATCCATGATGAAATTGGGCTACAACAACGTGGAAGTCGTCGCCGGAGAAACCGGGTGGTCGTCGCGGGGTGAGGACCCCAAGTGCACGGTGGAGAATGCCGCAGGCTACAACGGCGGAGTGGTGAAAAAGTACAACAGCGGTCGGGGGACGCCGTTGTTCCCACGAAAGAGGGTGGAGACGTACATATTCGGGTTGTTCAAAGAAAATCTGAAACCAGGGCCGGAGGCCGAGAGGAACTTCGGGCTGTTCCGGCCGGACTTCACACCGGTTTACAACGCTGGCATCATGAAAGGAGCAACCCTTCCTCCAGGCCCACAGAAGGTCGAACGTACGGGATTAATTCGTGATTGCAAGATCGTATATTATTCTGGTGATCTAATGGCATTACTTTTTATTAATGTGCAGCCAGCAGTTAGAGCTCCAAGCCGACCACCAGCGCGCGCGAGTCGTCCTCCATCAGCGCCTGCAGGTAAGAAGAAATGGTGCGTGGCCAAGAAAGAGGCGACGGACGAGGACTTGCAGAAAGCCCTAGACTATGCGTGCAGCCACGGGACAGAATGCAAGCCCGTTCGGGCGGGCGGCTCCTGCTTCCTTCCCAACACCGTCAGGGCTCACGCCAGCTTCGCCATGAACTCTTACTACCAAAAGAACGGCCGCAAAGATGCAGACTGTGACTTCTCTGACAACGCCTTCATCACCTTCACCGATCCCAGTACGTTGATTCTCTCTACTCTTTGCATTTTTTTAAAAAAATTTAATTATGGATTTAACCGATTGAATTAAGTCGACAATGAAGTGTGGCTTTCATCGTGTAAATCCCATTAAATATTTATGAATCTAGCTCGTGATGAGGATAACTGGTAATTGTTGTTTAATGATTTTTTCTATTATTTTTCTTTATTTTCTTACAGGTACAAGGGAATGCAAATACATTTCTTAAATACGCAGTATGAGAAGATCCGCGATCCATTTTTTCCCCCCATTTTCTTTGAAGACAAATGTATTTATTATTTGTTTTTATTTAGACTGGTAATGGTATGGTCATGCATTTTATCAAATTTTCACGATCCACAGTAAGGTGAAAAATCATCTTGTTGAATGCGAAAATCTATTTGGCAAGCATAGAAAATCCTCGAAAAAGAAAAGAATAAAAAGGAATTAGAAAAAGATAGTCCATCACGAAACTTTTCATTTCTGCCAAATAAAACTCACTTCACCAATTACATTTTTATATTTTCGTTTCATCCTTCTCTTAATTATAAAAAAATTTAATTTCACAAAAATATACCTAAAACTACGCTGCTAAAGATGAAAACTAGCTAAGCAATTTAAAGTCTCTGACAGCAGAAGTATGAGAATGGGTTTTATAATTTTTTTTCGAGTGAGACTCATATGGATTTAAAACATTTAGGATCTATTTGAATTCAAGGATTTGAAAGAATGAATTTTAAATCCATAATAATGAATTATTTGTATTTTTTTGGATGGCGAAGTATTTCAAATCCTTGAGTTTTTATTTTTGAACTATAATTTTAGTAAGTAAAGCAGATTTGAGATTCTTAGTGATTTCAAATTCTATCTTTCAATTTTTTTCTCTCGATCTAAATACATCAATCCAAGTGGGACCTGAAAGAATCCTCTAGTTAATGAAATCATATATGTATGTATATGATTGCAAAATGGAAAATATTGAAAATGTGGTCAAACACTTGGTTATGTTTGAAACTTAACTATCAACTCCAAAACATCACCTCAAACTTTATACTACTAAACAAGCAATTTAACAACATTTTCATCAAAATTCAAATTCAAAATTTTCTCTTATATATATATAACTAATTAATTATTTTTCAATTATTACACCTATTAACAATCAAATCATTACTTATGTATATCATATATATACTCACATTTCTTTTTATTTATATCCTAAAACATAATCATTATCCATATTAAACTAACATATCATTCCATCATTATTATATATTCTATATATATATGCAAATAAATTATACTATTTATCCTATTAAAACATTCATTCCGAACATACTATCCATTCTAACACAAGTCCTATCAAATATCATAACAAAAATCCTCTCCCAAACATAGCCTTGATGAACAAGAGACCGAGTGAGAAATAGGGCGAGTGTTAGAGTGGGGCGGCAACGGGGGTGGAGAAAGGTTTTTTCCCCTACCTCACCGCCCACATTAATTTAATAATATATATATAATTATATTTATTATTTACATATAAATATACATTATTTAACAAAAAATTATAAACTAACAAAAATATATATTATTTTAACTAAATTAAATTATAAATTAAAATTAGTTATGTTAACTGTTAAATACAAATTTATATATAATTTTGACCACTCTACTTAGAATCAAAAGAAAATTCTTATAAAAAGAATTAACTTTAAATAAATATACATTTTGAATTGTGAAGAAACATGTGCTTTCTCAAAAAAGAATATTTTTGCTTACAATTAAAAATCATAAAATATGAAAAACTAAATTAATTACAATAAAAAAAAGTATAATTTTTTTTTATTTTAAACAAGCAAAGATTGAAACTCAATTTTTTTACTACATTGAACTTGTTAATTAATTATTATAAGTATTAAATAATATTTTTACTGTAATAATATTAATAATTTAAATTTAAATTAAAAAAATTTTCCCACGTAAAGACACCTGTTAAAAAATCAGGACAAGTAATGAGGCGAGTATGAGGGTAGCAAAAATAGGGAATGGAACAAGGTCGAGGGCGGGGATAGGGAGTGGGTTTTGACAATGGGGTGGGGGCAAGGCCGCGCACTACCCTCACCCCCACTTCATTGCCATCTCTAGTCTAAAATTTTATAAACATTTAATAGAAAAATCAAATTATTTTTTAAATGTAAAAACAAACTAATGATATATATGGGGCCCAATATTTTCAAAAGGAATACTTAATTGCCAGTACATTAATTTAAGTTGCCTTGAGAGATAAGATTAACTTGATTATATTGTGCTATGGTAATTTTACATGATTATATTGGAAACTAATCGCATGTTATTTACGAAAAGTTTATCGATAAAAGAAAAATTCAATATAAAATAATTAAAATAGAAGATAATTAAGACCATGTGATAAGTATGATAAAATAATTATTCAGAGTAATTCAAATGGACCTTAACCCTATCATTACAAGTCAACATGTCCTAAGTGAATATTTGGTATAGTGTTTATGAATGTATCCTTTTTACATACATTTCGTACTATTACAATTAATTTTTACAAATTTTGGTGATTTCCAAATTCAATTGAGATTAATTTTGAAAAATATAAAATTTGAGGGATCTAAATGGTTACACTAACTAACTTCGAGGACCAAATCAAAATTATCATTAGATGTAACTGATAAGGATCTATAGTTTTGGGGTTTTTATTGGAGGTTTATAAATTTTGGGGGTCAAGTAGATTGTAAAATATATTTCTTGAAAATTGAAATAATACTAAATACTGGTTCCACAGCCTTAATATTCTCTCTTGTTTCTTAGTTTAAAATATTTTATCAGTTTTAATTTGTTGCTTAATGAGTAGTGATTTATATTGAACTTTTATACTCCAACAATAATTTTGCATATTATTGGGTAACAGTCGATTAAATTGGTAGATAACAATTTGTTCTAGTTAATTGCTTCAATGAATACTTAAGCATATTTTGGATGCTTGACTATTTTTATGGATTGTTACATGTTCTAGTAGCTAAGAAACTTGTTTGTTGACACATATTTCTAATTATTATGTGTTAATTCATAATTTAACCAACTCGTTAGTTTTTATTTCTTTATGGTTAATATTTTCATAGATATGATCAATAGTTCTAATGCTATTGTTTAACATTCTCATTCCACTGAATAATTATAGAATATTTTTTGTTTTAAAGAAATATTAGAAAATAATATTGAAAAATGTGACGAAAAATCAGTTTCTTTTAAAAAAATTAAAAAAAAAAAAAAAACCGATGAATCAAACCTTTGTTAAGTGCATTCTACGTGACACTTGTACAAGTTAAATTTTCCTATTGTTATCGCAATTTAGTCTATATTGTCAAATCCATTAGTGTGATTAAGCATAAGCCATATGCAACCAATTTTTATTTTTTTTTTAAATATACTAACTACTAACGTGAGGCCCCACATTTAATATATTATAAATGGAATACTTTAAACCTTGATTAGTACGTAATCCAAGAATTAGTCGACACTGACTTCGTCTCGTTTGATTAGATGGCAGTGGTTGTGATTTTATTTTTTATTATTTCAAACGAGTCAATGTGTTTTATACATGCTTGAATTGCTTTCCTATATATTTATTGTTTTCCTACTTTATTGGATTCCGAGGACTTAAGCGTAAACATGTATAAATTTTGGTGTCAAATTGTATGGAGCCAAGATTTGAAGGACCAAACTTGAAACAGATATGGATCAAGGACTTGGGGTCCTTAAGGGGAACGGAAGGCCATGACCAATGAACGAAATCAAAGAACCACAAGGAGAATAACTTTAATGTTTTAACAATCAAATAACCCACAAAATTCTATTGCATCATTTTTAATAAGTGAGTAAAGGAATCGAGTTTGAGGCGAGCCAATAAATATAGAAAGTTTAATCTCAAACTTGGCTCATGTTAAATCAAATTCAAGTTCAATTAAGTTTAAAATTTTTTGAATCCAAATTGAATCAAACTAAAACTTATTTATTTTTTATTTCATAAATAAAATATATGTTTTTTTAAACATTTATTATCTTACTTGAAAAATTTTACAAAAAAAAAAAAAAAAAAACACATAGTGTAATACTAATTAACTTTATACTTTGTAAATAATAACGGTTTTCACATGATATTCAAACATGTAAATTATGTGAATATTTATTAGACAACAAAATAATTTAGTCTAATTATGTATGTTTTAACTTAAAAAATGAATAAGTATAAAATTTTTAATTAATTTTATTATGCCACGTGTATAGTGGATCAAAATATTTTTTAATCAAATGAAATTATATAAGAAATTAATTATAATTGTATATGCGAATTAATTAATATTACTATAGAGCTTATATTAGTCCGCATAATATAGCTAAAAAATTTTAATTTCATTGTTACATAATTAAGTATTTAGCACATATAATTTTAATATGTTATACTTTATTTATTATGCATTAATTTAATGGTCATAAAGATATTTAACAGTGCAAAATAATTGATAAATAAAAAAAACAAATATATTTATAAACAAAAGGCTCATTGGCCCATGAACTTATGAACAAAGAAAATGGAGCTCAAGTTCAACTGAATAAAGATTCTTGGCTTATCAAAATTATGAACTGGCTTAACTCATCTTGCGCCCTTAATTTATACTATTTCCTACATAGTCATCAAGAATTAAACCAAAGTCCTACTCTAAAACACTCATCTTGCGCACTTAATTCATACTATTTCCTACATAGTCCTCAAGAATTAAAACAAAGTCCTACTCTAAAACACAAACGAAAAAAAAAAAAAAAAAAAAAAAAAGGACAGTTCTTGGAGGGGTATGGTGGCTAATATACAATTCACCTTAATATATGCCTCTCAAAAATCTTCTTATGACACTCTTACAACTAACTAGTATCGTCGAAAGGTCCAGCAACACAAGATTACCCAAAACCACAAAAGGTTTTTTTGGATCCATATTTTGGTGGGAGAAAAATTGATGCAAACATTAAGAAATAGTGTAATAATAAGAGAGATAAACACTAATATTTTTATGAGCATCATGATTTGGAGAGTTGCATTTTGAAGTGATGAGGATGATGCAAAATTTGTGTCTAAACATAGCCAAAAGGGTTCATGATATAGTGGAGAATCTGGCAACTCACTACCTTTTCATTATCCTCTTTCAGCTTGATTTTTGGAGTCATGCAAAGGTATTCAAACCCTGTGGAACCTTAAATTCTCTGGTTGCTTCATGTTTCATAACTTTTCAGATTCTCTTTTGTGCTTATTACCCAAAAGATGTTCCAACTATGTAGAAACAAACAACACTCATGCGCTGAAAAAATCCACTACAATAACCAGCCATATGAAAGCTTCCATCATGCTGAAAGTCACCTAGCAATTCAATACGCAAAATCAACCCAAAATAGGTCTAATGTGGGTTTTCTAGCACCGATTTGAATATCAAAGTCCTACTTTTCCAAAAAGTGTAATATCTAACCCAATTAAATCCACTGTGCCATGTGGCCTGTAGCAAATTAATATGAATCAGAGCTGCAACTTCAACATGCCTATTTCTTTAAACATTCAGCCCTCGTGTTTCTAAAAACACTGAATTATGATCAAGCAGAAAGACATGCACAAAAATAATTACACCCGATGTCCTCACTATTAAGAGAAAGTTTGGGAGAGTTTATAAGCTCTTCAAAAGTGTTCGATAAAAGTTTTGATGAAATAGTTTATAAACTTCCAAATAAAATATTAAGAAATTATAAGTTCCTTAAAAATAACTTAGTCTTTCTCAAATTATTTTCAAAACATCTTATAAGTTATTTCATTATGCATATCAAAAATAACACAAATACCTTCAAATTACATTATATTAATGATATTTAGTTTATTTGTATTATTATTATACCAAAAATTATAATTGACTATAATTATAAATTTTAAAAAAACTTTATAAGATTGGCTATTTAATTTGAAAAGGGATGTAAGTGTAATGAATCATCCTACCTGTGCACCCTTTGGTTTGAGGAGGTGGAAGAATCAGGGCCAATCCCTTTTGGTCAAACACACATTTTGGCTGATTTTTGAAATAAAATCATTAAGTTATAAGCTCTAAAAACAGTTTACGCATCTTATAAGCTAGTGAACTTATAAGCCCTTAAAAATAAGCTCACCGTAACGCCCTCTAAATCATCAATCAAAGTTACTCTGCCTTCTGATATGGCATTAAATGCAAGTTCAACTAAACCAATGCCAACATTATGCCATATTTAATCCATACTTTAATCAAACCAAATTTCAGGCTTCCAGCAATACTTTGCAGACATTTATGCAAGCACTTGGGCAGCAAAAGTCGAATTTCCCCGACATCAAGATCTCCAATTAGCATTTAATGACATATCAAACAATCAAAAGGATCGACCAAACTGAGCTAATCCAAGAACTTTCCAACATCACTATTTCTTTCTCAGAATTCGAACAACATTTCACAAACCCTAAAGGGTGGATGAGACCAAGCTAATCCAACTCACAACTGCTAATCTTCTTATCAGAAGAGGTATTTACCGTAACCGTCACTGATTTTCAGAAGCCTCTTCGGAGCCCATCTCCGGATTAAGGTTGCTAAACTTCTGCTTGAATGAATCTTGCCTCTGCATCCACATCATATGCCCCTGCAATTTTCAAACACGAACAGACACAAATGAGATGTAAGTAGAAACAATTTCCACATATTTCATTTTATTTCTTCAGTATGAGCATTGAAGGAATACCTGGAGAGCAGCGGCCCAGGCAATGAGGAAAGAGGCGAACCAGAACCTTTTGTCCTTGAGAATCTGCCGGATTTCGGGTTTTCTCGTTTCCATCCCCAAATTACGCAGCCGACTCATCGGTAATCTGAACAAGCAATGGGATTACTTTCTGGGTCTAGATCTGTACTCCAATGAAAATACAAGAATGCAGCCCAAAAACTTGGATTCGAGCATAAAAAATGTAATCTTGTTCAAGACAGCCCAATTCTTAGTGGGATCCAAACCTGCAAGTGTCTTTTTTTCGTGGTTCTCCTACAAGTTAGGCCAATTTTTTTTTCACCTTTATAATTGTAATTAGTTTCTTGTTATAATTTATTTAGGTTAATGAAACAACATCGTTGAACCAAACAAAGTTCGTTCCGGTTGCCTCTTGCTTAGAATGTGCCAAATTCCATAAACCAACTTAATTAATTTGTACCATAGCTTACAAAATCAAGAATTAAATATAATTCTAAACGCCAGGAAGTGAAACAGGTGTATTATTTTTTAATTAATATGGGAGTGTAATTTATCTATACTATGGTATTGAGAAATAAGTGTTTTAGCTGAATAATATGAAATTACATGACTACCTTAATTTTAAATTTCTTTATTTTTCTATCTTTTATTTCTTCAATTTAAATTATTATTTTTATTAGTTTTTCCTCTTGAATTCTATCTCATTTCAAATTCTTTTGATATTTCTTATTTTAAATATTTTATGCTTAATTTTATATAATTTTATTTATGTTTTTTGGATGGGAAAAACTACAACGTTCTCTTCTAAGATTAGGATTTTCTACATGGAAAATTACATATACATCATTTCGAAGGAGGTTTATATAATTTTTTGATAGGTTAATCTGTGCAAAACCTACTAGAGGTAAATATTAGTCAAAGATATAATTGAGAGAATGCATGTAATTTTTTTATACTTAAAAAGACTGATACGTGTTAAGCTCAAATTTTAAAGGAGAGAACTATAATTTCTCCTTGTGAAAACAATAACACTATAATTTGTGAACATATATACACATACATGTGTAACTTTATTATTTTTAAATTACAAACGACGATAAAAGTGTTAATCATATTTGATTTATGTATCAATTTTTATAATCGAACTTGAGTGAAGTTCAACATCAAATACCTTAAGTAAATAGGTTGCACAAACCTAACATATTATAATTAAATTTCGAATTATATTCACTTGACCTTTGGTTCTTTCCTCTTCATACGCACCAACAACATGAAAAACAAGCAATCAATTGGTACGAGGGCCATAGTGAATTTGGGGGAGTATCAAAAACTAAAATCCTATTTTCTCAAATAAGTAAACTACAAGCTAATGAATCAAATCCAATGGCTCAAACTTTAAACTAAAGTTTTCACTGATATACGAATTCAGAGCTCAATCTAGATGGTTCGATTAAAGAAGGCCAAGAGAAAGAGGTGTGTGGGAAAATTCATGACCAAGAGAGGGGACAAAAGTGGGTGCAACGTCATAATTAAATCCAATGTAGGGAAACAAATTAAGGCAAAAAGTCATAAGCTGCAGCTTCTGCTTTTTTCTTGCATCTTTCGTTTATCCTGTCCAATGTAGACCATAAGTTAAAAGAACAAGAGTTGGAGGATATGTTGGTCTGCCAATGGAGGCTGGCCCCCTTCACTTTTGCTGTGCCTCAGCTTTTCTTACCCATCTCCTCACATCATTGCCTCCACCACCATTGGGTTATAGTGTTAATGATTCATGTCCATGAGCCCACTCCAATATGTGTATGTGTGTTTATTTATTTATTTCATTTCTCTTTCTTTCTTTGTCTCCTGTTCACCCCAAACAATTTTTATAGTAGGAATGTAAGTTGTCATTTTAGTTTTAAAAATGCTGCACCTGGCGTGCGTCTTATGGTAGGAAGTGCGTTGTTTGAAACGTATGACTTGTATACATATCACGAGATGAGACCCTCAGTGTGTATTATACTAAATACATTATTTCATAAATCGATATTTTGGTTTGTTTTGTCATTTACTTCTTGTTTGATGACTCGAAAATCTTCATGCCGTGAAATTATGAGATCCAAACTACACGCATTGGAATTATTTCTTAATTTTGTGAAATGGGTTATGTTTCGTTATAGTATTTTAGGCTACGTTCGGAAGTGGGTTTTTGGTGAATGCTAGTGTTTGGTGTGTGTATTTTGGCATGGGTTTTTTGTATTGTGATGGATAAATATTCATCCGAATGATCTAATATAGCACATGTACTTTTGTCTCAAAAATAATATATATATATAAATACACACACACACACTATATGTGCTCTCTCTCTCTCTCTCTCTCTCTCACACACACACCTATCAAATATCAATCTTACGAATCGATTAACAAACAAATGCAATGCGAGCCTTATAATTAATATTTAAAAATTTAAATACACGATGGACACCCCAGGAGCTTAGGACTTTAATATTTCATTGATGAGGTCTTGGTTAAAATTTGATAGTTGTGAGCGTGAAATAAAGCAAAAATAAACGTAGTTATGAAATAGTTATTACACCCCACAATGCTGTTACGAGGAAGTGTGCAAGAAAATATGACGAGAGTATGGCCCAACTACTTAACGGTATGGCATCTGTTGATTTTTTAAGAATTTGCTGTATGGTAATAACCGTAACCCGGCCATAAGTATACCTAATATTGAAACGAAAAGACATGTGTGTGTGTGTGTGTGTGAGAGAGAGAGCTAGTGTTATATATATATTAATTTAATTACAAATAATTTTAATGATTACATTTGAACAAACACATATATACTTAACATATTAAAAAAATGATTTTTTAAGTTAGAATTACTTTTCTTAGAGGGAATTTTGTTTTCAGAGAAATCAGTACGTGCACGTAAAATAAAGCTACACACTGCTCAAATCACGAGAACGCTATACACCGTTGGGGAGACTGACGCCGTTTTAACGGCTTTGTCACTAATGCGTATTTTAAGTTACCAAATAATAAGTATTTGTATTATATTGATTTTGAAAATATAATTGTTACAGTCGAAATATTTTTTAAAAAATAACTTTAAAATGTTAAATTCTAATTAAAAACGATGAAAAAATGGAATATATTATACGCAAACTCTATTTATTGGGACGCGAGGCACTATTAATTAAGTATTTACTTAATTGGAAGGGTAAATCATTAATAAATGTGTATATAATCATTACTAATATTAAGTTTTTGAGAAACTTGTTTTCTCGAAAACATTTTCCAGAAAAAAGATCTCCAACACCAATCAACTGGAACAGAAAAATAGTAATATATATATAAAAGAAATTGTTTTGTAGGTCATCATCACAGTTCGGTAAGCCACCAAATTGCAATTAGATATACGAAGAAATGTAAAAAGGGTCAATCAAACAGGTAGAATTTAATCATTCTTTTTGGATGCCACCCTCTCCAACGAATTTAAAATCCAAACAAAGATCTAAAAAAACAAATAATCCCTCATATTGCATCTATTTTTCATATTCATTACTTATTCACAATCAATGTTATTTTGATATAGCTTAACATCTAATTGTATTGATATATACTTTGTCCGATTATTTCAATTAAAGAAAAAAAAACGTTTGTTTTGTTTTTTACTTTAAATGTTATTTATTTTCTCTCTTACCTTTCCACCAATTTTGAAAAAAGCGTGTAGGCATACATAGACATTTGCCAAGGGATTATAAAGGTGAGCATAATGCTATGTTTGGATGCAATTAAATTACGACATCAATAAACACAATCATCTATATTTTCTATAATTGAATCCATAAAGTATAAGATAATCTGCAACACATATTATATCTAAAAGTCTCCTACCAAAAAAATCGCCGGAACACAAACAAACAGAGCCTCCCTCCCCGAAAAAAGAGGAAAATTAAATGGAAATGAGAATATCGACAAAAGAAAAAATATATACTGTCAGTCCAATCCTGAAAAATATTAATTAAAATTGGAACATGCCAAATTCAGTCTAGTGGGCGACGGCGACAGGTAGCGCGTAGCTGATGCTTCTCTGGCTAGGCATGGCGAGCATCGCCGTATGGTCGATGAAATCCTTCAGCGCCACCACCGACTGCAAGATAATCCTCAGATCGTCGGCGCACAGAAACCCCGAGCTCCCGCTTCTCCTAACTGCGTAAACGTAGAAAGTGATACACCCTTTCCGGAACTTAAACCTCGCCATTTCGAACCCCGTGAGACCCCTTATCAGCTTCTTGTTCACTTCCCCAAGCGGTATCTCCGCCGGCCAGAGCCGCTCCATCGCCGCCTTCATATTCTCCGACTCGAAGACGAACACCACCACCTTAGATTTCTTCGTCCCCAGGCCCAGCGTGAGCGTGTGCCACGCGTGGTGGGCCAGGATGGTGAAGTTCGTCGGGAGGAAGGCGGAGACGGAAGCGAAGGCCGGCTTGGTGGGCGGAAGGCAGAGGAGGCGGATGAGCTCGAGAGGGCGCGCCCGCCTGACTGTGAAGGATTTGACGATGAATTGGCCGCCGAATCGGAGGCCCTTTACGTCGGAGGAAGGCTTGAATGTGAAATCGGAGGTGGGCTTGGCCTTGTTGTCGTTCGGGTGTTGGTGTTTCTGCTTCTTGTTCTTGTTCTTGGCTTTCTCTTCCATGGCGGTGACGGTGTTCTTGATGGTGAGAAGAGAGTTTTCAGTTTAGGTGGCGTGACTGTGATGATTGATTGATGAGCACTGAGCCAGTGACAGATCTTTGGCAATAAATTGTGCCGACGATTTGCATTTAATTTAAGCCACCGTGCAAACAGTATATGAAAGTTAATAAATAAATAAATAAATATAAGAATATAACAAGGGAATATATATATATATATATATGTATGTATGTATGTATGTATGCGTGGACGTATGTATATGATAGGGTATATACGTATTACGGAGAGACAAAAAAAATAATAATTATAATAATTAAAGCAAAGGTACAGAATTATACTATATTATTATATTATTAAAAATTCTTGATTGGACCAAAATTTTTTTACATCACTGATTATATTAAATATTCTTCCTCTTTCTATGATATACTTTTATGTGTGTATTCTCTCAAAATTTTATCGTTTTTACAATATAAAATTACATATTTTTTAATTTTCTTATTTTATTTTTATTTATATTTTTTTTCAAATTTTTTGTTCTTTTTTCAAATTCACTCGATATTTTTTATTTTATTATTTTAATTATTTTATATATTTTTTAATATTAAACAATTTTATTTTTTATTAAAAAAATAATTTTATAATTTATAAATAAAATCACACATAGAATGCATAAATTTTACTAATATATATTATGTGACTATAGTTATACATTATGACATGTTAAAATCAGTGTGTACATTTTATGTAAAAAATTACTAAAGCATAGAAGTATTAACTGCATATATTTAAATTTGATTATCTTTGTGGTTTATATATATAATATAATATATATTATTAATTGTTTGAATATATTATACAATGAAACATGACATCTCAATTCATTTTAGTTATACATATAAAATTACATGCTTACCTTTAATTTAAGTTATTTTCTTCTTTTCTATTCGTTGTTATTCTCTTTTATTTTAGTTTATATTTATTTGCATTTTCTTGCTAATTTTCTTATTTTTATTCTTTTATTTTAAATAATTTCAATATTTTTTAATTCTAAACAAAATTATTTTATTACTTAAAATAGAACAATTTCATAATGTGTAAATAATTCTATACATAAATAAAGTATGTCAATTTTATTAGTGTCATACGATAATTAAACGGTGTGATGGTTCATTGTATATAAGTATGATAATTAACTTTTATAATATAATACATATATGAATAGGAGAGAGAGTGTGTGTATCAAATTAAATTGATTGTTTGATCTTTAATTGAGATTTTAAACATATATATAAGATTAAACAATTTAAAGGACTATATATATTTAGCTTGCATTTTTTTTCTAGGTTTATAAACTTGAATAATGCAACAGAACATAGCCTGTACTTTGAGAATTTTAATAATAAAAAAAATTATCTGCAAGTAAAAATTATATTAAAAAATTTATAAAAAACCGAAATGATAAATAAGAAAAAATTGTTTCAACAATTAACATTGTGCAATCAAAAATATTTATTACAATATCTCTCTGTTAATAATATAACATAGTTTATTAAATATAGCTTCTATATATAATTATAGGCTTTAATCATTTGAAAACATGTAATTAGCTCATATATAATAATTTATTAATTTTAATTTTTTAAAGTGAACGTTGCCAACTTAATTGTTTAAAGAATTATAGATCAAATTTGAATATACTGTGTTTACAATTAAAAAAAATATTTAACAAATACACTAAATTTCTAATAATGAATGTATGTGTTTTCTTTTTTTTTCGAAATCAAAGCAACCCTCCGTAGTTGATTTCATCAACAATAACTTTTATTTTATTTTATTTATACTTCTTTCTTAATTTTATAGAATTCATCATGAAAGCACACTCAAAAGCACGCAGAAAAAAAAAAATAAAATAAAATAGACGCATCCAAGGAGTACCTTCTTGATTAAAATTGAACCCTACAGCTGAATGAGTACACCTTAATTAATGGTTTCAAATTAAATATTTTATATTTATTGGATGACTGCATGGATGAATAATAGTGTGTTTGTGCTATGTTTGGTTTCTCTTTAGAAAGATACGACAATATTTCAATCGTACACTTTTAAATAGTTCTTGAGTTACATAATCTATGTAGAAGTTAATTTTTTATTTTTTTTCAGCCAATATTTTGCATAGAAGGACCATTTTATAAGTCAAGATTCGATCAACAACCGCAATAGAAACGTCAATTTGGGCCAACGCAATGTATTGACTTGTTGCTGCATTTCACGTTAGACAGGCTATCAATTAAGGTCTTATGTCACATCATTAAATATGTTGCTTGTCCTTGTCTATGTTCCTAATTAATATTACCATCACTATTTGTAATTATTGTTGTCCACACAACTATAAATATAAACACAGTTGTTATTTATAGTGATGGCAGTAACAAGAACGACCCGCATCGCCATTACTCTTGCTAATAAAGAAGCCTCCCTAGACCTAGATGTATTGTCATGGACACAGTTATTGAGGATTAGGACCACAATTTGGAACCTAATTAAGGAAACCTCCTCTCCCAAAGAGTCAATTCATTTATAGCTAAAGGTTTAAATGGTACGAATCTCAATGTCCAGTGATAAAGATTAGGGTAGTTTCTAAGTTAGATCTAATCTATAGTAGCACTGGGACAACTCAAAAGCCGTCTCACAATGACAGATGTCGGCCCAATAGGCTTTCTCAAATATGTAAATGTATGTATGTATGTGTGTATGTGCATAAAATTTGTATACTTTACGTATGTGCACGATTTTATTTATTAATTATAAAATTATTTAATATTGAAAAGTATAAAAATATTGAAAATAATAAAATAAAGAAATATCAAGAGAATATAAAAAATAAAAGAGAAAATTTGAGAAATATACAAATAAAAAATATAAAAGGTTAAAAGAATTTAAAAATGATAAAATTTGAGAATACTTATAAATATAAATTGTATGTTGGATAAAAAGAGAAAAAAATGATAAAATGAATAAAAGTAATTAATATAAGAATAATTGTATAAATTTATTTTGTTTAATAATGAATTTTTATTGAAGTAATAGTATAGTGTGAATATACGTAGACACATATATCTCTGTATGTGTAAGCATAAATATATATATATATATATATATATTTATTTATTTATTTATTTATTTCTTCCCTAAGCATGAGATTAAGTATAGGATTACAAATGAATTTCATTAATTAGGAACGAGTTAATCAATATTAATTACACTTTAGTATCAACAAAACAATTAATACAGAAGTGGACAATTATAGGCAGGGATGGCCCACAGCCATGTCATACTAGCTTTATACCTAGCAGTGAGTGTTCATTTGGAGAAATATAATCTTGATATCCAAAAGTTGGAACGATTAGGATTCCAAATCCGAAACTAGTGAGCAAGAACCAGAACAAGTCCCTTCTATCTTGGATACTCAACAAATTCTGGCCATAAATGACCTACTGGACCGCCTGGACGACAATATGCATGGTTTTTGGTATGGAATCAGTTGTGAGCACGGGAAGATTAAGCAGTGCATTGATGGACTTACTCGTGATTCACTGCAAGTTTCCCTTTATCAGCAGATTACGGGACAACTCCTTCGGGCAGCATTTCCTCACATATCTTTCCCTTGCTCCGATCTTCAGATGAGGCATTTGCTCATTATTAAAGTTCTCATGCTGTTGCTGACGAGGAAGAGGATGAGCAGGATACTGCTCCTTCAGCCTTGGCGTGCTTCAAACCCCAAGGATGTATCATCTTTCTCTCTTCTGTACTTCATTCTGCATTGGGGACAATGATTGCATATGGTCTTTTGTTCTTTGTTCTTGTTATTGATTTCATGCTTTATGCGTCGTTGAGTCTTTGCGTTAGTCTTCATGATTGTTATGTTAGGTTGAAACTTGGTAGTGGTTGTTGTTTGGATTGTGGATGTCATCTTCAAAGCTTGCTATTATAGGATTCGTGCAGGCTTCTTATTGTATGACACATGTATGGAAAATTGTTTCCTGTCATGAAAAGTGTGAAACGGGACATATTGAGGGTTTGTGATCATATAACTTGTTCAACAATGAAAGTAATAAGATGTTGAAGAGTCACATTGTATTTTTGTGTATATTATGAATACAATACATGGTACTTTCTACGATAAATTCCCATCTTTACCCACACACCTTAGTCTTTAAATGGGAATTGTGAATGTTGTTGTTTGGACAGGGTAATTAATGTTTAGAATGTAATCCTTGTTGTTGGATTGAAAATTTTGAATGGTTATGTGGATAGAATATTTATGGAAGGGGAATTGGTGAAGACTTTGTGGAAAGATTGCCTATTTGATGAAAGGAAGGTGGAAAATAAATTGACATTCAATTTTCGATTTCTCTTATTGGGATGCCAAGTAACTAGAAGATGTGTAATAACTTTTGTTCATTCTCTCATAAAAAGTATACTGATTTATGAGTGTATAAAGCAATTTGAAGTTGTTGAGAGATTGAGTAACCAAAGGTGCACTGTGATTCATGTTCAACTTCATATAAAAAGACTTATAACACTTCAGGTAAACTTGATTTGGCATGGTGGAAATGAATAAAAAAAATCAAAAGTTGACGTGGATGTCCAGTGTAACAAAGGCGATCCTTTGGTAGTTTCAACTAGACCAATGAATAGGGCACATACAAAGAGAATTAAGGAAACAATTAACGCACTTAGTGCACGAAATTCAAGAGAAAGTCACACGTAGACATAAATTCGAAGAACCTAAGTAGGAGCGTTGAGTGAATATTCCACATTGGATTGACGACTCGAAAGCAAAAAAACAAGAGGACTAAATTGATTTGTTATTTTTACGACTTTATTTTAATTTAAGTTATTTTTTTGGTATTGAGCCACATGTAAGTAAGCCCGTTAGAGGAAAGTCCAACTCTAGATGAGCTAGAGTTTTTAGGTCACCTATAAATACAGTTCGTAGTTCATTATTAGACAGGCAGTTTTTTTAATTAATTCAAGATTCCTTTCCAATTTTCTAAAATTATGTGACAATTTCTTTTGAATTTTCACTCTCTAAATCGAGTCATTTCGGAGTGGTTCGTGTAATTTGTGACGTATCAATTAATGTCTGGCATACTGATTGTAGCCATTTGCATTGGGTTCAATCCAATTATATCACGTTAAGTCAGTGTTTAACGCTCGGTTTGTATTTTTGGGATTATCGAATTGGGTGCGGTTACGCCACACGCTATCTTTCATTTCGTACAGCTTTTAAAACAAAATTTGGATTGTATGAATGGCTTGTGATGTCATTTGAACTTACTAATGCTCTTAGTATATTTATACGTCTAATAAATCATGTCTTACATGCGTTCATTGATAAATTTTGTCGTCGTCTATTTTGTTGACATATTAGTGTATAGCCAAACATTAGCTGAGCATGTTGACCACATACACCACATGTTTGATGTTTTACGGAGAGAAAAGTTATATGCTAATATTAAAAAATGCACCTTTTGTATTGACCACTACATCTTCCTAGGATTTGTTGTTAATGCAAAGGGAATACAAATGGATGAGTGTAAGGTGAAGGCCATATAAAAATGGCCAACTCCAATATCAATATCTGAAGCAAGGAGTTTCTATGGGTTGGTTGGTTTCTATAGGCCATTTGTGTAGGATTTTTAAACTATTGTTGCTCCCTTTACTGCCATAATCAAGAAGAATGAGAAGTTCAAGTGGGAGGAAGCCCTACAACTGGCATTTGATACCCTGATTTTAATAAGGCCTTTGAAATTGAGTGTGATGCTTCTGGTGTAGGTATTGAAGCAATCTTGATACAAGAGAAGAAGCCTATCGCCTACTTTAGTGAAAAGTTTAGTAGAGCTGCATTGAATTATCCCACATATAACAAGAAATTGTATTCCTTAGTGCGAGCTCTGGAGACTTGGCAGCACTACTTGAGATCAAAAAAGTTTGTGATTCATACTGATCATAAATCATTAAAGCACTTAAGGGGCCAAAGCAAGCTTAGCAAACGGCATGCCAAATGGGTCTCTTTCATTGACGCATTTCCCTACGTCATCAAGTATAAAAAAGGTATGAAAATGTAGTTGTTGATACACTATCTTGTAAGTACACTTTGTTGAGCATGCTAGGTACAAAAATTATTAGGGTTTGAATATATTAAAGAACTCTATAAAGAAGACCCTAATTTCGGTCAAGCCTATGCGCTAATTAAAGAATGTGCTTATGATAAATACTTTAGGTATGATGGCTATCTATTCTATATTAATAAATTATACATTCCACGGTGCTCCTTACGAGAATTGCTTATTAGAGAGGTTCACTGTGGAAGGTTAATGGGACACTTTGGTGTCACCAAAATAATATTAATTCTGCAGGAGCACTTCTATTAATCGGGATTGAAAGGGGATGTGGAGCAAGTCGTAAGAAAATGCATACGGTACAAATAAGCAAAGTCTCGCAACCAACCTCATAGGATGTATCACTCTTTACCTGTTCCAAGTACTCCTTGGACTAACCTTTCTATGAATTTTGTTTTGGGGTAACCTAGTTCTAAGAATGGTAGGAATACTATCTTTATTGTCGCAGATAGGTTTTTCAAGGTGGCTCATTTTATTGCATGCTATAAAATTAATGACGCCTTGCACATAGCCGATTTGTTCTACAAAGAGGTGGTTTGCTTACATGGCGTGCCTAAGACTATAGTGTTTAATCGTGATGTTAAATTTTAAAGCTACTTTTGGAAAACACTATGAGCTAAATTGGGAACTAAACTGCTATTTTCTACGTGTCACCCTCAAATTGATGGGCAAACCAACGCTATAAATAAGACACTCACTACATTATTGCGTATTATTATTAGGAAAGATATTAAGAGTTGGAAAGATAGTTTGCCACATGTAAAATTTGCTTATAATTGGGTTATACATTCTGTTACAAACATGTCTCCGTTTAAAGTTGTATATAATTTTAATTCACTAATACCATTAGAACTATTGTCATTGCCTATCAATGAGTATTTGAGTTTAGAGGGCAGGAAGCAAGTTGAGTATGCTAAGTGAATGCTCACGTCAGGCAAAACATCGAGAAAAAGAACTAATAGCACGCTCAACAAGCAAACAAAAAGAAGAAAGAAGATAGTGTCTAAACCTGGAGACTGGGTGTGGGTCCCCATGAGGAAGGAGGGGTTTTCCAAACAAAGAAAGTCTAAATTGATGCCTTGAAGAGATGGACCACTTTAGATGGGTTAGGGTTTTCAGGCCACCTATAAATACAGTTCGCAGTTCATTATTAAACAGGTTGTTTTTTTTAATCAATTCAGGATTATTTTCTAATTCCTTGAAATTGTGTAACCAATTTCTTGTGAATTTCCACTCTCCAAATCGAGTTATTCTGGAATGGTCTGTATGATTCGTGAAGTATCAATCAGTGTCCGGTATACTGATTGTAGCCGTTTGCATGGGGTTCAATTTAATTTTACCACATTAAATCAGTATTTAACATTCAATTCGCATCCCTAGGATATTTGGATTGAGTTCGGTTACACCACTCAATATCTTTCATTTCGTCATGTTCTTGATAACGTCAAAAATAGTTTAGGCAACAAAAGAAAAAGTCTGTTGTTTGTCCCATTGATTCCATAAAAGTTGAATGTGTGAGCATAAGCATTTAGACTAGAATGATTTGTCATCTAGTAATTCAGAGTTTTAATTACATTTGAAGCAAAATGGCGTAATCAATAAATAGATGTTAGAAGATGAAGGGTGTACCCACCCCACATAGAGAAATTGGTTTACGAATGCAATATGTATAACATGAATGACCTTTTAGACAATTGAGTTTTGAGAGTACCGAGAATTAAAATGATCAAACCTTTGACTGTCCTAAATATGTTCAATGTAAAGTAAGTTTCATGTTTTACTTTACTCAAGGACTAGCAATGTTTAAGTGTGGGAATGCGATAACTGTATGACATAGAGTTATTTTTACCTTTTTATTGCACTTAATGGAGTGACATTGTGCATACTATTGCAAGTTTGTCTAGTGATTCAAGTAAACTAATGGTTTGGTCCATTATAATAAAGATGACATCTATGTTGAATTTTACGATATATTCCATGGACAAGTGCGCTTAATTCTTTAATTCTGTATGATTACTTCTGTGAGTAAATTATTCCAATCAAATTGTTTGATTGTCTTTGCACTTGAATCAGAATTTGATACTTGCAATTTTTACAAGAAATTTGGCTAATTTTTTTTGTGTTTCGTTTATAGCCTAATAACGGAAATGAAAATCAATAACCAAAATCAAATTGTGCAATGTCTACATGAAGTTGAGAAGTTTTGAATGATGGCAATAATTTATTCAAGAACTCTCTATTGAGTTTGGCCACAAAGTTTGCAACCATTCCCTTGTTTTGTACCTTAAAGAAGAACAGAAAAAAAAAGCTTGAATTTGATGGCATCATCAATCATTCTGTTCATCTTCAATGCATCACAAGTCTTGAGGAAATTAGCCAAATAGAGATTGGCATCCTCATGTAGTAATCACTCGAATTGCTTTTATAGGACCATATCAATTAATTAATGCCAGTTTTAGGTCGAAGCTATTTGCTTATGTCAACAGAATATTCAAATTATTTTTAGTCATCATAGACCGATAATGATGTCGTAAAATTCTCAATGCTAGTGGTAGTTCCCGTGGTTGTGAGAGAAGGTTGTCATTATTTAGGTTATAATTTGTTTTCATCTTTGCTGCTTCAGCTTTTCTTTCTCCAGCTTCTTTCTTCAATCTATGACAAGTATGTTCCATTTTAGGATCAAAGAAAAGTTGTCCCTTATGGAGGAATTTGCACATAAACCACCTAAAAATAGAAAAAGAACGGAGATGAGAATAAGAGTAAATAGAATAGAAAATAAATAAAGCTCGATTTAGGGTTTGAAATTTCAATCATGTACTGGCACCAAATACTCAAACAATGCTTGGCATTATGCTAAAAACTTGATATGAATTTTCTAACACCACAATTAACCACAATTGCATGGCACTAAGTTATAGTACTTACTAAGTACTGATATTGTTCCCATAAGGATAGAAATAGCCTTCGGTACCTAGCTTCCAGTCTAATGTACCAAACTATATTCAAACGACTTGAATAAAATGGGCAAAACTAATTAAAGGTGACTAAATATCAACTAACATTTAAAGTGGCATACAAATGCAAACAAGAATCTCAAAAGGGGATATCAATGCACTAGAATATCTTGGAAAAAGTATAATCCACTCATCTTTACCATGTCTAATTTATCCGGTCTTCATTAAAGAAAAATTTACCAGCAATTAATCTAGATTCTCATGCAATTTCTTCTTTCCTTTTCCAAGTACTCAATGAAAATATTTGCGAATCAATTAGTAATCATATCCCTTTGCATGTCACCCTAAACACATGTATTAAACCCCGTTATTCTCATATAAATTAATTATTCATTAGTATCCCTACTCAACCTCGATTAATGCACGTATTTTAATTTTAATGTGCAAAATTAACTCTTTTTAAGTTTGGTTACTCACATGACAAGTCATCGGGGAAAGCATTAAAAAACAGATACCCACATAATTGAAATCCAAAGTTGCCTTGGTGAATAAAACTAGAAATTAAGACGTGGATCTAATTGGTTCCATCAATCCCCTAAACTAAACAAGTTGTTGCACAATTTCAAACATCAAGCAAAATATAAATCAAAAGCAGGAAAGAATAGATAAAAGAACAAAAACTTTTGTCCCCAAGTCATTGAATCTTCCTCACTCTCTTCTTGGTCGTGTCCCAGAGCGTGAAACATTCTCTTTTATTGCCTTCCTGATTGGGTGTCAAAGTATCTTCTACCTTTTGTTTGTGTGTGGAATTGTGGTAGGAACACTTCTTTTACAGCCATTCCTTTTATATTTGCGATCGGCCATGACTGATTGGATCTTGTGAGTTCGATCTTAACAGGTGCGATCTAATATCCAATGACTATTGGTTGCAATTGATCTAAGCCTTCCAATCGATATAACAAAGACTTTTGCCACTTTCATCATCTGCTTGCATTTCCTTGGGATGTATCCCACTAACGCAGAATTGACAAAAGTAGAACTTCACCATTAACTCCATCATTTTTTTTTAATTAACCAATCCAAAATGATAAAATATCTTATCAGCTTGTGATCGACTTCTCTTCCAATGGGATCTATTCATGTTGATCCTAGGGTCAGAGATCGATCTTGAACCTCTTGAGATAGATATCATAGAGCATTTTTTTTTTCCCATCTATATAATGTATTGTTTGAAGGGAGTGTTTGACCTCTTAAATAGCCAATTTTAATCAAATTACGAGCTCTCAAAAGTTTGAGTGTTTTTTATAAGTTCATAAGATTAGTTGATCAGTTCTGAACTAGTTTAATTAATTTATTGTCATACATGTGTGTGTGTGCGTGTGCGTGTGTGTGTGTGCGTTCACTCAATTTAATTTACTCACCCAAGTTATCTCTATACAAATTTAATTTACTTTATCAAATTCGCTATATTAGATTCATTATCTTTTTTGTGCAATTAATCTGCATTTAGAAATAAAAGAAAGTAAAAAAATGAAAAAAAAATTAAAACGATGAAGTAGAAAAAAATAGAATTTTAAAATAAAATATTATACATTCAATAATTATTCAGTCTTGTGTATTAGACAATATATCAATCATTTGAGTTTCCTTAAATCAATAAAAATAAGAAACTTATCCTAAAAAAAATTAAATATCATTGATCTATTTATTGTCGGAACAATGTTTTTAATTATCAAAATTATCCTAATTTTATCATTTTAGTTATTAATATTATTTTATTGGTTAGTTTTAAATGTAAAATTTTCTTAATATCTAAAATTGTTTTATAATTCACTTTTAGAAAAAACTACTTTACTAATGAAAGTTTGTCGAATTTTCATGCGCGATACATTAGATTTAGTCATCCTACATTAGCAATGCAACTGTGCAAAACTTTAAATTCAATTGATTATGCCTAACTATTGTAAATAAAATTAACTATATTATTAACAATTATACACTCAATTAACTATAATTTGTGTGATTAAATCTTTTCTCAATTGATGTACTAACAATTATTAATTGAGTGACTAATTAACTCATCATATCTATATCGATATAATATTGTTTGAATGGGAGTGTTTAACCTTAAATAGTCAATTTTAACCAAATAATGAGTTCTCAGAATTTTAAGAGTTTTTTTTTAAAAAAAATAATTAGTCAATTAAGAATTAATTTTGTTAATTTTCTTGTCATGTATATGTTTTACCAAATCCAATTTCCTCGTCCAAATTACCTTAATTCATACATACTTTAGCATATTAAAGTAGCCTAACTAAATTAACCAAATTTGGTTCTACTAATATGCATTAAGAAATATAAGTTCTTAAAAAAGAAAAAAATTATGAGATAAAAATGAAAAAAAATAAAGTTTTGAATTAAAATAAACTATAACATATTAGATAAATTTTTAGTCATGTGCAAAAAAAATACATTAATCCTTCGAATTTTCTACGTTATGTGCTAGAGATTAAAACACAATCCATGAAAAAATCAATTATTATCGTATTATTTATTCTTAGAAAAAAATGTTTCTGATCATCAAAATAATTGTAATTTTATACTTTTAAGTATCTGAAAACTATTTTAATGGTTAATTTTACGTGTTAAAGTTTTTTTTTATATTTAATATTTTTAGTAATGGATTTCTTGAAACTTCGCATCACTAATGCAAGTTTTTAGTATCGTCTGAAAATTCTGAAAGCTCGTTATTTGGTCGAAAATTGACTATTGAAAGTCAATCACCCCCATTCGAGCAATTCATTATGCAGATATAGATTTTTCAGGATGAATATGGAGGATGGGTGAGTACAAGCTTATTAGGTTTCCTTTGATGTTTGCCTTATAACTGATATATGTTTGCAAAATTGAGTCACCTCTATAAGATGAAATAGGCAAATAGTGTGCTTTGCATAAAATGTTTCAATTGAAATACGTATCTTTCATTGAAATAAAGCTGCACCCTTATTATGTTTTGAACTTAATTGAAAAAAATAAAAATGTTCCGAAACCTGGATTGTAACTGCAAATCTCATCCACTGGCTTCTTTATCGGAATTTGGGTTTGAGAGCTAAATCTACATTCACACAATCCTCACCACAAAGGATACCTTTATTTCGAGATTCGATCTACATATTTTAATGGAATGCCAACCCGCATCTATTATTAGTAAATTGACCCGACCAAATAACCCCCGTTTTGGTAATGTCCCCATTATAATACATCTTCAATGACATACAAAACCAAATAAAAGTTTAATTGGTAAAAAATCCAATAAACATACCTGAAAATCCGATAATAGCAGCTAATAAGATGTTAATAAAGAGATTACACATACGGCACCACAATGCTAGAACACGGGTTCTCAAACCAGATCACGGTACAAGACAACGTAAATACGTCGACATCGTTCTCCCCTGGATTCAGGCAAGGTATTTGCAAGAACCATTACCTGAAATACAAACCAATAGCATGTATAATTGCTTGTCAACTCAGGGAGTCTCTGAGTAAATTACTCGAGGTACAAATAGCAAAATCAACAAGAAAGAAGTAGCAGGTATAGTCAAGAACAATGGGAAGAGGGACTTACTGGGATCGGTAGAGACTAGCAAGCCAGTGCCCAGGAAGTCACAGTTGAAATCATGGCGGCCTTCGGTTTGGTAGAAAGCGTTCATGATAAAGGTGGCGTGAGCCCTCACGGTGTTGGGGTTGAAGCAAGCACCGCCCGGTTGAATGGGGCTGCAATCTAGCCCTTGGCTGCATGCGTAGTCTATGTTGGCCTGCAATGAGGCATCAGTCGCCTCTGGCTTCGGCACGCACCACTTCTTGCCGTCTTGGCCCGGCGCGGGCAAAGGTGGTGCCGACACAGGCTGCATATGTATCCCCCATAAGCATAATTTCATGATGTTTTTCAAGTAGGAGATTGAGGTTGATACGTATTCCACGACATATTATGCAACTATGCAGATGCGTAATCCTACATTAGCAGAGTCGTATTCCATTTGCAAATAATGAGAAGCAGAATTTAACCTACAATTATACTTACTTTATTTAACTAAATGAATGGATAGATAACCGAGTTGACTCAGTTCGTACATTTTCATTGTATGCTGAGATTTTATTAAAGCCAAGATAGGTGGGTTCGAGTGAGGACATTAAAGCACAGATAATCGTGTCGGGGAATTGAATTCGAAAAAAACCAGGAAAAAAAAAAAAGAATAAAGCACAACGGGCGACAAAGAAAAGGTGTCAATTAAAGCGAAAGGCTGAGACAGCAAAATCTGGGGAACAATTAAAGAATGAAAGGGTTCACATGCATCTTTTAAAGTTTTGAACTCAGGACAAACACATTTTGGCAGTCCCCACGTACAATTATTATAACATTGGGAAACTCATCCAGTGGCAAAACTGTAATTTCATGACAATTTTTTTTCCAAAAGGCTATGGCTATATTTTGTATGCAAATTTCCATCAGTCAAAATCTGCACTTTTAAATACATTACCTAATTTTGCAAAAACAAAAGAAAAATATACTGCATCACAAAATCATCATTTTTATCTCTTTTTTTCCTTTTTCTTAATTTCACGCTATTCCTAAGTTTTTACACTAACTTTCTTCCCCACCACAATTTGAGTACTATAGATAGATATACATATACAATTTTGATCATACGTTAATAGATTTAGTAAGTTTAAATATTTATTTATGAAAATAATACAATAAATTCCCACTTAAAATGTAAAGGCTAAACGCAGCCATAATTTCAGCCTTGTCAATGCATCAACCCTCCTAACACAATACACGTCGAAAGAATTTTTTCCCCCTTACCTTATCCTATTTATATATTTTCGTATCAATTTTTATCCCAACAAAATAGTTTGATATATTTTTACCATTTTCTTAGAAAAAAGAAATGGCCCTTATATTCAAATGGGTTTTGGCCAGACAAGCACTTTACATTCTAAGATTTCCACTCAAAACAAAACGTTGCAGAATAAGATTCCGGTTCCCATCAGGAATTGTCTCATAAAATATCATTTCATCCTTGAAGGAAAATGCTAAAAAGCTGCGGGCATAAAATTAACCAAAAGCTGCACTTTTGCATTTGAAAATCATAGGGAGTATGCATAAGCAAATGGTTTAGAAAATTACCCGCGAAGGAGAAGCAGCTCCAGATCGCACAAGTCCAACGTCGTAAACCGGCGTGAAATCAGGCCGGAAAAGCCCGAAATTCTTTTCAGACAGTGGCCCCGATTTCAGATTCTCGTTGAACAACCCGAATAAGTAGATATCGAAACTCCTCTTGGGCATCATCGGAGTGCCCCGACCGGAGTTGGACCTCTTCACCAGCTCCCCGTTGTAGGCCGCCGCGTTCTCCACCGAGCACCTCGGCTGCTCGAAGCTGTCGCCCTGCGACGCCCACCCGGTCTCGCCCACCGCGATTTCCACGTCTCCGTACCCCAATTTCTTCATCGATATGTACACTGCATCCATCAGCATATCGTACATGTTGCCGTAGGTTCTCCTCACGAATTTGTCGAACACACCCTTGTTGGGTTCGAAAACCGTGAAGTTGGCGTTCTCCGGGCTGTACCCGAAGTACGGGTAGGGGTTCACCATGAAGGGAGTCTTGCTCTCGCGGTGGAACTCCAGCAGCGGGGCGAGCACAGCCTTGTCCCAACCCGGGCGGAACTTGGCCAGGCTGGGCGGGTTCGACGACTCCAGGATTCCCAGGGAATGGGCGGTGGTGACTTTGATGTCCTTGATGCCGGAGAGGAGGAGGGCCTGGTGGAGCGTCCGCACGGCGGCGACCAGGTTGTCCCTGAGGTTCTGCGGGCCCCAGTGGAGGATCTCGTTGCCCACGAGGATGTAGTTGATTTTAGTCTGGGGGTGGAAGGGCTGGATGTTGGCGGAGACCCAGCTGCGGGCGCTGCCGACGTCGGTGAGCCCGGGGATGTCCCCGTTGGGGATGGTGACGGCGACGAGGATCCCGGTGTTGGCGAAGGCACGGAGGATGTCCGGGTTGACGTCGAAGATCTTGACGCGGTCGATGGTGGTCTTGTCCTTGAGGAACTGGGCCACCTGAGGTGGGGCAGGCAGGTTGTCCCCGAGGGTGCCGTAATTGACGCCGATGGAGTGGACGGCGCTCACGGCGGCGAGCAAGAAGACGGCCGCGACGGCGGCTGCTAAAGGAGCCATGGAAACAGACAAGAAGGCGGAGAACGCGTGTTGGGGAATGGGCAAGGAAAGTGGAGAACAGAAGAGATGCTTTGGGACAGCTGCAGCTGCGACAGATGTTACAAATAATGAGGGGAATGCATCGTACCTCCTTTATACCACCGAATTTAGTACTGTAATCCATCTGCGAATTATTATGTAAGCTCCGTTTCTATTACCAAATAGCAGAGATCGAATTTACTTTTATAGACAATTTTGATGGATTATTTTTTGTATTACGGTTGCTTACGTAACTTCTAATGAATTAAAGAATTGTTTCTGAATTATGATGGGCAAAAAAATAAATTGGGTGACGATAAAAATTATATTTTATTTATAATATTTAAATTGATGTAAAGATTATATTTTATATATTTAATATGTAATAATAATTAAATGGTGTAATAAGTTTATTAAAAAATAAAAAATTAAATACGAATAGAAAAAATATAAAGATAATTATTGATTTGAACAGTATAATGATCGAAAAATTATTAATTAATTATAGTGTTTAAATTTTTTAAAAAAATTTTAAATTTAAATTTAAATAATATTTAAAAAAATAAAATATTTAATTTGTAAAATTTTAAATGTAAATAAACAGTAAAGTAAAGAATAAGTAACCAAACGTAGTCTTTAGTGTTCACGAATATGATATTAGTTCATACATAATTATTTATCCCTCTTAATTCTTAACCCTTTGAAGTGGGCGTGTCCGAATAGTAATTAATTTTTTTTCAGTTTTATATATCTTTATTTTACTTTATTTTTTAGACTTTTTTATTTGTTATGCTCTCTTATTTCAATGCTATTATTTAATTTATTTTTTTCAAGTTCTTTTAAATTTCGTATTTTATAATTGATATAAAATTTATATTTAAGAATGTTATTAAAATTTATTTCTATAATTATGCGCGTTCCTCATGTGTGGTTTTATTATTAAATTATATTAATTTTAATGACATGAATTTAGTTCTTCTTTTTATACTGTTTTTTAACTAATATTTTTTTTTCTCTTTTCATTGATTTTTATTTATACTTTTTCTTGTATTTTCTCGTTTTTATTTCAATTCATTTTGTAATTTAAATATATTTATATAGTGTTAGTTTTAAATAATTTTATTTTTATAATTAAAAATATGATACTTGTATAATTATTATGATTGATAAAATTTATAAATTTACAAATAATTTTATTGTGCTATTTTTACTTGTGCTTGTTGTTGGGCATAGTAAATTGATGAATGTGCATGTAAAAATGCTATATAATAATATTAAATTAGTAAAAGTTGCGCATCGAATGTTTAAATTTACTTAAAAATTATAAAATTATTATATTATTTAAATTAAAAGCATAAAAGTATTGAAATAATAAAATAAAGATTGAGCAAAAAACTGAAAAAACAAAAAAAAAAGAGAGAAGACAAAAAAAATACAAAGAATAAGTTGAAATTAAAAAAAAAAAAAGATAAAGATAGAAAAAAAATAAACAGAATTAAAATACTATTAATAGTATAATTTAATATTGTGTAATAAAAAATTATTATTAATTTAATAATATAATTCGATAGTAATATCCTCGTTGAAATCTAAGCAAACTTATAAAGTGACTGCAGTAGATTTTACCATTACCACAACTTATGGAATTTATCGAAGAATGAACCTCACCACTAACTTTCTGGCACAATATATAATCTAATATTTTACTTTATAAAATAATATATCCTTTTTTCAGGCGTGACTATAATTTTTTCTTTAAATAGCACCTTCCAATAAACTATAACAATAATTTAAAATCACTTTAAAATTTATTATCTTTTTATGAAAGCATTATTTGTAAAAATATCCATTATATCTAAATTAAATATTTTTTAGTATTAATTGTTTGTCACATTATTCATATCATAAAAAAAATCAAACATTAAAAATAAATTAAAATCCACGTCAGTTTAACCTGAACACGTAACCATCAAACATTCGTTGGTTTATTTCCTAACCGTAAATGTGCATTGAAAATCCATTCTACATATTCTTCTCCTCACTAAAAAATAATAATAATAAAACGAATGTGTTTGCGTGTGTGTAATATTTTTACTACAAATACAAATAATACCATACCATGAATATATTAAAGCTCAATAGTTATGCTTGATTGGTGATTTGTTAAGGAATAAAAATGAGTAAAATTTTGATTTTTTTTGAATTTATGTATTTTTATATATAATACATATATAATAATAATAATAATTAAATAATATAATAATATAAAAAGATTAGCATTTGTGGAGCAAACATGTGTCCAAATATAACGGTAAGAATTTATGTATAAATATTAATTTTGTTGGGTGTGTTTATAATAATGAATGGGACAAGGTGTATCTATTAATACAAATTACACTTTACCTAAACCAAATTTTCTTTGGATATGTTTATAGGTATTTTACCTGAACAGTTTGTCCTTTTAACTTTACTTCAACCCAATACTCCTCCTTAGTCTCAACTCCATCGTTGAATTCATGATTTTGAACAACTTTTCAAAGCTCTCTCATACCATGATTTTCTCCCTCAAAACCCCATGCAGTCCACTCACGTTTGGCAATCCAATCATCTAGATATATGAGCCTCATGACAGAATGAATCTATAAATAAACTAGTAATTTAAATAAGGAAAATTTTAATGTAAGACTAGTTGGAAGACTCTTTGATTGTAAATGGAATTGATAATTAAATGTTAAATACCATTTATTTATATATATAATAGAGAATAGTTTAAATTTAAATTTAAATTTAGGTAAAAATATACTCAAATTATGAAAATTTTAATTCCATAAAAACTCATCAAAATTATAAATCGAACGTAGCCAATACATTCTATATTCCGAAATTCAAAGTCCCAAAAACACGTCGATAACAAAATAAAATGAAATTATACCGTTGTTCAGAAACTCAAAAGACAAACGCCATCCATTTTGAATCCGTGTCGTCAACCAATAGCACCGCAGAATATCTAGCAACGTTCAAAAACACGCTGCACCTTTTGTCGTTCCACGTATTTGAAATTTCTCCGAACCAGTAAAAGTTCACAGCAGTCCCACAATGAGACCCCACCTACAATTCTGTTTCAGTTCAAAGAAGAGACGTGTATAAGATCTTATTCTGAATGAAAGAACAGACAAGCACAAGATATGCAATATAATGTGCAAAACTTCTTGCTACATTAAAGGTCGGAAATGATCATTTTCCATAGGAATGAGAAGGAACTCTCCACTCGGCACTTGACGACGTTCCACTTTCGCTTCAAAGAGTTTCCATGGGAAAGAATGAAAGAGAATGCTGCGGCTGCACAGTAAGCACATGGCGGCTGTTTACCGTGGAGGCTTCAAACTAGATGATTTCGTATGTTACCTTTCAAAAGAACGGATTTGTAAAAGGTCACCAACACAAAGTTTCTCGTCAACGGATATTAATTTCGAACCAGGCAGATCAGCCAACTGGAAAGCAATAGGAAGCTGGACGACTCTTGACTGCCTAGCTTAGACCCAACTAGTTGAAAGTTGGATGCCTTTGTCGCTCAAATGTCAGCTTTCTGTCGCGGTTAAAGGGCTTCAGCATTCGCTGCACTTCAATCTCGGAGAGCAGTGAAGAATGCAGGCTTTTAAGATGTCCAGCACACTTCTTGTGTTCGACAGGAACAGCAGCGTTAAAGTTATCATCTGAACTGATTTTCCTGTGATAAGGAGAATGCCACTTAGCTTGCAAGTAGTCTAAAGATCTCCATGGAGGGAGAGGCATCGAGTTCTGTTTCAGAGAAGATCTAGCGGCTTCCACCATTACTTTAAGAAATTGTTCAAGCTTTGAGAAAGAACCCACAAATATAACCGGTAGGGAATTCAATATCCTCTCATAGGATTCTACTGCTCTCGCAATCTCAAAATGGCTTCTGAAGTCAACATCGACGATCAAACGTTCCGTATTTCCAATTATTCCTTTATAGCGGATCACATCAATATATTCATGATCACCTGCATTAAGTAAAACAAGGTGTCAGACCAGCAAACGCTACCAAGGTGAACAAATTCCGAGAAATCTCCGTCCCAAGTTCTCAATTTACTGCTAATGTCTTTCAGAAAAAAGTATGCTTGGTTTTAAAATGCTGGCATAAAAATCAAACCCAAGTGTACACTACTGTTCTTGATTACAGATCAATGATTTCTTATCCCCATAACTGAATCCCATACTTTGGCTAAGTGATAAGGCGGATGGCATTACCTCCTGGAACATTCCCGCTCCCTTGCCACCTGGATGAGCACACACCCGCATCAAAACCAGACAGCCTCAGAAGCTTCACAAGGGAGAACCTAATGCAACTAGCATTGCACGGACTTGAATTTGCAGCATGAAGGTCCCTTTCTTTAATCGAAAGTGCAAGAGAGTTGACCACTGACAAGAAGTCACTTTCATATTGGTCCACCATCAACTTAAAATGCTGAAGAATTAAAACAACTAGTTAGCACTAAGTATAGTTAAGCAAAAATCATTAGAACTTCGACTGAAAGGTACACGTGAGATTAAGAATTCACTATTGGAAATGTAAACAAACAAATGCAAAAAATTTCCTTTATTTAGGGGTTAGGGCTACCACAGATTCTAATCTCAGTTACATAGCCATAAAAAATTTAAGGAATATGAGGTGTTGCTATTCAACGTTTATCATCCACATAAATTAACAACTTGAACACATAATCAAGACAACTACTTTAGCTTTAGAACGTCACCTACAAAGTATTGGATTTCCTCATCCATGCGCCATATGCTGATATATAACACTATGTTTGGAACAAAAGTTTTGTTGAGTAAAAAGAGAATGCTAGAGCATACAAAAGGAAAATAAGAAAATCATAATGCCCAACCTTGTTTGGCTCAATAATTTTAATACAGAATGAAAAGTATTAAAGAAAGGAATATAAATTCTCAAATTTGTTTTAAGAAAAAAGAATTTTTTGATTCTTCCATAAAAAAATGAGGGAGGAGTTGACTAACGTTTTGAGGTACGAGAGGGGTCAAAAGTTAACTTTTCTGTCGTTTTCCTCAGTCCTACAAAAATGAATTGCCTAGTACATTACATCCTCCTTCAAGAACATTTTTCATAACTATGGGTATGGGATCAGAACCATTATTTCCTAACATTTATGAAGTCAATATGGGGGGGGAGGTAGCACGCCAGAAAGAAATCTTATTTATTGGGTCAAAATATACATACAAACACTCAACTAATATGAATATCCCTAGCTAAGAATCATCAAAAAAGATAAAGCTAATCCAAATCAGGAGTTAGAGTTTCTTCAGATATAATCTGATGAAGTACTATTTTGAACCGCTTGGCACTGTACTGTAATAAAATACACAACGTTACAAGGGAAACCTATTATCACGGATTTCATTTCAAAGACTAGGGCTGGATATTATCAAGATTTACCGTAATCTACGCCGAATCGCTTTCACACAACTCCCCTTTACAGCAACAAACACCTGTGGATATTATCAAGATTTACCGTAATCTACGCTGAATCACTTTATACACCTAACTCTCCTCTACATCAGCAAATACCTGATCGAGACATAATAGTCACCTGATATTCCAACAAACAAAACGAAGGTCAATCTGCTGTCACCCAGTGCGGTGTTATTCTCACGATCCATTTATCCAATTCAAACAGTGAAAGAACTACTAAACAAGTCCGCAATATAGCTCAACCGATATGCCAAACATCACCACATCACAACAGTGTCATCACTATACCAACGGGTTGAATTCAAATAAGAAAATTTTGGTTTCGACCAGATTATTCTACTAAAACTGTTAGCCCATCAACCGGATATTGATATAGTTGCCAGCTATTAATAGCAGTTTATCTATCAATGTTCGGTAAGACCTTTTCTCCTCCTTTGCCTCCACACTAGAAAAAATCATTTCTTTGAGCAGAAAAATGTATTTTACCGTGAATAAAATCATCCCATCAAAAGGATCCAGTAATAACTGTAAGAAACTAAAACGCAATAACCGTTCCCAAACAAGAACCTTGAGATAAAAGCAGCTAGATAGAGACTAACAGAAATTTTGTCGGCCAGTGGAGCAAGATCAGGTAGACCAGAATCGCTGTCGCTGCTGTATTTTGAGTCCGTCCCAGCACTATTTCCATTCTCCAAGAAATCACTAACCATCATTGCCAAATCATGTTCACTGTCATGGCTCCTCCCACCACCTCCGCCAGACAGCCTGGCCCAAAACTCATTGGAGGACAACGTATATACCCTGCAATTCATCCCACCACCAACTATTATCACCAATCCCCTGGCATTCAGCTCATGATTTTCCTTTTTTGTTTCCTCTCTGCGTCTCAAAGTTCCGTCATCTTTACACAGAAAGAATTAAATTAAATTTTTAATGGAAAAAAATGAAAATTTTGAAGACACCGAACCTCGAAAAATCTATAAAATATTCGGCTATAAAAATATCGAAAATCCTTCGTGCATCTTACAATAAATCCACAAAACAAGGAATTTTAAAAAATAAACGTTTAAATCAAAAGAGGAATGCAATTTCCAACACTATTTAATCGTTTCAATCGAATTCGAAGTTTCTGAATTTTGTATATCTAGAAAAGAACAGAACCATTCGATTCGCAGTGATGTACCAAAACCCCAACCTCAGCAAATTGAGCAGCTGAAATTTCTTCTCAAAAAATGGATTTCCAACCCACAAACAGCCAATAAACAAAATCGACACTCGAACAAATAAATAAATAAATCCCCAAAAACCGCAATGCAAAAACAGATGCACAATCCAAAACGATTAATGAGGATAATAAAATATAAACAAGATGAACAACGAGAGAAAAAACGGTTCAGCTGCACATGAAGAGGAAAGAGGCACCTGAGCATTATATATATATGTAATGGGAAGCCCAGCTGCGGTGTGAAATGACGAAAAAGGGGCCGGGGAGATCTTCCGTAACGTCCAAGTTAAAACTGTCATCTGTGGGAAAATGGATAAGATTTGAAGGTGAAAATGTGAATGCGACCGTTAAATTTGTGCACGTGCGTTTCGCGTGGTTTGGATACTTTGACCCGCGGCTCTGTTAATGATGCCATGATGCTATTCCTGCATAAGTGGTGTATAATTATAACACATAAATATAATTTATTAATTTTAAAATAAGATTAATATGCGTTGATGTGCATTCAGTACGATGGCATTTTTAACTGAATTCATAAAGGTGAAAATAAATTGAAGGATATATGTATCCAAATAGTGATAGATAAAACATCTTATGAATGGACATAAAGATGTATACATACGTTACTAATTATCCTTGTCTATTTATCTAGTTTTAATTTCAGTGAAAACTTTTCCCTATAAAACATTATTTTACTTTGAATACATCCAAGTACATTAAATGAATCAATAAATTATTTACTAACACAGTTTAAACTATAACGCATGACATTAAATGAATATATATATATATATATATATTATTAATGTTAATGATTTGATTGTTGTTATAAAATATTAAGTTCTTTATATTTTTTTCCTTTCCTTGTTCATATATGTATTTTTTTGTCTCTTCCAAATTACTCTGTCATCTTTCTTCCGATTGTTATTGGCCTAATTTTGTTAATGCAGACCAAATGTCCATCTAATAGTCTACCTTAAATTATTTGTAGTTGTGGGCAATGTGCCATATGTGTGTGGCTCTAATCAGCCACCTGTGCTCCAAGTAAATGTTTTAACTCGACAACTAAGCCCACTCACATGAATACAATAAATTAATCCCGAGTGATGTTTGGATGAGATGTTGGATTTGGAATTGATGTACATAACAATATGTGGAATGTGTCCTCACATGAGAATATATACCTATTTAGGAACACTGCCAAATGCCTTTTCTGTCGTCATGGGATTGGCCGACTTTATTATGTGTTTTTAGAATGTAAGGTAGTGTGTCCATTACAACCTTATGGGCTTAAAAATTTTGAATAGATAATATATCCTTTAATCGGATACACACACACACACACACACACATATGACATACTTATATTATGTTATAATATACTCCCTGTTCACATCATTTCATGAATGTAATACTCCAAGATTTTTGGACCACATAGCAATATTATTTTAATTGTGGCAAGGGCTTAATTTATATATGTTTAAAAAAAACCTCGACTTTACTATTAATTTTTCGTATGAAAATATCATAGGAATTGAAAGTGAATGTGAAAAGTTGTACATGCATTCATGCATGTATAAAAAGTTATCAAAAGTTGTTACATCCAAAGTAAGCAAAGGGGGAATTTAAGGTCAATTTTGGGGTGAGAAATCATAGAAAAATTCGTGAGAAATTCCTACAAAATCTTGAGAGGTCAAAAATTCCATATATAACTTAGCTTCATTCTTACATATATACATAAAACCTAAAAGAAAAATTTTTTTTCTACCCCAAACCTTTGAGCAACTGTCCAGAAATAAGAAGGAAGAAGGGAGACGAATTTTAAACTCGAGAAACTCAAGAACCCGTACAAACTTAGGCGAATTTGCAGACTAAACTCGCAATAGTCATGTATGATCTTAAGAATTTAATTTCACATGCTCTAGGCACCATAAGCATGAAAGATTTTCTTGTCAATGCATGACTAAAGTCACAACATAGTATTGAAACAGTTTGGGAAAGCAAATCAATCCTAAATTCACGTGTAGGAAAATATATTGTGATTTGATAAAATTTTTGATTTTTTGAATAAACAAAGAAAGGACTCTTCAAGATTAAATTTTTATGTTAAGAATATGAATTAGAGGCATTTAAAAACCTTAGAACAGATTTACATAACAGAAAAGAGAATTAAAATTCAATAGAGGAAAATTGAAAGCCAAACGCGACATCTGCATCTATTGTTCATGTCGAGCATGTCGCGTCTATTGTTCACGACCACGACGTTGTGCCTCACAACCACGACATGAGTATGTGTGATTGCAAGAGGGATCTCAGGTGTCCCAGAATGCCCTACAACTAGGGTTGCACGCATGTGACAATTCTTTACAGCCATGACTCAGTCCGTTATGGTGGCAAGATGCAACCACAAAGCACGACAGAATGCTCCTTAGGCCATCACATGGGTGTGACATTGTCCTCTATAGTTGTGAGGCCAGGCACTGGCACCACCAAAAAACCTAGCAGCTCGCTTGCAAGAGCAAGACTTGAATTTGCTAGAATTTGATTTTTAATGATTCTCATAACTAATTTTATCGCTTTTATAAATTAAACAAGCTTAATTAAGTGGAAAAATGAGCGCTGGGGATAAGAACCAAGAAATTGACACTTAGGAGTACATCAAAAAATGTATAGGGATTAAATTTCCGTAGGATTGAAAATAAAAATGGGAAATATTTAGATTTGAATAGGAAGTCAAGAGGGTCACTTTGGTGAACTTTAGGAATAATAAGCAAATATTGAGCAAGAAGATATCTACTTATCTTTCAACTACCTTTTGAACAGAATGTTTTCTGAAATACTATATTTTAATGAAGTTGCTTTAAAATAGTTTCCTAAAAGCCTAAATTTATATTAATATGATTACTTTTGAGAAATAATTTTGGATGTGGACAAATACCAAATGATATTTATTTTTGAATTGTTCTAAATTATAACTGTGATTGTGAACTATTTAACTAATTACACTAAAATGTTGCAAAACATGCATTGGGAATCATCTAAGATAATGTAAGGACAAATTTCACCCAATCACTGGGCACTATTTAAGATACATAATTCACTCAATCAGAATTATAAGTTATAATACATAGCCCACTTAAGCATGGTTGTCAATTAAGATACATGACCCTCCTTAACCAGAGTAATAAACTAAAATCCTAATCAGTAAATAAGACGCACAAACTAATAAAGACCCTAGACATGCTAAAGCATAGTATATGTGATATGAACGTGTAATATCGTACTTATAGATTTAACTATTATTCTTGCAAAAGTTTCGTAAATGTTTCATTATGATTACTTGTAAATTTTATAAATATTTTATTATGCTCGCATCCCAACAAAAAGACAAATTTCTACTTACTGGGTGATTAGTCATTTTTTCAAACTTCTTTTGTAGAAAATTCCAATGAGAAAATATAATCGTGGGGATGCTAGGGAGCAAGAAAAAAAGGGAGACTTAGCTTTGGTTTTGCTTAACAAATAATATGGTGATGTAATAGTTCGAAGTGTCTGTTATTTTCAACAAATAAAACGATAAGACTATAATAGATTAGGTTGCTTTGCTTTACCTATTTCTATCTTGATATATCAAATATTTATATTGGAATAAATTAACTTGACGATTTAGTTATTTTGATATTTAGGTTTTGATATCAGCTAATATCGCTATTTCATGGGTACTACCGTATTGTGTTTCCAAATTGAGGGAGTGAGGATGACAGTATCAAACAAATTATTAAATACAATATATTAATAGCTAGTAAATTATAAAGAATAACTACACAAGAAACTCATAAAAATAAAATAAATACCAACATATCTAGTGAGAGTTCAATCTAAAATTTTGTACCTATAGAATTTTAAGGCCTACTAAGCTAATACAACCTTAGCCATCTTTCTATGGCCTCCTGCACACCATAGGGAAGCTTTCTTATCTATTCTAAATAATTCTCATTATTAGATTTAATCGAGCAATGCAACATTTGTAAGTGCAAGTGTAAGCAATTAAAATTTCCCTCTAATTAAATGCCGTCATGTGGTATTGTGTTGCAATAAAATTTAGTTAGGAATTAAATTAAATACAATTCCTAAAATTAAATAGAATAAATTAATATTCTTACTACAAATATAGCCCCTAATCAAATGATGATAAGTGTAAAGGCTGACCAATCAAATGCCATGTGTCAAATCTATGAACTTGGAAGGATAATATTGTTGATTTGACAATTAATTCATAATCATTCATTTAAATAAAATAATACTAAATCAAATATTCTCATGTCGTCAAACACTTATGGCAGCGAGATTTCTCCACTCCTAAAAATAGAGATGACTTCTACACATCAAAAGAACATCAAAGAAGATCAAATCCATCAAAATTTTAACAAATTAAAAAAACATTCAAGTCTTACAAATTAAAGGAAGAAGCAGGATCAAATTAGAGAATAGAGCTCATAAAAATTCATTTAATTCAAATTATAATTATACTTTTATAAATTTCTCGTTAATAAAAATTCAATTGTAAGATTTTTGTTTTCAGCAAGTGATTGCATTGAACACGTTACACTTACATAAATTTCTCGTTAATAGAAATTCAACCAATTAATATTTCTTTTAATATGAGGCTAGTGTTAATCAATTGTGACAAATTTGAAGGGATACCCCTTCACATGCGATGTGTGGCAATCGTGATAGACCAAGAATATAATCATTGCCAAAAAGTAGAATTTAAAACTCCAATTCAATAATTCTAAATTCATTAGTCATTTTTAAAACCCCAATCATCGTTTCTCGTCAGAAAAATAATGTCAATGTGTAGTCAATATAAGAAAAAGAAAACATAATGGGAGTTCTAAAAGTCTCTAATTTGGTTGGGCCTTGTGTGATCTCATGGAATTTCATGTTGTCCATTATCTTCAATATAAATAGACAGCTATTCCTTGCTAGTAAACTACTCATATGGCAAGCTACTCAATCGTTTCCCTTTGACACCTTTAAATATTAAGTTAGCTTAGATTGCCTGGGATCCAATAAGGGAACAGGGATCGGGACAGACTCTTGCACATATAGTCATCAAAATTATTGCCAACTCGCTGACGTAGCTTTCTCATTACTAATATTCAGATTCCAAAACTTTTTCTTTGACCCGTAGCTCACTTAAAAAGAGCCTTGGATTCAAAATTTCCAATTATATATTGTATCTTTTCCTTTTATTCATGAAAGAGGCTACAACACTACAACAGCTATGGGTGGCAAAAGATGCACCTTTATTGCAGGCTTCGGTCAAAACTTCTGAACCTGCTCATCCACAGTGCATCCAGATGCACGGACCCTAACTTTAAGGAGGTGGGAAGCTGGTTTCTCACCACCCATACTTCTCAATCCAACAACTATAGATGGACAGGGAGCATGGCACCCAGTCCATGATAAAAGTACACAATTAAGACGGTGTGAACTCACCACCAGAAAGTGCAAAGCCACGAAAATAGAGGTATGGAACAGCCTTAGTTTTACAAAAGAAGGTACGATTCAAGATTCGGTTAGAAGCCAAATCTCATGGAATGGCAGTTCTCTTCAACATAGTACAATAGGGCTTTTGCTGGACCAAACACCTGAGGTATTGGAGCACCTTCCCGCCTAGCATGAGGAGCTCGCTATGTGTAGTAGTTTAATACAGTTCCGAGGCAATTAGCTCATCTATCTTTCAGTTGCCGCTGAATATCAAGAGAAGAAGATAGTCAAGAAGCAATGTTTAAGAACAATGATTAGACATTAAGCAAATGGCTCAATATTAGATTTACTATTAAATCAGAAATATTCGATCCTCGGTGGAACTCCCACGGATGCAATAATAAGAGCGTGTTGAACCATTTGGTAGGATAGGCAAATTCACAATCCAAGTAGGCAAGGGCAAAAGAAAGAAGAGCAAAGGATAGAGGATAACTTACTCTTGGTCCACGATTGGTTGCTTGGGGCTGTCTGTTGGGCATGTGATCCGACTCTTGTATCATCTCAGAACTGCTAAGCTTATAAAACGTCTCAAGAGCTCTTGTAACAAATGGGCGCACTATATTTGCTTCCATGGCAGATAAGTTTTTGAGCTGCAAAATTTCAAGAATGACGGTCACATAAAAGAAAATCAAAGTTCCATAAACCATAATTTCCTCCAAATCAATGCCACAACGTATTCGGTAAAATAGATTCAACTTGTGCCCACTAGATGAAGTATACTGCATATGGAACCCCAAAGACTGCCATCAGATTGGGTAACTACTGTTTTGAAGATATGTATCACCTGAATTCAAAACATACATCTAGTATAGCGGTAAAGAAGTACAAATATTGTCACCAAACATTTTTTAAACCAAAAAAATAAACATATTTGAGTATGTTAAAAATTTTTAGTTAAAATCATATTATTGTATTTTCAAATGAATTTCCAAACTCATTCATCAGAAGAATGAATTTATTACACAAATCTTTAATATTGAAACTTGATAGATCTCATGACCAAACAATAATAGTAGTAGTAATAGTTCTTATATATTTCTAATAGGGTTCTTTTTAACGAATCAGCCTAATCACAATTTCTAACTTCTCACACATATAAAAAATTAAATTATAATCAATATTGACTTGACATATCTCATAGTAAACAATAATGAAAAATGTTATCCTCCATATTTTCTTATAATATAGTTTTTTTGATGAACAAATCTGATCATAATTTGTAACTTCACTCACAAAATTTGTTTTTTCTGGATATTATTTTTGAGTGTTTTTTGATGGTTTAAAATGAATTTTTGGCATTTTTTAAAGACAAAATTGGGGTATGTGTTTGTGTTTAATTCATGTTCTGGTAATTGGTTAATGTGGGTTAGAGTGAAGAAAAAAATATCTCATTTTGAATTTTGAAATGGTTTTGGGATGTTGTGCCATGTTTGGTCAGTTTTTTTGTTTCAGAAATATAAACATGATAATGCTGTAGTGATTGTTTATATTTAGTTTCATTCTAAAAATGTATAGAAACAATCGAAACAAGGGAACCAAGCAATATGTCACTACCAAAGTATTTCTCAATGTAATTATTTAATTTTCATATTTTTCTAATAATTAGTTTAATAATTTTTTAATTAAAAAAATAATTGTTGACTATCAACACATCTTCTTATTTCTTGTACCAAAAACATGTACATGGCCACATTAATGCACTGCAGTAGAATTACAGGTAAGAGAAATAGCATACCCTCAGTGCATAAGTACGCTCCTTTGAGATGATCTCCAGGCCTGTCCCGATTTTATGAAACCGTACATCCTTGATGTCCTCAAGTAGGGACCTTACCTACATGGAAATTGAAATGCGAGTATCCAGAAATTATTGCAGGCAAAGAAATAATATAGAAGTGAGATAAGCCAACTAACCATGTAGATATCAGGAATGTCCTCCCGAGCACTGTATCAAAGAGAAACATGTTAAACACCCCTGCCAACCAAAAATATAACAGAAAAGTATTATACGAGACCATAATACTTACTGATCAAACAGAAGCCTTGATATTTCTACATAATGAAATGGCAAAGGCTGGAATTTCTCAGAATCTCGCTCTGCTTCCAAAATTTTTGCTAAATTATCTATGGTAAAAGAGTATAATAGTAAGAAATCTGTACACATATGGTTTCACATTGTACAATAGATCATCCAAAGAAGTTCTGTGAACTGTTATTATGAATTTAAATTCGTAATTATATCTAATTTATCTAAAATCAAAATTGCACGAACAGGGCGGAGGAGAGAAGGAAAAAGATTACACGATAAACTCCACTCAAGAAAACAACGAAATTTGGACTAATAGAAATGGCGTGCGTCATATTTTCAGAAGTTGAACCACAAAAAGGCCAAACTCACCAACAGACATCCATTCGGGAGCTCGAATTGTGCACTTGCCTCTCTTCTTCAAGGCCACGGCTAACCAGAGTGGCACCTGAGTTGGAATTTGAGGCCTAAAAGGGCCAAAATCCCCCTGTCCATGGAGCAAATCAACCATCAAAGCGGAAGAAAACTCAATTAATCCGCTGAACACACACATACACCCAAAAACTTTATACGCAGTAAAAAGAAAAAAAGGATCACGAAAAGAATCATACAGAGATGAAATTGAGCGGATCCATCCTCAAATTCGGCACAATCTCAATCATTTCATCCTCGGCAAGAAACTCGAGCTGCGCCATTAAAAATTTGAAAACAAATATTGAGAAAATGGATCCCTCTCAAAAATTAAAAAAGAAGAAGATAAAGAAAGACAGACAAAAATTGCACCTCCGCCGCCGAAAATGCGGAGCCGTGGGGCTCAGATGCGCCGGCCATCTTCCAGCGTGCGGGGTTGGGCGGCCGTTGCTCGAGCCCTATCTCTGCAGAGGCAATGCAAGTGTAATGGCGGGAATTCACTGGGAAATTTTATTTTGTTTTGGTACAGTAAGAAATGCGTTTCCCAACCAAAAAAAATTTCTAATTCAAAATAAATTGAAATGGGATGAATCAAAACTCAAAAGTCTCCACACGCATAACATCGCGTTGATGTGTCACGGAAACAATTTGACGTGGGCTACGTTGAAAACATGGAACCGTATCGTTCAAATAAGCCCAAAGTATGGTACAAAATGTTGTCTTTGTTTCTTGATTCATTCGAGCAGAAGCGAAGCTGGTTTGGGTGTTCGCATTCCTATCTACACGGGTTCAGTTTTGAGGACGCTGCTCGAAACCTTAGCAAATTGGTCTATGGCCCAACCCACGTGTGTTGAAGTTTCCCTAACCTTGGACCGGTTTTTTTTTTTTTGTCTGAATATTTATAGAGTGCTTCATTTTGGGTCCGCGAAGACTCAAGTATTAATAACAAAAGTTGGTTCATTTTATAAATTAATCTATGTCCATTCCCAACAAATATAGCTTGAGAGAGTTTGTGGATGTGTTTTAATGCTAGTTGTGCCCACACTTTAAATGAGAGGCTATGGCTTCTAACTTGGCAAGAATTGAAGAATAAATGAATAAATAACGAGATATTTTGGGATCAACTTATAATTGATTATTTAGGAATTGGATTAGGCTCTTCATAATCTAATATTAGAACAAAACCCATGTGTATGCTGGCCGAGGAGTCCACACAATCAATAGTTAAAAGATATATGATATATGTAAGAACTTAAAGAAATTACATCAGAATAAATAAGTTTGACTTAAGATGGAGACCACATTGCGAGGCTACGCTAATGTACATACGTTGACCCATGGTTGGAGGCTATACTTCATGAGAGCATGCATGGGTTGGATCAAGAAAAAATGTTCCCATCCCATGGAAGAGGTTCCTCCTTCATCTTTAAACAACCAAATTTTTAAGAATTGGATCAAACTCAAGACTATATGTTATATAGTACTATAAATTGCTCCAAGATAAAAAAATGAGAAAGCAACTCAAAAGAAATAGAGCTATCCTAACTTATTTGTTATTTTAAGTGTGCTTGATACATAAGATTACTCTATTTGAATGTGAGTTTGAAACAAAATATGTTTATGCTCTTCGCAACTTCTACCGTCGGGTCATGTTATATAATATGAGTTTGGTTGTATTTTATCAAACGCGTGTTAAGTGTAACATGTAAAAAACTCAAAGTAGTCAAACAGGTGATTAATTTTATTGAAAATACGTTGTTAAAATGGTATTTGTTCTAGTACTTTGATGTTCAAACATTACAAACTAATGATCCATGGGAAGTTCGAGGTCAAGAATTAAAAGCTTGAGTAAGAAATTTGTACGTTCTAGTGATTGGAAATTGACCTACCAATTGGTCCATAGCCACTCAATCAAATAAACATAATGCACATATGCAAAGTCCACATGTCGTATGAAAATTTAATAAAATTTTTCCCTCCTAAAATTGGTATAATCACCTTTATATAGTTATTTTTTCCCCTCACCCTAGTTAATTTTGGCTCCACCCCCTTCATTTGTTTTGAAATATAAGAGAAAAATATGCTAGATTCTTATTACAAATTTATAAAAAAAAAAAAGGAAAAAAAAAAGCAAGTTCAATTAGAAATGATGTTTCTTACAATTAGAGTTGTGACAGCACCATCCTGATATATAAAAATGAATTAAAAAAATAATGTTTTATAAGTTAATATATTCACATCCCCTGATCTTTGACTTGTTTTTGTCTTTATTATTTACTTTCTCACTGTTATCATTTTATTATTTGGCCGTGGTGGCTATGATACGTTTCCAAGTTTGTTGCTTATTTCTGCATTTGCGGAAAGTGTCCGGAAGATGAAAGCAATGTTTTCAAAATTAGATCAACCATAGAATCGAAAAATTAATTAGATCAGTTATCAGTTTAATTGGTTCAATTATTTTTAAAAAATTGATTGTTTCAAATTATATGTAATATTATTTATAATAGTATTAAAATAATATTATAAAATTAAGTCAATCCCATCAATTAAATGATAAGTTTTATATGTAATAAAAAATTAATAATTCAATAAATATAAAATATTACAAAAATATAAAAGAAACTAAATTAAACTCAAAGCAAAACATAAATATTGATAGATGGATTTTGAAAAATGAAAACAATATAATTAATTGAAAAATTTTTATTTCAAGATACAATGTTTAAATTTTTAATAACTTAATTAGAAAAATATGTAAATAAAAATTATAAAATAAGTTCAAGTAAAAAAAATAGTTAATGAAAGTTTTATTTAATAATAAATTATTTTGAAGATAAAAATAAAATTATAAAAAGATATAAAAATATTTTATTTATTTATATTTATTTTAAGAATTAATTTTATTTTTTTAAAATTTTTATTAATAAAAATTAATTTTTTGATATTAGTTCACACTAATTTAAACGATGATTGATTTTTTTAAATGTGATTGGATCATAGAGCCAGTCTGGCCATTTTTGAAAACATTTGGATGAAAGTGAACTTTTAGTTAATTAATTAATATATATATATATATATGTGTAAATATATGTGTGTGTGTGTGTGTGTGTGTGTGTGTTTTTAAAGTTGGCCCATAATACATTTGAGGTGTCACTATTATTGTACTCATTATAATGATGCATCCCCTGGGGACAAGGGCTGCCCTTAGGCATGTTCATTTAAGTCATCCATTGACTTCTTTCATATTCTGGTTTCATTATTAGGGACCCAAATTGAGGATGGGCAAATATGTGCGTACATACGTTTAACCAACTTTTATTGTTATTTTTTTTCCGTTTCTCGTGATGAACTTATGTAGTTTTTGTTATGTTTGAACATTACTTTTATGTAACATGGATACACTAGTCATTTGGTCACGCCCCAAAATTATTTTATCCTTTCTTGGTTGCTTAATCCATCTAAACTATACCACTTTCACTTTTTTATTTTTATTTCTTTCTAAACATCTAATGTACACCTGTGAATGCAAAGCTAAATCGTCTAAATTTATGTTTTGAAGATTGAACTTCCCGTGATCATATATATAAAAATATTTGTACAAGATAAGGTCATTGGCCAACCAACAAAAAATTAATTTTCCCATATAGTTTTAACAGAAATGAACTACGTTCTACAAATCTATAGGTCAAAATTGCACAGCAAAAAAAGAAAAAAGAAAATAAATATTGTTGTTAATTTCGCAATCATTGTTATACGTAGAAAAGCATTCTCTTGTCCCTTTTTCTTTTATGAGTGTTTCCATAAAATAGTTCGTAGATCAACGCCTACCAAACTTGTTGGTACAATAAAGATTAAAGAAAGCAAAACAGCTCGAAGAAAAAATCTGTGTGCGTGGTCACGAAAAGCTTATTCATGGCGGCCTGTCTGTTGATCTTTTAAATGATGATACATCTTCCTTGTCTTATTGTTTGATTTCCCACTTGCTGTTCTGTATTCACCTTTTTTCTGCATCAACCATTTTTCTTTTTCTCACTTTAATTGAATACATAATATAAGTCACTCGGAATATATATATATATATATATATATAATATAAGTCACTAGGAATATATAATATAAGTCACTCGGATTAATGTTAAAATCGTGTAACTGGTCCCACTTAAATATATATATATATATATATATATGACTATACAAAATCAACATAAAATTACGACTCGAGTTGTTCAATGATTTGCACTACCCTTAAAAATTATTTCCATGGTGCGAACTATTTCTTCTTTAAGATTAGACAAGTCTTGACTAGAAATTAACCCATGGTTTAATCCACCCAACTCCTAAGGAACGAAGGAGCCGGGAAAAAGAAAAAAAAGCAAGGAAGAGAAAGAATAGAATTATTTTCTTAACTCCATTTTGAATCAAAGAATCTCTATTTATAGATTGCAAAGACATCATTTGATGAAGTGTGATGGTTAGAAAAGATAACCAGTCAGAAATGATATAACCATTTTAAAAAACCACGATCAAAATAAATTTATAAAAATATTTAAAAATTTCTTGACTTTTTCCATGTAAAAGACAAAATCTTTTGAATGACTCAATGTTTTTTCAACAATACACACACACACATATATATGTCGAGTGCTTTGAATTTTGTGAATAGACTTGAATTATAACTCGATTCACTATTTGTTGGAGTTCAAGCCTTTCGTGGGTGTGGGGGCAAAGCCCCGATTATGGACCGACCACTTTAATTGGACTACGTATAAATTCTAAATAGGCGATTTTAGGGTTTTGTATGTACATTTTTTTTAAAAATCATTTTCCTTAAAATTAAAGGTTGGATCCGAGTGACACAAACCTCTCATGTTATTTATTGTCCTTGCATTTTTATCTCATTGACATTGTTGTCTACACAACAATAAGTGTGTGTATATATATATATATATATATATCTTTCATACAAAGCTAGATCGTTAAAAGTATAAGATGTGTCGTGGGAAACCTTGGTATGGAGAGTCAAGGGTTTAAGTTTCAAAGCATGCATGTCACGACTTTGTTTGACGTAGTGTAGTTTTTGGACCAACTTTGTTCCCCTTTCTGTTTTAATTCGTGGAATGCTACCAAATTTTGCGCGACAAAGAAATGTGAAAATGTTTCTTAAATCTGAGCAGCATTCTAGTTATTCTGTTTTTCTAGTCCCCTTTCCTTCATCTTGTCCCTGGATCGTGTATTATTAACTGACTTCTTGTGAGTTCAACCTAACTACTGATACTTATAGAGGCTCTCTCTCTCTCTCTCTCTCTCTCTCTCTCTCTCTCTCTCTAAGTGTTTTGGCTCTGTTCTCTTGGTCTATAGGGTGTAATTGTATTTGATAGAGAAGAGAAGGTTAAAGTATGTATATAAATAAATTTATGGAGCTTATAATATGTTATTAACGGAATTTTTTAATTGATTTGATCAAAATAAAATGAGTCTGTTACATTTTTATGTAAAGTTGTAAACTCTTTACTTTTTAGAAAATTCTTTTAAAATTTTGTCTGATCTTTTGAGATTATATGCTTATTGTTAAATATATTATAAATTAAATTGTATTTTAATCTCTCTTAAAAACATGTTGTACCCGAACCATCTTATAAGACTACAACATCATGATTGGTATACAAATATAAAATAAAATAGGAAATAGATAAATTTAAAAATAAGATATAAATATGAAATAAACGAGACATGTAGTGCATGCCCTACTTGTTGTACAGAATGAGTAAGAAATAAGCTGATCAATCATTTTGTAACTGGATTTTATGCGTAATTAAATTAACATCAAGAATATAATGAAATTAATTTTTATAGTTAAAATAAACATTCAGCTACAAAAAAAAAATTCATATATTTGTATTTAAAAAATTCATATAATTGTATTTAAAAATAAATTTAAAACCTACTTTTTCAATAAAAATAATCAAAGTTTAGCCCAAAAAAACTAGTTAAACAAAATACGTATTATACGCAAATATAAAAAAAAATAATATGTCTTATTTTGTTGTGATGTTTCTATTTTACTATAAAACAAGTACTTTACTAATTAACAGACAAATATATAATATATTATTATATATAATAAGGATGTAAAGCATATTTATATAGTATATATACAAAATTTTTACTACTTCTATGATATGATCATGAGTTTCAAACTTTAACGTTTTAGTTATGGCATAACTTTTTTATTAATTTAGTATGAAAAAACTGACAAAAGAAAAAAGAAAAAATGGAAAATAATGACTACTTTTAATGGATTAGGAATAACTAAAGTCATCATCATGAAAGATGTCATTAATCTCAAATTTATAGGAATAGGGATTCCACCAATATTTAAATTAAGGGAAGCAATATTGAAATTTATTATATAAATATTTTTATATGATTAAAAGTTATTTATTTTTGAAAATAACTGAAAATAAAAATTATTTCATTCATTCTAAAATAATTTCTCCATTATCTATAGAATAAATTCTAATTATTAATTGTTTAATTAATTTATCATAGGAAACTTAGCTTATATTTTTTATTAAAATTTTCATAATATTCAAAATTTTACAAATTTATTTATAATTTTATTAAAAATACTTAAATTGATTAGTCAATTAAGGAAAGTAAATTTTAACAACAATTTTAGTATAATAAAAATAAAAAATCAATTTTAAAAAGCATATAAACCTTGATATCTAGAGTGTTGTACAGTGTATTCTTATTTAAATATTCTGTTAGCAGTGTTAGAAAATAAAATTACAAAAAAAAATCAAATACTCCTTCTATAACTTACAAAAATATTTTTTTGTCATAGTTGTACATTATAAAATATTAACTATTACAAAAATAAGGTTATGTTCATTATCGTTTTTAAATGTTTTATTTTATTTGATTTTTTGTAAAAATAAGAAGAGAGAAAGGAAGAAAATTGAAATGAAGTGATTGAAGTGCGAATTATTTTAGAAATAAGGAAACAAACAACCCCATCATTATAAATATCTATATATTAATGATATGAAATCAAAACTCACCATATTAAAAAGAGCTAATACGTGTGCATTATATATTATTGTTGTTGAAAGAATCCACCTTACTTTAAAAAAATTGCAAAGATCACCAATTATTAGGTGAAGAATAAACATAGATAAGTAAGATAATTATCATATTTTATTATTTATTTTATTTTCAACGCCCTCCTTAAAATTGAATGTGAAAGACAGCATTTTGAATGTAAAAAGAGTGAAGAAAAAAAGCATTTAAACACCAAACTATAACGTGTTTTTGTTATAAGCTTATGTTTATAGAAAAATGCCCAAATATGATAATCAATCAATATTTTGATTTTCAATGGTTCCTATTGTCAGTACAATAGTAATAGGACATGAAAAGTGAAGAACATTTTATGATGAAAAGTTGGATGTAAGAATCGATTTAGACGAAGTTCAAAACGAATAAATAGAAGTTTCGGACCATCTAACTAGTCGTGAATCTAGGAATTATAATATTAGATTTGTATAAGAGTTAATTGAGCTGGTCACTTGTTTTTTACTATTTGTTGAAGTTAGTGGAAGATTTTAATTGGTAAAGTACCTGCAAAAATACAAGTAATTATCCAAATTGCATAAATATGTTAGTGTTTATTTTATCATTTGTTGGTGTGTGTGTGTGTTTTGCATTATAATGTCTCCAAACATTCAACTTTGATGTTGTTGTGATCGTTGTTGTCAACGTTGTCATCACAAATTTTTCACAACTAATTATCTATGTTACTTATACTATTGTATTATCACTTTTATCTCTAATAACTAACTTTAGTCATTTTAATAAAATTTCTAAAATAAAAATCTTAATAAATTATTTCCACTATTTAACAACTACTTTTAGTTTAAATAAAAAATGAATTAAAATAACTTTAGATTTTTTTTTTGTTTTTTCTCTTCATTACCATTAATATAAATTCTCTCTCTTTTTCAAATAACATTTAGATTCTTTTTTCTAGATTTTTTTACTACCACTAAATTTTTTATTTGTATCTTTTTAAAAAAATATATAATTAAGTCACTTTATTTATTATTGAAGTACTAAAATAATAATAATTTTATATCTTATTATCATTAATGAAATTATATATACTTTTAAAACACGTGCACATAGAGAGTGGTTAAGTTTACTAGTATTATAATATTTAGGGAGAGATGACAACTTATTTTGGATATATAATTCTGATTATCAAGGAAAATTGTGTAATTTTATCCCCATCGAACATTTACAAATAGATTAAGAAATTAAATATATAATCAATCCGTGCAGTCAAAATTTAATTAAGAAAATACTAAAAATTATGAAAAAATAAAATATTTTATGGCCCAAAATATATTTAACGGTATCAAGATAATTTTGTTTTTTTATATGTAAAATAAGATTCGTTCATTGCAGCAAAATAGGCATGGATTAGGGAAATATATTTAAAATCAATACCCACGCCACGTTACTAAAAGGAAACAGATGAATGAACAACAAATGTTTTTAAATTATTTACATGTATAATAAATTTCTATAAACCCAAGAATATGTGCGTATATATTTGTATTCACTAATTAATTTTTACAAAATATGATTGTCATGCATAGTTAAGAACATCAAAAACTGTAGATAAATGTAAAAAAAATATGTTAATTGACGTAACGTTGCTAGCTAAGTTAGAACTAACATAAAGAATTGTAGAAATAATGTAGTAACTTTTACAAGATGGTGAAAAATCAATATACAGAATTCAATGTGGATTATATTACATATTTCGAAACATATATTATGTTTATTAAGGAAATTTTTGTTTTCACTGAACATGCAACAAATAAACTAAGTAATTAAATATATAAAGCACCTATATTGGCAAAATTAAGGAAACATACTACAGATAATTTAGGAAATTAATGGAGGGACGAAAATATGTCTACTATCATTATGATTATTCATTATAAGGGTAATTTTGGTTTTTCCTACATTTAATAACAGGCTTTCATCACAGTTAAATAGAGACTAATTGATAAAATAAATGACTTAGCTAAATTAAGGATGTGATATGTAATAAAATTCAAATAAAAAGTTTAGTGACAAGACATTGAACTTTTTTTAGTATTTAATGAAGGATGAAAATACATTTAGTCGGATTGTTACCATCAAGTTTAGTTTTCTGTTTCTGTTTTATGGAATTAAATTTGAAATTAATAGTGCAACTAAAACTGAAGATATGATATATAAGAAATTCACAATTAAACTTTTAAAAATAATAAATAGTCAATGGCAATTTATTCGTAAGGTAAAAATTTCAAGGCTGTATTATGTTCGAAACCTACCTTTCAACCTCAAAACATCGTTTTACACTTCATACTCTCAAACATATAATTCAATCATATTTTTACTAAAATTTAAATTTAAATTTTCTCTATGTCATATATGTATAATTAATTAATTATTATTCAATTATTATACTTATTCACAATTAAATTAATATCTATATATATTACACATATACTCACATTTATTTTTATTTATACTTTAAAATATAATCATTATTTCTATAAATTATTACATTCTCCAATCATTATTATATATTTTATACAAATATTTAAATAAATTATACCATTTACCCATTAAAACCTTCTTTTCAAACATACTATTCATTCAAATACAACTTTTTTCAAACATTATATCCCATCAAAAGTCCTCTTATTTGTTTTCATTTTTTATATTGGTCAAATTAGTATGCGTTTTAAATAAAAAAATTTCAAATTAATATAAACATAAAAGAGAGAAACATATATAAAATTATTTATTCCGAGCCTTTGTGTCAAATCGACCTGAAAACTTTGACAAACATGATACAAATTTTTAGAGAATTTTGGTTAAAATTAAACAATAAACTCCACAAATTTCACACTATAACATATTATATAGACATATGTACACTCCAAAATTCAATCTTTTCCCCAGAATTTGTAGGTTAAAAAATATATATTAATAGCTAGTATTTAATTTGTGACGTGGAAATGAAAATGACTGTCGCTCATCTCCCTCTCATATTATGCTGAAAAAAAATAATGTCATTCTTGACCTAAGGGCCAAACGTCCGTACATATGCATTGCTGTGAATAGAAGTCATAGAATTGCATAACAACTGTAATAAAACAATTCAATATTAGTCTGCAGTCAACTTAAATACGTTATTTGTTAAATTTTGATTCATCTTCCGGAAAGTGACTTCGAGATAATTTAATAATTATTATTGCATAGAGTAAGGACGAGTTAATTAATTTATCCATAAAATTCTATTAATTCATTTACTCAAACAGATCTATATATTTATTATTATTTTATTATGATTAAAGTCAATGGAAAGTAACTATTTTAATCATTTCAAAATTTTCAAATTTATTATCTTGACTATGAATATGTGATAAGTTGAAGAAGACAATCTTTTTTTATTAAATAGCTTTTTATTTTTTATACATTGTATTTTTTTTATGTCTTTGCCATTTATTTATTTATTTTTAATCTTTTTTCACACATTCACGTACATAAATAAGTACAATACATAAAAAATATATATTACAATAAAACCATTATAATTTATTACTTGTATTTAAATATAAAGTACTACGATATTCTTTGTAATATTATTGGATTAGGGAAAATGAATTTGATATATATAAATATAATATTTATGCTGATCAATTATAGATTCTTATTATATTAACCAATAATTTTATTTAAATTTTGCAGCCATAAATAAATTTTAGATATGTTTGTTTTTAATGATAGAATTGAGGCTTGCTGAATTATTTTAGAAGATTATTTTATTAAAATTAATTGTTCATTATTTTAATTATTTATGTATAGAATTTAAATTTATAAAAAATTTTATTCATCATAAAAAATATAATTGTATTTGATAAAATAATTTATCAACCAAATTGCTTTAAACGAACGTGCCCTTAAATAATATCTATAAACCCGTTGACCAGTCCCCCCGTTGCCGATCTAACGGCTGACAACACATGCATCCAACCGCAAACTCTGTCCTTTAGTGGAAGAACACAATTGCCAGAGCACAACAAGGAGATAAGACCGCTACCTTGTCTTATCCTTCCTCCCTCCATTTACCACCCTCGCTACCTTGTCTTATCCTTCCTCCCACCATTTACCACCGTCGCCCCACCTCCCCCCCACCCTTATATGCATGCACAGAAGACCTGTATCTGCATCTTCGTCTGAACGTGTAACAAGTTGCAGAAAAGAAAATGACTGACTCGTAGGGATCAAGTAGAAAAGTCAACCCGCTAGGCCTCGGCCAAAGTCTTGAAAAATATAAAACTACTGGGGAGGTTCTCGTGAAGCCAACTCCTACTCATTTAAAGGAATTTAACAAGCAGTCATTAATAGAGAACAACTGACTTATCTCTTTTGTGTTCTTCTTTCTGTTCACACGTCGTGGTTTTATTTTGATTGAAGGTTTGGAGAACAATCGACTAGATTTTTTCCTGCGGGGTGGTTGTGGAGATTGATTTTTCAGTTTCGTCTTTTGCTCTTGACAATCTTTATTTTTTAGGGCGTCTGGCTGATGGGTTCTTGCTGCAGCGTTCGAATAAGGGCGGATCATTGTTCTTTCCGAGATGGTTAGTGGATTCTGAACTTCTGATGCTCTCATTTTGTCAGAGGTTTCTTTTACGTTCATTTGATTTTTTGGCTTAGGAAAGTTGAGCCCTTTGGCTTTCTGCATGATGAAGATGGACTGGGTTTTTGTTTTTGCAAATTGGGATTTCTTCTTTTTGGCTGAGGAAAGTTGAGCCCTTTTCTTTCTGCATGATGAAGATGAACTACTTTTTGTTTTTGAAAATTGGGATTTCTTCTTTTGTTCACATTGGTCACAAATTCATGGCAGCTTCGGATTTTTAGGGAAGATTGTATTCTATAGTTATGCAGTTCATTTTATTAACTACTTAGCTGCAATCTTCAAGAGAGAGTAAAAATAGGAAGTTGATCCTGTAATTATTAATTATATGCAGAGGATTTGCAAGAAATGGTTGTCTGTGCAGACCAAGATATGGAATTATGAGTGAAAATACTGTGTTTCTATGTAAATTTTGGAGATAGAAAATTTGGTACGGAAATTTAGGAAGGATTTAAAAGTAAAAGAGAAAAAGAGATAAAAGTAATATTTTGATGTTCCTGCGCATTTGGAAAAAATTGATTTTGGAGGTTGCAAATTTGCAAATTGTCTTAATAGCGGCAGCTCCATAGTTTAGTATGTATGAGCTATTGCAACTGTGATTGTCTTCAAGGGATAATTATTTACTAATGTTGTAAAACTGTGTGACATTGAAGGATTCATGTAGCAAGCTGATGTTCATTCGGTGAAAAACTAATTGGAAAATCATAATTAAAGTGATCTGTCCCTCCCCTGTTAGTGGCAGAGACACAGAGCACTTATATCGATCTATATGCTCCATATCTAATTGGTTGTTATTTATAATTATTATTTTTAAGTCATTAGATGTTATCAGTATCAAATTGTCTGTTGTCTAATGGGTTAGAGATGTGGATTGCTATTGCAGTACTGAGTTCAAGGTTTGCTAGCATTGATGGAACAGACACAAGTAGCAGGCATTCTTCTTCCCCTGTTCCAATGACTCCACGAGAGGAGAGTAAAGTTTTGGACTTAATTAATTTGAAGAGCTTTAGCTTCAATGATTTAAAAATAGCCACTAGGGACTTCCGTCCTGACAGTGTGCTGGGGGAAGGCGGTTTTGGCTGTGTCTTCAAGGGGTGGATTGATGAACATACATTTAAAGCTTCCAAGCCTGGCACCGGTATGGTTATTGCTGCAAAGAGATTGAACAAGGAAGGTTTCCAAGGTCACAAGGAATGGTTGGTAAGTACGATGAGCGTACCTTATTTGAATGGTTTTGTAGGAATTGGACCACTCTGTTCATTAAATATTCTAGTCAGATGATCTTTTTCTAAAAACATTTTAACTTGTACTAATTGACTTGTTATCCTTTTGTCTTCTTGAATTTCAGACTGAAATCAATTATCTGGGGCAGCTACACCATCCTAATCTAGTCAAATTGATTGGCTATTGCTTAGAGGATGAACATAGACTCCTGGTTTATGAGTTCCTGCCTCGTGGAAGCTTGGAGAATCATTTGTTCAGGAGTGGGTGTTGGTTTTATTGGAGCAGTCAGTTGCTTACTACAATATGAAACTTATATTTTTGGCATTGACTTAGCTTGTTGATTGTCTCTGAATAGGGGCATCTTATGTCCAGCCATTGTCCTGGAACCTACGCCTGAAGATTGCTCTTGGTGCAGCAAAGGGACTTGCATACCTTCACAGTCCGGAAGCCAAAGTTATATATCGCGATTTCAAATCCTCCAACATTTTACTTGATTCCGTATGTGAAACAATTCAGAACTTCATCGTCTGTTTGTTACGCCATTCAAAGACATACCTATTTGTGCAATTCATTTACATATTTTGCTTGTGGACTAACAGAATTTCAACGCAAAGCTTTCTGACTTTGGATTGGCTAAGGATGGGCCTGTAGATGGTGAAAGCCATGTATCTACTAGAGTAATGGGTACCTATGGCTATGCAGCTCCTGAGTATATGGCCACAGGTATGCTTAAATATTCTTAAGGTTCCCAGTTACATTTGTTCTACATGCATAGAAAGATGAGAAAGTAAGCACATTTATGTAATTCATCAAATGGTTATTCCAAATATGAAGTCTGATGAGCTGTAAGACTTCCTTGTATGATTATAAGGTTCCTTTCCTATTTGCTTGACTGAATTTTCCATATTTCTTGGTGAACTCTTGTACTTACTAAAATCAAAGCTATTTTTCTTCCATAAGAGCTCCAGTGAAGAATGTTCTGTACTCTCCCACTGCTCCAAGCTCCCAACTCTACATTTTGATACCCTTCCCCCCTTCACTTACCTCACACTGTTTTATTTGTCAAGAATTTTAGCCACCATAAATCTGTTTTTCAAGCCTAAGGAGGTCTGTTCTTAGCTAAATTATGTGGCTGTATTGGAGAAGTGCAGATGCCTTTTTGTGTTGTCTTCTGATCTTCTGTTTAAATTTTTGGTGAAGGCCATCTAACTGCCAGAAGCGACGTGTATAGTTTTGGCGTTGTTCTCCTTGAGATGCTGACTGGCCGACGTGTATTGGACAAGAACCGTCCCCACAAGGAACAAAATCTTGTTGAGTGGGCGAGGCCTTACCTGGCCAGCAAACGGAGAGTACTTCGGATTATGGATGCACGTATAGAAGGCCAGTACACACCCAATGGGGCACTGCGGGCCACTACTCTTGCTGTTAAATGCCTATCTGTAGAACCAAAATTCAGGCCGACTATGGTTGAAGTCGTAAAAGCACTGGAACAACTTCAAAACACAGGTAGTGTTAAAATTGAAGAAGCTCGGAAGCATCGTCGGATGCATGCTGAAGGTTGCAGCACAAAAGCTGCTTCTTGTCCAAGACCTGCTACATCCCCTGTTGTTGCTTGATTAGAAGAGATTGAGTGGACCAAATGTCGTTGTATCTATGAGTCCGGAAGACACAATGAGAAGATGTGATAGGTGGAGCTAGCAAGACCCAGCTTAACTCTATGGGAGTTTTGTTAGCTCGCACCACCACTTTGAGAAACTCTGTACAGATTATTTCCTTTTTGCTTTGGCTACTTGCTTAGCTTGACGCTGTATGAACGCCAAGAATGCTGCAAAGAGTTGGTTAATTGTTGCTGCTGTTGTCTTCATAAAATCTGAGTTCTTAAGGGGGAAAAAGTGATTTTATGAAACATAGCTCAATTGTTCAAGTTAATCCCCCTGTTGCCTCTTCTTCTTGTGTTATAGACTGAAAATATGGCTTGAGTTCAAGAGTTCCTACTTTTTTTGCTTGAACAGATGCAAGTGTCAAAATCATTGATCACGTATCATATTACTTAGCTCCTCTTCTTTTTTGTTTCCCCTCCTTTTTGGGTAGGTATCAATGGATTTGTTGAGAGAGGCGTGGATGAAAGAGCCATTTATTATGTTCGGATAGATGTGGGTGTCAACAGTAGTTCAAGTGATGTTAATGTTAATTTTGAATAATTAGGTTGTATAAATTATTTTATCTAGTGTGATTAAATGTTCTTTATGATGGATGTAAATTCTTAATTAATATTAGTTTCAATATATAACAACTATAAAATAATTAAAATAAAAGATGATTAATTTCATATATTAAATATGATTAGATAATTTTTTATAATAATTCCAATGGACTACACGTCCTAAGATGATTTGGGATTTGTATAATTATGAATCATTAGATTGCACATAATATTTCACCTTAGGGCTTGTTCACTTAGGTGAATGGGTCAAATTACATATTAATCAATTGTTTACTTGAAAGGATGAATGTATATGATAAAACATGAATCCGATATTAAATTACTAAAATTATGGATAAATAATCCAAACCATTATGTGCTATAAAACAAATTCAATTAATTGGCCCATTCGATATTTTATCTAAAAGAAATTATTGTCCCTCAAAAATGAAATACAATTTTATGATATTGAAAGCATGGAAAAGAATAAATATAATTTACAATAATTTAATTTTGTTGAATAAATATCAAATGGAATTATATATTAAATATTATGATATTGATTTGTGAGTAGATGTAAATAATAAATAAAAGATATATGGATTTTTTTAAAAAAATTTGAAGTAAAGATATTTTTAAAAAAAAACAAAAATAGTCACATTAAACTATTTTTTAAAAATAAAAATAATTATATTAAACAATCTAATTTAATAGTCACATTATTAAATTATTTTATGATTAATTTATCTTTCAAATTAAAAGTCAAAGGCGGTTTGATGCAATGGAAAGCACAAAGAATCAAAGCGATTGGGCTCCGAATCCTTTCCTTTTTATCTCCTTGGTGTGGCATTAATTTTTCTCGGCCACCATCTTATCACCTATCAATTATTCGTTCCATCTGTCGAAATTTTTGCATCCCTTTTCACTTGTGAACCCGTGACAAAATTCAAGCAGTTAAAAATTTATTTTTGAATAAAGGAAAAATAGAGACAGATGAGGGGAGTTGTTTTTATTCCATAAGAACGGGTGAATTGGTGTTAAAACCAATAATGGGTTTCACGTCTATCGCCTCTCGTTCTTTTCATAGTTGTGGCCGGTGGTGATGACTCAATTCACGTTCTCTCATCGGAATATATGAACAATTCAATTATATAGCTCACAACAAAAAGGTAGTGGCTCCAAATACATCCCACCGTTTGTGTGTGTTGAACTATGAAATTCGAAGACTTCTTGATGCAGCCCAGCGAAGACAAACACACTAAACTTCAACTCCAGGAACAGGTAGTAATCTCTCTCCTCTTTCTTACTTTGCAAACTCTACAAGAACCGAAAGGTTGATCCGGGGAGGAGGGGGGGGGGGGGGCTCATTTGTGGCCATTCAAAGATAAGCAAGTTCCGACAATGGCAGGTGGAGAGACTGCAGCAGGAGTTGGATGGGGAGCTTCAACTGAACAGGGTTTTGCACTGTGCAGTGCGAGGACCAGTTGGCTGCTGTGAATCATGTTCATGCCTCTCCCCCTTGCTTCCATTCAAGGTTACTCACATTAGATTATGCCCGCCAACCGAGGAAAAGTGTTTTACCTATTCATGCACCGATGACATAATTTGATATAAATGACTGAAAAAGGCGTTTTGAACTCTGATCTGAGATGCAGGTACAGATGCTTCTTGCAGAATTGGCTGTGGTGGAAGAAGAGATCGCTTGGCTGGAGGCAAGGATTAATGAACTCAAGCAGGATATCTACCAACAGAAGCACACCAGGGAATTCCAAGTACTGCAATTAAAAGGGTTACCGCCACTATGGGAGCGAAAGCAACTAAGGAAGCTAGCGTCCAGACGACCAAACCAAAAACAAGACAATCACTGTGACACACTTTCAACATCAAAGAGCAACGATTATAGTGGAGACAGAATTGTAACAGAGAGAAGAACCTCCTTGGGTTCTTCCATGGAACTTCAAAGTGTCGCTTCCCAAGGAAAACATGGTAGACCTCAAATTACCTCTGTTTTGAGTGGAGCTTTTATCTAAAATGAAGATGTTCATACAAATTTATCCTGCTTCTCGTCAGTGGAAACAGAAGAAGAAAGCGGGAATTCAAGGTGTTTGAAGAGTAGCAAGGTTCAAAACCAACCCGCTATGGAAAGTGAAGTTATAAACCCAAATAAGCTCTCAGAAGAACTTATCAAGTGCTTGATAGGCATATTTCTCAAACTGAACCAAGCATCGTTTAAGAGCAAAGAAACAACTAACCTTACAAAGCATAATCTGACCTGCATGAACTCAGGCTTGGTGTCCAAAGCCACATTCGGGTGCAGATCACCAGTATTTCCAGTCAATCACAATGCATCTCATCTTGATCCCTATGAAATATTGCCTGAACCTGATGTAACCATCAGAGACATTGGACCATACAAGAATTTCATACAAATCACAAGAAGCGCGTTGGAAACAAGCCATCTTTCTGAATGTCTACCAGCCATGCGAAGACTGACGTAAGTACCTGCTATTCTCAGGCCACTCAACACAACAGCATTTCTAAATGTTTTTCTTTACAGGGTTTTGATGCAGAAACTTGGCAAAATAAACATAAATTACTTCACCCACAAGCGGAAGTTGGCATTCTGGATCAATGTTTACAATGCTGCCGTAATGAACGTACTGCAAGATATCTAGGCCATTTTTAGCACTAAACAATACCTAAATACACACACAGACACAGACAGATATTTATATATGTGTGTGACTGTCATTATCTAAACAGTTTTCCCCAATTCCAGGCATTTCTGCAACAGGGATTGCCTTCCACGCAAGACAAAGTGCTAGCACCAGTGCGCGAGGTAACACACTTCCTTGTGTTGTTATTTACCCATCACTAAAGACTGGTAGAGCAGAGCCCCCGTTTTCCCTGAAAAAGGGAATTCGAGGGGCTAAACACTAGGCTCGAATGCACCATGAAATTAGACACAATTTCAGTAGAATTTTTTTTCACAAAAAGCAGAATCTTGACCACATATTCCGATGCAGGCTGCAATCAACGTTGGTGGATTTGTACTTAAAGCTTCCACTATAGAGCATATCATTCTCCGGCATCCAGCAGAAGTTATACAAGTAAGCAACCGCATCCAAGTTAATGTTCTGTCAAGGCCAAGAATTATATTGTGTTGAGCGGATCAAGATATCTGTGATCAGTTACCAGTTCTCAGGATAAATGTGATACTGCACTGACATTATGATAAGGATCACAGTTTTCTGAGTCCCCATACACCATATTGCAAACATAGCATAACAAAGGACATCAAATTTCTTTATTCATGTGATATAATAGTATTGAACTGCAGGAGTCGACTGATGAGAAGGAGATCCTTCTAAGGCAAGCTTGTGGTCTTGGCTATCCAGAACCTAATGTCACATTTGCTCTCTGCCAAGGCAGCTGGTCATCACCAGCAGTAAGTGCACCATTCCAGCATTACATTTTGTGTTAAACAAGCCGTAGCACCCATCAGCACAATTAACACTGAGGTTTGCAGTTAAGGTTTTATACGCCGGATGAAGTCATGAATGAATTAGAGAAAGCTAAAGTAGAGTATCTGGAAGCTTCAGTGGGAATTACAAGCAGGAAGAAGATATTGGTTCCAAAGCTCATGCACTGGCACATGAAAGACTTTGCAGATGATATGGACTCACTTCTAGAATGGATCTACAGTCAACTATCTTATACAAGCTCATTGAAAAGATTGATGAAGGAATGTCTGAACGGAGAAACTCAATCTCCACCACAAAAGCTGATAGAAATTCAGCCTTATGTTTCTGAGTTTCGCTACTTGATTCCCATGTAATCAAAAGATGAAATCAGGTATTTACTACACATAAGATATTAAAGCCAATGCAAATGATAGATACTGGGCATCATCTGGAAATTCAATAGAATGAATGGCAGTATTTTGTTTGTATTTTGTTTGTTTTTTTTAGAGTACCATTCTTTCCTCCTCTGAAGGGGGTACAGAGTGTAAGGTGTAATACGGAAATTAAAATTTGACATGAGAGTAAAGATATGACTTGCATCTGATTTAATCCTCCAACAGAGGGCTTGACAATTAGAACAATATAAAAAGAAAAAAACAGCCCTTGCGAGCATTTAATGAACCCAAATGAGTACAGCTAATATATAAAACACCAAAATCTCTGAAGTCAAAACAATACATTTCCCTTCATCGTGTCTCTAGTCATTATCAATGAAAGAGGTTGCTCTAAAAATAGTATGTTTAGAGAACAAAAGAGATAAGAATGAGATAGTGGATAATACTGCATTTCCAAATGTAAGAAAATTAGATACAGCAAGAAAAATGTCAAAGAGAAAATCCATGGACTTGTACAATAAACTCTATTTTTTCAAAACTTGTATCATCAAAGAGTAGGCTCTGCCAAGAAATTCACAATCCTATTTAACAGATTCAAACCAAATACAGTTTCTTCACAGTTCATTTTCACTGTCACTTCAAGTGGTTCAGAGATGGTACCTTTAAGGGTAAGGGTGATTAAACAAGGAATAGATTTGCTCAAGATCTCACCACTTAACCGTAAGCATAAACCAGATAAATCATTGAGGTTAGCAGCAACAGGCATGTCTATAGATATGAGAAATAAATTTGCATTGGTAAGCATCTTTAGCGCCAGTTTCTCACATATCATTAGAAACAGGTCTTTTATCTGTGAGTGGCCATCTGTGCCATTCAGCTGGCTAATGTGATCAGTAAAGGAACACCTGTTGCACACAGAAGGAAAATGCATCAAGCATATAATCTTTATACAGGAAACCCATGGAAACAATTAAAAACAAAAAATACAAGGATCAATTTCATCAGAATTTCTAAGTTCCATTAAATAAATAGAAGATACAAAGAAATTCACAATTTCTGAATCTCAAGAATTGGACTATAATGAACCTTCAAAGAATCAATAGATAGCAAAGAATGATAGCTTGGAAATCAAACAGAAGGTAGCAGTAAATTCAAAGTTGGGGTGGAAAATCAGCAAAGCTCCAACTTCAATGGATTCTACAAGAAGAGGCACACCTCCAAAAATGTAGTTCTCCAGAAGGTAGATACTCTCAAGTTCAATGTATAGAGAGAGCACTACAAGGAATTGCAGAGACCCCAACACCCAATGCGTCCTTGAATAACATGATTTGACAAGCCTACTTAATCCAAAAGGTAAATATTCATGCCTTATCGAAGCTGAATTTTTAAGAGTATACCTTATTGTAAATATAAGAATCTGAAAGAATGACTCAACTCTTAGACAAACATGACTTCTCTTTACCTCCTATAACCAAATAATTCTGCACTTAAAGTTTCTTTAGTCCATAGCCCCTCAAAGAAACTCTGTCAGGCAATTTAGGAACATCTTTAGTCTAGCATGCACCACGACCATGCATATGCTAGCAAGAGCTAAGTTTGAGAGCTTTTCAGCTTATCCCTAAAACATTTAACTCCACTAATTTTTCATCTTTCAAAGAACTAGCAAAAGTTGGAAGAAATTTCCTTCATTCTTTTTTCCAACTACTTCTATTCTGTGTTTAATAAGAGAATCATTTAAACTATTATTGACTATTACAGGAGCTCCTCAATAGACAAAATCATCAGAAGACAGGAAAAATCAACACAAAGGAAAAATAAAAGCACTATTATTTTCCGTGTTTTTCTGGCTGCAGTTTTTTTCCAAGGCTGAAATCCAGCAGTGCTGAGATTAGACCAGTATGATGCCTTTCCTTTTTCTGATTTCTGACATTCATAAGCTCCAGACTCTGTTTCGCAGGGTTTTCTTAAAGAATTCGCCTAAAAGTTGTCTTTGATCAATATATTAGAATCCGAAGTACAAATCAGATGAAATTTGTAGCAATTGTAAAAATATATTTATTTATTTATCTAAAAACTAGGAAGCAGGATTAGAACCTCCTCTTGATATGATGTTGAGAGCAAAATAATTCCTATTATATCAATTGAAGTCACGACCCCAATACATAGGGGTAAAAGCAAACAAAATGTGGCAATCAATCATAGCTATGATAATAAAAGAATAAGGAAAAAATTACTCTTAAAAGGAGGAAATAAATATATTCTCAGGATTTACATTCTAGAGAAGTAGCTAATGTTGGGAGTAAACAATTTAAGGAGTAGTGTGACATGGTGGGCATGACAGATACACATGCCCTAACTTGAGAGGAAATATTAGAATATATTTGTTTCCCTGTTTTACAGTAAGCTTCTTTTTCCCAATACTTGTAGTACCATAGCTATGGTTAGTTGCCATATATTATTTGTATTCACCCAATATATTGGGGTTGGGACCTTAGTTGAAATAATGAGAACTATTTTGTTCACAACACCAATCATCTCTAAGTTGGTTGTATAGGCTATCTATGGTTGTAAATTTTAAGGGATTAAAAGTAGCACATGTTTTTTGGTGTAAAAGTTTATGAATGGTGTAAAAGTAACAGGAACATATGTGTTTCATTTGATTGCTTCTGTGTTATATATATGTTATTATATAACAATTATATGATGGGATAACATATAAAGGTAATAATTAGCTTTTAGAATACACACACATATATAAATGAGAGTGCATGTGTAGGGTTTAGGAAATGATTAATTTTGAACAGGTTAATGATCGGATTTTCCACACACACACACACACACACACACAAAAGAGAATTTATTTTTGAAGTATTGTATGACAAGTTTGTGTAGGTTGAGTTCAAAATCTAGCAAAAAAACAAAACCGAACAGACAAATTTCTATAATCACAACCATCCACAGACTTCATAAGTATAATTCTATAGTAAAAAAAATATTACGAGACAAGAAAAAGGAAAAATAAAAAGAATTGAATTGTTTATTGAAAATAACTGACCTTCTTATGTACTCAAACATCCCAGGAAGTCGAGATTCCTTGTCTAAAAATGCTTCAATATCCAATGGAAGAGGTTTAATGAAGTAACCAATATCGGGTCGTAACTTCACTTGTTGCTTTCTGCCATCACACTGTAAAACTAGCTTCAAAGGCAACAGATGATGTTCAAACCGAACCTGGATGATCCTATTTGTTGTCTGACCAGGATCAAGGTTATCTATCTCCTTCATAGGAACTAGTGTAGCCACTTCACCATGAGACACTGAGAGACTGTAAAACGAGATGCATCAGCACCATTGTTTTAGACATCAGTTGAAAATCATGTAGAACAAAAAATGACTGATATTAAACAGAACAACAAGACAATGACTGGGTGTGGTGGAAGGCCCTAGCACATCAGTATGTGCAGCAATCATGTCCTTGAACAAAAATTGACGCCAGAAATGACGGGGAGAGAATTACAATGTGGATTATATGTTTGTGTGGGTATGAGTAGATAGAAACATAAATGTAGGAGATTGGTGATAGAGAGACGGCGATGGTGTGATGTATGAAAGAAGGCCAGATCGGGACAATGGAGGATATGAGGCTCGAGTCTGCCAAATAGGGAAAATGAAGACTGTGAGAGACTATGGTGCCATGTTGTAAACCAAGTTTTGTTTTTCAAGTAATATACATTTTATTTTCCCTGTGTCCACTCATTCAGGCATTATCAATCTACATTTTTCTTCAGGAACGGACCTTCGACAATAAATCTGCTCTCTCCATGCTAGAGAACATGCTAATAATAACAGACCAAAACCAAGTATCAAATTAGCCTAACTTTTCCAAAGTATTCCGTATAAACACTAAAGAATGCAATGCAATTTAGTCTCATTACTGGTGCATAAGATCAACTTCAACCACTGTAACCAGTTTTCATCATCGTCATCATCATCATCATCACTCTGAGCCAGAAGTTTTAAATGTGGTTTATAACATTTTAATCAAACTTAACAATCACAAGGCCAGATTCATAAGATTAGGTATAAATCCTGTTGAGAATCAAAGATTGATTCCTTATCATAAGTACAATATCATCATAATAACAATATATATTTTCTATGGACTAGCTTGTCTAGATCATGGCAACCTAAATGTCTAGATTAAATATTCGTCAAGTACATGGCTTAGACATAAATTTATATGATATTATTGCTTATTTATTGCATGTATGCACTTATAGAACTAGGTAATCATTTTACTATCAAAATCAAGAGAGTATTATTGTTTAACCCTTTGGTTATTTGTCCATAGATGTATGCTTACTGGTCAAACCACGTTACATTTTTTATTTAATTGTTTCTCTCTTCACTCTTTTTAAATTCAATAAATCACATAATCCATCGCTCAGAATCTAATTATACGAAGTGCAGATTTTTAAGGTTTTAAGCAGATTGAGCATAATTTATGGCACTAGCAACCATAAGCCACAAAAACCACAAATGATACAGCCTGTAGTGTGTTGAATCTCTCTTACCTGTAACATAAAGGTGCAAATTACAATTTCAAGAACACATCAAAAATAGCCAACAAACAGCAATAAATTTCCAATTTAGGAGCTGAAATAAGCTAATCGGATATGATGCTAACTCACATATTAAAGCTTTAGCTCAAAATACCTTTGACTTGATGATACTGATTTGTCTGAAGAATCCAAATGTTTGTTAGATTCCTCTTCGGAAAGCAATAAATTTGACATAGGCTCTGTCGAATAGTTCCTGAAGGAAACCTCTAAACATATTAGTTCTGAAGATATGCTTGACACCTCAGATGAAAAGCTATAATCCACACTTAATCCATTCCCATTTGCAGGATCAAGAAGAGTATATGACTTAGGTTTAACCAGCTGACCAATGTCCTTAATTGAAATTCTGGCCATCGACCTCTGAACAGGACCTAGATCAGATGAATTCTGGCTTGAATCAGGATTTTCATTCAACCATGATTCAAGAGCCCTTTTGGACATTAATTCGCCAAAATTCATCAAACCAGATGAACTCTGACCTTCTAAGCCTTCAATATGATTTTTAGAATTGGGAGAACCATCTGAAAGATGAATAAATGCACCAGCTTCATCTTCCTTGCTATCAGATGCACTATTATTGCCGCTGCCGCCGCCACCACCACTTGAACCAGAAACAGAAACTTCAGAATTGTAATCAGATGTGTTTTCTTCATCCATAGATCTGGACATGGTATCAGAATCATCAATTTCATTTGCTTCACGATCAGTAGCTCTAACTCCTGGTGTCTTTATTCCTTGCTCATGACTTTGGAAATGATCAGTCTCTTCATCAAGTAATCGACATGGCTCTGGAAGAGGTTCGTAGCCTGGAGCTGCATGAAGTACTATCTGTGAAAGAGAACCAGGAAGATAAAATCGATAACTAAAAGGTTCAGATGACACTTTTGTTTGTCCTCCAAATATGTATTCAGCAAGTACATTTGTCAAGTCCTTGAATTCTGGTTGGTCCTTTACTTCTTCCAAATCATGTACTCCCCTACAGTGTGATAAAAAATTCTTTAAGACACGAGCTCGGTCGCGAACATCATAATTCAGGTCATGCTTGGCTAGTTCAAGCACATATCCTACAATTACTCGCAGTTCAGACAAATCTTCTCCATTGGCTCGTAGTAGGATCTGTAAGGATATCACATCAGACTATAGTTTTATCAAGAAGAAACAATTCAAAAACACTTTCAATAGGTCAAGCATCATATTAGAATATTTCTTAAATTCATTCCTTTCTATTTCTTTCCTTTCCTATTTCATAGGTATCTATCTTTGTTAAGCACATCCCGTACATCTTCCCATGTTTTGTTACGGCCTCAATGTCATACTAATAGAAACCGCACACTCTATATGTATATAGATTTATTTATAAATTATAAAGTTATTGTATTCTAAATAATAGCAACTAAAAATAAAATTATTTAAATTTTAAAAGTAGTAATATTTAAAATAAAGAAAGATTTAACGATTTAAAAGATAGAAAATTTGAGAGAAATCATAAAAAGAAAAATAAGTTAAAAAAGGAGAAAAAAGATAGATAAAATAAAAAATTTTATATAAGAGCAGCTGCATAATTTCACATTGTATAACCAAAAAACTCTATTATCTTAGTAATATAGTATAGATTAAATAGTGAGATCAGGATAATTCAACAATACACAATTTAATTCTACAAATCAATGTTGGAAAGTAATGGACTACATTTTTTATCAACTTGATGATTATACAAGAAGATTTACAACTCTATATGCAGATGAAAATGAGGCAGTTCGACACACATCGCAAGACACCTAAGACCCCACTTTAAAGACTAACAATTTTCAAGAAATTAATTTAATATTCTAGCACTGCCCGCAAGTTGAATGTCTATATTGAACTTCAACCATTAATAAGTATGCATCATCCGTAATAGACAGATAGGTAGAGGCAGGCTCATCGTGAGTAGCAGACAAATAGAAGCTGGTAGAAATAGAAGTCGCGCTTTGCTAGTGGTAAACAGAGGTCGAGAGAGAAGTCACACTTCATGAGCAATAGATAGAGGATGACAAAAAATTAGAACTCAGTAACCTGACAAATGTACACACAATCTTTAACATGGGAGGTCAAAATATTAAAATCTTAATTTTTGATACCAACCTAATGGAACACAAGTTATTTTAGATCAAGCCCACTTATTCAATAAGATTGAAAATAAGTAAAACCCAAAGGAGCCAAATCAACAGGCCCAAGCCCAAGTCGAACAAATCCAAGTTTCAAGAATCAAGCACAACTTTAAGAAATTGATTTCACGGCTAAGAAATCCATCCCTAAAAGAAAACCTTCAACTTCTTTGCATATGTCACATATCAAGGCTTTCATCCATAAGAAGAGATGGATTCCACCTCTTCCACCTCTCCTTTTATTTATTTATTTTTCAAATGCCTTCTTGCAACCTCCATCTGTTCTGAAACTTTCTTTCCGTTCTCTGTCACATTACCAATGAAATGAAGGCTGTTTGACAGCAGATCAGACAAATTAGAGGCCATTCTTGATTTCTGGAAAGAGAGGAAGAGATGGGCAGAGAGGCTTCAAAAGACTGAAATGGAGCATATGGTGTGCCATGTGCACAGATTATCAGACAGAATTTAGGGGTTGATGCACAGCCTTTATGGTGCAGCACTTGAACATAATGGCTCGATGGACTAATTAAACTTGGGTTTTCTAAGATTTCAAAAGCCAAAAAGCAGCAGGTAATTAGGGTTTCCGGCAGCTATGTAGATTTTTCGTTTTTTAGACAGAACAGGTAGAGAAAAACACTGAAAAATACATTGAACAATAAATCAGAGGCAGGAGGACCTGATACCATGTTGAGAGTAATCGGCTACATTTTTTATTAACTTGATGATTATACAAGAAGATTTAAAACTTGACATGTAGATGAAAATGGGGTAGGTGAACACACATCTAAAGACACCTAACACCCATATTAAAAGCTACCAATTTTCAACACATTAATTTAATATTCTAACAAACATGATATCGAGAGATCCTCAAGTATTTAAAGAAAAGGACACATATATGACTCTTCAAACAGAATGGTCTATGGTAGGCCCATACCACACAAGGGCACATGTAGTTTGAGTGTGGGAGAATCAACACCCACCCCAAGAGCACGCATGAGTTTAGTGAAAATGAGTTCCTAGATCAATTTACAACATGGATAACCTTTTGCATACAGTGTGCAAACTCAAAAGGATGATTTATGGTTTAAAACAAAGTTTTAAAGCTTGTTTTGATAAGTTAGATCAAGTGATTGGTTTACTTGGTTTTAACAAGTGTCAGCCATATTGTTCAATGTTTGTCTGGCGTAGACAAAAATGTAATAATAATTCTAATTGTCTATGTTCTTGATACATTAATATGTGGCAGTATGTTGATGGTATTGAGAAGAAAAAAGACATTTGTTAAAGCACTTTCTCACTAAGGATTTGGGACATCTCAAGCAGTTAGGCATCTAAAGTCTATTTAAAACTTGAAGAGTCGTCGTCACAGAGGATATGTGCTCTCAAGGCCTTTTGACACACTTTTGAATTTTAATCCTAATTTATGGATTGATAGTGGTGATTATTTTAAGGATAGAGCAAATATAGACATCGTATAGGAAAATTGATCTATCTCACTGTAACAAGCCCAGATATGTCATTCGCAAAAGGCATGTCTAATTAATATACAGACAAATATGATCTATTCATGCGAAAACTGTTGTCGAGAAATTAAATTACATAGAGGCGTCTCCTAGCAAGGGTTTACAATTCAAAGGGCATGGACAGATAGTGGCTGTTTATGATGCTATGCAGGCTTTGGAGATGATAGAAAGTTTACTTCAGACCTACATTGGAGGACATATGGTGACCTAGCAACACAAAAAACATAGACCAATGTTGCTAGTTCAGGTGTAAAATATGAATACAAGGCCATGACACACAGTGTTAGTAAAATTTTATGGTTAAGGATTTATTGGAAGAACTGGGCTGCTCACATGACAACCCGCCAATTAGTATTGCGACAATAAAGATGCTCATCGAATTGCTAGCAATCCGGAATTTCATGAACAAATAAAGCACTTAGAAGTTTATTGCCATTTGTATTCATGATGATGTTATGAGCCATACAATTACTACTACTCAACCCTTCATCTTAGCAAATTTTAGATAATTTTATCCAAAGCTTTAAGGGTGAAGAGATTTAAATATGTATAAAATAAGTTGGACGTAATTGATATATAAGTTTCATCTTGCAGGGAGAGTGTTAGAATAATCCTTACATCCATATCTTTCCTATTTCATATTTCAATTTTGTGGGTAGCAATTTTTCATAGGTTTTTCATGCACATCTCAACCATATTCTGCACACTAAACCTAATCTCATATTATAATTGAGATCTGAAATATTAAATAATACACATGATTTAATTCTTAAACTCAACAAGTTAGATATTTATCATCAGATCATTCAAATGCATATATGTTTATAATTATCTTCAATGAAGAATGAAAAAGAGCAGATGAATTATAAGAAAATGCTTGATAGCACACAATTTTTTGTGGGGGAAGTACTTCTAATGTTTACCTAAGCATTTAAAGTATTAAGGATGCCACAAAATACAGCTTAGTTTATCAAGTAATACAAATAACACAAATTGAACGAGTACATACCAGTTACAATCTAGAATTCAAGCAGGCAATATGCTTTAAAGGCATTTCTATGTCTTGAATTGCAGCTCACTAGAGAAAGGCAAAATTAAGTGTCTTGAGATAAGAAGGATATTTGTCCATGTTGAGAAGAAATTGGAGGAATTGTTGTGCATTTCATTAATCAAGAATGGTCTCAATTTATAATACAAGACAAGTACAAGTACACCAAAATTAAGAAACAACTTAATATAAAAATAATTCTATAAATAAGAAAACTAAATATTCTCAAACCTAGTAACTAGGTAACTAAATATTTAAGATATCAAACCAAATATTATAAAATATCTTCTAATATACTCTAACACTCCCCCTTAAGTTGACCATGGTATCTTGATTGAAGCATTCGACTAGCACATTTTGTTTAGTCTTCCTTGTTTGTAGTCCAAAGCTAGATAGTTGAAATGTGGCTGTAATTCCTTTTCATTCGCAATGAGCGCTTCTTTCATACGTAATGAGCGTGGCTACTCTCTTTCACATGCAGTGAGCTAGAAGTTCTGTTTTGCATGTAATGGGTGTAGCAACTCTCTTTCACATACGATGGGTGTGACAACTCTCTTTTGCGAATGGCAAGCACGCATCTGAAAATCCAACACACAATCTGTTGCACCTGCTTTTTTTCTCAAAATCCAGCCCAATCCAGTGTCTTTTTAAACCCAAATGGATCAGCCTAACTTATCAAATATTTCTAATCACTCAAGTGACAAATTTGGTGAGGCAGTGACCTTTTCTTTTTGTGTCATTTCTTCTTCTTCTACAACTCAGTGTCGGTGACAAGGCAACACCCCTTCTCTTTTTTTATTTTGTTTGCCTTTTCCTGACTTCACTTGCTCTTCGCACTGAGGAAGAGCTTAGAGGCAATGCTTGGGGGCGCTGTTGGGAGCAAGAGTAGGGCCATTGGTGGTGCAAATTTTTTTCCTTCACATGGTGGGCTGTTCGAGAATGGGATTTGTTCGGCTTGGTCACGCAAATGGGGGCACAACAGATGTTGGTGGCAGCTGGAGGCCTGGTCCGGATGTGGTGGCTAAAGATTGCAACCCAAGCAGTAGAAAAGCTGTTGCACTAAGGTTTCTGGCAGTGCAACAGCAACACAATTGAGGGAATGCAGATTAGAATTTGTGGCTAATTAGGACTTGTTTGGTCGATGGCAAGTCAATTTGGGAACCTTCTGGACAGCAGGTTTTTTTCTGAAAGAAAGGAGCTGTTTGGATGGGGAATTCGTTTCTCCTTTTTTTTCCCCTCAAATTGAGGAGCAACAGCCACACGCCAAGCAAGACTTTAGGAAAGACCCGCTTTGATACCATGCTGAGAAGAAATTAGAGAAATTGTTGTGTATTTCATTAATCAAAAAAGGTCCCGATTTGTAGTATACAACGAGAACAAGCATCCCAAAATTAAGAAACAACTTAATACAAAAATAATCTTATAAGTAAGGAAACTAAATATTCTCAAACCTATACCAAGTAACTAAATATTTAAGATATCAAACCAAATATTTTAAAATATTTTCTAATGTTCTCTAACAGTCCATGGGATAATAACCTCGATAGATGAATTGTTTAGACAATGTTTCTTATATTAGGTTAAAGCTAAACAAGAATGTAATATCCCTATATTCATATACACATATTTCTTTGTTTAGATATAATATGTATGTCTATATGTATTATTAGTATTGTTATTATTATTAAACTTTCAAGGGCACCACCCCCTTGCTTAAATAAAGCTTTTCTTTCCAAGACCACCAACCTCCCTTGAATGATAATGTTTCTTCCGAATGGCACCTACCCCATGAGCAAATGAAGTCTCAATTTTGTAGAAAACCCTTAACTTAGCACTAGATAACCATACATATAAATATAGACGAAACCTTTCAAGGCCAAAGATTTTTGGACAGACAAGGGGGCTAAAGGATTAAGCCAAGAGTACCAAACATTGAAATTTGCATATGGATGAAACATTTCAAGGCCAAAGATTTTTGGCCGAACAAGGGAGCTATAGGATTAAGCTAAGAGTACCAAACATTGACCTTTGCGAGTGCTTAGGTCAAACTAACCTTAATACAAAAAACAGAATACTTTGTGAAGGAAATCAGCAAGCTCTAAACATTAGGAAGGGACAAGAGGATTTTTGGACAAACAAGGGGACTATATGATCGAGTCAAGAGTACCAGATATCGACCTTTGCAAATGCTTAAGAAGTTTAAGTGAATCAAGTGTTGAATTGAGTTGCTTTGAGACAAGTTCAAATAAGTAGATTTTATTATTCTTTCTAATTGAAATTATCCTCCTATTGTTTTATGTGAAAATGGCTTTTATTTTGACATTATATTTTTATTATTTCGTAAAAACATTGATTGTGATGCATAAATAGTTTCTTCTCCTATTTCCTTAATTCTTCCAATTATATTGCGACGAAATTGATTATATTTTTATGAATATTTTGGATGAAAGTATAAACAAAATCTCTCCATTTATAAATTTTGTCATTTTATTATGTGCATAATTATGAAAATGGTACGCTTTTGGTAGTTAGAAAACCAATGCAAAGTAACGAGTTCTAACCTTTAGGCAGGTATAAAAGCCGTTTTAACTCTCTGAATCAAGGTTGTAGATTGAAATTGGTATTCTAACACTCTAAATCAAGATTATAGATTGAGACAAATATTCTAACCCTTTCAATCGGGGTTGTAAATATTGACCTATTCAACCAGGGTCGTTGATTGAGACAAGCACTCTGACCTTTTCAATCAAGGCAAAAGATTGAGACCGTCAAGCAAGTGAAAAAGCTATTCTAATCCACTCTGATCGATAGTAATGAGCATTGGTAGACAAAATTTCATGAGCAAGTAAATATGAATGTTAGTTGAATTTATACATCTTGCAATTTTGTTGTGCAAATTTTACCAAATGATTTAGTATTAATCTTGACAAAGTTATTTTGAAAAAATGTATTTGAAGTCTTTAAGACTATGTAGATGTGAGACTATAGTTTACAGTGTTTTTCTATTTAATTTAAAACTATTAGTTCTTAAATCAATAAAGGTGAAACCACTTACTGAGTGATGAGTCACTCACCCTTGTAAACCATGCTGATAATGTAACCAACAATGGAGTATTAGGAAAATGATGAAAGTATCAAATAACTATTCACAGTAGAATAAAGTTTTGCCTATGTAAATGAAAGCTAAGATTTTTTTTTAATTCTCTTGGTTAGGATGACTTGTTATAACTTTTGATAGTAAAGTTTTTATGAATTTATAAGGCTCTATATCCTTGTGCTTCGACACTTTTTTGGGTTGTACAATTTTAAAGAGTGCTATTATGTTATATGTCGATTCGGCATGTAACAAAGAATGTCAAGAAAAGATTCTGTTGCTCATACATTACAAATTTGAATTTTTGTTGTCTACTACCTCAATTTAACAGTTCTATAACATTATATTTCAAGTGCTGACTTGAGGACCTTTATGCACTACCTGTGGCTGAAAACCACTTGGTTTCCTTTGCTCATATCTTCTTTCTGGTGCAATATTATGTTATTTGTGATCATAATAGACAAAAATGCCAATGCTACGCCTAGAGAGAATCCTAGTTCTAACTAGATGTTTGCTCGGACAACATATATAAAAATAATATAAACAAATAATTGAAGTATTAATACAATCCTAGTTCATCAACCAGGCAATTAGGTATTTACAATACATTTTTCAGTTTTGCCTCTTTATGATTACTAAAATTTTACAACTGACACCATCATATATATATAGTGAGAGAGAAGGGAGAACACAACGCATTTTATTATCCAGTTAAACATGAAAAACTTAAAAACTACTAAGAGATGAAGGAAGCCCAAAACAACTATAGTTAAATACCTTGACACAAGAATTTATAACCTGCAGCTTTGTTTCAACTGCCTCCAAAGTAAAGCATCGAGCAAGATATTTAAATATCGTGGGTATCATCTTTGAGATGAGATTCCCAATATTGCTGTACTCACCCATCATCCATATAACCATAGCACGTGCTGATGGCGCATAAATTGAATCCAAGCTACACACCAAGTGAACAATTACCTTCAGAAAACAGAGAAGATTATTAGAATATATAACCACGCATACATAGGAGTGCTCCTGATTGTTAAAAGCTAATTGAAAGAAATGAAACATACTTCATTGATGACAATCTCATCTCAAATTAGAGTACAAGGTTGGGTAACAATTCCAACTGTTACAAAAAATAGGGGTATAACTTAACACAAAATCTAATCCTATCATAAAGGAAACAAAACACTACTAAGTAAACAAATGAGACCATTCACATAACATAGAAAACACAACATTCTGAAACTTATAATTTAGGTAACCCCAATATGAGAATATAAGAAAAGATTATTTCATCTAACATTCTCCATCAAGTTGAATGTGGTTAACTTTTTTGAAGTGTTCAACTTGGATTAGTAAGACTAAGACCTTAGCAAACCACTAGAAAAATCACAGTTCAAGTGGCACTTGATAGACAGGATCAAACACAATTCAGATACCGAGCATGAATGCCAACCTTTGACTCTTCTGCAATCAACACACCAAGAGGGTAAACAAAAGACAATTCTTAATTGAACAAGTTGCTACCACTTGCTCTTTGTTCACACAATTGTGAGGAAAAAACTTGAGAAACACAAGTCGACAACATCACTTATGATGGTAGGCTTAAATTTAACCATCAAGACATCTTTCACAACACCTACACAGGTTACGCCTACACAGGCATAACACTAACAACGTGGATAGCACTAGTACACACAATACCCATGACAATAAATAGTCAAGAACATAAGTCACTAAACATGCTAAAAGTGATACATTTTTGTCAGCCATTACAACTCAATAGCACAGAGGTTTTAGATCAATTTCATGTAAGAGACCTAAATTTCTTGAATTATTTGACCCAAAGCAGCCCAAACTTAAACTATTAACACAATATGTAGTTTCTAAGTCCACATTGTTATAAGGCATCAATAACTGAAGCCGTAATATAAACACAAACCAAAAATTACAGCCCAAAAGAAAACAATCAAGCCAAACAAAGTTCAGCTAACAAGATTCTATAGCCCAAAACACACACACACAAAAAGAGGATCGACTTTGAGCCTAAACAGATTCCAACCCAACAAACAATTGCTAAGCCCAAGCATCAACCCAAAAAAAAAAAACACCAAGCCCAATCATTACCCAAACTCAACCCAAATCATAATCACAAAATTAGAGTTGGGAGGATTTGACTGCACAGTAGTGGCAGCACTCCTAGAAGAGACAGTGCCGAGGTAGGCAGTGTTGTCAGGCTTGGCAGCTGCAAACGGAGATGGGAAGCAGAGACCGAGCCTGAATTGATGGGTCAAGCAACAGCTGGGCTTGACAAACTGCATGACACTAGGAGGATCAGCACTGGCCCACAGATTTAGGTATTGGAGAATGCCGGTATAGGGAATCTGGATGAGGTGCACCGGGCGGCAAGAGGTGTCAGGGTGTCAGGGCTTGCAGCAACCCATGGTGGCAGGAGGATGCAGCGATACTAGGGTAGCAGGTTGCCTTCAGTTTAAGACCAAGAAATGGGTGTTACCTTACAGTTTTTGCAGAAGGCATCAATGCCTGGCATGTGAGGCAGTTAACTAGGCTTTTCAGTTTAGGGCCGGAAAGTGGCTAGGGTTCAACAGATTTTAGGATTTTTTGGTGCTTCACTTAGGGTTTCAACAGCAGTATTAGGATTTCCATTTTTTCTTTTTTTTTTTTCTTTTTCTCTTGGTTGATACACCGCTACATGTACTGGTGAATTGATGGCAGGGTATGGCGGCCCCACAGGCTAGAAGATGGTTTTAACCAAACCGGCTTTTGCAAATAACCCACTTTGCTACCATGTTCGAAAAATAATTAACAGAATCGAACCATACCTTAGTGATGAAAGTCCCATCTCAATTTATAATATGACATTGGATAACAATTATAGCAGTTACCCAAAAAAAGAATATAACTTAACATAAATTCTAATCTTATTATAAAAGAAACAAAACACTATTAAAAAAACAAACGATATAATTTCTTTAACTCTAAAAACACAATATTCTCAAACCTATAATTTAAGTAAGACAATATATGAGAATACATGAAAAAGATTATTTCTTCTAACACTAATAAGGATAGTAATTCATCAAATGTTGCATAACATTGCAAAATGTAAATAATTTTTGTATGTGAACCAAGTTAGACAATAGCATGCTTTGAAAACACATGTACAGGCATTAATTTATTATTTGGCCAGAATGAAACATATGAGTGAACATCATCTCATCTGAGAGGCCAGAAAATAACAGAAAGCAATGAATTGAGCCAAAGAAATGGAGCAACCAAGTCCAAAGAATGAAGATGAATAAACAAGGACTCCTTATATTTGGGCAGTTGCATCACCAAGTGTCTAATTTCAAAATTTTCAAAGCCGGCCTGGACCAGTTAAACCATGCACCACTCATCAATCTAGTTCGTTTGTAATATAAAAACAAGTAGCAAGTGAAGAAAAAGAAAGAAAAAGAAAATTGGTTCGTGCCAACTAAAACATTTACCTCAACTAATATGGAGAAAAAGAGAAATCTTGTTGATTTCGGTTCTAAGTTGGATAGAGATCTTAAGAATCTCCTGTTAAGTCTAAGACCATGCACAAAACATTCAAAACTTTTGCCTATTGTCTGGCAACCAAGAAAAGGGAAAATAAGCCCATCAATAGGAGAGGCTAAGAGGAAAAGCATCAACAAAAGCCATGTTGTCTCTGCCTATTCTCTCACAAAGAAAAAGGAAAGGAACCTTGTAAATGGAAGATGAAAAATTGTTGCCTTTTATTTGGTAGGAAAATAAGGGAAATAATTTTATATAAAGGAAATGAAAAGCGTAAAAAGAGAGAGAAAATCAAGAAATAAATCATGAAAAGGAATGAATGAAAGAGACAAAATGAAGAACAGAATTAAGGATCAGTCAAAGGAATGAACGAAACATAGAGAAAACTTTTGATCAAGAAAAGGGAAAAATATAGCGTAGGGAGTTTTGGTCAAACATCATTGAAACTGATTTTTTTACATAAATTTTAATTTGTCTAATAATTATATGTTAGATAAATTTACAATTTTTTAAACAAATTAAATTATCATATTATATATATGTCTATGCATAAGGATACGAAGTTGGCTCAACCAGTTTTTTAAAACAATTGAACCGGTTGGGCTAGTGACCCAATATATTAACCAGTTCAATCCAACCAGTTTAATTACCCGTCTGATTCTGAAAACACTGTCTAATTTAAGAGCACTAAACATGCATAAAGAATGCATAATCAAACTATCCCATAGAGACTGTTTGAAGACATTAATGTCAATTCTTCTAGACCAAGGAAAAATTCAAAGTTCTGTCCTACTAACTGAAGCCATCAACTGAAGAAACCATTTCAACTTTTTCTTAATTCATATTATCTCCACCTAATTTTTCTCGCCAAATTTCCACTGCATACCCTTCAAAATATTCTAAACCAAGTTAGATTGTAATCAAATACAAATGAAAGCTAATTTTCAAATAGCATTCAGTAGGCAACTTAAGTAACATATAATTATGCAAACCCCATTCCCATATCCAATACCATGAACAGGCATTTGCCTTGTCATGCCATGCATCTTCATCCCACCTCCCTAGTATGCCGTTAAATCAAAAAAAAAAAAAAATGTGTCACTAATATTCAAAATCCTTGCAAATACTTTATGTTTCATCATTATAACTAAAAGAACCAACATGGATAGACAGAAGAAAATGTGTTGAGAATTAAGGATTGATTATTTTCTATAATTACAAGATCACAATAATATATCTAATTATCTAATGCAATATCGTTGATTGATGTGATTTTTTATGATATCTTTCTTCATTTTCACATGTATTCATCTTAAAAAAAACGTGATATTTGTTCTATTTTATTAAAATTAAGTAAGAATAATGAAAGATTTAGCACTTTGCACTTATTCGTTAATGTAGGCCTAATGCTCAAAACATAATATATCCTTTTACTTCATTATCTTTCCTCACTTTTTATATTTTAACAAGGTATCAAATCACTTCAATCCTACTTCTATCTTGATTCCGTTATCGCCACTGCGACAATCTATAAAAAATAATCCGTGACTTTCTATATGTCTATCGCAAGTAGCACATTTTGAGTAACACATGATTTCGGAATGTCAATCACTAATAACATGCAACTTTTATTTGTTTGTCATAGATTATACCCTGACTTCAGTATGCCTAGCTAAAGCAAACCGTGACTTCTTTTGGTTTGCCTATCACAAATGACAATAACCTCTACCTGTTTCATATTGATGGTCCAAGTCAAATAGCCCAATTAAAATCCCCATTTTCAACTTGAAAATGAGTGCCAGAGGATTGAAGATTATTTATTTTCTATGATCACAATACATACATACATAATAATTTATCGTAATCTCATTAATTTGATATGGTTTTAGATGACATACATTTCCCTATTTATTCACATGTATTCACCAATGTAAATAGGTGGCCTTTATAAAATCAAAATTAAGAGAAATATATGATTTAACTTCTTGGGCATTTGTCATTGAATGCAAGCCAAATGGCTAAAACAAGTTATACACCTGAGGTTCATTATCTTTCTCCACTCTTATATTTTAACAAAAGGGACAGAAGAAACTTAGAGAGGAAGTCTATACTTATGTAAGACCAACTTGACACGTACATTAACAAAATGTGAGCTTGTCGAGATACTCTTGGATGTTTTTATCAAGCTTTGGATCTCCAGGTAAATATTCAATCCATTTGATTTTAACCTTGAAGTGAAGAGCTCTATAGTTGACAAAATTGCAATAAATTTGGTTGTGTTAAGCTACAAAACTACTCATCTGCTTCGCACATATCATCAACAATCTTTCTGTTAAGTTTGAATCTTTTCCAGCTCTGGTCCCTCAAGTGGAAATTTAATCTAAGTGCAAATGTTATGCTCTTTAAGCAATTAATAGGCAACAATAGTCTACTAGATTGCCGAAGAATCGAAACTTAGGAACTCGGAAAAAAAAATTGGATACATGAAAAATAATAGAAATAATTAATGTAAGGATCCCAATCCAATCTAGGGATGGATTGGGGCACATTACAAAATGGCACCAGCACCGGACCTGCTTGATGTTCAAGAATGGAACTGTGCATAAGTAATTGGGAGTGGAGCCAACAAAAATAAGTCCACACATACGTGAGTTCTCAAATGAAAATGTCAACCTAGAGGGTTCCATACTGCACATGTGAGGGCATGCATGGATGGATGGAAGAGAAAGTCATGCCTCATGCCACATCAATTGGGAATCTCTGTCTGGCCAACTTACATAGTGGAAATTCTTCCTCCTTAGCAACCAGTTTTTTAATGAAGGAATGGACCCATTATAAATTGATTTAAATTCCAATCTTGTTCTACCTACCCAATGAACTATAAAATTCAATCTTATGTAGTCTCACTTTAGGTATTTTCTGAAGCCACTTCATAAAGAGTTGCTTTGAATCTCAAAAGTACAGGTTGAACTTGAGAAAAAAGAAAATAAAAATAAAGAAACTGAAATGAAAAGGGTATGAAATTATAGGAAAGAACAAAAAACAAACAGTAAGAAGCTATTAACACTAATAAAAATCACATCAAAACAAAGGATAGTTCATTTGTGAGAATGAATGACTGCCTCCTCAACCCGTTGCCCACTTCAAAGTTTAAACACGTTGAAAGTATTTCTAATGAGTAAATTTCAGAAGCAAGAGTTTTTACACAGACCAAAGCCAAGACAGTCCCTTCTTCTCTGAACTGGAAAGCTTGTGAACATTCAAAAGCCTAAATAACCAGTACCATGCAGCCTGACATGCTTTTTTTTTTTTTTCATTTCAAAGACAATCTCGTGAAAGTATTTCAGAAGATTTCCCATTAACCATCCTGCCAATTTTATCATGTTTGACAATTTCCATGAGAAAACCCTTTTAGACACAATGGCTGAAATGGCACATAGCTTCCTAATTTCATAAAACAACTCAAACACATGAACCCATTATATATATCCAGTAAAACAATACACATTTTTATACATAAGAAAATCATACAAGCGCACACACTAAATGATATATATGTCATCAAAATTGGTCCACAGAACATTCTGAGTTTCTCACATGTCAATACATACCAACAGTAGGATGAAGAAAATGTGAGAAAAGGGGGAATAAAAATGGACCAAACAAAAAAAAAGATTGACAAACTTACTCTCTCATGGCTGGGAGGGTCTTGTTTTATGATTGACTTGATAGACTTAATTACTTGAACTAATACAATTTCTTCTTCACCCAATGATACAGCATCCCTGTTCGAAAAATCTGAAGTTTGGATCACATCAAAGAAGTTTAGAGGCTTTACACAAATGGTAGAAAAGAAACTAAATGTAAGAAATTATAGAAATGCAAATCTTCTGCAAAGTCACATCTTGAAAAAATGACAATTACCAGATAAAGCCAGAAACAATAGCGCTTCCAAACATTTGTTGGAGACATCAGGGAGTCTTTGGGCACATAAACCAATTGCAGCCACAGTATCAGCAGCAAACCTCCGATCTGGATCTCTAACATAGTCCTAGGAATAGACTAAAAGATAAGCAACACTTTACAAAAATAAGACCCAAAATAGTTAGACAAAATATCTCAATAGTTTTGACAGCCATCAGAACATATATTCACACTATGTTTGGCATCAGAATTTTGGACAAGAAAAGAACATGTTAAAGAAAGGGAGAAAAATTTAAAGAAATTCAAAATTCTATATCTTGTTAAAATTGAAAGGATGTTAAAAAGGAAAGGAAAATTTTAATGAAGAAGATATAAAATCAACAGAAGTTTAAATTAAATTGTTTATTATTTGTGGATTAAAGAAATTCAAAATCTCATATCTTGTTTGTTAAAAAGATTTTAATGAGGAAAGAAAACTTTCAATAAAGAAGCTTAAAAACCAACAAAAATTAAAAATTAGAAAAAATAATAAAAAACACTAGAGTTGGGGAAATTTTTGAAGGAGTGAAGAAAATTAAATTAGTTTTCTCTCATTTTCCTTACTTTTTATTTTTGAGGAAAATGAGTTTTCCCTCATTTTACTATCATTTCCTTCTAGTTTCTTTTCATCAGGATTTTCTTCATTAACTAAACAATCAAAAATATTTACCTTAGCATTTTTTTTCTTTTTCTCTCTAATTTCCAAGAAACATAGTGTTAAAATAAACAATAAATGGATTGGGTTGATTAACCCTGTTAGGACAAGATGAACTAAAAAATAATGAAAAAAATGAACCACCCATTGAGCAATGAAATTCTATATTCCAAAATTGACTTCAATTTAGTAGAATTATGGAGCCAAATACTTTTGACTTGAAGAAGGATGCATAAATAAACCATAAAAAGTGAGTATCAAGTACAAGTTATGGAGATCAGCACATCAATGTCTATAAGTAGAAAATTTGGAAATGGAAGGAATAGACAATCTAAGTGCACTTCGATTGAAAATTTTTTGATGCATTAGGAATCCCCACTTGGTCCGTGACTTTGAAACAATAAGTTCCTTAACCAAAAAAATTACAAATTTTAAAATCTTCAGAAATTTTTGTTTTATAAGCTAGGAATGCAAAACTAACTGATTCAAAATCCAAAATCCAATCTTTCAATCAAGAAGCAGCACAAGGGAATAGCGATGGCACCGTAAACAACTGAAGATGGTGCTGTATACTTATTGTGATGGTGAATAGCAGAATATTCTGAAAGTTTTGTTTCTTCTGTAGAATTTGAGAATTATGATGTATAAAGAATGCTAACAACCAAAATAGGGTAACATCAAAGTTTGCTGAGGTCGCTTGTCAACTCATAAATCTGACAGTTTACTGATCAGAGGTTTGACTCCCTTTCTCTTTTATGATTCATTTTTGTCTCAACTCCTACAACAACCACCTTTTTTATTTTCTGTTGCATTTTTTTCCTATTTTCACTACAAAACTGCCACAGCTGCCAACCATTTTTTCTTTTATTTTGATTTTCTTCACCTATTTCCCATCAAGAAATGTCAAAGGTGTAAGCCCCTCTGCCTATGTATACATGCATTAAATGACCATCTCATATAAAATCTTAACTCTGTCTCATTTAAAAATTTACTTAGTCTAAGACAACCCCTCATCTGCAGGCAGTATTCTTTTTTATGAAGCTTTGTAGGTGCAATGCCTTCTCATAAATGGTTGGCGGTTGAGATTCAAACTCAGGACCTCTTATTTAGCCTAACTTTGATACCACATCGAGTACATATTCTCCATCTTTCCCCCATTTTTTGCAAGGAAGCAGCTGCTGCAATGCCAAAAGGCATTCAAAAGTTTACAAAAGCATGTCATACTAGCAACCTTGTTAGAATAGCATATTTGTTAATATTTGGCTTTACATCGTTACCTAAATTATAGGTATAGAATATTTTGTTTTCTAATTTATAGGATTAGAATTTATGTCAAATTGTATTTTTATTTTTAATACATTCTGTAAATTTTACCCAACCTCCTATTATAAATTGAAGTGAAATTGTCATAAGTAAGTCACAGTTCAATTTTTTCAATTTTCTTAACATGATATCAAGCAGGTTCCATGGAAAGAAAAAATCCCTAATCAACCAAGCCACTCGCATCTTCGGCAATCTCCAACTAATTAGTGCTACCTAACAGTTTCCAGTGCTAATTTCGAACTGCCCATCGTCGGTTGTCTGTCACCTGATCTGCCCAGAATCATCCACAAAACTGTTATTGTTCTCCCCTTAGCGCACTACTTCATGTCGCACCTCTTGGGCACAAATTAGTGCTGAAACTTGCCCTGCCACTGTGCCTCCTCAGCCCACCGTTCACTCAAAGCCCAGGCCTCAAGTGAGCACGGAACCACCACCATCCAAGAGCCGTCGCTTTTGCTTTGTTGAGTGGCAAAAATCTAAATACACTAAGTTCGATAAGTCTAAATCTCAACTGGACTACCCTTGTTTTGGGCTAAACTTGATTTGGACCCTTCACTAAAGGTTTAGGCCAGAATTAAAAGTTATATATATACATAAGCCTAAACTTTAGGGCCGTTAGCGATTTTTAATGGCTTAATAGGTGTTTCCCTTGAGTTCTTACCTTGGCCCTTCATTAAGTATCTTGACATTTATCAACAGATGTATGAAGTTTGTTGACTAGACATGGTCTTTTGACTACTTGTCATGGACAACTATGGTTGTCCAATAGTGTTCATCACCTCACGCCAAACTATGGCTATGTTTATTTTGTTTCTTACCACCAAAAAACACAAATGACAATCATTACACATTTCAAATTTTTTTCTCTTACTTTTACACACTTTTCAAAAAATCATACATCTAAAAACATAAACAAACATAACTTATCGATTTTGTTGTCACCTTACAATAGTTGGTTATATGTCACCTCAGGACACCACTTTTCAAGTATGTTATATGTCACCTTACGACATCTATCTTCAAGTATTTGAATATTGCCTTATGATATCATTGCTTGTGTCGCCTAACAATGTTTATCTCTAGTGTTGTCTTATGACATGAAGATAAGTACCTGCTCTCGCCTTACAACAATTTCCTGGTTGTCACCTTATGACAATTCATTTTTTAACTATAAGAGTCCAAGTTGAACATTCATGAAATTCCTCATGTTCAACTTAAAGGGAAATGTTAGAACAGAATATTTGATAATATTCGATTTAATTGAAGTCTAAATAAATTATAACATTCAATTACCTGAAACTCCAGAAAAATTGAAGAAATCGAAGAATATGTGGCTATAGAGGAAAGTATCTCCAGCTTCAGAGTTTTTATTTGATATGAATCTGAGGAGCTGATGAAGAAATCTTCAAAATATGGAAAAAATAGGGATGGCATTGCCTTAGCAAAGACCTGGATGTTGCAAAGTACCTGCCCATAGGAATTTTGTAGAGTTAAAGAAAGGTTGTTAGTTGGTGCAATTGTGATATGATTAAACATGATCATATCCACAATAAAATAAGCATTAGGTCGATCCATTTGTTTTAGCTAATACAGAAACTGCAATCAAGACAATTGGACCAGCTAGAAAGACCTCAGCAGACAGAACCATTTCAAATATTATATTATATACTAAGATGCCTGAGTTCCATGAAGAGGCCAACAACATAATTGTCTACTAAAGAAAATATCATCTAGTGAGCTTATATAATCTACTAACAATACAACATAAGGGTAAAGCAGCACTAGCAGTGTAGCAGATATTGGACATAAAGGAGCATGTTCCTGCAATAAAATTGGAAATTTTACTTAATATAACCAAAACCTGCAGTAAATTCTTTAACCATCCAAACTTGTTGACAATAAAGTTAAAGTTTACACATGCAAGATTCAGCCATCCTCATACAGAACAAGAGTACAAAATCAAGTAGAATACCACAGAAGTAAATCATCAAATGTATTTATTAGCATAGGCCACAGGCCAATAAGTAGTTTCTAAATCACTGCAATTTCATGTATATCTTACTAATAAAAACAAGAGAAATATGTAAAAGAAGCAAGGAAAGGAACCAAGTCGTCCTTTTATGTAAGAGAACCTAAACTCTAGCATAATTAATAAATAACAACAAAAAGTACTGAATTAGCGAAAGCTGTAAGAACAAAGTCGCACAGGCTAATATTAAAAAACAAAGAGGCAAGTACCACATATTTCGAGGAGCTAGATGACCTCAACAGAAATAGCAAAGGCTTAACAATCTTTGGAATGTCCTTCCTTGGCGCCATAATCCAGTGAAGCCCAGCAGCAGCCAGCACAACTGCACTATTGTAACTCCACAACAATGGCAATGTACACAGCAACAAGATCTTCACATCATCATTCCTTTCAGCAGATGTAACGTCTGCACCATTGGATCCCAAAGGATCTTGATTTACATAACCTAACTGAGATAGATACTTATCTGGTCCTTGAAGGTAACTTCGAGCAACTATATCTGCAATCTCAGTACACATGTCAAAGCTAGTATCGTCAAAGGATTTTTGTACTGCAAAATGACCCAAATCCTCCTTTTCTGAGTTATGCTTTGCCAGGGCATCAGAGGACAACATTAGGGAATCTTCAACTAAACCATGTTTTGCTATTACATATCTTAGCAGAATTCCAATCAATACAACCTGCCCCCATTCCTCCACATCAGGAAGAGTCTCACACAATCTTCTGTAATTTCTCCCAATCAGAGAGAAATTATTCGGACATATAGAACCAAAAGCAGAAGCAGCAGCGCCGACTACAGCTGGAGAATTGTCCTTCAACAACATTCCAACAAGCTGCAAGATATTAATAGTCAATTAGCAACAACCAATGTAAAGGAAAATAACAATTAAATGAGTTAAACTCACAAAAAGAGATGGAAACCAGATTTTAAACATGTGTCAAACATTATCCAAACTAAAACTCTAAATAGCAGTGTGCACACTTGTGCAAGATAATTACAATGCATTTCACATCTTAAATTGAACCTCCAGAGTAGTTGAATTTGGAGTTTCAGAAATTTAAAATGGATCAGAAGATGCTGAAGTTCAGAATACTGGTTCATTCATATTTCACAGATTTATGCAAAATAACTTATCCAGTATGAGAACGGTCAATATTAAGAGTCAAAATTAAGAAGTCTCTGTACTATACAAAGTGATGGCGAACATTGTATTTCATGTAGTTAATGAATCAATGTAGTAAAATAGACTATCTAAAGATCTTCTACACGAATTCATCATACAAAAGGAGTTTAGTAAAGAATTTTAAGAATTTTGAAGTGAAAACACTTGAAGGTAATTAATGACAAGATATGATGGCATGTTGCCATAAGTAGATAAGCGAATGGCTGAAATCTTTATATGAATCCTTCTTATTCTCTCATTTAATTGTTTATTTTATAAATTTTTGCAAGTTGAATATCACGTTTTTTTTGCACCAACGGATACCCCAAGCATACAAAAGCCTCTCAAGAGCAAAATCTAGCATATTATATCCAAAGCATCAATTTTTGAATGTTTAAAACATATCTTGAGTTTGAATTAGGACTCTTGATCTTAAAATTAAAAAAAAACATTGTAAATCTTTAACATTAAGTCACAAACCTTAAAAAGAGACATCCTTGGAGTGGAGGATGACTCATATTCAACCTAGTGATGAATACCTCATCTACAAACTTAGAGTAAAAGAATGATGCATCATTTAATATTTAATTATTCTAGCACACATCCACATGTTCAAGGTATTTTTTGTTTTTTTTTTATGAAGCCTGAAACACCTTGTTTTTATAATGGGCAATAGCGAAATTTGAACTCAGGTCCTCTTATTTAACTTGGCTTTAATACCATGCCAAGAGACCAACACATCTAAAGGATTAAACTGACAAAAGAATGTATTATTTAATATTTAATTACTCAAACACAACCATCTAGGGAGATGTTTCACTCTAGTTTCAATATGGGATAAGCTAAAATATTCCCACGTAACCCAGGTTTACTGAAAATCAAACATATAATTATGCAAATAGCTTTCTCAAACATGAAATCATGCCATGCTGCCATGCATTTGTCGTACAAGCCATAATCCAAGAGTGGTAGGAATTTGTGGCATATGCTTTGCATGCACATTTTTTGCCCCAATGCACCCCAAATCACAGAGTAAGCCTTGAAGGAATGTGAATAGAAATCTTTTATCCCAAATGTGAAATACAACTGGTCTTCATCATCTAATTTTATGATAAAACTATGCTAAATTCAAATTTAATTAAGACAAAAAAAATTACAGAATATAAAAAGAAAATTCCTTCACAAATTTTTTGGCCCATATTCTTCTCTGAGTTTATAGTTTTTTTTTTCATATCTATTTTCATGCATTCAATAAAGTATTTGGAAGGCTTTATTCTCTTTTAGGTTAGTGTCATTATGTACCTTGTATTTTCTGATTTTTATTCTATTTAAAATTTAAAATTAACAAAAGATATAATTTCTTTTAATTGATTTCCTCTTATGAGTATAGATATGTATTTCAAGGTTTTGTCACGTGGATCAAGAGATCAATCAATCTCAGCCATGGATCAGTCCTACACAATAAAGAGTGGGCAATTTGTAATGATGATTAAGGAATGGCGGTTCGATCTAGACAATCCTACACGAGTAGAGCTTCTTAAAATAATCATGGGACTGGAAGACAGATTGGAGAAGTTAAATTTGATCCTTACCAACAGTGAAGATCACTTTTCCCATCATGATCAATCATGCAGGTATGGTATCGTGCAATGAAGAATCAACCTATAACGATTTGGATTCCTTATCAAATTTATTTTAATTAAAATTCCTTTGTTAGGATTCTTCCCATGTGTGGGATAATATTTTCTACCTAGTATAGATAATTAATATTGTTCAAGAGTAAGATTTGAATAAAATTCCAATTCCTTTAGGACATGACTGGTATGCATGAATGGAATAATATAAGAATAGAATAAATATTATATAAGCTATTCTATGACTAATATATGCAAGAAATGATAAAAGAATACAATTGTTATTCAAAATTTGATTCCCATAATTGGCGGATAGAAATGAAAGTATAAATACTATAAACATATTTAGAATGACAAAATTATCCTTAAATGACAATTTTTTTATATAATTGAGCATTAGAAACTTAATCAATACTTGTATTTTTCAACACTCAAATTGGTTGAAAAAATAAAATCTTCTAATTAAAAAAGACTTTCATACAAAAAAATCATTTATTTAATAATTCAAAAGTATCATCATTTTTTCTCATGGCATAGAATTTCAATTTTAAAAAAATGATATAAAATAGCAAATAAAGACGAAACATTGTCATTCAAAAAAAGAAGATTGAAAGAAAAAAACTGCAAATGAGACTATAATTGCAGTAGATTTGATTTTTTGTGTTGGCCCAGAATTTTTATAAAAGGCAAATGTGTGCATGGTCATATAAATATTATTAACATTACTCATAGAATAAAAGTTAAAGAATTGAATTTAAAAATAGAAAAAACTAGAATAAATTCAAATTGAAGGAGAATATTAACAAAAAAATAGAATAAATTAAAATTTAAAGACACTTAATATCTATGCATATAAATAAAATAATAATAATAATAATAATTTTTACATATAAATTTTATACCATTTATATAATTCATAAGAATGATAAAATAGAAAAAAAATTGAGAAATAGAAAATACACAATAAATATAAATTTAGAGAAGTAAATGAAATAAATAAAAATTGTAGGAATATAGTGAAAAAAGAATATATAAATAATTAAAAGTATTTTAGCAATTATATATGATACAACTATAGTATATTGTAGAAGGATAATTTTGTCCAATAAAAATTTAAGTTTATTCTTGACAGATTATTAATATGTAAACTAATGGTTGCTAAAAGGAAATGATGATTCCTAATAAATGGTGATTCCTTTCTATTGAGAATGATTATTCCTAGGTAAAAATTATATCAACCATGTGATTTAAAATAGAGTTAAGTATGCTCATTCCCGCGTACCAACCATGCCCCTAGATTTAGACTCTTAGCCTATAAATAGGTTGGTTACTATTATCATAAACAAGATTCTTCAGATATTATTTTATCAGGTCATAGAGAGAGGATTCTTTGGTTCTTTTATACATGGATTTGTGTGTTCTGTGTGTAGGTTAAAACATGTTTCTTTCCCTTGATCTTTTAGAATTTGTATGTGAAACAATCCCTACATGCTGCTCTTCTTCATAGCACCAGAGCATGTTCTCCTGTATTGTGATTAGTCTGGTGACCAAAAATAATGTCCTGCAGAAGGAATTTAGGTCCCTACAACAGACGTTCAAGCTTTGGGCAAATGGATAGGATACAGCATATGCCGGCAACCAACCGTGAAAGCCTAAGTTGAGGCCTGCATTAGGATAAAATCAGCGAGGAAGACAAGATGAGAAAACAGCCCTGAACCATAGCGGAACAACGCTAAGATGAGAGGACCTCATAAGGAGCTGCCCTATTAGGGATACTCATCAAGTGATGAAATGTTGATTGATTATGACTGCAGAGTTCGAATCAAAGGGATTTTCAACATCAACACAAGGAGCCTAATAAATTCAAAGGTACTTGTCCCTTCTTTAAATGGTAACAAGGGTATCAGAGAATTTTTAAATTCGCTTGCAAAAATTGAAGGATTCTACAACTATAAAGAGATCCTCAAAGAGACAAGTCAGTAGCTTACCGTTTAATAGAGGAGCTTCCTCTTAGTGGAAGAAATTACAAATTCAACAACACTGACAAGGGAAGCATCCTATGAAGGCGTGGTTGAAGATAAAACACCTCATCACCAGATTTATACCGCTGGATAAAGAGTAATATTTGTGCTCTCAATTCCAACATTGTAAGCAAGGTAACCAAATTGTTTACAAATACCGTTCTGAATTTCTTTGGTGGTTGTCTTGTAATAATGTTATGGAAATTGATCCGTAACTTATCTAATTTCTTGATTGATTGACGTAAAATTTGTGCAAGGAAATTGGCATACAACTAATCCTCAGACTTTCAGGTGCAAACAATGCAACCATAAAGGTTAAGATGAGCTTCAATTGAAATCTAAATAGACAGGAAGATTTGGGTGGCTAACAAGAAATTAGGACTAAATTTTGTGAAAGGAAGAAATCAGCATAGGATGATCGAGAAGCTCCAAGAAAATGCCATGAAAGCACCTCAACCTATGAACACTAAAGCACCTAATCTATATGAAATATTTATGAGGAATAAGTACTGAAAGGTGTTAGAAAGAGTGGCATAAATCCAACAATTGCCCAAAGCGTCATCAAGAGAACCCATAGTTGTAAATGGCATGCAAAGGCGAGCGCCATGGCGCATGGCACTAATGGCGCAGCCTCAGCACCATTTTAAAACTATAGGAGTTGCCTTCACTATTAGCGCACCAGAACGCCTTTTGCCCAGGCATTCTGGAGCACAACAATGAAGGCATTTTTTTTTTAAATGTGTATTTCTAAAACACGCTTTTAAGCATGTTTGGCCTAAAAAACAAAACCAGAACATCGTTCTGCACCAAACAGCCCCTACCGTCATTGTGGAGTTCAGCCTTCTGCTCGACACAATCCCTAGCTTCAAGACATGCACGCACAGTTGGGAAGGAAGCGAAACGCACACAGCAAATAAGAAGAACGCATCTGGGCTTTGATTAGGTTCAGTTTCCCCATTCAATCTCGGTTTTTGGTAAGTCAATTTCCAAAAATTTGTGGTTCCCCCCCTCACTCACGATTTTCTCATGCGGTATGTGACTGTGTGCATAATTTATCAATTATGCTGCCTGTGTATGCTTTCCCAATGGGCTTCGCGTGTGTTTTGTGCATGCTTTCCCAATGGGCTTTGTGTATGCTGTGTGTAAGCGTAACTGTGTACTGTGTACAGTATAATTTTTTATTTATAATGCATGCTATGTGTATTGTGGCTGTGCTAATTGCTGATTGCTGATTTTTGTGTCATAAAAATCTCTATTTGGACTAAGATTAAGCCATTAAGGTGTTGTGTGTGTGTGTTGATTGCTGATTGCTGTGTCACAAAATTTTTTGATTGGAACGGACAAAGATGAAGGTGCTGTGTGTGTGCTGATTGCTGATTACTAGCCTATTAAAATCTGTGTTCGGACTAAAATTAACAGCTTGTGTGTGTGCTGATTGTTGTGTCCCATATATCATGACTTCATGAGCTTTGTGTCATGTGTGCTGATTGCTTAGAAATAAAATTAAGGTACCGTACCAAGATGTCAACTTCTGAACCATCAAATTCAAACCGCAAGGACTCGGCATGGAATTATGCACATTACTTGATCCTAAAAACACAAACGACGTCAAATGGTTTTTTTTAGTAAAGTTTCCAAATGAGGATCACAAGGCACAAACAACACTTTGTTGGAGGCTTTCGAAATATCAAGACATGCCCAAAATGTCCCAAGCATGTCAAAAAAGAAATTAGAAATTTAATGGAGAAGAAGAAAGAGCTAAAAAATCAAATTGATGCAATTCCTCATTTTGATTTGATCGTTAAGGAATTTAAGAGAAGTGATGAACATAATGAAGCTTCAAGTATTGGCAAGCGCCCGTCTGTTGGTTCATCAACTGCATCAACTAAAAAAAAAAAACAAATGGGCCCTATTAATATGTTTTTCATGAGTGATGTTGATGAGGTATTGAAACGTAGCGGTTGTAAGAGAAAAGCTCTAAAGTTTGACAAAATTGTAAAAATAAAGAGAGCATATGTTGCAATGGTCTGCACGATTGGCATATGAGAACATGCTACCTTTTAATGTTGTCAATTCTAATACTTTTGGACATATGTTAAAAGCTCGTTTTCAATATGATCCCGACACAAAGTCACCAACTTATCATGAATTGAGGGTGACTTGTTTGAAGGAGTTGGAAAACACGAGTAACCTTTTGAAGACTCATGACGAGGCCATAGCAAAATATGACTATTCTTTAATGGTAGATGGTTAGACCGATAAAAAGAATAGGAATTGATTAATTTTTTGGTGAATTGCCCGAAGACGAACAAATTTATTGAATCAATCTTTGCTTCGAAGTATTCTCACACCAGTGAGAAAATGTGTGAGTTGTCATCAAAATGCATTAAACAAATTGGTCAAAAAATGTGGTGCAAGTAATTACTAATAGTGTAAGCGCAAATGTTATTACAGTTAAGAAAATTTATGCATTGACTATTATTTATTTTAATTATATTAGCAATCGTTTATAATGTATTAATTTTTATTTTATTTTGAATCAATAAGAAGACTTTTAGAGGCTAAATATAAGCAGTTGTTCTAGACTCCCTGCACCGCTCATTGCATAGATCTTATTTTTGAAGATATCCTCAAAATTCCTACTTTGAAAAAAATTATGAGCAAGAAATGATGATAAATGCATATATATATATATATATATAATAAGCCCAATCTCCTGAACATGATAAGAGTGTTCACTAAACAAATGAAGATGGTCCAAGTAAGGAAGGCTAGATTTGCCACTGCTTTCTTAACTTTAAAGCACTTCCAAGTACAAAAAACAAATTTGAGGAATATATTTACATCAAAGTAGTAGACTGAATACAAATATTCAAAAAAAGCATAAGGTAAGTTGCTGGCGAGTGTGATCTTAATGCCTTCGTTTTCAAATACTATTATCTATACATTCAAAATTGGTATGCCACTGCTAGATATGTTAAGATTGGTGGATGGCAAGATTAAACCTCAAATGATATATATATATATATGAGTCTATGGATAGGGCAAAAGAAATAATAATGGCCTCATTTAACAACAATGAGGAGAAATATTTAAGATTATTGATAGGAGATGGGAGATGCAACTTCATCAGGCTTTACATGCAACTGGCTATTTTTGAATCCAAAATTCTTTTATGAGAACCCAAATATTGAAAAAGATCCGAAGATTACAAATGGCTTGCATAAACGTATAAGAAGGTCGTTTCCAGATGATGTACAGGACAAGATTTATCAAGAACTTTCTTTGTACAAAAATTCCAAAAGCCGATTTAGATTTGCATCACCTATCAGACAAAGAAAATTGAGAATAGCAGATATTTATTGTATGAGTTTAAATATATTTATTGTTTCATATAATGACAAATAACTATTTCATCTTAATACTTGTTTTGTAAAGTCGAATGGTGGAAAGATTTTAGAAACACCCCTCCAAATTTGCAAGATTTTGCAATTAGAGTTCTTAACCTTACTTGCAGTGCATCAGGCTACGAAAGGAATTGGAGTGTGTTTGAAAATGTAAGTAAATATTTTATATGTATCTATAATATTTTAAAGTTTAATTTTTACAACTTCACTCTAAGAAAAGGAATAGATTAGCTGAAAAAAACATGAACAATTTGATTTATATCAAGTATAATCGAGCTTTGAGACGTTATTTTGAGAAACTAAATGAACTTGATCGTATCAGTTTAGAGAATGTCAATGAATCTAATAAATGGTTACTTGGAAGATTAGATTCCGATGAGGAAGACGCCCTTATGCATGAAAGCAATGACTTAACTTAGGTGAGGTTGCTAGAGCTTCTGGGGTTGAAGAAAAAACATATGATTTTCGATCTAGAGCAACAACAAGTGCAGGATCAAGATCAAGTTCAAGAGGCGTTACATCTAAGTGTGCACCATATCAATTAATAGATAAAGATGATGATGAAGACGCTTATATAAAGAATGAGCCAAAATTTAAATCCGATGATGGGAATGAAGATGAAAATGATGTGGAGAGGGATTGTGATTATCTTGATATTGATTATTAACATTTTCGTTCTTGTTTTTTTACATAGTTCATGATGTTCATTTGATTGTATTTTGAACTTGAAATGCATTACAAATTTAGTTGTCGAATTTTATTAAGATAATTTCGTAGTTGTGCTTGAAGTGAATTATTTATACCTTTATCAATGCTATTCATTTTTTTACTTAAAAATTGATATTTTTTCGGGTCATTTTATATTTCAAAGACATATTAGAGGAATGAATATTGTTAGTTAATTTGATTTATTGTGAGTTGTACATCAAACTGGCACATGTGGCGCACCATGGCTCTAGAAGAAGTTTGTGCCACGCCACGCTAATCTCCTTTCAAACTATGAGAGAACCTTATTAGGAATAAATCCAACAATTGTCCCAAGCGTCATCAAGAGAACCTTATTAAACACAAAAATAGAGAGTCCTCAAAAGATGATATTGCAATGTGAAGACTAAAGAGGAGCACAAGTCTATTACCCTTATGATTGCATATAGCCATTATCCCCAAAGCATGAAGAGAAGTTGCAACGGCATCAAATTTTCCAACAAAGTGCAGAATTTTCAACAATTTTTTTGATTTGACCACTGACTGTAGGGGTACTAAAAATATAATTTCATAGCAAATTATTATTAAAATTGCCTGTTGAAAAGCATGACCCCTATAAAATATGATATAGTGAAGATGTAAAATCGCGAAAAGTAGAGGGTCAATGTAAGGTTCCATTTTCCATGGGAAAATACTCTAATGAAGGGTCATGTGACGTAGTAGACATAGATGCAAGTTGTGTTTTGTTAGGACATCCATGGCAATTTGATGTAAATGCCACCATATTTGGTAAGGAAAATGAATACAAGTGCATTAAAAAAAAAAAGAAATTCACCTTAGTGCCCATAAAACAACATGCCTCTCCTACAATTGAAAAGAAAATGATAGGTATTAAAAGTTTCACTTTGCTATATGTGTAAAGCCTCCCAAAAAGGCTAAAATTGAAGGATTGACACCTTTAACAAGCATCATCAACTTTCCCATCAAATGCGTAAGTTTTCCAAAGCTAAATACTCAAAAAGTACATTTCTTTAAGGAGAAAAGGCTAATATGGAACACTGGAATAAGTTAAATTACCAAAGCTAGCTTAAAGATAGATATGAGGATTGACCCTATAAAGAATAGGTAGTCTATAGGCTTTTTGAAAGAACGACAAAGGCTGGAAGATATATTGGAGACATCAAGATCGATCCTAACCAAAAGTGAATATCACTCTTAACATCAAAATCAATTATGCCAGCATGGTGGATCGATCATGTGACATAAAATCAGCCTACATGGATTTGGATTCCTTCCCAATTTAATTTTGATTCAAATTCCTTTCAAATTAAGATTCTTTCTCATGTTTGGGATAATATTTTCTATCAAGTATAGATGTGAGCAATATTATCTTAAGAGTAGGATTTGATTAGGGTTTCAATTCCTTAAGAATTTAACTCTTAGTCTATACATGTGTTGGTTACAATTATTGTAAACAAGTTTCTCACATATTATTTCATCAAGTTATCGCAAGAGGATTCCAATTTCATTGATGTTAAGAAATTCTTTTCATTTCGATTACCTCAAGACCTATATTTTTATTCCTTCTTATTCATAGCATAATACACCTTTTACCTTTGATTTTTATTTACAATCTTTTTCTAGTAATTTTTTTAATATTTTGACTTGTTTGTTAAATTTTTAGCATAAAGCAAAATTTAAAAAGTCAAATACAAAATTCATAAGAAACATGCTACCTTGGGATGCCTAAGCCCAAGATATACAAAATGACTAACACTTTATGCCATCTAAAAAATTATGGTCAAACATATTCAATCCCCTCATTAAAATAAGGACATAAGCATTTTGATAATAAATAGTAAGATGCTAAACATCATTGTTTGTGCCATGGGACAATGGCAAGATACTGAATTCAAATTCAAAGGATTAGGTGGACACTTAGGCCACATTTATTTAGGTTATTAGGTCAAGCATGCTATTTATCCAACTTAATACAATGTTTAGTTCGGCATTTAGAAGCCCAAATTAAATGATAAGGCAGAAATTATTCATGCTATTTGAATGATGACAGATCCTAGCACGTCCAACCCAATATAACACATATGCTTTCATAATTATGAACCAATGATAGATGATACGGTAGGCATTAGTCACACTATTGAAGGATGACAAATCCTACTTGGAGGTGGAATTTTCTAATCCGACCCCCGAACAAAATATTCAGAACAAGAAATTATCCAAATTAACTTTATAATCTCTCATCTAAAAATACAAATATTTGATGATTTACTCATAACTTAGTTTATATCCCACATCTTATCATATTATTTGTCAATTATTCCACATTCCCTGTCCCAAAGTAAATGAGCCCTAAGCAACGATCAATTGGACATGGTTGGAGTTGTAAACAAGTAATAATGACCTTGCAGTACAAATTTGATGGCTCTTGAGATATTTGAGAGATTGCTTAAAGAAAAGCTTGATTCCATGCCGCTTCTTGGAAGAAACAACAACCAAAAATGACTATTTGGACAAACTCAAAGTTTCATTTTGCAGAAATTACTTGCTGAGTGAAAATATTTTAGTAGAAGTGTAAGAAGAGAATAATACAACACATAAAGAAGAAACTTACAAATCACCATTATCCGCCATTCACTACTCATGTATATACCAAGATTTTTAGAAGATGAGAAAAAAAATGGAATGGAAGCTCCTAAGCTTACCTCTTCAATTGCATCTTCATGTTCCTCCAAGCGCAAATCATGCAACTTGGGCAGTGCAATTGCGGCACACTTTCTAACGTATACAGATGGATCTCGGGCACATTTTCGCACAGCCATCAGAACAAGGGGTCCAATAACATGCAGGCGAATCCCTGCCATAGTGCGGAGTGCCCATGCCCTAACCAAAGGGTTTGGATCCCCTAAATCCTTTTGAAAACAATTTATTGACAGCAATGTCTCATTTGGTCGCCTATAAAACAAAAAAATTGTGACTAAAGTGTATCTTTTTAACAGAATTGTTTTCTTCTACTTGAAGCCGCTAAATCACTTGGAAAACAGAAATATCAACTTCAAAACTATTTATGACATACTTTTCAGCATAATGCAGCAAGTATAAGTAAACCAGCTTCTTAACTTCCAGCGTCTGTGACGCAACATTTTTAACCACCTGTGACAATAAGTTTCAAAACAAGATGTCAACTGATCAAATGGACAAATCACGAAAATATACCCATACAATTATACTCATGATATCAATTGAAAAATTACTCTCGATTGAATCCGAATTCACACATCATCAGGAGCCAGTTGACAAAACCGGAAAATTAACCGACCTGAGGGAAGTAACTGGAGACATCGAATCCCTGGGCAATAAGGGCAAGGAGACGCTTAAGGGCTTCGCATTTCTCGGAGTCGAACTTGCTGTCGAGTAGTGGCGCTATACTGACGTCATCAGGGTCGTCATACAGATAAGCGTCCGTGCCGATCCTAAACACCATTGTCGACGCCTTGCTTATCGATTCCGCCGTCGCCCCGAATTGCGTTAACATCTTCGTTTCCAGGTTCTGCTCTGGGTCCCGATCGATTCCGGCGATCGGATTGGAGAAATATGGGATATATGTATGGGAGGAATGATTAATTTCAATATATTAATTTACACCCTTCTTGTTTTCATTTATGCAGTGGAGTCTCTCTATTTTAATTTAGTTTCAATCTGATCCCATTTCAAATCAATGTCCAATGCGCTTCTCTTTCTTTTTCCCAAATAATAATTTTCTAATTTCATTTTGCACTTTTCTCTTTTTTAATCAGTCCACGAGTAATTTCACAAATTCTGGTGTCACGTGAAATCTCAAAACATAATTTATTGATTGGAGGCATTGGTTCTAATTTCTTGATTGAGCTGATGTAAAGGTTGTATGCTTTACATGGAATATAACAAAATTTGTAATTTTTATCTTGTGAGTTAATATGCTTTTATTTTTAACATTTGTAAATTATAACTTAAGATTTAAAAGCATAAATATAACAACCCAAACAATCAAAATACTACTTTTCTTGAAAATAAGTTATCCTATGATAAATATCTAATTTTTGTTCACTACTATTGACAAATAAATACTAGTATAAAGAAAATCTTTAAAAAATTTTTCTATTCTCTCTTCTTTGTTCGTCATCTCTCTTTACACATATTTTCATCCTATCTTCTCTCTCCTTCCAAGCAATGGTAATGAACCTTTTTCTTTAAATCTTTTTTTTATTTAAAACACTTCTACATCAAATTCTTTCTATTTTACTAAGCTCTCAATCAAGATCTATTTTTTTCTACTTTCACTATTTATACGTTTGTGCTAGCCTATTATATTCCTTAGAGCTTCTTCACGCAGTGGTCATTTGCGAAGCCCTCCACTACTGACGCTAATAGTGAAAAAGTCAAATTCGTAATAGTAGAATCGTTTAAGCCATTAATAAAATTTTTTAAATCACAATGATAAATTGACCACTAAAATGAGGAAAAAGCATAGGAATAAAAAATGTCATGAAGTTTGAAGATTCAGTAAAGTAGACCAAGGATAAAAATCGTAGTGAGCTGATTTAAAAGATTAGACAAGTCGGTCTCAACTTGTTTATAAATGTAACTATTATGGAAATCTCCATCGCATGGGACTTTGCTGGGGAGAAGCTATTGATTACACTAATCAATAATAACAAACGGGATTTAAGTTAGGAAATTAAATTGCCATAACATACATTGTACATTATTATATTAATGATCATTTCTATTTTAATTTATTAAGGTGATTATTACTAATAAAAATAAAAAAATTATTATTAGTAGTAGTAATAATATTATATTTTCTAATGTCCTTAAAAGTGTTTATGACTCCTTAACTAATTTTAATAGTTAAGTATCATGCCATCCTTATATCCATATTCATAATTCCTTATGAATAAAGAAGATGATATTTATAGAGGCACTATAACTGATGTATGCAACAATAAAGAATTTGAAAAAGCAAAGCTCATGTGATTGATGTGATTGTGCTATTATAGTCACAGGACAATTGAACCATTACCAAGAAAGCAAATGTAAGTCACATAGACCACTACAATAAAATTGACCACAATGGTACACTAATAAATGAATATGGCCAACATTGACTAGTCCACATTACTAGTCTATTATTAGGGTGAGTAAATCATTGAAGATGATAATGTTCAACAAAATTTAGATTGGTAAATTTTGTGTCAGGTAACAAGTCGAAGCATTTGGACAAACTATAATGCAGTATTTTAAGTGTGGGGAAGGCTACGGTTTGTAACGAAAGGTTGTCTCCAAAGGTTCCTTTCAAACACAATGTATATTAAGGTCTAATTGCTTTGTTCCTTAATAATAATAATAATAATTATTATTATTATTATTATTATTATTATTAAAACACATACACACTATCTAGAATGAGAGATATGCTTAGACTGATGTCGGGGTGCAACAAGACATTCCGTTAGCATAGGATGAGCGACTTCAAAAGCCTCTGAGAATAAAAATGACCTTGCCCAAGTAGGAGTGTCAGCATCAGGACGAGTCCTACTTTTCGCTAGAGGTAGCCAAGGTGGAGTTGTTGACAACTTAGGTCTGACTAACTTCAACGGCTGGGGATGACTTGGGTGCATTCAACGTCTTCCTTTTTTTACTAGCCACAAGCGTAACTATGCAATCTCTAAATAGGTAAGACTTTATTAGCTTGTCTACTTAATTACATAAAACATAAGATGCATGAATTATGTGGAAAAGGTAAGGGTGAACTATAGAAAATAAAATACCTATGTCAGGTAATTCTTACTCCTTAGAAGATAATTTATAGTAACAGAGAATCCCCTTTCCAGAAAGAATAGTGCTTTCGATCTAAACGCTATTAAGGTGGGAGAGGGATCCCTCAATGGTGGAAGGGATGAGTTCATTGCAAACTTTAAGGTCAGGTGGTATATTGTCTACCGAGGTCATGGGGAAATCATAATGGCCGTCTGGGTTTCGTATGAAGAAATATTCCTCCTGCCATTGTTTATTGGAAGAGAGAAAAGCTTGAATAAAACGAAAACTAGACTTCATGGTAAAATGAAAAATCATCGAGTTGAAAGAATAGACGAAAAAAGAAGTAAAACAAATATGCCTGAAAAGTAAAACCTAACTCTATATGGGGAATAAAAAAACTACAAAGGATCCTAAAAAAATTGAGGGAAAACTAAGATATGTTCACCTCAAAGCTTTAGAAAACTAAGGAGATGAAGAGATGGAGAGGAAAAGATAGTCCTAAATATAATTGTTAAGCAAAAAGAGTGATATATCCCTAAGGGGGCAATGAGGAGGGTCATCATCACTGGCTGTAATTATTTTATGGTCCAAAGGGATGGTATATTTCTTTCTAATTTCCTCAATACTTAGTTTCAGATTATTTTTGGTGAAAGACTAAAAAAAGAGCTTAATGAGGGGTATGGATGCACTTTGTTAGAGAATTAAAGAAAGCATAGGAAAAAAAGAGCTTAATGAGGGGTATGGATGCACTTTGTTAGAGAATTAAAGAAAGCATAGGAAGTTCAAAAAGTAGAGTAAAAGAAAATGGGGATTCATGCTGTCTTATAGTAGGTACTCAAACGTCAAAGGACACATGTTGACCTATGGTGTGCATTGGAATGTTGGATGCTTCTTCAAGATGTTAAGTAAAAAAAACGCATGTTAACCTTTAGATGTCTCAGCTCCTGAGTGGTCGAGTGCCCACAATTGTTGTAAGATTGAATTCAGTTGGCCACAAGATCGAGAGGGCTCATGCTTGTAAAAATTAATGTGCCTTGGCCTTCGAGTGGATGAGTGCCCAAAATTGCTATACGATTGTATTTAGTTTACCACAAGATCAAAATGGCTCATGCTCGCATAAATTAATGTGCCTCATCCTCGAGTGACCGACACCCAAAATTGTTCTAGGATTATACTCAATCAACCACAAGGCCAATAGGGTACATGCTCGTAAAATTTTGTGTCTTGGCCACTTGAGTGGCCAAGTACTCAAAGTTTATCTCAAAATCACAACTAGATAGCAGTAGAGCCAATGTTCGCAAAGTTTATCACAAGCAAGTGAGATGGTAATTAGTTGTCTAAGTGATTTAAGAAAAAGAAGAAGGGAAGAGAAGGTATCCTAGAAAGTTATACATCTTTTCGAAGATCGACTAAGTTAAGATAACCGACATGTATCATTTAATTTTTATTTAGCTTGAATGCATTATTAGTGATTGGTGGTTAATGGATTGCTGCATTCACACATTAAAAAGAAAAAAGAAAAGAAAAGGAGGCAACAAGAAACATGTAGGGAACAAGAGAACAATTACTTTCATTCAATAAAGAGAAGATTACAAGTGTAGTGAAAATATATAAAATCACAGAAAAAGGCAGCAATAGCTAGAGGGGGCGTTAACAAGTCAGCAGCTCAATCATCCTCATTCTCCTACCAAGAGGGGTCCATCACTTGCTAAATATCTAGGGAAAACTCGTTTGAGGAAGCCTTCAAGGGCACCTTTACCAGATCCACTTGCCAAGGGATGACATCCATGGTGAGCAGAGTCTCAAGGCATTTAGAAAAGTACCAGCAAAAGAAGATTCAAGCATCAATAGCCTGTTCAACTTGGTGAGCCTTTAAGTGAAAGTATTCATGAAGGCATGATTGGAAGAAGCATTCTAAGGTCTGGTATCCGTCCTCCGTCTTAAGCACCCTTAGGATGGTTGATTCCCTAGTATGACGATGACAAATACTGCTCTCTTTGTATCCCTTCAAGCCCTCTAAAAGATTTAGGTGCTCTTACTCTAAGTGATACTACTTTTACTCCATCTCTACCCCCAATTTGCGACAGTCATCGACTTGCTTATAAGCTTGTTGAAGCTCCTCTTCCAATATCCCCATATGGTTGTCCGAGGCCTCTTCCTTCAACTTAATGTTTTCAACAGTTAGTTTGATGTTCTCGGTTTCCAATCTCTCGGTGGGGTCCATCATCACTTTCAGTTCTTCAGGGTGACTAGCCCAAGATTTGGTAATCCTGGAATAAATAAAATCTAGAGGAGTATTACTAAAGGCAGATATTTTATAAAAGTATATAGCGAAACTAGTAAGTTCACAATAGATAATTACTAAAAGTATGCAAGAGGCGAATGCAAAGTGAGGAGAGAACACATATGTATCTATAGTAAGGGGAACTACATTTGGAAAGAGCACATTATAAAAGAAGATACCTAAAATCTCCTAGATTCCCGTGAAGGAAATCAATTAACCTTATTCGGTTGAGAACACATCCATGATCTAAAAGGGGGAAGAGTGGTATGGTAGGGTACTCAAACGCCCATATAACCCAAGCAGAATAATAGATTTAGGTAGCCACCTACCATACATGCTAGAGAGTTAGCAACAGGGGATAGGGTTGGGTCTAAGAGCGCATCCCTAGCAAATCGAGGCACCCATGATCTTGTCGTCCTTAAGAATGAAAAAGCTTAACCTCCCATCTCACTAGCAAGGGGAGTTGCAATGTTAGACTCATGACAAAAGTAGCTACAAGACGCCATTATGATTAACCCACGATATACTATTACGATAAAAGAATGAAGATGAATAGGATTTAACACGATAGTATAAAAGTATGAAATTTGTACTAATGAAAAGGGACCTTCACTGCAATAAAACATATCATCTCCATGCATTCATGGATGTAAGCTTTTTTTAGTTGAACAACGTAAATCTTTGGCCTAATTTTCCTTACTTCTCGTTGTTATTTCTTGTTTGTGCATGCATTCAAATTTTACCACTTTTCGTACATCCAATTTTGAACAGCACCAATAATAATAATTTCCCTCTATTGAAATACACACGCAAGTGGTACTTTTAATTTATTCGAACAATACAATATTCCACATTAGTACAAAAAATATGTATAATAACCTCCCACATTACAATACAATCATTACTTTTATCATTATTGTATTTTTTATCACAATCACTTGTCCAAGTCTCAAACACATACAGGCTTTGTTTGGTTCATTGTTTTGCACCATTTACTATTACTTAAAAATCTTATAAGTCAAACATTTCATTGTACAAATTTTATTTAAATTCAAAATTTTTCTTCTCTTATCTTTTGTAACAAACTAATAATTTTTCAATCATTATACCTATTTATAATCAAATCAACATCTATTCTTATAATTTCCCTACTCACATTCTATTTTTATACTCTATGAAATTATATATTATCATTTTATCTGATCATTATTTGATATTAAATATATATAAAAATAATTTTTTTATCCACCTAAATCTTAATACCAAACATAAATTTTCTACCCATTTAAATACCAAAAAATTTATACCCACTCTAATAAGGAACCAGACATACTCACATGATTCTCACTAAAAATCTAACACTTTTCATCGTAAACACAATTCTCTATGAAGCAACCTTTCATTTTTTTATTTTTTTTGGGATGCTAATTTTTTGGAATCATGAAAAAAGGGATTTAGGATTTAAAAACACTTCTTTAAAAATTTTCAATTTTTAACCTTGTATTTGGTTTTTATATAAAGCATGTTAATGTCATATAATAATTGACCACTTGGCATATTTACTCTTGGAAAAATTAGCATTTCACTTAACCCTTTTACATAACCAAAGTTTAATCTTCTTGTAATCAGTGGTGGTTTTGGGAGTACACATTTGGACTCCAAGTTTAGTATAATCAATACATAGTTATATAGATTTGTATATTAAAAATACTACGTTGTAGTTGAATAGGAGGATTTGAAGGAATAGATTTCAAATAAATAATAGCAAATCTAACACAGTTATTCAAATGATTAAGGATTTTAAATACTTTAATTCTTATTTTGGGCTATATTTTTTACAATTATAGTTAATTTCAAAATCCCTTCTATTTGGAGTTATTTGAAATACTCTTATTAAAATCCTTTCTCAAAATTTAAATCTTTCAATTCAAATACAACTTAAGAGAATTTGGCTATATTATGTATAGCTATTAAGCTATTACTAGTTCTTTAAACATTCTCCCTTTAATTTACTTATTTATTGTTAATTTATTTCAACCATTTTCCGTATTTTTAATTTATTTTATTTATAGTTTTGTGATTTTTATTAATTATATGAAATTTATGTTTATATAAATTATTATTTTATTTATATAGATGATTATTGATTGTCCTTTAATTTTAATCTATCATATTTTTGTTGTTTAGTTTTCTCTAATAATTCAATTTATTCTATTTGTTTCCAAGTTTCTTTGTTTATATTTGATTTTACAAATGATATAGATTTATTATTTATCCAAATATATTATTGTGCACATGAATCATATAAGGCTTTTATCAACGACATATATTAAAAATATAAGTCTATTTGGTTACACAATGCACAATTATTAAAATGTCCTCAATATTATATATAGGGTTTTTTTAATTAAATATTCATTTTTAATTTTAATTTTTCAAAATGACAGGTTTGGAAATGTTTTTATGGAATATGTTATTCCATAATTTGATACAACGAAATCACTCATCTACCACACAGGTTACTCGAAAGCATTAATTATTGGTTTAATTATGACATTATAATTAGAAGCATTCATGATTAAACAGTGATGTATTAGGGTTTTTGTTAGTTTAGGGTTTTTTTATGATTTAGGGCTTTTGATAACTTAATGTTTTAAAACTTGAGTTGTATAGTTATGTTTTAGTAATAATCATTAATTTTTTGAGAAATTATTATAATTTACAAATTGATTAAGATTTTGCTAAAAGAAAAATTATGTATTATTTTTTTTACTAAAGTGTGTCAATTCATGTTAATATTTTATGAACAATGTTGTGATATTATAATTTTAGGCTACGTATAAGAATATTATGAAAGTACCTAAGAAACGAGCCCATAACTAAGAACAAATAATACACAATAAAAGATATAATTTAATGATAGAAAAATACAAAAATAATTAAATTCATTTAGAAATGTAATCAATATATGCAAGCAATAAAAAAATAACTAACTATATAAAATATGTAAAAAAAAAAAAGTCTGACACTATAAATGGCCTTAAGTGCTATACCCCGGTGAATGTGTATGATGATGCAGCCTCCATCATTGCTGTGGGCATTATCCTTACAGTGCCAGCTAATGTTCAGAATCATAACTGATGCCACTATCATAGCTCTAGAACCCTCTTGTATACTACAGTGGTGATGGTAAGAAAATATCACCGAATAGTATGTGAGAAATAGGATAATGGTGGGAAGCATCATACAGCGTCAAAGCGGTAAATTATAGTCCTAGTTGTAAACCTCACGGCATGTAAGGATACTATACTAGAGATAAATCTAATCTTAGCAATACGTATAGGGACTACATGTCAGTGTCTAGTGATGTCGACAGTCGATGATCCCACATTCGGCACAATACTGAATGCGGAAGCATATGAGGAAGGCCCATGCATGTTCGAATGAGGAGGCGATTGTGATGGCCTAAAGTATGTCTAGAGGAAAAGGTAAGTACGGCAGCTAGGGCATGTCTAAATGAGGAGGTGGGTATGATAGGCCCGGCATATTCAGATGATGAGGTGGGATATAGCTATATGACTTGAAATCTAGAGTAAGTTACTGTGAGGCTATCGTCTCAAGATGTCCATCACTGCGTCGTACCTTATCTTGCATATTTGCTGCATTTGCTAGGCCTGTAACAAAATGTTAGTAATCATGCATTATGTACATTAAATATCTGTTGTGCTATACCTTGTCTTGCATTCTATACGAAAAGTCTAGCGTCTTTCAATTGGTATCCCCTATGAATACAGTGCTATAGGGGACTAATGATATGCTGTGTGATTAGCCGGTACTGCTCTCAGTACCCCTCCTCAATGTAGGGTGGATTGTAGGGATGTGTGGCAAAGTGGAGCGCATGAGATGGATTCCACCATTGATGCATGTATCTTGCATACTTGGTGGCCCAATCCTTACCTGCATTCAATTGTCAAGTAGTGTGATACAGTGGATCAATACTCCTATCAAAGTTTGTTGGTATAGATTGTATTGCCTCATATTGCTTGACCACTCTCTTGGAGTACGGATATTCGACTATCTCATATAGGATGAGGGGATCCCGAGTATGCCCATCGAGCATGTAATCTCTTATCGAACAATGATGCAAAGACCTGCTCATGATAGGGTTGCCATATAAACTACATATAATGAAAACCGTATAAATATAAGTGTATTGCATTCACCCTTAATTATAGTATATATTGATACGTTAGTGCAAACCTGGGCTTGGACCTCAAAGTTAAGGATATCATGAATGATGCGCACAAAGTGAGTTGCTATCTCATGCAATTCATGATTGCCTCTAATGTACTTATAACAAGAAAAATAATATGAATGCATTAAATTGTGTAATAAATTCATGCTACAAATGTCAAAATCAATACTTGTATATGTAGATCACCTTATCGTGCACTTAATGGGCCACTAGGAAGCAATTGACCATCGGCTAGCGACATTGGCTCCATATCCCTCTGTGTGCGACCCAAGCGCCTAAGCGAGGGCACACGCTTGATATCTAAAGCCATGCCTAAATTTTGTACCGAACATGAAATTAGTATTATTAATCAAAAGATGCATTGTGTGATTTGAACATGAAACAAAATTGTATTTGAGTTTACTTGTAATAGCTCACATGCACCAAAGATAGTCCTATGTCCCTATCGAGATAAGGCGTAGAGCTCTCTATATAAATATGCCAGCACAGCATTGCCCCAACTATACTCACATGCATGATTAAGGTCCTCGAGGGGGTGGTACAACAATAGCTTGAACTTGTTCCCTAAGGTGTCAAACATCATCATGTATGCTAACATCAACAACATTTACCCTTGTGCGTACTGTGTGACCTACTTAAGAGTGCCATGTGGCTGTAATGGGATCGCACGTAAATGATCAGATTAATCAACAGTTGGGAAGCTTGAACCTTAAATCGATATGTGTTTGGAGTGAAACCCAAATAATGTTAGTAGTACATTTGCTAATCCTCTCTGGTTCGCTCGATATCGACTTCTGTTAATGGGCGACTTGCAATAGGTAGTTGTTATATCAGTGCTACATATTGAAAGTGATCGTGGCCTCCCCTAATGCCAAATGAAAAATTTGAGTCTCTAGGCACTATCTTTCAACCATAACAATCATCAAATGCTAGTCCATCTAAAAGTGATCGCACTTTTAAACCCCGTGGAAGCTAATCTTATGTAGAATGGCTACTACTCTATCATCTATTGTGAATTTCTATATCTGGTCATTTGGACGTTTCGGATAAAGGGTCAAGTCTAATTCTCTATTCCACATTTGGCTAGATTTATGATTACGCTAAACATGCAGCAAGGTAGAATTAATTAGCTCGGGGTCCATCCTGCAACATGAAAAGGGATGATTTTAGAGTTTTTAAGGATTAAGAAATAAGAAATTTGTGTATGATGTAATTTGAGTGTTTGGGAATTGGATGTCTTAACATTATTTGGAATTAAGGTATCACTGGGATGATTCTCTACAGTGTGATTTGATTGTTGAGAATTGGAGGTCTTAAGAATGTTGAGGATTAAGATTTCGTTGGAGTAATTCTCTATAGTATGATTTGATTGTTAAGAATTGGAGATCTTGACATTATTAACAATTAGAGTTTTGTTGGGGCGATTCTTTAGAGTGTAATTTGATATTAGAAATTGGACGGCATCTTGACATTATTGAGAATTACGGTTTCGTTGGAGTGATTCTCTAAAATGTGATTTGAATGTTATGAATTAAGTGTCTTGACATTATTTGAAATTAGGATTTCGTTGGTGGGATTTTCTACAGTGTGATTTGTAAGACAAGAGAATATAATTATCTAACAGCATATAAAGTTTGTAAGATAAAAGAATATAATATTTCATTAGTAAAAGTGAAAGTTACAGTATTCAAACATAATACATAACACTTCATCAGGCATACACATAACACTAAAATTGTGACAAAGACTGATGGCTATAGTACTAACAAAGACCGATGGCTACACTATTATCATCATCTTGGCTGTTGGGAAGATGATAGCATATTTGTAAATCAACAACAGGCCTGTTGTTTACTTTCTTTCACACCCAATACTCTAACCAATTCATCTTGTTTGGAATCCTAGTGTTTGGGTCATGCCCCCCACACCTAATGAATTGTCGATGGAGATTGTGAACAAGTTCAAACTATGGTTATTCCTAATAAGCCTCAATCCAAATTGGATGAAACTGTCCCATGCATGTGTTTACATAAATTGCAGTAGAGAAGTAGGACTATACAAAAATCTTTGAGTTTATCCCTCATTTCTTGCAAACTTGAAAGACATGAAAGTAGAGAATACTGCGCAATACCCACTTCCTTCGAGAGTAAAGTTCACTTTTTTCAATCTTATTTCAATGAATTTTATTCTATCAAAATATACAAACTCAAAACATACCAACTCAAAAATAGTTATTTTCTTTGTCGTATATGTAAGCAAAATTTTGAAATAATGACTTGTGTATGGATATGTACATTAGTTTTTTTAGCAGTGTTTGTTTTTTGAAAATTTTATGAATAATATAAAAATAATAAATGATGTTATATAAAAATACACATATATAGTAGTATATATGTAGGGGTGATGAGTAATTTTCAGGATAAAATATATATTAGCTAAAGTCACGCAGTTTATACTTGTGGATAATTAAAAAAATATATACAAAATTTATTAATTATAAGAAAATATAAAATTATCATGTTTGTTATAGTTTTTATAAAAATAAATTTATTTAAAATAAAAATTATATTATTTTTTAAGACAATGGGAAAAAAGGTTAGTGAAAAGATAGAAGATGGTTACAAAAATCAAAATTTAATTAAAAATGAGAGAGAATAGAGTCAAAAGAGAAAAAAGGGAACTTTACTCCATCTACGACCAAATGTAGTTATCATAATAAGGTATAAATTATTATATTTTGACAAATAAACTAAGTTCTCAAAAATTTAAAATCTATTGTAGCATTATATTAAATGTGAGGGAAAAGTATTTAAGGAAAAAATCAAAGAAGAAGAAACAAAATAGATCAAATTAGTTGAGAAGGATGAACAATACATATAAACATATAGACAAAAGAAAAAATAAAAGTAAGAAAATAAATATGAAACGGGCATTTCATTTTTTTCTCCTTAATAATTAAATATAATTACTATAATACATTTAGGCATAATAAATAGTATAGATAAACGTGAGTGTATGTGCATAATAATTATTTAAGTTAAGAAAAAGAAGGTAAAATGAATTCGAAAAGAGAAAAAAATTGAAAAAATAAATAAAATATAATAAATTAAAAAATAGAAATAAAACTAAAATGATTAAGAAATGAAAAAATAACATTAACGATAGTTGTATAATTTACAATGGACAATTAAAAAATTTTACTTTCATAATATTATGAACATAGATACATAATATAGACAACAGTAAATGACACATTAATAATTATATTAAAGTGCATGTAGTCTTCAACTTTGTTTGTTTTTAAATTTTAATATGTATTTTTAGGTATTTTCGTAAAATATATTATGTAAAAGTAAGATAGATATATATATAAAAAAGTAATAATTGAATATTTGTTTTGGAGAGAATAAAATTGTAAAACAAACATAAGTTTCATAATTAAAAATAAAGGTATATATTTATTAATTAAGAGTAATACTATAAAATTATTATGTGAAACCAAATTAGGCCATTTATTAACTTTATACATATAACAACAACAATAATAACTTGTAAATGTGGTATACACTACATGCATGTAAAATTAATTGTGAGTTATAAAGTTATAACATTTTAAATAATGAAAATAGAATGAATTAAAATTAAAAATAGAAAAAATATTTAAATTAAGAAAATGAAAAGGCTGAAAAGAAATTGAAAGAAAGTAAAACAAAGATAAAATTAAAAGAAAAGGGAGACACAAAGGTAGAAAAGAATAAAAGAAATTAAATCGAAAATAAATATATAATTTTATATGGTGTAATTACAACGAATGAATATGCAATTTTATTTTATATAATCAAAATAGGTTTAAATCAATTTAACACTTTCTTTAAAAGCACCGTTACTCGCCCAAATGTAATATTGAAACCGATTCACAGAACATCGGCACGCTCGAGGTTGTCGTACATTCACGTTTTTGTTGCAGTGTCTCTTCTGAGCTCAGTTGTTTTATCAGTGCTCTTGCTTTGACTCAATCGCTGAGCCACGCCACTCGCCCATTAATTCCACTCTCGTCTCTATATGTAATTATAATTTGCTTCGTTCCAACTGGAGATTCGAGATTCTCGCTCGGTGAGTAGAACCACTCGGAATTTGCGCCGGCTGTGGGTGTATGTACTTGGTAGCATTCGTTGGGCGTCAAATCTGCTTCAGCGTTTTTTTTTTTTTTGAACGGAAGTGTTAGAAACTGAATTTTTTTTTAATTTTTTTCTTGTCGGTAAATGTAGTGCTAAGCGGTGGATCTGTGCCCAATTCAGCCCAGATCTTGAGTTTTGTAATTTACGAAAATATCATCTGTCGAAATGCATGTTTAATTTTGTTCCGGTTCGCCCTACAAATTTGTAAATTTCGAAGGGAAAAGAAGGTATCGAAAGCGACTTTGCATTATTTTATTAATTAAATCGAACCTACCTTACACCAAAAAGGGATTTAGAGTTTCAGAGTGTATTGGAGATTTTTAGTCTTGTTCATAGCGTGTATCATATTTTTAAGCTTAAGTTTTATCTGATGAATGGTAAATTTCATATAGAAATCCACATAACAATCTAGCTAGATGGACCCAACTATGAATGCATGGTAATTGCTATTTCGTAGGCCAATATTGCAAGCAATTTTATTCACTGCAATTTAGTTGCCAATTCTTGCTGTTAGATGGGGTGATTCATTATTTTAAAACTGTTTTCCGGTGTTTTGCCACTAGTGATATATTTTTGGCTCTAAGCCTGGATTAACTCGTTCCATCTTCAGTGAGATTGAGACTCATGGGGAGTTCGGTGGAGCATGGTTCTGGGGAAGACAGTGAACTCGGTGACTCTGAGGACGAGGAGTTACAGGAGTACGAAGAGAAGACATATGAAGAACTAAAGAATGGTAAACACCAGGTTAAAATATCCGACCAAGCTTATGCTTGTCCTTACTGCCCTAAGAAAAGAAAGCGAGACTTCCAGTACAAGGAACTCCTGCAGCATGCAGGTGCAATTGGCAGTTGCAATTCACAGAAAAGAACTGCCAGGGACAAGGCAAATCACCTTGCCCTGGCAAAGTACCTGGAAAATGACATTGCTGTTGATGCTGGTCCTTCTGAGCATCCTGTTGAGGTAGATGCGATAGCAGACCATGAACATGATGAGATGTTTGTCTGGCCGTGGATTGGTATTGTTGTCAACATTCCTACTGACTTTAAGGATGGTCGTTATGTGGGAGAGAGTGGTAGTAAATTGAGGGATCAGTTAACAAGAAGAGGCTTCAATCCAACTAGAGTGCGACCTCTGTGGAATTATCAAGGTCATTCCGGAACGGCTATTGTCGAATTTCATAAGGATTGGTCTGGATTTAACAATGCGATGTCTTTTGAGAAATTTTATGAGGCTAATCATCATGGAAAAAGGAATTGGCTGGCAAAGAATGACAAAAAGTCTGATCTCTATGCATGGGTTGCTCGTGCAGACGATTATAATTCTAATAACATTGTTGGAGAGAATCTCCGCAAGATTGGGGATCTTAGAACCATATCGGACATCATGGAAGAGGAAGCTCGAAAGACTAACAAGCTTGTAGGTAACTTAACAAATGTGATTGAGACAAAGAAACTGCACTTAGTAGAGATGGAGAATAAATACAGGGAGACTGAAAGCTCTTTGAGTCAGCTGATCACGGAGAAAGATAATCTTCTTCAAGCTTACAATGAAGGTTTGTTACATAGATTAGCTTGTTTTCCAAGCAAATCCAATTTGATGGACCTTTAGACCTGACGTAATCTTCTGATTCGATCAGAGATAAAAAAGATAGAATCAAGTGCCCGAGATCATTTCAAGAAGATATTCAATGACCACGAGAAGCTGAAACTTCAATTGGAAACTCAGAAAAGAGATCTTGAGTTCCGGGGTCAAGAACTGATGAAGCGTGAGACTCATAATGAGATTGAGAGGAAAAAACTTGCTGAAGAACTTGAACAGGTGCTACATATCTTTCTTATTACTTATGCTTAGTAATTGTATCTCTTATGTTTCTTTGACTTAAAACTGATTTATTGGACAGAAACAAAGTATAACCTGTTCATCTTGTAAAAAACCAATTTATTTCTAGTATCGTTTATCAAATGCGTATTGATTGATTGACTTTATCTTAGATTTGGTGTTGCTTTATTTTGCAGTATATTGATGTCACAAGCGAGATTATCTTCTGATGTTCAATGTGCACCATGCACTATAATTATCTTCTGGTGTTCATTTTAACTAGTAAGCATATGTAATTGCCCTTATATAACAATTAGAATGCAGTGAAAAATTGTTCCCTTCAAGCTGCTTCAGAGGAACAAAGAAAGGCTGATGAAAAAGTAATGAGGTTGGCTGAAGAACAGAAGGTATTATATTGTTCATTTCCCTTGCAAGTTGATTGTACTTGTTTCCACGTGTGAATTACAGTTACTGAAGTTCACAACTTTATGAGAAGACCGATGCTGGAATTTATGATTTCAGAAACAAAAGGAGGAGCTCCATAAAAAAATCATTTTTCTGGAGAAACAACTTGATGCAAAACAAGCAGTACAGCTTGAAATTGAGCAACTGAGAGGTAAAGTAAATGTCATGAAGCACATAGGGGATGAAGGTGATTTGGAAGTGGCAAATAGAGTGGGTTTGCTGCGGAAATCATTGAAGGAGAAGGAGGGAGAGCTTGAAGATTTGGAATCATTAAACCAATCTTTGATCATTAAGGAGCGCATGACAAATGATGAGCTACAGGATGCTCGGAAAGAATTAGTTAATGTCAGTATTTTTATCCACTATTTATTATAATTTTTGTGTCATAACTGGATGATTGAACTTTGCTCCTTTCCTTGACTTTAATCCGTTTTAGTTTGAAGTTCATCTAAATTTGCTACTTCTCTTTGATAGTATGAAGATATGGTCTTTTCTTGGTTATGACTGAGAGGACTAAATTACATGATTTTCTTCTATTTCATTCGAATTCACCCATTACACGAGATTGCTGCACTGTCAACAGATTTTTGAAATTGAGGTTGGGGTATTTTATTTTTATCCTGCTTAATGAAAATGCAGCTCATGAATAAATAAGAATGCTTTTGTTGGGAAATCAATTTTATCCAACTCTAGTAACCAGGATTGAACAACATACAGTAAGTTATGGTAGATGATGTGAGCAAATTTGTTTTTGGGAGAAGGAGCTTCAATAGCTTATGATGTAATTGTATTGCAATCTAAGGTTAGTTGCAATTACTTCTATTGTGACTTGTGAATTCTTCATTCTCTCATGTGGTTACCTATCCTTTACGCATTCTTTATGGTAATGGTAACATCAAGCTTTGGACTTATTCTCCACTTCCCCACCTGAATGCCTGCCCAAGAAAAAAATGCTTGGGTGAATTTACTCATATGTACAATGTTGAATCATGCACCGGACAAAAGCTGCCAATTTTATAACGGAAACATGCAACTTATGCCTTCCATTTATTTCTTAAATTGTTTGCACAGTTTTTTTGTTTTTCGGCTGGTGTAAAGTTTGTCGAGTGTCTTAATTAAGTTGCTTTCTAGGGCTTGAAAGACATGCCAACAAGTGGTCATATTGGTGTGAGAAGAATGGGGGAGCTCGATAACCAGCCATTTCGTGAAGCAATGAAAAGGAAATATAGTGAGGCTGAAGCGGATGAAAGGGCCACAGAGTTGTGCTCTCTATGGGAGGAGTACCTTAGAGACCCTGAATGGCATCCTATAAAGGTGGTTAACATTAATGGTAAACATCAGGTATGCAATTAAAGCACATAGAGACAAAATATTATTCTTTAACCCAACTCTATTTCCTTTTTTTTTTCATTTGCACACTTGTCTAACAAACTCTTTTGTGTAAGAATAAACCTGTCTCAAGCTCTGGTATCTAGATGCTGAGAGAAAAACATTTATTCAGAGCTTGATGTGATGGTGAAATGTGCTGGATGAATTTCATCATATATTAATTTTTCTATTTGCTCTAGCCTAACTTTCTATCATTACAATCCAAAATTGGAAAACAATGAAAGATTGATACTGGTGTGTCTGCAAAGTACAAATAACTGGATTTGTTGCACAGACATAATGACAGCATTCTCCTGTAAAATAATGATGCTGATTTTCCTGGAATCTTCCAATTTTTTTGTCATTTTTGGGTTTGACAAAGTCTTCTGTCCTCTGTAACCATCACCCAGCTGGTATCTTATGCCATACCATAAATACAACCTGCCTCTAATATTGAACCTTTTGTTGAATCCCGAGCTTCTTAATATCTCATTGCATGTTCAGATATTATGGAACATAATTCAGGTAACCTTTATTCTAATATAGTGATGGTAAATGAGTAGGTGCAACTGCTATAGTTGGTCTCTGCTTCTTGGATCTGTCAGAGCTTCTAGCACTTAGGTTTGGATATTCACAAATGATTACAAACTCCACTTTCACTGATTTCCTTGTCCAACTTTCTCGGACTGAATTTCGTTAAAATTGATAAGTTGTCTTAATAACTCTGTTAGAATATTTGAAAATATTTAGTTTGATTTTTAAAATATATTGCAACCTAGTATAAGTTTGTATTATCTTGTTTTCTATTTCATAGGGCTAGTATTTATTTTAATTTTGGTGTCATATTTGGTGTTTTTGTACTGGTTTCATACTATAAATTAGGACTATTCTTGAGTAATAGCGCATGCAATAATTTTTCTCATTATTCTAATATGGTATTGAAGCAGTAACACTGAGGGCGTCCGTTCCTTTTCTTGGGTTAGACTATGTTTATGCTGTGGTTCATCTGTGTCCTCTTGTATTTTTAGGTTGATTTATGTCAATATTTTTTTAGAAGTGTTCAGTCTACATTTTGGTCCTGAGAATTAATGACTTTCGGCCATCTGTCACAAATTTTCATGATTTAATATCTGTGTATTGCTGTTCAAGCTCAACCTGGACTACTATTTGTCTGTTATTGATCAAGTGCAACCTCAACTGCTAGATAACACATGATTTTTATCTCCATCCATTACGGACAACCTTGATTTCAAGTGTTACTTACCATATTGCTATTGACTACCTACCTATTCTAAGTTGAACATTTTAACACAGTCACATTTTCAACTTAAGGGGAGTATTGTAGAAAATCTATTAGAATATTTAAAAGTATTTAGTTTGATATTTTAAGCATATCATTACCTAGTATGGATTTCGAATATTTTGTTTTCTATTTTATTGGACTAGTTAACCTTGGTGTTATATTTGGTATTCTTGTATTTGGCTCATATTATAATTTGTAACCATTCTTAAGTAATAGACTACACATCATCATTCTAACGATAACTTTAAATGACTTGATGGCCATCTGCCTTCCTGTATACAGTGAATTGGTAGTCAAGTTGGCTCATTTTGGCAGTATGAAAGCTTGGATTATATACCTATCAAGTATAGATTTCTGTTGGTTGATGAAACTAACGTCAGATTTTAGTACTCCCTGTCTATAAATGAAGAGAAACGTAAGATTGCAAAGATAAAGTGTGTTCAATATGCTATAAGATGAGTAACAGCAAATTGGCTAAATTGGTTAGAACTTGTTCATCAAATGGCTACTGTGAACTAAATGAATTTAAAAGCATGGTTTGGCATGTATAGTGAACAAAAATTTATGCTGTATATATTTCACTGTATCTACTTAATGGTTCAAGGAAGAGGATATCTATGTGGTGTTTCCATAAGCTAGAAATTTAAGGCAGTTGTCGATCCAATACTGTGCAAACAAAAAACTGGCACATCTCTCTTAACAATATATTAACCTTTGGTCTATCTTTGATCCTTGCTTTGGTCTCCTAGTTTATGCGGCTCGTAAAAGGACTAATATTGTTGTTGGTTCAGGCTGTGATAAAGGAAGATGATGAAAAGCTGAGAGACCTGAAGGAAAATTATAACATTGAAGTTTACAACGCAGTGACAACAGCTTTGATTGAGATAAATGAATATAATCCAAGTGGAAGGTACATTATTTCTGAATTGTGGAACTACAAGGAAGGTAGGAGAGGTTCCCTTAAGGATGCAGTTGAAATTCTCCTGCAGCACTGGAAATTCCACAAGCGAAAGAGGGGAATGGATTGACAGGTGGAGTGCTGCTGGGCGCCCGCTCTTTGCTGTGTTGCTGTACTAATGGCCTTTCGTTTCAGGTTTAGGGAACAAATAATTGAGTGCTGATCATGAACTCTCCTATTGGTGACTGAGTAGCGTTTTAGATTATGTCTTGACTTTGGTTGATCTTGCAATCAATGAAACTGGTTAGTTTCATTTTCATCCATCAAAATTTGCTCTGTTTTCTGGTCCCCATGGTTATGTTTGGGACTCAATTTTCAACCCAAAAATACCCTCTTAAATTTCAAACTACCTAGCATATGATTTAATAAAACATTCATCAAATTCAAATTTAAATTTTTTTCTTTTATCTATAACTCAATATTTAAGGAAGAACTTTACTCCATAAAAATTAAAGGGTCATAACTATTAAATTTGAATATTGGAAAATAAGTAAAGTTTCAGAGCAGAAAGGCAACAAAAGACACCAATATAACATAAATCAAATAATCATTTGTTGATAATAAAAAATATAAAAGTCTTTAAAAGATATAATAAAAGATATTACATATAAATAAGCCTCAAGTTTTTTATTATTGTATACAATAAAAAGAAATAATATATTTACTAAATATAATATTTATTTCTACAAGCAAAGCACGTATTTCTTTCTAGTGTGTGTGTGTGTGTGTAATGTTTTTCTAAGAAATTGAAAACTGCATTAATTGCGATTTATGTTTGATTACTTTGCTTTTTTTCAGAGTAATAAATGATTATTTTATTTTTAGCCAGGAAGTTGGGTTTGAAACTTTAGTTTATGTTTGATTTGCAGACTGGCGACTTCTGTTTTTCGTATTTTATTTATTTAGTAAAATAAGAAAGTCCAACTTGTGGATTTCTTTCGTATTTTTGGAACTTTGAAGTGGCTGAATTCCAGTTGCTGAGGCTCTGGAGTTGCATGACTGAATACGATGCATTTGAATTCTGCCACTCTCATGCAACTTCGTTTTCGTTGCGTTTGGTTTTTATGCACGTAGAATCTATGTTTCTAAAGTGGTTTGATTTTATTTTCATGTGGGACTCGGTTGTAATCTGGGTTGGAGGCAACAAGTGTTACGAGAAAGAATTTGTAATTGCATTAGGCAGTTCATGCGATTTTCGACAATATTTTGTTACTGCAAACATAGCTCTCGGTTGTAATTGTCATTTCGTATGTTCTTACAATACCGAGCTCTACGCTAAAGTCGCATTCACTTTTAGTGAGGGGAGATTATTTCATCATACTTGGATTATGTTTTTTAGTTATTTTATTACACGTTTATCATATAAAAAACTATTCATCAAAGTGAACATGTAATTAAAATTGACAAAATAATTTATTTCACCTAAATATGAGCCAAGGGTTCCCCACCCACCATAATGGCTGGTGGATAATCTTTACAAGGTCGCGAGACTTACAATCATGACAGTGAACGAGTCATACATATACAAATTTTCTGGATGAGGATGGGGTGAGGTGGGGTGGGATGGGTACCCAATAGTGATGGCTGTGGGTGCACTTGGGCCAAACTAAGGATTATTAAGATTTGGGAAAGATGATAAATAAGGCAGGAAAACCATTAAAGGAATGTTAAGAGTGAGTGGAAGTCACAGACATAATCTTCTAACTCAATCCGAGATATAACAACATATAAAAAAATAAAAAAATAAAAAGTCAAGTGCCTGGTATCATTTCAAGAAGACAATTAATGACTATGAGAAAGATGCAGATTGGAAACTCAGAAATGTGGGTGGCACAGTCAAGTTGAGAGGTAAGAACTTGCTGAAGACCTTCAACAGGTGCTGCAAATCTATCTTGGAGCTCACATCTCTAGGTTTCTTTGGCTTAAACTCATTTATCAGATAGTAGGAAGTACATAACACAATAAGTGAAGGAGAATGAATAAATAAATAAATAATTTCTGGCATCAGTTATCAAATGTTCCTTGATTGATGAGCTGTGTCTTAGATACGATGTTGCTTTATTTTGCAGTATATTGACGTCACGGGAGATTTTACCTTCTGGCTTTCATCTAGCTGATAAGTAAATGTAACAGCCCTTATACGACACTAGAGTGCTGTAAAAAGAAAATAATTAGTTAAAAGAAAAGAGAATGTGATAGAAAATAAAATTTAAATTGAGGATTGTTCTGTAATCTTATAATGTGGAACTAAAAATCTTACTTTTATAGTAAAATTAGTACACTTTAAGCGTGTGCAATCTTATTTATAAGTTGTGAAATTATTGCATTTTAAATAATACACATAATAGTATTAGAAATTTAAGATATATAAAATACTTAAAATAAGAAAATTTAAAGATGAAAATTGAAAATCAAAAATCAAAAAGACAACACAAATAAATACAAATTTAAACAATGGAGAAATGAGGGATTAAAAAATACATAAAAGAACTTATAATAAAGATAAGCATGTAATCTTACATAATGAAACTAAAATGAGGTAAATATGTTTTTTACGTCATACAACCAAAATAGGATTAAACACTTAATAATATAGTGTACATATGGATTAAAAGTAAAAAAAATATTCAATAAGGTAAAAGAAGAAAGATAAAAAAAAAATTTAAAAGAAAAATGGCGAGAAAAACTAAATAGTAAATTAAGATAAAATAAAAATAATAATAGAAAAAAAATAATTACAAATAATAGTTTAATTTTACGATATCCAAAATAATAAGCTTTACTTGCATAAAAACATAAGGATAGATATATAGTATAATTAAAGAAGTAATAGTATATAGTAATTATATTTGAGTGTGTAGGATAATAGTGAAAAGTTACTTAAATAGAGTAATGTTGTAAATTAACAATATGCAGTCAAATAAATATCAAACTAATAATAATAACTAGTAAAACTTGTACAATCCATGCACATGCAATTTTATTTATAACTTATAATATTTTAGTTGATAAAAATTTATTTAATATTAGAAAGTATAAAGAAAATTTAAAATAATAAAATAAAGAAATATCAAGAGCCTTTAAAACAAAAGAGAAAAGAATACACAAATAAAAAAGTTAAAAGCAAATACAAAAATTAACATTAAAATATAAAAATTACATTATTTTATATTGTGTGAAAATATTTTCGATAAAAAATATGAAAGATCAAAAGATTTTGAAAGTGATAAAATTTGAGAAATATATAAATATAAATTGTAAATTTTATGAAAAGAGAAAATGAAGACAAGAGTAATTATGTAAATTTACTTTGTTCAACTAAAAAATTTTATTAAAATAATAATATAGTATTAGTAAAAGTTACAAATACTATGATATAATTGCGTGTAAAATTAAACATAAATTATATTTTATGATCATAATTTTAATAATAAATATAAAATTATTCAAAATTAAAAGTATAGGAAATATTTTGATAATTATAAACTAAAGAAAGATTAAGAGAATCTGAAGAGAGAAGATTTAAAAGAAAATGAAAATAAAATAATAAATTAAAGGGTAAAAAGAGAAAGAAATTAATAAAAAAATAAGAATTTTGAAGGAGGACATATGTGCAATTCTATGCTAAACGAAAGGCCTTATTTTCTTGTTAGAATAGTATAGACGGACATAGAGTATAAATAAGGAAACACTACATTAATCTATAGTATCTCCTAAAGGTGTCAAAGGAACAATCTTTGTTCTTAAAGTTATTTTAACTTTTTTTTTTTTTTTGAATTGTTTATATTTTCTCTTTTTATTTTTACTTATTATTTCAGTATCTTTTCATTTTCTTTTTTGTTTTATAAAAAGTGTCCAATATAATTTTTATTTTTGGTAACTTATTTTTATTTTACAATTTTAAAAAAATAGATTTAATTATTATTATCATAATTTTTAACTTTAACAATTTACTTATATTATTAAAATTTCTATAATGTGATAGATAAAAAATTATGTGTTTATATAAAATAAATAATTTTTGTTAAATAATAAATTATTAATAATACATACGAGTAATTATAATTGAGTGGGCCGTCTTTTTAATTGGGGTAACAATGTGCAGCTAAATTGCCACCAAAACAGTAGTCGAAGAAACGTAAACGGACGGTGTGGGTGGTAACTAGTAATGAGGAAGCAAGCAGCAGACCAGAATTGCGTAGATTCCTCCCCAGAACAAGAGCAACCATCTAGTTATCGTTCCTTCTTGACGTGAGATGTTACTATTTCGTATTATTTTCTGTCTAGGTTTGAGTCGTTGTGGGTTGGTCTGAATTTTTCTGATTTTGGGATTTGAATAAATATATATATATGTATGTATTATTTGTCTGAGAAATTGAAAACTGAATAACGTTTTCTGTTTGCGTGCTTTGTTTTTTTATTTAAGTGATAAACGAGGATTTTAGTTTAGCCAGCTGGTTGGGCAGCCGATTTCTGCTGTTTTTTTTTTAAAAAAAAAAAATTTATTTGGTCAAATTAGAAAGTCTAATTTGTAATTTCTTTTATATTGGAACTTTGAAGTGGCTGAATTCCAGTTGCTCAGACTCTGAATTGTACGACTGAATCCGATGAATTTGTATTCTGCTACTCTTGAGCAATTTTGTGTTCATGGCATCAATTTATATGCGCGGAGAATCAACTATGTTTCTAGCGCGATTTGATTCTCTTGTCACGTAAGCCTTGGTTGTGAAATTGTTTGGAGGCAACAAGTGTAATCAGACGGAGTTCGTAATTGTGTATTAGGCAACTTATACCAGTTTCTAAAATAATTTTTACTATACACTTGGGTCTAAAATGTAATTGTCATTTTGAAGAGTTTAACACCAGGGGTTCTCTATCCACCATAATGGTTGGTGGATTATTCTCACGAGGCCATTCACGTTACAACGATGACAACTAATGAGTCAATTCATATAAAAATTATGATTTTCTGGAACCTTTGGCCCTGGACCTCCTAAGGACGAGGATGAGGGGGTTTAGGGACCCAAAAGTGATGGCTATGAGTGCAGTTGGGCTAAACTAAGGATTAAAAGGACGCGTAAATGAGAAAAGGAATGTTATAGTGAGTGGAAGTCACTGAGATAATCTTCTGACTCAGTCAGAGATGAAAAAAGGTGTAAAAGTGGGGTGCCTGAGATCATTCTGAGGATATATTTAATGGCCATGAGAAGCTGAAATATAAATTGGAAGCTCAGAAAATAGATCTTGAGCTCCAGATTTGAGAACTGATGAAATGTGAGACGCATAATGAAGTTGAGAGGTAAAATCCTGCTGAAGACCTTGAGCACGCACCACATATCTATCTTGGTTCTTGTGCTTGGTGCTTGTAGCTCTACATTTCTTCGGCTTAAACCAATTTATCAGATGGTAGGAAGTATAACCCCTTGATCTTGTTAAAAAAAACAAATTAGTTTCTAGACTCAGTTATCAAACTTTTACTGATTGATTAGCTCTATCTTGAACATGATGTTGCTTTATTCGTAGTATATTGATGTCACGAGAGAAATTATCTTTTGATGTTCATCTTAACTATTAAGCAAATGTAATTGCCCTTACGTGACGCCAGAATGCCATGAAGAATTGCCCTCTTCAAGTGATTATAGTGGAGAAAAGAAAGGCTGATGGAAAGACTAATGAGGTTGGCAGAAGAGCTGGAAAGACTAATGAAGTTGGCAGAAGAGCACAAGGTATTATGTTGTACATTTTCCTGGAATATTGACTATATTCGTTTCAGCATGTGAAATTCACACTGTTATGAGAAACTTTGTGCTTGGCTTTGTGATTTTGGAAACAAAGGGAGAACCTCCATAAAAAAAATTTTCTACTGAGGAAACAATCAAATGCAAAACATGCACTAGAGCTCGAAATTGAGAGTCTGAGAAGTAAAATACTTGTCATGGAGCATGCGGGATGTGAAGGCAGTTTGGAAGTGATGGATAAAGCGGGTTTCCTGCACAAGGGATTGAGGGAGAAGGAAGGAGAGATTGAAGACTTGGAATACCATGTTTCAATTTTGATGGAGCAAAAGACAATTGATGAACTACAGGATGCTCGAAAGGAATTGATTAATGTTAGTTTTTAACTGTTTTTCATATTATTACTGGGAAACTGAATTTCACTTCATATCACAACTTCAATCTGTTTGTCTACATTTGTCACTTTCTTTCATTCTAAGAAGACATGGTTTTTTCTTGGTTATGATTGAGAGACCAATCTGATGCATTACATGGTTTTCTTCTAGGTTACTCCTACTCCTCCATCGTATGATATTCCTGTACTCTCAGCAGATTTTTGAAATTGAGATTGGGGTATTTTATTTTTGTTCTCCATAATGAAAATGAAGCTCATGAATAAATAAAAATACATATGTTTGGATATCAATTTTGTCCAACCCTGCAAACCAGTCTGAGTAACATGGAGCAGTGTCATGGTGTATTATGAGGTGAGTGAGGGAAGGATTTGCTTTTTGGGAAGGAACTTTGATAGCTTATGGTGTGACTGTATTGCAGATTTCTAAGCTTTGTCCCGACTCCTATTTTGACTTGTGATTTCTTCATTCTTCCATGTGGTTATCATTCTCTATACGTTGTTTAACATCATGTCTTGGACATACTCCCCTTCTCCAGATGGAGCATAGATTCTTGATTGAATCTACTACTATACAAAGCTCAATCCTGCAATTTACAAAAGCTGTCATTTTAACCATGGAAGCATGCAAAATATGCCTTCAATTTTTCTTTTCTTAATTTGCTTTTTGAAATGTTTAGGGGAACAAAATTTATGGAGTTGCTTGTTTAAGTTGATTTCCAGGTTTTGAAAAAAATGCCTGCAGATGGTCATATTGGTGTCGGGATAATGGGGAACTCAACAGCCGGCCATTTTGTGAAGCAATGAGAAGGAAGTATAATGAGGCTGAAGCAGATGAATGGGCCACAGTGTTGTGCTCTCTATGGAAGGAGTGCCTCAGAGATCCTGAATGGCATCCAATAAGGGTGGTTGATATTAATGGTAAACATCAGGTATGCAGTTAAAGCACATACAGGAAAAACTTTATTCTTTTGCATACCTCTCTTTCTTTCATTTGCACACTTGTGGAATGAAACAGTGTAGTTTAAGAGCAAACATGTCTCAAGTTCAGATAACTGGAAACATTGAGAAAAACATTTATGCAGTATTTAGAGGTCGATGTGACACTGAAATGTGCTGGATCAAGTTCATGAGATGAGTTACTTTTCTATTTATTCTAGCACAATTCTCTATCCTTGTGGTCAAATATTGAAAAACAAAGAAAAACTAATATGGATGTCTCTGAAAGGACGCAAACAACTGGTTTGACATTCAGACACAGTGACATTTTCCTGTAAAATATTGACATGACCAGTTTTCATGAAACCTTTCCTTATTATTATTGTTGTTGTTGTTGTCGTCAAAATCTTGTGCCTATTAGATCTGTAAAAAACATATATCTTGTATCTCATGTCATATTGTTAATACAACCTGCTTGACATATTTAAACTTCTGTTCAATCCTGAGCTTCTTAATACCTCATTGCATCTTCAGGTATTTTAATGAGTAATCCAGTAGCCATTGTCCTAATCTAGTGATGGTAACTGAGTAGGTGCGACTGTTATATTTTGTCTGTGCTTCTTGAATGTGTCAAAGCTTCTATTGCTTGGTATTGGATGATAACAAATGATTACCTACTCCACTGTCATGGTTTTCTTTTTTCCTCTTTCTCTCACTGAATTTCATTAAACTTGTGTTGCCTCAATGACTTACTTTTAGATGAATGATTTACCAGTCCGACTGCAACAGTATCTGCTTTCCTCAATATACTGTAAAGTGACCTCTAAGATGGTTTCATCTGGGTAGTGTGAAAGCTTGAATTATAAAATGACCAATTATAAATTACTGTTGATTGATGAAATAAATATCATGTTTCAGGATTTCTTGTCTATAAAAGATTAGAAATGTAAGAACCATTCTGTATTCAAATAACTGTGTGCGTATCTTTGATTAGTAATACAAAATTGGCTGAATTGGTTCTGAACTTTGTTCATCATATGGCTAATGTAGTACATATGAAAGATAAGTGAAATTAAGAAGGTTTGTTTGGCTCTTACGATGGATGAAATTGTTTGTATATATTTTATTGATATCTACTAAGTGATCCACATAAGAAGGAAAAACAAGGTATATGACATTTGAAGTTGCCCCCCTCGAATGACACGGAAATACAGTATCTATACGGTGTTCGAGTGAGAGCATCTGAAGCGAAGATCTTTAAGGTTGAAGTTGATCTAACACCGTGCCAACATAAACTTGCAAATGCGTTTTAAGAAGTTTCAAGCTTTGGTCTATCTTTGGTATCTTGTTTTGGTCTCTTAGTTTGTAAGACTTGTAAAAGAACTGATATCATTGTTGTTGGTTCAGTCTGCGATAAATGAAGATGATGAAAAACAGAGAGACCTGAAGGAAAATTTTGGTGTTGGAAGTTTATAATGCTGTGGCAGCTGCTTTGATGGAGATAAATGAATATAATCCAAGTGGTGGCAGGTAGCGTGTTTCTGAATTGTGGAACTACAAAGGAAGATAGGAGAGCTACCCTTAAGGAAGGAGTAGAGGTTTTACTGAAGTAGTGAAAATTCTACAAGCGAAAGAGGGTAATGGATTGACTCTTTGCTGTATTGCTGTACTAATGGCCTTTGGTTTCAGGGGTAGGCTTCAGATATTTTGAATGCTGATCACGAACCCTCCTATGGGTGACTGAGTAGTGACTTGGAATCCATGCCTTGATATTCAGTGACCCTTTCACTAATGAACCCAGTATTGAACTTCACTTTCCTCCTCCAATAGCTGTTTTCTGTTCTCCATAATTCTGCAGCAGTGTGATTTCTGATTTATGCTGGCAAATTGTTTGAAATTTTGTTTGGAATCGATTGTCAAATGATCATTTGAGCATAGTTCCCCATGAATGGTCAACCTAGTTTAAGCCTACTATTTAAAAATAATGTTAATTCTTTCTGTCCATTTAAGTTGATGGATTCCACATGGGATGATGCTAGGAATGGGGGCTTTAAGTTGTTGAGTGTCCATATCAGAGGTGGCAGTTCTGTACAGTACATCGCTGATGGATACTTTATGTGAACTGATTCAATGACTCACAAATGCACAATCCAGATTTTAAAAAAATTAAATTAAATTTCCGGAGATTTTTATAGTTATACCCATGGAATAACCAATAGGATGTGTATGAGTTGTTATGGGGGAAATGGAATGATTAATCAGCCACATGGATGAGAGATGAATGCAGAAAAATCGTTTCCTAAATGATGCATATAGTTTCAACTGGACCACGAAACGAGACATCACTTGTTCCTACATAATTAATTATTATTTCTTGGGTACAACTCACCTTTCTTGGTTGTAACGTGGGAGTTAGTACCCACTAAATTAGTCAATCTTTCCCAGCCAAGAATTGCCAGCCAAAAAGAGGTGAACTGGTGGAGCATTATTTATTGATGGTTTAATCTGGCGATTGTCCTTCTAAGTTCCATTCCTGACACATGTTATTAGCTAAGTCAAACCAAATTAATAAACCCCATAATTAGGACCTGGCCGCTTGGTCTTGTTCGGCAAAATGTTAGAATATGACAAGTAATTGTGGGGTCTATTGTGGTTTGTCTGGTAATCAACGAAGGCTATGTTTGTTAGCTATCTTTCCCATTTCACCGTTTATCAATTTTTTGCAACCAAATATTTTACACTGCAAATTTTTTTTTTTTTGAAATTCAAATTTAAATTTTATTTTTTTACATATATAACTAACTAATTAATTTCAATCATTACATCTATTCACAATCAAATTAATATACATGTATATATCTATACTCTTATATTTATATATACTCATATTTTAAAAAATTATTATTATCTTTATATACTATTATATTATTTAATTATTTTTATATATTTTATACGTATTTAAATATAAAAATTTCAATAAATTATATTATTCTTCGCATCAAAACTTTACTTTCAAACATAATATTCATTTAACACAATCCATCAAACATCATCTTCTAATAAAATCCTCTCCCAAACATAGCCTAAAGATATTGGCTTCCTGCTGTGATGTTGCTGTCATTTCTTGTCGTCTCCTCTCTCTCTTCCCATTCTCCTCCAATTATTAAAAACTCAATCAACTATTCATAAAGTTACATACCAACAAAAACTTTTGACTTTGATTTGAAAAATAATTACACTGCCAAAAAACTCTAAACCAAAGAAGACCTAACCACGTGAGAGTTCCTCCTGTACGCTCGTTCTAATTAGTTAGGCTACGTTTGTTTTCGTTTTTTGACACCATAAAACGCAAATTATAATTATTATATTTTTTAAATATTTTTTATTTTTATACAATTTTTAAAAATAATACATTTAAAAATACATATCAAAAAACAAAAACAAATTATGGCCTTGGGTCTTCATAAAATCCTTCTGGAGTAATTTTTAGGTATTTGGAGGAATCTTTCTTGGTCATTCCAATAATAACTTGTTGAAATGTAATATAAAATAACGCGCGTGATGATCTATGCTATATCTATACTATATATATATTAAGAGTATAGTTATATTAAATAAATTAACATATGACAAAGTTTGCATTTTGTGTCATTAGATATTCTTTTTCTTGTTCTTTTTACTTCTATTTATAATTATAATATTTTTTTACACAAGTGTAAAATAAATATTTAAATAAACAAGCTTGTACTGTCAAAAAATAAATTAAATATATTTTTCTTAATTTTATATTATATAAATTACATGATATGTGCACTCTTTAACTTTCTAACAATAAAAAGTTATTTTTGTTATCATTATTGTTGTTGTTATTTATTTATTTTTTAAGTTTAATATTTTTTATATTAACATAAAATAAATATTTAAATAAAATAATACTCGCGGCAAATAAATTAAATTAAATAATTAGTCACCGAGTTTATATCGTATATATAAATTTAAGTAGATGGAGCGGTGATGAAAAGTAAAGTGACTGCGGGCACGAAAGAGTTACGAGAAGCTATTGGAAAGTGGTCCATTGCCCATAACTCGCGGCCGAGTTCCTAGCAAAGATCTCCGTCCAAATCATTACTTCCCAAAGAACCGAGGGCAAACAAGAAGCGCGTGGGTTTCTCATCCCAAGGAAAACCAGTCATCGAGTTAACATCGGTTCTGGTAGCACGTTACTATTAGTACCATGTTCATCCCTTCCTCGGTTTTCTCTCTTTGTTTCTTTTTTCTTTTCCGGTTGGTTAATTTTATATAGGTTTGGATGCTTTGTGGGGTTGGTCTCTGTTTTTGAGATTTTGGGTTTTGAATAATTTATATATATGTGTGTGTATATGTAGCTATATTATGTTCACATGAAAAATGATTGAACAAGAGTTAAATGAGATCTGGTGATTTTTTTTTTGGAAAACTGCATTGCCTTTTCTTTTTGGTTGCTTGCTTTACTTTTTTAAGAGGATTTTTTACTTTTGACCAGGCACTTGGGTTTGGAATTTTAGGCTATGTGTGAGTATTTTCTTATTTAGATAAATACGGATGCCCGATTTATAGATTTCCTGTATTTTTGAACTTTGAAGTCACTGAAATTCAGTTGGTCAGGCTCTGGAATCATATGACTGAATCCGACGAATTTGTGTTCTGCTACTTTCTTGAATCTTTGGACTCATTGCCTGCAATCTTAGGGTTTAGGCTGAATGGAGATCCTATATTTCTTGCATGATTTGATCTTGTTGTCGTGTAAAACTTGGTTGCAATATGGGAACAAGTCCTGTGAGAAAGGATTTGTAAGAAGGCTTTTGTTTACAGCACACGCAGATCACAATTCCACTGGCCACTTCCGAAATTGAAAGTTATACGATTTTCCTGAACCCTATTCCCTGAACCTCCCAAGTATGAGGATGGGGTGGGTGCACGTGGTTTATTAGGGACCCAGAAGATATGGCTGTGAGTGCACTTGAGCCAAACTCAAGTCAAAAAATTTTGAAAAGATGATAAATTAGGATGGGACAATGAGAAAAGAGATGTTAAAGTGAGTGGTGGAATGTTAAAGTGAAAGGAAGTTCCTGGATGAAAAAAAAATCCATGTCTCCTTGTGCGTCCCTTTTAACAAAACAAAAAATAGAGAAGAAACAAAGGACCAAAAGTTTGTCATCGTAATAATGCAGCAGTTGACTGTAAACCAACCAGAACTTCCACCATACCCTTTAGATAGGGAATATTGAATGGCTCAGATTATTCCTCTGTTCTTTTTTAATTGTGAGCTATGCCTTCCCAATTTTATTGCTAAACAAGGAGCCGTCGTAAAGGGCCAACCCATTTTCACTACTTCTTCAATACGACGATTATTCTCCCCATCTTTTTTCCATGTTTGTTCTTATTTACTTATTTAACACAAATATTGGTAGCCGTGTGGAAGGGATTGATGTTTAAATAGTGTCTTGAGTATGCTTTCCTTTCTTTTTCCTTGATAAAGTGGAGTTTTTAGGTTAAGATCTACTTTTGTGGTTGAATGTGTAGTTCATTTAACATATTTATTTGGAAATTTTCCATACTTCAGCATATACTTATCTTATTTTTCTTTGTTTCACAGATCGATCTGAATTCTTTTTTATTGATAGCTTCTTGTTGTGCCTGTTTGAAGATCTCAGTTTCTGGGCTTTTGACCTTGGATGCTTAAAAGCTTGTAATCTTGAAAAGGGTGCGGCTCATCCAGAGGTAGGCTTGTTATAGAGTTGAAAAGGGAGACCAGGGAGAGTTTGTTTTGATATCTGAGTATTCCAGGATTGGGTATATTATCTATCCTGAGTGGTTCTAACAAACCGATGATCATGGATCAGAACTGTAGGGTTTATGCTGGGCTGGCATCTGGAATAAAATTTAATAACCAAGCCGTTCCAGTGTTTTTGGATCCCAATCTGATCAACAGGATGCAAGTTAGTGACAAGGTTTTAAATAGGGGTAGTGCTGAAGTTATGCCACTTTCTAGCCATGTGAATTTCCCCCCCCAAGCCCAATCATCTGATGCTGATTCTCATGAGGATCTTGATTTTAGTGATGTGGTGCTCAGGTACATAAACCATATCCTCATGGAAGAGGATGTGGAAGATAAAGCCTGCATGTTCCAAGAGTCTGCAGCTCTTCGAGCTGCAGAAAAATCATTCTATGAGGTTATTGGGGAGCAGTATCCTGGTTTGTCAGATTATCAGCATGTATCAAATTTAGATAAGAGATTTGAGAATCCTAATGGAAATTCATTTGGAGTAATGAATGATTGTTATGGTTCTGGTGATACAGAATCCTTATCTCATGAGTGGAATTCTGATCCCAAGTCCAGTAGGTTTGACGGACATCATGATACTGCCAATGTTGTCTCCCAATCGACTTCTCAGTCATCTTATAGCTCATCAAGTAGCAGTGGCATGGTTGTTGATGGCCCAATGGATTCTCTTGCGAGTAGCCTTAAAATTACTGATATATTTGGGGACAGTCAATCAGCTATGCAATTTAAGAAGGGAGTAGAAGAAGCTAGCAAGTTTCTTCCTAACCGCAGCAATTTGATTGTTAATTTGAGGTGTGGTGAGCCATTTGGGAAGGCACAGAAGGGAGGCTCTGCCAATCTGGTAGATGAGGCAGAAGAGAAAATTTATAATGAGGAGTTTGTAGATTTATCAAGGGGAAAGAAGAATCCACATCACAAGAGCATGGATTTTCTTGAGGAAAGGAGTAACAAACAATCAGCAGTTTATACTGAATCAACTGTGAGTGCAGAATTGTTTGATAGAGTGCTTCTGTGCAGTGGAGGAAAAAATGAATCTGCTCTTCTCAAAGAATTGGATGAAGTAACTAAAAGCACTCCACAGAGTGGCCAAACAAAGGGATCTAATGGTGGAAAAAGCAGTGGTAAGAAGAAGGGAGGCAAGAGGAATGTGGTTGATTTGAGAACCCTATTGACCCATTGTGCACAAGCTGTTGCAGCCGATGACCAGAGGACTGCCAATGTGTTCCTGAAGCAGATTAGACAGCATGCTACTCCTACAGGAGATGGAATGCAGAGACTTGCCCATTATTTTGCGGATGGTCTTGAGGCACGCATGGCTGGATCAGGGACTCAGATATATGCATCCCTTATCAATATGCCTACATCTGCTGCTGACATCTTGAAAGCCTACCATATATACGTTGCTACCTGTCCATTCAGGAAGATCTCTAATTTCTTTTCGAATAAGACCATTATGAATGTGGCTGAAAAAGCCACAAGGCTCCACATTATTGATTTTGGTATTCTCTATGGTTTCCAGTGGCCTTGCTTTCTACAACGACTCTCATCTAGACCTGGTGGACCCCCAAAACTCCGTGTTACTGGAATTGATCTTCCATGTCCAGGTTTTCGACCAGCACAAAGGGTTGAAGAGACTGGGAAGCGCTTGGCCAGTTATGCTGAGACTTTCAAAGTTCCATTCGAATTCAATGCTATAGCTCAGAAGTGGGAAACAATTAAACTTGAAGATCTTAAAATCGCCGAGGATGAAGTGCTGGCCGTGAACTGTCTTTATAGATTCAGGAATCTGCTGGATGAAACTGTGGTAGTGAACAGTCCGAGAAATGTTGTTCTGAATCTCATCAGGAAGATGAATCCAGCTGTTTTTGTGTTGGGGACAGTGAATGGTGCCTACAATGCCCCCTTCTTTATTACAAGATTCCGTGAAGCATTATTTCATTACTCGTCTTTCTTTGATATGCTTGATACCAATATTCCCCGAGAAATTCACGAGAGAATGCTGCTTGAGAAAATAGTATTTGGGAAGGAGGCAATGAATGTCGTTGCATGTGAAGCCGCCGAGAGGATTGAGAGACCAGAGCCATACAAGCAGTGGCAGGTTCGCAACATGAGGGCTGGCTTTGAGCAGCTTCCTCTAGACAAAGAGATTATGCAAATAGCCAGAAACAGAGTCAAGTCCTTCTATCACAAGGATTTCGTGATAGATGAAGACGGTCAGTGGTTGTTGCAGGGGTGGAAGGGGCGCATCGTATACACACTTTCTTCTTGGAGGCCTGCATACTGAAAGTCATTCATTTACATCACACGGAAAAGGCAAGATCAGCAGCCATTCTCCATGCTGGCTTCTGGATCCCTTGCGGAATATCAGCTTATTTTCTATTCACAGCGACGTACTGATCCATTTGTAGATTTCAAAACCCGTAGTTCAACATTGAGCATTTTATTTAGAATACTCCACGGAGAGCAATTAATGTGTCGTCCAAGGTGCTCTTTCGGCTGACTTACTGGAAGCAGACTTGGGGATCCGGTCAACTTCGTCTTCTCACTATTCCACCGCCATCGTGGGCAGGTCGCAATGTTCAGTAAGGCTGAATAATGGCAAGAGGTCAAACAACACGTTGGCCTGACTGGACTATCTCTGCCGCTCCAAGCATGCATACGTACTCTAGAAAAGCTCCAAGGTAGTAGGAAAGGAAGACGCCTCTTAATCTAGCAGCTTGTCTGGGTACCCACAAATGGCTACTAGTTATTGTCAGGGCTTTCTGTTAAAACATTGGCATGCAAAATGATGACGTAGTAGGATTGTTTGATGTAGTGCTCGTCCTGGGGAGCTGTGGACAGCCCTACTTGGCATTTACTTTCATGTATTCTGAATACTTCAGGGCTAATGAAACTGACAATTTTATTACACAGTGGTGTGGGATTTGTTGGGATTGTAATGGATAATTGCGATTATATCTGCCTTTCGTTTTCAAATATATGAATTGGGTGTCAAAGGGACTATTTTTGTAGTTGAGACATACGTTGACTTGCTTGATTACTGTAATGTCGGGTCTGTCGTCTCTTGTTTAGTGCTTTGTAGAAACAATGGGCGTCATGGATTAGCGGACACAGGTTTTGTATTTTGATTTTCCTCTCGTATCTGCCTGATTGACCTGCAGGAATTGTGCTATCGTTTAATGGTTTTATGAGTTTGACTTCGATCACGAACAAATGCCAGAATGAAAAGTGCCAAAAACAACTCCAGAGTCCAACGTGGGGCAGACCAATCAATAGATGACAACACGCACACATGTATGTAGAATGTTCATATTCATGCACCTCGACAGAGATGATGGTGGCCATCAATCAGTTGTCGGATTTGTGAAAAAGTAAAAGAAGTACAGACACGCGCATATATATATATATATACATATATATATATATAAGAGTTTTAGTTTGACCTCTTGATTAGTTTTCATATTTTTTTGTGTATTTTTTAATATATATTTTTAAAAATTATGTAAAAATTAAAAAAATTGAGAATAAAATTAGAAAATATATATAATGATTTTCATGTATATTTTTGAAGCCAAAAATATGAAAACAAACATAGTCCGTGAGTTTTTAATTAAAGTTCGGTAGTATTTTCATTTATTTGCAACATCTGTTATACCAACATTGGAGTTTGGGTATTTTTGTGTATTGTTGTTTAGACATTTTCAAGGCATGTTTACTGTTAATGATTACGCAGTATAGATTATTTTATTTAAGTTAATTACATATTTATTTTGTTTGATTAAAGTCTTTGATAAAATTAATAGCTCATATAAAATTACAAAATTGTAAAATTATAGAATTAATAGTCCTACTTAAAGATTATGATAAAATAATCAAGGTTTTTTTGATTATTTTAAACTTTATTCAATATTTTGACTAATTATTAGCATAATAAAGCTATAATAGGAAATTGAATATAATCAACCTAAAATAGTCAAATTAAGTTTATCCTTTTAATTTTTTTTTATCTTTCAAAATAATCATTTGGATTATAACCTTATCCAACAAAGTGAAAATGACCTTAGAGCATGGTTGATATGTAAGAATGAAATAAGAATAAAATAAATATAAGAATAAAATGAATATTGTGTAAATTATCTTATGGCTGGTATGTATACGGAATAAATGAGTAATTCAATTGTTATTCAAAATTTTATTTTTGTAACTGGCAAATGGAAATTAACATATAAGTACTATGAACTTAATTATGATAAAAAAATTATCGTTAAATGATAACTTTTCATATAATTGTGCATTAAAAGATATTATATTTTTCAACATTTAACTTGGTTAAAAAATAAAATCTAATAATCAAAAAAGATTTTTACACAAAAAAAAAAATTATTTACCAGTCTAAAAGCATCATCATTTTTTCTCATGGCATAAATGTTCAATTTTTTACAAAGAAACTAATATAGAATAGCAAATAAAGACAAAGAAATTGTATCATTCCAAAAGAAAATATAAAAAAAAATATAAATGAGACTATAAATATAATACATATAAATTTTTGGGTTGGCACAGAATTTTTATGAAAGGCAAATATGTGCTTGATTGTATAAATATTATTTTATATTTTTTATAAAATAAAAGATAAAGAATAAAATTTAAAATAGGAAAAACTAAAATAAATTAAAATCTAATGAGGATATTGACAAAAAAATAATAATAAATTAAAGTTTAATTACACTCAATGTGTATGCATATAATAACGGCAACAACCACAATAATAATTTTACATATAAATTTTATATCATTTATATAATACATAGTATAATAAAAAAGAAAAAATTTGAGAAATAGAAAATATAGACTAAATATAAACTTAAAGAAGTAAACGAAATAAATAAAATTGTAAGAGTATATTGAAAAAATATATAAATAATTAAGGGTATTTCAGTAATTATATATTGTATTACCGTAATATATTATAAAAAAATAATTTCGTTAGATAGGAGTATAAGTTTACTTTTGATAGAGAATCAATATTCCTTTAAAATAATTATTACTATGTAAAGATTATACTAATTATATGATTTTAAATAAAATTAGAAATGTTCATTTCTTTATACTAGCCACATCCTAATAAGAAATGGATTTTAAAAATGATAAAAGTTTTAAAAAAGTAATCTAATATACACTTAAAAGAAATTTAGCAAACATAATAATGTGGAATAAATAAGTATAGTTTAAAAATTATGTTATTAAATTAAGAACAACCTGATACGTAGCTATATACTTAAGTAAAATTAATGAATATAAGAATGTGAAATTAATAAGTTAAATATGAATGTTATATTGTCTCAAACAAGAATCAATAATAGAACTTGGCTATATTTGTTTTGCAATTATACACCTTTAAAAATACATATTCAATTATTATTATTTTTTATTTTTTACTTTTATACAATTTTTAAGACAAAAATATTTAAAAACACATACTAAAATTTAAAAACGAACAACATTAAAACTAATTCCAAATTAAAAACTGCTTTTGTTTTAATTGAAGACGAGGAAATATAAACTTAAGGAGAATTAGCAAATATAAAGATGTTAAATAAATAACCGAAGTTTGAAAATGATGTTATTTAACTCAACACAATTTAATACACACATAAGAAAAATTGAAATTGTAACGGTTTGAAAAAGAAATAAATTAAACTTGCCGATAGTTTAAAATTTATGATACTTGCCATTAATATTAAGAATGCTTTAGTTGTGATTAAACACAAGGTAATATAAATTTAAGGAAATTTAGAAAATATAAAGACTCGAAATAAATAATTGAAGTATGTACATGGTGTTACTTAATTGAACACAATTTAATGTAAAATTAGCAAACATAACGGTTTAAACATATATAACTTAAATTTTCCTATAGTTTAAAAAGGAACAATATTGTCGTTAATATGTCTAATTAAATAAATAAAATTTTCCAGTTCTGTTCACATGGAGATCAAAGAGGTTTTACGAGACTGAGTTTCTGTTTGATGGTGTTAAAAAATATAAAAAAATGATGTGTTAGCTTTAACAATTAATTGTTAATAAAAAAATTGACCCCATTTGCTTAGTCTTGATATAATAGTTTTCTTCTTTCTTTCTCTCTCTATTTTACATTATGTTTGGTTTTAAGAATAGAGTGTGGAAAGAAAATGATAGAGATAAGGAAAGAAAATGAAAGAAATTCAAACTTTCATATTTTGTTTAATTAAAAAAGATTTCAACGGGAAAAGAAAAGTTTAGAAAAAAAAAAAAGATCAATAAAAACTTAGAATTGAATTTTTTTCAATAATTTGAAAAAAATAATGAAGAAATTAATAAAATAAATAAAGTTGATGAAAATTTTTGAAAGATAAACAAGAGTTATAATAGTTTTTCTTCTATTTTTCTCACCTTTTTGTGAAGAAAATGAATTTTTTCTTTTTAAACTATAATATTTTTAATTTTCTTTTTCATAAGATTTTTTTTTCATAACCAAACAAGCAAAAATATTTTCCTTAACATTTTTTTTCTTTCCCTCTATGAATTTCAAGAACCAAACATATCATTAATTTTTTTGCCAGAGACTTACTAAGTTTTGATTTTCAGTCTTTCATTTACACAAGTGTGGGATTTTGTTTTGATATTTAAGTGGGCTGGGCCATCCATTTGGGCCATGGTAGCTTGTTCGTTGCAGTTTTTGATGGATTCCAACTTACATGTTCAAGGACGAGTTGCACTCAATTTATTTGAAAGTTACTTCTTCATACATATTTGAAAGTGCATAAATATCTTAAATTATATTATATTAATAATATTTAATTTATTTTTATTATTATTACATCAAAAAATTATAATTTATAATTATATATTTTTGTAAAATTATAAGTTATAAAAACATCTTAAAATCTATATGATTTTATAAATTGTTTACAATAAGCTTATCCAAACACCCTCTAAACAAATAATTATGAATATCGATCACATGTTTTTTTTTATAAATAAAAATATGTAATAAAAAATCAGATCAATATAAAATAATTAAAAATAATGAACAAATAATTCAATACAAGCGTTGTAAAAATTTTTTTCTCAATATTCCCAATGGGCACTAAACTGTGAACATAGCAAGCAATATTTGGGTACTTCGAGAGCATTGCTCCCCACTAAAAGGTGGGTTACACACCCGTTTGTGTGGTGGAAGTAGCATACTCTTGTTATTGCCCAATCATGGCCCCAACGTAGCCCTTAAGTTATGTTTGAAAGCTAACTTTCAATTCTAAAACATAATTCCAAACATTAAACTACTAACATACTACTCAACAAATTATTATCTTGATAGCGATCTCTTTCTTAAGATAGAGCATCACATTCCCTTTTACTGAATTTGCGTGTGCATGATGTGAACTTCGCTTTGTATGAATATCTATTTGGCACTATCGAGCATCGAAAGAGTTCTACATTCAAATCAATGTCACCCTACCACTTATGCCAAAGATTTTTGAATTTTGGACATATTGCTTGCATGCTATGGATCATTAAATTGTGAAAGCGTACTATTCCACCCAATAATTTTGAAGGCATTTGCACTGAGTTGTTCATTTCGATAATTACTAATATACTCATACAGCCAAATGCTCTTACATTTTACAATTTTTACTTTTATTTTGGAATTAGAAAATTAATGTGTGTGTGTGTGTGTGTGTGGTGTGATTGTGTGAACGAAGAGACGGTCCGTTATTCTAATTTGTGGCCCGTAGGGACTGGGCTATGTATGAGTGGGCCGCATTAGGCCCAATAGAAACCCATCCCTCGAACAAAGGACAGGCTGGCCCCATTGCTTTAACCGGAAGCGCCGGTGGCGGAGAAAAATACTCGCAGTTTTCCTTCTGGACAGCAGATTAAGGGCGTGTTCGTTTTACTATTAAAGTCTTAAAAATTATTTTGGGCGTGTTCAATTCTAAAGATTAGACTTGAGAAATTAATTTATCAAAATTAATTAAATGTTCATTTTATGTGATAAAAATTTATGATAAAGTATGAGCTAGATATTATTTAACAAAATATTAGATAAAATAATTTAATCCAATAAGTATGATAAAATAATCTAGATATATTGACCCATATGATATATTCATTATCAAATTATTCTACATTCTAATTCATATTAGTGAATACAATATTAAATAATTATATGATTAAGTTATTCTTTAAAATAATTTCTAAAACTTTAATCCTATTTGAACAAGTATGATAAATTAATTATGAGATAATTTAAAGTTGTGTCCACGAAATTAAATTGTTAAATGAGACTATTTTTATTTTTTTAAAAGTACCATTACTTTAATTTTTTTTTATAAACGATATATTTTTTATTTGTTGTTTATATTTTCTCACAAATTAATGTAGTAATATATATTATATAATTTCATTTGATTTTAATTCAACAAAACTCATTTATTATAAATTATAGTTATTTTTTTGTACTTATAAATATTTATATTTAATTTTAAATATTATAAAAAATATTAATCATTATCATATTGAGAGATAAAAATATTTTAAATAAAATATTAAATAGATTAATTAAACAGAATTATTTTATCACGTCTAACAAGATGAATTATTTATCTAAAATTTTAATTATTTAATATCAAATCTATATTTTATTAATAGTCTTTTTAAAAGAATATATTGTTAGTGTAGATAAATTAATTAATCAAATCAACCACCTTTGAAGTTAATAAAGAAACACAAATCCAACGCCACACGTTTCGGTATCTTTAGGTAGAATGGGTCCCACTCCCCTCTCACGCCGTTAGCTTTTCTTGCATCCTCGCTAACGTCGTCGGGGAGGGTTAGATTCTTTTTTTAGCTCTTTTTCACGACGAGGTCCATCGGAAAAAGATAATAATGTCCCTATGGCACGGATTATTATATGTCAATCTATATTATTTACACTATATTATTATTTTAATAATTTTTTTTATTACATAACATAAATTTATAGAATTATCTAATTATTTTTATATTAAATACTTTTATTCTTTCATTAGGTCATCTCTCTTTTCATTCAATTTATAATTTATATTTATATATTTTTTCAAATTTTATGAATTTTATATTCGTTTGATCTTTTACTATTTTTTGTTTTAGATAATTTTGTGTAATGTCAATCACATAATTTTTTTATTTTTTATTTTTTTAGCTTTATTATAAATTTTCTCTCTCTCATTTTCTCTTTTTTCAAAATTTCTTGATATTTTTTATTTTATTATTTTAAATAATCTTTATATTCTTTATTATTAAAAATTATATTTTTATTAATTAAAATATAATATTTTATACTTTATAAATAAGTTTACACATGTGTGAAATTTTTAATGTTAACATATTATTTTAATAAGAATTTTTTAGTGCACAAAGTAAATTTATAAAATTATCCTTATTTTATTCTCTTTTTCTGTTTAAATTAAAATTTGAAAAAAAATTTATATTTGCATGTTCTTTGAAATTATTATAATTTTTTATTATTTTATTTTAAATATTATTTATATAATGTAAAATCACTAGTTTTTTTTAAGATCTCAAAGGATATATACATTTAATTATTATATTTTTTAAATTTTATCAATTTCATTCTTTTATTTTTATATAATTTTCAAAAAAATATTCTATAGAAATCAAGACAAGCATAATAGAAAAAACCACAACTGATTTTGAACAATTTTTAACTAATAGTTTAATACCCACACAAAATTTTCAAACAATACAAGAAAAAAGAAAAACATATAGACAAGAACACACGCCATATGCGGACATTGACACGTGTCACATCCTATCTAAGAGATAGAGTTTGTGGTGGTGGAGAACAGATGAGAATTGTAAGGAAGGGCTCTGGCTATCCCCATGTCCAAACATAACCCATGTCACTGGCTATCCCCATGTCCAAACATAACCCATGTCACTGGCTATCCCCATGTCCAAACATAACCCATGTTACTCCCTCCTTCATTCCCACCCACAAGCCTCCTATGAGATGGGACGAACTTTTACCGGACAATTTTGTCCCTCGTGACCATGTTTCAATTTTGTGGCCACCAAGTATAACAATAACTCACACAAGGGGGGGTTTTAGCACTGTTTGTGCCTTTTTCTGGTTCGTTGGTTGGTTGGTTGGTTTTCCCAAACCCAACCCAAACCCAAGAGAGGTTTTATATATGAAACCTTTTTCATTTCTTTCCCAATTTCATGGCCACAAAGCCCACTTTATTCTTTTGTTCAAAGTAGGATTGGTTTGTTTGGGTGACGCTAATTCGAAATTCTTGTTGGAATTGTTTGTCGGAACGAAGGGAAAGGCAGAAGTAGACGTGGGGAGTTTCTAGCTATAGTGCGAATCAATCATCAGGTAATTTACATTATTCTTTTAAAAATGTTGGTGCCATTTTTTGTCGTGAAGGTTTTTCTTTTTTCTTTTCTCGATTTATGTTTTGTCTGTCTGAATTTAGTTAGATTATGGGTTTTGAATTTTTTTCCTTTTTGCTGATTTATTTGATTTGTGTACGGAACTGTAGAGATTCAAGTTGATCCTGCAGAGATCTGGTCAAAATTTGCGAAATTGTGTGGTTTTGCTTTGATTGCTTTGATTTGAAGTCAGAAATGAGAGTTTTGTTTCATATCGAGCAGTTGATTTAAAATTTGAACTATTGTTTGATTTTCTGGTTTCTGCTTTTTTCTTCTTCCAGAAAAAGAAGCGATGTTTTAAATTTTCTCTATTTGGAACTTGTGGTGGTCCAGATTTCAGTTGATCGGACTCCAGAATCATATAATTGTTTCGGATGAATGGAGAATTTTGGTTTTAATTTGCCACCTCTTCTTCGTATGCCCACGATGTTATCATCACATAGGCGCTTTGTGGATGAAGATTTCTCTGCCGTGTCAAAATTATAAGAAGTCTTGTCTGGCTCCGATCTTCATTTCTTTGTTAAAGTTCCTGAGATTGGCATAACTTGGGGAATGTTGTCTATTGTGGTTGGATCTGGAAAACCCTTTTTTCATTTGAAGATAGCTTCTCATGAATGCTGGTAAAAGAAAGTAATGCGAAAAATTTTTCTTTTTATCATGGAATGGTCTCTTTTGATTTTAGATCTGTGTTTGTGGTCTTTGTTGTTTCTTTAATTTCCTATTATCTATTTTAAGCTTTTTAATTTTGTTAAAATATATTCTTTAAGGACTGGGTTATAATTTATGTACATGTGTTGAAAACATTAAAGAACCTTTTAATGCCTTTCTGAAAGGAGAGACAAATTTGATTGTTTTTTCCTTTTTTCCATGTAAATTTGTAACTGATGAGCTCAACTTGCTTCAATAATTATATTGCACTTTGTATGCTATATATAATTTTTGGTTTGCTGTATTTCTTCGTTTATGCTTGGTAATCTGAACTGCTCTGTAATATGACTCTTTCTTTTGCGTATTAATAAAAGGATTGCCGAATTCTCCATACTGAGCCATTTTGCAACATCACATCGCTGCATTTCATGATCTCATATTGTATGCTCCCTAAGATATGGTGTCAAAGAAAAGGCTGAATTGTGGATTCAATGGCTACCGAGCTCCCATTATTCCCAAAGCTCCTCGATCAATTAGGGTAACTATGCTTATACTATTGAATTGTGTGTTCTGTGCCTTCCATGTTATTCAGTGTGTAAGCAAGCACACCTTTTTTGTGTTCTCAGAGGAGAGGGGCATACAGGGATTTGTTCAAAGACAGCAAACTTTGTGCTTTTGACTTACTTGCAGCTGTAGCCGGTAAGTTGTTACAGGAGACTGAAAGCTCCACTTCCAGTAATGTAGCTGAAGGGAAAGTGCAGCTGGGTGTTTATCAAGACGAAACTGAGAAGCAGCAGTTTATTGATGATAAAGCTTCGAAATCTGAGAGCTTGGAACATGGAAGTTATGCTGAGAGTGCATTTGTTCCCAAAAAATTCACTCAAGAGCGTCATCTCTTATCCAGCTTCAAGGGACTATCCCAAGCAGAAAATGATTCTGTCTCAGAAAGGACTTCCCTACTTGCAAGTTCTGATATCCTAAAGAAAGTTGACTATGATGTAAAACTAGGAAGCTGTGAAGTCAAGCATGCAGGTGGAAATGCCACTTCTAAAGTAGGGGACTCTATCTGTGAAGGTGATAAGTTAAGCCACAAAGTTGTGTGTGGACCACAAATTCATTCAGAGGATGACAAAAATCATCTGGCTAGCATATCAAATGTGAAGGATCATATTGAAGACTATGTGAATACTGACGTACTAATTAACCCGGAGAATAGTGTACAGTTACCCTTGTACAGGGACCCAATTCCTGATGCTTTATTGCAAAAGCACTGGAATAATGTAAAAGTAGGAATTAGAGATGATGACGATAATTCTTTTGGGTGTAATAAATCTAGCACCAAGATTAGGCCCTTTAGGCCACAACCACGTATTGGACACCGTAGAATAAGGAAGATGCTGGCTTTAAAATACAGGAAAGCAACTTCAAAGCTGAAGGGACGTGGACTTCAAAGCCCCGGTAAGTGGTGGTTATATGCTTGTGTGAGCTTAATGTGCTCAAATTTTTTGCATATCTGGCAATATACTTTGCATAAGCCTTCTTATATTGATGAGGTTTTGTTTTATAGGTGAGGGGATGAAGTCCTTTTACCGATATAGGAAGAGAATTTATACTCTAGAGAGATGTCAACAAGCACCTGTCAAGAAAAGGAAATTGTCAGATCACATATTTGCAGTTGCATGTGATCAGGACACCAGCTGTAATAGCATCTCCAATTTACCTGAGAAGGGGATGGGGATAGATAAGAGTAGCTCACCCATTGTCTTGGAAAGAGGTCCTCTATCATGTTTTGTAATTGAGTTATGGTTTTGGCAATGTTTCTAAAACATTATTGTATTGTCTTGCAGCAGATGGCACAACAGCTACAGCTCTAGATCATCAAAAAGCCAAGGATAGTCATGGTACTAGAATTTTTCATATCGAATAGCCAATTTTTATTTTCTGCTTTTTTCTTATTTGTGATGCTGGGTTCTGACACTAATATAATCTATTTCTTCAGTGAAATTTAGCATTAAGTCTTTCAGGGTGCCAGAACTTTACATTGAGGTCCCTGAAAATGCAAGTGTTGGTTCTCTGAAGGTTTGTGTCCCTTTGATTTACAGTCTTCATGATATAAAAAAAGATAGGATCACTGCATCTGCATGGGACAGAGAGATCAATTGAATCCAGATATAAAATCATTATTTAAGAACACGTTGTTAGGAGGCATTTCTAACTCAATTTATGATGCCTCTTAGATGATACTAATTGATTTTACTCGTGCTGTACTAGGTAAATCTAATAGAATAAGAGCTTAGTTATCTACTTTTCTGCTGGTTTTCTCAGAGAACTGTGATGGAGGCTGCTACTTCTATTCTTGGATGTGGAATTAACGTTGGTGTAGTTCTTCAAGGGAAGAAGGTCCGAGATGACAATAAAACCTTGCAACAGGCTGGAATTTCTGAGAGTAGTGACCTAGACACTCTGGGTTTTATGCTGGAGCCGAGATTTACCCATGTTTCCCCATCCACAACTTGTAAAAAACTTCCCTCATCATCGTCACATGTTGCAGATCAGCAGTTACTAAGGTACGATCTTTTACTTATTGGTTTTTTCATTGGATTTCAGTCTTCACGGTGTCAAGCTTCTGTTTCAAGTGTTGAGAATCATCTTGATATTTACTCGAATGGTATTAGAAGAAATTGTAATCATCCTGCCATTTTTCAGTTTGGAAGCTTGTACGTGCCTCTTTATTACTGTGTATTGGATTGTTAAAAATTGCAATATCGAGCATTTCTCGCTTCGCCTGTGCATTTTTGGCATATTCATATCATAGTGATAGTGACGTACACACTATGGTTTCCTTCCGCATGCATTTCCTTTACCTGGATCCATTGCTGGTAGTGCAAGAGTCCATTAGTTTCAAATTTCAAACGAAGTATGTGTAAAAGAAGTTATTTTCCATTTGAGAGCTCATGTATTGCGCTTGTTTAGCTCTAATCTAATGTGTGACGTGGTCGACTGATGATCACTATTCAGTTGACCTTCATCTTGTGTAATTCTTCAGGTCTGCTGGCACTCCAACGATTGATTCAGGGATCTTCAGGCCTCCTGGCACTCCAATGATTGATCCACCACCTCTCACCAAGTGTGATGATGATGTGGGCAACAATGAATTCTTATCCTCCCCCCGGACTCCTAAAAATGAAATAATGGATGCAGCAGGTCCTGATTCCAAGGCATTGGTTCCAGCGCCTCCAATGAAGGCTGAGGCCCTTGCTGTAGTTCCAGTGAACCCAAAACCTAAACGTAATGAACTTTCACAGCGTAGAACTAGGAGACCATTCTCAGTGGCAGAAGTTGAGGCACTTGTTGAAGCAGTTGAAAAACTTGGGACTGGGAGGTAACAACTTGCAGCACAGGATCTTGTCCTGACATAAAATATAGATTATTGCTGTCCTTTTTCTTTGTCAAAAATCCGGCCTCATCACATTATGGTCCTTGATTTTACTTCTGGTTGTGTAGGTGGCGCGATGTTAAAATAGGTGCTTTTGAGAATGCAGATCACAGAACGTACGTTGACTTGAAGGTAGGAAATCTGTCTGTTGGACTTCCAACATGCGTTAAAAATTCCTCCATGACAATACCCTCTTCCTTGTCAATAGATGCTATGATTTCATTATATTATCTGAACTGCACATGCTTTGAGGCATATGATATTGCTAAGCAAATCTTATGACTGACATGATTACATGAAAATGCCAAGCAATCACTCACATGGTTTGTTGAGGATTTACCCATATTAATTGAGACATGTTAATCCTTAGCCAAATTAATGGCCAGCTGTTTCTGCCCATGTGATGCGTTCTTCCTTGTTCATGCAGGATAAATGGAAGACTCTAGTGCATACAGCAACCATATCCCCACAGCAGAGAAGGGGGGAGCCTGTGCCGCAGGAGCTGTTGGATCGGGTATTATCCGCGCACTCATATTGGTCGCAGCATCAGATGAAACAACACGGGAAGCATCCAGTCGAGCCTCTGAAAACTGCGGTGGTGGATCGGCGTGAGGAGGTCGTGAGGGCTTGATGGATCACTTGTAGTTGTGATTGTGGAAAGTGTAAAAAGTTTTAACTGTGATAGGACAAACCCAACAATTAAGGTTGTAAAAATGTGTCATGTTTGATTTGTAGCATTAATCTCACGCCCACTGATTTGTTGCACAGTGTCAATTACTGGTGTTTCTTGCACATTGTAAATGAACATAATTGTGTTGGAGCAGAACATTGTGCCAATTTGCAATTTTCATCATCTAAGTACTCTACGGTAAGTTAGAATTCTCATTATTGCATTCATAAAAGCAAACGAAGTAGTTGTTCTCTGTTGGGTAGGTCACAAACTTGGCTGTCACCAAGGAAATAAATGTTTCCTTCATGATGGATGTAACTGACTTTGAATATAAATTTTTGGAGAGTGATAATCTCTAGCAAAAATTAAAGAAGTATAATTTATAATATTCCACTATTTATTAGGAGAGAATGCATGTGGGACAGTGACATGTTGCCTCATATTGACTTTACGTCTGCAGAACTTTAATTGCGACTCGGTTCATATTATATTTTAATTTGATTGCACATAAATTCGTATTTTGGAGAAAAGAGATGTTTTCCTGATTAATGATTAGGTGTGATAGCAGGAAAAGTATGCAGTCCACTGATCTGCCTTGCTTCATTTTAGTTTGGCCGGGATTCCAAGCTGCACGTTGGACCGCGGGGATTGAAAATGTTTGCAGTATTTAATGTTGTGATTAGGATTAAGATGCTCCCTCAAAGCAGAAACAAGAACATGTCTTTTTTCCTAGAAAAAAACTAAAAAGCGAATAAATGGTGATAATATTGTTTATTGTTGTCGAGAAACAAGGCAATGATGAAGGGACAGTAAGGTTGGCCAGGAACGTAAGCATCAAGATATTAAAGAAGAAGGAACTTGCACATGCAAACAGTCCATATTAAGCATACTGTTGACCTAGCTTTTGTTTTGCAGCAACCTGGCCCAACTGTTTTTTTGATTTTTCTTAGTAATAAAGATTTGAAATTCCATTTTTTTAATTTCATAGAAATTTTTATAATCGGATCCAATTTATTGGATTCACTTTTGACTATTCTCTAATCAATTATATCAAGAGGAAGTTGCTTACCATTATTCATTCTTCCTCAATTTGATAATTATGAATGGATGGAATGGGTTGCCACGTAGAATGAAAATGGGGTTTCATTTCTTGTATTACGGAGTACGTTTTTTAACATCATCCTGCGTATCCACTGAATGCCCTGTCTGGCCTTTATGCTGTGGTGTCTGAAAGATTCTAGTATCTCTTTTTCTGTTGCTGCAATTACTAATCTACTACTTTTCTCTTGACTGTAATAGGAGCAAAGAGACAACCTGGAATTCGGTGGCTGGATCAGATCTGAGTTTTAGAAAACACTTTTTCTTTTTGTTCGAAATGCTTTAATGCTTGACGGCAAATTAAAGGCTTTTGGTTGGGCTCGGAAATGGGCTACCAAGACTTGAGAATTTGGAGCTTGATTTTTCAAAATGATTCTGAGTTCAACATACCTTGATTCTAGATTCGATTTCAATTCCAACGCGCAGCGGCATTGGGTGGCCCAAACAAGGTCCAATCATTGTGGCTTTCTATTGGAACTTTTTGGATTGCAACCCAGGCCTACCCCAATAACGGCCCCCCCCCCCCCCATTTTCTGTACCCTCAGGTGCGGGAAACCGCCAAGATTAATAACTAGAAGGAAGAATGAGTGGAACGCCTGATTTCTTCTACAGAGAAGCTCAGCGCCTCGGTTATGTTGCCCGCTCCGCCTTCAAGGTTTCCCGTTTCTTCTTTCTTTTTATGTATATTTGATGCGAAGTGAATTCCCTTTTTGTATCCTTTAATGCACACACGAACAGAAATAGAAAGGAGTCCACATGGAAATTTTATCAAATCAACTTGTGGGCATTGCATAATTTGCTCATTCTTTCTGGGAATTGGAATTGGGAAGTGCAGTTGCTTCAGATGCAGAAGCAATACAAAATCATAACCCCTGGTTCTTCTGTTCTTGATCTTGGTTGTGCTCCTGGTGCTTGGCTTCAGGTACGCTACATCATAGTCTTTAATCTATCACCGTGTGTTGGAATGCTTGCCGATTGATGGCTGTATGATGTTTATTGAATATGCTGAGAAAAATAGATTGTGGTGGTAGAGTTTATGGGGTTGCATATGCTTTATCTCTTAAGGTCTGCTTCTTGTTATGTGATAATGCAGGTGGCATGTCAGCACTTGGGTCCAGTGGAAAAGGGTGGAGTTGTTGTGGGAGTTGATATTAAGGTAATAATTTTTTTTATATTTTTATAGTTCTCTGTGCATTGTGAGGGAGTATTCAGTTGTGGTTCTGGTAAAAACTTTAGTTGTGGATGTACTGTAAGACCAAAATTTCTGGTGAATGCAATGGATAATGCAATTTATATAAATCATTAATTGGTGTGTGCGCGCTGTGTGTGCCGCAGAGCAGAAGGTGAAGGTTCCGTCCATGCACTGTGATGCCAGGGTTAAAACTGTTTGTGCCGATGTTATGAACCTATCAAGAGAGCAAGTTAAAGCACTGTCTTCTCAGGTATGCAAGTGTCAAGACTATTTTCATCCACTGTTCTAAGTGCAACCTGTTTGTACCAACGTCACGAACTTAGTCCATCATGCCTAATAATTAAATTGGTGTAGTTCATAGTATGAGTATGTGAAACGTAGGACCATCTTACTTGAGCGATATTGTGGAAAGGGGTATGTGAAAGGGCCATCTTACATAAGTGATATAGTAAAAAAGGGTATGTGAAAATTAGGGCCTTTTTAGAGCAATGATTACAGAAATCTTCCGTGAGTTTTGGTCTAAATACAGGCGAACCCCCTGGGATTTCTAAAATTAGATATAACCTTAGCAGCAAAAATAATCTATGTCTGACAAGAGCTTGCACGAAAATTAAGTACTTAATTTTTGACCTTCTTGATTTCTGCAAATGGTAAGTTTTAAATTTCCTTTGACACTTTATCCAACTTCACGAAAAACTCCCGTGGTTTGTTCAAGTGTAGCCAAACCCTATGAAATAGATCCAATATACGGTAACTTCCATGAGATGATAGTTTTGAATTTCAACTTATCATAAAATTTTTAATTGAATTCTATGTTATTGAACAAAAACCTGCTAAACTATATGAGCTAGTAAACAGAATTAGTTTTTACGAAAAGTAATTACACATATCTTGCATGAAAATGACAATTGTTCTGTTCAAGTCTGAATTCAAGAATGGTGGTTTGGACATCAATATAGATATAAAAGTTTTACTTGGAGCATGCTCCAGAAGAGTGAGAAGTGGATATTGCCATATGATATCTGATTTCTATTTTTGGTTTATCAAATTTTGTGTCTTTCTTTTCAAGTTACAACAACCTTAAGGATCAATTACTGTGTCCTTTTTGACTAAACCCATTTCAAGGGAAGTTGCTGCTCTTGACAAGGACTTTGATGCATTTGGTTTCTTGATTTGCAGCAAAAAGGTTTCTCAGTCATACTCTCTGATATGTGTCCCTTAGTTTCTGGAATTACAAGTAGAGATGCAGCTTTATCTGCTGAACTAGGGATGCGGGCAATTGATTTGGCAGTTGGGAGGGACACTCATGATCGTAATGCATCAGGGGAGGTGCAATTGGGTAGCTCTGTCTCTACTTCAGATATTGATGGTTTGTTACAACCTCGGGGAAACCTTATTCTTAAGCTTCTGGAAAGTGAAGATGTAAAAGGTTGGTCCTTTCCAAGCAAATTCTTGTCCTTCTCCATTTTAGTGACATGCTGATTAATCTGTCACCGGTGTGCAGAATTCAACCAAATATGCAAGCCACTTTTCAGAAGGGCCTCGTGGTTGAGGCCTAAAGCAACTAGGTCATGTTCAAGGGAGATTTATTTGATTTGCCAGGGGTTGCGATAGGGTGGGGGACCTGCTCGGGTGCAGCCACACCACCCCTAGTTTTTAGCAAGAAGTATCTGTGAATGATGATTTAATGGCAGTAATCTCACAGAAGTTATTGATTAGTTCCAGGAAAACTTGTCAACGAATGGGAATTTAAGGTTCTGTTTTTATGGTGAATGTTTAATGCATGCTCAAGAACATGATCTTGATGCAAATTATGGCCAGGACCACTATTGGGGGAAAAAAGTTGAGCAACAGCAGTGTAGACCGAGTGGTCGTCTGGACTGCCAAATTTCACCCCTTTTCTCGCTTTCTTTGGGATGACTAACAGCTCTTGCAGTGGCGAAAGCCCGTGTTTAATTAATTTATATCGACATATGTGAAACTCTCAATTTTGTGGGCAATTCACATTCAAAACCCGTTCTCCTTAATTATCGAATTAAGGATTTGGGTTCTGCCCAAAGATAAAAGGCCAGTGTACTTGTTCGCTGTCTGGAATAACAAATGGAAAAAAAAAAATCTCTGAGATGAACAGTTCTTCATCATGACAGATTAGTCTAATTACAGAAGCAGTTGGATGTAGTGAAACAACACCAGTGTTATGAAAACAAACAAATCAACCGTTCTTGACTTACAGGCGTCTTGATGGATGGAGAAACCTTCCAAGATCTGTGTCTCATCATCTGCTCCAGTCACTATTGTCTGCAAATATCAAGTGACACGGGCTTTAAAATGTTTCAACAGATTAAGAGGAAAGTCATCCAGAAAGAAGAGAAGTGTATGATAGCCGCAAACTGTAGCCGGTCAGAACTGCAATCTATTAAAGGCAAGCAAGCCAAGTTAATGAGATTTCGTTGAAGAATCACGAAAAGTAAAAGGAAGAAACACAAGATGATAAGGAGATCAGATCAATCTTTATTTTTACCTTGGCCATGCATGGATACTTCTACGCCGTTCCCTGATTATTCTGAGAGCGTCCATGAGCGCTAACTATCACATCCCACATTTTCAATCCAGGTTAGATTGAAACGACGATCCGTCTCATTCTTGTTCTTACATTATTAATTTTGAGACAACTCAAAAAACTGTGCGAAGGTACTTCACTTCCGGAGTCCATGCTATTTAGTTGATTGCGACGGGTGGTCTTCCAGAAGCGAATGCGTCGATCAGCAGTTCCTCCTCCGAAAGCCCGAAGGCCATTCTGGTGATGTGACCAGGCAATAGCTTTTACAGCAGCCGTGTGCTCTGTTAGTTTCAAAATCGGCTGCTGGCAGTGCTGATTCCACACCAGCAACGTGGATGCACACGTTAACCTTCTTCAGGTACGGATACGAATAGAAAACAATTTGTGCTTAATTTTCGTGTTCATATGCAGCTGCCTCATTGTCATTCCCACCAGATGCAAGTTCTCGGTCATCATGAGACCAGTTGAGTCCGCGTGCCTAAGTTGTTCAACCAAGACAAGGTTAGTAAATGGTCTACAGAAGTGAAGTGAAACTTTGGCTATGTTTGGTTACATTTTTTCCTCTAGAAACACATTTATACTTTTTAAATTTTTTCATTCTTTCTATCTCATGTTTTACTTTTACACAAATTTTAAGGAAAATACACAAAAAAGCACACTCAAAAACATAAATAAGCTTGTGCCTCTAATTTGTGTCCGACAAGCTTGCTAGTATAATCTCTTGGAATGCGAAGATCATGCTGGAGTATGTTCCTATCTCTGCTTCCAGAGGATAATATTCACGAAACCACGACAGTACTCTGGCTCTTGTTTGATATCCTCCCATCGTTCTAACATGCTTGCGCTCAGTTCCATCCAAAACGTAAACCATGAAACAGACATGCTTTGCCATTCAAAAGAGGGATTAAGTGGAATAGAATTGACTAGGTGGTAGAGTGGTGGAAACGCTTCTTTCATTTATATTTTGGACCTTAGCTCTATAGAACAATATATTATTATTGAAATGCAGAAGAATCGAAATCTTAGATCAAAACACTATGTATGGATGGTAGGAAGTGCCAAAACAAGAATTCATTTAAGGTCTTTATTGCTATTTTGGGAACAATGCGTTTCAGCAGTGAATGTAGATGAAGGGTGATTTACTTGAACTTGACCAAGATTCGAACCAACTGATATGGATGACCCTCCCGAGTCCATTTGACTGAGGAGACACTATCGTTAGGTCTCCAGGTACATGGCAGTGTTTCCTGAAATAATAAAAAGACATCTGAGTTAGATGATTGGAGCATTATAACTTTGTTGGGGCAAGTATACCACTCGAGCAGAAACCAGAAGCAGACAAAGCATGTGTTTGCAAAAGAACTGTTCGGAAAGAGTGTCAGATTTGAAGTTGGCAACTTAACGACATAAAGGAACTAAAATTCTTTTTTCCCTAGTGAATTGATATTGAAGTTTTAGGAATTACTCAATTATTCAATCAAATCACCAAACTAAAGAAATAATCAACGAAGCAAGAAATAAATGAACTCAGAGATTTACATGGAAAACTCACATAGGAAAAAACACAGCACCATATAGTGATACAGAAATCTCTATTATTAACTATAATGGGATACGATCTCTCTCTTGAGCAACTGAGGACTAACAAAATTGACAATAATTTCTCAAGAGAACACCTCTTGGAATACCAACGGCAACACTACAAGCAATTAATCTTCTCGAAAGGTGAAATAAACAAATTCTCTCAAGTTTAATTAAACTTAGCTAATAAAGGTGTGGTTATCTAAAAATTTAGAGAGAGTGGACAACCAGAACTAATAGATGCGTAGTCTCATCGAGTAGAACTTGTCCTTGAAATCTCATCAAAAACGGAACACAAATACCCATTGATCTCTCCCTTTATCTCTCTATCGATGCTACCACTAACATTTTTTTTCTTCTATATGATGCAGGTTGAATGCTTCTTCTATTTTATATTGTAGTTAGCTATTGCTTTCTTTTCTCTTGTTGGCCAATGCTTACGTTTGAGATGTGCGGAAAAAAAAGTTAATGCACATTAAGAAGATTTATATTGATGGCCATGGTTTAGACATGATGACAAAGTATTTGTTTAAAGAGAAGTTTGAAGCTTACAGAAGTAGAGCAAGTTTCGTTGTACATGAGATGGAATTGGGATGGTATACTTGGCTGTCCTTATTTGTAATTTAATTATTTTCAACTTTTTCTAACAGTATCATTTTATTTCGTGCTCAATTTCACATTAATCTTTTGTAACATTCTTGTGTGGAGAATAAGATTTGAATTATTTTGTGTCATTTAATATTTTATTGTATGAGAAATAATTATTTAACTTGAAAGTGTATTTAATATTAGGTTTGTTTTGACTAAATATTTTGGGGGGAAAATTGACGAATAGTACTTGGATTTATAGGTTTTGTATTTCTTCTTCCCATGTGGTGATGAATTTTATACATTTTGGATAAATTCTTGTGGGCTTCGTAAAATATAAGGTACAACTTTGCATTTTTGGTTCGAAATATTGCCTAACAATACTAGGATTTGTAGGTTTTATTTTTCTTCTTTTCATGTGGTGATGAATTTTGTTCATTTTGAGTAAAATATTGTGGACTTAATAAAATATGTAGAAGAAGTTCGTATTTTTTGTTAGTGTATATTTTTCATATATGGAAGGAAGAATTTATCTGTGTCATAATACATTTGACATTTAAATGTATTTGTTCACTTCATTCCTTGTAGCAAGAAGAAAATACCTGGTCAATGAGCTTTTACGCTTGAGTTTGAGGGTGGGGTTAATGAAGTTATCGAATGGACTACAAAGCAATATGATTTTATGAATGAAGCTAAGATCAGATGCCCATGCTCAAGGTGTAAGAACAATTGTTTTTTGGAATATGGTGAGGTTAAATTGTATTTATTTAGAAATGAATTTGTGCATAATTACCTTAATTGAACTAGTCATAACGAATGCGAGTACCTTGATGAATTTCGAGATGGATTTAGTAGGAATGGGAGTGCTGCTACCATGAAATGATAAATTGGGTGTGAAGAATGGTGTATAATGTCGTCGGTCTGTGTGTTGGAACATCAATGGGCAATGTTAGGCTTACTCAGCTGAATGGTGTAGTCATTAATGATGTTGGGACAATAAATGTAATGTCTAAAGGGGAACTATCTATCAATATGAATGATGTTGAAGGATTGTCATACAAATTTTTGATGTATGCATGTGGCTGATCTGTCGTTGTACAATAGATGTGATAATTTCTCCCAACAATTGGCAATGGCCCAACTTGTGAACATGAAGGCTAAGTACAATATGTTGCAGAGTTGTTATAATTATGTTTCAAAATTAAATCCTTCCTCTAGATCATTGAATGCCATTAAATTTATACAACACTAAGCGACTAACAAAAGATCAGGGTTTGCTAGTGGTAAAGATTGATTGTTGCAGGCTAGGATGTATGCTGTTAGGGAAAGATGATAATAAGTTGGACACATACAAGTTTGGGGAGACATAGCATAAACCCCCTATGACTTATGGTAGTTAAGAGAATGACGTCACATATGCAAGATTGCGATATGTCATTAAATTTTTAGATTCAATAGGCTATATACTTTAGATATGACAGTGGAGCATGTGACAAGGCATGCGTGCCATAATATTAAGCATTGATCTATGTGCCATCCCTTTGCAGTTGAGGCATGGAAGCATTTTAATAGGATGTATCTCAATTTTTGTGGCTTGGCCTTTGTGCTAATAGTTTTGCATTGCATAAATCACATGGAAAACACTTACTTTTGTAGGCCTGTTGTTGTCATATCGTATAATCTATCTCTTGGGATGTGCATAAAACTTCTATATATGTTTCTCACTTCAGTAATTTCAGGTCCATCCAATCTAAAATGATTGATCGACATCTATCTCTAACAATTAATTGATGAGTTGCAATAGCTATTGAAAGTGAGTGTAGTAACATATGATGCATATAGATAAGATTACTTTAGAATAAGGGTAGCTCTGCCGTGGACTATTAACAACATGCTAGTGTATGCAATGTTGTCTGAGTGGCGTGTAGTGAGAGTGAGGAGATGCCTAGTTTGCATGAATTGTGTGAGGACTTTTAATCTCCAACATGGCGGGAAGGAAACCTTATTTGATTATCATCATCATTAGTTTCTCCCAACTGACCATCTGTGCTGAAGGAGCATGATAAATTTCACAAAAGGATGGTTGAATGATGTATTATGGCCCTTAAAATGTCAGGAGAATTAACATGACAGCATGTAAGGTGCAAAGATAGGGCTGTAGATAATTCTTATAGGTGGGTACATAGGTTTCAAACTGAGCATAAATGAATAAAGAAAAGTATATTTTAGGATTTGCTGTATTAGAGAACGACCTTGGTTCGCCACAATTTTGATTTCATGCACATTGAAAAGAATGTGTTTGATAACACCTTTAATACACTAATAGATGTGAAACGTAAAATAAAGGATAATGTAAATGCTCGAAAAGATATTGCTTTTATATGTGGTTATCCTAAGATTGTCATGCCTCCAAATATTAAAGCCCTAAGTCAAAGACTACTTACACCCCTACTCGAAATCAAAAGCGAAAGATACGTGAATGGTTATTGGGTTCAGAGTTCCAAATGAGTATGCATCTAATATTGGGTGGTGCATTGATATGAATGATTTAAAATTGCACGAGATGAAGAGCTAGTATTGCTATGTCTTCATGGAGAAACTCTTTCCTATTACCTTCAAAGAGATAATATCAGAGTTTGTGTGGAAGGCGTTGATCAAAGTATCTTTGTTTTCAGTAGATGTGCATGCTTGTGTTAAATGTAGATAATATCAGAGAATTAGATGGTAAGGTGGGTTGTGCAATTTGGAGAAGATATCTCCTTCTGCATTCTTTGATATTGAATGGAACATTTCCTTGTTCATATACCTTATGGCACTATTATTGGTGGTCCTTTTCCATACGAATGGGTATACCCATGTGAAAAGTTAGCAAATGAATTATTAATTGTTATTGTTGTGGTGCATTGATGAAGTGTTTTTTTATTGCTAAAAATTTATGCACACATTGAGGAAGAAAGTAATAATAAAGCTCATGTGGAGGCCTCCATCATTGAAGTATATATATTGTGGAAGGAGTAGCTATGTTCATATCCTATTATTTCGAGCTATGAGTCGGTCCAAAGAGAACAAGACCTTCGTGAAACAATATGTGTTTTAGACTACCTTGCTTCTACCCCTCAAAAACTAATTGTGAGGTACACCTCTTCTACGGAGTAACATGTTGTAGCAACCTATGGTTTTATTAAATTGTTTCAAGGTGAAGCCTTTGTACATGTTGGGACACACACAAATGTATTTATTTTTAATTTGTTTATGGTTCATCATGTATAACTATAGACTTGCACTGATGTTTTTTCCTAAATTGTTTGTGGAACAATATGCGGGGGTGATGCATCAGTTGACTGAATGGTGGCTGAATAATTTTTATAATGGTCAAACCATATATAAGCTCCTGGTCATTTGTTTCATTAATGTGGTGTTGTACATTAACTGTAAATGTTGTAACTAATCCTTTGAACAGGTTTTAGATCTAAATTACTAAATCAATGACCTAATCTTACAAAGTTTGGTGTGCGGCTACAATAATCACGTTGCCAAGTTCTTAGAGTGTTTGATCAATCGATACACTTTTCACATGATAGAGCATGAGGAGAGGAAGATGACAATGAATTTTAGTGTGTGTGTGCACGACTGTCATGCTACAACAAATCTAAATATGATTTTTATTGCTTGATTGAGGAAATAGTGTAGCTCGAGTACATGGATTTACTTAACATGGATGTTGTGCTCTTCAAGTGTTAGCTATATAGCTATGACGATGCACGAATACCAAAGCATCTTTCAAGGACTCCTAGCACACTGGTCAATCTCCTCTTGTATAACAGTTTCCAAGTTGAAGTATATACCCTACCTAATGGCGTATAGAATCGCAACCCATTCTCTTGTAATTGTTGAGTGGTAGTCAATTGGTTGAATTCTAGTTGCAATAAAATACTACAATGTCTTTGATATTGGGTCCAATCATCCCAACTTGTAAGAGTTGATATGTCCTCTCTCCATGTATGTCCTGTTCCAATATCCACAATTAAGGTGAATCTTTAGTGCCATCTCGTCCAAGGCAGTTTTACTTTGGAATAGTTGTTGGGAATGGGCACTGTGGAGTCGTTGAGAGTCTCAAACAAGCCACTGGTCTCATAGCACAAAAAGCTTACTTTACTTCTCTCCCATGATGTGTGGTTGTCAGGACATTCAGGCAAATTGGCATAGAACTCTTTAACAATAAACTTCATGGTAATGTTGATTTGGTTCTAGCAAAAAATTATCCCAACCCTTTTCTGCAATGGTGCATTGGTACTTTACACCTAATACCATTACCTTAGCCAATCCTTGCTTGGCTACAAAGGTTTATCTTTGTGTCTCCTCACCAAAATGAGTCTGAGTTGCTATTAATACAAATTTATTAGCATCATATAAAGGACTTAGCCTCTTGTTACTATCATTGCTAGCATTGTTGAGATGACATTGGCAACTAGACTTTATGTTTTGTTCATCGCGTGCATTGTCGTGATAATGACGATGGTAGAAAAATAAAAAACCTTTGTTACTAACGTTGTTGCGATAAAGTTGACAACTAAAGTTTATGATTTTTCTGTTGCCCTTGTTGTCCCAATTACACTAGCGACAAGACTTTCTACATTTGTCATCACTTTAATTGTTGAGACAATGATGGCGACATAAGGTTCTGATTCATCCACCACCTGTATCATCGTGATGCCACATGCGATGGAACTTTCTATTTTCATCATTGCCTTCATTATCACAGCCTTGACAATACTGTTGGACAAGAGGAATGAATTTATTAGAATTGGGATGACTTTTTATATTAAAAATTTTCCCTAATTCGTACTCATATACACACACACACAGACAAAGACAAACCATCATTTTCCTAGTTCCTTGCTCCTCAATCAACCTCACGCCTCTAATTCAAGCAAAACCCTCATCTCCACTAGCTCAATTGTCAATTAAGTTGTAATCTATTATTTTCTAGGACTTATCCTCATCTTTTACTTAAGTTCTACTAATTGAATTTAAAGAAATCCACTCCAAATTTTAGTGAAATCAAGGTAAGATGCATTCTTAACTTTTTCTTCTATTTTCTTTGTGGGTTTTCGTGATTGAACACTTGGGTAGTGTAGTTTATGATATTAAAAAAATTAAGAGTTTTATTATCGTTGTTTTAGTGTTTGTTTGTGCTATATCTCATTGCTCTAATTTTACTTTTCCTTTAAATTGATTGTGTCGTGTTTTCCTAAGACAATATGTTCACAAATATGATTGTTTAACATTGGTCCATACAGAATCCAATTATGGAAGATTATGATTTCATATAATTAAGATTAATATTAAAAGAAGAGATGCATTGGCTTGGTGAATAAAATTTGAATATTGACAAAAGCAAAGCTCTACTTCGATTTGGTGGTGAAAATCTTGATTCAAGGTACCTTAGGAATAGCATATATTTCATGTCTTGTATTTTGTCACTATATATTATGATTTAAAATCATGCTCAAGTCATTGATTCGATATTTTTCATTGTCAATGGTATTAATTGTTGAGCAATGAAATTTTGTATTGTATATTAAGGATGACTCAAGTTGCTTTCTCAGGTGTAAGGGCTTAGAGAGGATGAGACTCACAAAGAGATTTCGCCCTAGGTTGGGAAGTCACACCTTGTGGGGTCATTTCACCCAATGACTTGAAGACCCAACCCCCACACATAGAGTTCCACCAAATGACCATTCACATCAACTCATGACTGGGACCAACCATCGACCTCAATGCAAGTAGACCATCTCTTAGAATTGGTAAACCCAAATTCATAACTAGGGGATGATTTATTGTGGCAAGCTGGGGCCCAATTCACATTACTCCATGATCATTATAGTAAGTTGGCATCATACTCAATATAACATTCATGTGGCATGTTTAAAATGAAATTTGTTATTGCATTACTAATAATTATGTATTTCTCTTTGTGCATGAAAGAAGTTATGGTTGCAATTAAATACATCATGACAAATAACTATAATGGCACATGGATACACTGTAGTGATGTACCATTAGGGGTTAAACAATTTTGGTTCTGCATGGTCAAGATTAGGAAATTAAGTATAACCTTTTCTATCATGATTTTTATTAGCTTGCTGAGCTATACACTCATTCACTTTTACCTTTATATATGGATTGCAAAGTTAATTTACTTGGAATGAGGTAGAACAGGTAATAATTGAAAATTTTCAACAAAAAAAAAAAAAAAAAAAGGCAAGCAAACTAATACTAAAGCCTTGCATTGTGCATGGGTGTCTAATGTGAGGGCTGACAGGATCCTTCAAGATAGTTAGTATGACATGGTGGCTCTATGGGGTCACAACATGTTTCGGTCTATGTGTAGGGCTAATCATGTTGCTAATGCCGCCTTAGCTTATACTATTTATTGAGGCGTATCGATTTCAATAACGACCCATTGTAAATGATTGGTATGCAACACAAGCCCATGCAACATTTATCTAATATTATGTTGGCTTGATGCAAATATGATACTTTGTGTGGTCACCAATTATCAGGAATTCCATTGAGGTCAAACGCTAAACCCATTGGAACTCTATTTCAAAGTAAAAAAAAAAAAAAAAACATTTGGAGAATGGTCTGAGTCATGTGCTCAAGCACAAGTGCTAATGCTTATAAAAGCATTTTTGTAATGATGTTGGAATGAATATGTCACTTGCTATATAAAATGTTTTTATAACTTGCTATTTGACTTCTTCAAAATAGGATAACTTTTATGAACAATGTATATTGTTTACTTAACTTACATGTGATTATTTGTATCCATATATGTGTCTGCGACTTGTGAAATGCTCATAGGTCGATATACGAAATCTTTGTTACACTACTTAGAACTCCTTTAGTTGGGGTGCTTATACTATGAGTTTGAATCATATTGTTCATATTATGTATAACTATTGGAATAATGTGTTGCATGTTTTCATAATGATATCTACATTAAAGTTACGTCCATATATTATTAGAGGCTCAATGTTTTGTTAATGGTTCTATTTCTCGTCAACTATTATTTGTGCATTAGTATTTATATTCATGTATTATTTTTCCCTCTATTGGGTCATTAATTTTCTCACTTGTAATACTATGAGACATGCTATACATGTTGACCAAAGTTTTTTGTTGCAGTGTGGTTGATACAAACAATTGTGTTTAAGATGTAACCCTTATTGTTGAATTTTAACATTCCAAATAAGTTTGCCTACCTAAGAACAACTTTCAAAATTATATGTGGGATCTAATCAATTGACATTGATTGTGCCATGCAAGATTTTCATATGTTTTTTATTTTTTAGGAAATGTTGGAAAAAGTTTCACAGGATTGGAATGCGAAGGACCCATATGTGAATACATCATCTTCTTCGAGCAACAACAATATTGTGCTCTAGGTATTGAGAGGATTTAGAAAAGGTAGGCTACCTAGTATGGTGTCTGAGTTGAAGTCATTTTAACAATTGTTCTCTCAATCAAACTTCGCTCCCTGCAATAGAAATTGCAAAGCACAAAGAAAAAGTTGCTACAGAATGAGGAGAAGTTGCATGACTATTGGAGAAGGTTGTAGCTAATTGAGGCCAAATTAAAGCAAGTCATGCAATGGGCTACATCACATTGTGACTTTAACTCGTTTGATCCTTTTGGCCCCTCATAACAATTGGAGCACAATGATGAAGAAGGTAATGATGAAAAGATTGGACATTCACTTGCAGCTCATTTGCACTATTTTGTTGTATTTCAAGCAATTAAACACGTCTTATTTGACATTAATAATTGTTGTATAATGACAATTTAACATTTGCGATGTATTTTACTCTATTTTAGCTTGTTGAATTTGGAATATTGATATTTGATCCTAATTTGTGTCTAACTAAGAACTAATAAAAGCTTCTCAAATTTGGGCTAGAAAAGCCATCTCAATGGTGGCCTATACCAAATCCATCATAGAATGTTATCCTAAAGCTGTCTCAAAGTTGTTTCAAAAAAGTTGACCAAAATTTGTTTGAAAAAGTAATTCCAAAATAATCGCCTTAAATCTGGCCCAAATCCATTCCAAAAAAATCCATCCCAACTCTAAGCCTTAAAAGCCTATCCTAACTTTTCCCCAAAATGACGTTCCACATCCATCCTAAAAAAAATTGTCACAAGTAAACCATCTCAAATCATGCCAAAGAATGACCATTCCAATGCCATCCCATATCTTGGAACAAGTTCTAAAAAGCTATCCCAAAAAGTTTACCATGAGGTTTTTAGGGAAATCTATTCCTAATTAACTTAGGATGGCTTTTATAGTCAAAAGCCTTCCCAAATAGAGATTTTTCTCTTAGTGAAAGTTATTATGTATACTTTATGTCCTAATTCTTTTACATGTATGAAATGTGTCTCCACCCCTTGTGTACATAATTAATTAACAGTATCTTTAATGATTAATCAACAATTTGAAGTGCTTTTCTTGTGTATTTTGATAAAATAACATTTAAATGTTGGTCTAGGAGGATTTGTTCGAGAAGTTAGAATTCCCTTTGGCCTCTCATCACGTGAAAATAATTCTCGATATCTCTTGTGATAATGTGTTGAGTATTTTTCATCTAATTGTTTATAACTTGTGAATTTTTAATTAACCCACTTTGTTTGTCAACTCTATGTGATCAATATTTCTTTCAAATATGAGTTCTACATATTACACATTGCACAACCAAAAAGATAAATAATAGATAAAGAAAGAAATTTAAATAAAAATTAAAATTTGGAGAGGAGGTTAAAGAAAACTATGATAAATCAAACAAATAAAATTTGGAGGGGAAGTAGAGTAATGTGTGTGTGTGTGTAAAGAAGCAAGATATTTTTGGCGAGAGTTAGGAGTCCCATGCGGTTTAGATGTATATATCCATATAAGACGTACATAAAATATATCCTTATTCATTGCATGGTAACATATAAAAAATGTGGTAGCTGTGGGTTTCCATGTTCTCTTAAAAAAAAGATGAATAACATAGCAAATGTGGAGGCATTCATATGTGATGCGTACATAATGGAAGAGATATCTATCAACTTTTGCAAAATATTATTTAATTTTAGATGTTTATTCGAGGAGAACAAGGCCATTGTGCAATGAAGTGGGTTGCATTGGGGGAGGTGACCTACCCCTTTCCATCTTTAATCACCTCGATAGATCATCTCATCAACAGGTATAATACAAGCACAGAGTGGCATATCCCGAAAATGGATATTGCTTTGAATCGTTCGAAGTGAAACCTTTTTACAGGTGATTCACCTTTCTTCAGGTATCACTGTGGTATACCTCTGCCATTAATGAAGGCAATGCTGCACATTATTATAGAAACTTGTTTTGGCTACTTATATTAGAAGGACTAGCTTTAGGTATATCATGACAAGAAATTTGTTTATAGAGTTTTCAAATGAATAAACTAAGCTGTATTTTCTTTTAACCCATTATATATCATTCTCATTAACCCCAATATTTGATTGTTTTTATGAATTCAGTCTAGGAAGCTGCTAGTGCATGCCATCACCAAAAATGAGGAAAATTACCCAGTAATCATCAAATATTGATCATTTGATTGATTGAAGAGCTAATTTGTTCAAAACTACAAATAAAACAAAACGGGTATATCCGTAGAAGGCATTACATATTTCAGAATTAACAAAATTAATTTGCGAAATTGAAGTAACATATGGAACCAGGTTGCAAAAATTGCCGAAGCCATATAAATTAGAATTTAGGAAGTAAAATCCGCATAACAAAAGCCCAGAGCTAAGTTTACAAAACACACACACAAGTTACCGGAACAGAAGCCTTCAACAATGATATCTGGGGGCACAAAATTTGCAGGTCGTGCAATTAAATGTAACAGAACACTACCGTAAATAAATGTAAAAAGTAAAAGAAGGTACCCACAAAACATCACCCCACAATGGTGGCTAGGATATCACGGCGATTCCAACATGATATCACAAACAGATGACAAGCAAAATAAGGAGATGAAAAAGTACAATAGGTCTGTACATCCTTAATATCCACATGGCTGGATCTGTCTTTGAAGAGCACAGGAAAGCAACATAGAAATGCATTAGTTTCGGAAAAAGTTCCAGTGAACGCCCAAAAAGATAAATAGAACAGAAATATACGTAGTAACATTTATCTCCTTGTTTTGCATTATCGAAGGCGCGTGTTTGAATACAAAAGACCTGAAAAAAAATCCGAATGTCAGAAAGTAGCCACTCTTGAAATATAAATCTAAGGTTGAAAAGAAAGAAATAAAGCAGTGAAATGGAGCCCAAAATTTCAGACATCTGTACAACCATTGTGTAACAAAGCATTTTCCGTACACTGATTACATTGTTACTACAGACATACCTGCTGAGCCCCTATCTAGCTTTTCAGTACAACATTTTCAGCGTAAGTTAAGGAAGAGACACCCTCCCTTAAAAAACCCGTAGTCACTGCAGCTTATTATGGCACAGATTATCAAATTAAAAGAGCAACAGGAAAAACCTCTATTAAAGGGAATAATAATAATAATAGTAATCATATGTTACGTAGCTCATAGAATATGGTAAATACGCAGTGAGGTCAGATAAGCATATATAAATAAATTGTCGATAGAAAGTTTCACAGTGCTCGTAAGTTGTTCTTATTCATGCATAATTCATTATCTTGCATAAATTACAGTTATTATCCATATTGCAAACCTTGAGCAAATTTTATTAAACGATCAGATCAATGCCTTCTTGCATATCTAAAGTTAGAGAATCATCATGGAAAAAAGGGTGAACAAAATATAGCCACTTATTGCCGCTGCAGCATCATCAAGATTCTCATATCAAAAGATTTCTCGGACTCGATCAAAATTTGAATGTGACCCTTCAGATCCAGGGATCTCTCCAACCACCATTTTAGCCCTAGAAAAGCTACGTGAATCTTGATGATGCTCCAACAGCAAAAACTGACTGAGGGTCTTCAGATCTCCATCCAACCAAAGTTAAGAACAGGAAAAATGAGAAAAGAAAACAAAATAAAAGGGAAAGGCTGCCAGAGGCAGGACATGGGAACATGTTAAGTAGAAACCCTAACTTGACATCACTACTTGGGCTTGAAAGAAAGCGAAAGTGAAATAGGAGAAGAGCAAAAAAACAGTCCATTCCTTAGTTCCATGAGCGAGATCCGGTTGGAGATCGGAGACGTGGCTAAAAATTAACACAAAAGATGAAAAGCATAAAAGGGTTAGCCCACACACAGAGAACAAGGATTTGTTGTGCTTGGAGTAGAAGGTAGAAAAACCTAAACACAGAGAGAGAATATATGAGAAAAAAAAGGTCAAAAAGAAAGAAGGCAGAAGAAGCACGAGTGAAGCTAACGGGCTTTTGGGAGTGAGGATTAAAGGGTGGGAAAGGGTTGTTATTTATAGAGCTGATGGATGAATTAGGGATAAGAAGGATTGCGAGATTTCAGGACTGGTTGGTGCCAAAAAGATCTGCCACACACACACAGAGCACATTATCTGTGAGAGATAGAGAGAGGGGGGTCAGTAATTAGCTGTAACAGTTAAGCATCGCAATCCCAGGTACCAAAATTTACCAGAAACTTTAATACTTAACAGAGTCAGCGCAGTTCCCATACGTGATATATAAGAGAAGGAGGATTATAGGATGTATCTGAGAATAGCAAAAGAGAAATTAGGCAGCAGCAATGGCGGAAATTAGGTCAGGAGGATATGTTGCGTCCTGCACAAGCGTTTTCAAGGATGGGCGGAATTGACATTTGACCGACACCTCCGGCCAGCTCTTAGGGTTTCAATTTTTTGCTTGCTTTTACTCCTTCTTTTCCCTTTTTGGAACCCTACGTACTACCTCTGCCTTTCTGGTGCAAATTTAAAACCAATATTAATTGCTACCTTTTGATTTCGTATATTCTGAAAATCCCTAGCAATAAAGTATCGTTTGTGTATATTTATGAAGATATTATATTCTATAAATAGAATACCGAGTGAACCAAACTGAGTAAAAAACTTTATAAATGAAAAAAGAAGAGGATACTTAAAAATGGCGCATATTTTTTCTCTTAATTACTTTTTAAGTATTAGCATAATTAGCGAGATCTGAATTTTGATGATTAATATTTTATACTCTTGAAATGAAAATATATTCTCCTTTTCCCTTTTCTCCCTTATGTAAACATTTGCACGAAATACAATTAAAAGAGGATTATATAAACCGTATAGGCTATACTAATTAATTTAGATTCTTGATAGATGAGAAGTAATTAAATAATTAATCACTCTAGCACATTTTACATTAGTTATACTTTGTATCCGATGTTTGATAGACACATTAATCAATTGTAAGAGGGCGAGGATCCGATCGGGGGCCCGCCAACACGGGCAGGCATGTGGTCGGATCAATCTAGGGCCTTCACACATTTTTTTTGAATTTTGTTTACATATTTATATTTATACTATATATAAAGATCCTTAGGTGTCAAAATATCAAAGTCCTATCCCTATTTTTATTTTATTTTCTTCCTTTTCCTTTTAATTTTTATCTTCTTGATAATTATTGTTTTCCTTTTTCATTTTTTAAAAAACTTTTAATGTATTAAATGCGTAACCCTTACAAATCTCATGATATAAATTACCTAAAATAGTATCATTTTTTATTTTTCCTTTCTTATTTTCAATTTTTTCAATCTCTTTAATAACTCTTTTCTTTATTTTTCCTTTTTATAAAATGTTTCTGAGTGTTATTGTTTGAAACTATCATTTAATAAAATTGTCTTTTTTTAAAAAATTAAGCACATATATAGAGTGTGCCAATTTATTAGTACTACGATTATTGCTCCACAATGCTTAACTAAACAACTACACAATATATGTGTGATCAGTTCAAAATTGGAAATTCCAAAATCAATTGAATTTGCGGAAAATTAAATAGATGAGAATAGAGGAGATGTGAATTTTCTTCAACAAGTGAGAAAACCTCAAAAGATTAAGGAATGTGTATCAATTAACGACTTACATAAATCTTGTCTAAGCCCAATAAATCTTTTCAACACCATAAAAGTTACATATTCGACTGAAATCCCAAAATAATGTTAAGCTTTAAAAAATTAATATCTTAATTTTATACTTGTTTCGTATTATATAAGGTATCTATCTTGTTGGTACAATTAGAAAATTTCTGATAATTGGGATCAGATGATCGTGTCTCTTGTTTTCAACAATCTACTAAAATATGGACTTTATGTCGATTCATACAACAAATAGCCTCTCCTAGGATGACACGACCACAAAACTACATACACATGCTGATAGAAAGTGCAACATCACATTCCACAGTATTGAAATGCATCGGAAACCCTAATGTGTATATGTGTGTATTTTCCGCGTAGTTTAGTGATCTTGTGATGCCTATGCAAACAATTGAAATGATTTGTCGAAGGAGAGGCCATCATATTTTCAAGGAAACATTGAAAGGATACATGTACCGGCCTAGCTGTATATGTACTTGCCAATTCAAGGGATCCATCTTCTGATAACTCAGTGCTTACTATCACATTTGGACATTAATTTGTTTTCCTCCTACTTGTACTTTTTTATGTCTCTATTCTCCTTATTTTTCACTAAAGTGTGGTTTCTTTTTCACTTTTTCTAGTTATGATTAAAAAAGGAAATTCAAGAAAAAAAGAAGTTGGCTACAATCAGTTAATTTTTTTCGCATTTTGTTTAATCAAAAGTGTTCCTTTCAAGATTTATTTTCAATTGACATGAAAAGAAGTCATCAGCTAATTATATTTATGAATTAATTAAGACACACACGCATACATGTGGTCTCATCAGTATCTGCACTTTTTTTTTTCTTATTTTTTAAAAATTATTCTTCTTGTTTGGGAAGGGGCCTTCACCTTGTACGCTCATTCCTTCTATAATTGTAAAGGGAAATATTGTAATTTTTGTCCTATATATAAAGTCAATTGGTAAAAATATCCTTTAATATTTATTATTGGCAAATATATCCTAACTTTAAAAAAATTTAGCAATTTTGGGATAAAATTGTCCTAATTTTGCCGGATTTCCGTACGCCCGATGCACGTGACACACTAATTTGGGCCTTTTCAGTGACGCATTACACGCTATCAAGGAAGATACCAGTTGGAATGATTACGTGTAAAAAAAGCCACTTGGAAGTTCGGCGTGTAAAAAAGAATTGTAATTTTCATCCTGTATATACAACAATTTGGCAAAAATGTCTTTTAATTTTTGTCGTCGGCAAAAGTGTCCAAACTTTTTCCATATCAGACATCTAGATGACTTTTTTTTTTTACACATCATTCCACCTAGCATCCTCATTGCCTAGTCAATCCAAATTGAGTCCAAATTGATCTAGTTAGTACGATTGACAAGAATTGATCAAAGATAACTTGATTGTAAAGACAAGAGTACTTTAGATCGACTTGCCCACGAGTGAGATTGATCGTGCGTGGGTAATAGTGAGCTAGTGAGCCACATCAACTAGTCCTACACAACACGAACGATCCCCCTGTTGATTCGTGTTGCACGATCGACTGCGATCAATGCGGGATTGTCAGATTGTAATTCCAGAATTTCTCTAGGTCAATCTCTGTACCGTCTAATCAATCCAGAGTACAGTATTTGTTAATTTTTCAACTGATTAGTGATTTTAATTACTGTTCAACCACAAGGATGCACTAGGGACATAAAGCAAACTAGAGCTGAGTTTGAGTCGAGTTGAGCTCAAGTAACAATATACTCGAGCTCGACTCGACAACAGAAAAGCAAACATCAATTAATCTAATCAAGGATAGAAATGCCCTACAAATAGGTGAAATTCAAATTAAGTTACATGTGACTTAGTACGAATCCGTGTAGGAAAAAACTGTCTCTCGATTTAAGGAATTAGATACATTTAGAAAAAGTATAGGAGATTATTTTATTAAAATTTGGAGATTAAATTAAGGATTATTCTAATTTAATAGGAACTTAAGAAATTACAACCGGTAAACAACCGAACCAAGTGGACTAACATAAGGTAAATGGATTACCTACGATATTTTTTACATCTGCCTTTGAAATCTTTATTTTATTGTACCTATGATTTGCTATACAATGATTTAAGTGTTTTAAATTCCAATTGCTATATTTCACAAAATTTGTGTTACTTACAAAAAATTGCAATTTTTTTTAAAACTTCGAATGTGAGTATGTGCATAATGTTTTTACATTGAACTATTCAAAAAATGATCTTGAAATGTGAAAAGTGGTTTTAAGTAGCTCATGTCTTGAGAATGAACATTAGTGTAAAGGAACAAGTTTCAAAAACTGTTTAATTAGGGTAGAAATATTGGAGCCTGCAACTGGCCCTTACCAATTAGGGTTAAGGATTAGGTCTCTCATAATCGGGGTAGAAGTATTGGAACTTTTAGCAAGCAAAGATACATGTGACCCTTCTTAATCGCGAACTATATGAAAACGACCTAAAACCCAACAATCTTCGATGAGCTCTAGGAGTGGATGGCTACAATTAACATGCTTAGCTAGTTTATACATCATGAATTAATCCAAAAAATGCTTTGAATAACTTGATTTGGCATTGGAATCTCAAAAATTGAGGAGACACTCAAATTCAAGAGAAAACCACAGAAACAATTCATTGAACACAGTACCAACAAGTTCTTATGATAAAAATAACCGAGGGTCCTTTTTATAGTGTTAGGAACCCTTTAGAAACCATCTAAATTAGTCTATTGGTGTTTTAGGAAGACCAGGAGTAAAACTTGGAAAGAAATCCTAACTAAAATACAATTTTTAGGCTCTAAACTGTAATTTGGATTGGTCTAGACCATTTTGGATCAATCTAGGACATCACGATCATAAATGCAGTAAGTTTGGGAGATTCTGAAATTATAACCATAGATTTTACAATCGATCTCGTTGCTGTGCAATCAATCTTGATCCTTTGAGATCGATCTTGATCCTGCGATCTATCCTAAGATCTATTCAGAATTCTGAGATCCCTCTTGAGATTGATCCTCATTCACTTAGATCGATTTGAATGTCAATCTGATGATTGATTTTTGTTATTTTATCCTCGTTTCACACTTGATTGATTTGTGAGCTCATCTTTGACATTTGGAACCTCTTTAAATGCCAAATTACTTCTTGAAACTTGTGGAAATGTGCTCTTTTAGACCATTGAAGCTTGTCTCCTTCAACTTGCACATTGAATCCTTAACTTAGCCCTTGATCTATCCCTGTACTCGCATCATTCTTCTCCTCTTGAAGGCAAATTGACCTCAATTCATTAGGATTCTTCTCTTCTACAAACCAGAACTCCAAATAAGAAATAAAATAGCAAAATACTAATAACATTCTTACTTAATACTCCTGCCTTGCAACTCAATTTTGTTTGGAATGTGTAAACACACATGGACCTCCACAAGTTGCAAGCTTAGCAAAATTTTCCCTAATTCCAAGGTCAAATATTGTGATGTGGAAAGGCCTCTTAATTGTTTTACATGAAAACACCCTCTCCAAAAGACTAAGACAACTCCTTGTCAAATATTTGCAACCTTTCTCAAACACAATTTATGAAATCCCTTTTGATTTCTTCATTTTAGCAATGACAACTTCCCAAAGGAAATTCCCTTGAAAAATTATCCAAACTTTGGTAACACTTTCCTGTCCCAACGGCTCAGCACAAATGTATTCCAACAATCTAATTTCACCAACATAATGATCACAAGGAATCAACTCATGAAAATAAACTTCAAATAATGAACAAGCAATCAAAACAAGGTACATAATCATGCTATCTCCAATCATACATTGCCCATGCAAAAGCCAACATAACTCTCTAGCATTTCCTATTATGCCTTTCATATCGCAATTTAGGTATTTATGCACAAAATGTGTAAGACCTATACTAACTCATCTATGTGTGTCTCCCATGATGTGTGATTTAATTTCATGATATTCTTTATGCTCAACCACATCACATACGAGAAATTCAACACAACTCTCATAAACTCTTTTGGTCCAAGATAATCATGCTAAAATCCTAACATATTCTTGATATGCAACCAAGAACACAACTGCAGCAAATATTTGACATCTCAAACAACATCATACTTATGCAATGCATGTGTGGAATAAGGCATATAGAACTTAGTCAAACAATAATCACCTAGAGAATGAAATTCATTATACTTGAATTCATCAAGAGACATTACTGCAATGTAGTCATGACATGCTTGTGGAAATTTGGCATGAGATCTTAGAGTAGTTATTATGTATGTACCATGCTCCACATGTAACTCTAAATGTCTCAACACAATCCACCAAATTTCATTAAAAGCTATGGAATTTCGATAGTCCTCCTTCAAGGTCACACACACGCATGATGAAATGGAATTTTCCAATCTCAAATCGATATCATGCAAACTACCAAGAAGTACACATGCAAGATTCATGACTCCATTTAATCCATTAATTCTTTTTAGTTAACATTTTAATGCTAAGCTCATTAAGTAAAAATCATCCTTAAGACCAAGATTAGTAAACAATGCAATACTAAGCATCTCATATAAATAGTAATTCAAAGGATTATCGAACCTCAAATTGTTGACCTCTTCCCATGGCACCAATTCACATGGATTCACCAATTCCTTTACTTGTGAATATTCATCAACTTGAGCCCTAAACTCTATGGTTGACTCTTCTCCAATACTGTTGTATTCTTGCAAGAAAAGAACAACAAAAGACATAGGGTAATATAATGGGTTAGTGAAAATAATTATTCCATTGCAAACCCTCAAATCTTTTTTAAACTGTAAAGCACTCTCACCATCTTTTGTTCCTGCTAACTCTCTTCTCTCTCTCTTCTACCTCGTTTTCTCTATTTTTCCTTTTTTCAAACTCTTGTGCTAGCTCATATTGATGGTCACCATGCAATGGATTATCATGAACTAATTCTAGAAAATGTGCCAGAATTTCTTCAACATGGTTGCAATCATTCTCCACATCAACTATTGTAGAGGTATCTCCACTCTATGCCTGATCTCCATATCCCATCAATGTCACTTTTATGACATCTTCATTGCTAGACTCATATTCTAAATCCAACTTATCCTCAATTTTACAAACTTCTTCTTCATCAACGACTTCATCAATAGTCCCCTTATCACCATGGCATGCCTTCATCATTGACGAGTCCAACTTTGGCTCATTCTTCTCATAAACTGTAGCATCACCAACATTACTAATATTTGAATAGTATATGTATGACTTACCTCCAAAATTGGTATAGATGCAGTGCTAATGGTAGACTCCTTGAAGATTCCCCTGTCTTTGGCCCTATAGGTATCATGTCGCATAGATCCCTTAGCAATGGCTTCATAGGATTGTGTAGGCCTCTCAACAACATCTCCATGAAGGTCGTATCATGTAGGCCTTTCAAAACCCCTCGTCTTGAGCCTATGCTCAATTTGGATGGCCTTCTCTACCATAACCTTAATACGCTCATAGCTATGACGCTCTACAATCTCCACAACATCATTGTCCAATGTATTGAGAAATCTGTTCATTATTTCTTCAACACCCTCATCAATATTAGCTCTCCTCATGGCATATTTTAACTCATTATAATATTTTTCCACACTTAATCAATATTGAGTTATATTATCTAACCTATCACACAACTCACGCTGTATAGAATGTGACAACCATAGAGATTTTCCATAAAGTTGCCATAAATTAGAGAATTGAAGGATGATTGGATAAGAATCATGGCCAGCTGATGTGTTGGGTTTGGTCTACTAAATTAATTAAGGTGAAAGAGAAGTTAAAAGGAAGAAATATAAATGATTAAGGACAATTAAAAAGGGAAGTAAGGATCAAGCTTAGGTGCAATAGGCACAATACTAAAGATTGCACCAAGCTAGTCAGTCTCCTTTAATGATGAGGATGAGCATTGGACATGGGAATGATGATAAGGACGTGTCAATGACAGTAAGACCCCATTAGCTCGAGAGGTGAAATACAACTGAAATGGCCACCCATTCAATGCATATCACCATAGTCAAGCCACAATTTGGGCTGCTCATACAGGAAAGGAAACGATTGGTGGACAGAACTTGAATTTGGTTAAACACAAAAGGTTGATTATCATTCGGTGTTAATGCTGATAAATGTATTAACAGACGAAGGGCTGGCCTGACGAAAACTTAGGATTCAGCCTACAAATATTGCACATCAATCTTCACCCTAGAAATACGATTGATTGAGAGTGAAGAAAGTAGAGAAAGCAGAAGGGAAGCATTCAACTCAAGAGTGACCACTCGTAGGTTTTAGTGTTAGGTAGGTCTCTTAAATAGAAGTATACTTTAAATTCAATGGATGAATACTCATTAGTTGAATTGTAAATTCAACGATTTAGGGAGTGAGTTTGTAGAGAATCTAAAATCACAAGTTAGAAAACTTATCGTGTCAGCACAACACTACTCAATCAGTTGAAAGGTAAGGGAAGGTTACACGGACCCACGGATAGGTACTTCTATTCCATTACACTATTGATAATTAAGGATTTGATTTATGGATTGTATTGCTCAAACATAGTTTCACAAATATAATAGAATAAAAGGACCCACTATATGTATGCGTACTAGCATTGTAATTGGAGTTACGAATGTTTCGTTCTGTCTGAGCACTGGCCAGACTTCTACCTTTAAGTAGAATCATATAGAACACTACGAAATTTGAGTGTTAGGCATGTTTGCATAAACTTTTATTGGAATATATGTTTACTTTCAGAGGCGAACATACATGAATTCGGAAGTTAGGGAATATGGTTATTGAATACTCAAGACGTGATGATCATTTGTGTTACTGAAACGAACCAAATGATTGGACTTAGTGAGATGTAAAGATTTATTCTTACATTGTAGATGTAATAAATTTCATCGTCATGGCCATGTGATGAATTATACATAGATTAATAGTGGAGGCATGAGACCAATATGCTTAGAGAATGTAGGAAATGCTTTATAATCAACCACACGTAATGGAGCCTTGGACTTTTACATAGACCTTGTACAGATAGGAAATAAGCTTGAAATACACCAGATGTATTCTAAAATATTGCCAAACAATATATACATACATACATATATATATATATGTGTGTGTGTGTGTGTGTGTAGAAATAACATTTCACTCTTAATACTTATTTATCAATTCACTTAGTTTCCAAGTTAGTAAAAGGTATATGTATTTCAATTATTTATTAATTTTTCAAATGATATGTAAATATTAATGGTAAGAGTTGGTGATATCATAAATCATATAATTAATGACATTTTCTAGTTAAATAAATATATATTAATTGAAACATGCATTTTGAGGTAAAATCATTTTCCTAGTAATTATTATACACAATTAAATCCTATTAGGGAATAATTTGAATGTATTGCTATAATTATCTAGTAAAATAATATGCACTTAGATGATTAAAGAAATAGTTATATATATAAAAATATATATTATTGTAATTGTCAAGTGGCAGATCAATATCTTATTTTAAAAAATATATATATATATATATATATATATTAGTATCTTAAATAACAAATTTTAATTTTTAATTAGTTAAGCTAATTTGTCTATCTATCTTCCAAAGAATTTATTATTAGTTTTAGATAAGTAATCATGAAGTTATAGTTCATATATATATTTGAATAATATAAATTGATCTAAATTATTAATCGTTATTTTATTTCTTTGATATTACTTAATTTAGAGATAAGTATACAATTATCTTAGACAAGTTAGAATTTAAATGATTTACTGTTACTAAAGAATTTTATTTTAATTAGGTAGATAGAATCGAATTTCTACCTAATTAAATATATTTTAAGGGTATCAATGTCTTTTCACTATTGGAAAAAAACATGCTTTCTATATGAGTGTAGATAACTATATTTATATGTAGATATATATATATATATATATATATTTTTTTTTTTTAAAAAAAGAGAAATTAAATTAGAGTAGTGAATTGACTCATGATAAGTAAGGATCAAACTTTCTATAAGTAGGTGATTGAATCAGGTGTTATTTGATTGAATGGGAGACCAAAAGGTCAAGTCTGGTGAAAACCCAAGTCAAGGGAACTAGTAATGGGTAAGTGGGCCACTCAAAATTTTATTCAAATGTTTGCAAAAATCATGATTTCAAGTTATTTTCATAAATTTCTTTCGTACTCTTATTGTTCTTGTGACAAAGATTATCTATGCAAACCTTGATATGCTTTTTGAAAATGTTTTGGATGTGAACACAAAAATTTACAAACTGTTATTAAATTATTATTGGACAAACGGATTGCAAATGTATCATGTGACAAAGCTTATTGGTAGTTCTCTAGTGTAGCATAACTAATTCTAACCCTCCCAACGGGGATGAAGTTTGGGCCTTTTAGCTGGGAAAGTAACTAGCCCTCTCATTCGAGCTTGTAGACTGATACAGTTGGGTTGGTTGAAAAATCATCCAGTTGCATGTGTCTTTCTTAATTGTAATAGTAGATTAAGTCACACGACCCTTTCAATTGAGGTTATAGATTGAGCCACGTGATTCTCTCAATCGGGGTTATAAATTGAGACAGTTAAGTTAGTTGAAAGATCATTCGGTTACACGTGACTCTTCTTAATTAGAGTTATAAACTATGGTCCTGATCAGTGAGTTAAGTACACAAATATCCTAACCATGAGCAAGTTTAAATATGTGTGTGTGTGTGTGTGTGTGTGTGTTGCTGTTAGATATACAATGGAATGGCATCAAAAGGGTATTTACTCACTTGATGGTACTGAAAGATTTTATGTTTTGCATGAATTTATTGCTGAATATGTATTTGCTCAAATATTGCTTAAATTATCGCATAAAAATACTTTTAAATTGTCTACATCCTATAAAATGGAAAACCCCTTACTAGGTGCTTTCATTTATAAATCCTTCTTTTAAAATCCTGTTGCAGACAAGTAGTTTGAAGGAGAGCACACTTGGTGTTGGTGAGAGAGAGAGCTTGGAGAAATAAATTAAGATGCCAATTGGTGTTTCATTAGATGTAAATTTGGATACCCTTTAAGCTACGATTTGCGCACCCATTGGATTGCAAATTTTTACTTTTCCACTGTTATGTGAAGTTTTAGAAATTGTGGAAATTCAAACCAAGGTTTCACTAATTTAATGTGAGGTTATGATTTCTTGAATTATGAATCCATGGTATAGCTATCTGATGTAACGACTTTGACATTCACTGAGTTGGTTAGCGAATATTGTTGTATCAAGTGCTTAGATTTGGAGATGACATGGAATATGAAATATATTGATTTCTCATTTCCTTCTATAATTCCTTCCATATGGTGACTTGACTTCCTCAATAATTCCTCTTATTGTGCAAAAATTCATTCTATCAATATTTAACATTCTATGAAAGCATTAGTAGCCAACCTTACCTTATGTGTCTCTGACACGTATAAGAATCAAACACCTCTTCTACCTTCCCTTCCCATGCCAAATATTCATTGGGATTAACTTATCCTATAAATGGTAGAAGGGTGAACTTAGTCCTTCTTGATGACTCGCCATCATCCTCATGATATCTCAATGTCTGCCTCCTAGGAAAGCCATCAATTCTATCATAATTATCAAAGTCATCATCAACTACATACCTTCTTCATTTATCTTGATATATAACTCCTCTTAATCAATGCGTTAACTCCTCTTTACCTCGATTCTCATTAGATAATGAACTATTCTGTGGGTGTAGCATACGACTCCTCCAAATTACCCAATTACCAGTTCATGCTCACCAATGTCTCTAGTAGCTGCCTCATGTAGAAGGCATTCTCTTTTGACATCTTGAAATTAAGTGTAAAAGAACAAGTAATGAGCAATGTGTGTGTGAGTGTCCTCTCACCTCACAAGATGTAACTCGCTTATTTCTTATCTCTCCCTCATGTATTGCACAAATAAAACACTCAACAATGCACTTGCTAAATCAATTCTTGGGTTTGCCTTCTGGAATTCCAAGAAATCCCTAACACTTCAATTGACGTATCCCCTAATATTGTGTGAGTATGTGCAAGGACCAAATTTTGGGGTACGAGATCAATCCTATCATAAATGGATCAATTCAAGGCAGAAAAATAGGTTGGTGGCTCGATCCGAGTGCAAAGGATCGATTCTTGTGAAAAACAATAGGCTAGTGATCGATCTAGAATTGGGTGAGATCAATCTGAAATTGATTGTGGGGATGTGATTGTCCTAGGGAAATTAACAATCGATTAGAAGTATTTGTTAGTTGATATGTCACAAATGAATCCAAAGAACACTTGAAATAACTCAATTTGGTGTTAGAATTGCAAGAATTGAGGAAACACTCAAATTCAAGAGAAAACTAAAGGAATAATTCATTCAACAAAATACCAAAGAGCTCTTTTGATAAAAATAACCAAGGGTCCATTTTATAGTGTTAGGAATACTTAAAAAAACCATTTAAATTTGTCCGTAGGTGTTTTAGAAAGACTAGGAGTCAAAATTTCAAAGAAATCCTAATTAAAATACAATTCTTGGACTTTGAGCTGTAATTTGGATTGACCTGGGCTTTTTTGAATTGATTTGGTATGTTTGGGATTGGGGATGACAATGCGGTGTGGATGGCGTGGGGGATTACTCCCTATCGCCTACCCGATGACCAAATATCTCCCATCATCCCTACCCTCCCAATCCCTACCATTATTCCCTTATCCCCATCCTATCCTATGTCTTGATCCCTTGCAAGTAACTCATTGGGAGAAAAAAAATATAATTTTATTTGAAAAATTAAAATTTTAAAAAAGTTCAATATTATTTGTTGTGATACCAGTTAATTTTACAAAAACAATAAGCATAAGAAATGTCTTTCATAATTAATGTAAAAAATATTAAAATATAGGAGCAAACAATTTTTTTGGATTCAATGATTAAAAAATAGTTTAGGTTAACTAACTTTCAAATTAACCATATATATAATAATATACAAAATTAATCACTAAACATTACACATAACTAACTACTAGCTTGCAATATATTCTAACTAACAAATTTCACACTTTTTATATATGCTAAGTTATTTATAGATAATAAAGTTATTGTATTTTAAATAACAAAAATAACATCATTTAAAATTGAAAGTATAATACTAAAAAAATATTAAAATAGTTTGTAAAGAGAGAAAGTTTGAGATAAAATACAAATAAAAAAAATTAAAAGAGAAGGAAAGAGAAAATATTAACAAATAAATGAATGTAAAATTAAAATAATTACATAAATTTATATTGTACAATTTATTTTCTAAAAAATATAGGTAGAGATAAGAATAATATATATGTGTGTGTGTACACATATTAACTTAATTAGAGTGGGGGTTGGGCGGAGGGGTGGGGTGGACTCCTTGCCACGTCCTCATTTACAGTTAGGGGGAAAAAATTCCCCCCAACTTATGCACCCACCCTACCCTAACCCCCGCCATACCTATTTGGGATCAATTCGAGTCGATTTAAAACAACACGATCATAAATCTAATGAGTTTGGAAAGTTTTGAAATTACAATCACAGATGCTACAATCAACCTCATTGTTGTCCCATCCATGTTGATCCTACGGATCTATCTTGAGATATATCCAGAATTTTGAGATCCTTCTTGAGATTAATTCTGGTGTGCTTGAATCAATCTGAATGTTGATTTGATGATGGATTTTTGCTATTTCACCCTCGTGATTGATTCGTGAGCGTGTCTTTGACATCTAGAACCTCTCTAAATGCCAACTTGCTTCTTGAAACTCATGCAAAAATGCTCTTTTGGACCATTGAAGCTTGTCTCCTTCAACTTGTGCATTAAATCCTTGACTTGGCCCTTGATCCATCTTAACTCTCGCATTACCAATCCAGTTGGGGTAGAAGTATTGGGACTTCCAATTGACAAGGCTGCACATGACTGTCCTTAGTTAGGATTAAAGGTTAAAAGCCTTGGTTTGTGGAAATACTACATGAATGGTTCTGGACTTATGAGTAAGCAAATGAACAAGTGAAAATAATTGATTTTATAGTTCATGAAAGCAAATAGTGTACTATTTAACTCAAAAAATGTACTGTAGTTATAAGATTTTATTTGGACACTTTAGATGAAAGAAATGTTTTTTTTTATACTCATATCCTAAAAAGGTAGATACATCTATCTATCGGACAAATAATTACTCATAAGAGTTTAAACCTTTTTTTGTGGATAACATCACCTGGGATGAGAATGTTTGGGGTTGGTAGCATTGAGAGAAAAAAGAGAGATTTACTATCAAACTATTGAAATAACTTGACAAGTTACGAATATTTGATGTAACCGACTTTGTTTATTTTCACTACCATGATGTAATGGAATTATTTTTGTTTTGAAATGGTTGACAATAATAGTTAGACACTTTAATTATCTAGGCTTTGATACGCTTGAGACAATCATTTCAGGGATACTGCTATGTTGTGCTCTCAAATTGGGGGCGTGACAATATATAGATCCTACTATGAGAGGAGTGGGGTGGAAAAATGAAACACAACCAGAAATAAAGTACAGCTGAGCAACACTGCAACAGTAGAAGCAAATATGACCTAACGCTATCCTTTTGGACATAAAATATACTATTTATTGACTGGTTAGGATTAAATTACTTGGGAGTGATGGGGGCAATACCCTCAAAGTAACATTTAAGAGTACTTTTATAAGAAAATTTACAAGCAATATTCTCAAAGTTAGACCGGATCGGCCGGTTCAACCACAAACTGATATCAAGTGTGGTCCTCTAGTGACATGAAAACCAGTGCTCAAAAAGAACCAGTCGATTACTCACCTATTTGTTTGTATATTGTTTCCTCTTTTGGTAATGTGAATATCTTGTACCTTAAACATTGGTTATAAATGCACAATTTAATGCACTCAATAACTCTAAAAACAAATTTTTTGGAGATAATGAGTCATTGTAAATCCAACTCATAAGTCTTTTGCTCATTGTTGTTGACAAATATTATATTCTCTACACCTCCAAATTATAAGAATAACAAAAATATAATTTAAAATTTTGTTGATACTTAAATTAAGGTGATAATGCATTTAATAATTGCTTTTAGCTATTTTAAGAATGGAGAAGAATAAGACAAGTTGAAAATAAAAAAGGTAAATTTATCATTAAAGAAAATTTTTAATAATATCTCATTATGCATTAGATTGAGCTTTCTTGCTAAATTTTAATCAGTTTAACAATTACTTGTTAAATAAATATATGCAAATAAACTTCAAAAATATTTTTTGCATATTATGCATATGTACCAATATATGTATGTATGTATGTATGTATGTATGTATATGTAGAGAGAATTTGGGTTTATTGGTTTTTCAAATACAACCAATGACCTGGTAACCTAATGAATTCTTCAGTTTTATATTCACTCCAGTTTTAAAAGCATTGGATGCCAGAAAAGATTGCCGAACTTCATTAAATATTTGTCTTATTTCATTTCCTTTAGGGGTTCTGCGTTTTTTATCCATCAACGCCAAAGATGACTAAGATAATAGGAAAATTTATATGTTGCAACATCAGAAATTAGAAATCTTTTACTTATACAATTAGATGTTTTCATGTTAAACAATAATGATGCAGCATTCTTAGTGATATTTACATTATGTTGATGTTATATTTATCATTATTTGATTTGAGAGCACACAAACAAGTGTTTTTTTCTCCTCCCTAAGTGATAGGTGGAAAGTGAGGTGTAAGGTCCAAGATAGCATAATGGTGGCAGTAAACATCAAGGCCCATTGAAGAAATCACTAGGTAGGGATAAGACATGGAGTGATACATCCCTGTCACCCCATTTTATAGAACGAAGTACTTGGACAACTCTTGTAATTAAGAGACCTCTGATTGACATGTTGCACTTGTTTTCTTTCTTATCGATTAATGAGTTAATAGTTTCTTTGCTTTTTTTCTATTTTTATTTTCGTTTTGTCATGAAATAATCATGTAAACCTTAGAAGAATGTTAATCAAGACTGTTTTCAACTCGCACTGATTACAACTGTTTTCATCTCATCACACGTACGTAATGTCACTGAAATGTATGGTCGTGCTGCAAAAATTATTTATTAGTGAAATGCATTATGTTTCGCTAAATACGATTCCATAGGCAATGATTGATTTTGGTAAGGAAAATTTATATCAATGACCTTTTCTTTTCTTGGAAGCAATTTTTGAAGGGTGAAAAATCGTGTGTATAAAGATATATATTTTGTAAATATTTAGTAACAATATAAGAACGATGAGTACGTATATACAATTTGTTTGCTTTTTTGCGTGGATATAATTGTGGCATAATATTTAAATAATGTGATATTATACATGAATAATAATTGAGTTTTAAAGCATGCATATATGCATATATATATATATATATTTGTGTGTGTGTGTGGAGTTCAGTAAAAAAATTAATTTTAAATAGAAATAAAAATTAAATTTTGAATACTTATGTATGTGTGTAAAAATACTATATTATTAAAAATATATGGCTATTTTGGTTGTTACATGTGAAATTATGCAATTTATTTGTATTAGTGCTTTCTTCCAAATTTTCTACATTTTCAATTTCTTCTGGTATTTTTATCTTTTTATTTTTAATATTTCTACAATTTTAATATTAAAAAATTTTATTTTCTTATGTAAATACAATAATTTAATAATTTATAAATAATTTTCCACGTGCATAAAAAATTCAACTTTTACTAGGATGTATAACAGGGACAAATATTTTTTAGAGTATTGTATGCTTGTGAATTTTTCTTTTTAATGTAGGACTTTAAAAATGCGTTCCGAACAAAATCAAATTTATGAGAGGTCAAAAATATAATCACTTGTTTAGACAGTAATTTATTAAATTGAGAAAAAATAAAATATTAAAGTTTATTTAATTTATTTTTAAGATTCACAAATAAATATTGCATGCGAGTATATGTATGCATAAGTTTTGTGTCAAGGAATATACAGCAAATATATGATATGTAGCATGTATCTCTAATATAGCTAAACATCCACCGGCTCCAAGGATTGGCCGCATTCCTTTGCATAAAGCTCCAATTAAATTCAAGATGTCTTATCATACGATTGGCAGTTAAAAAAAAAAAATCTAACTTTTATGTTATCACATACATCTAAATATAAGTGTTTAACTAATTGCATCAAAGCAATGCTTTAATTATATTTTAAACATATAAATTTTGTGTCCATTCAAAAAAAGATGTATATAAATATTTATATTAAATATCAATTAAATATTTTGGAATTTAATTAAATAAAATTCATAAAAATAAATAATTGATATCTTAATATAAATAATCTTGCCAATCAAATTGCTCATGTTTCAAATTAATCATTTTGGCTACTAAATCATGTATTCTCAAATTATGGAAGACAAATGATGCCATTTTGGCATCTTGAATTGCATCAAATTAAATCTTTCAATGAATGAAAATAATGTCAAGTTAAACACTAACTGCCAGTCAAATTACACTACATCATCAGATTAAATGTGGCAAGGTCAACTTTTCCACCACTACAATCGGGTGAGCTCCACGAGCTCCACAATTTTAAGTCACAACTTGAAGAAAATTAAAGGCATTTAAGTGAGTAAGTTCCACAGGGACTCCAAATTCTCTCCCCAAATTGAAGGAAGATCCATGGCGCCATTTACGAAATTCAAGACTTTCATCACAGTACTTTCTCAAATTTGGTATTTGATCTATGTTCATAGTATCAAATTGTCAAATCAATACTTTTTAATGGCTATACTAGCTTTAAGGAAGATCGAGCTAGTAGACTCTTTCAAAAGTTTGTTGAAGCCTCCAAATTTCTCAAATTGAAGGAAGAATCAAACTAGATTTATAGAATTATACTCGTAAATTGAGTTTAATTTGATTTCATTTATCTTATACAATCTTTCTTGTTTGTATATTGGACAGTTTGTCCTACAAATTTTTTACACACCTAGGCGAACCCCTCTACCTCTCATCCCTTTGTTACATTCGAAACAAGTTAGAATGGCTTTTAGCAAAGTGAAGTCATCTAAGGTTTTCATCTCAATTTCCTTAGAGACTACTAACAAGTGTGTTAGAATTGTTATGCAGAGCATGAGAAGAAAGCTTGCGCACTCTGACCCGACTCCCATCCTTGAACGTGTTAAGAGCCTACTCCATGCATATAAGGGAGTTGAAGCCTTCAAACGCGATTTTGTGCCATCCAGTCCTCACTCAATGATAAGCTACTTATCCATCTCCAACATAGCTCCAATCATGATGACTAATGTCATGAGTCCGAATGACCAAATTCTTGTGCTGGCTAAGGCCATCGAAAAGCTTACCAAGTATGTCTAGGATCAAGACTTTAGAATCTCAAGGTTGATTGACAAAGTTGACAGTGTTGATGCCAGCAGTGTTGTGGAAAAGCTGCATGAGGTCCTTCACAAAGCTAAAATATTGAGAAGGTAGCAGTCTAGCAAGTGGAAGAAGTCCACGGCCACCGAACTCCAAATCTCCACTAATGGCCTATTTCCATTGATCAACAAAAGGATTTTATCAAGGGAAACATCAAGAACAAGCTCAATGAAAATGCCAAGTCATTGCTGATGTATGCTAAGCCTTAGACCGAGAGGATTGATAGTTAACAACTTTTTGCACTTTTAAAGGCATATAATGCTACAAAGTGATTCCATTGAACTTGAAGAATGTTGGGGCCACATACTAGAAAGCCATGCAAAAACATCTTATAATGACATGCACAGTAAAATGTTGAATGCTATGTAGGTGACCTAGTGGTAAATTCAAGGAGAAAGGGAAAACCACTTACATGATTTGATTAAGGTCTTTAAATTCTTGAGAGACACATGTTGAAGATGAACCCCTTGAAATATACTTTCAAAGTTGAGCCCAAAAAGTTTATAAGGTTCATCATTTGACACTAAGGCGCTGAGATAGAAGATAATGCCAAAGCCTTGGAATATTCATGAATTGAAGAGTTCACAAGGGAAGTTGGAATAAATTAGAAGGTTCATCTTGAACTTGGTCAGTGTTTATTAGCCATTGAGTTGGCTCATCAAAAAGTATTCCTTTCAAGGGGGATGAATCCTATAAAAAGGCATTTGAAAACATAGTTATACCATGTGAACTCGTAGTACTGGTTGTGCTAGTGTTTGGCTACCCATTGATCTTGTACATCATTGCTTATGAGTGCTTAATGGGAGCCCTATTGGCACTAAAAAATGATGACAATAAAGAAATAGCTTTGCATTATTTAAGCATGATGACGACGTAAAACGATATGAAATACTCATTGATTGAGAAGATATGCCTGGCGTTCATCTTCACCTTGCAGAAGTTGAAATGCTTTAAGCTCACATGGTTTGGCTAGTGTCAAAAGTTAATCCCTTTAAGTATATCATGACAAGACCAATCCTTTCAGATAGGCTCGAAAAATGGTACCTTCAACTATAATACTACAAGATTGTGCGCCTAAAACACAATGAAGGAATAAGCATTGGCTAACTTCTTAGCAAATCACTTTATCCCCTCCGAATGGGACTTTCTGATGATGTGATCAATAATGATGCACTAGTTGTTAAAGTCACCCTTTGTGAAAAATTTATTTTGATGGTGCTTCTCACAAAGAAGCATGTGCTAAAATGGTTTTTGTTACATCCAATAGAGAAGTATTACCTAATTCATTCACATTGATGGAGAAGTGCACCAACAATGTCGCTGAGTACCAATCCTAATCGTTGGAGTAGAGATGGCCATTGATATCAAGTAGTTGCACCTCAAAGTATGTATAGATATTCTAAATTGGTGATGAATTAGCTGCTAGGGGCATATGACATTAAGAAGCTCAAGCTAATTCTGTACTATGACTACGCCAATTGATTTATGGGATAGCTTGGAGATGTAATTGTTAAGCATGTTCCAATGAAGTAAAACAAGCAAAAAATGCATTGGTTAAACTTGCCTTGACACTAGCTCTACTGAAAGCTAGAGATCACATACCCTTGGAAAGAAGAGTATGGCTTACCTAAAGTATGAGAAGTTGTCAAATGATCCATGTTGAAGTACGCCAAGCAACTCACTTCATCTACTACAGGGCATGCTTTATAGGCGTTCATTACATGAAGTATTTCTATGTTTGGATGGGTGATGATGATGCAGTGCAAGCCATAGAGGAAACTTATTCTAAAATTTGTGGTGCTAACTAATCTACCCCTAAGCTCTACTTCAAATATACAAGGATGGGTTATTGGCCAACAATGGTTAAAAATTGCATGGATTTTATGCAAAAATGCCAAGCTTGTCAATTCTATGTGAATTTCATCCTCTAACCACTTGAGCCACTAGAACCGATTATTATTTCCTAACCCTTTGATTCTTAAGGTTTAGATGTTTTTAGGCCCATGGCGGAGTTTTTGACCAAAAATTTGTATATTTTGGTGCCAGTTGGCTACTTTTCTAAGTAGTTTGAAACCATTCATCTCAAAAAAGTGAAGAAAGAGAATATTGTCGATTTCATCTAGGTTAACATCATCTACCATTCTAGCATCTCTTGGTACATAATCACTAATAATGGAAAGCAATATGCCAACAATGTGACCTAGAAGCTTTGTCAAAAAATTGACTTCAAATAATGGAAGTCCTTGATGTGCCATGCCTTAGCCATTGGGCTTGATAAAGCTTTCAATAAAACATTTTGTGACTTGTTAAAGAAGGTGGTTTTTGACTGACGAGGTAATTGTATAAGGGGATTGGAGAAACTTTATGGTCCTATTAAACCATCTGTAGTACTCCTACACAAGCAACTCTTTATGCCTTAGCATATGGCATTGAAGTTGTCGTCCTACTTGAGCAACTAATACCATCCCTAAGGAGAGTTCTACAAGAAGGGCTGATAGAAAAGAAGAATGCTTGCCTATGTCTTGAAGAATTAGAAGCTCTTGATGAGAAAACATTGGACACAGAACAAATGCTTGAATGCTATTAGGCTTTCCGATTGAGAATGTCCAACAAAAAAAGGCAGAATCGTTCTTTCCAAGTTGGTGACTTGGTGCTAGTTGTTAGAAGACCCATCATCACTATCTATCATATTGGAAACAAATTCGTGTCAAAGTAGGATGTTTCCTGTGTAGTTAAAGAATTTTGCATGAATGGCTAGATAACCAGGTTGCCAAAGACGGACTATGGATTGATTCAATCAAGGAAAACTTCTTGAAAAGGTATTATTCCTAAAATAAAAAAAACTAAAAAATATGAAAAGAAGAATACTTCTTGACATGAGTATAAAATGTAAAAATCAAGTTCTCCTTCAAATAAGAATAAATTGTCTATCCAAACTCAAAATCAAATGCTTCTTGATGCATGAGTTTAACCGTAGGTTACTCTTGGCCCATAAGAGAATAAATTGTGCATGGCCATACTCTTCATAAATTTTGAAATATTTGAACTAAGTTATGACTTAATCCCTTTATTGGATATGTAGATAGCTTAAATATTTTTCAAAGTTCAGCCGTGAATATATAATGGTTTATATTTTATTTCAATGCACAAGATTGTGATTGTTGTGGTATATTACCAAACAAAAAATAAATTCATCGTGTAGTGGAAGAACACTTTATTTGAGGAATCAAATGTTTTTCATGATTACAATGACTAAATCATAAAAAGCAAAGAGCATTCTAAACTAATCTAAGCAAAAAGATCCAAGTTCTCTAATACTCCTTTAGTAGCCTTCAAGTGCTCTTTTGAAGTCCTTTAGGTCTCAACTACTTTACCATTTGGTGGTAGAGTGTTCTCTATGGCTGTGATCTCCTTCTTGGTCTCAACAACCTCAACCTCAACCTCAACATTTTGAAGATACTAGTTTTGCTATTCAAAAGATGCAAATGACTATTTTTATCTCTCTTTTAAGGTTGCAAGTTGCTTCTTGATATATTCCAACTTTGCCTTGGTGTGTTGAATTTGCTCAACTTCTTTGCTCTGCTTATCATAGACTTTTTGAAGACAATTCTTTACTTTACTTTGTCACTAAGCAAGGACCTCTAGGGTTAGCTTCTTAAACATCTCATTATGAGTTGTGGGCTGGGCAAACAATGCCTCTATCAATCATTTCCTGTGGGAGATGTTGAAATTGCTGAAGATATTTATGAATTTAAGTACTAGCTAAACATTCTCCTTGATGGATGAAATTAAGAGGAGAGCTTGCTATCCTCTCACATAGATCAAGCAAACATACTCTTTGTAGTGGCTACAAATAAATTTCTCTACTTCAAACACCAAGAACATTGTAGGGAAACGAGTCCTCCTAGCCACTACCTGAGATTGTAGCTAGCAAATTTGGTCCCAAAACATATCCTTAGCTATCTTGAGAGTATTCACTATCATCATCTTCAAAGACTTGACTCCCCAACTAATAAAAAAAAGGGAAAGGAAAAACTTCAGTTAAGAAAATAAATGGGAAAATGATATCAAATGAAAGGAGAAGATGATGGAGCACCTCTTTAGTAAAGTCTTTAAGTTATTAGGATGACTAGAAGTTCTACCTTCCTTCAAACACGAATATCTAGAGTCCCTGCTAACCCCTTTTCAATGCTAATCTGCATTGTTGCTACCACTTTCTTTCAAGACATGCAAGGTTGTTATTCTTATCGTTGGTTCAATAGGAGTAGCAAGCTTATGGAAAAGGATTTTAGATGTTCTTTAGGAGTTCAATCCCATACATCGCACTTTTGGCCTTCCAACAATATTCCACTTAGCTTGACAACATGATCTTTAAGGTAACTATCATGAATCTGTGCCCACCAATCCCTAAAAACCTTGAAATGGTGCTTCTTCGAGCTTGGAGGAATGTGGGGAAAGCACACCTCAAACATAAAGTTAGACAAGGTGTACAACCTCCAATGATGCAAGCCCTCTTTTAAGCAGCCATGGTAAATTTCATTTGTCAAAACTTCAAAAACTTCTTAGAAATAATTAAACTACCTACTAAATTAATGTGGACTATAGGGTTTGATCGCAAACCAATTGCATTAACTCAATGAAAGGTAACTCAAGCGGATGGCAATGATGTACTTGTCCTTAAAATTTTTATTTTCTTGCAATCAGTATATGAGAATTTTCCATCCTTGGTGACCATAGTGCATGTCCAACAAGTGAACTCCCCTTTGTGGATCCTCTAATGGACCTTGCATGGGTTGGTAGCCACGTTTTTCCTCACCTAAGTAAACAACCCCATTTAGATTGAGAACCCCCTTCCAAATTTGATGTTAGGTCTTAAAGTAGTGCACATACCAATCTATCACATACAACACAACCAACAATATAAATTAAACAACCAACATATTATCGGATGGATTCAAATATACAATGGGGGATTATTACCTGAAAACTAAGAGGGAATAAATAAATTTCCGTTTAGCATAATGACAAATTAAAGCAAAAGTAACCAAAAAGGCAAAAGTGAAAGACACAACCTACTTGGAGCCAGATCTAGTCAGAGGAATAGATCAGAGCATATCAATCTAGATCTACATAAATCAAGGACAATAATACTTGTAAATATAGAAAGAGATAGAATGGAATTTAATAATCAGATTTGAATGTGATAATACATATCGTCTTTCCTTCATTCCATATTTTCTCCTTCTCCCTTAATTGCATTTTTCCTTTCCTTCTTTTCTATCAACCTTCCATTTTGCTTTTAATTTTTTCTATATAGTGCTTTATATCATCATTAACTAGGTCCTTGCCAATGGAGTTCAAAGGTACAGACTCCGTAGCTTGTTTTATCACCTCATCATCACCAAGTGGAGGCTTATCTAATGAAATAAAGGTTTAGAACAAAATGTTTCATCAAAAGCCCCAAATCAAAAAAACCTTTTTGATTGGACCCATTGACTACTGGCAAATAAAATGATAGCGCTGCTATGAATAGAACAAATGAGAGAGAGGAAGAGAGGATTGAAAGAAGAATCTAAGGAGAAAAAGTGTATCTGGAGGCATTGATTAAAGCTATAGAGAGAAATTTTCCAATGGTGCCCTTACACCCAATTAGAGGAAATCTTAACCATCGATGAATCTAAAATTACAAGTTTAACCTTAATCTAGAGGCTTCTTGAAGAAGCTTCATACTACGCCATAGAATTAATTTGGTGGACTTACCTTATTTATTAGGCCATTTGCACCTTTCATGGGCCATTAATTTCAAATAGTGAGCTTATACATTGCAGTTAGTATCGAAGCACTTTCTTGGACCCAATCTAAGAAACAGACTAAAACAAGATTGCAATAAGTGGCCAAGAAATCTAACAACAAACTGATCTAGTTATTGGAAAGCAAGTTTGAGGTGAGGTTCACACAAACGATGGGAGAATTTAATGCTAGATTTAGCATAGAGTCGAGGAATTCCAATTGGTAGCAAAAAATAAGATGGATAAGTTAATAGCTGTCCTTTAGTAAATGAGCAGCAAAATGGCAGCATCTTAGGCATGAGCTAGAGAAGGTTTTATCCTCAACTCCAAGATCTAAAGGAAGATTGCCCATACCCTAATGGGACACACCACAAGAGAACCTTTATCAGTAGTACTATTGTTATCAAACCAACAATTCCAATCAACCAGCCTTGATTGAGATGAACAAGATATCATTTCACCTAAAAATAAAAATCGATCTCACTACCTTCAAGGGTACTAATGCTTGATTTTGGATACAAAAGTGCAGCAGGTACTTTCAATGTTATAACACACTTGAAAAACACAAGGTGCGAGATGAAACATTATATTTTGACGAGAAAGTTGAATGTTGTTTCAATAATTTTTTGGTTGGCAAAAATTTCGTAAGTTGGGATGATTGCAAAGGGTTATACTGATAGAATACGATAAGCAAGATCTTGGCCAAATTGTTGGCACATTTAAAAAGTTTAGACAAAGAGGGAGAATTTCTAAATATATAGAAGTGTTTGAAGACTTGAAAGCTAGTACGATAGAGATCAACCCATATTTTAACTGAACTTTATCCACAGCTTCATTAGTGGTTTGATTGAAGAAATTCGCCACACTATTATAATGTTCAGACCTCAATCCTTCGAGAGAAGAAATACCCCTCAAAGAGGAGAATGAATAAGAATCTACTGAGCCCATCGACGAAGAAATCTGTGCAAAAAGAGAAGTAACTTTAAATGCCATCAACGAATATTCCTCTCCCAGAAATTACATTCAAGAGCTACCATATGTTAATGACCTATATTGGTTTTAGTTGACACAGGAAGCACATAAAGTTTCATAACGCCCCCTGCACTAGTTAGCACATCTATTGATCTAGTTGAAGCTCATCCTATTGCTGTGATAGTTGCTAATGGTAGTAAATTAATAAGCAATTTAGAGTGTAGAAAAATCCACTAGAGAGTATAGGACTAAGCATTTGAATATGATGTTAGGCTTTTCAAATTGAGAAACTTTGATATGCTACTACGAAGAGGGCTACCTAAAAACAATAAGTCCTGTCACTTTTGATTTCAACAAACTCACTTTACAATTTTAGATTCGTGGGAGGATAGTACTTTTAAGGGGGAGACAGACAGGAAGTGTGTATAGGATCTCTTTCCATAAACTAGGGGACATGCTATTTCTACTACATGAAGATGAGTGGCTAACTCACCTATCTAGCATCCACAACGAATTGATGGAACATGTGGTCTCAAAACACGTCAAGGAAATATTGGAAGAGTATTCAGAAGTATTTGTTGAACCAACTAGGATACCCACCTCAAGAGGGTTTGGTCATCAAATGCTTCTTAAGCTGGATGGTGAACCTATCAATTTGAGACCTTACAAGTACTCTTATAATGAAAAGGAGGAAATTGAAAAATGGGTTGTAGAATTCCATAACTAGGTTGTAATTAGACTAAGTCAAAGCCCTTTCGCATCCCCATTATTGTCGATGAAAGCGAAATATGGTAGCACGAGAATGTGTATTAACTACAGGCAGTTGAATGAAATGGGTGTCAAAAATAAATTTCCCATTCTTGTAATTGAAAATTTGTTGGATGAATTACAAGGGTTGCCTATTTCACCAAACCAGATTTGAAATTTGGATATCACCAGATCAAGATGTGCTTAGAAGACATCCCCAAAATAACTTTTAGGACTCATTGTAGGCATTACAAGTTTTTGGTTATGCCATTCAAGAACACCAATGTGCCGGAAATTTTCAAAACCTCATGAATAGTATATTGTCTCCATTTCTTAGGCAACTCACACAGGTATTCTTTGTTGACATCCTAAACGAGACTACAGATGAGCACTTAAGCCACATTAGTAGTTCTAGAGACACTACTGGAGCACCAGTTGTTTGTCAAATTAAAAAAAAAAATGCTTATTTGGGCATTCTCAAAATGAGTACTTGGGGCATATAATTTCACCAATAGGGGTCACAACTAACATGGAGAAGATTGAAATAGGAAAAAGTAGAATAAATTAAAATTGAAGAAGGATATTGTCCAAAACTATAACTAATTAAAATTTAAAGACACTAAATATCAATGCATATAAATAAAATAATAATAATTTTTCAATATAAATTTTATACCATTCACATAATTCATAAGACAATATAGAATAAATAAAAATAGAGAGAAGTAAATAAAATAAATAAAAATTAATGAAGTATAGTGAAAAATAATATATAAATAATTAAATGTATTTTAGTAAATATATAGTATACAATCATAGTATATTATACAAAGGAAATTTTGTCAAATAGAAATATAAGTTTATTCCTAATAGATTAATAATACATAAAATTATTATGCTAAAAAGGAATGATGATTCATATACTATTAGAAATAAACATTCTATTAGAAATAGCTATTTTTGTATAAACATTATAACAACTATGTGATTTGAAATAAAATTGAAAATGCACATTTTATTCTCAACCCATTCTCTCATACCAGTCATGCCATGAGACTTTGGCCTGCGTCAATGTGTTAGGGAAAAATGTAATACGCATATATGGGCGGGAGAAGCTCAATAGATCAATAAGCCATTCAAAATTTATTGGGTTCATTTTGGGTGATTTTCCAATTTAATTAGATTGAAATATATTTTCACTATGTAATTTGAAAAATTATATTACGATTCAAACAATAATAAATTGCTTTGATTTGTAATCCATTAATATAAGAGTCGTTTTCTTCTTTGATGGTATGTTTTAAGTTATTGAAATCATTATTCATACTATATGTAGATACTCAAATTTCATGTCCAATCAAATAGTGACGAGTGGAAAATATGATATCAAGATATTGATTAAACAAATTCTATTTATATTTTGAGAATTTAAATAAATAAAGCTCTATACTTAAGTATAAAGCTCTAAGTAAAACTCTATACTCTAAAATATAAAGTTTTGGACTTTGAAATATAATACTCTGGACTCTAAAGTATAAACCTCTCGACTTCTAGCAATAAAATGTTGGGGTGAAGTTTTGGCATAAATCTCTAATATAAACTTCTAGTGTAAAACTCTTAATAGCCTAAGACATAAAACTTTAACCACACCAAAGAGAAATATGCATAAAACTTTGAGAACATACAAAGCCTTGAACACAACAACATTGTCTCTAGCAACAAGAAGAACACAAAAGTTCCTTGTTTCTACAAAGATATGGATGGGAAAGAAACTTACATGAGGAAGGTAGGAAAACAGACTTACCTTTGCTGATGATGTTCTGAGATTGTTGTAGCTATTGTCATACAGCAATGAGGCAGTGAGATGGCGTGGCTTTGTTCACAGACGACACTGGTTAAGTCATGAAGTGGTCATCAACCTTAGAAGCACACAGAGAATGGATCTTGCTGGCAAAGTAGTGAAAAGGAAGCACAAAAGGAATATTAAAACAAGGCAGACAAAGAGGGACAAAAGAACTTACTGAGGGCTATTGATTGCGAAGGACTGGAATTTATATAATCATTTGGATAGTGGAGTTAGAAGAATGTTTACTTATATCTAAATTTATGGCCAATAAATAAATTAAATGCATTCATGGATCCACTACAAAGTTATCTCAATGCGTATAGAATAATATGTCCATTTAGAAGAAAGCGTTTGGACATGACAGTGAAGTTCATATAATTGGGTTTGCTTCAGACCTACCTACCTTTTGGAATAGTGTTAAGTTTTAAAATGGAAAACACAAGAGAGAAGAGAAAAGGGAAATAACTATTGAAGAAGTGATTCAAAGGCTATGAAAAGATTTGTTTCCATAAAGGTGGCACCTTAAAGAGCAAGAATATTCAATCATGGAAGAGAATTTTGGTTATCATAATACTTAGTATTAGGAGGGCAATTTCCTTATAGCTTGATTTATTTCCTAGCAATAAATTCATTCAATTATGGTTGTTGGTAAGTAAGATTATTACCTTGATTACGATAGAATTTTGACAGTATAAATAGCACTTTAGTGCATGGAGGTTGTAGCTTAGTGTTTCACATCCGACCCCCTTTCTTTCTTCTTTGTAATAGTTTTAGGCCTTGTTTAGTGGTTCCTTTTTATGCAATAAAATGATTAAGCTTCGCTCTCAATTTTTCTATTTCTTTAATCAAATTTTCAACTTTGTTTTTACTTTATTTGCATACAAAATCCAACATTGTGGTATATAAAGCCACATTATTGAGCTTGTAGTTATGGCAACTAATGGTAATTTCCTTACCCAACCTTCCCTATCAGTGTTAAAAGGAGATAACTACAAATTTTAGAGCATTAAGATGAAAACTTTATTCAAGTCTCAAGATCTATGGGACTAGGTGGAAAATGGATACAACAAAAGAGATGATGAGACAAGACTAAGGGAGAATAAGAAGAAAAACAACAAGGCGTTGTTTTTGTATCCAACAAACCGTACATAAGTATATCTTTTCGAAGATAGCGAGTGCTTTTATAGCAAATGAAGCTTGGACAACCTTGAAGATGGTGTATCACAGATCATCTACAATGGTAAGAGTTAAATTATAAAATCTTAATCATGAGTTTCAAAACTTATACATAAAAGATGGTGAAAGTGTATAAAATTTTTTGACTAAAGTTGAGAGCGTGGTCAACCAAATGTGGTGGCATGATCAACTGAGTACAGTCCTATGGCGAAGAAGTCTTCAAATGCACCATGGTATTAAAGGTACTCCATAGTCTCTCCCTTAAATTTGATCACATTGTGGCAGCAATAGAGGAATTAAAGGATTTAGCAACCAATTCTTTTAATGAGTTGATGAGATCCTTACAATCCTATGAGACAAGGATCAATAAGATAAGGAGAAAGCAAAGGAGAATGTCTTTCAAGCAAAAGGCGAAGGTGCCAAGGACTAACATAAGAGAATTGGATGTGGCAAAGGCAAGGGAAATCAATATAGCAAGAATAACTTCTATGCAAAAGGTAGGGGTTCGAACTAAAAATCCAATAAAAATGTTCAATGTTTTAATTATAAAATATTTGGACATGTTAAGACCAATTGTTGGCATAAGCATAAACAAACAAATCATATGGAATAGCCTAGTGAAGAGAGTAAGTTGTTCATAGCCTACTCAAATGTGAATAATGGATGTTCAAACTATATAACTAGTAAGAAGGATCTCTTCAAGCATATAGAAGAGGATCAAAGGAAGAAAGTGAAGCAAAGGTATAACTAAGAGATGGAGGTCGAAGGCAAAGGCACCATTGTCATCCAAACTTGCTAATGTAACACTAAATTCCTCCTTGAAGCTCAATATGTTTAACTTGACACACAATATGCTTAGTGTTGGACAATTGATGACAACCATATATTCCTTGATGTTTGATGGTGGTGAGTGCATCATCAAGGAGAAACAATTGGGACAAGTTGTAGCAAACATCTAAATGACCAAAAATAGAATGTTTCAACTTGAAATGTGAAAGGCTAGGAACTTTGCACTTGTGGGAGAAAACAATGAGTCAAAGACATGACAGTCAAGATATGGGCACCTCAACATCAAAGGTTGCAACTCTTGGATAAGAAAGGTATAGTTTATGACTTACTAAAATTCAATCTTTAGATACGTGTGAGGATTGTATTTATGATAAGTAAAGTAGGAAACCATTCCCAAAATGAAAGGCATGGAGAGCCAAGGAAACTTGGAGTTTGTACATACAGACTTGTGTGGACCTATGAGAACTATATTCCTTGGAGGTAGTTATTATTTTCTCCTTTTTACATATGAGTACTCAAGGATGAGTTAGTTATATTTCTTAAATACAAAAGTGGAGACCTTGAGCACTTTATGAAGTTTAAAGCCATGGTGGAAAAGTAAAGTGGTGCTAACATTAAAGTTCTACAGTCTGATAAAGGAGGTGAGTTCCTTTCTAAAGAATTTCTCAATTTCTTGATACAAATGGTATTCAAAGGGAATAATCCACACCACGCACTTTACAGCAAAATGAAGTGGGTAAAAGGAAGAATCAAATAGTTGTGGAGATGGCAAGAAGCATGATGAAGGATGGACTACCTAATTGATTTTTGACGAAAGTCGTAGCAACCGCCATCTTTTTGTTGAACATGTTGCCAACAAAAGCAGTTCAAGACAAAACTTCCTATGAAGCATGGAGTAGAAAAAAGCCATCAGCAAAATCCTCAAAATATTTGGTTGCATAGCCTATGTTTAGCAAGAAGAGAACAAAAGACACAAACTTGATGAAAATTTTCAAAAATGTATTTTTGTAGGCTATTGTCATAAGATAAAGACATATAAGTTGCACGATCCTACTAGTGACAAAATAATTATTAGTAGAAATGTTGTCTTTAATGAGTATGTAAGTTCAAATTGGCAAAAAAAAAAGGGAGAAAATACACCCCAAGAAGCTTGAAATAAAGAAAATAACATACTATCATAAGAGGAGTCGTGATTAGGAGAACCACACTTGCAACTGCAAAATTTCCAGAATGACCCACAGTTGAGCTCACAACCGTAGCAGCTAGCAATGCAATTGCAAGAAGTGGTGTCATGATCGCAAGATTTCTTGAACACTCAGCTGCCAGACACGCGATTGCATAAAGAAAGCTTGCGAGCACAAGATGAACTATGGCAAACTATTGAGTATGATGAATTTGATGGTGATACACCTCCAAGGTGGTTCAAATCACTCTGTGAGATTTATAAAGTTGATGAATATGTATTTTGACCTTTGATCCATCTTGTTTTATAGAAGCAAAAGGCAAGAAAGAATGAAAAGATGCAGTGAAGGAGGAATTGACATCCATTGAAAGAATGTAACTTGGGAGTGTACACAAGTACAAAGCAATGTTGGTTGCAAAAGGATACACTCAACAATAAGGAGTTGATTACTTGGAGACATTCTCACTGATGGCAAAGTTAGAAACCGTAAGACTGTTATTGTATTGGCAGCTCAATTCAGATGGAGTATCTATCAATTTAATATTAAATTTGCATTTTTGAATAGGGTGTTGAGTGAGGAAGTTTATGTTGCGCAATTTAAACGGTTTGTTGTACCCCGTAAAGAAAATAAATTGTATAGGTTGAAGAAGGCATTATATGAGTTGAAGCAAGCCCCTAGGGCTTATTATAGTAAAATTGATAGCTATTTCCATTATAAAAGGGCTTGTGATAAGTGAGAATGATGTAATAGATATTATGATAGAATGCTTGTATGTTGATTATATCATCTACATGAGATTAAGACCATCATCGGTGGAGGCATTCAAGGAAGATATGATGAAAAGGTTCGAGATGATAGACATGGTATTATTGCATTACTTTCTTGGCCTTGCAATTTTGCAGGTGGAGGATGAAATCTTTATTTGCCAAATGAAGTATGCAATGAATCTTTTAAAGAAGTTAAACATGTCAAAGTACAATATGGCATCTATACCAACGGATGTCAACCAAAAGTTGCAAGGAGAAGATGGGTTGGGGAAGGGTAATCCAAAACAATTTAGGAGCCTTGTTGGAAGTTTGCTTTACTTAACTCATACTAGATCAGAAATTGCATTTTCAATTGGAGTTGTTTCAAGTTTTATGTCTAATGCTTCCGTGCAACATTTTGGAGCAGCAAAGAGAATTTTGAAATATGTTGAAGGCACTTTAGACCATGGAATATGATATTCACATGTTGAGAATTTTAAGTTGATTAGCTTTAGTAATAGTGATTAGGCAAGTACATTGAATGACAAAAGAAGCACTTTGAGCAACGTGTTTACACTTAATTTAGATGCAATCACTTGAAACTGAAATAAACAAACTACAATTGCATTGTCAATGACAAAAGCGGAATACATGACAGCAACATTAGCGGCATGTCAATGTATTTGGTTGAGGAGAATGTTGCTTGATTTGCAACAAAAGCAAGAAGAAGGGACTATTACCTTTTGTGATAACAAGCCCACTATTGCAATGAATGAAAATCCTACCTTTCATTGAAGAACCAAGCACATTGAGTTGAGGTATCACTTTATTAAAGATTTGGTGAATAAAGGTGAAGTGGTGGAGTTTTGTAACACTCAACTTTAATGGTGGACATTTTCACTAAGGCATTGTAAAGACCTAAGCATGAGATCTTTAAGACCCCACTTAGAGTTTGTAACTTTGAATCAAAGGGAAGTATTGAAGAAGTAATTCAAAGGTTATGAAAATATTTGTTTCCATAAAAGTGGCACCTTGGAGAATAAGAATATTCAAGCATGGAAAAGAATTTTGATTACCATAATACTTGGTAGTTGGAGGCCAATTTTCCTTTGAGCTTGATTTATTTCTGAGCAATAGATTCCTTCAATTATAGTTGTTGATAGATAGGATTATTACCTTGATTAGGTTAATGTTTTAGTAGTATAGAAAGCGCATTAGTGCTGGAGGCTGTAGATTAGTGTTTCACGTCCCGCACCCCTTTCTTTCTTCTTTGTAATAATTTTAGGTCTTGTTTGGTGGCTCCTTTTTATGCAATAAAGTGGTTTAAGCTTTGCTCTCAATTCTCCGGCTTCTTTAGTCAAATTCCAACTTTGTTTTCACCTTGTTTGCATCCAAAATCCAACAATAACCTGGCAGAAGGTATAGGTGGTGGCATTGCACGTGGAGTTGGCAGTAGAGCAGAAGGCCCTACGTTTGCTGTGTCTCCAAAAGTTAAAGAGGGTAGAGTAGATTTATATTAATATGTTTGTTGCAAGTGTTGGAAGAAATTTGGAATTGCCATGGATTCAAACTTGACGAAAGCTATTTGACAAAATTCGGAAGCTTGCCATGCGTAAAAGAATGGGAAACTGTCCGAAGTTTTAGTTTTCAAGGAATGCTACACGGAGTTCTCGTATGATTTAGACTCCTAAATTACTGCTGATGTTAGTGCTTGTTGAGGCAAATTCATCCATAAGAAGGATGAGGTTATGCATAACTCAAACCCTATTGTTGTTGCTGATTGAATAGGATTAGCCGAAGAGTTTAAGGAGGAAAAGATTTATATCTGTGCCCTAGTCATCAGTTGGACTGAATTATCCAAATTGGTTGGAATGCGACCAATTTCTTGTACAGCATTCAGAGCACAATGGATGGATGTTTGTACTTAAATGTGGTTCTCTTCAATGGGGCTTTCAAATCCAAGAAAATTGGGGTCCAAATAAAGAATAATGGACTTAAGGGAGTGACTTGGGCTTGGACAAATAAGTGGGCCATGTGGGCAACCTGGGAACAAGGGACATGCGCTCATAAATCTTAATAAGCCTGATCAAAGGAAGAAATAAAGGAATTTGGTCCACGCTGTCAGAATCATGACTTTAAGGCCTGCTAAAAGAAATTGCTTTGGGCCCCTCACTTGCGATGGATTATGGGACAACTAAAGACCCCACCTAGGAAAATATGGGTTCGATATGAGAAGGCCCAACCGAAGCCATACATATATTTGGGCTAGCCCCTTAAATGGCCTAAGAATTTTGGTAACAAGGAAGAGAAGGCCTATTACGAGTCCAATATTAAAATGTTGGATAAATTTTACAATGCTCAATTAATAAGAGAAAAAAAAAAGATTTTTCAAACTTATTTACTCAAAATAAAGTTTTAGTAAACAAATTTTGAGAAGGTATTTGTAAAAGTTCAAATTTCGTGTATAGTAACATATAGAAAATATGATATCAAAATATCAATTAAATAAATTCTATTTATATTTAGAGAATTTAAATAAATGTAATTCTTAAAATAAATAAATTAATAATTGATATTTTAATTAATCAATTGAACTATGCCAAATAGTAAAATCTCATCAAATGCATGGAAATGATGACTCTGGCAAAGTTAAGCTTATCAATTAAATTTTCTGATAAGTTGCAAATTATAATGTCCAATAGAATTAGGTCACATCATCATGTTGATATAGCAAAATAATCTCTCCTATAACTATAAATAGGAGTTAGTTCTATGTAAAAGAAAACAATTGAAGTTCCATAAAAAATTGAAACCTTGCAAAGTTGAAGTTTAAGAAAGATTCCAAAATTCTCTTCACAAATCAAAGAAGATCCAAGACATTAATTTTCGATTTTAATGAGTTCTTCACAGATATTCATCAAATTCAGTCGTTTAACTCAAAATCGAGATGCTAAGTCAGCAAATCAACGTTAGTTAAAAATCTAGCAAGCTTCAAATAAGATTCAAGTGTGAATTTCCTTGGAACATTGTTCAAAGCTTAAATTTTATTCTTGAAGGAAGAAATAATGGGTTGAATTTAGAAATTCGCACTCATAAATCTATTTGATTCAATTTGAATTCAATTTATACCAATTTTCTTGTTTCAATAAATTGAAATATCTCTACGCTATTATATTATGGTTAAGCATTTATTTGGTTGTATAATAGTTTTCTCAAAGTGGCCTTCATGACTAACTTATATATTGTGAATCATGATAATAACTAACATATTGATTCATTTTTTATTCATTTCAAGTTTTTTCTTTCTCTTTTACTATAATCAATAAATATAAAGTTTAAGAAAATAGTTATTTCCATCAAAAAAAATTATTTTTACACATTGATTTTTATGCTTGACCATTTTTTAAATTTCTCTTTCTCACACACTCCTCTACATACTTGAAAATACTATATATTGATATAGATTTGTTAAATAACATAAATTTGATATTAATGTAGCATCTAACATTAAATTATTTCATAAGTTTTTATTATATTAAAAATAATTTATTTAATTTTTTTCACACACATAAGGTGCGCAGAATAACTAGTTATTCATTATTTAAGACCTATTAATTAATGATATTTTTTGTAATGATTTTCGTGATCTAATAATAATGATGTAAAATCAAAACAAAAGAAAAATTCATCACATCAATTAACATGGATTTGAGAGTTTTTCCTTAATAGCAACAATTATGGATAAAGAAAAATTCAAATTAACCAACAAACTGCTATTCATCAGTAAATGATGATTGCGTGGTGCATGACAACTTTTTGATTAATAATTCAATCAATTCCACCAAAAAAAGAAATTTATAAATGCAACATGCGAGAAACATATTGATATGTTGTCAGAATAATTTCATTATTGAGATAAGGATGAAAAGATTGACCCATAAATTCAACACATTTGCTAACTCCGCTAGATTTTTCTCAAATTTCAAATTGATTTGGAACAGGCTTTTAAAACGGTTTATAGTCCAACTCAAATGACTGCATCACAAATGATTGGAGCGGCTTTAGGAAAAGCCGTTTTAAACTTAAGATGATTTTGAGATAAAAAATTTTAGTACAACTTTGACACAAATAAATTTAACACAGTTTTGGAACATAAATTTTGTCATGACTTTGAAACAAGTTCGTAAGCATGGCTTTGGAATTGGTTAGGAAGCACGTCTTTGGAACAGTTTTTTTAGCATAACTTTGGAACGAATGTATTTGGAATAATTTTAGGATGAATATTTTGGCATGACTTTAAGATGAGGTTTCTAGCAATACTTTGGGAAGGATTTTTTGGCACGACTTTAAGACGAGGTTTCTAGCACAACTTTGGGAAGGGTTTTTTAGCTCGACTTTAAAACAACTTTGCAGTGAACGTTTTGGTACAAATTTAAGATAGCTTTGAGACAAGTTTTTGACAAATTTTTGCAAATGATTATATTGTATTTTACACATCTTCCAACCTATTATATATATATATATACCCCATACATGATTTTTGCTTATTTTTGGAGCAATCAATAAAAATGATAATATTTAACAAGTTTAATATTAATACACACCAAAAGTAGCAATTTAGATACACAATTCATTCAAACAAAAGTCCATACAATTCCAACCATTTGAAACATAACAAATGAGCACATAAGTAGATAGAGAACTTAACGTTCATCTAACTATCAATGTCTTCATTATCTTCATTACCTTCACTGTCATCTAAGAAGTTAGGCATCAACTTTTTGGTAGCAAGTCGCATAAATTTGTTTAATTTCACTTTTGTATATGCCAGTATTGTTTTGTAATAATCCATTGTGGCATCTCTCTCCAAGAATTGTTGCCAACATGTTCCAATATTTTATGCATTGCTCTAAGTTCAATGTTGGGTGAGGAAGTTAAACTCTTGGATCCTCGGGACAACTGCCTAAAAGATACAGCCTCTAATTCCATTCCTGGCAGTCGGCCCTTTTTGAACTTACCAAGACATTGAGAACTATCATGTTAGTGTTGGTGGAGATAGATGCAGTCTCGCCCTCTAACTCGTATGCCTTTGGCTACTTGATGGTGTTTTGGTCTTGTTACATTTTTTCTATCATTTCCTACAAAACTATGGAACTATTAATGTGACAACACATAACATTGTAGTGAGCAAATTAGTTTTAATATTTGTCCTAACCCTCTGTGATTGTGCATGAGGCCAGCCTATTCTCCAGTAGCGCTTTTCCAAACTCTAAAGTAAAGCTCAAGGGGGAGTCGGTGACCTTCCTAGTGTCACCTTGAATGATTGATGGAAATTCATAAATCAATTTAAACTAAGCTGTATTGTATGAATATAAGCAAACACGTATAAATAGTGAATGAAAGTCAAAGTATAAGTAAACACAGTGAAATACTTACCATTCTTTTACCGTGTGCAGTAATTGAAATCAAACCACATCGATAAATAGTGGATGCAGTGTTGTTAACTACTCGATTAGCTTAATTTTTCTCGCATATTGTTTGATATATATCTTGCACCTACTTGCCTAACATTTTATCTCATTTCTCTTGTGGAATCCACTCAACTTTTGTATTAGTGACTTTTGCCTCCTGCAAGTGTTTCGGTGTTAATTTTGTTGCCTTTCTCTTAAAGGCTCACCGTATTGCTATCTTGTCAGTCGAGTCTTATGTGAATTCATTCTATAAAGGCATGTCAGAAAAAAGTTCACTAGTTATCAAAACCATCATTACAAAAAAAGTAATGATGCAACCAAGTGGGCATGTGCGATCCATAACAAGTATATTAAGAGAATAAGTAAGAAAATATGCTTCTATAATCACAACGTTATTGATGAAGGCAAAAGAATTAAGTTAGGAATGTTGAATCTTGAAAAGTCAAAACTAATCTTGTTTGATATTTAATGATACCTCAGTATAACGAATCCACGATCCATTGTAGTGTCTAAATATGATAGACTTTATGAAATCGGTTACTTCTTTTCATGCAATGCAACATATAAAATGCACACGTATAGCACATAAAGATAATAGCATACATGTACATAATTGATGTTTAGTAGTAAAATGAATTTTAACTCACTAAAATGTATATGGTGTCACGTGTATCAGACTCCCCACGTGGGGCTGACTAGGGATTGTAATAGAGGCGGGTGATCGCAGGAGCTGGTGCTTCATCACTGGTGTCTGATTCTCTCCCTAAATGCACTAGGTAGACAGTTATGAGGGGTACGGGTTCTTCACCTTCATCACCTAAGGTAACCAAGCTCATAGCCAAATCTCTCTCTGATGGTGTTGGAGAGGGATTCATTAGTGAGGGGGTTCGATTAGATGAAGTTTCTTGAAGAATAATAGATGAATTGCCCTTGGACTGAGAATTTTCTAGAGATTTAGCATCACTAGTTCCTTCATCAACCATTTTGATGTTGGGAAAATAGAACAACACAAGGGTTTCAATAAGGTGGAGGATTAGAGAGAGAGAGAGAGAGAGAGAGAGAGAGAAGTTTAATTTTTGGAATGACTTATCTACTCCTTTTAATCAGGGTAATTAATCTCCACTTAACTGCACATTAGCAGTTAATGATGATAACCGCAAAAAATAAACTAATGATTTTTTGCAATTAAGCCCACAAAATATAAAGGATTTCTAATCTAGCAAAAATTGAATATGGAGTCCTTTATTCCTTTTAATTTTTCAAGCAAATTACACCAGGCATAAGCCTAATGATTTTCTCAAATAAGCAAACCTAAAAGCATTTGGAGCCTTGGTGAATATATTTGCAACTTGATGTTATGTTACAATATAGTTTACAACAATGGTTCTTATGGGTACATGGATGAAATGATGCCTTATGTCAATGTGTTTTGTTCTTGAATGTTGCACAGGATTTTTTTATGAAGTCAATGGCACTCTTGGTATCACATAAGATTGTCATCTCATCAACATTCACTCCATAGTTGTTTAACATTTGTTTTATCTATAATAACTGGGCATAATAACTACTAGTAGCTATGTATTTAGCTTCAGCTGTTGAAAGTGAGATGCAATTTTATTTCTTATTGTACCAAGACAAAAGGTTGTTTCCAACAAAAAAACACTCACCAGTAGTACTCTTACGATCATCACAATTTCCAACCTAATCAGCATTAGCATATCCAACCAAACTCACCTTTGAATCTTTTGAATACCACATACTAAGATTAACGATTGAGCTTATATACCTCATGATTCTTTTACCAGTTGTCATATGACTTTTGTTTGGACATGCCTGATATCTTGCACATACACTTACACTGAAACATAAATCAAGCCTGCTTGTAGTTAGATATAATAAGCTTCCAATCATGCTTTTATATAAACTCTCATCAACTAGTTTTCCTTGATCATCCTTGTGAAGCCTTACTGATGTTGTCACGAGTGTCGCAACATGCCTGCCTACTTCAAAACCAAATTTCTTTACCAAATTTCTAGCTTACTTAGATTGGGATATAATCATACATTCCTTCATTTGCTACTTGCATCCCCAAAAAGTATGTTAATTCGCCAACCATACTCATCTCAAACTTTTGCTGCATGTTTTCAACAAAGGCATTAACAAATTTTGTGATGTAGAATCAATGACAATGTCATCAATATAAACTTGTTTGATTATTATATCCTTGTTCCAATTCTTCACAAAGAGTGTTTTGTCTACTCCACCTCTCTTATAACCATTCTTCAATAGAAAATTTGTTTGTCTCTTATACCAAGCTTGAGAAGCTTGTTTTAAGCCATACAATACTTTCTTCAACTTGTAGATAAGATTAGGATGATGTGTTTGAATGAACCCTTTTGCTTACTCAACATACACTTCATCATTTAAGAAACCATTCAAAAAGATACTCTTCACATCCATTTGAAACAATTTAAATTTCAGTGAGCAAGCTATAACTAAAAGCAATCTAAGGGCTTCAAGTCTAGCTACGAGGGTAAGGGTTTCATCAAAATCTATTCCTTCTACTTGTGTGTAGCCTTGAGCTACTAGTCTAAGCTTTGTTTCTGGTTATGACTTCATCTTCATTCGTTTTGTTTTGTGAAGGACCATTTCATATCAATTACTTTAATATCTTTAGGTCTCTCAATAAGAGTCCACACATTATTTCTCTTAAATTGATTTAATTCATCTTACATGGCTAACACCCATAATTCATCTTTTAATGCTTTTAGGTACCACATCTGACGCAAAGCGTGAACATTCAGCAAGGTCTTGATAATTTACTTTAGGCCTACCTCGAGTCTTTCTTTCATCATTTACATACCAATGACAGCCTCGGCTGGATGGGTTTAACAAATTTTGAATGAGGGTTTAGAAGCAGCATTTGAATCTTTAGTTATTATTAGGACTGACATTGCAATAGTGTCTTGAAATTTTGTAGGTTGCTCATCTCAGTAGCACTAACATCCTTGGTTGGTTGCGAATCTCCCTCTTCCACTAATTTTTGTGCTTTAGAAGGCTTTTAAATTGGTTTGTCATCATCAATCATGATATTTATCATCTCTATCACAAACACTGTTCTATTGTTGTACACCCTTTATGCTTTACTGTTAATCAAACAACCAAGAAGAAATCCATCATCATACTTGCCTGAGAATTTTCTAAACTTTTTCCTGTTCTTCAAGATGTACCATTTGCTACCAAATATATGAAAATATGCTACTATGGGCTTTCTTCCCTTCCAAATTTCATAAGGAGTCTTCATTAAAGTATGTCTCAAATACACCTTATTAATGATATAGCAAGCTGTATTTATAGCTTCAGACACCATTTGGTGTTGGTATCCTTTGTAGCCAACATAACTCTTATCGTCTACTATAGGTTCTATTCTTTCACTCAACAACTCCATTTTGTTAATGGTTATTCGAAGAAGAGAACTAATGTTGTATTCCATGTTGGCAACAATATTGAGTAAATTGGTGGGTTCTCAAACTCCTTACCCTGATCATTGCGAATTTAGATGATTTTGCTTGCTATCTCACCATATTATGTTGCTAGTTGATTGCACAATTTCTCAAATGCTTGAAAAGTGGTTGATTTTTTCTTCAAAAAATTAACCCACGTTAATGAGAACAGTCATCTAAGCAAACAAAAATGTACTTTTTTCCACCTATGCTTGCAAGATTTGCTAGCCCCATCAAATCCAAATGCAGTAGCTCTAATACTTTTAAGATGCTTAGATGTTGCATCTTATTATGAGATTGCCCTATATGTTTGCTAAGTTGACATAGTCCACAAATTTAAGTTGATACTTTAGGTAGCTTCGTAATTCTCTCATAGCTCATGTTTTAAATAATGTTGCCAAATCATGGTGGTTAATATGGCCAAGTTTCCGATGCCACCTTAAGCCATCATCATCTATTGTCTTCAAGCATGACATACTATCAAAAATATAATAGTTGTTATCAAATTTGTTGCCAACAAGGAAGCATTTATTCTAATTGTGGTATACATAGCATTGGATTTTAGTAAATTTTACAAATAAATTTTGGTAACACTGCTGGCTTATACTCAATAAGTTTACTTTCAAATCATGCACATGTAGTATACCATGTAATTTAGGCATTCCATTCACTAGGAGTGTTCTTGTGCCAGCCACATGATGCCTTTGTTTATCTCTAAAAGCCACATGTCCTTTAGCAAAGGTCTTGTAGTCAGTAAGATTCTTTTGGTCACATATCATTTACTTTGAATACCCACTATCAAAATACCATGTCTCTTTTAAACAAGCATAGACAAAAGTATGAGTAACAAGGTTCTTAAGTTCAGATTTTTTTACCCAAACCTTCTTTATGTCACCTCTTCTGCCTTTAATGTTACCAACTTAAGTAAAACATTACTGCCTCTCAGCATGTGATCAAGCAAAGCAAACACCTCCCAACTATATGTTCTACCTTTAAACAATAGGAGCAAAATGCCTTTTAACTCTTCTTCTTTTTTCTCCTTGAATTCTTCACAATCAGTACTGGAATGGGTCTTTATGGTGCAGTCTCTTTCACAAACTGAATTTTTTTTTTTATTGTTGCATGGTGGATTCCCCCTTCTTCACAAAGCCCAAACCTGTCCTCTCTTTTGCAATCTTTCCCATAGATAAGACATCATCCAACTTAGCTTTACCAGAATTTACCTTAGTCAATGCATGTTTAACCTCATCAGCCGTTTTATTAACCTCATGACAAATAGTCAAAAGGCTCTTATTTTCTATATTAAGCTTATGGTTTTCTTCAGTCAGATTTTTAACTACATTATTCAACCTGCATACTTGCATCTTGAGGTCATTATTCTCAACTTGAAATGCCAGCAATTTATCGCATGTCATTTGGTAAGTGTTGAGTATATCATCATCACATTCACTACTGCTGTATTCCAACTACACTTCAGATGTTACAACTATTGTTGCAATATTGTAGGTTAAGTTTTAGGTTTTTTTGCTAACAGAATTAAAAGGAACATGGTTGCTTGTTTGATTCTCTTCCTCCTCTGATTGCTCATATCCTTCCTCACTCTAGGTAGTGCTCATTGATTTTCCCTACTTGTTGGCACACACAATTTACAATATGGCCATGATCTCTGCGCTCATAACATTATGGACCCCTTTTTTTTATGGATCTGCCTTTCCTTCTTCTTGAGGCTCTTAAAATTATCTTTAGGATTCCTTTTTAAAGCGCTTTCAATTTTGTTTGACTGACCAAACTTCTTTCTATGCAGAAACTTATTCAACTTCTTAGTCAAATATGCAGTATCGATATCAACATTAGAAAAGTCATTGACCAAATAACTTAAATCTTCAAATTGGAGAGCAATTTCTCTCTCCTTCTCTTTTTAGGAAAAATTCAGATTTAATTCATAAGCTAGTAAAGACATCATAAATTCATCTAGACGCGTGTTATTTACGTCTCTTGCCTCTGCAATTGTAACCACTTTCAATGCAAATCTTTCAAGTAGAGACTGTAGTGTTTTTCCTTACCAATTTAGCATCCAAATATCTCTTACCTAGTTGGAAAGCCTAGTTAGCAATATGGCGAAGTTTATCATTAAAGTCTACAATTATGTCGTTTTTACCTACTTTAAGATTCTCAAACTTAGATGATAACATTTGCAACTATGAATTTCTGATAATACTACTTCCTTCGTGAGTATTTTGAAGAATCTCCTAAGCTTCTTTTGCAGACTTATAAGTAGAGATCAACTTGAATTATTTCATCAACATTTGTGAAAATTGTATTAATTGATTTAGAGTTACCTAAAGCAGCATAACATTCATCAACAGTCTAAGCTTTCACATCCTTCTTAACTTCCATGCCTTCGATTTTTGTTTCTATTAGTGGCTTCCATTTAATCTCGATTGCATTCCAAGCTTCTTTATCTTATGATCTAATGAATTTACGTATTCGCATATCTAATATGGATAATTGGAACCATCGAATAGTAGGGGGCGAGTTACAGAAGCTCTTTCTTTGGTGCTCATGTTTGCAAGTCCTTAAAATACACCAGGATCACGCCTGCTTTGAACCAAGCTCACTAGGCAACTTGATGATGTTACAACCAATGTTGCAACAATATGACTTGAATTAGGTGGTCAGACAGAAACAGTTACACAAGTGCACACACACCACACACACACAACAACAGCAATAATAATGATAAATATGGAACAACAATATTTGTTAACGCAATTCAGAGATCTACTCCTAGATCTACGGATAGCAAACCAAGATTACTTTACTATAACAACTAAAATATAATGAAATAATAAGGTGAACAACACTCACACCTCTCACATAGACCCAACACCTTCCCCAAGGTGGCCGGATGGTTGAAATGCACCAAAACATCTCAGTTTTGTGCTTAACCTTACACCCTTAAGCTCAACACTTCCTTACATAGCTAGTTTGTGCTATCACTAGGACATTCACTTACTTCAACTTTCACAAGAATAAAAATGATATTAAAAAAAAACTAGCACTCTTTTGACTAGTATTTTGGAGTCTTCTTTGAGTGCACTCTACATCTGAGGATGACCTCTTGTTTATAGTTGCAGTATACAAGTCCCTAAGTCCATCTAAACACTTATAGATAATTATTGACTCTTACAAAATTACACAACCTTAAGATTCCTAATGTTGTTACAACATTAGTCACAACAGTGCAGCATTGTCTAGGTATAGGCATGGCTTTTCAAAACATATCCATTAGAGATTTCAACCAATTAGGTTTCAACACATCAAATCTGCATCAAATATTTAAATATTCCATGAATCTAACTTTTCCCTAGAAACTTTTGGTAAGTCAAATCCATGTAACTCATCAACTAAATTTGATTAAATTGTCATTATCAATTAGAAGTTCGAATTGATTTGAAAACCAATAACAATAGATAAGGTTATGCACAAACGTGCCAATCAAATTAAAAACAACTACAAAGTAAAATATGACCAAAAGGTCGCTTATCACACAAAAATGTGTTAAAAAACATGTTCCACAAAATATTATGATAAGATGGTTTGTTGTGGCACAAAAACCATAAGAAGAGTCTAAACGTGATTACAAATGAAGAGTTGCCTTGTTGATTTATTCAATTCCAACTCAATTTACATTCATTCATATCTACGTATTAATAACATTGTAAATGTATAAAATGTAAATCATATTAATCAATTTGAAATTCAAATACTATACTTTTCATCCAAATGCCAACTCCTAATAAATAATTGGCAAGATTACAAAAGAGTAACACCCAAAATCTGCATTCAATTCAAAAACTATCCTACTAAAATATGTCAACAAATGTCGCTATCAAAAAGTTGTTTCAAATACAATGAAATAATAATCCATGACAAAAACATTAATTGCTCACCAATTATACCTCCACTTTCATCCATCTCCTCCAATACTGCATCATGAATCACCTATACTCAAAATAAAAAAATAAAAAAAAAGAACAAGTTAATATGTTACAAGATATTTAAATAAATAAAAAAAATTAAAATAAGAATATAATATATAAAAATTATTTGTCATCCACATTATATTTTAATAAGTGATTGGATAAGTTTGATCACAGATGTTTCAAAAGCCCATGAAAAAAGTATTTACTAGTTGGAAAACCTTCTTCACAGTGATGATCTTTGATTAATTCAGGGATTGAAGAAAATAAATTCAACCTTATTTTCTTTCTTCTTTAAAAAAAACTTTGATGTTTCAATAAAGATGAAAAAGTTGAAGTCAACGTGAGTGAAACAAAGATTAGGACTTATAAGGAGTCATAGCCCATAATGTCGATAGAAATTGTTGACATTAACATATGATTATGATTTTTTTTCATGTGTGATGTTGTAATTACCCAAAAAATCTGTCACACGCGTTTTAGAAAAGGGAAAAATCAATATTTTAATGTATTTTAATTTTAGAGAGAAGAAATTGTAGAAAGAAAGAATTCTAATTATTTTTACTAGGTGTTGACGCCATTTTGGATAGGAATTAAAGGGAACGAATATATTTTTGTTATTTCTTCTAAATTAATAAATTATATATAAAATGAAATATAGACTTAACTTACGCTCTTATTTAAATATAATTATAAGATATTTATCGCCATGCTTTTAGAAAAATGTAACCAAAAAATGTGTAATTATAACTTTCTCTGTTGGGGGCCTCTAATAAATGTTTCCGTGACAGCAGCCAATAAACTCTTCGTTGAATCATATCAGATGGCACTGCAGTCTTTTATTTTCAAATCCAGTGACGTGTCATTCTGCCTCATAATAATATGGAGGCATTGGTATTTTCAACAAACGTTTGGGGTCATTGTGCAAAGTCTAGATAAATTTTATGTGGGATTGTGAATATAAAGGCTTTGCCACATATAGTTTTTGGCTTTGATTGTCACATAGTATCTGTACTGTATTTCTCTTATTATCATATTATTTATTAGTTATATAAAAATTTAATATGTAAATTTAATTGTCATTTATAACCACTTATTGATATCACATATTACTTCAATCCTATTACTTTTATATTATTCATTTTTCACTATTTCATCACTTGTGGTTTCTCATTTTTCATTTTTATTTATATAATATACTATAATCAACTATCATCTTCTCTTGACATTGAATTTTTCAGTTGATATCTCTTAATGTTATCACTTTTTATGCTCGTATAAATTATACCTATATATAGATACAAATATAGATATCAATAGTTCTGATTTGGTGCTACAACACAAAATATTTATTATAAACTTATTTTGTTAAACGCCAATGTAAATAAATAGAATATAAATAAGATGAACACAATCAATTAATAACGCAATTCAAATTTTATTATTAATTATAAAGATTATACAATTTTCTTTATTTTAACAGAAAATATAAATTGATTCTATGCTATGCATGGACACTGACTTGATTAGGATAAATTCTCAAGATTTAGGAGTAAAGAGGATAGCCAAATCTTTTCAAATAAACTTGGTTAACCACCTCTCAAACAATACTACTTTTCAAATGAATTAGTGTTACAACATTGCCAACACTAATGTTAGCCATGTCAGTGTCAATTCAGCTGCTGCACCAACACAAACATAACGATGTATAAGCTCAATTTTTTTTCTGCACTTCATGTGGCTAGTTTAATTATGTAGCTGACTGAAATGATTGGAGGAAATATTGAATATTCACTATTTACATGTGTTGGCTAGTTAGTTTATGCTAGTCTTTTGTTATAACAGTATAATGAAAGGGAATTTTACATTACGATAAATTAAATTTTACGGAAAAAATAAGGTAAAGACAAATTTTAATATTTTTTGAGACATATAATGAAAGATTTTATTTAAATTTTAATCGAGTGGCTGATACTCTTTCGAATATTATATTCCCCTATCTTCTGTGGAACTAAATTGAGCACACGAAATATCTGTAATCAGTCATAAAAATGACTGTAGCATATACTTATCACAATAATATGTCAAATAAAAAAAGTTAACAAATTAAAATATTCTAATGTGAGTAATTAAATACAATAATTCGAACTTCAAAATCCTTAGAATTTGGGAATAAGATTAAAATAGTTTAAAGTAAAATAAAGAACTACAGCTGTGTTCGCCCTCTATTTTTCGTCTCTCCAATCATTAAAAACATACGTACCTAAAAAAATTAACTTCAAATATACAACACTTGAGAAATAATTTTCTCTCTCTATTATAAATATATATGTTTACATATAGTTATGCAAAATTCATTTGTCACGTTATTTATAATTAAATCGTTATATATAATACATACTATCTATACGACATTATTGAGAAAGAGATCCTCATAATTAAATATATCTATCGTTTCAAACTTATCTATTCCTCATTCTTTGTAGTAAAATTTAATATAATTTTAAAATTTAAATAATTTTGTTATTATGAAAACTATTGATGAAATACAGCAATTTTATATTTTCTTTAATTTTCTTCATTTTTCCTTTGTGCCTCTTATTTTTTTCTATATCTATTAACATTGTTTTATACTTTATTAAGTCAATAATTTTATATAGTATTTAATAACTATGCATGCACAATTGCGTGATTTTTGTTATATTATAAATTGTAAAACTAAAAACACTTAAACAATATAATTTAAATTATTCATAACATTAAACAAAAAATTAATTGTAATAATAATCTATATTTTGAATATTAGATACACAATATGCAAAGATAGGCATATACTCAAACATATAGATTCCAATTTATTTATATTTATATTCCAAAAACTATATTATCACATTATTAAATAATTACACAATTTTCTATATATATGAATAACCAAAAAAAAAAAAAACTACACACTGTTAATGAAAATTCACACAAAAATACATACATTAATCTCCACAATTCAAAATATATGCAAATCTGATGTATACATAGACAAATATAAAAATAGAAGAAAGAAAGAAAGAAAATTCAAAAAGGTAGTATTCCTCGGCAGGTGGTCCCCACTGCCACGCCATCTCCACCCTCTTCCGGTTCTTCCCCATAAATGGCAGTCGCAGTTACCTACTCTGCACAGCACCTCAACAGAGTCTATCCCACAAAGTAATCTACCACAAGAGTGCTCAATTTCTCAATATTTTTGAAATAATCGGCCTCTTCGGAAAGCTGCAGATTACAGGCGGCCATGGCAGCTGCACCACCATCGCAGTCCTACCTGAATGAGAAGTGGAAGCTAACAAAGAAGGAAAGCCTTCCAAGATGCCGCTCCTCCTCTACTCCTTCCACTCTCATCAAGAATTCATCCCACCGGAAGTGCTCCTTCACGAGAAAATGTGCGGCTCTTGTGAAGGAACAAAGGGCCAGGTTCTACATCGTGCGCAGATGCGTCGCCATGCTTATTTGCTGGCGAGATTACAGCGATTCCTGAGGGGGGGAAAACGAAGGCCTGGGTTCTGAGAAGGAAAAGCAATCAGATCTTTACTCCCCTTGTTAATTCTCTCCTGCTCTCTTCCTGTCTAAGGGATTGTTTTCCCCCGGGTTTGAAGATTATCCAGCGACCGAGGAGGAAGAGAAACAAGAAACAATTCACGATTTTCATGCTTCGATTAGAATCTCCTGTATATAGACACATAAAATCTCCCCTTCTCCCCCTTCAAATTTTTGGTTTTTCGCCTTTCTTATTCTTTGCGGGATCGAAAATCTCCTCTGGAGGAGGAAAGGGTGGTGGCGGTCGATGTAATGATCTGGCAAATAGAGGTGAAAAATACAGAAAAATATTCACTCAAATATATAGCGTTTGCGACACTGTAATTTTCTTGTTTCTGGCATTTCTGGGGTTTTCTTCACCATGCTTGCTCATAGATCCAATTATGGCGGGCTTGGGTCGGCCGATGCACATTGTTGAGTAGGTGTGGCAATCTAGTCGTGGGTGGTATTCCATTCAAACATCCAAATTCTAAATTCAATCCATTTATTTTTACAAGTCCGCCTAAAAACAAATTTCGTTCTTTCATTCAAACAATCAAATAATCAATCTAATTATCCATATTCAAAAATATTTTAGAAATATTTAGTGAATAAATTCTATTTACTAAGTTATTTTAAATTTATAAATGAGTTAAGGGTCAATTTGTAGATAATTTGAAATCAATTTATTTTCTTTTTTGAAATTGTTAAGGTCCATTCAATTTTACCTCGTAACTTAAAAGTTTAGTTCAAACTTATTAATTTCATTTTAGTTTCATTAATTTTATTTTATGCTCGAATCATCCTCCGGGGTCGTTTTTAAAATTACCACACCTTTAGTTCTTTGTTGCTACATAGTTGTAATTTTTTATGCATTGTTTTTTATCACAGCAATTTTTTATTCGTGACGGACAAATATCGGAAGGGGCGCAGTCTATGGATCAGAACGTGGGCAGGACACCCCTTGGTGGGCTAGAATACAAGCTACGTATGTTTTAGTTTTTAAATCTTGGCTAGAATATAAGCTATGTATGTTTCAGTTTTTAAATCTTGTGTTTTTAAGTGTAAATTTTTAAAATATATATAAAAAAGAAATAAAAATTTAAAATTTAATAATGACAGTATATACTTCGGAGGTAGAAAAAATTAAGCAAACATAGCCTAAATAAATACGCCATTTAAGTTACTCGCGTAGTATGCGGCTGAGGATATTCGTTGATACTCTTGAGAAGGAAAAAAATGAAATTGTTGATATGTTTTCCTGTCACTGTTGACTGATTTGTTGAAAATGTACATTTATCACTTACAATATATAGAATGGTGTGTGGCCAAAATCTGACGATGGGATTCTTCTTTGAATGGATCGGTGATGGAATGGTAGAAAGGGGCTGACAGTAAAAGGGCTCGCCTTACGATGTCATTTGTTTCTTACCCAAATGACCTTTCTGTCCTGATTCCTTCAGGTTTTGACCCATGAGGACCACTTTGACTTCCGTCTGCGTGGCATTGTAGATTGTAGAAGAAGTATTCTCAGTTTGCCTTAAATTTTTGACTATGTTTACTATCAATTTTTTTAAAAAAGAAAAATACTATAATAATTATATTTTTTATTTTTATTTTTATCTTTCTCATATTTTTACACTATTTTTTTTAAAAAAATTACATCTAAGAATATATATTAAAAAATATAAACAAACGTAGCCCTTGTTTCTCAATTCAATTAGCTTAGCCAACTCGAGCTTCATGAAAATCATCTTATTTTTATGTATATATACGCGATAATAAGGTCTTAATTCATCTTGGCACGTTATTTGAATGGTGAATTTGAGATTTCTCAATTTATGAAGTATTTATATTAATTTCTTAATATGGGTATAAATTTATTTATACAGACTTTTTTAATGGCTCGCACTTGGGTGGTAATTTATTCTCTTTATGTTGATTTATGTCACAAATAATATATTATTTATGACAACGAAGCATGAGTTAAAGTTGAATAATGCTCAATAATTCCCTCTTAGAACAACAGTTCGACTATAATGAACCATATAATCATGAACAGAAATATGATAACAATCATAAGCCATAAATGAATTTTTTAGAAAATTAATTATATATAGTAATGAATTATAAAATAAAGGGCATTTTCGGCATTTGACACCGTGTGTATTCCCCTTTCATATACAGCATATATTATGCAGAATATAACTTGAAAGATAAATATATTTATTTTCAAATTTTGATATATATTTTTAAAATATTTTTATTTCGAAATAAATATAAAAATATAAAAATAAAATTTAAAATGTATAATAATTAATTATATTTTGAGTTCTATAATTTGAAAACAAATATAGATTAGTCCTTTAAAAATCAATTTTGCTAAATAATAATTTTTTCAGTAATTTAAGAAAATTTTAGACAAGATGCCTTTATTAGTTTATTGACTGGTAATATCAATTTTCTTAATTAGTTAAGATTAATTAAGGCTGTCAAGTGTAGAGAAAGCGACAAAATAGCGGCGGTTGGCCAGCAACGTTGTTTTGCCCTAAAATAAATAAATGCATTAAGCTCTATAGGAAGGGCAATAAATTTATTAAAAATTTAATTGTATTTGCAAAGGAAACTTAGGAAAGTACCCACCCCATCAAATATGGGTTGTGTTTAATTAGCCTAGTAACTATTAATGATAATGTTGTGAATTTCTAAATCATTAAATGCTTGATTAGTGACTTGCTTATGTAATGCTCAATTTTCACTTCGAAAATTAGGGGTTATTTCAAGGGAAACTAAGTACCACTTTTCTTTTCCCCCTTTTTATGAAAAAAGAGATTCAAAGATCATTAGTGTAATGTTTTTTGGGGCTCCCATTTTTGTCTTATTTGTGTGGTGCATAAAATTTTCTCCGCAATAGGTTAGGTCTTATTTCCATAAAATAAAATAAAAAAAAGAAAATGGGATCCCGAAAATATAAGTAACTACTACACTATTTTTCTCATCTCCCCTGAATTATTCTTAAATTAACATAATTATTAAAATGTATATTTCGAACTCTCGTATTTTATATATATTGTATACATCAACCATAGGACATATATGCGTCCACGCTTCTTGATTGTTACATTAACATATATATATATATATATATATATATATGTATTTAGGTATGTATTACAAAAATAAATAAATAAAACCCAAACATAATTCGCATTTCCTTATCAATTGTTTTTGCCAAAACTTAATTTCCTTCAAAATTGGACCACATATGCCGCAATGGTTTGAGGGTTTTCCTTAAAAACAATAATAAAAAAATGGTTTAAGAGATTGGGGCGGTGACTTCCTGCATGATTGTTTGGTCAACTGTCACATCAAATACTGTACATAAAAAAGAGCCTACTAATGCCCAAAACGTGAGAATAAGGGAAACCAAATGGGCCAGTGAACTAATGGGCGTAAGCGGTTAGACAGCTATGTTTTGGTGGATTTCAATATATTTTAAGGTTAATATTTTGTAATAATGTAAAATTACTCATATGTTTAATTTGTCTGATTATTAGTAGTTCTTGAGAGATAAAAATTAGTGAAGATGTAAATTATGTGTAAGATATTCTTTATATAATTTATGTAATAATGATGTGATTTTATACTTAGACTAATTATCAACTTATGGTATGACTTATACGCATTTTGAGTGTGTGTATAAAAATACATATTTGCACACGCATTAAAAAGGAAAAAGATAAATGTTGAAGCGTTTTTAATGTTTGCCTTTAGGGTATGATTTTGAACAAAATAAGACCCCCCAAACATGCTTCATTATGACTTTTTACATTGCAGAGAGGATTGGTACAGATGCAAAGAGTTGCCTTATCATATTATATTGTTGTTATAAAGTGAAAAATAACTAATATACGGTCGCGATAAAAAGTATTTTATATATTTTTTATCTACTGCAACATCTATATGATACCTACTGTTCATCTTAATTTCAAATATAGGATTAAAAAAACATAAAGAAAAAGAAATAAAACAAAAATTATTATAACTAGGACTCACCGTAGGCATTACACAGGTTCCGGTTCTAGTTTTGATTTTGGGTTTTTGATTTCGTTTCATTATGAGTCTGATTTAGATTTCATGTAATTATATTTAATTATTTGTTCTTGTGAATTTATTATGAAAGTAATGCAACAACATATATGAAATCTATAACAAAATGCGAAATACGAAAAATGAAGTGAAATCATATTTTGATTTTATTATTATTATTATTATTGTTATCATTATTGCATGAAGTAAGTGATATTTTATGAAAAATATATATTGTGTCAATTGATAAACATTTTAAGTGGATAAAAATATACATGATGTTTTTATTCAGAAAATGAAATATCAAAATAAGTATTAATTACTCACTGATTTTCATTACTCGTGACGTTACTTGAATCGATTATACAATTTTTTATTTTATTATTTTTGAGGATTTGAAACTACTACCAATCAGCAATTTTGATCTTGTTTCATTTGTCAGAACTAAAATCGAAATTATTACCTATGATTCCGATTCTAGAGTGATTGTTCTAATCTCAACTTCAATTTCGATTCTATTCAAATTCATTTTTATTGTAAATAGAACTATGGATACACGTAAGTGAGTTCTCACGAGTTTTGGATGTCAAAATGAGGAGTGAAACGTGGGAGACCAAAATTGGAGAGAATTTCGGCCTCCCTTGCAAGTTAACGCGGAATTTGCGCAAAGGTCCAATTTCACATGCAGGTCTGTCTCTCGGCCCCACCCTTGCTTTGTAGTCTTCGCATGGATCGACATTCGTGGCTATGTTTGTTTTGCAATTTTAACCGTTTTTTTATTAAAAGTTAGTCAATTCAGACATGTTACAAAACAAATTTTTATTTATAATTGGTTCAATATATGAGCACACCCACATACACTTACACACACACACACACACACACACACACACATATTTATAAATCAAAAGCTAATAATTCTCCATATATATATATATATATATATATTATAACATAATTCAGTTATTATTATTTATTTTATATGTAGCACCCTTTCTCCCTAAGTTATTTATTTTATACATAGCACCCATACTTCCGAAGTTAAGGGCTATTTTGCTGAGTTTTTCAGACAGAATTGTCTCGCACTCTTAGGTATTATCCGTCCATCCACCCATATTGATTTTCTGTGTTGGTTTTGGGTGCAGGCAATTCTAACAGCACAAATTCAATTAAATTAAAATTATTCTCACTTACAACGAAATATAATTTTAATTTTCAGTAAAATTCTCCCTATCTTCACCCCGACAAAACTTTCTACTCGACGTAGCCTTTGAGATTTGTTCCACATTGTTGTCTGCAAAGTAATTTGTTATGTTCCTGAAAGTGACAACGTATTCAGAAAACATCTACATGCATGTAAAAATTATAAAACCCAGGAGGTGCTTGGCATGTGGAAAATCTCACGGTACATTTAATTTTTTTTTTAAAGATCATTACCAATCTTAATTTTGGTTCAAAACACTGGATTGGTTGCAGAAACTGCAGTGTGGTCCAGAAACCCTATCTGTGGAGGACACAATTTTGTTCCTGGAAGTAAAAATGAAAGTTCTAATATATTTAGCACGATAAAGTTGATTTCTTCTAAGACAATGACAAACCAAAAATTTATCCCAAATTTATTGTTCGTAAGTGATACTTTAGTTCATTAATTTGAGTACTTTATTCTCAAATATCCTTTTGCTAAAGTAATAAGATGACAAACTTCATCATTTTTCCATCATACTAAAGTAATGAGATGACAAACTTCATCATTTTTCCATCATACTTTTTAACTAAAAATCATAATATAAAGAAATTCTTTTTTATTAAACTTTCTACTTCCACTTTAAAGCTGCTTTCAAACAAATAAGTTATTTGGGGTTTAGTAAGTTAAATAATATAAAAAGGCACGTAAAGGAAAAAAAGAACCTAATCCAATTGTCTTATTAAAATTTTTGCATACACACACACACACATATATATATATATGATGATAAAAAGGGAACAAGAACCAATCACAATATTATAACTTCATATCAATAATTGCAGGAACAAACATGAATATTAGGTCTACCATCCATACCTTCAACTTGATAAAGTAATGTGTTCTGTGACATGATTTTTAGTACGAAGATATCGATAAAAAGTGATTATGATGGGATGGGATGATAATTAAATTAAATTATATACAATGTCACCCTCGGCATTATGCTCCACGAGATATGTTTGCAAGAAATTCATTGGATTTGGACCATATTATTACCCCATTAGGATTCTTGAAAATCTTAGGATTTGTTCTCCTATTATTTTTTTATGCTTTACCTTTTCAAGATATCTTAAGGTAGCAAGATTTGCAGGGAACAATGTAGGTTTGTGTTTGACTGACCTTCGGACTCCTTCACCTGCTTTGAATCTTTAATCCTCATAATGCATTCATTCATTGTTAAAATGATGATCGTAATGATAATCCCAATATCATTTTCAGGAGTGTTTATGTTTGTGAATTGAATGAGCCAATGAATTTTTTTTTTTTTTCTCTATTCCTGAAGCCTTCACAGGAACAGAATTTCTTTATTTTGACATTTTATCTTTTGCTGACGGAAATAATGAATAAAGGATTGGATTGGTGTTTTCTCAAATTTCAAAATTTCATTTCAATTAGGTTGTGCCAGCAAAAAATCTCTTTTAATTCAAAAAATGCCACAAAATCGATATACAAATTATCGTATCACTTCTAAAAAGGGGAAAAGAGAGTTCAAGATAAAAACATTTACTTCTGTCAAAATAATTTTCAAAATATTCGTCATAAATGAAAAATATGATGAAAATGCCAATGAAATATATAAAAAATTGAGAAGCCACTAAAACAATTTACAAAAATCAATAGCTACAAGGGAAGCGCTCCATTGAGAATATAATAAATTTTTAAACATTTAAACTATATTATTAAATGCATTCACATATTCTTCACTGTTGAATCACTAAATTAACTTCTTTTTTTCTTTTTCTCATTTTGATTATATATATATATATATATATTTTTTTTTTTTTCTCCTTTATCTCTCGATTGATAGTTGATTTTTTTATCTTTACTATCACCTCTACATTCTTGTCTCTTTGTTTTATGTTTTGAAAATTTTAATACAATTTTAAGTTTTTAATAATTTTATTTTAATTCTATTATCTAATTTATTTTAATTAATTTTTTTAATAATACACAGACACAAACTGTGCAACTTTTGCTTGTATATATCTGTCTATACCACATGGTAAGACTATATATGGAACTTATTCCCCTGGCATAATGTTAAATTATCACGATGTCCTTGTTGTAATATTTTAATAATTTTCTTTTTTCTCTAATTATCTCTTTTAATATAATTCTATATATTTATATTTTCAATCATACTTTTTATATCTTTCGATTCCACCATTTTTATTATTTTCTATTTTTAATTTTACTATACAACTTTTAGTTTTTAAATAAATTTCTATAATTTTTAATCATAATTTTTTTAATTTATAAAAGGGTTAATCACTTCAACATTTGCTAGAAGTTAGCATAATTCAAGTTATACCCATATTCAATTTAATATTATAAAAACTTCTCGTCCATGTTTAAAGTACCTATCTCCTTTTATTTCTATTAAAATTTTGAATAGAAATTGATGATATCATGAAAAAGTTTAACTAATTTTTCTAGTAGGGCACCAAAATTTAAGTTTTTGCTCAAACGATTATGAAAAAAAATAGGCTCAAATACTAATTATTATAGTTGATTGGTTAATATCTAAATTCATTAAAAAAAATATATATATATATATTTAAATTTGACATATTTTAAGGTATCATTGTCTATGCAAAAGTTCAGAAATAAGGATTAAATTCACATTGAGAAATTAATTAGTTTTTGGTAATATCATTAATTTTCATCTAAAACCTTACTTAGAAGGGAAATTTTCGAAATATAAAAATGAAAAAGGGTATAATTTTTAATTATGTTACCTCATGCATTGGTTGACGTAATTAACCCATTATAGAAGGCATGGAATGTACTATTATTATTTGTAATTTATTTGTTGTGATGCTAGTGCTTGTCGATAACGATTACACTGTGTGGAGTGGGCTTCGGCCCAAGAATTGTAAAGTAGTTGGGCTGGGTCAACGGATTTGCTTGAACTCACCTCACGTGTACAACCACGTGCTTTGTCACGAGCCAAGACGGATTTCATCTTCATTAGAGGTAGCATCAGGTTGAGTTGGTGAGTCAAATTAAAATACAAATATTATACATAATTCGATAACTTGAATTTGATCTATTTATTTTTATGAGTCTCAAAATCTGATTCGTACCTCACCTGCCAATTTCAAGGATTACTCAAATTTAATTTGCCAACAAAATAATTAATTTTATTTTATGATGATTAAGTATTTTCAAAACAAATTTTGTATGTTAAAGTTTGATTAATCAAAAATTTCACATTTTTATCATACTAGATTAGGAAAGCATTATCAATCATTTTAGTTCTATAACTAAATTTATTTGTATTTAAATATGTTTAACTATTTATACTAGATTAGGTTTTTTAAGTTTAGCTTAACTAACATTAAAGGCTTAAGTTTTTAAATACTTATTGCTTTACCATTTAATTTTATTTAATTAGCTTTCTTGTAAATATTTATTAAATTGTTTTAATTATATTCGCGATTTCACAAGTTAACCTGTCAAGTAATTTGAAATTAACCTATCTTTCTTTTTGAATTTTTAGGTTTGACCCAATTTTAATCCGCACCTGCACCCACACCCACAAAAGTTTAACCCACTCATTAATTTCATATTAAGTTCAGGTCGTATTAGAAATTACTACCCATATTTTCCTATTCCGCGAATGTGAATAAGATGAGGAATAACAACACAGTTCATTGAAATCAAATTGATAAGAGAGAAGGCAATCTTATGGTTGAAGCCCTGTACTTCACCTCTACAACCAATTAACCTTGTGCCTTCCATCAATCTCTCTCTTTCTCTAATTTTTTTTTTTCGCTCCCCTCACTTCTTCCCGACTTTCATCTCTAGTCAGGCATGCTTCCTTTCTAGATTACTTTGTTAAGAAATTGATTTGAGTTCCATTGATCTATGTTGTCATAATATATGATAGCACATTTGGTGGAACACATTCCCAGACATGCTTGAATTCTTATTGAACTAGAAGTGTAGGTTGATAGACTCTTAACAATATTTAAATTGAAGTAAAAGATTGAGAATTTGCGTTGGTCTTCTACGACATTAAATTGGCATGCATCTAAATGCATGGAAGTTTAAAGAAAATGAAAAAAAAAGTTTAAAAGAACTTTGGATCGAAATTAGATACTGTAGATGAGATAGATTAGTTACTTGTGGATTAAGAACACTAAGTTCTTCCACCTAGCAGTTGCAACGTGTGTGTGCAATAAAAGTTAAAAGATCTAGAAGCAATTTTGACAAGCAAACATATTGATCTAAAGTAAAGTTCTAAGGTGGTAAACGGCCAAGGGATTGGGAAAGCATTTTTGCCCCATTGCCATCCCTAACAACATCACCATAGCCGGAGTCCTAGTTTAATCTAAGACAAAAACTCAATGAAAGAAAAGTCATCTTGTCAACGAATTTTGAAAACCATAATCTAATTGAGAACCAACTCCAGTTTGCACCTAACCACCACAATTCTAATCTAGACCCATCAGCATCATTCTAGCCTTCGGCATTGCCACTCCAAAAGTCCTATTAATGCACCACCCACGCCTCTCAAACTAGAAGCCCTAATCTTAAAGCTATCAGGTCCACTACTCCTTAGCGTGCTACTTAAAATCCTTCACCTTGAGCTATGGTCTCCTTTGAGTTTAGTTCACACAAGAGAAAAAAAAAATGAAAGTGAGGAGCACTATACGTGCATTTTTCATTTAGCCACTTTGCGCTGCCCATTGCACTGTCCTGTTAGTGACTAGAATAGATCATCAGTCCATTTCACACCTCCAAGCATCTACTTGCTCTTCATATGTGCGTGTTGATGTTGCCTACAAAAGGAACCCTAAGAGCTATGTGCAGACGGCTTCTATTCACCTTGATCGCACCAATTCCTAGCCCTAACTTTTGTGATTTTATTTTGGGCCTTGTGTTTGCTTAGTTGTATGGGTTCCAGGTGTTTAGCTGTGTTTAATTGTTCAGTGACCAATAGTTTAGGAGGCCCCCTCTTTTTCTTGGATGTTCGTGTTACTATTGTTGTACCTATAAAGGTGTGCTGAAAGGCAACATGCATCTTTCTCTAAATCAAGATAGTCTTGATCTATTAAAATTTAAACATGACATTGTTGGCTTTGCCGATTTGTAAATATCGAGCCTCTCTACCTTATGAAATTGTAGGCAAAGAAAATGATTAGAAGCAAGTTAGTTTAGTTTGACTGGATTTTAGTTGATAGAATTTTGCATACTCTCTTGTAATCCCACTATATAAAGAGATTGTTCAAACTCTTTCACTAAGAACTAAAATAAAGTTTTAGTTCTCAACAACATTAAAAGCCAAAGTGAGGCTATATATCGTGTGTGTTGCATAAACCTTTCAATGGTTTTGTTCTTTAAAAGGCTTGTTCACTTTATTTAATAAATTAAGATATTAAAGATTATGTTGAGGAATAAATTAATAGTAAGATAATTTAATATTATGTTCACTCCTATGAGTTAAAATATAAGATAACTTAATAATGTATTTGTTAAGTTGAATTGCTTAATGAGATTATTTTTGTTTTTCTAAGATACTCTTTAATTTTTTTAAAAAGGAAATTATGTATCTTTTATTAATTACTTATACCTCCTTCTCATGAATTAATGTTGTAATATCTACTGTATAATTTTATTTGATATTTATTCAACAAAACTAAATTATTGTAAATTACGTGTTTATTCCTTTTTACACTTATTAATATTTCAAATTTATATTTAATTTAAAATATTATAAAAAATATTAATGGTAATCATATTAAGGGGAAAAATCATTTTTAAAATAAAATATCTAATTAGTCAACTAATTGAGAATATTTTATTGCATCTAGTTGATTGGATTATCTGGTAAATCCATACTGGATCTATATAATATCCTGAGTTTTTATCCTTCAAATTGAAGAAGTGATTAGTTTGGAAATCAAATAAAATATATTGAATTAAGACTCATTATACAACTAACATCGCACAACCAAAAGATGTACGAACCACAAGCAGAAGATAACAAGTTAGCATGGCAACATACGATTTCAGTCTAGCACAATGCAATGGCAATTCAATATATTATAGGCCAATTAATAGAATTAATAGACACTGAATCACGGTTGTCAGAAATCTCTTCTACGTATATGTATGTGTATGTTCTCATATACAACGATGAGGAATATTGGAACTCCAAAACTAAACCATAGCCGAAGCATCACTTTCTCCTCGCGCGAGCTCGGTCCAACGGGACCCAGCCCTGAATTTGCAGACCGGACATGTCCCTTGCTGCTGCAGCCATGGATCTATGCAATTCATATGGAACTGCAAAACAATACATGGATACAAGGCGATTCAGATCCAAAGAAGAGAACGTTTGAAAGTGCCACTACAAGCGAAGGTATTCAATCTCGGAGGAACAGAAGAGAAACCTGATGCAAGCATGGCAAGCTACGAATGAGTTCTCCATCATTAACTTGTTCCAAGCAAATGCTACAAGTTAGTTCATCATCAGAGGTCTTTGTTCCCGCTTGAGTATTAACGAGGTCTTGCTTCTTCTGCACAGCAGTTACATTACGATGAACTTCATAAATCAAATAGAACATCAGCCAATAGTTTTGTTATCAAGCATTAGTAAAGACCATAAAAATATATTTTGCGTCCCAATATTTGCAAAATCGAGTCATGCCAGCCATTATCAATTATTGCAATTCAAGCATAATGACAACAATGAGCACACAATCTAGTTCGTGAAACTAACAAGGGCCTAAGCAGTCAGCAACTATAACAAACTCGGTAGAGAGTAGAAGCCACATCTCTCAGCACTTTGAGATAAATAAGCTGAGAATACTACTTTTTCATCCCATTTTTCAAAAGTAAGAACAATTAGAAACACAGGAGCAATACCTCAACTGAGGCTGAAGAAGAAGCCTGCTGCACTGATGAGCCCGCACTGTCAGGACCAACAACAAGATCAACCAAAGAATTTGAAAAGAAAGAAATTGTCAAAGTGGAACACAACTGACCAGGGGTTCAATTTTTGTCTCGTAATATAGATGTTAATTGAAATGCATAATTCAAGAGGAAAAACAGTTACAAATCATGTTCTCCAACAATTTGATATTTCTACAATTACAAATTCATATTCAACAATTTAACGCAAGAAAAATCTGACTAAGTTGAACTTATAAAAACTTCAACTTCCCAGCACCAATAATGCGATCGAATTTGTTTCTCACAACAAATAAAGAAAATCTAGTATTCTCAAAAGGAAAAGCACGAATATATGCAAGGACTGGTGTAAACCAGTGCGACAAAAATAAGCTGTGTAGGAACAGAAGGCACTCTGATGAGTTGAAAGAATGAAAACATGCCATATCACAATGAGCAAAATACAATTATGAACACTCAGTGGTCACATTACACAATTCTACTTCAAACCTTGTGAACAAACAAGATCCCGTCTTATAAATGATTAAATGGTACAACTTCGATTATGAAAAATGACAGATGATTCTCTAAGTTAACTTAGTAGGTCCTAAACTCCATCATTCATTCGTTTTCTTCCCCACTGTAAAAGGATCCATGTTAAAAAAGGCTTCTGCAGTCTTAACACTCCAGCACATAAACTATAACAGACAAGAATAGCACAGGAAAGAGCCTCTCAAGTCTTGTTTCAGGGGTGGCATTTTGAAAAAGTTTCCAACAAGTACTGACCTCTGGGGACCAGACACCTTATACTTGTGAACAGGAAGAGCACTGATCTCTTCCTCAGTCATAGAGGCTGTAGGAACATTGTCAGCATCCAGTGCTCTCAAAGTTTCATAATCTGCATAGAGCAACAAAATCTATGTGAACTTTGTCAAAATGTTCCTCCAAAAAACATCATCAACCTTCTACTTGGAATACTAGCGAATACAACAGGTACCCTATAAAAAAGGGCCCAAATTGTAGCACAATGCCAAATTTTGGATTAAAGGGTGCACACCTAAGTCATCGAATTCCCTGTCAAGAAGTGCAAGCTGGAGTCTGAGACCTTGCAACCTTCCTCTGGTTGTGAGTGCTATGGATGGTGGCATGTGAAGTCGCAATTCAGTATGGCCAAGAAGGCCACTGGCAACAACAGCCTGAGCTTGTGCCTGAGCTTGAAGTTGCTGACAAGTTGCATACATCCTCAAAGTTGTTGCCATCAAAAAGACACCGAGCACCAGCCAGAGCTACCAATATAATAAGAAAAACAGTCAAATTAAATATTTGAAAACAATTCAGAACTGATGGAAGTTAGTAAAGCCAATTTCAGCATGAAAGAATACAAACCAGAAAGTTAGGAGACATTTGGTGTGAGTTCAAAATCATAAACAGCAAAAGCACTGTAACATCAAATGACCAATTACAAGAAGCAGTTAATAGGCAGATCAAAGAGAAACATGGCACAAGGTGACCATCTAATGGAACGCACCTGTGACTAGAAATGCAAGGGAGTGTGTATTGACTCGCCGGGCAGCATGAACTCGCTGATCAACAATAATAAATGGCATATTTATGTCAAGAGGTGCAAATGTTCAAGGCATTAAATTGGAAAACTGGCTTATCATTTTTGACAATAAAAATAAACATGCACAAGAGACTCACCGGACGCCGCTCAGAAAAAAGTCCAGGAAATCCAGTTTCTATATCTCCTCTTGTACCTCGGAAAACAAAACTCATGGTTTCCAAAAACTGCAGCACTAACTGAACAAATTATCTTTGGCAAAAGTGGTCATAGAATGGACCTTATCCTACGAGATGAATTAATAAACTCTAATAATAAGGAATTTAAAAGAATAGAGTTGAAAAAATAAACACCAGAAATCTACCTGTTATGGTACATATGGTAATCCAACAGATGTAAGTATTTGACAGAAAGTAAAACACATGCTTTCAGACCAGTAAACTCACCTGCTTAGTATCCTAATCACATATAATATCTTCATTTCTAGATTTCACCAACTAGCCCACGGGATCTCTCCCTAAAAGCTCTTTGAATTTCATTAATTATCAGTGAACGAAAATCTTCTTTTGTCCACGAAAATCCTATCAGAGCTTTTTACACTTTTCTTTTGTACAAAGAAAATGTTTGGATAGTTTTGGCCCCAGTCACTGTAACGGGTAACTCACTTATGAAAGTACTTATAAACTGCCCACCAACACTACCTTCACAATGGCACAGGGATTCAATCACAACCTTTGACAAGAAGTAGCCGTCTACACCAACCAAGCCAACAAACGTTAGCTACTGTTTTCTTCTTGTGATAGGCCAGAACTAGATACAAACCATTATCAACAATCCTCAGATGCCAAGAAACATATAGAGTATAACGAGATGCCAATAAGGAAACCTTAGGCCTTCAGGGAAGTCGGATTATAATTAATTTTAAAATGGTACTATCACCCTGTTTTGAGCTAGGATTGGAAATATTAATCAATACATTAACTAAGTCCTCGGGTACCCAAAGCAACCCAAATCCCTGATTCCATGCGCACTCATACATTAAAATTTTTACGGATATTATGTGATTACACAGTTGAAGAAACCCTTGATACATTGTCATTCTACAAAATATGTGTCAGTCCACTGATATTGGCACAGGAGAAAAGGCCAATTTACAGAAAAGTGTAACCCGATTTGTTTCTCTCTATTCAAGCTTATATTTGTGACCCAACTCTGGCAGCGAATGTACGAGAATTCACCCTAATAACCCATATAATTATTTCCATGAAAATTGAAAAAAAAAAACTCCAAACTTTTGGAAAAAATAAAAATAAAACAAAAAATCACAAAACCCGAGACAAAAAATTAGATTAAACACCCAAGATACGATATAACAATGCTCCAATCCAACATCGAGTTGCTTGCCCGCATATTCTCCCAAAAAACTGTTGAATTTTAAAACGGGCGAAGACAAAAAGGTTCACTTACAGAGATGACCTCCGCCGAATGGATCCGAATGCAAATAATCAATTAAAAGAATTGATCCCGGCGAAGGAAATATTGGCGGACCTGCACCGAGTAGAACGAGTTAGGACAGAGGAAGGCAACGAGATGACTCGGACCCAGGGCAATTTTTAATAGAATAAGAATAAATAAATAATCAAATAAAAGCCCTAAGCTTGAAACTAACGAATTGATTTCCCCTTTACAGCTTCTGTACCACGCAGAGCTAAAAGGGTTCAACGGAACGACGTCGTCTAAGCCCGCCTGACGTTTCCCTTCCGGTGGTTGTAGACTCGCAGTGCAAAAGCAAATGCACCACTTTTTCTTTTTACCACCACCGCTGTTATTATTATTTGTAAGTGAAAAACTAAATATTAAATACATGAATATATATATATATATATATTGTTGAATTTAATCAAAATGTTTTGATTTTTTATTTTTTTAAAATATAAGCATTTGAAATATGATTTCGGGTGTTTTAGTGAATATGAGTTTGGAATGAATTTAATAACGATATTTTACTTATTTTCAATATTTATATAGTTTTATTTCTACAATTATTGTCTTATATTGAAATTAGCATCCTCTTTAAGAATTGAAGAGGGTAAAATTTCATTTGATTGAGCTTTCATTTTATAATATTTATTCAAAAAATGATTCTAAAAAAGTAGTTCTCATAAAGGGGTGCACATTTTTTAACAAAAATTAATTTTCATAGAAGTGATTTACCCCTATAAACTAGCAACCTCAATAGTGTACACATAAACAAATGCATTAACATAATCAGGCTTCAATCCATCAACATATAATACATGAATTTTTTCAATTTTTCTGTTTTTTAATTTAAATTCAAATTTTCTGCAGATTTTGCAATTTGAAAAATCTAAATAGTTATTCAAGTATCGAGAATCTTTCGTTCAAATGTTGTATTCATAGAAATTGAATATCACACGAATATGTGCCTTATCTATTTCTTGCTCTACTTTCTAATTAATAGAATATATTACTAATTACTGAATATTGATCTTTGAATACCATATTTGTTGATGATTTGGCAATCGGAATATTATAATACGTGATTAATGCACGGATAGAAGAATATGATTTGAGAATAGAATAGCCATTTCGTATCTATCTTTGTTCTTAAAATTAATATAATTTTAGGCAGAATCTCAATTTATTTCTTACAATAAATGAATAGTGATTTCACTTGACTCCATAATTTTATCTATTCCCTAATATATTAAGAATGGTCAGTTTGTTTGTTTGTTTTTTTTTTTTTATGACATAATCGTATTGTATTTCATATTTGTAAGATTTATACCAACAAACATAGTATAGTGTTAAATAAATTAAAATGATTACATATATGTTACCAACGCTATATATAATATAACTTGTTTTATTTGTAATATTACTAGAATATATTCATTACTCTCCATGAACACACATACACAAACGCTTACATAAAACAAAATTATATAATTTAGCATAATCCGATATGTATCATCCGAAAATATTAAATTTAATTTTAATAATAATATAAATATTATCAAATCTTGCATACAAACATATGCTTAAGGCAATTTGTAGGGCAGATTAGTATAATTATATCAATTCATATAATTATTTTTTATATAATGAATATCAATATAAATTTACATACAAAATTATATAATTATCTAGTTTACAATAAATGAGTTAAATTTTTAAATTCTGTGTATAGAATATCATTAATTCATTTATGTATTCTATAATTAGTATTTGTCAATGTGGATATAAATTATACAACAGCTAATAATATCAATTATGTATTTTACTCAAGTAACTATTATATATAATTTTTAGATATAGTATAAATATTATTATATTGATAGTTAATATTTAAATATATATATATATATAAACAAAAGAACAAAAGATATTACAATTAAATTAATAATTCGTAACAGTGTTGTTTAAGCTAAAATTAATTATATATTTTTTTCACACTATTTATCATTCATTACTCATTTCAGACATAAGATCCAAATATTTATAACTAATATTCATTAGTTGGTAAATATATATAAACATACGAACAAAAGATATTACAACTTAATTAATAATTTTTCATAGTGTTATTTTTATTAAAATAAATTACAGATTTGTTATTCACATTATTCACCATTCATTACTCAATAATAGACATAAGATCCAATCACAATTTTTCCATTCCTCGTACATGTGCTCTCTTACAACATTTCATTTGTTTCTCAAATTCATTTCATTATTAAATTCATTCTATTCATGTATTATTCTATTCATACATAATTGCCATTTTAAAATTATTCTTTCTATAATTATTGGTTATTTGAAAGCTCTAAATTCATGATTTAATTCTTAAAATGATTTTTTTCCCAAAGCTAGACTCCTAGCAATGACGTAACACCATAAATTTCAACGCCTTGATTAAGACGAGCAATATAAAAATCCAAACAATCTTTACTTGTCAACACTGATGGATCCTTTTATCTGCATATTTTGAAGTGCCTCATCTTCAAACAAAAATCTAGCTTATCTACTTTTTTTTCGTTCAATTATTAATGAATCAAAAATATTGAACATGCACGCTATTTTCCTGATTAGTGTAATTTATTCCATTATTATGTTTTAAGTGTCATGTAATTTTTAGTGGTTGGGTGGGGCAATTCCACCTACCTTGGTCAAAGTTGTGTAACTTATAGTTTTAAGTCTTCGAGGGCATTTGGGGAACATTATTAATACTTTAAAAATTTATAATATACAATAAAATATTAGATATGAATTTTTACATGTTGGAATCTCTAGAGCTCAGACAATTAGGCGTACAGCTCACCTTTATTAAATTTTTTCAACATATATGTTTTATAATTTTATTTCATCCAAACCATAAAAATTAGACACTCCAAACAAGTCTTACAATATGAAAAGCATGTAAAATCTTTTAAATATATCAACTCAACCAAACACCTCCCTTTGGAATTGAAGTATGCAGCATTTGAATTTGGAGAGTACAGGGAAACAAACCCTTGTGAGAATCAAAGGACAAATTACCTAACTGAACCAGTCAAGATCATCGTGCCTCACTCGTGGATCATGACATCAATCAATTAGGTATGAAGGCAAATATGAAGAAATGCGAGTCTACTATGCCCAAAAGGACGACATATTACCTGAGACGAGACATGAATGCACACGGCGCGTGCAAGTGTTGACAAACATAGGCACTGCCCTACCAAACATTGCAACTTGCAAGTGCAACATGCAAACAAACCAAACACACACGCGCACGCACACCCCCTCAAATCCAGTGTTGATCGGGTCGAATAATGGTGGGTCGATCCAAGAGTCTGGTTGGTTTGAGGTGCATCACACCGGGGCTGGATGTGAATATCAAACAATTACCTAACCCACGCTTGTGTTCACCCTGACAGACACATTTGGACATCGGGGTAATGACTTCCAGAGACAGTGTTTGGGAGAATTAGAATTAAGCTTGGTTCCTGAAAGGATTGAATAAAAGTACTCAGATTTTCAGAAAATATGTAACAGGAAGGTTAACATGGAGGAACTTGCCAAAATTCCAAACTTGTAAAAACTCATATATACCAAGGGCCTATACTTGAGGAGAAGTGCATGCCAATAACCAAACCATACCATACCGTTAGCACTACGAAGGAAAGCCCTTCATCTATTGCCAATGCGGTAAAACCTTACAACAAAAGCGTCAAGACTGATAAATGAAGTCCCAGAATAATCACTCCTTAACTAGACAAGCTCCCTGTCGGTCAGGTTCATGCTTCTCCAAGCTTTTCACTAATTCATCAACCATCCAGCCTCAAAGGGAAAGCGGAAAATTTACTGAAAGTAAACAGTGAGACTGGAGGGCTCTCTTGGCAATCTTTAGCGTCATTTGTCAACATGACAAGCAGGCCACAAACTACGTAACAGCAACTGCTACAGCATGGACAATAGAAAATTCTCCTCCCTAAATTTCAATGAGAAAACAATCCAGTATGATCCCAACTTTCATCAGCTTTGTAACGTTGCTCATTCAGGATAAACATAATCCAGATAAATGTATACTACACAACCAAGCACAGTGCACTAACTGAGGTGCCCACAATACATCCGACAAATACTGGTTCGTTCATCACTCATTGAGTTTCGTGGGCAAAATTAGAAATTAAATAACAGAATCAGGCATAAAATAGCAATACCAAAGTAGCTACATATATTGCACAAAGGTGACAGAGGGAAAAGAGGGGAACAACAAGAAGGAACTCTTAAATTCAAAAGCAATTCGACACACTTTGCCAGGTATTTTGCATCCCCAATGTTCCAGAAGCCAGTTGAAACGCTGGAGGGCTTACAATTCCAGAGTTTATTCTCCTCTTTTCCTTCTTCTGGATTCCTACTTTTGCCACCTAAATTCTCCACCTAGGTTATTAACCAAATAAATTGGAGTGATCATGCTTCGGCACAAGGCAAAACTGAAGAGAAATCACTTATCATTTCATTTCCAGGTATTTACATGAATACCATAGCAATGTTTTCCACCATCCTTCACCAAGTGCTAATGCCAGTTCTATGTTTGGTGCCCCCTTGAAAAATCATCACCATCTCCTGTCGCTTCCATCATCAACTTCAAAACCCCATCCTCTACGCCGTCTTGATGCGGAGCTAAAGACCGATGCCAACGAGCCACTCCTCTGGCTCATTCTAGAATCAGGGCTCGAACTGGAAGTTGATGGCTCACCTCTTCCGAAACAAGCAAACAAATTGTGCAAAATCCTTCGTAATCCGCCCCTCTCCCTGGAAACGCCCCCTCTAGAACCCCACGATATCCTCCTCGGTACCCCATTGTTGGTAAATCCACCATCCATCTCTGTGTACACAACAGGCAACTCTCTCTCCCCCCCTCTCCTCCCCCCAGAAAACCTCCCCACAGCAAACCCACCACCCGGCAATCTCCATATGGTCAGGCCTACCGTCTCATCGTCGTTTCCGGTCTCATTCACTCCTCTGTTTCCTTCACTTCCATCGCGATTGCCATTAACATTCTCGTTATCTGTTGGCAATTCATGTCTACACAGTGGACAAGAATTTCTCAATGAAAGCCAGGGCAAAATGCAATCTTGATGGTACAGATGCTTGCAGGGCATTTCACGAGCATCCATCCCCAACTCAAATGCCTCTTTGCAGACAGCGCAGTACTCTTCAACAACCACGTGTTGGTCTGTTATCTCAATCGTGGGCATGGACTCAATGGCAGCCTTGGACGCTGGCGAATTATTATCAATTCTTCCAAATCCGTTTGCCTCAATCTGAGCCAATTGATCAAGAAGCCGGTCGAAACCAGACCCAAGCAACAACTCCGACATACTAGCCGGCAGAGGCCGTAAACCCGACCCCGCCCCGTCATCATAATACAACTCGAACCCCCCTCCAGGAGCCGCCCCGCCTCCAGCTCCACCTCCACCTCCGACATCGTTGGGCCCACGAAGCACAATAACCGGATTGAACGGCGACCGGTCGCCCCCGTTCCTCCGATTTCTTCTTGGCCTCGGACTTGAACCCGAGCCCGAACCGGAACCGGAACCCGAACCCGAACCGGGGCCCGAATCAGGCGTTCGCATCATATACATCGCGGCCGCGGGGAAACGGCGTCTTCGGGAGTCAGAGAGCGAAGACCTAGAGGGTGTCTCTACCTCTTCAACGAACCCACCGTTGCAATCGGGGCAATTGATGGAATCTTGGGTCCAAACCCTTACGAAACGGTTGCATCTGTAACACCAGTAAGTTGAAGACGTCGACATCTATGCCAAAATTTCTATTCAGGAGAAAAAAGAACCCGATATCAGATCTGAAAAATAGAATCTTTCCTCCTTCAAAATCCGAAGAATTATTGGGAGAAAGACTGGAGGAAGGGAGAGAGGGATGGAGAGAGACGATGTTTGGGTTCCGAGAAACGAAGTTAATAAAAATTGGGGATACACGCGTGGGGTTATGAGTGGTAATAAAGTTGAGTAATAGGGGTAAATCTGGAAACTCGGGCATAGGGTTATTGGCGTCTAATCGACACTTGGAACGAGACACACGTATTGGTTTGGTAAGGCTTAGCTGACAAATACTGTCAGTCATTTGAATTATTTTATATTTAAGATTCATGCTACTATAAATTTTAATTTTATAGTTAATGTTAAGGTTACATATACTTTCAATTTTTTTGGTTGATTTTTTATGGAAATTTTATTGACACGTGGTGAGAAGTTAGTCGTCATTAATGTTGCAAAAAGTGGCCGTCGAAAACTATGCGGAGTAGCAATTTCACAATTTATTTGTCAATAAAATAGAAAATTTGTATACGTAAAAGTTCATTTTTTATGAAAATCAATAAGGCTATTTAAAATTTCTAATAGAACTTTTAGATTAAAAATTAACTAACTAAATTTAATTAAGCATACTCAACAACGTGAAGTTTGACCCAATTAATTGTTAATTGTACTAATTAATTGATGACTTAATTGTTGTCTCAGATTTTCATTTTAACTAGTTTCATGTCTTGTTCACCAAAATAGAATTTGATTTTTTTTGTTATTTTTCTAGAACTCTTTGAAGTAATATGTTGGATTGTAGAATTAATATGCATAATTTACTGTTACGAAACTGTAACACTGATAAAGAGATGACTGTTAACTAGAAAATTTTACCATAATGAATTTAGAATATACGTTTTTTTTTCAAAAAAAAAAAAAAAGAAAACATAAATTTTCAAGACTAATTAAATAGGATGGACTTGATTGTCCAATTGAAATTCTCAACCAATAGCTTCATTTATCCATTGACCATTGTCTCCTTAATATATTTATCAAAAATCTATTTTAAAGATTAAAAGTAATAATTTAAATATTAAGGGCTCTATGGTCATAAATTAAAGAAAAGGAGACTTATCATAAGTTAGCATAATTACAACTTGTATCCTATTTTTTGATATTACAAAATATTCATTTTTATGTTTATAATTTTGTATTTTTCAATTTTAGTAGGATTTTAGATAAAAATTAATGATGCTATAAAAATTTAACTAATTGTTAATTTTGAACGCACGTTCTACTCTGTTAACCATAAATTGAGACATGGAGTGCTCTTCACTGAAAAATCAACTAAAGCTTTTGTCTTTGGTAATATCATTAATTTCCATCCAAAATCATTAAAAAAAATAAATATATAAACATTCCAAACATGGAGATGAAGTTTTTATAATATTAAAAAGAAAATGACCATAATTATACTAACTTATAAGCAACACTGGTGTAATTAACCCTAAAAATATTAAGAAGACAGAAAAGTTCAATTCTTTCATACCAATCCATCAAATTTCAAAATTTGATCTCACAACATTAATAAGGGTTAATAGAAAGAGATTATGTAATCGCTGTCACTAGTTTAATTGTTAGTAAAAATAAAAAATAAAAAAAAATAATAATTCTTATAGTCAATGAATTGATAGTGATTAACGCGATTTGTGATGTATTTCAACAATCTTAAATATAAACAAATAAATTAAATATGCATTTAATCCTTTCTTTAAAAATGATATAACAAGTTACCATCATAGAATTGATGCTTTTGACCGAAAGCAGGAGTATAATTAATCCAAAAGGTAAGGTTGAGAAAATAAATAAATAAAATAGAATGGTCTTATAATTCGTATTTAATTAATAATGGGTACGAAAATGACTTTTGCTCATTTTTTATGCACAAAGAATGATGTTGAAATTGCACTGTTACGCTTGTTGATTATCGGCAAGATCAACCTATGATTCCAAGACTGCACTGCACCTGCATTGTCTATTTGTAAACATGTTCTGTCTCCAACCAAATGGGAAAAAATTTAATTTCTTGGGAAAAGGAAAGTCCAAAATATTCTTTTAAAAATTTTAATAAGATGGCATTTAACATTGATATAAAAAAAAAACATTACTTTTCCTTAAGAAAATAAATTAAATTAATTGCGCGTCATGGTTGGCATTAAACAAATAAAGTAGTATCAAATTTACCTCTCATTTATTTATGAGTGTCAATTAATAATAACCAAAATCACCATAATCATGCAAGATTTTTCTTTAATGGTTAATGAAATATGTAATAATTAAATATGACGTTTATAGATTATTTCACTTTTTTTTTTCCAAAATGAGACGAGAATAAGAAATTTAAGCAATGTTTTGTTAAAATTTTCACATTTTTCCTTCAAATACAATTTAAAAAATTAAATTATTACATTTATTTACAATCAAAACCTTACAACTTAAAAAAGATTGAAACATACAACACTTTAAAAATAATTTGTCACTCACATGTATATAATTATTTAAAATTTAATTATTACATTTATTTACAATTAAAACCTTATTTTCATTGTATGAGTGTATAATAAAAATTAATTATTATTTTTATATATTATTATTTTTATTTAATCTTTTAATTATTATATGATGCTGTACATACAGACGCATAGAAACATATAAATTAAAACATATACTTATCAGTTTTATCTATTCAAGTATTCATAATTATACACGCAAAAAGAGAAGTAAAGAAAAGAAAATTGTTTTCCGAACAAAAAAATAACCAAACAAGGCCTTTCTCTCCCATAGATGAACGAAAGAAAGAACCCCGACTTTACGGGCAAGAGGACAGGCAGGCATGCATGATTTGATAAAAGGTGGGACCAATGGGTTGGCTGTCAGCTGGTCACTCATGACTCGGATGGGTCCCATCCCATCTCCATTCCAATTTCATTCTCATGTTTTATATTATTATTATTATTATTATTATTATTATTTTAAAAAAGAAAGTAGAAGAAGGCATATGCCGTCAAAATAAAGACAATTGGAAGGACTTTTATTTCATTTTATTTTATTTTTAAGTGATTGTGCTTTGATCATTGTCCTACTTTCAATTCCAATAAACTGAATTTAAAAAACATGGGAATAGTTTAATAGTGAAAATTTACTAATTGAGCTCAATTGTAATAATAAAGAATTCAAGTCTAAAAATTTTAATTTTAACACATCGTAAGGTGTTTTTAAAAATTAGATGACTTAAAATATAAACATGATATTAGTAATTTCTCGAAGGATAAGATTTTTTTTTCTAAAAAATAATTGAGATTCCCTTTGGAATCAAAATAGAACGAAATAGTGGGATAAAGGGAGCTTTTTGGTTCTCAACAAAGGGAGAAAATATTAACTTGTCAAACTATTTTCAATCATCAAAGTTGATAATGAATTATAATGTTAAGAATATTTGTTTCAAGTGGCTAATATCTCTAGGGTTAACACTACTGAATTAAAGTTTTATTAACAAAACTAAGTTACGTATATACTAGTCTATATCATACTATTATTTGTCATCTTTTATGAATTATATTATTATCTCTACTTAGATTTGAAACAAAATTATTGATATGTACGTCAAAAAAAAAAAACTTGATAGTAGTGGATGTGCCAAAGGGAAAGTTATTGAATTTCCTTATTAAGGGAAAGTGTGAAATAATGGAGAATTCAAGTATTCATCTTTTTATATCTTTTCCATATTTTAGGAACAACAGTATGCGCCAAATTTTGCATTTAACTTAATCCTCTGAGCTTTATTTATGCAGACAAGCTTTGTTTATTAACTTCTTACATTTGTAAATATTTGGCTCAACTTTCCAATTCGAGCTTTTGTCATCTAAATGTCATAAAATATAGGTATTTTATGTATTTGATAATAATGGTTTGCTGGCTATTATTAATAGGATACTACGAAGTGTCAATTCTATACCTGTGTTAATACATTTCCACGATACATTTACATACATGTAGCACGTTTTCAAAGAAAACAAAAGTTTTCTTAAATAATATGTACAAAGTATTCGGAAAATAGGACAGTCCCTCTCAACCCCAATTATTTGTGACCCACCAAGTTAGTGGTTTAGTCTTTATTTCATAACCAAAGTTGATTGCACATCACTTAAATAAGATACTAATTTACTACCTTATATTAGACAAGACAAATCATTTACAGTCTTTCACATTTGATAGATAGCACAACATATAAAAAAAAATTATGCGTTTAGTATCAATGCATCTATTGTTTAATCTAGTGTTATGATATATATCATGTTTATGCCATGCACGACAAAATTTAATTGATTATTTTTAAAAGAATATGCATGAAATAAAATTAAATACTTCGTGCATTTATGCTATGTGTATAAAACGATCAATTCATATGCTTTTGTGGCACATGTTTCCACCTGCTTTTTACACATCTTTTGTGTGAAACTTCTTCAAAAAAAAACCGAAAGAGTGAAATGGATTTGTGGATTGATATTTTTTTGCTATTATTTCATCTAATTTATAGAACAAATGATAATTTAAATAAGGAGAATCAAATATCCAGTGTTAGAACCAAATATGTCTTGTTGCTGATGCAATTGCTGTCTTTTTGTTTGAATAAAAGGTCAAAACCCATCCAAGCAAATCATGTAGCATTCAGGATACAGTCAAAAAACAATAGAATAACTTCATTGATTTACCTTATTTGGTACTCTAAAATCCATTGGTTGTCTCTATATACTTGTCCATAAAACATTGTGAGGCCACTGGTTCACAAAATAGATTATTGGCAAACCATTAGTTATTCAAGGGATTATAATGCGAATCAAGTGGAAGTAAGGATTGAAGATGATAGGGAAAATGGAGAAAATGACAGGAAAAATGAACAAAGAAAAATAAAGGATAGATGGCAAGATTGAATACAACTTATCGAATAAGAACGTAACTCGCGTGTGACAAAGTCTTACAATAAATAGAAATGAAAATAATAAAAAGATCCAAACAACCATGTTGTGCAGTTGTTATCCATGAACTACTAGAAGTAAAGTAAATGATCTGATTTGTACTTGAACTGTAGTGTAATTCACTCACAATCACAAACAAGTAATAAGAGGAGAAGAAAACTTTTTCAATTGATTTCAAGATACAATGGACATTAGTTCTTACATAGTGGACAAATAAAAGTATATATAGGTACAAACATTATCTATGGATCTGGGGTATGGGAAATGATGAAAATACCCCTCAAAAAGTGGTTCCACGGTCAAAACAAGTCAAAATTCAACTTCCCACCCATTGCGATTGATTCGTAGGTTTGCTCGATTAATCACATCATGGTGTGGATTGATCTATGTCAATCTAGCATATGTGCAATCATCCTACCCATGCTTTTGAATTTGTGATCGCAATTGTTTGAATTGATCACGTCCAGTGTAATCATAAAAACAAAAGTCCAAATTGTTATGAGGTCAATAACGTCTCATCTGCTTGATCAGGTTGCCAGCCGATTGTGAAGTTAGAACATTAAAGGGTCAACCCTTTACTCCTAGATCAATCTGATATGGCCTAGATCTCGATTTCAACTTCCTTAAGCCATTTTTGCTCCTCCAAGTTGAAATTTGAAGTCACTTGTCACTCTTTGGATCTTCTTAAGCACGCAATTCATCCTCTACTTCAAATTTTTGTATTTTTTTCCGGAGAATCTTCAAGGTCACCTCAATTGCTTGCACTTGGGTGGTTTTTATTTCGGGGTGCCAAGGAAATGAGGCTTTTGGTCTGAATGTTTACATAATTTCCCTCATCTTATAAAGGTTGTTCCATCAATTGGTTTTGCACCTTGCCTCCTAGCAACATTGCAATGCAATTGTAGATTGTTATTCCTTTCTGTCCAAAATGCTAGAGAAGCCAATCCCCAGATCAAATACAAATTTCTTTAAAGCCTTATGTTCCCTAAACTCAAACTCTTAGAAGTTTCCTTACAAGAAAATCACTCTGGTGGTGATGCCGAAATGTCCCAACCATTCAAGATCCCAACGTTCCAAGTTAATCAATCAATGTCAAAAATTTTGACGAGTAAATGCCCTATCAACAAAATGTAAATATTTGCCATCCAAGTAAAATGTTGCAAGAATTGGACATTAGTTCAAGGCATATGAAACATCCCAAAAGATTTTCATGTCATGTAATAGACAATTATATTCAATTTCCCACTTCCCACAATTTTTTATTGATCTTGCCCTTTAATATGTACAATGAATGTCTAAGGTCACACAGGTTATCACCAAAAGAAAAGAATTGATTATAACATGGGAGATGAACTATAATATATAAATCATAAAAATCATCATAACACTCATGCAAATTACACATATACTGAAAGTTCATCAACTTGGGATTCAAAGTAGGTGTGAGAGCAAGCCTACCACGTAAGTCATCGATCTTAACATCATATATGCCAATTGTGCTTAGTCTCTCACATATTTCCCTCACATCTCACCCCCCCTAAGTGGCATACTCTCATGATTTTTCAAGAATATATGTACAATGAACAATAAATTAAAAATTCACTCAATAGGTCTTACCAACCTAACTCAAAATCGCCTCGAATGATTTAGAGTGGTTCCTAAGCTCACAAAGCAACAAATTCAAGCAAAATGGTGTGAAGAACAAGAAAAATAAGCTTTGGGATTGACTTAGATGCAAAATAATCGATCTAGTGTGAGGAAAATAGGAATCGGATCGATTTTGGTGATGAGTGATTGATCTAAAAATGTTCAGGGATGTGCGATTGTACCCTAGCTCTCACGCATGATCTTAGTAGAACTAGGTAGCACGATTGAGCGGGAGGTCATGCGATCGATTGTGAATCTTCAATAACAAATAGGGTTTTGGGGTACCCAGCAACATGCTAGATTTGAGCTTCTTCAGGCTTGATCCAATGCCAAGTCTCGGCAAAATTTTTGGTCTCCAAACAAGAAAATTCCACAAGATCCCTTCCTTCTTCTTTTTCTTCTTGTTTTTTTTTTTTTTTTTTGGTTCAACAATCACATATCTTCCAACAATACCTCCTAACAAATATTTTCCAACAATAACAATATCTAGCAAATATTCTCAACAATCTTTCCACAAAGTATCCAAAAAATATTTCCAACAAAATGCAACTAAATTTTCAACACCCCCAAAATAAAAATATGTCCAAATAGGCCTTAACAATCCATATTTTTTTTTGAATTTTCAGATTTAAAGAAATGGGGAAAAGGTGGGGAAATAAAAAATGAAATGTGGAGAAAACAATAATATGGAATCTAATCAACCATTCGAGTTTAGAAACCCAATTAAATTGGCTCTAATGCAAATTGATGTGAATTGTGTGGAAGTAAGGATCAAAGATGGTTGGGAAAGTAGGGAAAATGATAGGAAATATGAACAAGGAAAAATAAACAAGGAAAATAAAGGATAAATTGCAAGATAGAACCCAAACCACCGAATAAGAACATATCTCATGTGGGACAAAGTCTTACAACAAATGAAAATGAAAATAATCAAGAGATCTAAACAATCACACTGTGGAGTAGTTGGTCATAAATCATCAGAAGCAAGCTGAATGACTAGATTTGTATTTGAGCTTACTAGTGTAATTCACTCAAACTTACAAACAATAAGTATAGAGAGGAGAAGAAAACTTCTTCAATTAATTTTAAGATACAATGGACGTTAGTCCTTACATAGTGGACAAATAAAAGTATATATAGGTATGAACATTATCCTAGGAGTCAAGGCATGGTAAATGACAAAAATACCCCTCAAAAGTGGCCCTAACCTTTAAAACAAGTCAAAAATCAACTTCTCACCCGTTGCAATTGATTTGAAGGTCCATCCGATCAATTGCGCATGGTGTGGATCAATTCTTATCAATCTAGCATGCGTGCAATTGTCCTGCCCATGGTTCTGTATTTGCGATTGCAATTGTTTGGATAGATCATGTCTAACGCAATTGTAAAAACAGAAGTCTAAATTGTTCTCAAGTTGATCGTGTCTCATCCACTTGTTTAGGTTGCTAGTGGATCATTAAGTCAGAATGTTAGGTGATCAATCCTTCACTCCTAGATCAATTCGACGTGGCCCAGATCACGATCTCAACCTCCTTAAGCCATCTTTGCTCCTTCAACTTGAAATTAGAAGCCATTTGTCATTCTTTGGATCCTCCTAAGAACCTAATTCATTCTCCACACCAAATTTCTGTATTTTTTTCATGAGGATCTTCAAGGTCGCCTCAATTGCTCGCACTTGGGTGGTCTTCATCTTTAAGGGTATCAAGCGAAGAGGGCCTTCAGTCTAGATGTCCACGTTAGATTATCAATATTGATTCCAATTACTTTCTCCAAATTAATTTTATCAAGAGGATTGAAAGAATTGTATTGTACTTTATTCATGAACATTTCATCTTAATTTATAGTTTAAGGTTACGTTACAATTATAATAGTTGCTTAAATATAAGTACAAATTTTACATAATATAATTCATATATATATATATATATATATATATTGTTGCACTTTTCTTTAAGTTAAACATGTATAACTTTCAAAATGTTCAATTTGAATTATTTTTAACGTCACACTTCATGTAATACTTAGTAGGCACCCAAATGGGTATAACAACAGTAATAACATGAATAATATTACTAGAGCTAATATTCATGATAGCCTGCGATGCAAATTTCTAATACGAATCCACATGAGTACAATATGCACTTTATCAGCCATTAAAACATAACAGTACTTGGATTTTATTCACAAAAGTTCCCAATTAAAGCAAACTTAGAAACTAATCCATTATTAATCTAAACACAAGAAACTATGCCCACAAATTCAACCCACTAAATTTGAATACATTAATAGATAACAGACTCACAAAATTAAAACCTAACAAAACTAACCAAAACATTGGCCCAACTAAACACAACTAGGTCAGATTAAAAAATAGTCCAAATAAAATATTATTCACCCAAAAAATCTAAACAACAATAGAAGGCCAAACACAAAACAAATTTGGCCTAGCTAAGCTAGACTTAGCCCAAAGACTAGTTACGGTTTGGATTTCACTCATGGCTGCAATAGCACCAGCCACAGTGGAGCAAACTAGAAAATGAGGACATGATTTAGGGTTTGTGTTCCTTGGTGAAGCCGATCTAGCATATGGTGACGTCTTTTAAAGCGGGCAACATCCATTTTGGGGCAATTTGTGTGATGGTGGTGCTAGGGTTTGTCAACGCATTGAATTCGTCGCTCCCATTGGCACAATTGAGTGTGCCACTCATAGTGAAAGTTTGGGTTTTTTCCTCTTCCACATATAGGGGCTCAACACAATGGGACAAGAAGGTTTATAGCTCATGGTGCTATTGGACCACTTGGGTAGGGTAGGAAGAATGCTACTCATGGTAGCGCTAGTTTCAGGGAACGGTGAAAGATACAAGTGGTTCATGCGTGGCATTGCAAGCAAAACCATGGTTACAATTTGGAATTTTCTCATTTTTCTTTAAGATACACAATATTTTTCTTTAGGGGAGGAGAGAATCCAAAAAAGCAAGATTATGATCGCTTTGATACGATGTTAAAAAGATTAAAAGAATTGAATTGTACTTTATTTATAAACATTCTATCTCAATTTATAGTGTTAAATTAGACTACAATTACAATAATAACTTAAAATATAAATACAAATTTTTCGTAAATAATTTTAAAACAAACCATATTAATCCTATAAAATGAGAATTATGATGAACCTAAAATCAAATTAGATTATGTAACAATATATAAACACTATCAATTACAATGTTTTTCTTCAGCAAGCCTCACATCACTAATCTTTTGGAGGCATACAATAATAGAAAGCTTTGCCATCCCCAGAATCTTCGTTTGTTGTTTCTCTATGTACACACCTTTTTTAGTTGTTTCTCTACATCCAAACATCACTAGAGAAGGCTGTGGCAATTGCTTCCCTCTTGCGGGCCCACTTTTTTTTTTCTCCCCCCAAACTTTTAGTACTTTTTTAAAAATTCACTTTAATTTGCCAAAATAAAATAAAATATAAAGAAGAAAGAATTGGAGGACAACCCTATAAAATATTATTATTATACATGTATTGCTCTGTCTCATTTTATTGGTCAAGGCACTTGTGCTTCTGCAAAAGATTCTGACCACGAATTATATTTATTTATTTGTTTAGCTATCTGGCCATTCAATTTTACGAGAGTTCAATGTCATCACTTTAATGTTTCAACCCCGTTGCTTTCATTATCCATAAGCATGCTATTCCCATTTAGGAAATACAAATATATCGTGAAGGGTAAAAAGGGCATTTTAAATTCTTCAAGTAGACTGCGGGTGACCTGTTGCTATATTTAGCCTTACATTTGAAAATATAAATTTTTTAACCTTTTATAGAGCAGTATGTTTCTAAGCTAATGGGTCTGAATCTGAGTGTAACAGAAAATTGAGGTACTTAAATTTTCAGATTTTTTTATCTATGTCCAATTCAATTATGGGTTTGATAATTTGTATATTGACTGCTATTCAACTGGCATTTGATTTTTATTATATAGAATCGTGCATGTTGCTTGTTTTACTCGAGAAAAGAACAATACGTTACGCGTCGATTTGAGCCGAGAAATTTGAAAAATATCATGAATTATTGTTAGTGTTAATCAATTATTATTTTAATTCGAATATGGTTTGGATTGATGTTGCTTTGACTTTATTGTTAGGCTAGGTAGTTAAGCCAAACCATCACCTACCATAACAATCACGAATAAAATGCTGAATTTAGTCCACAATGCATGGCTTGAATCACAATAGGACGTGTTATTGATTCTAATAAACTATAAACTAACAAGAGATGATGAAACAATAGTTTAGGGCAATGCCAGGACAAATTTGATTTAAGGATAAGAAAAAAGCCTTTAATAAATCTAATTGTGCATTAGGAAACTAATGATTGTTAGTATTACTAATAAGTAATTGTGAAAAAGGTGGTGATGGAGTAAGTCTATTAAATATTTGAAGTGTGAATAGTTTAAACCATATAAATTTCTAATATTTGAAACTTTAAATCAACTTGAATTAAATATAAGACATCTAAAACCGTTATGTTTGTTTTGATTCTTTGGTGAGTATTTTTAGATGTACTTTTTTAAAGGGTATATAAAAATAAAAGAGAGATAAAAATAAAATTTAAAAAATATAATAAATGCAGTGTGTTTTTAGAATAAACATAAGACCTCAATCCTTCAATTACTTGTTTGAAACATATAAATATAATTAAAGCCCATTATTGAAAGTGTAGCCCATTTAGTTTAAAAATTTTAAATAACAAGGCCCATGTATGACATAAAACCATAACGTCAGAGTTGAACAATAAAATAGAATATTTGATAAAAATTGGGACAATGAGATTATAAGTAGTGGAATTTTAACGTAAAAGCAGTACTCGTTCACATTCACACATCAACAGAAGTAAAAAAATAATAATAAAATAAAATTAAAAAAAACAACAAAAGAATAACATTCGATTAAACTCATATCCTAATAGTAAAAGTAATAACAATAAGAAGAAGAACAAGATCGAGTCTTGCATTACTAATGGCTTAGGTGAAAAATGATCAAATATGTTAAGGAGCTTGAAATTTGGACTAAATCCGATCTCCCTTGGAACTTGGGACATTGGGATTAAATAAAAAATAATTTAACCAAAGTAAGAATATCGAGGCAACGCTACAACATAACAGAAAAACATTGAAGGCCAAAATAAAAAAGAATTCTTGTTAAAAATTGGGAGAATGAACTTATAAATTTTAAAAATTCTATATTAAAATGTCACAAGTTTACGTTTGCATGTAAATAAATAAAAAGAAAAAACCAACAACAGCTGAAGCATATGAATCAGCCAAACATATATTCTAGGAGTAACAACAAGATATAACAAGATCAAGTCTTGCACAATCTAAAATTATCTTGCAAGTTTGTCATTAAAGAAATACAGAAATACAGATGTGTGGGTTTCCAAACTACTCCGACGTGAAAGGAAGCAAGTTTCCAAGATACTCAATGCATTTTTTTCTCAACTAAATGAGAGTTTTTCTTACCTACCCCTCGACAGCAAGTTTCATTCTAAATTAGTAAAAATAACACATTCTATATGTGTGTGCAAATTCATTTAAAAATTATAAAATTTTGATGTATATAAGTAATATAAATAAAATTATTTAAAACATAAACTATAAAAAATATTTACAATAGAAAATAAAGAAACATCAGAAGAATTTCAAATGAGAGGAAATTTGAGAGAAAATATAAATTAAAATGGTAAGTTAAAAGTAAAGAGAGGAAGAAAATGATAAAAGAAATAAAGTGGGTTTGAAAGGTGGGTGATTATGTATTTTTAAATCAACTAACCACGTAACTTTATTAATTTAATAAAATAGTATATAGATACATGCACTCATAGCCTTTAATTATATGATGGAAGTTGTCAAACAAACTTGTCTGAAAATACTTATTGACAGCTAAGAATTAATGACCAGCATTTTCACATGTTAATTGCATCAAGTTGCTGCCAACCCTTTTCTTTTCTTCATTTCTTTGGTTAATGGAATTGAATTAAGCACTTCTTCTGGTTGTATCATTGACAAGATTCCCTTTTTATGAGGTAGATAAAAGACCTCCACCAATAATTGCATATTTTAATATGAAATGGGACCAAACCTCTCCACTACGTTATGTCAAATTTCTATGTCAAATATTCGGTTTTATTTTATTCCTTTGTCTCTATATTTTCATTAATACGCGACCAACACGTATTTACATTAACTGTTACTTTATATAAAATAAAATGCGCTGACATATATATTAATAAGACAGTGGGCAGGTGCTTAAAACATGGGGACAAGATTTGATGGGCCATTATGTAAAATTAATTAGTTAAGTACTGTCCTTATTTCATGATTCTGTAGGCGTTTGACAAAATAAGAATCAAAATCTGATAAAAGAATTATCAACGTGGACGCTCCGAGAATCACCGCCTAAGGCTGTCACGTGGCCTAATTATTTTTAACACAGGCAAATTATTGGTGGACAAGTGGCGATCTCAAATATTAAGGTTTTATTCTGGCGAAAGTTGTTAGGGTTAAGTTACCTGTATTAATTCTCGCAGGTCAACGTGGCGTATATCGCTTTCCATTTGAACCTCTCAATCTCAGGAAAATAAAATACAGGAAAGAAAACCTAGAAGCTGAATATAAATAAGACAATATGGAGAAGGGTAGGTTGTGATCTGATAAACAGCCTCCTCCTGTCATTGCAACACAGTCGCACCCACTTTGATCTAACTGTCCTTAATTATATTCCGTTGTAAATCCTTCATCCCCATGAACCAATCACAAATACAACAAAAAACTTAAAATTTCATTCGTACAACATCCTCGATAGCTAGAATTACTTAACCCAGAGAGCTAACAATGGAGTCTGTTGTGTCCGAGCTCGAAGGGACACTCCTGAAGGACCCCGATGTGTTCTCCTACTTCATGCTGATAGCATTCGAGGCATCCGGGCTTATCCGGTTCGCCTTGTTGCTGGCGTTATGGCCCGTGATTCGGCTTCTTGAGGCAGTCGGGAGAGGGGACGACGGGCTTAAGCTCACGATTCTTGTGGCCACGGCTGGGGTTCCTTCCTCGGAGATTGAAGCGGTGGCTAGAGCCGTGCTGCCCAAGTTTTACTCGGACGACATCGACATGGATGCTTGGAGAGTCTTTACCTCTCACGATAAGCGTGTTGTGGTGACTAAGATGCCGAGGATCATGGTGGAGAGGTTCGTCAAGGAGCATTTACTGGCAGACGATGTGGTCGGGAGTGAACTCTCCATGAATCGATTTGGATTGGCCACTGGTTTTCTTAATGGCGACTTTGTTTCAATTACAAGGCGTGTTTCTGCGTTATTTGGGGACGAACAGCCTGGTTTAGGACTAGGAAGGCCTAAATCTGGTTCCGGATCATTGTTCTTGCCATTGTGCAAGGTGAGTTACGTTACTGAAAAGAACATGATATATTAATTCTTTTTTGGCCCTTTTTACGGAATCCTCAACTGTCGTGTGACTGCTTGGAACAGGAAGAATGCCATCCGCCATTCGCCAAAAACGTAAAGAATCAGCACAGCGTCGTCCGTCCCCTTCCGGTGATCTTCCACGACGGGCGCCTCGCCAGGCGTCCCTCGCCGTCAATCGCTCTTTTGATCCTCCTGTGGATCCCTCTAGGCATTGTACTGGCCGCCATCCGCATGGCGGTGGGTTTGATGCTACCCATGTGGGCGATACGTCACGTGGCCCCTCTTTTGGGAGGTAGGGTTGTGGTCAAAGGGAACCCTCCTCCGCCAGCCCCCTCCACCGCCGGCGTTCTCTTCGTTTGCACGCACAGAACCCTAATGGACCCGGTAGTCCTATCCACGGTCCTCCACCGTAGAATCCCCGCCGTGACATACTCCGTTTCCCGACTGTCCGAGATCCTGTCGCCCATCCCCACCGTCCGTTTAACGAGAATCAGAGACGTCGACGCGCAGAAGATCAGACGACAGCTGGAAAATGGGGACTTGGTTGTTTGCCCCGAAGGGACAACTTGCAGGGAGCCTTTCCTCTTGAGGTTCAGTGCGCTTTTCGCGGAACTAACGGATCAAATAGTGCCCGTGGCGATGAATTACAGAGTGGGGTTCTTCCATGCAACCACAGCCAGAGGGTGGAAAGGCATGGACCCCATATTCTTCTTCATGAACCCGAGACCAATCTACGAGGTGACTTTCCTGAACCAGCTGCCAGCCGAAGCCACCTGCTCGTCAGGTAAAAGCCCACATGACGTGGCCAATTATGTTCAGAGGATCTTGGCGGCGGCGTTAGGGTTTGAGTGCACCAACTTAACGAGGAAGGACAAGTACAGGGTTCTCGCTGGGAACGATGGTAGTGTGTCTCAGAGTTCAAATCCGGCTTTGGAATTTGTTGATGCCTTGAGGAAGGTGGTGGGCAGTCTTATGCTTCACTAATAATTATAGTTTTATGTGCTTATTCTGCACATTTTATTACTATTGTTATTTTTTTGAGGGCTTTCCTTATTTATTTTTCCTTTAGATATTTCTTTTTTCACGGAAGATTTAATAATGTACTGGAAGAACGGAGGTTGCTGTTGATTTGTGTATTGTTATGTCGTATATTATTCTTTATTTTTTGTTTTCTATGTTTATATGCATTTATTCTAGAGGAAGAAAAAAAATTAATTTCGAGGAAAGATTTCATTTTTGCTCTAATTCAACTTGTATGAGTCCTCAATTAATTTGACGACAATATTGTTGTATGGTGGGCTTACAAAACAACTTAAAAGAACAAAGATTAAAAGAAAAGAAAGTGGAGAGGAGAATACTCAAAAATTTTGTATTTCTCAATTCAATCAACACTTTACAAACTCACTTTTCTTCTACAACACTTTATATCCCATTCTCCTTTGTCATCTTTCAGAGAGAAACTCTGATTTTTCAAATGGATATCATATCCCTTCTCCAACAATTGCCCCAAGCTAAGAATGTTAGTTTTCATACTTGAGACATAGTACACATTCGATATGAATTGGTGGTCTTCGTTTTTCAATTTGATAAGAATTTTTCTTTTACCTTTGACAGAGCCTTTGAAAGATCACTAAAGGTAATATTTCCTATTACAGATTTATCCATCTCAACAAACATATACCTATGACCGCACATGTGATTACTTGCACCAGTATCAAAGTACTAGGTGTGCATTGACTTTTCATTTTGTCCCTTGTGCGCCAGCAAGACTGTGTTTTCAACTTCATTCATTTCTTTGACATAAAAAGGACTTTTCTTTTTGTTATCTCAACACTCATATGAATAGTGTCCGTACCTTTGACAATTGTAGCATTGTACCTCCTTTTTGTCTTGCTTTTGATTGTAGCCACCTCTTCTCCAATCTTTTGATGATTGAAACTTGTTTGACTCAAAATTTTTATTTTGATCTTGATGGCTTTCGCTTCTTCCTCGACCTCAACCTCGACCACGTCCACGACCTCATCCTTAGCCACGATCGCGTCCACCTTGATTCCAATAAGCATTGTCTGTCTTTTCTCTAATGCTCATTTTCACTTGAAGGGCTTGCTCAATTGATTCCTTATTTCTCCTTTTGATTTTATCTTTATGGACTTGTAGCTTGCCAGTAAGCTCATCAACGGTCATGGTTTCAAAGTCATTAGACTCTTCAATTGCTATAACCACATAATCAAACTTTGAATTAAGTGATAGAAGTATCTTCTTCACAACTCAACTATTGGGCATTTTTTTACCATTTCTTTCAAGTTGATTCGCAACCATGGTGACTTGAGAAATGTATTCAAACACTTTTTCAGAGTCTTTCATTTGCAAAATTTCAAATTCACCTCGAAGGGCTTGAAGTCAAACCTTCTTCACCTTGTCAATGCCTTTAAAGGCATTTCTAAGGATATCTCATGCCCTCTTAGAAGTGGTTGTTTAGGCAATTTATCAAAAATTGAATCATCCACACTAAGTTAGATAAGTGAAAGTGTCATTTGGTCTTTCACTTTAGCCTCTTTCACAGCCTTCTTCACATCTTTGCTTGCGGTAGCCAAATCCTCTAGTACATGAAATTCTTCTTCTACTACATTCCATACATCTTGTCTACCAAAGAACACTTTCATTTGGATGCCTCATTTTTTATAATTTTCTTTTATGAGTTTTGAAATTGGAAGGACTTCACCAGCAATGACCATCTTAACAAGGCTCTAATACCAATTTGTTTTATGGTGGGTTTACAAAAAAATTTAGAAGAATAAAGATTAAAAGAGGAGAAAGTAGAGAGGAGAATACTCAAGAATTTTATACTTCTCAACTCAATCAACATGTTATAAACTCATTCTTTTACAACTTTCTCAACTCTATATTTTCTTTCTTTCTTTCTTCTCTTGAATTACAAATAACTTACAAGACTCTCTTATTTATAATATTTTCTATCAAGAATGGACAGTGGTGATTAAAAAGACCTGACAATTCAAATAAATCACCACCTAACTATTTCACCTACCTCCACTTAACTTACCAACCATATGAATATGGACATACACATTGTCCAAATACATCACCAACTATATGTATTTAGATATTATTTCAATGTTCATACATACACAACCTAGAGGAAATAATTTTCAATACAAAACTAATTTATTTTTAATAGAAATGCTAAAAAATTAAGCTTACTTTCTAACAAATATTACCATTGTTAATTTGTTACATCAAAATTCTAGAATCTGGACCACAGATTTTACATATTGTCAAAGATCACAGGATTAAGAATCGGTCAAATTTAATGAATATTCGAAAAAATAAACGAAAAAAAAAATCCTCCACTTTCAGTCCCTCTTTCCACGAAATAAGGGAACCAACAAAGAAAGTGCAGTGTGGCCACAAACCGTCTTCTCCCTCTATACACTTCGTTCAACATACACAAACCACTATTCTTCTAGCTAGCTTCTCTCTCATTTTTGTACCATTTTAGTTTTCCAACATTCTCGACTGAAAGAACTCAATGCAAATGCCAAATTCCTTGTTTTTTTTATCCCTCCTTTATTTCTTCACATCCATCTTCTCTTCTGGTTGTTTCCTTTTCTTTTCAATGTTTATACGTTTCTGGAGAAGTGTTTTTCAGTCTGTAGAACTAAAAGATGTTTCTTTCTTGACTGCAGATGGAACCAAACTCGTCATAGTCAACAACTGCAAGGATCATATTTGGCCCGCCATTCTTGGCACCGCCGGCCACCAGACTTTAAAGGACGGCGGTTTCCCCCTGCACACCGGCCAGCAAGTGGTGGTGGAAGCCCCCAAGTGGTGGTCGGGGAGAATATGGGCCCGACAGGGCTGCTGTTTCGACAAGGCCGGAAGAGGTTCGTGTCAGACCGGAGACTGTGACGGCCAGCTATACTGCAGGGGCATTGGAGGGCAACCTCCGGCAACTATGGTGGAGATGACACTTGGAACGGAAACCAACCCCACGCATTACTACGACGTGAGCTTAGTGGATGGCTTCAACCTGCCGGTATCCATGATTCCGGTGGGTGGCGTCAGCGTCAGCTGCGGAGTGGCGGCATGCGAGGCGGACATGAACGTTTGTTGCCCGGAAAGCCTGGTGGTGCAGAGAGGAGGAAAGGTGGTGGGGTGCAAGAGTGCGTGTTTGGCCACCGGTGACGACAAGTATTGTTGCACCGGAGAATATGCAAGCCCGCAAGCATGCAAGCCTACAGCATTTGCTCTTTCGTTTAAGGCCGTCTGCCCCAGAGCCTATAGTTATGCTTATGATGAATCAAGAGGGCTCAAAACTTGCAGGGCAAAGAGCTATGTCATCACATTCTGTCCACCAAACTGAGGGATCATTTGATTTGATTGCATGTTTATAGGAGTCTCTTGTGTTGGGATAGCTACTTGTTTGTGTTGCTTCTTTTTCTGTCGCTTTGAAGGAGTTAAGAGCTCGAATATTAGCTGGGTGATTTCTGATTGGTGTTTCCTTTAATGGTGTCTGTTGAGCATTGAATTGTTTGGTTTATTAGATACAATTGTTTCCACTTAAATTCGTGATCTCTTTGTTAAAGTTGAAAATGATACTCCAATCCCCTTTGAATCAATCGACGTACCTAATTGAAACAAAAATCTGGGATGAGTTTTTTTTTTTTTTTTTTTATCATTAGTGAAAAATAAATTTCAAATGTGAGCATGCATCCGTGACGTGTGGCTTTCTGGTGCACCTTCGCCGTAACTCAGCAAATATACACAAGCGGGAACATTAAGACTATGTTTAGGAGAGATGTTTTTGTTGAATTTAATGCTTGATAAGATATATATTGAGATAATTTATTTAAATATAACATATAAAATATATAATAATAATTTAATGACTTAATAATTTATAAGAATAATAATTGTATTTTAAAGTATCAATAAAAATAAATGTAAATATATATTTAATATACATAAATATTAATTTAATTATTAATAGATATAATATTAAAAAATAATTAATTAATTATATACGTAAAAAAAATTTATATTTGAATTTAAATAAAAATATTATTAATCATAATCAGTTGTTTAATAATGTAAAATTTAAAAGGATGTGCTGTATTTAAAACTTGGTCTCCGAACATAGCCTAAGAGAACGTGACAAGCTACAAGTTATTATTACACTTATTTCCACTAGGATACAGGTGCAATTTCGAAAGTTTGGAGACATGGGAAAGGAGGTGGGTGGAAACTACTTGCCTACATGTCAACGTTCAGGTCGTAGCCATAGAACAGCTCAAATGGAACGACCCACCCATCAAATGGATAACAAACTGGCAGGCAGCTATCAGAAGCAATGGCAAATGGCCACCATTTTCCATCCTCGATGAAAGATAAAAACTGGTTAGTCCTACAAAATTAATTACTTGACAAGCATTATTTTAAATGCTTGCCTTAGCAGGAGGCTTTATTTCGAACATAGGTTCAATCGATTTTCCTTGTCGTAGTGTCATTCATACCCAAAGCATATAATAAAATAACACAACTCTGTTTCGCGGTGTATACCACCCAACAAACCAAAAAGTCACGCTGGGACATGAACCCGATTGATCTATCCACGATCAGGACGAAGCTTAGGTGAAACTAAGTAGAGATCTGAACAGACTGCTGTTGAAAAATCAGGGGACGAGTTATTGTTAGGGATAAAATGCCACTCGAATCCAGAGTTATTGTTAGGGGTAAAATGCCACTCCAATCCAGAGCTAGCTGATTCTTCCCAAAATGTTTGAGAAAGAAAGAAACCATATCCCCATACATAACTACTACCGTCCCGCCTGCACTACGAGTTGTCAGGGATGAAATGCCACTCGAACTCAAAGCTACCTGGTTCTCTCCAAAATGTGTTGAGAAAGAAATAAACCACAGCCCCATACATAACTACAACCGTTCCGCCTACACTAAGAGTAGTTGTTAGGGATGAAATGCCACTCGAGACAAGTGTTACCTGGTTCTCCCCAAAATGTGTTGAGAAAGAAAGAAACCATAGCCCGATACATAACTACTACCGTTCCACCTGCACTACCATGGTAGCCACCATTGCAAACCTAGGCATCAGCCATAATAATAAATCAAAGAATTACAACCAAGAAAATTACTGATACAGAAAGTTCCCTCAGATACAGGATGAACTTTCTTAACATCCTACATGGATTTAGGCACGCACGTGTAAACAACACAATTCTGTAACACTTCATACCTTCAATTACTCGAGCAGATGAGTATTTTGTTCAGTTGTCATTTTAATTGCAATATTTTGTTCTTAATAGTTGCTTCATCAATTTCCTCTAATATCAAAATTTCTAACAATAATGTTGGACATTTGACTTTAGGGTGGCAATGGTGGGGCCAAGGGTTGGGATGTGGATTGTGCAAAAAAGGAGAGGATGCAGCATAGACTGGTATGAGGTTGGGAGGAAGGTTGAGAAAGCACGAAAGGAGTAGGAAATGACAAGCTTTGAGGGGAGGAGCGGGAGAGCGTGGCTTTTGCATCAACTGTAATATTACACGGAAGATGGGTGAGGATGATTATGTATGAGGAAGAAAAATTGTTTTCTGAAATCCCTTTAACTCTGAATTAAAATTTGGAAGACCAAATCAAATACACATTCACATCCACAGTACTGGGTATTCTTATTCAAACGTAGAAGCCTCAAAACTTTAAGAATGGAAACAGAAAGGATATAGAAAAAAACACTTTCACAAGACATAGAAAAGGAGAAGATAACTTCTAATAAAGTCATCACCAATTAGATCAAAATTCCTTTAAATTTCAAGCCTATAGGAAGAAGAAGGAATTTACAACTCTTTCACTGAGTTAATAGTTTGATAAAAATATCTGAACAATTATATTTCTAAGTGGGAGCACGATTCTGGACCTGTGATAAACAGGGCATAGAAATTAGTCCGATACTATCTTTTACTTGGTCAGTAAAATCCTTGCATTACTAGACTGGTGAGTACATGATGATGCGTTTGACATGTAAGAAAGGAATTCCAACACAAAGAATTTAAGAACTTCAACACATAACTTCCCATAGATACTCACGCAACGATCTACCCATGTAATTCACCAAGAAACAAGACAGGCAAGGGATCAAAATGAATCTGATCAAACCTCACAGGCCCAAAGCATTACTGCTGGACTCAATCGCACGTTAATTTCGCAACTTGAATAAATAAGCATATTTCATCTCATTATTACACAACCAAGGCCTAAGACTTAGAACAATGTATCGAGTCCGAAGCATGTCCCAGGAACAGAATTTTCCAGAAAAAAACAATTGGTAACGGCAGATGTACAAAAATACACAAGAGTATCAAACATCAGTGTTGTAAAATCCACTTTGAGCTATATTGCCCT